>OY979718.1:54969563-56454563 GCA_963855995.1 Muricea muricata | reverse complement strand
TGTTGTTGTTGTTGTTGTTGTTGTTGTACGGTCAAGGCTATTTCAGATACTTTGAAGCAGATCGGTCCCAGTACTTTCGTTAATTTCACACGGCCAACACGGTGGACTTAGACGTAAGCGTACTGTTTTGCTACATTAAACTTTACTAGCAAAAGGTATTATATTTAAGACTATTCTCACTCACTGGGACTGTATCTACTTCACCAAATTTAGCTAAAGCGCGAGCCTGAAGGGCGAGTAATGATTGTCGCGCTACGCGCTCCCTCTGTAGCTAAATTTGGTGAAGTAGATACAGTCCCAGTGAGTGAGAATAGTCTTAAATATAATACCTTTTGCTAGTAAAGTTTAATATAGCAAAACAGTACGCTTACGTCTAAGTCCACTGTGTTGGCCGTGTGAAATTAACGAAAGTACTGGGACCGATCTGCTTCAAGGTATCTGAAATAGCCTTGACCTTGTTGTACAAGCGGAGAGTTATCAAGGAGGCCAAATTGTGAAAGGAGGCCAAAATTTTGTTAACCCCTTCCCTCCAATGAAATATAAGTCGGCACCGCACTGGTGAGATGTGCACATTTTTCATGCTGTCATTTTTAATATATTCAAAACTAAATTCAACGATTGACAAGAACTTTTCCTGATTTCATTTTGCAGTGGGGATGGAACGTTATCTGTGTTTAATGTCAGAAGAAAGAGGTTTGAAGCACGTTCCGAAAATCAGGAAAATGAATTGCTTTCTCTTGCTATTATTAAGGTAAGCGCTCCATTTTTTGTCGACTGAGCTTGTCTAGTATTTGCAGTTACAACTAGCACGTATAAGTGTGAATCAGTGAAATATTCTGTGTTGCGATTTGTAGTTTAAACAATTAAAACTCGATGATAGGATATATTTTACGAAAGCAGTCCAATTATCATTTCGTGCTGACCTTCCATTTTGCGAAGAAATTATGCTTAATTGTTACCGTACTCGGTAATACGCTCAATACGTTTTTCCTTCGAACTTTCGTATACACTGTAAACCAATTAAACCTAGAACTTTTTGTAGCTATCTTTGAAAAAAATTTTTTGACTCGCACAAGCATATACTATCACAAAACAATGTTTTAAAAGGCCAGTCACAAAGTCTGAGCATCTTAGGTGGGTACTTACCCCAGCTACTGAGATCTTTCTTTCGTAGAGTGGAAGTAAAGTTGTTTGTGGCACAAGTGATGGCGTGCTTCATATATTCTCTTGGGATCATTGGTCTGACATTAATGATCGTTTTCCTGGTCATCCAATGTCTGTCGATGCATGCATAACTTTCACTGAAGATATTATTTTTACTGGATCAATGGATGGAATTATAAGGTACAGTACATAATATGTGTTTCAGATGAAATTGCCAAATGCGTATTGACATTAAGACATTGCATTCCGATGTGAACCAAGATCATGATAATATAGCTATCGCTAATTGAAGGCGTGCTATATTACTAACGTGTCCCAGCTGTAAACCAGACTGGGATATTCTAGGCTGTAATGCAAGCGTTTATTTATTGAGGAATAAAGCGCTGCTTATAAACTGCATGCACAAAGCGGTGAATAGGGCATCATCCATCACTACCTGAACTATACAAGCCATCTCTATTAAACATTTCGAGGGAAGGTCCTTCAGCGGGAAGTTATGTAACAATTCATGCATGAAGAGAAGTGGTCAGCATCAAAAGTTGTTGAACACTTCGTTTTGTTTTTTTTCAGAGCTGTTCGTATCCTGCCTAACCGCTTTTTGGAAGTGGTTGGGGAGCATGGAGAATTTCCCATTGAACAAATGCGTTTGTCGACTGACGGAAATACGTTAGCCAGTTGTTCTCATGATAAAAAAATAAAGTTTTGGGATGTAAGACATTTCAGAGGTTCAACATTAAGCGAGACAGTACCAAACAAGACGAAGCCTAAACAATCGACAGGAACAGATTTCTTCGAAGATTTATAAATTTTTGGATTGTACAATGAAAACACAGTTTATATAATCTAGTTGCTTCCGTGCGTCGCTGGATATTTGATGATACCAGCAAATGCCATGATCAAAGATCATTCATGATAGCGCCTGTTGTACATTGACGTTATTTTGAGAATGACTAACCAGGGGTCGGTTGTATAAAACTCTTAATCACTTTTTTAACCACTGTTTTGTAGTTAATAGTGATTAAATATAAAATGCATTCTGATTGGTTGACGTTTCCACTAATCATAGTTAACTATTATCAGTTTTTTATACAACTGGCCTCAGAACTACAAATTCCATTTTCCTCTTGCATGCATGCACGAAAAATCATGTTTTGAAGTCGCGTCGTGGAGTTTCTGCGTAAGTCGTAACTTCCCAATAATAGCAAGAGCATGTGTGTCTCAAATTTGTAAATATGCTTCACTGATTCATGATTTTCTGCGTTTTTTTTATGAACTGTTATTGATGCGAATTTTAAGGTCTATCTAATTGACCGACACGCAACGAATACTAAACAATTTTTATTTTATAGTTATACTATAATTTATTTCAGGCTACAACTTTTTAAAATACATACAATCAATATTTCATCTTCTCCTACCAAGGTTCAGCTCAATATTTTCCAGATTATTAATGTTTATCAGTTATCGTTACAGTTACCTCTTTGAAAAATGTAACTAGTTATCACTTATCGTTACAGTTACTTAAAAAGATGACGATTACTTGTACTTCCGTTACTTGTAACGAAGTTACATACAACACTGCAGTTTACACTGTCGAAAGCTCACTAATTTACAATATATTCACTGGCTGATCTGCTGTATCAATAAAACTCTACCTTTTCTTGCATTTTCTTAGTTTGCCCAAAACGAACTTGCAATCTTCTTGCTTGGTAATCAGCGCAATTTGAACACGATACAAGTTCTCGGAATGCACCACTTTCTGGAAACCATGCTTCCAAATCATATTTCATTGCTGCTGCGTTATTTAATTCGCCTTTAAATAGAGGGAAAGGTTAAACTTGACCGATGTTCAGTTGTAAACCTCGCATCATTGCAGTAAATCGAAACCAGAGTTTTAATTCAGAAAAAGTTCAACAGATGCTAAATATTGGTAGTGTTTATATCCACGAGGTACTCTTTGTTCTTTTTTACGAGCAGAAACGGTGCGCAAAACGGACTTTGAACTGAACGATCTTTAACGTCGCTTAAAGTGGTAACATGGAATTCAGAAGGCAATGTACTAGCACTTACCTGAGACAATGCTCACAATTCGATAAGGAATTCCCAAGGATTTGTTAAATTCTTCTGCATTTCCTATCATCTCATGAAACATTTGCCACGAATTGTCGTCTTTGGGAGAACATATATATCACAAATTGTTCAACCTTGGTAATTAAGGAACAGTTGTTAGTTTAATTGTCGTTTAGTGAACCTATACAAAGAATATGTGAATTCCATGTACTCTCCAAAATGGGGAGGGGGGGAGGGGGGATGGTCGCGTTGTTGACAAACGACGATTTCAGAGTAGAATCTCTCCTTGTCGACATGTCCCAATGACCTCGATTACTTAAACATGCACCGGATAAACACCATCTTTTCTTAACTTCAATTGCTTAACTGAAATATTACATCATTAATTGCTTGAAGACTGCTCAAAGTCCACCTCTTCGTCGTGACATCTCATGCAGGCTGATACATTTACACTTAGATTTTATCCCACATTGTTAATGGCATGAATCTGTGGATATGACACTTTTTACCAAGGTAGCTCACGGAGTAATGCATATTATGAATACTGCAACCATGACACTACAGCGTGTGATGAGGAGCGTTAGTTGGGGAATGTATATTCATATATTCGTGTTTTACCCGACGAATTTCTTTTGAAATCTGTTGACAGTAGAGTTGATTTCAAAAACGAAATTCAGGGCAGAATGCCTTTATATGAATATACACCCCCCCCTCCAATTAACGTCATCGTTACGTCCCTGCATGCAATTCACTATATCATACAGGGATCCTGTCGTATAACCTCTCTTTCAGAACTGAACAGTGTAAGACCACTAACTTAATTACTTCAAGTAGATGTATGCAAATTTTGCCAATAAGCTGTCAATAATCTGTATGTTTGAGTTGTAATCTATCTCGTAATTTCTCCAGTAAAATGTCATGTTACTAGTTTAATATCTGTATATATTCTATACAATGTTAACCTATATGCGTACAAGGTAATTGTGACATTTGACATTGACATTCTATTTTAAAAAAACTTACGTTGGACATTGATATTCAAGGGGCGGGACTTAATACTAAAAATAGCATAAGAGCAGCTTAAGTCGACCAGAAATGAGTAGTCGTAAATATATAGAAATTTGTATTCGCTTTTGATCATATATTTTATTTATAAAAACGTTAAATTTGATGTTTTCTTGAAAACTTGTCACATATGGTGTCAGAAGTGGGATGCTGTCGATAGTAGGCGACTAGCAGAATTCACTGAAGATAAAATTGTCAGTACGTGAAGCTCACGGGAAAATATATGTGACATTGTTTACATTTGTTGTGCGAAATATTATAGCGTTATGGCGGAGACGAGAAGCAAGCGAAAAAAAGAGTGAGGCAACATGGACGATACATCAGAGGGAGTTACGATGACAGAACTACTGGAAATTTTTATGGACGAAAAAAAAGAAAAACAACGTCAAAAAGTGCGTGATCAACAATTTTTGAAAATTATCGAAGCGATTACTACGAAGGGACAAGACGAAGATAAAAGACGTGAAGAAATTCGTATAGCTGAAGCTAGAGAAAGAGATGAAAGACTGTCGGAGGAAAAAAGAATATTCGCAGAGCGTTTACAGAAAGAAGAAGAAAAACGCTTTTGGCTCGAACAGCACGAGAGAGAAAAGAGGGAATGGCTCGAACAAATAAAAGCGAGCCTTCCAAATTGAGATTCGGGGTCGGCGGAGAACGGAGAGTACGCGAAGCGCGACTGCAGAAATTAACTGAGACGGACGATATCGAACATTTCTTGACAATGTTTGAGAGAGTAGCTAATGCATACAAATGGCCGGATGATGTCTGGGTGTCAAGGTTAGCCCCTCTGTTAACAGGAAAAGCATAAGCTGCTTACACCAACATGGATGCAGCCAAATCTAAGGAATTTGAAGAAGTGAAGCAAGCATTCTAAAGAGGTACAACATAAATGAAGAAACGTATCGACAACGATTCCGAAACACCAAGACGAAAATAGACGAGAGTTATGTTGAAACAGAAGTACGGTTAAAAGATCTTGCAGCAAAATGGTTAAAGCCAACGGAACGGACTAAAGAAGGTCTAGTGAATGTTATCATCCGAGAACAACTGGTGAATGCTATGCCAAAAGAGTTGCAGCTACGTTTGAGAGAACGGAAGCCAAAGACCTCAGAAGATGCCACGACATTGGCAAATGATATTATTTCGGCGAGGGATAGCATATTTAATGCTAACGACGGCGTCCGAAAATGTCTGAATTAAGGAAAATGGGGCCATTTAGCACGGGACTGCCGACACATACAAAAAAAAAGGGATGGTTCGGGATCTGGAGTGTTAAGAGATGACCGGATTGGAAGCGAAGTGACCTGCCTCAAAAACGTGAAACTCAACTGACTTGCTATAACTGTGGGCAGATTGGACATATTGCAAGCAAACGTTCCTTCCCAGCAAAAAGGGGTAGCGGACGGAATAACGCGGGAAATTATTTCTACGATAATACCAGAAGTCCATCGATTGGGGCGTCAGTAGAAAATACAGAATCAAGGGAGAGAGAATATATGTGTCAAGGGTTAGTTGATGGCAAGCCGGCAGAGCTATTGGTGGATTCAGGAGCTTCGTGTACATTGGTACATCAGGCATTGGTCGCACCAGAGAAAATAAACACGGACGATCAGTTACAGATTAAGTGTGCCCATGGCGACTTGGCCGTTTATGCAACAGCTAATATAGAGATTAACATTGATGGAGAGCTATACCATGTTCGTGCTGGAGTATCTCCTTCGCTACCTATACCTGTGCTTTTGGGGCGAGATATTGGCAACCTGCTGGAATTAGCTGCCCGAGAACAAGAGGCGTATGCTGTCCTGACACGGATACAAAGAAGGAAGAAAGAGAAAGAAGAAGCAGCTGCCCTTGCCAAAGAAATTACATCTGGACTGAAACCAAGGCCATTGACAACCGAAAGCGAGGAGGAAAATGAAGAATCAGTTGTACTAAACCGGTTCGACGACAGTATCTTTCAAGGCAAGTCGAAGCCACGAAAGACAAAGAAACAAAAAGGTGCAGTAAAGGCCTTATACCACGGAAGAACACAAACCGTCGCACCAGGGAAGCATGATGACGATACCAAGAAAAAAGAAGAAATGCCTGATACAACGGAATCTAAATGTTCACAGGAAAATAAAGACCAGGAAAATCAAAACACTACCACCATATTGAATATGGATAAAGAAGAGTTTCAGAAACTGCAAGAAAGTGACTCGACGTTAGAATCAATTCGGAAGCTGGTTAGAGAAGGTACAACAACAGGAAACACAGGAAAATTCTTCCAATGAAATGGGTTGATATACCGAAAATGGCGACCAAAGGATAGTCACGAGGATGACTCGAGAACTGTTGAACAGTTGGTTGTAGCTAGAAAATGTCGTAAAGTGGCACTAGATTTGGCTCATGACGTACAGATGGGTGGTCATCTGGGAAGCAAGAAAACTTTAGATCATTTGTTATCAAGATTCTATTGGCCAGGAATTATTCATGATGTAAGCCAACATTGTAAGTCGTGCGAAGCCTGTCAAAAGTCCAGTGGACGGAAAAGTGGAACACATGCCCATTTGGTATCGCTGCCAATTATACAAGAGCCGTTTCAGAGAATAGCGATGGATATTGTTGGTCCATTAATACGAAGCAAGTCTGGGAATAAGTTCATTCTTGTAATATGTGATTACAGCACAAGATATCCAGAGGCTGCGCCACTGAAGAATATCGAGGCCGAAACGATTGCCGAAGAGTTGGGGAAGTTCTTCTCACGAATGGGTGTGCCTACGGAGATACTTACTGACCAGGGATCTAATTTCACATCACAGCTGCTTAAGGAAGTATACCGTATGTTGAAAATAGAGCCGATACGAACAAGTCCATATCATCCCTAAACCGATGACTTGATAGAACGTCTCAATAGCACACTTAAGTCAATGTTAAAGAAGATGGCGAAAGATGACTCAACCGATTGGGAAAGTTGGCTTCCATGCTTGCTCTTTGCATATAGAGAAGTGCCATACGAATCGACTGGGTTTTCTCCATTTGAACTGTTGTTTGGAAGACATGTTCGTGGCCCACTCGATATTCTTAGAGAATCGTGGGAAGCGGAAACGAAAAGTTCTGAAAGTGTTGTACCGTACATGCTTAAAATGAGAAAAAGAATATCGCAAACGATGGAGATAGTCCAGACCAATCTAGCAAGAGCTCAGGAACGACAGAAGAAATGGTACGACAGAAATGCCAGGGTTCGAGAGTTTAGCGAAGTAGACGAAGTCCTCATTCTGCTGCCAACCAGTTCTAACAAGCTAAGGGCCGAGTGGACATACTAGTTGAGGAAGAAAGGTAAGGAGCATCAAGAATAGTCTTCGCAGCTTTGTTCTGGAGAATATGTAATTGGTACATAAGGGAAGTGTTGTCCTTGTCACACCATACAATGTCTGCGTAGTCAAATAGTAAGAGTATGAGGGCATTGTTGTAGTAAGTCGAGCTTTTAATGGGATGAACATTTTAATTCTTCTTAACTATCCAATTCGTTGGTTAATTTTCGCTGAGATGTTACTTAAATGGTCAGTTCAGGTGAGATTTTCTCAGAAAATTATTCCTAAATATTTAAAAGTTTGTGCTCGAGCGAGTTCATGATCATTGACATGTATAGAAATGTTAGTAAATGCTTTCAAACGTTTACTGCTGCCAAAAAGGACGAACTTAGATTTGGCGCAGTTCAGTGTTAATAGATTTTCATTCAGCCAACGGCAAATCAGTGAAGATCTTCATTAACGTATTTCTCAATTTCTCTGGCGGAATTACAAGAGCAATATAAGAGAGTATCATCAGCATATAGTATTACCTTGCAGTGTTTAACGATGCTGGGCATGTCGTTGATATAAATGATGAATAGTAAAGGACCTAATATGCTACCTTGCGGAACACCAACTGAGACAGGTAGAGATCTGGACAAAGTATCATTAATTGATGTCTTTTGTTGACGGTTGGTAAAACATGACTTGAACCAATTTAGCGAGTTATCATCTTAGCCAATTGATTTCAATTTACGCGACAAAATAACATGGTCAACAGTGTCAAATGCCTTTCTAAAATCCAGAAAAATGGAATCTGTTACATGACCGTTGTCAGCGTTTTCGAGGATATTATCGGTGAAAAAAGCCAAAGCAGTACTAGTCGATAGTTTAGGTCTAAAGCCAAACTGATTAGGTGAAAGGATTTTGTTTTCAGTTAAGTAATTGTATTTTTGCGTGTGAACGAAACGTTCCAGGATTTTACTTAGAATTGGTAATACGGTAATAGGTCTGTAGTTTGACATATTGGTGCGATCGCCGGATTTAAAAATAGGTGTGACTTTAACCCTCTTTGAAAATCTTGGGGAAAGTAGAAGATTTCAGCGATTGATTGAATATGTCAGTTAGGGTTGGGGCTATGATAACGGCAGCATCTTTTAGAAGCCTGGCGCTGATACGATCGAGGCCAGTAGATTTGTTAATTTTAAGAGCAGATAGTTGCTTTTGGACAGACAAGACTTCAATCTCCTTGAATTTACTAGTGGGGTTGACTTGCGGTGGTTGGTCTGAGTAGAATGTTTTTGAAGCGCATTTTTGTTTGATCGCGTTTGCAAGAGATATTCCAATATTGGTAAAGAAATTGTTAAAAAGAGAAGCTATGGTTTTCGAGGTCTTGTGGTCAACGTCTTCTGACACAACAGAGTGTGTACCACGAGATGTTAGTTCATTTAAAGTTTTCCATAAGCCAGAGGGATTGTTGTTCGGAAGCACTTTCCTTCATCATCGCATCTAAAGCATCTGTCAAAAAAGAAAATTTATCGTCGTTGAATAGTCTGACAACCCTTTTCTTTCCTTTCAAATAATGCTGAATTGAGGCAACCATACCATGAAGTGTGTTTGGCGGATATTTGCTTCCATTTGCTTTTCGTACTTCACAAACAAACAATGCTAACGAGCGATTTAATTCTTCATCCGACACAACTTCTAAGCTATTGTGCAGAAACTTTACATCGGTAATACCGCTAGTATTACACTCTTTTAGTATTACACTCCATTTTTCTTTATATTTTGTCGATTTAGGAACCGCATCACCAATCTTAGCTTGAATTTGGACCTCGGAAATGGGCTTTGCAAAGCGGTTTTCTGTCGTGGCTCTCTCCTCCATGCTATTTATAGTTATAACTTGTCCATCAGTCGGCAATCCATGTTGAAACCAATCATTGACGTCGCCCAAGGTCCATTTCTGGCGAAACGTCCACTGAGTAATATAAATTACCTCATCCGAGTTCTCTGACCAAATGTTCAAAAATGCTGCAAAAAAGTAAAGGCCCTGTCACACGGTGCAATTTTTCTTGCAACTTCCAATGCAATTCTACTCTTAAGAGATGTAAATTTGAGACAAACGTTTCGTATGTTAAAACTATATTAGCAAACTGTGATGGAAACATGTTTTCGTCAACTTTACATCTCCCAAGAGTAGAATTGCATTTCAAGTTGCAAGAAAAATTGCATCGTGTGACAGGGGCTTAAAACAAGGCTGTTCACCACAGTTGGTAGATTTCATGAATAAATAAGCCAAACCGTAATTAGCGCCCTTAAGAAAATAGACAGAACAAAAGGCCAGTGCAAAGAAAAACAAAGAGTTGTGTTAAAAATTGGCTCATTTACTCATGAAATCTACCAACCTTGCTGCAAACAGCACTAATTAGCAAAACCGTCATAAATAAGCCAAACTGCCATTAACGGCGTCAATAGCATGAATAAAACCGTAGCATTACTATTAATATTACTCAATTATCTAAAACCTCTTGAGAACAAAAGAAAATAAGTGTGTTAACTATTTAAACAACATAACAACTTGAATTTTAATACAAGACCTCCCACTCGGTTGTCATCCTATATACAACAACCTGCCCTTTACATACTATAAATATACTATAACCACAAGTTCATTGCTAGACTTTCCCAACGGGCACCTCATATTTTTCATCATAAGTGCAGCCCGAGGGC
This sequence comes from Muricea muricata, assembly GCA_963855995.1. Taxonomy (NCBI): domain Eukaryota; kingdom Metazoa; phylum Cnidaria; class Anthozoa; order Malacalcyonacea; family Plexauridae; genus Muricea; species Muricea muricata. Next base: position 56,444,262 of record OY979718.1, on the reverse strand, counting down.
ACAGCGACTACTTTTAGCAAAAAAATTAATTTAGAAAGAAACTGAATTATTTTTAGTTTAAGCAATAACAACTTGCCTTAATATACTTTAACCACAAGTTTATTGCTAGACTTTCCCAAGGGGCACCTCATATTTTTCATCATAAGTGCAGCCCGAGGGCACAGCAACTACTTTTAGCAAAAAAAATAATTCAGAAAGAAACTGAATTATTTTTAGTTTAAGCAATAACAACGTGCCTTAATACACTATAACCACAAGTTCATTGCTAGACTTTCCCAAGGGGCACCTCAGATCTTTCTTCATACGTGCAGCCCGAGAGCACAGCAACTACTTTTTGCAGAAATTTAATTTAGACAGAAACTGAATGAGTTTTAGTTTAAGCAATAACAACCTTCCCTTTATACACTATAACCACAAGTTCATTGCTAGACTTTCCCAAGGGGCACCTCATATTTTTCATCATAAGTGCAGCCCGAGGGCACAGCAACTACTTTAGCAAAAAATTTAATTTAGAAAGAAACTGAAGTATTTCTAGTTAGAGCAATAACAACGTGCTTTAATACACTTTAACCACAAGTTCATTGCTAGACTTTCCCAAGGGGCACCTCATATTTTTCATCATAAATGCAGCCCGAGGGCACAGCAACTACTTTTAGCTAAAAATTTAATTTAGAAAGAAACTGAACGATTTTTAGTTTAAGCAATAACAACCTGCCTTAGTAATCACAAGTTCATTGGGGGCACCTCAGATCTTTCTTCATACGTGCAGCCCGAGAGCACAGCAACTACTTTTTGCAGAAATATAATTTAGAAAAGAACTGAATTATTTTTAGTTTAAGCAATAACAACCTGCCCTTTATACACCATAACGACAAGTTCATTGCTAGACTTTCCCAAGGGGCACCTAATATCTTTCTTCATACGAGCAGCACGAGAGCACAGCAACTACTTTTTGCAGAAATTTAATTTTGAAAGAAACTGAATGAGTTTTAGTTTAAGCAATAACAACCTGCTTTTTATACACTATAACCACAAGTTCATTGCTAGACTTTCCCAAGGGGCACCTCATATTTTTCATCATAAGTGCAGCCCGAGGGCACAGCGACTACTTTTAGCAAAAAAATTAATTTAGAAAGAAACTGAATTATTTTTAGTTTAAGCAATAACAACTTGCCTTAATATACTTTAACCACAAGTTTATTGCTAGACTTTCCCAAGGAGCACCTCATATTTTTCATCATAAGTGCAGCCCGAGGGCACAGCAACTACTTTTAGCAAAAAAAATAATTCAGAAAGAAACTGAATTATTTTTAGTTTAAGCAATAACAACGTGCCTTAATACACTATAACCACAAGTTCATTGCTAGACTTTCCCAAGGGGCACCTAATATCTTTCTTCATACGTGCAGCCCGAGAGCACAGCAACTACTTTTTGCAGAAATTTAATTTAGACAGAAACTGAATGAGTTTTAGTTTAAGCAATAACAACCTTCCCTTTATACACTATAACCACAAGTTCATTGCTAGACTTTCCCAAGGGGCACCTCATATTTTTCATCATAAGTGCAGCCCGAGGGCACAGCAACTACTTTAGCAAAAAATTTAATTTAGAAAGAAACTGAAGTATTTCTAGTTAGAGCAATAACAACGTGCTTTAATACACTTTAACCACAAGTTCATTGCTAGACTTTCCCAAGGGGCACCTCATATTTTTCATCATAAATGCAGCCCGAGGGCACAGCAACTACTTTTAGCTAAAAATTTAATTTAGAAAGAAACTGAACGATTTTTAGTTTAAGCAATAACAACCTGCCTTAGTACACTATAATCACAAGTTCATTGGGGGCACCTCAGATCTTTCTTCATACGTGCAGCCCGAGAGCACAGCAACTACTTTTTGCAGAAATATAATTTAGAAAAGAACTGAATTATTTTTAGTTTAAGCAATAACAACCTGCCCTTTATACACCATAACGACAAGTTCATTGCTAGACTTTCCCAAGGGGCACCTAATATCTTTCTTCATACGAGCAGCACGAGAGCACAGCAACTACTTTTTGCAGAAATTTAATTTTGAAAGAAACTGAATGAGTTTTAGTTTAAGCAATAACAACCTGCTTTTTATACACTATAACCACAAGTTCATTGCTAGACTTTCCCAAGGGGCACCTCATATTTTTCATCATAAGTGCAGCCCGAGGGCACAGCGACTACTTTTAGCAAAAAAATTAATTTAGAAAGAAACTGAATTATTTTTAGTTTAAGCAATAACAACTTGCCTTAATATACTTTAACCACAAGTTTATTGCTAGACTTTCCCAAGGGGCACCTCATATTTTTCATCATAAGTGCAGCCCGAGGGCACAGCAACTACTTTTAGCAAAAAAAATAATTCAGAAAGAAACTGAATTATTTTTAGTTTAAGCAATAACAACGTGCCTTAATACACTATAACCACAAGTTCATTGCTAGACTTTCCCAAGGGGCACCTCAGATCTTTCTTCATACGTGCAGCCCGAGAGCACAGCAACTACTTTTTGCAGAAATTTAATTTAGACAGAAACTGAATGAGTTTTAGTTTAAGCAATAACAACCTTCCCTTTATACACTATAACCACAAGTTCATTGCTAGACTTTCCCAAGGGGCACCTCATATTTTTCATCATAGATGCAGCCCGAGGGCACAGCAACTACTTTTAGCTAAAAATTTAATTTAGAAAGAAACTGAAGTATTTTTAGTTAGAGCAATAACAACGTGCTTTAGTACACTTTAACCACAAGTTCATTGCTAGACTTTCCCAAGGGGCACCTCATATTTTTCATCATAAGTGCAGCCCGAGGGCACAGCAACTACTTTAGCAAAAAATTTAATTTAGAAAGAAACTGAAGTATTTCTAGTTAGAGCAATAACAACGTGCTTTAATACACTTTAACCACAAGTTCATTGCTAGACTTTCCCAAGGGGCACCTCATATTTTTCATCATAGATGCAGCCCGAGGGCACAGCAACTACTTTTAGCTAAAAATTTAATTTAGAAAGAAACTGAAGTATTTTTAGTTAGAGCAATAACAACGTGCTTTAGTACACTTTAACCACAAGTTCATTGCTAGACTTTCCCAAGGGGCACCTCATATTTTTCATCATAAGTGCAGCCCGAGGGCACAGCAACTACTTTAGCAAAAAATTTAATTTAGAAAGAAACTGAAGTATTTCTAGTTAGAGCAATAACAACGTGCTTTAATACACTTTAACCACAAGTTCATTGCTAGACTTTCCCAAGGGGCACCTCATATTTTTCATCATAAATGCAGCCCGAGGGCACAGCAACTACTTTTAGCTAAAAATTTAATTTAGAAAGAAACTGAACGATTTTTAGTTTAAGCAATAACAACCTGCCTTAGTACACTATAATCACAAGTTCATTGGGGGCACCTCAGATCTTTCTTCATACGTGCAGCCCGAGAGCACAGCAACTACTTTTTGCAGAAATATAATTTAGAAAAGAACTGAATTATTTTTAGTTTAAGCAATAACAACCTGCCCTTTATACACCATAACGACAAGTTCATTGCTAGACTTTCCCAAGGGGCACCTAATATCTTTCTTCATACGAGCAGCACGAGAGCACAGCAACTACTTTTTGCAGAAATTTAATTTTGAAAGAAACTGAATGAGTTTTAGTTTAAGCAATAACAACCTGCTTTTTATACACTATAACCACAAGTTCATTGCTAGACTTTCCCAAGGGGCACCTCATATTTTTCATCATAAGTGCAGCCCGAGGGCACAGCGACTACTTTTAGCAAAAAAATTAATTTAGAAAGAAACTGAATTATTTTTAGTTTAAGCAATAACAACTTGCCTTAATATACTTTAACCACAAGTTTATTGCTAGACTTTCCCAAGGGGCACCTCATATTTTTCATCATAAGTGCAGCCCGAGGGCACAGCAACTACTTTTAGCAAAAAAGATAATTCAGAAAGAAACTGAATTATTTTTAGTTTAAGCAATAACAACGTGCCTTAATACACTATAACCACAAGTTCATTGCTAGACTTTCCCAAGGGGCACCTCAGATCTTTCTTCATACGTGCAGCCCGAGAGCACAGCAACTACTTTTTGCAGAAATTTAATTTAGACAGAAACTGAATGAGTTTTAGTTTAAGCAATAACAACCTTCCCTTTATACACTATAACCACAAGTTCATTGCTAGACTTTCCCAAGGGGCACCTCATATTTTTCATCATAGATGCAGCCCGAGGGCACAGCAACTACTTTTAGCTAAAAATTTAATTTAGAAAGAAACTGAAGTATTTTTAGTTAGAGCAATAACAACGTGCTTTAGTACACTTTAACCACAAGTTCATTGCTAGACTTTCCCAAGGGGCACCTCATATTTTTCATCATAAGTGCAGCCCGAGGGCACAGCAACTACTTTAGCAAAAAATTTAATTTAGAAAGAAACTGAAGTATTTCTAGTTAGAGCAATAACAACGTGCTTTAATACACTTTAACCACAAGTTCATTGCTAGACTTTCCCAAGGGGCACCTCATATTTTTCATCATAGATGCAGCCCGAGGGCACAGCAACTACTTTTAGCTAAAAATTTAATTTAGAAAGAAACTGAAGTATTTTTAGTTAGAGCAATAACAACGTGCTTTAGTACACTTTAACCACAAGTTCATTGCTAGACTTTCCCAAGGGGCACCTCATATTTTTCATCATAAGTGCAGCCCGAGGGCACAGCAACTACTTTAGCAAAAAATTTAATTTAGAAAGAAACTGAAGTATTTCTAGTTAGAGCAATAACAACGTGCTTTAATACACTTTAACCACAAGTTCATTGCTAGACTTTCCCAAGGGGCACCTCATATTTTTCATCATAAATGCAGCCCGAGGGCACAGCAACTACTTTTAGCTAAAAATTTAATTTAGAAAGAAACTGAACGATTTTTAGTTTAAGCAATAACAACCTGCCTTAGTACACTATAATCACAAGTTCATTGGGGGCACCTCAGATCTTTCTTCATACGTGCAGCCCGAGAGCACAGCAACTACTTTTTGCAGAAATATAATTTAGAAAAGAACTGAATTATTTTTAGTTTAAGCAATAACAACCTGCCCTTTATACACCATAACGACAAGTTCATTGCTAGACTTTCCCAAGGGGCACCTAATATCTTTCTTCATACGAGCAGCACGAGAGCACAGCAACTACTTTTTGCAGAAATTTAATTTTGAAAGAAACTGAATGAGTTTTAGTTTAAGCAATAACAACCTGCTTTTTATACACTATAACCACAAGTTCATTGCTAGACTTTCCCAAGGGGCACCTCATATTTTTCATCATAAGTGCAGCCCGAGGGCACAGCGACTACTTTTAGCAAAAAAATTAATTTAGAAAGAAACTGAATTATTTTTAGTTTAAGCAATAACAACTTGCCTTAATATACTTTAACCACAAGTTTATTGCTAGACTTTCCCAAGGGGCACCTCATATTTTTCATCATAAGTGCAGCCCGAGGGCACAGCAACTACTTTTAGCAAAAAAAATAATTCAGAAAGAAACTGAATTATTTTTAGTTTAAGCAATAACAACGTGCCTTAATACACTATAACCACAAGTTCATTGCTAGACTTTCCCAAGGGGCACCTCAGATCTTTCTTCATACGTGCAGCCCGAGAGCACAGCAACTACCTTTTGCAGAAATTTAATTTAGACAGAAACTGAATGAGTTTTAGTTTAAGCAATAACAACCTTCCCTTTATACACTATAACCACAAGTTCATTGCTAGACTTTCCCAAGGGGCACCTCATATTTTTCATCATAGATGCAGCCCGAGGGCACAGCAACTACTTTTAGCTAAAAATTTAATTTAGAAAGAAACTGAAGTATTTTTAGTTAGAGCAATAACAACGTGCTTTAGTACACTTTAACCACAAGTTCATTGCTAGACTTTCCCAAGGGGCACCTCATATTTTTCATCATAAGTGCAGCCCGAGGGCACAGCAACTACTTTAGCAAAAAATTTAATTTAGAAAGAAACTGAAGTATTTCTAGTTAGAGCAATAACAACGTGCTTTAATACACTTTAACCACAAGTTCATTGCTAGACTTTCCCAAGGGGCACCTCATATTTTTCATCATAAATGCAGCCCGAGGGCACAGCAACTACTTTTAGCTAAAAATTTAATTTAGAAAGAAACTGAACGATTTTTAGTTTAAGCAATAACAACCTGCCTTAGTACACTATAATCACAAGTTCATTGGGGGCACCTCAGATCTTTCTTCATACGTGCAGCCCGAGAGCACAGCAACTACTTTTTGCAGAAATATAATTTAGAAAAGAACTGAATTATTTTTAGTTTAAGCAATAACAACCTGCCCTTTATACACCATAACGACAAGTTCATTGCTAGACTTTCCCAAGGGGCACCTAATATCTTTCTTCATACGAGCAGCACGAGAGCACAGCAACTACTTTTTGCAGAAATTTAATTTTGAAAGAAACTGAATGAGTTTTAGTTTAAGCAATAACAACCTGCTTTTTATACACTATAACCACAAGTTCATTGCTAGACTTTCCCAAGGGGCACCTCATATTTTTCATCATAAGTGCAGCCCGAGGGCACAGCAACTACTTTTAGCAAAAAAATTAATTTAGAAAGAAACTGAATTATTTTTAGTTTAAGCAATAACAACTTGCCTTAATATACTTTAACCACAAGTTTATTGATAGACTTTCCCAAGGGGCACCTCATATTTTTCATCATAAGTGCTGCCCGAGGGCACAGCAACTACTTTTAGCAAAAAAAATAATTCAAAAAGAAACTGAATTATTTTTAGTTTAAGCAATAACAACGTGCCTTAATACACTATAACCACAAGTTCATTGCTAGACTTTCCCAAGGGGCACCTCAGATCTTTCTTCATACGTGCAGCCCGAGAGCACAGCAACTACTTTTTGCAGAAATTTAATTTAGACAGAAACTGAATGAGTTTTAGTTTAAGCAATAACAACCTTCCCTTTATACACTATAACCACAAGTTCATTGCTAGACTTTCCCAAGGGGCACCTCATATTTTTCATCATAAGTGCAGCCCGAGGGCACAGCAACTACTTTTAGCAAAAAAATTAATTTAGAAAGAAACTGAATTATTTTTAGTTTAAGCAATAACAACTTGCCTTAATATACTTTAACCACAAGTTTATTGCTAGACTTTCCCAAGGGGCACCTCATATTTTTGATCATAAGTGCTGCCCGAGGGCACAGCAACTACTTTTAGCAAAAAAAATAATTTAGAAAGAAACTGAATTATTTTTAGTCTAAGCAATAACAACGTGCTTTAATACACTATAACCACAAGTTCATTGCTAGACTTTTCCAAGGGGCACCTCATATTTTTCATGATAGATGTAGCCCTAGGGCACAGCAACTACTTTTAGCTAAAAATTTAATTTAGAAAGAAACTGAAGTATTTTCATTTAGAGCAATAACAACGTGCTTTAATACACTTTAACCACAAGTTCATTGCTAGACTTTCCCAAGGGGCACCTCATATTTTTCATCATAAGTGCAGCCCGAGGGCACAGCAACTACTTTTAGCAAAAAAATTAATTTAGAAAGAAACTGAATTATTTTTAGTTTAAGCAATAACAACTTGCCTTAATATACTTTAACCACAAGTTTATTGCTAGACTTTCCCAAGGGGCACCTCATATTTTTGATCATAAGTGCTGCCCGAGGGCACAGCAACTACTTTTAGCAAAAAAAATAATTTAGAAAGAAACTGAATTATTTTTAGTCTAAGCAATAACAACGTGCTTTAATACACTATAACCACAAGTTCATTGCTAGACTTTTCCAAGGGGCACCTCATATTTTTCATGATAGATGTAGCCCTAGGGCACAGCAACTACTTTTAGCTAAAAATTTAATTTAGAAAGAAACTGAAGTATTTTCAGTTAGAGCAATAACAACGTGCTTTAATACACTTTAACCACAAGTTCATTGCTAGACTTTCCCAAGGGGCACCTCATATTTTTCATCACAAGTGCAGCCCGAGGGCACAGCAACTACTTTTAGCAAAAAAATTAATTTAGAAAGAAACTGAATTATTTTTAGTTTAAGCAATAACAACGAGCCTTAATACACTATAACCACAAGTTCATTGCAAGAGTTTTCCAAGGGCAGCCCGAGAGCACAGCAACTACTTTTTGCAGAAGTTTAATTTAGAAAAAAACTGAGTTTTTTTAGTTTAAGCAATAACAACTTTGCCTTTATACACTATAACCACAAGTTCATTGCTAGACTTTCCCAAGGGGCACCTCATATTTATCATCATAGATGCAGCCCGAGGGCACAGCAACTACTTTTAGCTAAAAATTTAATTTAGAATGAAACTGAAGTATTTTTAGTTAGAGCAATAACAACGTGCTTTAATACACTTTAACCACAAGTTCATTGCTAGACTTTCCCAAGGGGCACCTCATATTTTTCATCATAAGTGCAGCCCGAGGGCACAGCAACTACTTTTAGCAAAAAAATTAATTTAGAAAGAAACTGAATTATTTTTAGTTTAAGCAATAACAACTTGCCTTAATATACTTTAACCACAAGTTTATTGCTAGACTTTCCCAAGGGGCACCTCATATTTTTGATCATAAGTGCTGCCCGAGGGCACAGCAACTACTTTTAGCAAAAAAAATAATTTAGAAAGAAACTGAATTATTTTTAGTCTAAGCAATAACAACGTGCTTTAATACACTATAACCACAAGTTCATTGCTAGACTTTTCCAAGGGGCACCTCATATTTTTCATGATAGATGTAGCCCTAGGGCACAGCAACTACTTTTAGCTAAAAATTTAATTTAGAAAGAAACTGAAGTATTTTCAGTTAGAGCAATAACAACGTGCTTTAATACACTTTAACCACAAGTTCATTGCTAGACTTTCCCAAGGGGCACCTCATATTTTTCATCACAAGTGCAGCCCGAGGGCACAGCAACTACTTTTAGCAAAAAAATTAATTTAGAAAGAAACTGAATTATTTTTAGTTTAAGCAATAACAACGAGCCTTAATACACTATAACCACAAGTTCATTGCAAGAGTTTTCCAAGGGCAGCCCGAGAGCACAGCAACTACTTTTTGCAGAAGTTTAATTTAGAAAAAAACTGAGTTTTTTTAGTTTAAGCAATAACAACTTTGCCTTTATACACTATAACCACAAGTTCATTGCTAGACTTTCCCAAGGGGCACCTCATATTTTTCATCATAGATGCAGCCCGAGGGCACAGCAACTACTTTTAGCTAAAAATTTAATTTAGAATGAAACTGAAGTATTTTTAGTTAGAGCAATAACAACGCGCTTTAATACACTTTAACCACAAGTTCATTGCCAGACTTTCCGAAGGGGCACCTCAAATTTTTCATCATAGATGCAGCCCGAGGGCACAGCAACTACTCTTAGCAAAAAATTTAATTTAGAAAAAAACTGAAGTATTTTTAGTTAGAGCAATAACAACGTGCTTTAATACACTTTAACCACAAGTTCATTGCTAGACTTTCCCAAGGGGCAACTCATATTTTTCATCATAAGTGCAGCCCAAGAGCACAGCAACTACTTTTTGCAGAAATTTAATTTAGAAAGAAACTGAATGAGTTTTAGTTTAAGCAATAACAACCTGCCCTTTATACACTATAACCACAAGTTCATTGCTAGACTTTCCCAAGGGGCACCTCATATTTTTCATCATAGATGCAGCCCGAGGGCACAGCAACTACTTTTAGCAAAAAATTTAATTTTGAAAGAAACTGAACGATTTTTAGTTTAAGCAATAACAACCTGCCTTAGTACACTATAATCACAAGTTCATTGGGAGCACCTCAGCTCTTTCTTCATACGTAAAACCCGAGAGCACAGCAACTACTTTTTGCAGAAATATAATTTAGAAAAGATCTGAATTATTTTTAGTTTAAGCAATAACAACCTGCCGTTTATACACTATAACCACAAGTTCATTGCTAGACTTTCCCAAGGGGCACCTCATATTTTTCATCATAAGTGCAGCCCGAGGGCACAGCAACTACTTTTAGCAAAAAATTTAATTTAGAAAGAAACTGAACGATTTTTAGTTTAAGCAATAACAACCTGCCTTAGTACACTATAATCACAAGTTCATTGGGGGCACCTCAGATCTTTCTTCATACGTGCAGCCCGAGAGCACAGCAACTACTTTTTGCAGAAATATAATTTAGAAAAGAACTGAATTATTTTTAGTTTAAGCAATAACAACCTTCCCTTTATACACTATAACCACAAGTTCATTGCTAGACTTTCCCAAGGGGCACCTCATATTTTTCATCATAAGTGCAGCCCGAGGGCACAGCAACTACTTTAGCAAAAAATTTAATTTAGAAAGAAACTGAAGTATTTCTAGTTAGAGCAATAACAACGTGCTTTAATACACTTTAACCACAAGTTCATTGCTAGACTTTCCCAAGGGGCACCTCATATTTTTCATCATAAATGCAGCCCGAGGGCACAGCAACTACTTTTAGCTAAAAATTTAATTTAGAAAGAAACTGAACGATTTTTAGTTTAAGCAATAACAACCTGCCTTAGTACACTATAATCACAAGTTCATTGGGGGCACCTCAGATCTTTCTTCATACGTGCAGCCCGAGAGCACAGCAACTACTTTTTGCAGAAATATAATTTAGAAAAGAACTGAATTATTTTTAGTTTAAGCAATAACAACCTGCCCTTTATACACCATAACGACAAGTTCATTGCTAGACTTTCCCAAGGGGCACCTAATATCTTTCTTCATACGAGCAGCACGAGAGCACAGCAACTACTTTTTGCAGAAATTTAATTTTGAAAGAAACTGAATGAGTTTTAGTTTAAGCAATAACAACCTGCTTTTTATACACTATAACCACAAGTTCATTGCTAGACTTTCCCAAGGGGCACCTCATATTTTTCATCATAAGTGCAGCCCGAGGGCACAGCGACTACTTTTAGCAAAAAAATTAATTTAGAAAGAAACTGAATTATTTTTAGTTTAAGCAATAACAACTTGCCTTAATATACTTTAACCACAAGTTTATTGCTAGACTTTCCCAAGGGGCACCTCATATTTTTCATCATAAGTGCAGCCCGAGGGCACAGCAACTACTTTTAGCAAAAAAAATAATTCAGAAAGAAACTGAATTATTTTTAGTTTAAGCAATAACAACGTGCCTTAATACACTATAACCACAAGTTCATTGCTAGACTTTCCCAAGGGGCACCTAATATCTTTCTTCATACGTGCAGCCCGAGAGCACAGCAACTACTTTTTGCAGAAATTTAATTTAGACAGAAACTGAATGAGTTTTAGTTTAAGCAATAACAACCTTCCCTTTATACACTATAACCACAAGTTCATTGCTAGACTTTCCCAAGGGGCACCTCATATTTTTCATCATAAGTGCAGCCCGAGGGCACAGCAACTACTTTAGCAAAAAATTTAATTTAGAAAGAAACTGAAGTATTTCTAGTTAGAGCAATAACAACGTGCTTTAATACACTTTAACCACAAGTTCATTGCTAGACTTTCCCAAGGGGCACCTCATATTTTTCATCATAAATGCAGCCCGAGGGCACAGCAACTACTTTTAGCTAAAAATTTAATTTAGAAAGAAACTGAACGATTTTTAGTTTAAGCAATAACAACCTGCCTTAGTACACTATAATCACAAGTTCATTGGGGGCACCTCAGATCTTTCTTCATACGTGCAGCCCGAGAGCACAGCAACTACTTTTTGCAGAAATATAATTTAGAAAAGAACTGAATTATTTTTAGTTTAAGCAATAACAACCTGCCCTTTATACACCATAACGACAAGTTCATTGCTAGACTTTCCCAAGGGGCACCTAATATCTTTCTTCATACGAGCAGCACGAGAGCACAGCAACTACTTTTTGCAGAAATTTAATTTTGAAAGAAACTGAATGAGTTTTAGTTTAAGCAATAACAACCTGCTTTTTATACACTATAACCACAAGTTCATTGCTAGACTTTCCCAAGGGGCACCTCATATTTTTCATCATAAGTGCAGCCCGAGGGCACAGCGACTACTTTTAGCAAAAAAATTAATTTAGAAAGAAACTGAATTATTTTTAGTTTAAGCAATAACAACTTGCCTTAATATACTTTAACCACAAGTTTATTGCTAGACTTTCCCAAGGGGCACCTCATATTTTTCATCATAAGTGCAGCCCGAGGGCACAGCAACTACTTTTAGCAAAAAAAATAATTCAGAAAGAAACTGAATTATTTTTAGTTTAAGCAATAACAACGTGCCTTAATACACTATAACCACAAGTTCATTGCTAGACTTTCCCAAGGGGCACCTCAGATCTTTCTTCATACGTGCAGCCCGAGAGCACAGCAACTACTTTTTGCAGAAATTTAATTTAGACAGAAACTGAATGAGTTTTAGTTTAAGCAATAACAACCTTCCCTTTATACACTATAACCACAAGTTCATTGCTAGACTTTCCCAAGGGGCACCTCATATTTTTCATCATAGATGCAGCCCGAGGGCACAGCAACTACTTTTAGCTAAAAATTTAATTTAGAAAGAAACTGAAGTATTTTTAGTTAGAGCAATAACAACGTGCTTTAGTACACTTTAACCACAAGTTCATTGCTAGACTTTCCCAAGGGGCACCTCATATTTTTCATCATAAGTGCAGCCCGAGGGCACAGCAACTACTTTAGCAAAAAATTTAATTTAGAAAGAAACTGAAGTATTTCTAGTTAGAGCAATAACAACGTGCTTTAATACACTTTAACCACAAGTTCATTGCTAGACTTTCCCAAGGGGCACCTCATATTTTTCATCATAAATGCAGCCCGAGGGCACAGCAACTACTTTTAGCTAAAAATTTAATTTAGAAAGAAACTGAACGATTTTTAGTTTAAGCAATAACAACCTGCCTTAGTACACTATAATCACAAGTTCATTGGGGGCACCTCAGATCTTTCTTCATACGTGCAGCCCGAGAGCACAGCAACTACTTTTTGCAGAAATATAATTTAGAAAAGAACTGAATTATTTTTAGTTTAAGCAATAACAACCTGCCCTTTATACACCATAACGACAAGTTCATTGCTAGACTTTCCCAAGGGGCACCTAATATCTTTCTTCATACGAGCAGCACGAGAGCACAGCAACTACTTTTTGCAGAAATTTAATTTTGAAAGAAACTGAATGAGTTTTAGTTTAAGCAATAACAACCTGCTTTTTATACACTATAACCACAAGTTCATTGCTAGACTTTCCCAAGGGGCACCTCATATTTTTCATCATAAGTGCAGCCCGAGGGCACAGCGACTACTTTTAGCAAAAAAATTAATTTAGAAAGAAACTGAATTATTTTTAGTTTAAGCAATAACAACTTGCCTTAATATACTTTAACCACAAGTTTATTGCTAGACTTTCCCAAGGGGCACCTCATATTTTTCATCATAAGTGCAGCCCGAGGGCACAGCAACTACTTTTAGCAAAAAAAATAATTCAGAAAGAAACTGAATTATTTTTAGTTTAAGCAATAACAACGTGCCTTAATACACTATAACCACAAGTTCATTGCTAGACTTTCCCAAGGGGCACCTCAGATCTTTCTTCATACGTGCAGCCCGAGAGCACAGCAACTACCTTTTGCAGAAATTTAATTTAGACAGAAACTGAATGAGTTTTAGTTTAAGCAATAACAACCTTCCCTTTATACACTATAACCACAAGTTCATTGCTAGACTTTCCCAAGGGGCACCTCATATTTTTCATCATAGATGCAGCCCGAGGGCACAGCAACTACTTTTAGCTAAAAATTTAATTTAGAAAGAAACTGAAGTATTTTTAGTTAGAGCAATAACAACGTGCTTTAGTACACTTTAACCACAAGTTCATTGCTAGACTTTCCCAAGGGGCACCTCATATTTTTCATCATAAGTGCAGCCCGAGGGCACAGCAACTACTTTTAGCAAAAAAAATAATTCAGAAAGAAACTGAATTATTTTTAGTTTAAGCAATAACAACGTGCCTTAATACACTATAACCACAAGTTCATTGCTAGACTTTCCCAAGGGGCACCTCAGATCTTTCTTCATACGTGCAGCCCGAGAGCACAGCAACTACTTTTTGCAGAAATTTAATTTAGACAGAAACTGAATGAGTTTTAGTTTAAGCAATAACAACCTTCCCTTTATACACTATAACCACAAGTTCATTGCTAGACTTTCCCAAGGGGCACCTCATATTTTTCATCATAGATGCAGCCCGAGGGCACAGCAACTACTTTTAGCTAAAAATTTAATTTAGAAAGAAACTGAAGTATTTTTAGTTAGAGCAATAACAACGTGCTTTAGTACACTTTAACCACAAGTTCATTGCTAGACTTTCCCAAGGGGCACCTCATATTTTTCATCATAAGTGCAGCCCGAGGGCACAGCAACTACTTTAGCAAAAAATTTAATTTAGAAAGAAACTGAAGTATTTCTAGTTAGAGCAATAACAACGTGCTTTAATACACTTTAACCACAAGTTCATTGCTAGACTTTCCCAAGGGGCACCTCATATTTTTCATCATAAATGCAGCCCGAGGGCACAGCAACTACTTTTAGCTAAAAATTTAATTTAGAAAGAAACTGAACGATTTTTAGTTTAAGCAATAACAACCTGCCTTAGTACACTATAATCACAAGTTCATTGGGGGCACCTCAGATCTTTCTTCATACGTGCAGCCCGAGAGCACAGCAACTACTTTTTGCAGAAATATAATTTAGAAAAGAACTGAATTATTTTTAGTTTAAGCAATAACAACCTGCCCTTTATACACCATAACGACAAGTTCATTGCTAGACTTTCCCAAGGGGCACCTAATATCTTTCTTCATACGAGCAGCACGAGAGCACAGCAACTACTTTTTGCAGAAATTTAATTTTGAAAGAAACTGAATGAGTTTTAGTTTAAGCAATAACAACCTGCTTTTTATACACTATAACCACAAGTTCATTGCTAGACTTTCCCAAGGGGCACCTCATATTTTTCATCATAAGTGCAGCCCGAGGGCACAGCGACTACTTTTAGCAAAAAAATTAATTTAGAAAGAAACTGAATTATTTTTAGTTTAAGCAATAACAACTTGCCTTAATATACTTTAACCACAAGTTTATTGCTAGACTTTCCCAAGGGGCACCTCATATTTTTCATCATAAGTGCAGCCCGAGGGCACAGCAACTACTTTTAGCAAAAAAAATAATTCAGAAAGAAACTGAATTATTTTTAGTTTAAGCAATAACAACGTGCCTTAATACACTATAACCACAAGTTCATTGCTAGACTTTCCCAAGGGGCACCTCAGATCTTTCTTCATACGTGCAGCCCGAGAGCACAGCAACTACCTTTTGCAGAAATTTAATTTAGACAGAAACTGAATGAGTTTTAGTTTAAGCAATAACAACCTTCCCTTTATACACTATAACCACAAGTTCATTGCTAGACTTTCCCAAGGGGCACCTCATATTTTTCATCATAGATGCAGCCCGAGGGCACAGCAACTACTTTTAGCTAAAAATTTAATTTAGAAAGAAACTGAAGTATTTTTAGTTAGAGCAATAACAACGTGCTTTAGTACACTTTAACCACAAGTTCATTGCTAGACTTTCCCAAGGGGCACCTCATATTTTTCATCATAAGTGCAGCCCGAGGGCACAGCAACTACTTTAGCAAAAAATTTAATTTAGAAAGAAACTGAAGTATTTCTAGTTAGAGCAATAACAACGTGCTTTAATACACTTTAACCACAAGTTCATTGCTAGACTTTCCCAAGGGGCACCTCATATTTTTCATCATAAATGCAGCCCGAGGGCACAGCAACTACTTTTAGCTAAAAATTTAATTTAGAAAGAAACTGAACGATTTTTAGTTTAAGCAATAACAACCTGCCTTAGTACACTATAATCACAAGTTCATTGGGGGCACCTCAGATCTTTCTTCATACGTGCAGCCCGAGAGCACAGCAACTACTTTTTGCAGAAATATAATTTAAAAAAGAACTGAATTATTTTTAGTTTAAGCAATAACAACCTGCCCTTTATACACCATAACGACAAGTTCATTGCTAGACTTTCCCAAGGGGCACCTAATATCTTTCTTCATACGAGCAGCACGAGAGCACAGCAACTACTTTTTGCAGAAATTTAATTTTGAAAGAAACTGAATGAGTTTTAGTTTAAGCAATAACAACCTGCTTTTTATACACTATAACCACAAGTTCATTGCTAGACTTTCCCAAGGGGCACCTCATATTTTTCATCATAAGTGCAGCCCGAGGGCACAGCAACTACTTTTAGCAAAAAAATTAATTTAGAAAGAAACTGAATTATTTTTAGTTTAAGCAATAACAACTTGCCTTAATATACTTTAACCACAAGTTTATTGATAGACTTTCCCAAGGGGCACCTCATATTTTTCATCATAAGTGCTGCCCGAGGGCACAGCAACTACTTTTAGCAAAAAAAATAATTCAGAAAGAAACTGAATTATTTTTAGTTTAAGCAATAACAACGTGCCTTAATACACTATAACCACAAGTTCATTGCTAGACTTTCCCAAGGGGCACCTCAGATCTTTCTTCATACGTGCAGCCCGAGAGCACAGCAACTACTTTTTGCAGAAATTTAATTTAGACAGAAACTGAATGAGTTTTAGTTTAAGCAATAACAACCTTCCCTTTATACACTATAACCACAAGTTCATTGCTAGACTTTCCCAAGGGGCACCTCATATTTTTCATCATAAGTGCAGCCCGAGGGCACAGCGACTACTTTTAGCAAAAAAATTAATTTAGAAAGAAACTGAATTATTTTTAGTTTAAGCAATAACAACTTGCCTTAATATACTTTAACCACAAGTTTATTGCTAGACTTTCCCAAGGGGCACCTCATATTTTTGATCATAAGTGCTGCCCGAGGGCACAGCAACTACTTTTAGCAAAAAAAATAATTTAGAAAGAAACTGAATTATTTTTAGTCTAAGCAATAACAACGTGCTTTAATACACTATAACCACAAGTTCATTGCTAGACTTTTCCAAGGGGCACCTCATATTTTTCATGATAGATGTAGCCCTAGGGCACAGCAACTACTTTTAGCTAAAAATTTAATTTAGAAAGAAACTGAAGTATTTTCAGTTAGAGCAATAACAACGTGCTTTAATACACTTTAACCACAAGTTCATTGCTAGACTTTCCCAAGGGGCACCTCATATTTTTCATCATAAGTGCAGCCCGAGGGCACAGCAACTACTTTTAGCAAAAAAATTAATTTAGAAAGAAACTGAATTATTTTTAGTTTAAGCAATAACAACTTGCCTTAATATACTTTAACCACAAGTTTATTGCTAGACTTTCCCAAGGGGCACCTCATATTTTTGATCATAAGTGCTGCCCGAGGGCACAGCAACTACTTTTAGCAAAAAAAATAATTTAGAAAGAAACTGAATTATTTTTAGTCTAAGCAATAACAACGTGCTTTAATACACTATAACCACAAGTTCATTGCTAGACTTTTCCAAGGGGCACCTCATATTTTTCATGATAGATGTAGCCCTAGGGCACAGCAACTACTTTTAGCTAAAAATTTAATTTAGAAAGAAACTGAAGTATTTTCAGTTAGAGCAATAACAACGTGCTTTAATACACTTTAACCACAAGTTCATTGCTAGACTTTCCCAAGGGGCACCTCATATTTTTCATCACAAGTGCAGCCCGAGGGCACAGCAACTACTTTTAGCAAAAAAATTAATTTAGAAAGAAACTGAATTATTTTTAGTTTAAGCAATAACAACGAGCCTTAATACACTATAACCACAAGTTCATTGCAAGAGTTTTCCAAGGGCAGCCCGAGAGCACAGCAACTACTTTTTGCAGAAGTTTAATTTAGAAAAAAACTGAGTTTTTTTAGTTTAAGCAATAACAACTTTGCCTTTATACACTATAACCACAAGTTCATTGCTAGACTTTCCCAAGGGGCACCTCATATTTTTCATCATAGATGCAGCCCGAGGGCACAGCAACTACTTTTAGCTAAAAATTTAATTTAGAATGAAACTGAAGTATTTTTAGTTAGAGCAATAACAACGCGCTTTAATACACTTTAACCACAAGTTCATTGCCAGACTTTCCGAAGGGGCACCTCAAATTTTTCATCATAGATGCAGCCCGAGGGCACAGCAACTACTCTTAGCAAAAAATTTAATTTAGAAAGAAACTGAAGTATTTTTAGTTAGAGCAATAACAACGTGCTTTAATACACTTTAACCACAAGTTCATTGCTAGACTTTCCCAAGGGGCAACTCATATTTTTCATCATAAGTGCAGCCCAAGAGCACAGCAACTACTTTTTGCAGAAATTTAATTTAGAAAGAAACTGAATGAGTTTTAGTTTAAGCAATAACAACCTGCCCTTTATACACTATAACCACAAGTTCATTGCTAGACTTTCCCAAGGGGCGCCTCATATTTTTCATCATAGATGCAGCCCGAGGGCACAGCAACTACTTTTAGCAAAAAATTTAATTTTGAAAGAAACTGAACGATTTTTAGTTTAAGCAATAACAACCTGCCTTAGTACACTATAATCACAAGTTCATTGGGAGCACCTCAGCTCTTTCTTCATACGTAAAACCCGAGAGCACAGCAACTACTTTTTGCAGAAATATAATTTAGAAAAGATCTGAATTATTTTTAGTTTAAGCAATAACAACCTGCCGTTTATACACTATAACCACAAGTTCATTGCTAGACTTTCCCAAGGGGCACCTCATATTTTTCATCATAAGTGCAGCCCGAGGGCACAGCAACTACTTTTAGCAAAAAATTTAATTTAGAAAGAAACTGAACGATTTTTAGTTTAAGCAATAACAACCTGCCTTAGTACACTATAATCACAAGTTCATTGGGGGCACCTCAGATCTTTCTTCATACGTGCAGCCCGAGAGCACAGCAACTACTTTTTGCAGAAATATAATTTAGAAAAGAACTGAATTATTTTTAGTTTAAGCAATAACAACCTGCCCTTTATACACTATAACCACAAGTTCATTGCTAGACTTTCCCAAGGGGCACCTCATATTTTTCATCATAAGTACAGCCCGAGGGCACAGCAACTACTTTTAGCAAAAAAAAATTAATTTAGAAAGAAACTGAAATATTTTTAGTTTAAGCAATAACAACGTGCCTTAATACACTATAACCACAAGTTCATTGCTAGATTTTCCCAAGGGGCACCTCATATTTTTCATCATAAGTACAGCCCGAGGGCACAGCAACTACTTTTAGCAAAAAAAAATTAATTTAGAAAGAAACTGAAATATTTTTAGTTTAAGCAATAACAACGTGCCTTAATACACTATAACCACAAGTTCATTGCTAGATTTTCCCAAGGGGCACCTCATATTTTTCATCATAGGTGCAGCCCGAGGGCACAGCAACTACTTTTAGCAAAAAATTTAATTTAGAAAGAAACTGAATTATTTTTAGTTAGAGCTATAACAACGTGCTTTAATACACTTTAACCACAAGTTCATTGCTAGACTTTCCCAAGGGGCACCTCATATTTTTCATCATAAGCGCAGCATGAAAAACATCATTAATAATTCATGAGCAAATTAGCGAATGAACTGGCCCTAATTCGTCACATGATTGACATTGGATACCGCAAGGAAACACTCTAAAAATCATATACCATCATTGTTGTTAGATCAAAAACGGTTTTCATCTAATAACTGAGATCCTAATTATAAATTCATCCTAATTACTTCCTCTTCGCTCATGTTGAAATGATCAAGGTCTGTAATAAATTCTACACGCGGTACACATTTCGCTCTTACAACACAGGTAGCCCGATAAGCGGCTGCACATGCTGTCATCATAATTGACAGCATGTGCAGCCGCTTATCGGGCTACCTGTGCTTACAATGGACTATAGAAATTAACTTACAAAATCTACAAATCAACTAACATGAAGTAGAATACTTATCTCCATTGTTCAGAAAGACAAAAACAACTTAATTTCATAGGTCCCCCGTTAGCGCTTAATAAATTGAACAGCCAATGAAATCTTTTCGTTTGAGATGTTGTGTAAACAACTTGTTTCTTGTGCCTCTTGTGGGCATATGACAAAACGTGGACTGGACTGGACTGACAAAAGGTGGACTGGACTCGATTGACAAAAGGTGGACTGGACTCGATTAACAAAAGGTGGACTGGACTCGATTGACAAAAGGTGGACTGGACTCGATTGACAAAAGGTGGACTGGACTCGATTGACAAAAGGTGGACTGGACTCGATTGACAAAAGGTGGACTGGACTCGATTAACAAAAGGTGGACTGGACTCGATTGACAAAAGGTGGACTGGACTCAATTGACAAAAGGTGGACTGGACTCGATTGACAAAAGGTGGACTGGACTCGATTGACAAAAGGTGGACTGGTGATGTCACCATATGTCACATCGTGAATTTTCCCGTTTTTTAGCGGGTTTTGCAGGCTAATATTTGTTTCGATGGTTGCAATTTGAATTTGCTTACTTCTCATACCAAACATGCGAGAATATATCGAGAATTTGTGAAAATAAACTGCTTTTTCTTTGGACAATTTTGTCATCGATGTAATATTTAATATGGCTCGGTAATTGTACAATCGGGAAGAGGTTTTAGCGAGAGACCAGATGAATTTGTTGCCAATGTCAAAGATGAGTATGAATTTAGTCTGTATGATCAGTCTGTATCACTGCCTGATTTGAGAAGAAACTTTCCAGCAATGAAAGAGAACAAGTGGTTTTCCTTGATGGGGACTTGAATGAGGTTAGCATCTCTTATTTTTATGCCTAGTTTCAGAGATATAATGTTTTAGGTGATATTGATATACTGTTATTTGCCAACCATGTTTTAAATGAATCCAAATGAAAGAAATGTGACTTAGTATATAGTAAATATATTGTTGCCCTTTGAGGGTGAACGTTCAGACCATAACAATGAGTGTGATGAAGAGTTTGATTAATTGCAAGGAGGTCTTGTAAGTTGTTATCTGAAGAGTTTTATACAAATTCTATGCGAATCCTCTTTATCAGAGAAATATAACATAATTTTCTGTCATGTAGCTCTCACCAGAGTCAACTACTGCAGATGATAAGCCCAGACCAAGTTGCCAAACAGCAATTAGCAGTAAATCCAAATCACAGACTATCACACAAAAGCCGAAGTGTAATATATTTATCTATATTATTATCGATAATATAGTTTTTATTCCTAAGATAAATAAACAAAACAAGCAGAGCATTGAGTGTAAATAAAGAGTCATCATAAACCCAAAATGGCTGCCATGAATTTTGAATAATTATGTGAATCAGTAAATGTGGAATTACTCTGAATTGACTAATTGAATTGAAACAAAAATGTAGGGATATCTTGTCTATATGTATTGTTAGTCCTTTATAATATTTGTGGCAAAGCCATGACATTCTGAAGTTGGTAAAATTTCTTGAATCTACATAATTGTAATTATTTATCTAATTGTTCATCGGAAAACTCGAACCGACTCCCCCTTTCATAATCTACATTATATATGCTTTCTAAAAATATATAGTTTCCCATACCTATTGTAAGTAATTTGCCTGTTTTTTATGCTTGACATATACTATGTTAATTTCAACAAAAAATTGGCCAAAAAATCAGTAATTTAAGAGTTAAACAATTTAATTTCAAACATAGACTTTGATCTAGGCATGAAGGCTTTTAGAAAGACTGACTAGAAGAAAGTTGCAATTAAATACACGGAATTTTCCAGCAATTTCAGATCACTTTTCCATGTGTAATACAAAACTATATAAAATTGAAAATTGCCATCTTCAAAGAGCTAAATTTTCCTATTTTAAAACAGTTTGCAACCAAACTTTGCAATTTTATTAAACTGCTATTTGTCGTAGAGTTTATAGTTTTTACAGTTTATAAAGCCACCATACATATGACATAATATTGTGCATGAAATTGAATGTTTTAACTGTAAAAACTATAAGCTCTACCACAAATAGCAGTCTTTTACCACAACAGGAAAGAGAATGTTAAAATTAATAAAATTGCAAAGTTTGGTTGCAAACTGTTTTAAAATAGGAAAATTTAGCCCTTTGAAGATGGCAATTTTCAATTTTATATAGTTTTGTATTACGCGTGGAAAAGTGATCTGAAATTGCTCGAAAATTCTGTGTATTTAATTGCAACTTTTTTCTAGTCAGTCTTTCTAAAAGTCTTCATGCCTAGATCAACCCTAACCCTAACCCTAACCCTAAAAAAACAGGCAAATTACTCACAATAGGTATGGGAAACTATATATTTTTAGAAAGCATATATAGTGTAGAATATGAAAGGGGGAGTCGGTTCGAGTTTTCCAATGAACAATTAGATAAATAATTACAATTATGTAGATTCAAGAAATTTTACCAGCTTCAGAATGTCATGGCTTTGCCACAAATATTATAAATGACTAACAATACATATAGGCAAGATATCCCTACATTTTTGCTTCAATTCAATTAGTCAATTCAGAGTAATTCCACATTTACTGATTTTTATTATTCAAAATTCATGGCAGCCATTTTGGGTTTATGATGACTCTTTATTTACACTCAATACTCTGTTTGTTTTGTTTATTTATCTTAGGAATAAAAACTATATTATCAATAATAATATAGATAAATATATTACACTTCGGCTTTTGTGTGATAGTCTGTGATTTGGATTTACTGCTAATTGCTGTTTGACGGCTTGGTCCGGGCTCATCATCTGCAGTAGTTGACTCTGGTGAGAGCTACATGACAGAAAATTATGTTACATTTCTCTGATAAAGAGGATTTGCACAGAATTTGTATAAAACTCTTCAGATAACAACTTGCAAGACCTCCTGGCAATTCATCAAACTCTTCATCATACTCATTGTTATGGTCTGAACGTTCACCCTCAAAGGGCAACCATATATTTACTATATACTATAAAGTCACATTTCTTTCATTTGGATTCATTTAAAACATGGTTGGCAAATAACAGTATATCAATATCACCTAAAAAATATATCCCTGAAACTAGTCATAAAAATAAGAGATGCTAACCTCATTCAAGTCCCCATCAAGGAAAACCACTTGTTCTCTTTCATTGCTGGAAAGTTTGTTCTCAAATCAGGCAGTGATATAGACTGATCATACTCATCTTTGACATTGGCAACAAATTCATCTGGACTCTCGCTAAAACCTCTTCCCGATTGTACAATTACCGAGCCATATTAAATATTACATCGATGACAAAATTGTCCAAAGAAAAAGCAGTTTATTTTCACAAATTCTCGATATATTCTCGCATGTTTGGTATGAGAAGTAAGCAAATTCAAATTGCAACCATCGAAACAAATATTAGCCTGCAAAACCCGCTAAAAAACGGGAAAATTCACGATGTGACATATGGTGACACAGGTGACATCACCAGTCCACCTTTTGTCAATCGAGTCCAGTCCACCTTTTGTCAATTGAGTCCAGTCCACCTTTTGTCAATCGAGTCCAGTCCACCTTTTGTCAATCGAGTCCAGTCCACCTTTTGTCAATCGAGTCCAGTCCACCTTTTGTCAATCGAGTCCAGTCCACCTTTTGTCAGTCCAGTCCAGTCCACGTTTTGTCATATGCCGTTTCTTGTGTTTCATCAGGGGAACCAAACACTCGAAAACAATAAAACACTCGCGTTTCGCGCTCGTGTTTAATAGCGTTTACTCGTGTTTGGATCCCCTGATGAAACACTCAAACTCGTTGTTTACATATAACGTGAAGCACGTACGAGGGCACAGCAACTACTTTTAGCATAAATAACAAATGGGTTCATTATTAAGGAATTAGAACATTCAAATTCGAACGTGCATAGCGCCAACGGAACCGTCGATTCCACAAGAAATTCTGAATGTTCGGACTTAAAATGCACAGTTTGTGTAAAGTAGAAAAATACAAACCTTCGGGCTTTCGTGAAGAACAAGTAGCAACAGTTATGTTTTAATTCGAGGAAGAAAGCTTGGAATACTTTGCAATATCTTCGCTCTAAAACGACAAATTTGAACCAGAATTAGTTCAAAATCACGCCATATTTCTCACTCAACTATTTCTGTACAAATACACATGAAATACAACGAAAACCAAAGCAAAATTCAACAAGTTTTGGCCAGGCAAGTCGACTTGCGACTGGCAAATTGCAACACAAATTACAAAGCAACTTTGCTTGTCTGAATATCAACAAAGCCAAATATGAACAACATACCTTAGTAAAGGCTGCGAGCTTTACTGAAGGACTGAATTTGAACATTTCTTTGTCAAATTCGCTTCGGACTAGTCAGGGCAAGGAATCATTTTAATGCCAGCAACTAGACGCTCAACAAGAAAATGAAGGAATGTTCAACTCGTGCTAGACTCGACTTTAAAACTTCCTGCATATGAAATACACCACAGGATCAGAAATCAGCATTTCCCATTGTCTAATAGGGTTACCATGTTAACTATTGAATTTGAATTATTTTGAATTGCTAATTGAATGATTGTCTACAGAACGGTATTCTTCGGCATACCATGGTCTATTTTAATTCCCACAGGGAAACTTACAGTTTCCTGTTGCGTAATTCCGACAACATCGCTGGTCAGAGATCAGGGTTGCCAGATCACTGCATTTTTGAGGCCAAATCTTCAACAATGCTCTTTGTTTTTCTTTGTACTTGCCTTTTGTTTTCTTTGTTTACTTGACTACGCTAATGACGATTTGGCCTCAAAAATGCAGTGATCTGGCAACCCTGACAGAGATCTCGAGGGGACACGCTTTTAAATACAGTTTCTAAACCATATTGTTTCTAAACCGATTTTCTTGCAGTAATTTTTAAGCCGCATGCTGTTTAAATTCGCCCTATTTCTGTTGTTTTTTTTCGATGTAGAATACTATCAAGATTAAAGATAAAGGGCGGTGTGTATTGTTTAAAGTGCATTTAATTCAAAACGTCGCATTGAATAATCCCCATGACAAAATCCGAACTTTGTTCAACATTTATTATAATCTTTCGGTTTTGTCAAACTATGCTTTACGCCTTTAGTGTTTTAGCATTGATTATTGTGATATAAAAAGGGGACTTAAGTTCGAACGATGGACACGATGGACACATAAATACTGAAAATTACAGTAATTGCGAAAATTAGACGATAGTTAGACAAAAATAACCATCATTCCATAGATTACTATAGTAAATTCTTTGAAAATCAAATTCGCTTGTGGTATTTTATGCAAAACTCAGGGGCCGGTTGTTTAAAGCTGGGTTAGCACCAACTATTTACTTTTCTGCTCAATTTGACCCTTGAAATTGCAACATTTTGAAACCATAAATTGTTCTTACTGCATACCATCGCTTTCGGATGAACCAATTTAAAAATACAGTATTTAGTGGTAAAGCTCATACTAAAATAAATCTTTGCTAGCGTATTATGAATAATTTAGGATACATTTAAAAATTTTCAGTATTTATTTCATACAATATAACAGAAATTTCTATATTCCTCAAGTACTCTAAATTTGAATGAAATTCAGGTGAGAAAATAGTTGAAATAATTTTAGTCATTTACACAGTATATTTTAATGAACTTTTAACTGCTCAATGGGCAATCAACTGTCCATTGGACATGTTGCACACAAGTATTGGACATTATTAGCACTGTGCAGGATTACGCAGTCATACAACATTAAAGATTGAGTACAATTACAAAGAGAACAAAATTCAGTATAGTACTAACGTAACGAATTTACTGTCGCTGCAATTTACGAAACGTCGTCGATGTTCACTCTTTGTTGTTGGTTTTCATTTACGAATTAACAACTTTACTGCATGTGTACTGTATAAAGTGTTTTTCTCTTTACAGTCATGTACTATAAGACACGCCCACCTGTGAACAGATCTCAACAATGTTTTTCCACTGTTTCTTGGCTTGATTTTCATCGTGGATCCTCTTAGCTTCAACCCCAACAGTTTCACATGTCTTGTGTGTTGGTAAGTTAGGGACACTCAGTCTGTCTGCATGCTTAGTCCAACCAATGTCTTTTTTACTTGTACTGCATGCATTGCAAGTTTTGTTTGAGGACGAGTTCTTCAAAGTACAAACAGAGCACACCCATGTCTCGTCTAGTTGTAGAGAAAAAATCATAAAGTTTCTTGTCATATATTTTTATCAGGAACAGAAACAGCGTGTACAAGATAACATTGAATGCCGCTGATCTCACTCAGATGAATAAAGTCGTGCTTAGCTAGAATGATTTAGAACAAAAATTTTAAACAATTAAAGAAAAGTTGTTAGGAGAAACTTAACTTATCACATTTTCTGGATACGGTACAAGCAAACGAGATACCTCGTAGATAAGAAAGGAAATGTCTGTTCCATATTATATCCCTATAATCCAACCATAATCCTGTGACATATTTATCATTGGGTAGAGTGACAGACGTAAAAAAAATAAATTCAAACACTGTCAAGTAAATTTTCTGAACAAGAAAACATTCAAGAGAAAAAAAAGTATTGAGAGAACCTAAATAGGAAAAACGTCTTTTAAATATGAAGGAAACTATCCAGACACAAACAAATCTTGGTAACCTTTGTCAAGAAATATCATGAATTCTAAATAAAATTTTCCAGGTATAAATTGTCAGTGACATATTTAACCTTTAGAATGAGAAAGAATCATTTAGAAAGCTAAAGACCTTGCCTACATGATGCAAAAATATCCTAAACACAAACGTTCTAAATTTGAAGGGTTCAGTCATAATCTGAACATTCAAATATAAGGGAAACCATGCAGTTCCAAAGAAACTATTCAAAATAACGACTGCTTCTAACGATGGTGGGTACGTTTACTCTTACACATGATAAACGCTTCTAAATAGAAAGTAAACCTTTTAAATGTGAAGAAAAAAGTTCCAAATAAACTCGGTCATAAACAGAATTAAAACCTTGTTCTTAATCAGAACAAAAACTAGCTTCACTTTCAGAACCATTAACTGAGATACGAAAAACTAATTTCATGGTGTACACCGCAGCACAACAAGCGAGATTCCCAACCAGAATTTCAACACACATCTACAGGTTTGTAGACCATTGCTCCATGTATAAAGTCAATGAAGATTGTATCACCAGAAGATATTCGTTCAATATAATATATAAAAGAGACTGGATACCAATTTAATAATAATGAAGAAAATTTTTGAAATACAAATTATTCAAACACTGTATGTAACTATTCTAAATATGAAGGAAACCATCCAAATAAAAATTGATTTAATGCAGGTGATTAATGCAGGCAAGAGTTAGCATGATTTTTTGCGCTAGTAACACCACTGAGCGCGCGCCGGTAAGCTTCCGCGTGATGTGCAAAACATCATTCGCAAAATGGATGATTTTGCACTGCAAAAAGAGAGTTCAGATTTGCAAATTGAGAATAGAGAGCAGCTTATTAGTAATTCAAACCATAAGCAAACTGAAAGGCATACTACCATTTGTAATCTACCGTGACCAATCTGGGCATTAAATGACATCTGGGCACGTAAACATAAAAAAACACGTAAATTAATCAGCGCACAAAGTTTGCGAAAACCTTTGGTGGAAATGAGTAGTTTGACGTCCTGCGGTTTATGTGACAGTAAAATTATTTGAAATAATAACCGTTTTTAGGGTGAAAATTCTGCTATCGAGAAGCACTTTTCGAAGAGCTTGCGCGCAAAAGTGACACATTTAAAACGCAATTTTAATACATAAGGTTAAAATATGGTACGTGCTGCTTGAGCTCAGAAAGTTTCAAAAAGATTGGTCAATGCCAACGCGAACGCGCAGCGTCCAAATCTCGGATTACTTACTGTTTTCCGATTTTAAATTTAAAGCATCATCATTAAATATGCGGTTTGCTCATTTAACTTTTTGCACGCTCAGATTTTTGCATAAATTAGAACACGGGAATCCACAAGGGACTTTAAGCTTTTACTAACGTTGATTAACGTTATCAAGGGTTTATTTACAGGGTCTATTTATAAAAATTTACATTGTTGCTATTAGTCTTCAACTTGACCACCATGCATTTCGTTGCAAGCATAGCTCAGCTCTGGCAGTCGCTCAGGGTTATTTCAGATCCGTCAGAGCACCTCCTGCCCGCAGGCTAATTGTATATTGACTAGTAACAACTATTTCAACGGCTTTTTTCGTTTTAAATATTTTTTAGATTTGTTTAAGGATAAATAATATGTTATAAACGAGAAAAAATTTTAAGGATGAGAAAAACTTTGAAAAAAATGTGAAAAAAAACGTACGTGATAAAGTGACTCAACGGGTCCTCGAACCAGCGCTACTCACACCATGTAATACATCGCCTCTAGCCGCTGCGTCAAGGACGCTCGCTGAAAGAATCACATCAACAATTGTATTTACACCCTAACCCTAACCCTAACCCTAACCCTATCCCTATCCCTAACCTGAATTTAGGTGACTAGGTGCTCTGACGGATCTGAAATAGCCCTAACCTTGGTTGGTACAATGGGTTTTCAAAGTTATAAAAAATAGTTATTACTGCAGTATTTACACAACTATTATTTGTATATCTTATTTTAAACATGATTCTCAAATAGTGGAGATTTACAACCTTGAAGTAAAATAATTAATGAGAATAATATAAGAAAATATAAGAACATTTTTGCCTCCACAAAAATTTTTCTTATATAATATCCTCATCGGCTTGGGGAACGAGATTGTGATATTGCGGCAAGTGATTGGAATCAGAGAAAAGAAACCGACTGTCTATACTTTAAAATATCGATTGATCTTATTTACACAAGCATTAAAACAGTAATGGAAAACTGTTTATCATATAAAGTATAGGGGTTTCACATTATTTATGACAATTTCACATGTGAAAATTCGCTTTTCAAGCAATATCATCATTCAGCTTCTGGATCTTTTATATTGGTAGCAAACACTTTAGTTTATATATAATAAGCAGAAAAATACATGGGTGCTTGGAAATACCGGGGATGGGGGGGGGGGGAGGGGGGAGGATTGTAACCCTTCTAATATTGCATGATGGGGATTGTATCCGCAAAGGCCTCCTATTGGGCACAGGTTGCGGGCATATATACTCCCCGCTGGGTCATATAATTGGGCATGTTTATCAGTCTATGATAACACTAATATTGCTATGTGATTATTTTTATTACTGGACAGAAGTACGTCTCCCACACAAAACACTTGGTGGTTAAAAGGTTTGATACATTAATTTAAAGCCATATTAGCCATATGCATTAGTATAAATACTATTCTAATGTTTTGTTTCTGTTTTTTGCCCCACCTTTCAATGTCCAGAATTTTTTTAATTTTTAAATTGTAGAACTATTCAGTTATTTAATTATACTGCCCCAAGCTCTACATGTAGCTTTAAAATACCAACAAGTGAATTACATTATTTTTAAATCAAGAAAGGAAACCATTCAAAGTGGTGCAATCATTGTTCAGAATTTTGACAATCGACGTAGAAAGCCTAGTCAGGCTAGAGGTTTGTAAGTTTCTTTGGCTATACTGCATGATTTGACCGTGTATATGAAAGCGCCCTCAAGGCAGTGTCGCTCAAAACGTAATGTCTCTCAAAATCTAAAATTATGTATTTTTTACAAATTCTTTGTTATTTGAATTAAACGTACAATTAGCATGTTAATGTTGCCCTTTTTGGAACACCCTATTATACTTATATATATGGAATGACCGCAGGCAAAAATCAAATTGTAATGACCCTAAACTGACGAACGTGCTTGCATGACGTAAGTATGGTCACAAAGTCAAAGTAAAGAAATCTTAACTTCGGTGCAAATAATTATAATGCTTAATTCGCGTTTGAGGTGACCATGAATGCACGTAAGAAATTATAATTATATACAATGTCGATCACAATTGCGAACAATTATATGTCACGCAATAAACAGTCACGAAAACATTTGATTGGTCGTATTTGATTGGTCTTTCATGACTGCATAATTGCATGACATAAACGTATAACCCCAGCTTTGGCAGCTAATCTTGCAAAGGTGCCCGGCTAATACACTGCTGAGTTGGTTATCTTAATTTGTGACGGTGAGCTCTAAGGAACCAGGTAAGCAATAAAATGTAGTTGTTTTTATCTAATTTATTTGTGCAAAGTTTGCATGGATTCCATTTATCTATGATTTAGTCTATCCACCAAATAATTCAAGAGTAAGCGAAGTAAATTGAATGTTGTTCAAATTGCTCAAGATATAGTGAACATATATTTTACATTATATTTTAGCAGGCAGGTTGCCTCGGAAATGGCGAGGCATATCTCTTCATGGCTCGCACAGAACAAGCAGTCTCTCTATACCATTAAATGTCTGACTATAAGAACTAAACTCGCTCTTTATATTTAACATTTCTAACACGCCTTCCTCATCAGATGAAGACAGTCATACCCACGTCTCCTATTAACTTGTGCGAAACATTTCTTTCTAGCAAAATCACTCGTAAATGAGCAGCATAATAAATTAACACCCTCCATTTTAAGCGCACCCACCTTAATAAACACCCCGGTTAAAGGTTTTGAGGGAAAAGCCACCAAATTTTACCGCTGTATTTTTTGCATAGGCATAGGGGTTATGAATCTTATCGGCATGTATAGAAAATACTGCAGTTTGCATTAATGTATGAACAGTATACAAATAATGAATGTTTATGAGTGCAATGGTAAGAATATTTTCATGAGGTGAAAATTTTCATGAGGTAACAATTTGCATATGGTTATACAGCTTAGCTTGCACGTGTTCAATTCTAGATATGATATTAGGCGACGTCGACGTTTCGCCTTTTGAACCGCGTACATGACCTTTTTCAACTGCCCTTTTGTGTAATGAACACAAGATCATGCAATAAAAAATTTTATTGTACTGAGGTAGATCTAATATATAAACTATTTGGAACATTTGATTGCAAACACTGAAAAATACTTCACTCAAAACGACTGGATCATTTGTGTGCGTGGTAATCCAAGTGTTTACTTTATGCATGTTAATATAACATTTAAAGACAGATACTTTTGGCCCCGAACAGCAATTGCAATGCAAAAATATAGTGAAAAAACTCTGATTTTGATCAACTGCCAACTACATTCATCGCGTGACTAGCGTCGATAATTAGAGCTAGGTGAGTGTTTTCAGCTAGTTCAATAAAGGTTAATTGTCTTTCCAAGACCGCAAACTGTAAACCATCAGCGGGTTATTTTTACCTCTACACTCAAAATTATTTCTTTGAAACAGCCTCAAAGGGCACATAAGAAACATACTACGGCAAATTTACTTCATACAAAGGTAATTCCCTGAGTATCAGGCCCGAAAAACAATAATCCATCATCCCTTGCGCATGCGCTCATATAGTTCACATATAGTTTACACTTTTGGCCGAAAGACAATAATTTGAAAGGACTTAATTAATTGAATTAGCTGTATTCATATTATATGCTTGTGTTAAGAGAACGTAAGAATGGTAATTAATATCCTCGTAATAACAGTTACATCCCAATTTCTTGCGCACAAATACATCGTATTATCGTTCAGCCCGGGCTGAAGCCATTAAATGACGAGCTCAGCCCGAGCTGAAATTTTCGTCATGTAATTGTTCGCTGCATTTTGCTACGATTTTAGTGTTAAGCCCGGCAAAAATTTCAGCTCAGCCCCTTAATGTGACTGATAAGACACAATTAATCCGCATTCAGATGTAATTAAACACCTCCTGTGTGAAAAGTTGGGGTTTTATCTTTATATTAAAGGCATGATTGTTCATTAATGCAATTTCAAATTTGTTTTTGTTAAAAAAACGGTGCAAATTGTTTTTGTCATTCACAGTTGTGCTTGTATTTTAAAAGCTACATGTAAATAAAACCGTTCACAAGTATATATGTTTGTTAAACTTAATTAACTTTGCTACGAGAAAATAAATATTCTCTATTTAGGATTTCGATTATCTGGTATTTTTTTAACTGCACAAAATTTTTCTAGAGTTGCACAAATTCATTTAGAACTGCACATTTTGGGTAGAACTGCACGTTAAACTGCACGTTTGTGTAGAACTGTGTGTTGTGTACTTGCTGTTCGTGAATTTTAGTGTACCATGTTTATTTTAATGTAATAATTAATGTACTAAGTTCATATAATATTGTAAATGATAGTAACATGTTGTATGTCATGCCTTTGTATATATCTAATTATCAATGTCCATGTAATATTTATAATTGCAGGACCCAACTGAAAAACACTTCGGTGATGTTGGTATCCTGGCTAAATATCATGATAATAATAATAATAATAATAAAAAATCTCTTGTAAACCACGCGTGGAATTGAAAAACGCGAAACTTTAGGCGGGCGTCGTGTTTCTACACAGTTTCTCGTTTTTCCAATTTCCACTCGTGTAGATATAAGCGTATACGTTTCATATTTCTCAAATATCAAGAAAATAATCTCACAAATTTGTGCTGTTTCGATTCACTGTTCTGTTCACTATTTTTCATATTTGTATTTGGTTTTCATTCTTTCTATTGTTTGCACTTTGTTTCGTTTTTATAGTTCCTCAGGACATTACATAGACGTTGTGCAACATGGTATTCAGTTTTTTGTTCTTTATTGTTGTTCTTGTAAGTTGAAAAATAATAAAAATGTATTTAGTCTTCTATTTCGAAAAGAAATATGTGCAATAGACAAAATCAGCTAACGTTTGTTTATACCCAATTCACATTTTAAGATCACTCACAATCCTACAGTTAGTATCATATCCACCTCGTTTCCAGGGCTACCGTGGTGGAACGCGAGGTAGAAGACCCTGGCAATGACTGGTTATCACATGACCAGATTTTCCAATATAGTTGGAAAATTTTTCTGCCAACTTCTCCAATACTTAGTCTCTGTAATAAATTTTCCAAATAAATTCGAAAATTTATTCATGTGTCAACGAGCCTTTGCCAGAGCCTCTGTCCACCATATGTTTCAACACAAAGAGGCCCTAGGAACGAGGGTGAGGTTGCTATATCATGTTAGCTTGCGGTAGTAGCGCAGAACAAAAGTAACTACGCATTCTAATTTAGAAGTATGGACACGAGTGAATAACTCGTATTCATCATTTGTATGTTTATTTTCCCCAAACTTACTCTTCCGCAAAAGCTGTGATGCTGTTCTAACTTCGACGAAAAAATCGCAGCCTTTGCTCCTGCTTATATAAAATAAGTTTGCAAGGTATAGAACAAATAGAAAAAATGTTCCTCATGAGCTACAGCTCCTTCCATATAACTGTTCCACCAAATCAAAACTATCTGAATAAATCTAAACTAGAAACAACAGAAAGCATATTATACGTCTTATATTTGACACCAACTCACTGTTGTTACAGATTTTTGCACTGTTGTTACAGATTTTTGCACTGTTGTTACAGATTTTTGCACTGTTGTTACAGATTTTTGCACTGTTGTTACAGATTTTTGCACTGTTGTTACAGATTTTTGCACTGTTGTTACAGATTTTTGGACTCCTCTTCGGGATTAACTGCGCTGAAATTGACCAATCACAGTCCAGATATCTTTCCTTGTATATTATTACATATGATAAAGCACTCCTGCTCGTACATTAAATAGTACTTAATATTAAATTTTTGTGAAATATATATTAAGCAACAATAACCCAGAACTTAACTTGGGCCAGTTATTTGCTAAACAAAGCAGCCTTGGAATAAACACGTTTAAATTATAAAAAAATTGTATAACACTCAACGTTAACATTGATAATCCTCAGTATTAATGCATCGAAAGCTCTTAGCGAGACTATAGCTAACAACGTTCTCTTATTTACTATCATAAAATTATACTTGGTTTGTCTAGGACAAAGAACACAAATTAAAGAAACGTTGTAAGTATAAAATTGGTACATATTTTTTCAAGGTTTAGTTAGATCTATGACTATATTTTTCTATGGTCTTACCCGTGTAGATCTACTGGAACAATTTTTGCCATCTTTGAGGATGCCTAAATTACTTCTGTTTGTCTTGTTAGAAGAGTGAGAAGCACAGCATAGAACTTTCAATTTAATTCCGTCATAGGGTTTCGTTTTGGTTCATTCTTTAGTAATTTGCAAGCCTTGGTTTAAAGCTTGTACACTCAGTTTGAAAAGTGATTGGGGCAACTACGTCTTTTAGGTTAATGGCTGCTTATTCTAACTTCTCACCTTCTCACTCACATGTCTCCCTCCCTGGTTTCCTGCGCAATGACACAATGTTGTTGAAACGTTTGTAGAACGCATGCAATCTTAAAATAAGATGGAAGTCGGTACACGATTGAAATGCGGGTGGGGGATTCAACTGTTTTTCATTATAAGCTTCAGGGCTCTTTGTCCCAATAGTTTTGAAAATGATTGTAATGAAAGTGATGGAATCACTTATCGGTTTCGTATATACAATGTCCTTAGCAAAAGGAATTGTCTTAAGTAAGCATATGGCATTCTTTAGAAATTTCCTCTCTTCGTCTTTGTGGGTTTTAAGTTGTTATTGTTTCAATCAATCGTGCTGCACTGTTGTTATACTCCGCGTGCAACCGTATTTCTATATTAAGATCGAACTTGGTAAGGGGAGAAAAACAATTAAATAAAATCTTTTGAAAATCTTTGCCGATATACAGGCTGTCTGCATCCAAATCCAACGCTCTCTTGTGCGAGAATGAAGTTGTAAATGCGGTTATTTTTTTATATTAAGAAAGATTAGGCTTTTAGCTATTGAATGATATACTTATGGTACAAGATAAGGAAGGAGGCTCTTTTTTATAGCTACTTGCATCTAAACTACGAATGGAGATTGCTGTGTCTTTCCATTCATCTACAACAATGTACAGTATAACGAATGTACTAGTGTCGATTGGACTAAAGCATGGTGTGCAACTACGAGTAACTACGACACTGATGAAATGTGGGGGGAATGTGGTGAGTAATATAGCAAATCCATGCAGACCCTCTCGTAAAATATGCATGTATATCTTCTGTGTGTCATGTGTTTGTGTAAGAAAAGATAAAGCTTATGCAATCAAAGTTGGCTTTCCGAACAAAGCGTAAACTGTGAACTATGAGCGCGCAAGGGATGATGGATTTGATAGTTTATTCATGCCCTTATTCTCAGGAAATTACTTTTTTAGAAAGTAAATTTGCCGTCGTAAATTTCTCTATGTGCACTCGATGCTGCTTCAAAGAAATAATTCTGTGTTTAGAGGTTAAAACAAACAATAATCCATCATCCAGCGCGCGCGCTCATAGTTTATGCTTTTGTAAGGACAACCTTCATTGAATTAGCTGTATATATATGAAATTTTGAATCGCATTAATTAATAATTTACACAAAAGAAATTCTAAGCGTGAAGGAGTTTGAATATGTGATATAGATTTCTCTTATAATGATAACTTTGATTTTCTGACTTATATAAGATGTATTCTAAAAATTACTTCGATTTTATTCCCAAAATTTTCACCTTCATTGTTCATTAACTATTAAATTAACCTTTTGTATATATCCTTATGAATAATAAATAAGAAAACAAACAAAATTGCATGGTCACTCATGTTGTACTTATAGTACTTATCAATTAATCCCCAAGCCAGCACCGTAAGCCCGGGGCCGGCGAGGGTTACTAATTCTGAGATGAGAATGTCATCCGCCATTATGTGTCGGTTTGGTTCCGGACGTTTTTGGACGTTCGACCTTTTAGCTGACGTCATTAAATTCCAACTTTGGACCGGTGACTAGGAGCGTCGTGATTGGGTGAATTGATTTATTTTGTTTTTGTATTAGTCACGACACGGAATTTAACTGTAATTGTTTTGCATTTTGCAATTTTACAAATTTCTTTCTATCGATCTGGAAAGCAATTTTTAAACAATTTAACTTTACTGTGAATCACAAATCATTTGGGAAAATCGGGAAAGTGTTACGATGGATGTAGTTGCGAAAGAGAATATATCAAGAAGAATGCCTGGGAAAATTGAAACGGCGAGAGGTTTCTGCATGTAATGTATTTCTAGTTATAATCATCTTAGAACAATGACGTAATCCTGATGGAACTTAGTACTATAGGTATAGTACTACAGGTATATGGTAACAGAAACCAGTCAGTATTTCAAAAAAAATACAATACTAAAACAACAAAATGTCATTCAAGTTAGTGTTTGTTTGTATTTTATTACTATGGAAACGTCCTGTGTCTTTCAGGTAATTACTACCGAACGACAGTTGATGGTACATTGTGCGTATTTCCATTCACTTACAAAGGAGTAACGTACCATACATGCACTAATGTGGATGGTTTTGGAGGATATTGGTGCCCGACTGTTCCAAACTATGATGGCGTCAGACAACAAGGCTGGGGGTATTGTCGACTTGATTAGGTATGGATTGACGTCCTCACTAACCTCTGCTGACTCAATCACTGACTGCTAGCCAAGGCTCATACATGCAGGTTTAAAGTTGAACGTGTACGAAGATGACTGATTCAACATTATTCCTAAAATACAAATTAAACAACCGACACAAGGACATATTATATCTCAACACCATATTCCAACACGTCCCTGGACACACTTCAACTCTTGATGTATTATATATTTGTTTTTTGTGACAAGAAAGATAAAAGTTAAACTGAACACTACTGTACCTGTAAAACTGGAGCGTTTTGGGGCCCATTAAGAAATATCAAACATTTTCCGTGCCGGTGTACAGTTGTATATCAACACCAGTCAACAGAAAATGACAAAAAGAGAAATTGTGCATAGC
This sequence comes from Muricea muricata, assembly GCA_963855995.1. Classification (NCBI taxonomy): domain Eukaryota; kingdom Metazoa; phylum Cnidaria; class Anthozoa; order Malacalcyonacea; family Plexauridae; genus Muricea; species Muricea muricata. The sequence continues at coordinate 56,407,257 of OY979718.1, read as the reverse complement.
AATTTTCACATGTGCTGATTGATATACCAGTCAGTATGGAAATGGTTCACATATTTTTTTATAAAATAGCATAAAAAAAGGACAACACTGAAATAACGATAACAGAGGAATGACGAGCAATTTTACCGGTCGATAATGCGTTTTAGTATAATTTCTTTAGTAAACAATGGTTTTCAAGCATTTGGATTGGTTGGCTGACCAGTAAATATAAGGCATGATTTACTAGTTGGCATTTTTTCAAAATGGCCGCCAATGAGAGTCGTTTTGATGTATTTATACTTTTGCCAAAATTAGCAAATGGAGGAAAATGGCATTAATATAAACTCAAAGAATACAAACAAACTTTGATGTTAAACTATCTTAAGGTAATAGTTCATCTGCAAATACCTTATTAAATACTTTTTTCACTATTTAAAAATTACAAGTAAACTTTAGTTTTTACTTAGGAATTTTCAGAAGTAAACTGTATTCATAAAATACAACAGTGCATTTTATACACGTAAATTTCACTGTACTAAAGAAATTATACTAAAACAATTATTCGCCTCAGTGATTATGGCAAATATTCACCTCGACTTCGTCTCGGTGAATATTCACCAATAATCACTTCGCCTTCGGCGAATAATTGTTAAATATTAACACGGTTATTAACCATTGTGCGTTTAGAATTTATGAATGCTATATTATAAGATTATAGCTCTGACTATTCTGCTATTAATTGGTCCAGACCGTCGACCGATCAAACCACGAAACCCTATCTACCTTTAGATTATCATATGGATGTTGACTTTAATTTCCCTTCGTTTTTTCTGTAGATATGACTTCACCGAAAAAGGAAGCATTTAACATATATACTTGTAGTTGCTCATGTTACTGTAATAGAGCTGTTTATGCATTTAACTAATGTATACAGCACTCATTTTGTTCAGAATAAAAAAATGTTTACTTAAAATGTTCAATAAAGGCGTACTTAACTCTTGAGTTGCGTGTAAAATAAACCGCCCGCCCTTAAGAGCTCCAAGTTTTACAGTGTAAGGGGTGGACCATTAGATATTCTGGAAGGGGGGGGGGGGGAGGAGAAAGCCTTGTCTGAATTTTTTTCGGAGTAGAAGCTGTGCAGGACGCCATTTTCGAATCTTAAAAACAAAAACGGGAAACGTTCACCTACTCAGATACTTTGTCGTGGCACACGCATGGTTGTAAACCAATCAGACCAATTTAAGCTTCAATATTACTGTTTGAAATCGGAAAATATAGCAAAATACAAAAATGCTGAAAACGGTTATAACATTCGCAATTACTTGTGACGTCACATATCGCAACTATATTTCAACACCGACATATCCATGATATAACGTATTACTACGTCGAACTTGTTGCCAAATGGCATCATCACTGACATCACGTCTCGAGTATAATCGATGAGGGCTATTTCAGATCCGTCAGAGCACCTAGCGACCAGTACTTTTCAGCTTATCCACGCTCGTCTTACTTATCACACTAAGTCATCTTTATCAGAAATCTCCAAGTTCTTTGTAATGTTATTATCTTATCGAAATTACTGTAAATATGGTGAAAGTTGTTAACTCCCTGGGCTCGAACCCAGAACATCGTGCCCCTAAGACAGCACCTAGACCACTACACTATCGACGCCAACTGATATTTCTTCCTTTAAAAACGTTTTTTTTAGTTCTATAACAAGATCATCCACTAAAAGCGTGTTTTAATATCAGATGGAAATGACGGAAACTTCAAAGACGGGTCGACCTACGCACGTTATTCAAATTCAAGATTTAAAATGCTTAGGAAACTGGACACTCATTCTTAAGCTACGTTATTGGATAGACTTTGGTCAACGAAAGCAGTATAATGTCGAATGGATTCGTAAATTGGATAGTAATAGAGATTTAGAAATTGAAATTATAATCAAAGTGGATCAACACAAGGAAGCCGATTGCGATACAAGTGATTGTCAAAGTCAAAGCGAGACAAGCGAAGATTTGTTATTCGCAATAAATGTTAATCTAAAATCACTAAAAATCTCCGTCGAATGCAACTATCGTGACTTATGGAATCAAACTGAATTCTTGAAACAACGCGATTTTGTATCGGATCTAGCACACGTGGAGGAGATTAATACTTCATGATGATGACACGCCTCCGTGGAAATCAGCAGCGGTTGACGAAGTCAGGGTGTTTAAATAAAGTACTACCACTACAAGGTACAACAAGGTGTTGGGAAACATTAAGAATGATCTCTCAAGCTCTGGTCAGTGCTCTGACAATTTGTACATAGGTATTAATCTAGAAGGGGCGTCTCTTGACATTTACGCTGATTCAGATAATGAACATGATGAATTACAAGAAATAAACGGCAGTCAAATTAATAGCAAATCGTTTTCCAAATCAGACTCGCATTTCGCGCACTTCATTAAAACAATGCAGGAAACAAAGTAACTAAGACACCCTCTAATTAAAACAAGTTAAAGACTTCCTAACACAATGCAGTAATCGTATTGATAATCTCGAGAACATCTTCTCTAAACTAGATAAAGATATGGCAATTTCAGATCTTATACGACTTATTAATGATAAACTATCTGCGTCCAAAGACGAAATGACAACCTCCTAAACTAGTCAGCTGAAACATGAACTTACAGTTAGTAAGCAAGAACTAAATCAGTTTAAAGATAATGTAAACGAAAAATTACGTCAATCTGAAATGGAATTGAATAAATTACGGCGTCGTGTTGGATCCTTAGTCGAGGAAAAAAGTAACCTACAGAAAAAGGTTAAATCACTTGAAGCGGAAAATCAAAAATTATCTCAGAAATTTCTTATACTGAAGAATGACAACGCCAGAAATGAAAGCAGACCAAACAAAGAGCCTAGTGAAGCACAGTCTCCAAAACCTCCCCATCCAGGATCGAAAACAGCCAGTCATGAAAATACAAAATAATAAATCAGAAGTGAATTCAGTAGAGAAGAATGATGTTCATGAAACATGTTCCACAGGTCCTCCCAAAGATTCCAACCAGGAAATACCTGAATATGATGTTGTAATGCTTTGTGATTCAAATAGAAAATTTCTTGATATACATAAGCTTAGTGCAACCAGAAACAGTTGAGTGGTACAACTGGTAAAGCTATTGAGATTATTAACACCCTAAAATTCAAAGTGAACAAGGCACTAATCACTAATACTGGTGTTAATAATCTGGAACACCTGTCAAAGGACGAAATTATCAATCGATCGACAAATTGAAATGATTGAAAAAGCAACAACAACCTTTCCAGGAATAAACGTCTTCTTATCAGGCATAACTCCACTCAAGATGATTATGATGATATAGTTACTGAAATCAATAATGCTGTACACGGGAAGGTAAAATGTTACAAAGTGTTAGTTTGTAATATGTGAGTCTGGAAGTTAAATTTACTGACGTCATGAGGAAGAACCCAAGACGCTTGAAGTGACGCACACGAGGTTAGATCGTTTTCAGTTGTGTTAGTTAAGAGAACGCACGCTTTTAAAGAAGAGTGATTTCCCACGTGTTTGTGAACATTGTTGATTTGAAATGTAAGCGCTTGTTGTTTTAGAATTAGTCCATTTATGATTTGGTGAACATTTATTAAGTATGGCCGAACTTGAAACTTTACATTTGGAACTAGAGTCGTTACTATACGAAACAAATCCCATGGGGAACAAAAACAATTCGCGACATTGTTGAAAATAGATAAAGATATTTCAACGTTTTTCATTTTAAAAACTATTCAAAAGTCTCTTGACGAACGAGCAAGAGACTTTAGAGTGACAATAGCAGGATTAAAATCCAGCGCCGAAACCAAGAAAATAATCAGCCAAGTGAGCTAGACGCATCAAAGAAGGAAAAAGAGGCATTAAAAGCCAAACAACAATCAGAAATGAATATTTTACTAGCCGATGTTCCCACAAGCACGCGGAAACCACAACACCCACAAAAAAGATAAACGATTTGACTGAAACATCCACAAAATCCAGGGAGTGCATGAAAACAGAAGATCTTTCAAACTCTTCACTTCTGCGTCGCGAGTTTAAGATTTCCTTTGGCGTTCGTTTCGTTGACCCATCAAATTGACTCTGGATTAAAGCGCGGTTACAAAGAAACAGAAATTGTCGACGCAGTGATTCGCGCTATTTATTTACAAAGCAGTTTAAGAAGTTGTCTATCTCTGCCAAAACTGAGAAATTTCCTTCGTGTTCATTATCGTGAGATATCTGCGTCCGAACTCTACCAAAACCTAGCGACCACATTTCAAGAACCAAAAAAAATCTCTCAACAATTTCTTTTGCGCTCCCTTGACTTACGCAATAAGGTTGGGTTTGCAAGTAAAGAGTACGTCAGACTGTGAAGTTTAGCATGACGAACCCCTGATTCAAAAAACATTCATGACAGGGTTAAGAGATAATATTCCAGCAGCAAATCTAAGGCCTATCCCGCGTTTATCCGGATTAACTGATGAAGATTTAATGCGACATGTCAATGAGCATATAAGCTTGATCCGTCAATCATGGCCCCAATATTTCGCCTGAAAGTACACCACCTGAGACGAAGTGGACGAAGTTGGCAAATTAATGGGGCTCCTGAATTATTACCGACGATATATCGAGAATTTCTCAAGGATTGCTAAGCCCATCTATAACCTTGTGAAGATCCCGGAAACGGATGGGAAAGTGAAGAGCACACCTATCGGTAAACAGCTTGGAGGTAACAACCCAGTGTCATTGACGTCAACGCACCAGTCTTCATTAAAAAAGTTGATAAAATGTCTCGTAAGCACACCTGTCATGGCCTATCCAGACCCTCGAAGTCTCTACGAATGCATCAGAGGGCGGATTGGGAGCTGTTCTCTATCAAGAGCAGAATGGAGTTTTACGTGTTATTGGTTATGGATCACGAGCTTTAACACCAGTAGAGAAAATCTACCATCAACACCTGGGGCCGGTTGTATAAAAAAGTTATTAAAGTTAACTATGATTAGTGGAAAGGTTAACCAATCAGAGCAACGTATTTTGTACTTTATTTAACTACAAAATAGTGATTAAAAAAGTGATTAAGAGTTTTATACAACCGGCCCCTGGCAAACTGGAATTTCTCGCCCTGAAATGAACTATCTGTGAACAATTTAGAGATTATCTGTACTATACGCTCCGAGTTTTGTCTTTTACACAGATAATAACGTCAGCGAATGCTACTGGTCTTCGTTGGATAGGAGAGTAATTGATTTTAACTTTACAATATACATGTTGTCGCCCTGGAAAAGCCAACGTTGATGCAGAAACCTTATCCAGACACCTCGAACACATGAGACAGTATATGGTATCATATACAGAAGAAATGTCTCAAGAGGAATTACGACGGTCATCCAGTCGATTCAGCTGCAAGACAACGGTCAAGTGAACTGGATTTCATCTCTCACTTACGATCCAAGCGTGCTGCACGACGGTGTAACTACCACAGAACCGTTCTAGTGGAGTTGCACGGAGTCATCTAGGCAGTGAGTGCGTGTTAGGTTTAGCCCATGACCGCTTCTACCGGCCGCGAATGCAAAGAGACGGAGAGAATTATGCACGAGCCCCACTTCAACCGATTTTTACCACCACTTCAATTGATTTCGTACCTCTTGAAAGATCGAGCAAAGGGTATGAATATATCCTGGTGATAATCGACCATTTAACTCGGTATGCCCAAACCTACCCACTCGAAACAAAGCAGCTAAAACCGTGGCAGAGAAGCCATACAACGACTATATACCACGCTTTGGACTTCTAGCGAAGATTCATCATGATCAAGGTGGTGAATTTGAAAACAAGCTCCTGAAGAATCTGAAAGATGTGTGTGGAGTTGGTCAATGTCGCACAAGCCCTTATCACCCTCAAGAAAACGGACAGGTTGAGCGGTTCAATAGAACACTATTGGACATGCTGCGAACGTCACCAGAAAAGGAAAAGTCACGTTGGAAAGACCACGTCAACAAAGTTGTTCACGCTTATAACTGCACTCATAATGACACTACGGAATTTCCTCCGTTTTTCCTGCTATTCGGACGGCATCCCTGTTTACTCATCGACCTAATCTTTCAATCCAATTAAAACACCATCAACAAAACAAGAGTACCCACAGTTTGTGAAAAAATGGAAAGATGCAATGAAGGAAGCGTACCAATTTACAAATTAACAAATAAACGAGAGAAGTCATGGAGCGAAGAAAACGTACGACCGATGGGTTCGTAATTCGGTTCTAGAACCCGGAGATCGTGACCCGGTACGTAATCTCAGTGAGCGTGGTGGACCGGGCAAGTTAAGATCGTTTTGGTAAGATGATATTCACGTCGTGATTAAATGGAAAGGCCAGAAAGTCCAGTTTAAACCGGAGAGAGGTGAAAGGAGAAAGAACAGGGTTTTACACCGCGATCTACTGCTCCCTTGTGACTATTTGCCATCGGACACAGATAAACCAGCCCCAAAAGGGCCACTTAGAACCATACCGCAGCGACAACAACCACCCAAGCCTAACGTGGCACATACTGATGGAGCATCTAGCGACGATAAAGACGAGTGGTTCCCCTAAGCCTTCCAACACGAGCACCTCTCTCAACACACCACCAACCCACACCCTTGGTTCCACCAAACACCACACCTGCTGGAGAAACAGTTCCTACCAAACCAGAACCACAGACCACCATAAATCCCGTGAATGACCCAGTCAAAGAAACAATAAATCCCATCGTTGAACAGGACAACGCCACCCTAGTTCAGGACATCTCAAACACCCCACCTCATGAAAACCCAAGACCGCAGCGCATATGACGTCCACCAGATCGTTTCACTTATTACAACCCTGGTGCGCCTCTTGGAGTGTTCCCAATCTCAGCGCATATGCACTCGAACCAATCAAACTCATTGTCCTTACCCTACACCCACGTACCACCTCCTCACCATTCACCCAACATTCCTTTCCCTTACCCACCTCCTCATCCTGGACCACTTTTCATGACCTACGCTCTCTCTTCTCAGTTCCCACCATTTCTTGGAATGCCGATGATGCATTACCTAGTGTATAAGTACTTACTTTGATTCTATTGAACTCACATTTAAAACAAAAAATTAACAAAATGGCTCCAAAACTAGATATTATAATAACGATACATAAAAGTCATAAAAGAGGTAATCAAAAAAGCCAGAAAGAGGCTGTATTATTTGGTTCAGTTGAAAAGAGCTAGGTTACCAGTCGAAGATCTCATGTTATTCTATACATCCTGCGTGCGATCAGTTATGGATTATGCTGTACCAGCCTTCAATCACGCCCTTCCGTAATACTTAAAGAACGACTTAATACGCCTGGAAAAAAGAGCGATCTCAATTATAAATCTGCATGTGCACTACCTTGCAGCAGGAGAAGTTTTGAACATGAAACTTACAGAACATCACAGTCAATTTTTTGTGCAAAAACTTATTTGACAAAATTGTAACCACTGCAAACCACAAACTTGCTGACTTGCTCCCAAAGAAACATAATTCATACTATACCTTTAGAAATGAACATAAATTTAACTTACCTCAGTTTAAGACTAACTGTACAAGAAATTTGCTTGTGATCGCAATGGCATCGAAGATGTAAATTGAATGTTAGTACTGACTATTAGTTTTATTATCATTAGCTAACAGTAGGTTTTACTGTTATTTATAATTCTTAAAGTATGCATTTTTGTAAAATTTACGCAATTCAGCCTTTGGCTGGGAAGTAATTTTAATTAAACTATCTATCTCGATATATATCATATCTTTTAGAACTATCACGTATACATAAGTTCAATGTTTGCCAGTTAAGAAACGCTGCAGCAAGGTATCAAAGTAACTGGGTAAACGTAAGATACTTTTAAGGGTCCTAAAGTGTGGAGTATATTTGCTAGCGATAGTTTTACGGAGAGGACTCCACGACGAGGTACCATGTGGTACCAAGCATTCCTAGAAGTAAGTGTCACGGGACAACACCAATTTTGAGGGGGGATGTGTTAGTTTGTAATTTGCGAGGCTAGAAGTTAAATCTACTGACGTCATTGTTATATGATCTAACAACAAGTAATAGGAATTTAGTTAATGTTTAATTGAGATAGAAAACAGTGCATGCATAAACAAAGTGTGACCGAGTACACGAGAGAGAGTTAGTGTTACGCTGTTGAACAGAGAGCATATTAGAGCATGAAGTCAGATACAGTAAATATATATAAATTGTATAACCTAAGAGTTTAAAAACTAAACTTGGAGTCTATAACAATCTATCTGTATTGGAAATCCCTCACACTGGCAAGAAGTAATCTGTATGGTACGAGATAACAAAAGCAGATGCCAAATGTCCACCATGCATATAATGGCAACCTCCGATAAAGACGATTCTATTTCGATGTAAAACATTTAGGTAGAAGAGCTAGTGTAGCCGTTTTAGCACGAAACATCAAAATCGAAATGCGAAAAGCTCTTTCTCCATCAGCACCTCGACAAAGAAATTATAAACAACCAAGTCAGCTTACCCCTAAACCACCTTAAATTACTAACACGATCACAACCACATGACTGAGATGTACAATTTCAAAACATTTCTGATCCACCTATTGTTAGTAATAGCAAATAAGTTCAACTGAAACAATTGGCAGAAGCTATGAATATGTTAATACATGCAAACCAGCAGCTTCAGTATAGGGTAATGTACACACCTTATTCTCCTTTCTGCTATTTATAATATAGTGTAACATTTTATATAGAGATAGGTTAAAACATTTTCTATAAGTTACATCTTACTATGCAGACTGGACTAAACCGAAAATTTGGGAAATACTGGCAAAAAAGTTTCTTCATTTTGATAATCCAGATTTTATATCGAAAATTAAAGATTTTGACCTAATTTCCCTAGTAGAAACATGGTTACCTTTTGGTAGACAGAAAATTACTATTGATGGTTACTATTCATTCTCTAAACACTGTAAAAAATAAGCCAAGTGCAAGAAGGAATTCAAGTAGAATAGTTATTCTTGTTAAATCCTCAAAACAGATAAGGATAGCCAGGAAGCTAATTGTCAACGATTATAATCGATGGGAAATTTCAAGGAACGACACACTTGATAGGCCAATTACACCTCAAGAGATCTCTACACAATCAAAAAACTAAAGAACAAAAAAAGCACAGCTAACGACTCCTTATCAAACGAAATTATTAAACTAGCTGTCAAAACGTTGCCATCGTTGTCATGAACTGAAAGTTTTATGGTAAACCAATATATAAGACTCGTGATGCCAGTCATCGGAATAATTATTGAGGGATTTGCATCAGTAGTTGTTTAGGAAAGATTTTACTCTAACGATGAATGCACGCTTAAATGATTTTTTGGAAAAAAATAAGATTACAAATAAATGCCAAATAGGCTTTCGCAGAAAACATCGGACAGCTGACCATTTGCTATTATTAAATAGTCGACAGCTAAAAGCTCAAGCGAACACCTATTTTTACTTGTTTTATGGACTTTAAGAAGGCCTATGTTAGTGTATGGAGAGAAGGCCTTTTTCATTCTTTTTTTCACTTTATGCGGTTGTAGCAAATCATTCTTAAAATGTATTTTAGGCATGTATTCGTCTGTTAGGTATTCAGTCAAACTAGAAGGTGGAACAACTTGGCCTTACTTTTCAACTCCTTTATTGGGGTGAAGCAAGGTTGCAATCTTAGCCCGACCCTGTTTATAAACGATGTACCTAACTTGTTTGATGACTCATGTGCTCCAGTAAGCCTAGGTAGCACAAATTTAAACTGTTTACTTAATGCTGATGATTTGGTGCTTTTGTCGGAATCTCAGAAGGGTTTACAATACTGTCTAACGAAACTTAAAAGGTATTCTAATCGACGGACACTTAATATCAACAAGATCAAGAACAAATCCAAAATTTTATTAATAGGGACACTAGCTTAGAGACGCACATACGTCACTTCAAACTGAGTATTTGACAGCAATAACTTAGAACTAGTAAATGAATATTGTTATCTTGGCATAATAATCAACTCTTCAGGAACTTTCAAGAAAGCGCCAAACAAAATAACAAGGCTTTACGTGCTTATCATTGTTTGTTCAAAAAATTTCTAATTTTGATAATGTACGAATTACAGCTTACTGTTAAAATTATTTTCAAGTATGGTAATTCTAACACCACTTTACAGTCTGTAGTGAAGTTTGGCGTCCATACAGGTTAGGCAAGATAACTTCGTTTGATATGTTTAAAAGCAAAATGCTTAAATTAACAAATAAGTACAGAAATTTCATTTGAAATTCTGTGAACGAATTCATGGGGTACACTCAAAATCCAAAAATGTAGCTGTTATTGCTAATTGGGAAGAGTATATTTAATCGTACCAACTTTATGTTAATTATATACTTAAAATGTGTAAAACCAATGTCAACGATTTAGTAAAATCCACTACAAACTCTCAAAATGCTCCAGCAAATTTTTGCCATTATTTAAAAGATTTATTAAATGATGAATTTGTTACTCACTTTCAAAACCAGATACAACAAAATAAAGAAAATGGCAAATTAAGACCAGGAAAGTCAAAGTGAACTTTAATTTCGAGTATTATCTTTCGCAAAAGCGGGATGTGAAATATCCACAAGCTGTGACAAAACTAAGAATTTCAGCACATAGATTTCCAGTTGAAACAGGGAGATATAACATATATTCTTTACAATGATCGAGTGCATGCAAACATTAAAATTGTGACCTAAATGAGATGGGGAACTAACAGCATTACCTAATGTTATGTAACAACACAATGCTTAGGACACTAAGAAATAGATTTATAGATAAAATTGATAAATCTTCGATGCTATTCAACACACAAGACCTTTTTCAATACGTTTTGGCTATGAAAGAGAAAAGTCGGCCTATCTAAAAAACATAAGCAGCATTTGACTTGTTACAGTAGTAGTATAATCAACACATTCTTGTCATAACTCCTTAAACTTCCTAAAATTAATTGTTATGTAATGTTGTTAGTTTAAGTTGTATACTTTTGTACCTTTTTTGTTACTTTGTTGGATGTAATAATAATAATAAATACATTTATTTCTTGATATCGGTCTTATTTTTTTTCAAAGTTATTTTTTTCAAAAGTTTTTTTTTACGATTTTTGCCGTTTTGTAACGTATTCCTCGTTCTTTAGATTATTTATAAAAAAACTTTGTTCGCAAAATATGATGAGCGATGTCTTATCTCCACCTGATTGCCAAGGTGCTTTGACCGATCTGAAATAGCCAGCATAATCATCACCATTGAGCTATACATCATTTTGAGATCAACCATGACAAAGACACTACACTGAAATATCTGCTTATTAGCCGTTTCCCAACTAGCGAATACTTTGGCAAAAACAATTTCCATAGGTGAAGCCATGTGAAAAAAGTTGGGTTCACATTTTTTTACGTTGGATTCAGAAAAAATAAGAAAGTTGCTTCGCGCGAATAAATTCAGCAGTGGAAAATCAGCTTTATGAAGCCTCACGGTAAGAAACCGTCAATGTTTAACCTTATTCAAACAATAACTGTTGTCTTGTATCTATTTTATTTAATTCTAAAATTAATAATGTCTTTAGCTAAAAATTCAATATAAAAGGGTTATAAAAATCGAAAACCGTTTACAGTTCACCTTGAGGTGAAATGCTTCACCGGTAAAAGAAAGGTTTCAAATCTGATCGGTTTATCCACACCTCTCCATTCCCTTCACTCTGTGCGACACGTTTTGCTTGGTTTCTGAGAATTCTGTGCACAAACATGGGCAGTGTTGAAAATCGATCTCTATCCAGGAAATACGACGCTGGTTCACCAACAAGTTGTTGGACATTCATTGGGGTTCTACGTTCCTCAATATGTTCTTTTATATTACGCAGGAATCTCAGCAAATGGGTGATGTAGTTGCTGTATTGATTTGGACGCAAGCTCATTCCCTCTACAATCTGGAAAATTAAAGGGAAATAGCAACAAAATTTTTTATCGTCTTATTGGAAACAGACTCCAAAACAATATATAGAAGTCTATTACAGAATTTTTATATCTGCCTTATTTGGTTAGATATTTTGACTTGAAATCTTTAGTTGTCCACCATCTTGGATATTTGTAGGTATGCATGATACGTCACAACTGGGGTCACGCAATTTTTTTTCTTACGACACAATGTTTAATCTTCTCCGATAACCACGCACAAGGTAAGTGTTTCGGATTTCAGCAAGCGCTGAAAAGGTTTCACAAATATTTTATTTGTGTAGGTATTTTGGAGAAGCTTTGAATGGCTTATCCCTGTTGTGACGTCACCAAAGCATTGTTAATGAGGTTAAAAATTAATCCAAGATGGCGGACAGTTCGATTATTTAGGTGAGAATATCGCCCGAAGTAAAACAGATGTAAAAATTTTGCAATAGACTTCTACATACTATTTTAGAGTCTCTTTCAAATGAGACAATAAAAATTTTTGTTGCCATTTCCCTTTAAGGGTGAAAAGTTTTTTTTTCTGTACCCGTAGCGAAGGCATCGCTTCAGCCAAAATACATAATTAAATTATCAGCTAAAGATTGTTTTTATTATATAAAGTACAGTGCTTTATAAGGATTTCGGGCACTAGTAAAACTGATAATTTCACATGTGAAAATCATCGCTTTTCAAACAATCACCAATCATAGCTTCTGGACATTTTATATTGGTGGAAAACCAGTAGTTTATATAAAGAACAGAAAAATACATGGGTGCTTGGAAATACCAGATTTATTTCTCGGGTTGAACATAATATTCCTCATGTTCAACACTCGAAATAAATCTGGTATTTCCAAGCACCCTTGTATTATTCTCTATATACACCTTTATACTTATTTGACGAACTTGAGGTATTGAAATAAACTACTGCACTAGAAGAAAAATTGACTTCTCTATTAAAATTGACTTAATGTATTCATGCTTGGCAGTACCATACATACAGGTAAATTATTGCAATATGGTCGAATATTAATGGTTTGGACGTTGTCGAAAATTATTAATGGTTTGGACGTTGCATATTAATGGTTTGGACGTTGTCGCTGCATATTAATGGTTTGGACGTTGTCGAAAAATTTTCTTATAGAAGTGAATAATTATGAATTTGAAATTTACATAACTCGCTACGCAACTGATTACAATTATTCTCTTCACCTACCGGTGAAGGGGGGAGGGGGGGCATAGGAAAGTGTTAGGTTAAAAAACATATATAGAAAAGTGATTTCCAGAACTTGATATAATTTTAATCTATATTTCTATGCAAGTATATATCATAGTAGCCTTCAGTACACTGCTAAACCTCAAAGAAACGGCCGACGGCAAAGTTTTACGGCAAATTACCTCACTACGCACAACGAGAAAAAATAGAAATTGTTAAGCAGATTATATTATTGTAAAAGATAATACAAGACAACTGCAACAACAGTAAAACAATGTAGATTTTCGGGCTACAGTAAAGTTTCTGGTACTTGAACACATTCAAGCAGAAATTCACCCAGATACAACAAAGCAATTTCCTGCCTCAACCCAAGGCGAAGTTACTGAGGTTTTAATAGGGTTTTTGCATTGATCAACGCTTTGAAAGATTGTATTTTTTCATTCTTCATAATTTCAGTGAGTAATTTCAGTAGAACCTTGGGAACGCTACATTTAGAAATCGTTTAAAGAAGTTGTCGTCCAACCATTCGTAAAGAACTTCATCTCCGGCAAATCGTTCATAATATATAAATACTGGGTCTGGGACATATTTTATAAGTTGACGATTAAAATATGGAAAGTGTCTGCTGTACCAACACAATATGGCAACACAACTAGGTTCTTAGTATTGGCTTGTATTGTTGTTGAATATTTGTATGTATCTATTACCGTAAAACAGCTTAAACATCGTGTTGTACTGTTAACGATCGATTTTAAGCATTAACTCTTTCACATACACAATATAGTATTATAGTAAAAGATTTTTTTACCTCGTTTGGGATCCTCGCCTTCCATCCATTAGGATAACAAACTGTGAGTCTATTCAACTCGTAAACAACCTCACAATGTATATTCTCTTTCACTTCTGACTGGTGTCCCATCACAGCCAAGAAATGAAACTGCTCTTCATTAGACTTCAGGTAAGGATGAGTGAGCGCTTCGTCTGCAAAGGGTCGATCGTCGATGTTGTGTGCAATAAGCCAAGAGACAAAATCGTTTTCAACAGGATCGGTTAGCATCCCTAAAGAAACTAAGTAAATAGCGTGACTTCAGGTTACTGCTGACATAAAAAATATGCAGACGTAAAGCCAGGCCGTTGTAACACTTTTTTTCACATGACATAAAAAGGGTTGCACTGTACAAAAGACTGCATGCGTTAAACTACATTGTACAGCGAACACTGTTTTGCTAGCTGCTGATATTGTTAAGTGGATTATGTTATTGTAAAAAATAATACAACTGCAACAAAAGTAAAACAATATAGATTTTCGGGCTACAGTAAAGTTTCTGGTACGTGAACACATTCAAGCAGGAATTCACCCAAATACATGGACAAAAATCAGACGTCAATGATATTGTTCGGCATTGTTACACTTGATTGCAAATTGATTCAAGTTCAAAAATGTTTTTCAATGCTATTGAAAACCTGGAATAATGTTGCACCAGCAGCATTTAGCCGTGTAGAGTTCGCCTTCCACCGTTCATATAAAGGACAGTAACAAAAGTTGGAAAAAATGTTATAGCAGGGTTGGTAGTATTCATGAATAATTAGGCCAATCCATCATTAGTTTTGTTTCGTTTTAACAAAAGGCCTGAACAATGAAAAACAAAGAGCATCTGATGACCTGTCTGGAACGATACCTCTCAGACTACGTACACACGGTATCGTTTCCGAATTATTTCACTTGTTTATATACTTTAATGAAAAACAGCCTAAACCTTATCTAAGGAGAAAAACTAAACACTTAATTTCCATTAGAATTTTTATAATTCATATCGGTTTCAATTTGGCCGTTGTGTAAACGCTCCAAAACGAGCTCGCGTGCACATACAGTAGTGTAAGTCATTAAGTGTGATTAGGCGGTTAAAAAGTGAAGCTTCAGGTGCTGTATGCGATGGGGCACTATGCCATATGATAGCGCGTAAGTTGCGACTTTTTTGAAGAAGATGATCGTTCCAGAGGCTGTAACATGGAGTTAGCTGCATGGAAGATATGGTAAAAGTAATTTTATCACTGCGAGCAGATCATGCACAAAACATGTGCATCTATCATTGTAGTCAATTTCCTTCCCGCTGATTGAAGGGTTTAATAAGCCGTCCAATAAGATAATTAAATTGCACAGTTGTTCTCGTGCTTCGTGCTATTTCACCAAATACGCAAACCGTGTAATTTGCCACAAACATCGTTGCCGTTCATGCAAAAGTACAAATTATACAGTACATAAACAGTATATTAGTCGTATTTCACTGCTTTTTGGCTTTCCTCGAAAATTGATTTCGGCGGTGTGCTTCATGCTTTCAAAGAAAAGAAAGTAGATATCGAGATATACTTTCCTCAATGCGTTGATTGTTTCTGTCTATGTACTAAAACCCTCTGAATTTCTGCTTGTTTAAAATGGACTTTTCGTTATCTCTCGCAGTTTTCCTGCCGACGTTCACACGAGATTATTTTGCCTAATGTTTCGAGACAAGCTTCATCTACAATCCCTAGCCACTTTATTTGCAGAGAATAATCGCAGCCCTATTCATCGGACACACCGTGCACAATTGCTTCAGTTTTTTATTTTACTGTTATTTCTCACGAAAAGTTTCATTAGCAAGATAGCATTATTTACCAGGCGGGAATCGACACACAATGTGGGACACCAGACCATTGAACTGTAATACTCAACTTGAATGCTAACTCAATAATGAATCCAATTGACTTCAATCCCCCCCCCCCCGACTTCTGGTTCCAGTTTATTTAGAGTTCAATGCACCCGACATGGTGTCCATCATACAGTTCTGCCCAGACGAATGTTAAAAAAGCTCATGCAAGAAGACTCTTTAGTGGATTTGATCTACGCCTAACGAGTAATAAAATATACTATTTTACCTGCTCTATCTGCTCTTATATTCGTCGGCCTTTCATAACATATATCGCCAAATGGATGCTTCCCTTTTGTCATGACATAAAATGCCAGCATTCCTGCAACTTGAATGTCTGATCTTCGTTTGTAAACTACATCACGATTTTCATCTTCCATGGAGATAGACTCAGCAGCTTGCCATTGTACGTTGCCTTTTCCTGATGTATGAACCGTCGATCGTCCTATAATAATACCATAAAAATACTAAATGATAGAAAATAAAATTTAACATAAAGACTATCACTTTAATCGTCTGCAGCATAGTTAGTATACAAATGCCTTGATTTTCAAATCTTTTAATTTTTATCCTGTACGGGAATTAAACGATTAATTCTGTAGGGGCGTTGTTCCATGCTGGGCCATGCTTAAAGTTTAATCTATTATTTCACTTTCACTTTCTGTATATATAAATGAGCGCCCGTTTATTTCAAATCTTCACAAACCAGATTCACTGCTGATTCAGGCAAGATTGCTGAGGAAATACTTTCAAGCATATAAAGAAACTTCTGGAAAAAATATCTTTGAATTTTACGTCAACCTGGCTTTTGAACAACCTGCTTCTAAAGCACAAACAACTAATATTCAATCCTACATTAATATAAAAATATACCTTGAACAATTCTCTTGCTAACTCCAAAGTCAGCTAGCCGAATGTTATTTTCAACATCAACTAACACATTATCAGGTTTTAAATCACGATGTAAGATCATCTCGTTTTCTCTATACCCACGTTTATGTAAAATTTCAAGCCCAGTCAGTATCTCTCTGATTATCTTTTGAGGCTCAAAATGGATCTGGTCATCACGTGCTCTATTTACATACTCTACAAGTGAGAACTCACAAAGTTCTAAAACAATGTATGTAAAAATATCTTCTTTATGATAATCAAGGTATCGGACAACATGCGGAGATTTCTCCATCTTGATCATATTGTATATCTTTGATTCATTTTCAGCCAATTGTTCACAGTTTTGTGTCAACATACATTTTATCGCAACTTCTTTGCCATCTTCCTTTCTTAAGCCAAGATAAACGCATGTGCCATCTTGAGTAGGACGTGCTATCATGAACTCTTCTTTACGGCACATAATATAACCATTAATTTTCTCGAGCTCTGCCTCTGGCACACTTTGCAGTTGTTCAAATTTTTCTTTATGCTGGACAGATCTCTCAATCCAAGGCCACACTACAAAGTATGATAGTATGCTTTAATGTATGGTAATACAGGTATTCGATGATTTATTGAAGCTATACTTAAGGCTGGAACAGACAGGCAGCACTGGATATCTCACATAATATACTTGCCAACATGTGACAACGTCGTTCTAATACCAAGCGCCTTTGAAAAATTAAAACGTTTTGACAGATCTTTCTCATAATGACGTCAAATGCATGTATGAGATGCGAGAGATTAACGGAATTTACTGTAACTGATCACGGCGAGTCAATCAAATTTTTGTATTCAACATTAATCTGTTCAACATTAACAGTATATTTTGTGGAAACACCACATAAATTTCAAAGCGCAAAAGTCACTAGCTTTTGATTCGTAAGATCGGATCTTCATTGATTCGTGACTTCACTATGAAAAAAGTGTCATCAATACACAAGCTAACAGTTTAGTTCAAATACTTTAAACATACTCTGTTGATAACCAGCTGCCATTTTCAGATATTGATAGACTTGTAAACCTAAAATAAAACCCTCAACTTGATTAAATAATCTACAGAGATTGTTGCACACAATCAAATATTTAAAGTACGGTCAAACGTAAATTTTTAGAAATGTTAGCTTGCTTGCATATATCATATTAGGGAAACGGCAGAAACGTGACCTATTAATTTCCAGAGAAAACACTTGAACAAATTTTATTTGATCATCCACACATAATTACAAGTCACAGTACAATCATGCGTCCTGCAAGTTGATTGGTCAATATTTTTTTAAAATTTTACATTCCTCATACCTTATTATTGGAAATTAACGATGCACTTAGTGTATTAACGCGGGTTATAATTAATGTTAATTTACGTCATTGTTAATTTTAAGCATGTAATTTTTATTTATCGTTAACTAAAAAGACCTTGATTTGTTTTATACATGACAAACTCTTTTAATATCAAAATACAGCATATTAACACGAACTAAATCATTATCATTATTCATTTCTTTAAAAATTGATTCCTTATACGGTCAATAAACACAGAAAAATTTGCATTTACATGACCAAATGTCGGGCTGGCTTCGCCAATGGTTTCAGTTCACTAAAACCCATTTGCCCAATGGAATGCTAAGCTGTATGCACTTTAATACATACACTTGCCGAAATTACTATATTGACGTCTTAGTTACTATTGCACGGTATAGGTTCTCGTTTATTTTTTGTTTAACATTAAACCTTTGTTGTTGCTGTGTTTATATTTTCCGTTTTGCGTTAATTTAATTCATTTGCTTCGTTCAGACCCATTCTCCCAAAGGGACTGGCTTCAGATGTCTTTTCAATCACGAAGTAAAACATATGGCCTCTAATCTTTAAATACAGTATAAGATAAAAATCTATAACATTTTGAGTAATAAAATAGCTAAACTTTGTTAAAAATTATAAAAATCTAACCTAATGTAGATTTAAAATTTATAACGAGTCTAAAAAATTAAAGAATCAAAGTATAATTTAGTGGAAACACCACGTTAATGAATGTTATATATATGTCACAACCGATCCGAACGTTGTATTCCCATAAAATTACTGGTCACAACGTTTGATAATTCTAATAGTTACTGGAATTGTCCTTTCATGCATATAAAATGAACCCTGACCCAGACCCCACCCTGACCCTAACAATCCCAATAATTTATTGGAGACAATAATTTTATTGGGATACAACGTTCGGATCGGGTGAATGTCAAAATGAGTATGTTTCCACAAAATTATACCATGATTAATAATGACGATGCAAATATACAAGGAATTTAAAAGAATGTAAACCTAGATTCATATTAATCTGACACTGCAGAGAAAAATGAAAAATTGTTCTGGAAACCCGAAGATGCAAGTTTGAATCCCGCTTGAGACAACGAATTTTTCATTGTTCTTTGGAAGAGTAAGATTAATATGACTCTAGTTTTTCATATCTCTTAGGATGGTTCTGAAATTAAAAGAATGATATGAGAAGCAAATGACCAATAATTGTTTGTGACATTGTTTAAACATTGTATGTCTAAAAGACTCGTTTAAGACTTCCAGCAGCTTCGGTTTTTAAATGGTCTTTTTAATGGCAAGCAACTAGTCCCCACCTAACGCTCACGTGTACTAATCTTAAAATTTCAAAGGATATTCTAGTTCTCAACCACGCTATGACCCTGCACAACGTTCTTGATCCTTTTTTTTCTGCCAGGTGTTTGAGAAACAGCTGACAATCAATTCCCATTCCACCATTTGTTCCGAAAACAAGCATCAATTAAAAAGATCTAACTCGAGTATTTTAGTTCCATTCGAGGTCAAAAACCATTTTATTTGAGTTCTTCGCAAGTGGTTTACATTTACAACTTTTCTTGAGACGAGAGAGAACAAAAGCTTTCCCTCCCAGAATGTTTGTCTTCTTCCAGGACCCTCGTTACAGAAGCACATGTGAGACATCTTGGCAAAACGGTCCCAGTACTCTTAACAACAGCCGATCTAAAGAAAGCATTTCTGGAAATTCGAATTGTCGAAGACGAACGGGACTCGTTACGGTTTCAATGGAAACGCTCTGACACTCGTAAGATTGAAATATATCGTTATGTACGATTTAGACATTCATCCATTTACCTATTCTTTAGTTCGTGAAGCACCCAAACCTTACACGATTTTGTTAGGGCGAACTAAGCGCGCGAGTGTTATGGGATAACTTAGTTTCGTCATATGATCAACAAGATCAGGCAGGAGTGTAAACTGAAAGGCTGTACAAGACATCAAGTTAAAAAACCAATACCAGCCGACAATTTCAAAAAATATAATATAAAACATAATTCGAAGATTAGCATCTTGAAACCCAAAATATGAGTTAAACAAGAAAATTGAGTTAGTAATATTTCGATTTTATTACAAAATCATCATCAGACTAACTACAGTTACAATATATACAAGGTCTTATATACAAGTTGGCATGCCATGATGACATCATAGAAACGGAAGCATCAACCAAAAACCACGACATGTGCAGTGAGAAGTATGATAAAATGTGGCTGCGTGGATTAAGAGAAAAGACTTAGTTCTTTGCTAGCTTTGAGACCAGTGTTTAAACTGGGTGAATGATACTTGATATATATAGCTTCAAGCAACAAAAGAAAATTAGGTGTGCGAGAATTAGTGGTGTGCAGAATACGAGAGTTGTCAATTATTAAATTTGAAATAAAAGCGGAAATGTTATTGTATTCGTCAGTTGAGTTGTAAAGTTTGTCAAAAGCAAAGTGTAGGTTAACAATGTATTGCACATGTTGGCAGTTGTGGAAATGTTGCCCTATAGCACTTTTAGTCGGATTGATATGCTCGGAAAGCCGCGACTGTAAACACCTTTCAGTTTTCCCAATATACGTTGCTGAGCAGCCAGGACATTTCACTTCATAAACTACATTAGATTTAGAATGATTAGGAATTTTGTCTTTGTTGGAAAGGAAATAGGAAAACTTTTTTGTGTCGTAAATAACAATGAAATTAACAGGAACAGTTAGACATCTTTGTATTTTCTTAAGACAATTTTAATTTTCACAAGCATTTCACCTCGTTTACAAAGGTATGGAACGCGTACCCAAACCTTAGGTCTAGTGTCGTTTTCGTCGAAAAAGTTGGTGCGTGATTGATTGGTAGAAAATTTGTTCTTAAGTTTAGAAATCACTAAATTTTTTACCAATCAATCACGCACCAACTTTTTCGACGAAAACGACACTAGACCTAAGGTTTGGGTACGCGTTCCATACCTTGGTAAGCGAGGTGAAATGCTTGTGAAAATTAAAATTGTCTTAAGAAAATACAAAGATGTCTAACTGCTCCTGTTAATTTCATTGTTATTTACGACACAAAAAAAGTTTTCCTATTTCCTTTCCAACAAAGACAAAATTCCTAATCTTTCTAAATCTAATGTAGTTTATGAAGTGAAATGTCCTGGCTGCTCAGCAACGTATATTGGGAAAACTGAAAGGTGTTTACAGTCGCGACTTTTCGAGCATATCAATCCGACTAAAAGTGCTATAGGGCAACATTTCCACAACTGCCAACATGTGCAATACATTGTTAACCTACACTTTGCTTTTGACAAACTTTACAACTCAACTGACGAATACAATAACATTTCCGCTTTTATTTCAAATTTAATAATTGACAACTCTCGTATTCTGCACACCACTAATTCTCGCACACCTAATTTTCTCTTGTTGCTTGAAGCTATATATATCAAGTATCATTCACCCAGTTTAAACACTGGTCTCAAAGCTAGCAAAGAACTAAGTCTTTTCTCTCTGGTCTTTTCTCTTAATCCACACAGCCACATTTTATCATACTTCTCACTGCACATGTCGTGGTTTTTGATTAATGCTTCCGTTTCTATGATGTCATCATGGCATGCAAACTTGTATATAAGACCTCGTATATATTGTAACTGTAGTTAGTCTGATGATGATTTTGTAATAAAATCGAAATATTACTTACTCAATTTTCTTGTTTAACTCATATTTTGGGTTTCAAGATGCTAATCTTCGGATTATGTTTTATATTACATCAAGATTATATCCCATAAATCAGTTGGTCTGTTAACATGGTCGGAACTGGAAGAGATAATTTGGATCTTGAGTTCGCAATGAACAAACTCCCATTACCTTATGTGGAAGTTAATGTGCAGTTATTGTGCACCCCAGCTCACTCTGAATGCTACTCACTTATGATCCTGAATTGAAAAAACATCATATCATAGAGAAAGGAGCAACTGTCTTTGGGTAAACAAGGAATGTGGGACGAGTGAATTAGAGAGTATGTACGCTGGCCTTCAGAAATTGCAACAAATGACGAGAAAGAAAGAAATTCAATACCTCAATGTCAGCAAAGTTGTGATCATGAAAGAAAATCAACAGCTAAAAAACCTAGTCTTGTGATTGTAAGCAGTTGCGGGAACTGAGGAAGTTATATAAGGCCATATGGCTAAAAATGGGAAATGTGCATCTAAAGCAAGCAATGCAGCATTTATTTCCTCTCGAGTATGTTGTGACATGGCCACCACTGCTAAGAGCCAGAACAAGCCACTCATACCAAAAATAGATGATAGGCTTTGACCTCAATGAAAAGCTGGACTATTACTTTTACAACAGCTGCAAGGTATGTCAAAGCAAGAAAAGGATTCCAAGCTGTTAATTAGAGAATACAAAGTGGAGAATACCCACTGGGAAAGTTGATATTAAGTAACTGTTAGAACTGTTGAGCATTATAAAGACTCATTCAATATTTCAATTTGCCCGGTCTAAGTTGATATGTAATATCTCATCAAAGAATACACATGGGGGAGTTTGTCAGGGAGACGAGAGTAAGTATGTAAGGGACTGAAATACACTAAACTACATTTGATCATTCATTGGTAAGAGCATTCTTATATAGCTATGATTCTTGTCTGGTGAATTTTTCTAATGCCATGTGTATCTTACTTGAGATTAAAGACAGAGAGATTGAAGGTAGTCACACATTGCACCTCATAACTTTACTTTTTCATATTCTGCACGGACAAGTCTAAGAATTTGGATTTGACCATTTTGGACCTGACTGGATTCCAATTTTAAAATATTAGTAATTGCCAGGATGGAACCCTGAATATACAATCTGACAAACAGTTATACAATAATGAGAAATTATATTTAGAAATTATCCAAGATCAAATGAATTAAGTGCCACAAAATCATTGATTTGCCCTAAATATGGTTTCACCCTGGTATGGCTGGTAATGTAACTAGGTGACACTGAGTAACTATAGGTAATATTGAATGAAATATGACTTTTCAAAGTTGGAAATGAAGAAATCTCTGGTTAAAAAATGTCAAAATAAGTATTTGTCTGGATAGCTTGTCACATAGCTTACGGTTGCCAGGACAAAACGATTATCGGAAATATTTACTTCGACATCATTCGGTGAATGTTCCCAAACCACAGTGCATTCTGTTAAGGGCCTCCTGCCAAAGATCTGTGGCGGGAAGTGCGGCCAACATACTATGGTCAACGTACAATTGCTGGTGTGGCGGCGGCCAAAAATTGCGAAATGCATTATGGTTCGAAAGTCACCTTGCCTGAATTATATCCAGTTCACTGCAACAATTAAGACACGTTTGCAAATATTCAACATACGCACCTCAATTCAGATAGTGTTTCCAAATATGTAGAAAAATATCGATACCTTTTATCAGTCTACCAAACAGAGCTTCGATACAATATCTGGAGGAAACTGGTTAAATGTTATTGTCTGGTCACAGAATGAATACCAAAGGGCTACTTAATTGGGAGATGAAACGCGTGCTACATTTTTCCGTGCACGTTTTACTGTCTTAGGGCCGCCATCTTCCTAGCCAGTAAACTGGAACGATAAGTCAGGGGGGGGGGGGGAATTGAAGCCAATTTGATTCAGTTTTTAGTTGAAACTCTTCAAAATTGCAGTTGTTTTCGTATTTTTTAAGCTTTTGTCTGAAGTCTTGATTTTTTCACTAAATGTAACTTTTTAATAGCTTCAATTTGATACAGGGACCGATATTTTTGCGTCAAGTATTTGTATTGAGTTAGCATTGGTCGATCACAACCAGTCGTATATATAGAAGATATACACGGTCGCGCGAAGATATGAGTATTATTTTCGAGTGGTGAAAACAATAATTTACGAACGTGCGCAGCGAATGAGTAAAATATTGTGTTCAACACGAGAAAATAATATTCATATCTTTGAGCCACCGTGTAATGTTCTTTTTATTATATGGTCAGAAGTCGGAACAAGCGAACATAGAAATCCCGCGCGAAAACACACACGTTTTCACGCGCTACATATTTTTTCATATCTTCACTGGTGAAAATATGGAAAATACGAGTCATTAGTTTGCGGTAAAACACCTATAACCATATAATAAATAATGGTAATGGAACGAATAGGAGTGCAATTAATGCCAAAATCATACGAGTGATTACAAAATCTGACCGCGCAGTGGGAGGTTGTTTTGTTAATCACGAGTATGATTTGGCATAAATTGCACGATTTAATTCCTTCTATTACTAATTAATTATATATCTTCTGTAATCAATTTGGTCAGAGAAAATATAATTTAAAAGGTCAAAATTTTCAATATCCTCAAATTCATCCATTTTGAAAAATTTTACAGCAAAAAAGAAACAAATTCATATTTCGAATCCTAAATGCCGATTGGCTAGTTGTAAATACTAGAGCGATTTTTATTGGCTGTGGGCAAGGGTGCGATTACAACTCACAGAGGGTGCGATTAATGCTCGAATCGCACTCCTGAAAACCAATAAAATTGCAGTATTTGCCACTGATTACAGAAGATATATAATTAAAGAAAGTATTGTTGCCACCGATCAAAGCGATCCCAATCTACATTTTACAGTTGTGAAAAATAGGCGTGGAAAGCCTTGCACAGCTCACGGGCCATTGTGAGGAATAAAATATATTTATACTTTGTTTATAGGAGGTTCAAAATATCTCTATATACAAATATTACATAGTTATGTACTCTGGTCCATACAACATAAATCATAAATTAAAACCTGTGGACAGACATGATTTAGTAAAAGTTTCATCCAAGCTATAGTTATTGTGAACGATGGCATAAGGTGCCTCTCTAATCTTGATGAGGTTATTTACTATACTTTATTTTCTCGATTGAATCGGGGTTTTTTGCTGTTCTGCGATCTGCATGTAATATTTAATTTAAAACACGATTAAGCATGTTTTGGATACCCTGCTTACAACAAGGAAAACCACTGCTACGGATTGCGATTTCCACTGTGCTGTTGCGTGAATAATTCATGAGTGTTTTAAATAGGACACACAACAAGCTAGCTTTATGGGTATTTATCCTTAACTAAGAATACTTTTGTCTTTTTTTACTATCAAATTCTGTCACTTTATATTAGTTTTTCAATATAATTTTTTCTTGTACACGTGTAATTAGATAATTTTGCGTATCATGACTATATTTGCTACGTCCAGTTCCATGTCGGAATATAGGACTTCGCAGTATGACGACAAATCGTAAAGACGGCACGTGTGCATGCATCAGCAACGTGCAGTTATGATTTGGGTACTTTACACCCTTCATTGTGTCGTTACTTTGTCAGCTTTTTAAAAAAGATGAAAACGATATGGAGTAAAGACATGTTTGTAGGGTAATGAAAACGATATCACGTAACGTATAGTAAAATTTATAAACCGCTGAAATGAAAAGGCTCGGAGTGTAATCGTCCATATGTACAATTATTGCCTGGTACAGATATCTTTACTAGTATCATCTGATGACATTTGATCCTAAGCTACCCATGAATAAAGAATAAGAAAAATAGTAAACGCCAGCGTGATACGGGTTTTACTTAGGAATGTAGGAATCAACCATATTTGCTATTTCGTGGCCCTAGAAAAAGAAACACGTATTAAATAAATACTGGCATGATAGCTACAGTTCATTTTTCTATCTCCAAAAAGCTTGTTCAGCCTTTGAAAAACTTTTTTGATTCCAAAATCGAGCAGTTAATAAAATTTTCGAAAAAGAAGATTTATTAAGTTGTATAGGTGCTAAAGTTAAAACACCTGAGAATTTGTGGTGATCGAGTCCTAAATGAAAGTCGTTAACTGATCGGCCCTCTTAGTCAGGACGATTTAAGCTAATTAGATTACAGTATATGTACTTTTTACAATAATAGTTGTTGAAATTTTACTGCAATTGGGAGGGTTCCATTAGCATAAATTTCTAACCTACAAAAACTAAAGGGGTTGCATACGCACGTCATGACCCTCTGGTCATGACCAAGATGTTCTAAAACAATGTGTTGATTAAGTGAATATTGCTTAGCACGATACCTATCGGACTTCAAAATAGTTCAGCAAGAATCGAGTCGTTGTACTCATGCAACGTGTATATCCGTACCTCATGTAGATCACGTGATAAGATTGCATTTATCCGGTACATCCGAAACATTCCTAGTGCACAAGAAAATTACCTGCGTTGTGTGTAGAGTAATTGTGTCCAGTTTTTCCAGCTTACTTTGAAACTGGAACGTGTAACTCGCTTCTTCTTTGTAATGGCTCACAATATTTTCAATTGGGAACATTTTAATAGTACCCTAGAAAAAATACATGTTAGATAACTATATATATTGTTCGTAGTTTAATAAATAGGCCTGCATGATTATTGCAAAATTATTTTAAAACAAGTCAAATGGACAGAATGGTACACTACCTTCGTCTTTGGATTAATTAAATGAATGCCTTTGCAGTTGATTCCGACGTTAATTATTTTAGGAAACTGAACAAATTGTCTTTGCTAAAGAGTTTAACAATATCACATTAATATTGACAAATGCAACCTATCTTCTGCTTGTACCCATATAAATCGTGATCGAATTAAATACAATAATGTACATTACCTCCCGCACATGCATGTAGTCGCAGTATAGACCTAGCTATTCCAATGATTTCTAGCTAGTTCAGAATTTATATTAATCTTGAAATGCTTACCCCCACTCTAAAATATGCTGATCCAAACCGTTCATTCTTTTGCAAGGTGAGCAAAAACAACTTTCTTATTTCCGTTTCCGAACTTACTGTTATCTTTCGACAGTTCATGATAATGTACTATAGAAAGAAAAAAAATGAGATACCCGCACTTAGTTAACTATCGCTCAATTAAAGTGCATAAACATGTTTTGCTGCATTCCGATGTTTGTTAACGAAAGAATGACGTATAAAGATGCAAAGTCACAACCGTACGTCGTGGTAAACGTATCTTAATTTCAAATATATGCCCTCGGCCCTCTCTCCCTCCCTTACAAAATATTCTTCAATTTCATATAGTTATAACGGAACAAAAACATGGAACAACTGAATATGTAGAGCTGGTCAATTCTTGTCTGGTACTCTAAGCTGGCAGATCTTGGTTCTACCTTTGATGGTTAATTGTAGAGAAAGTGCTGCCTACACGTTGGCATATCAGTGAATGGAAAAGCTTTCGCATATCCCGGATAGCGACGTTAAAATTGTAGGTACCACGTATTGCATGGGCAATAGACTGCATAAGTCCAGTCCCTGAATACAAGTCCCCTCCATGTATAATCAATCCTTTACGAACGAATACAAGCTTATTGGCTATATATTCGGAACTATCTAATCTAACGATTAACAACATTTCGCCGTCATTTACCTGTCTCCATACTTCCGGAAAAAGATCATCAATCATGTGATTTGGTAATAATTCTTCAAACATTTGTCTAATTATCAAGATACAAAATATCTTTGTAAAACTGTAATACTTTAACCTTGGATAGGTCTTAATTTAATTGTGTTAAACGATTGATCATATATAATTACGTGATTTCTGGGCTGTTCCATTGGTTACCAAATTTACATCTTAAGATCAACGCACCAAAGCACGACGCTTCTTCTATGGTTAAATTGTAATATCCACGAAGATATTTAGAAACTTCCTAATAAGAAAATATGGAGATTCATCTTCGCCACACGCGCAGGCTCACCACATGGCATACGCTAATTACTGTGGGTCCGTATTACCTGACCTTACCTGAGGATATAGAAACACTGCATCAGCAATAGGATCCAGTCCAGGATATACGCCAGCCCACACTCTTCTTAAGAATATCAATTTATAAGGGATCCCCTTTGCTTTGTTGTACACTACATAAATAATTACATGAATCTAGTTTTCTCGAAAGCTCACACAACAATATGGTCTATAAAACATTTGAAACAAAAGTTTATTGCGTTTTGTTTAGCTTTCTATTCATTCAATTAAACTATACATGTTTTTCTCTCTTTTGAAATAGTTGTTTGGGCTCTAATTTTACCTGCTGGTTCTGGTAATCTATTTTCAACAATTTGTGTCCACTGTTGAATTCCATCAAATATAAAATCATCAGATTCCAATACAACAACTACAAGAGAAAAACGTGCAGAGGGACAATAATGCAATGCCAGCATGCCAGTTAACCTTTATGCGACCGATTTTTGAAAGATAATTAAAAATGATAAAAATGACAGAAACTTTTCAGAAAACCTTTTTCTAACAATCACACAATTGAAAATTTAGGCACCTTTTCTGCGCGAAGTTATAAAAAGAAGTACAAATTCTTCTTGAAGTTATAGTATAAGATTACATACTTGAGAGAGTATTTCATGCAAGCTATTACTCACAATCACAATCTCGATGCATTAAAGATTGAAGATATTAATTTTGCTGTTGGGTTTTGCTATAAATTATTGGTGCTAACAGCTGCAGAAACGTAGCATAAATATTTTTGTATGAGACTATCAAATCAACCAATTAAAAAGACCAAAACCATCGACATAATGACTGTCATGTATTAAAATATCCGCATCTAGATGCAACAACAACATATTTAAAATACATCTGTACGTCAATTAAAATAAGACAGCAAAATAATACGACCTAAGAAATTTTTGTCGTAATTTACATACTTTTTGAAAATACTTGAATAAATAGCGAATATCCAGTTGCATTTTTGAGTCCTAATCTTTGTACAATACTTCGTTCAATTTCTTTTACTTTCGAACGTGGATTGATATCGAAATTCTGGAACAAAAATAACAACTAATGATTAAATAAAACTGCACGAAACACACAGAAAAGATTTTTCGCAACTATAATAGCCAACTTATTAAAAAGGAAATTCAGAGTTGCAAAACGCCACGGGTATGCGGGTATTACCCGTGAAGAAGGTTTGCAAAATGGGCGGTCAGTGAGGAAGGTTTCATCACAACACACTACATAATATATCCTAAACAGTAATATAACAAAAAAAATTAATAGATGATGATCTGTTCCAGAAGTTATGCCTCCTTTCTGAGAAAATAGTAATTAAACTTTATTCTCATTTACAACATTTTGAGGAAGATTCATGCAAACTTTGAAATTTTGCCCGGAGGAAGATTGAACGCTTTTTGCAACTCTGAGGAAATTCTTCTTGTATGCACGGCGAGTGAATACTTATATATCACTTTAAAAGGAAGAAAATAAGCCTGTCAGATGCATCCTTACCTTTGATGTGGAATCAGGAAAATAAACTTTGTGCAAGATAGATTGACATTGTTTCTAAAAAGAAAAAAATCTATTTCAGTCATATATAGCAGTTGTAAAGATGTTTGGATTCCACATGCAATAAAGATAAATTTCAAGGACTTTCAAAGACCTTTACAAGTAAATTTAAAGACAAGAGATACATTTATTTATTTAGGAAAACCCATTATATTCCTTTGAATGGTCATAATGAATCGCACAGACGCGGTAAAACAACAGAAATTTTATATAAGCTGCCAACTGAATTTTGCACAATCACTGTAGAGGGGTTTTATAGAAAATGAAGAAAAGAATAATTTAAAAATTGCCATTAGACAAAATGAAATTCCAGGACATCCAGGAAACTCAAGGACTGTTTCAATTTTCAAAGACTTTCAAGAGATGGAATTTTTTTCAAATTTAAGGACATTCCACGATTTTCAAGGACCATGGAAACCCTGCTATCATTGACTGGAGATTAACCAGACAGAAATATTTGTCCAGCTTGATTGCTCAACAAATTTACCCAGCACTTCAAAATTAAGTTATATTACATGATCTTTAGCTGTACATACTGTAGCTGCAGAAAATTCCACAAAATGTGGTGGATAATGTCTTGGACCAGTTTGAACAGTTTTTCGTAGATACGTCAAACATTTCATTGCCATTTTCTCGTATTTACTCCATGTAACACAAAATAACATCAGTTCTTTCAAAAGGTCTTCACTAGAAAAAAATTGAAAAGTTGGGTGAACATATACAAAAAAAGCTTAATATGTGTATCACGAGGCAACATCTCAGCATTCAACACCATTTTCAAAATTTAGTCCATACGGCTAAATGCATGTGATTAGCATGATTTTTGAAACTGCGTACTCAACAATTAGAAAGTATGGACATAGTACTCAAAACCTTTAAAATAGAATGATTATTTTGTGCTTAGCATGGCTGAGAAATATTTGTAGTATGTGCATAAAAAACAAAAAAATGTCATCTCTCTCCTCATTAAAAAAGAATCTAAAAGCTGTTTTGATTAGTAACTTTTGAAAATTCTCCACCAATGTGGTTCATTTTCGGAATTGTTACTATAAAATTGATACGCTACCCCAAATGGTGGGTGGTGGTTGTTCTCCTGTTGTTTGTATGTTTTTGTTTTCTCTGTAAATGCATATTGTATTGATGTGCTTTGTTCGTTTATTTGTACATACCTTACTAAATATTTAAATTTCACTTCCACTGCGATAAAATGGCTGCCTGGTATCTAGCCCTTACAATGGTTATTACGGGTAGCCAGTACCTCTTATTTATGATTGTAATATAATATGACAATGAATATGAAATATTTTCTTTTTGATACAAATAAACAACTCTTCTCTTCGCTTTTTTCATGGCAGCAAAAGTATGATATTAAAGAACAAACCTGCAAGAAAAAAGACTTGCGCAAAGAAACACGAGTTCCCATCCTTGTTGGAAACTATTCCTAAAAAGAAAAAACAATCAGGCACCGCCCACTTCTGTGGTATTTGACACTGATTAACAGACGCGAGGTACGACAAAAAAGAGAGAACGTAAACAGCCTGATTGATACACCTGGCCGACGCTAAATAGCCATTTTAGGGTAACGATCTGCTCTCGTGAAAACTTTTAGACAATTTGAGTAACATTAAAAACGACTTTTCATAGTTATAATTATTATTTCATAATTGTAGATTGTAGGTCAGATTTTGTAGTGTTTGTACTCGGAAAAACATGTCGTGGGAAAGTTTAATAGAAGTTGATTTCTTTCAATATTGAACATCGTTTTTTTAAATCGAACGGTAAGTTTTTAATTTTGTCTTATATTTTGTTTCAATTCATAAATTAGTCTTAAAGATTAGCTATGTTGCTTAATAACATTACTACTGTAGCTACGTGTTTGTCCACTGAAAAATATCTCGCCAAAATGCGGTTTAGTATAAAATATAACTGTCAGAAACTTACGTATCTTCGTTATTCGTCAGTTGTTTCATGAGCTGACAGTACAGCTCATCTTTCAAATTGTCCTATACATAACAGATCAGAGTCAGATGAATTACTATAAGGCTCATTTTCATTTTGTCAATTATGTATTTATGGATATTTAAGAATAGAGTGATCATTGTGTGTGCACCATGCAATGTCTAAATTCAGGGTTCGTACATGTATATAAGAGTAAAATTTCAAGGCACGTTTTAAGCACTTTCAAGGCCATATATCAGGAAATTCAAGGACTAAAATGAGTTGTTAAATAATTATATTAAAATAATTTAATTGAAACATATCGAGAAGTCATGAACCACCGCAATTTAATTTTCAATATCCAGAAACAAAAATTTCAAGGCCAATTCAAGGCCTTTTAAGCAGTTGCCTATAAATTCAATACAAACTAGATCTGGCTGCGACCCTTAGGAAGTTGGTATGCTTTAGATTTGCTAGGCCACAGGTTAATTAAACGACTTCTAAATAAAGTTAAACTGCTGCATGTCTTTAGCTCAATTGGTAGATTGTTCCAAAGTTTAGCTGACCTAATAAAATAATAGTTTATATAGTATTCTTGATTGTGTTTTATGACGAGGTGGAAGTTATTTTCACCATTGTGCTAGGATGCACAGGATGCTGGAGTTATTGGAAAGGAGGCTTACTAATAGAAAGGGCATATTTATCTAAGTGAAAAATTGTTTGATGATAGGGAATGAGTTGACGGGAAAGTTTTAGAACGAGATGTACGTACATGTTGTACAGCTGGTCTGAATATTTTCTCAGTCAGTTCCATCTTGTAATATTTGGACGATCTATCATTCGTGCACTTTTGCATGTACACAAGAATAGCTGGAGAAAAGTTATGGAAAATAATTCTTTCTACTGTCGAGTACTCGTTAAGTAACACGAGCGACAAAATTGAGTTATCTTTCAACAAAAACGTATTCGAGTGTAAGTTCATTGAAGAAAGTGCAACAACTGATGAACCATGTGCACTTTTTAACTTGTGCTTCATGTGGCTTAACTCTATGTTTCTTTCTTGCTAGTCAAAGTGAGTTTATGTTATAATGCTACGTTAACCGCTGGGCAATTATGTTTGCGTTGTGCAGAGCTCACTATCGGAGAGGTTAACTCAGAGAGGTTAAGCGTGACTTTTGTTTCTGAAATATGCATCAATATAATATCTGCATTAAAAATTTTCTGTGTATTTACTGCTAGTTACTATATATGTGTTCTTTTGCAGACTACCAAAGTCTAAGAAGACTGTATAGTCCCAACAATCAGAAAATATATGATAAATAGCGGGGGAAATATATGATAAATACGGGGGAAATATCACAAACAAAATGACACCCAGAGATCTTTACTGGTATCCAGCGGCAAATCTAGAGCGTTAATTGTGAGGTGCAGGTGCATCTTTATATATCCAGGTTCTGTCCTGAACTAATCTCTGTTGAAATAAGGTTTATTATAAAACAAATTAGTCGGACAGAACACAACTATATAAATACAACCCCACCTCATAATTGTGGGGTGTCTTAACCTCTCTATTCGAATAGCACTTATCAGGTATAAAGCAATCATATTATGGTTGACATAATTCGCCAATAATCGTATGAATTATTGATGAGTATTTCAATACACGATAATAGCATTATTGTAGTAACCAACCTGCATGTAGTTACGATAAAAATATGCTATAAACAAATATCTTAATATTTTAAAAAGGATACCAGAAAACATATCAATTGAATGGCTTGATAATTCATTATTTTCGCGCAGTTGATTAAGAAGAGGTCCATTTAACGGTTCCTGTTAAAACATCATTAACTTTCATTGGAGTGCCCGTGAGACCAAAATTTATACCGGATGTTTCGTTGACTGAATTGCAAAAACCACTTCTTTGGTACAATTTTGACTCTTGCTTTTGGAGATTTTCAACTTCATTTGATTTGCAAGTAAAACATCTTGTGACATAACAATGCATGTTTTAAAAAGCATCGCTCATTCATTGATTCGCAAATTGATCAAAATATTACAAACAAATGCGAAGTCAAGTCATTATGCATTGCCTTGCCTGCATAGAAGTACAGTTTTTGTTCTTTTCCATTGTTATATGTCCCAAAATAAACGATCTAGATCTCATAGTCACTCATCATACAGTGTGACGTCACACGTTGCATTATTTGCCTACTGAAAAGCTGAATATACAGTATCATGAAAGGAAGAGTTTCAAACATCCATACTAGTGAACTACCCCTATATTTCAAGCCTTAATTTGGATCTAAAGAACAAGATACGTATACATCATTAACTTAGATGTCGCCAGGCAAATTGACTGCTTATATTCTGTAGGCCAATCATCATCAATGGAGGTGCTGGAATGTTAATTAGGAATGGAGGTGTATATTCATGTACTCAGGTTCTGCCCCATTAATTTCTGTTAAAGTCAATTTCAAAAGAAATGAGTTGGGCGGAACAAGAATATATAAATATACACCCCCGCCAATAAACGCTCTAGCACCGCTCTTGGTCATCACCACTGACATCACTTACCATTTGATGAGCCCAGGTACACACCGGCTCTCCATTCTGCTTCCACGTGTTCTTTCTATCGGGTGTAAAATTTGTTCTGGCATATAACTCCAAAGTATGTACATCTTTACAGCCATCTTTGTACCTCTCACAAATTCGTTTCAAAGTTGTTTCATTGTTCTGTGATGAATTATTATTTTCCAAGGCAAATTCAACATTACATAAGCCGCTACTGTCGGAGTCCCTGCGAGAAGGCAAGCCGAAATCATTTGATGATCCTGCAGAAGAAAAACTCGATAAACTTGGATGACTTTCTGTACTCGCATCGGATCCTTTACGTCGTTCAACGGGGCTATAATTCTCGTCAGCAAGCTTCTCTGTACTATTAAACCGCTAAACATAAATTGAATTACGTCTATAAGAGCCTGGAAAACACGAATAGCAAAAAGGGCTTAAACTGTCTCGGACGTCGTTTTCGAACTTCACATTTTCAGATATATTCAAGCATCAGATAATATTCCCTTATCTCGAATGACCGATTTCAGAATATCCAGTACAGGATGTGTGTCTATAGGTTCTCAGATCACAAGATCGACATAAAATCAACTATAGTTTTTCCCCCAAGAGATTACATGGTGGTGTAAAGTGGGCAAGGTACTGTACAGTGTGCATGGTACTGTACAGTGTGCATGGTACTGTATAGTGTACATGGCAGTGTACAGTGTGCATGGTACTGTACAGTGTGCATGGTACTGTATAGTGTACATGGCAGTGTACAGTGTGCATGGTACT
The DNA here is from genome assembly GCA_963855995.1 of Muricea muricata. Taxonomy (NCBI): domain Eukaryota; kingdom Metazoa; phylum Cnidaria; class Anthozoa; order Malacalcyonacea; family Plexauridae; genus Muricea; species Muricea muricata. Next base: position 56,372,413 of record OY979718.1, on the reverse strand, counting down.
GTACAGTGTGCATGGTAGTGTATAGTGTACATGGCAGTGTACAGTGTGCATGGTACTGTACAGTGTGCATGGTAGTGTATAGTGTACATGGCAGTGTACAGTGTGCATGGTACTGTACAGTGTGCATGGTAGTGTATAGTGTACATGGCAGTGTACAGTGTGCATGGTACTGTACAGTGTGCATGGTAGTGTATAGTGTACATGGCAGTGTACAGTGTGCATGGTAGTGTACAGTGTGCATGGTAGTGTACATGCACAGTGTATGTCTGTGTTACAGTTCCGAAATATACTGAACTAAGCTGCACTCAGTTTAATCTTACCTTTTTAAATTTCGTTACCCGAGATTTAAAATTAACAACAAAGTTGTATGCAAAGTCAGTCCAGCTGATATCAATAAGAACCTCTTCTAAAGGATTGTAAACTTCTTTTCTGTAGTAAATTTTCCATGGTAGTTCATCTCTTTTATATCCAAGTTCTCTTGCACTCTGTTCACACACCCAGATTGCATCCATTAGCTTCTCACTACCACTTCCAAGATTGATATGCTGAAAATGGAAAAATACGATTATTCAACACTATTTTGTTGCTGTAAAGATGAAATTTCGCTTAATTTAGTCTACATAAATAATGAGATGAAGTGTGATCTTAAAAGAGCAGAACCTAATTATATCTGCATGTTGCAGCCTACGGCATAAATACGAGGATTATTTTCGGCTGCTCATGCGCTAATGCAGAGTGCTACATAATGCTGGATACCTTTCCCATCATGCCAATTTGTATTCCATATCCAGAGTTATGATCAGCGGCCATCTCATCTGAGGCATCTACACACAATTCTCTTGCTGTAGTAGACGAATCAACCTCTATGTAGACTTCTCTACCGTCATTTAATTCAACTAACACCACGGGACACACCAGCTGCTGCGCTGCCTATAATTTATACAGAAGCACTGTGTATTGTTTACTTTCTAATGTAATGGTAATTATAGTCTATCCTGCACTGGTTTCAACTTAAACTGCAATAGATGGTAGTAAATGTTAGAAGTATACAAGTTTTGACATTCCCCTGCTCTGACAGGTAATTCCTTGAACAAAAAAAATTCAAAAGTATAATATTTAATGTTTTTTTTGAAAAGTCAAAATGTTTTTTTTGAAAAGTCAAAATGTTTTTTTGAAAAGTCAATAATGTTTTTAAAAATTATACTGAAATTTTACTCAAATCTGTCGTGTACAATGCGCTTGCAAAGTTAACTCGAATTGTACAATGCAATTTAACCGCACATCTCACTACGACAGTTCGATACAACACAAAAAACGTTTTGGCCTTTTTAGCTTACGACAATTGCCTATGACATGCAAACGTTTTACACGCAGTGTAAGTCGGCACAAATAACAAAAACCTGCAGCTGTTTGTTTGATTAATGGGTACGTTAACCCGTCTGAAATGCGCACACCTGCAATTCCAAGCTATTAGGAGGCTGTTTTCTCGATCCATTTCTCTTGGTTCTTGTCATCTTTTGGTCACAATAACTAGCATAGTCATCTGGACCACATTTCATTGCTTCTATCAGAATTTGTTCTACCTGAGAAAAAAAATATTATGCAGCGTAACTATTTGCTTTCTGGTATGGAAGTCGTGACTGAACGAAACTTACGTTCTCATGCAAGACACCCTCCCTAAAACATATAGCAGCATGCAGATATGCATGCAGAATTTCTTAATGACATGGACAGACATGGACCAGAAACCATGTGCAAGTCTTCTACCCCACACAAAAAGTTCTTGACAACGTGAACACCAAGAATGCAGAAATATGACGCTATTACGGTGACCTACCTTCGTAGAAGGCATAAAACAGCCAATACATAATGATATTAAAACCCATCCTTTCAACAAACTGGTTTTGGAAGGGTTGTTTGTCACTTGTTTGCAGAGCTGACAGTATATTTCATCTCTAAAATAAAATATACTCGAGGAGCTTAAGCAATCTCTTATATAAACGGGTAGCAAAACAACGTTTGTAGCAAAACATCTCAAGATTCAGTTTTATTACTGTAGCATGTATGTGCATATTATGCGTAGCTTAAGTGCTTCGCAAAAACGACTGATCTCACAACCTATAAAAACACCTGGTTCAGATTCCATTCATGAAAATAAACATTTTTGGCAGTTGAATTGTGCTAACTTTCGAACTATATGCCCTTAAGACTGTATAAATTTCTGTCTTACAAAGTAAACCTAAATTGCCGCAAAACATGACAACAATGTTTTATAACTAGTCAGTCTCATTCGTGGCTATCTCATTCGTACGCGCCTGCGTTTGCTGTAAAGTTCTAACTTCACCAACAAGGCTAAATTGTGATACCTCAAGTGTGGGCGGTTGATTCCTAAACCAACAACAAATCGTAGTTTGTCGAACGTTGACATCCAACTGTTAGAAGTGAAGAGATTTGCTTTTCCTCCTGCTGTGACTTCCTCCAGTGACGACTATGCATGAGAATAGATTTGTTCATTTTATTAAGCATCAAAGGCAGTACAATTAGTTATCAAAGTAGGAAAATATCAAGTGTGTCAATAGTTGTCTTGCATATAAAAAGTATTATACGCTGACTAGTGCTCCAATCTCTAGTTTAGCTCTTAGAATATACAACAATATTCGTATGGATGGCTATTCTAGACCTAGCTACATATTTTCGATCGCTGTGACAAGATAGAGGCGACCAAACTACGGCTGACATGTACAAACATTTCCTTCTTCTGTGTTTAATGTCAAACGAGAATATCATACCGTATCCAAGAAGGTGTGTCGTGGCTCTGGCATGTCTCCCATAAACCGCAGAATGGTGTTCCAGAGTACGATTGCAACCTGAATAGAATTACAGGCAAACATTAGTTTCAAATTAAAGCAAAATCCACTATTTTCAAGTACCTTTTGGGACCCCGTTTACACGGTACCGGTTCCGCATGGTCACGACATCGAATTCGGTCAGTTTGCGGTCATATTCATTTCCACCCCTTTTTCTATGTTTGGTTGTTATTGAATTCTGTACTATTAACATAAATTTAAAAGCTATACACGTCTTGAAACATGATTTGATATCGTGACCATACGGATCCGATACCGTGTAAACGGGGTCTGGATGTCAATTCAAAAGGCCTTCAAGGCCAGTTTATACATGTGATTTTTACTATGCGATTCTTACTCAGGCGTTGCATGAAAGAGCACATGTTAAAGAAGACGTCACATTTCAAATTTTTCGTGTAGCTGATAAATAAAAACAGCGTCTTTATCAGTCGTTTTCATGCCCAATAAGAACTTTAAATCTTAATTTTATCTACCCAGTAAAACAAAGACCTAACCCAATCGCTTCGTTACCCATGGTTACCCATTAAAATGATTGAGGATGGATTGTGATCAGAGTTGCCAGACTGCATGCATAAATTAGCCAAACTTTTAACAATGCTCTTGGTTTTTCATTGTATTTGCCTTTTGTTTTCTTTGTTTTTGTGAAAGCACTAATGATGGTTTGGCTTAATTATTCAAGAAATCTGGCAACCCTGATTGTGATAGAGCTCAAACTCGATCAAAGTAAAAGAATTACTTTTGTCAAGAGATATGGGGATAGATAATATCTATGGACGACTTCTAGGCAAAGTAAACCAAACACGTTATCAAAGCGATTGGGTAAAAAAGTAACGAATGGTAAGGTCAGGTGTTAGACCAAAACATGCGTAATATCACTGCAGCTCTCCTGCTTCAACTTAATTTACGTGTTCACTTCATCCACCAAAATTTCACAAAATTGTCCGCGTGCTGTTTTTTCATGCAATAAATTTATTCAATACTTATAGACCGGGAGCGAGGGTGACTTAATGTCTCCCGAAGTGAAGATATTTCCCGGAGGATTTACCCGGAGGAAACTACCTTCACTGCATGAGCTCGCTACGGATCACGTAAGGCGTGATTAATCTTATGCTTGCGCGGCAAAAACTGAGCTTCTAGGAGGTAAAATATTTTACACTGTATAACTCAGTACTCACATGTTGATCTACTTGATCGGATGACGCAAGCAATGGTTCTTTGAGAATTTTAATGGAATGATGGCATGTCACACCACTGGGAAATTCCTTGCCAGCAAATTCAGAAAAAAGTACAGGTGTGTTTTTCGGCATCTACATAAACAGAAGTTTATTTTTTAGACACAGGCGCCAAAACATGTGGTTGTTTGTACGCTTCAACATTAACAATTTACATTGAAAGTTTTTAGTAAATATTTTACCTGAACATCAAGGACATCATGACTTTTCACTTTTATTGGAATGCGGAGACCATCTCCAGTTGCGGACTTAAAATACCAAATTTCATTTTGACGTTTAGTTCTAAAGGATATGCAACTTTAATATACTGAATTGCTTAAATGAAATAATTAGCGTTCCATGTGATCATTCATAGGCGGAAAACCGCATGGTAATAAATAAACGACAACACGAAAGGGGTGAATTCAGGTGAAGCAAAAACATATCATGTTGATTTAAATGAACCAAATTACACTAACGAACAGTTTTATGAAAAACTAATAAAAGGCCTAATTAAAAACTTTTCTAATTAACACGAGACTGAAGGGAAATAGGAACTAAGCTGTTTAATGCAGCCTCGTCAATAAACGAGAAATGAATACCACATACACGAATACTAGGGGGAAACGACATGAATATTTATGAAGACTACAAAAAAATCTAGTTTGCCTGGTAACGTAGAGCCTGAATATTCTAGCTAAGTTTCATCTGACATGTATCCCTCGGTTACACTCGCCCAACTCCAGCAGTGAAAGCATGCAGCTAGACGAGGTAAGACACTGGAAAACACGGACAGAGGTTGATGCATGCGTATTAAACATATAGATCTAAATAAATACAAATGTACACTGTATATTGTGATTTTAAGGATTATATAATTTTAAAGATTACTTAATCTACCAGCACATCTCTTATGCATAAATCGTGATCCGTACTGTGTATCCTAGGAAACAGGAATTTATGAGAAGTGACCAATAACATCGCGTAAATTTCCGTTTCCTGGGATACACGGTCCCAATCACAATTTATCATGTATAAACTCTATAGATAAACTCTCATTATAAGTACTTGAAGACGTCTCCACTTAACGCCCCAAGATTTCACACTAATTATAATCCACATAAAATTAATGTATTCATTTCTCATGACTCTTTTAAGTATAGTTAACACGCAAAAATGAAATTTTTTATTACATGATGAATATTTAACAACAAATTCGACTTGATTTAATCAATATTGGCCCTCCATTTTGTTTTGAGATCGAACACATTTTTGTGATTCCTTTTAACGACACGGACAATACGTTTGACATGTATATACATACAATCATTTTTGAAAACGTATTTGCAATGCTTGTAATTATAGCTCAAGACAACTCAAAGGCAGAAATTGTTACATACATTTACTATTTCTTTTCTAATTCTCCCCATTTAATAATGTAAACTTGCTGTTGGTTTTCCAAACCCCGCAAAATGATATATACACCTTGACATTGACTTAGAGTTTGTTTACAGTCTTGGTGCAATTGCATTTTTCTTTATCTGACAATTTTTTGGGAAAATGCTAAAACACAAAAATAGTTTCGTGTGGTGAGGATAATCACTGAAACAACTCAATGTTTGATCGACCGCTACAAAGACGTGCTGGAACGCTCACGGGAAGAATGTACGTACATAGTAAAATACACATACATATCACATACAAGCAGTTTTAAATTCAAAATACGTACGTGTATTAATCTCAGCAACTTTATATGTAGCACTGTGACACTCTGCAGCACAGGTAGACACAAGAGAATTTGGTATGGGTTCTTAAACGCGTTTCTTTCTGCTAAATTAATATATATTATTTATATAACATGCATAATATAACTTCAATCACACATCGCTTTGCGTAACGATTATAACATACCTATGTATCTTTGGAGGCTCGTTCCTACTCCAATAATTAAATTTCATAATTTTCATCATTTAAACGTGTTTAGAAGCCTTGCATATATTATCATTTCAAAGGTTGTGACCTGGCGTTGTTTAAAAAGTATAGTTGGATCATAGATGAGACGACATTGCAGAAATATGACAAGCATTACAGACTTTAACAAAAAAGGAGACCTTTGCCTTACTCGTTTCGTAGGGTACACAAGCACTTGAGATTAGGCGCACATAATAAACCAGTCTTCACGAAACATTGCGTCGTTGGTCTACATGAGTTGATTTTTTGTACCAACTACTAAATAATTATATATTAACAGACATTTAAGCTCGTGCCGACTAATATTTCGTTGGGGTGTGGGTGTGTGTTTTGGGTACCCTTAAAAATTTGGGCCCTTCGTAAGTCGTCACAGTGTGCATTGCAATGCCAAACCGGAATTCGAAGGTCGCGAAACGCCAACATGCTTGACGCCAAGCGAGAAAATGTTTAGAACATCTAGTTCATAAGAAACGGTCCTTTACATTTATCTGGTGCACACCCCTATACACCCAACCCAAACGGTGCTGTTCTGCAGACATTCGAAACATACGGATTTCTCATGTGTACTCTTTTGGTGTATTTTTATATACCGAGCTAAAAATAAGTTATTTTCAGTTCACTCGTACTGACTCGGATTTCTCTTTCATGAGATTCTTTCTGTATACATAATTGTACATAATGCCATGTGCTCAAAACGTTTTCATTAAAGCTTTAAACGTTTTCATTAAAGCTTTAAACGTTTTCAAGGAGTAACGGTCACAATACAATAACATGTTATCATTCAACAGCGCTTAAACCATGATTATCAAACCCAAAAAATTTTGCATGAAACAAATGGTATAAATTGCGCGTAGGATGAACACGCAACAGGAGGTAGCATAACTATTCATACAAGAAGTGGCTACTTATATGATTTAAAAAAAGCTAGATATCGCAGAGAATCAGACATACTGATTGGCAGAGTAACGGTAATTTACCTAATAACAACCTGCTAGGCATCAAAATACTTAACTCTAGGCTAAGTGTGGTTTTATTAGTGGAAATATTTATGTATGTATGTAAACAAACGCAGCAACCAAGCCAATCACGATTTCGTGAAACATTGAGTCAAGCTATACTATACTTAGGATATATACAGTAAATTTTGATACATCTATATACAACGATAATAGCTAGAAAATTCGATTCTCGAGTGCAGCAATTGCATGAGACATAATTTATTAGTTATACACGAATGGTATTTAGATCTCCCCGTGAGCAGCCTTACGTCACTTAAGTCCTAACTTTCATGCAACTTCTAACAACAATACTTTTCAAAGAATATAAAACACTGGCTGTAAGATAGTTCTACAGTTATTTAAGTATATTATACAGTTATATTGTAATAAAGGAGAAGTTGGAATGGTATTTATGCAAGCACATGCCAGTAACTGTTGAAATTTTTTATACAAGTGTGTTCATGACACATCATGCAATATAAAGTTAGATAAAAATATCGTTACATACCGGTACATTAATGCATATAATCTCCGTGACAGTTTTCATCGCCTAATATCAAATGAAGCTAAGGCAATTTCCAGTCATACGAGTATAGTGAGTGAACGATAATAGAGAACGATGTTAATAACATGGACATCGTGGGCGAGAAATCAGTCTTGCGTTTGATGACAAAAGACACCAACAGCTTCCTTTATTAAAAAGAACACAATATCAACAATTACCAACGCAACACTAGAACTGAAAATAGATAAGTGGAATTCTACAGATGCCCACAGTTCATGTCAAAAATAAATTAGCGTTTCTGTTTTTGAACAATAACTTCTTTTCTTCTCCGTGTTAATGTACTGATAATACAGTTTGTCACTATACTTGACATCGGGGACCTGAATAGAGAAAAATGTCTCTTCATTCATTTCAAACACGGCTGCACTTCGTGAGAAAAAAAATATACGTGCAAGTCAACAGACGAGCAGAATTTGCATATGCATAAATATACTGCAACATTGAAGTTGGAGTAAGGAAACATCATGCAGTCACATAATTCATATATGCATGATCGCTTAATAGTAGAATGGTTAGGGCACAAGCATTTTATTAATATATGAGAATTTTCTATACGCTATTAATATATATATTAATATTATTAATTATTTTATATCGCTATTGCTGTTTGTCACTTGAACTTGAAACCTGCCCAATTCTTATATTGGTATAAGTATCTCATAAAATCTTATGCAGTATACCTCTAGCTATATACACAGGATCACGGGCTAGTCTGGTTCGTTAACCGGGGAGGTTTTTCAGTTTTCTCTCTGATATTTCTCTCTGATATTTCTCTCTGAGATTTCTTACCAATCAGTTTTTTCCTCTCTACTTTGCAGCCGCTGCAAGACTTGGCGAAAGTAAACTTGAAAGGCATCTCCCGTTTATATAAACTCTAGACTTGTCATTACATAATTGAAAATTGTCTCTTGTCAGATAGGACAAATTTTCGTGACACAAGGGTTAATTAATTTTAAGCAGTCCCTTGGTGTAAAACCTAGCAGTATTTACAGTACGATACAAACATTTCTTTCATTCTTACGAAGCTAATCCATTTTAAAACAAATTTGGCAGAGGCCAACTGCATAGAACGCGGGTTAATCAGTAGTCATGTGGAGAGTGAATAATCAACCTCAAATAAATGTTTGTACCTATTTGCACCGGTGTAACTAGAACGTTAATTGGGCTCGGGAGGAAGGGGGGTATTTATATATTCCCGTTCTGCCCGACGAATTTCATACTAACAACAATAAATATTATTATTCTCTTCATATGCATTCTTAATTCTGATTGGTGTATTTACCTGCAAATAACTGCGTACAAATAACATTATGAGCATGCGCATTGCTTCCAATGTTTTAAACAATGGCTGCTTGCGTAGCTAAACATTCAAAAGGGCTTGTGTGGAGAGCGCGCTGTTCCTAGTTTATATAAAGTCTTAGTACTGTATCCTTAATCATCTGCCTTCGGCATCGGCAAATAATTGATCTTCTCGCCACCGACAAATTACGATATTTTGCTCGACCTCGTCCACTAATTAATAATTATTTGTAATAATCATGACAATATAAATGATGCAGGAAATGATTATAAAATTTGTTTATGGTCTTTGGAATATGTTGATGCCAATATCGCTGATGAAAGCTCGGTACGAAATACACATGTAACGACAACAGTTAGGAGTGGGAACCATCTTATTCTCTTTCAATAACAAGGAAACTGTTTTCAAAAATTAAGTCAATAATTTCTTAACGGAAATCCGTTTACGTTCATAACCCTAGGGAATTTGGCAAGTTAGCCACAACGGTTAGGATAGGAAGCAATGTTTTCTTAATTCTTTCATCAGAAAACACTAACCAATAAATGTCACTTCGCTTATCAGGTTCAACTCTTGCAAGTAGGACAATTTACAACGGCATTCGAAATGTATATTATATCATCCCATGAAATTTGAATAATTTTCTATTTCAGCCAATAATTTACACTGCATGCAAATATGCACAGTTTAAATTCTTCCATCTAAGCTTGTTTCATGTCTAACTTCAAAGTGTTTCACCTGCGTTGGAGACAAGCATGCATGTGGTACCCAAACACTCAACCTTAAAGGACATTGGCAATAAATTTTTTTATTTCCGATATTAGTAGAATTGGACCCCCTGATTACGAATATGCTATTATCTTTCACCCAAATTGTTTCGTTCTCGAGATATCTCGCCCTAAATATTTAGTTCGTCCGCCATCTTGGATCGATTTTTAAAAAAATTATCTTTGGGGTCACATGACCCGTGTGACGTCAGGTGCAGGGGAGAGCAAATTAAACAAATATACTTTATTAGGCGCATTTCGTACTTCTAGTAAAGAATTTGGTGCTTTTCGATTATTCGAATGGAAAATACCACAAGAATCAAGTAGTTCAGGTATTACCCTATCAATTTGAACCTGAACCGGGCTTACAAACGAGCAATAGCGGTGACGAGAGCGACACGGAAGAAGAGAGTGCCGAATCGTCTGACCATGTGTTTGAGGCAAAAAATGCTTGGCGCCTTGAAAGCCTGAGCTGGTGTAAATGTGGGCATTGCACATTGAAACCAAAGGCTATAGAATCGTTTTGTTGCTACGAGAAAGCGTTAGAATATGACGAGTACGACGCATTGTTGAAGGAAGCCGAAGCACAAGGGGGCAAGTGTTGACAACACAATGAACACATGCAGATTTTGAGCCGAACATGCTGTCAGAAGCGGTATTAAAAATAGACGTTTGTCGCCATCTTGAGGATAACTGGCCCTTGGATGACGAAGATTTGGACAAAATGCACAAACTCTATAGACTGTTCGCGTTGGGTATTTCAGATTATTGGGTAAAAGGAACCGAAGGCCACTTCCTGCATGTGTTTACACAAGAATCAGAGAACGATTCGCGTCGCATGACGGCCTTTATACTCATTTTAAATATGCCAAAAAATGGAAACGGTAAGCTTTTTTTTGTATTTTTACTGTATAAGACAGTTGAGTGTAGGCTTTCCAAATTTTTGAAATTTGGCCAACTTTGTGCTAACATATGAAGCATTTCAACCATGAGATATTAACTCGTTTGCTGTTGACAGTGTTGAAATGTTTTTATGTCGAAGATGTTCCATGTACTAAATCAGCTTTAATGTGCATACAATCCCTAAATTAATTTCTAAAATGTTAGTTTATAAAGTTGTTCATCATATAAATCTGCCTCACTCACGATTTTTACACTTCTCAACTTTACAATTGCATTTTGTGTCGCACATTAAATCTTCACCCCCACAACTGCATTTTTGGTGGCACATTTTCCTTGACAAGCACACGGTTTCTTAGCTGATTGTCTCTCTGTAATTGCAGGTAAAGCTGGCTTGCTGAACCGAGATTTTCGACTGGCCACCACTGGCTCCTTTGATGGACGTTCCTTCCCTTCTAAATACTGCTCAACAAGTGATTTTGGTTCAACAGGTAGCACTTCATTGGCATAGACTTTAGCTTTCCTCAGTGTTGTACCTACTCCTAAGGTGAACAGCTTCTTGTATCAGATTGTGTTTGTAATGCTATATTGAATTGGTTGTAAATGTTGTGTTGAATAAACGAAAATAAGAAAAAACGAAATACAGTCCCCATTGTTGTTGTTGAACCAGCGAACGGGAGATTCTGACAGTTTAACCGAACTAGTGCGAAGGATTTCCAACAAAAACCTAGGAGGTCCGTAGAACTGACGCTATTCTACGTGTGACCTGTAACGATTATGTTAATAGCTACTAAAACGAATTCGCATTGCCATTATTTGCGCGTGGTCATATGTAAATCATGCAAAGTCATAGTAAACGCTCTAGACGGCTAGAGTACAAATGTAGAGAAGTTATCATAAATAAAACAGATTCTAACTGGAAGTATTAGTGTGTTATTTGAGAGTCTCGTACGTTACACACCTACTAAATGACCTCCAAGCAAGCAATAATGAAGGTGTTTATATAACGCGAATGCAAAGAATTAAAACATATTGTACTCAGTCGTTACTATATAGCTAGTAGCTATTACTGTATTAGACAATAGTGTTCAATGAGCTACATCCTCAGACCTATATATAATGAATAAACATAAGTTGTATCTGTATATATTACAAACGGTAAAAATTGAACTTGACCTGATATTTTGAGCTACATCTTGTTGATGCCCGCAACATTGTAAAAGCGCCCAAATTATAACGTTACATCAACAGAACAGATAAACATTTAGTGTCTGGTAATTAGTCATAGCACATCACAGCCGTCACAGAGTAGCCCTGACCGCCGGTAACGGTATGATAAAAGTCTACAAAGTACGCAAGCATATCAATTAATTGGCATAGTACCGGTGATGAAAGTAGCGGTGATGAAAGTGCCTTTACCGTCGAAATCAACGCATTTATTTTAGAAACACAGATGAAACACATAGTACAGTAGTGGCACTAAATATTTACGCAGTTATACAAAAAAAATTGGGGTTCATCTGTATTTTTTGGATCAAAATCGTCTTAGAATGTATTTGTTCTAATACTATCGTATATTGATATTATTTCGTTCCCCTGCACCTGACGTCACAAATTTATTTCCGCATAAATTAGCATACCCGTTTTTTTTCAAGATGGCCGACGAAGGTAGAAAGTTTTACGATATTTCTAAGCAACTAAACGCGATGGACAAGTGAAAATACGTAATTAAGTATTCCGTACGTATGTGTAATAGATATAAAGAATAAAAAAATCTATTGCCAATGTCCTTTAATAGTCTTATTTGTATAATTAAACAACGTCACAAACCGTTTTAGCTTTTAAAAAGTGATGCCAGTGAAAAACGTTTCATGTAGTTTGAAATATTTTCGGTAACGCGTATCAACGGTTTCCTTTTGAAAGGATAAAAAACGTTTTTGTAATGAATTGAGTGTTACTTTCAAAATTGCAAAATTTTTAGCATTACTTCCTTCAAAAACGAAAAAACATACGTAAATCAACGATATAAAAAATCTAATACAATTTAACTCATTTTCTGAAAATTTAACCTTAAGGGGAAATGGCAACAAAAATTTTTAACGTCTCATTTTGGAGAGACTCCAAAAAAATATATGGAAGTCTATTACAGAATTTTTATATCTGCCTTATTTCTTGAAACATTTTGATTTGAAATCTCAAGTTGTCCGCTTGTATATTCTGAATATGCATGATACATCTCAAGTGGGTCACGCAAGTTTTTCGTTACGACAGAATGATTATTAATATGCTCCCATAACCGCTCGTACGGTAAGTGTTTCGGATTTCAGCACCTACTGAAACGGTTTAAAATTTTTTTATTGTTGTTCTGTATTTAGGAGCAGCTTCGACTGGCTTATCCATGTTGTGACGTCACCAAAACATAACAATAAGGTAAAAAATAATCCAAGATGGTGGACAGTTCGCTGATTTAGGTGAGAATATCTACCGAAGTAAAACACTTATAAAGATTTGTAATAGACATATATTTCTTTTAGATTTTCTTTCAAATGAGACAATAAAAATTTTTGTTGCCACTTCCCTTTAAATGACTTATTTACAAAATTTAATAAAATTTGTAATAAATATATAACTCACTTTTTACACTTTTGCTTGTTAGACAAGCAAACTAATTAAAAAAATCAACGCAATCATCAAAGTTACAAAATAGATCATTTCGTTGTACAAATATGAAAGTAATCATCGAGTACGACCAAATGGAAGAGATATAAAGAAAGGGGAATTAACAGCAGCAATATGGCCTTGCGTTGGACGAGGAACAGGTGCAGTATTCTGATTTGAAACATCAACGTTTTCTACACGCTCAGAAACACGAAGTGGGGCTGCATAATCAACAGCTAGGCTGTTCTGGTTTGGGACAACGTGGTCATTTCTTACTCCTTGATCCACATTGTTTGCAGGTTGGCTGTAATCTGTGGTGGAGTGATTTTCTCCTGTACAGATAAAACGCACAATCTGTTACAGACTGCACACTGTAGCTCGTGCACAACAAATCTGGATAGAGCTATCAGCAAATTATGTTCGTATCGCTTACGCGTTGTTATCACTTCCATCCACTTGTAACAGGCATGGTAATACTACCAGACTCTTCACAAGGTTGTCCGAAAAAATCCGCAGCTAGAATCATGACATTACAAGAATGCTACAAGAGTAGCAGTTCTAATAATAATTATTGCTATCATAACTGTGTCAAAGAAAGTCTTGACAATGAGCAAATTGTAATTATTGACTTCTACAGGCATAACGATCAGTTGGACAATGTACTCAAGGAGGCGAAGCTCCCGGGGAATATTCTCTGGTCTACGACATTTAATTCTGCATATTTCACTTTGAGTATTTTGAGGAATTTGGATTTGTTTATTCCAGCTCCTAGAAAGGTTTTACACGCGTTTTCCCGGGCTTTCGGTGGACATAAACACGCAGTGAAGATTGACCCAATTCTTGCGTTTTCACCCCCACCCTCTCGAAAAACGATAATCCGCCACTTACCATGCTGACCATCGCTTACTGGTTGTGATTTTTGATAAGCTTGTGCGGGAGCTACATCTCTTACAATAACGTCCGCTATTTCAGTTTCCACCTTGGAGAAAATATAGTAAAACATAATTAAGTTGATGAAATCCAGGCAATTTCAGCTATACGTGACACTTATTCCTAATTTATTGGCGAATGCTCAATTAACATAAGTGCACAATAAGCTGCAGCTATAATTTGAGATAATTGATGAGAACAATTTTCAATAGTTTACGATACTTACCACTTTACTCCGACGTCCCTGCTCTGAAGTGAGGCGTCTTTTGTTGCGTTCTTCAATTCTATAAAATTGATATAAATTACATTGTTATATATACATTTAATCACAATAGCTGCTTTCGTGAAGAGAAGAAATCTGCAAATCTACTTACTCTGATTTCGCTTTGCTCTCACATAGTTCAAGCCATTGCAAAAATTTGTGAAGTTGTTCCTGCTTACGTGTCAAATGGTCCCTAAAAATAATACAACTTTACCAGCTCATAATGAAAATGAATCAAGAAAAACCAGTACCATATCGTGATCTCTATATATCTCTATATATGGTAATAAATATGGTGTAGATTTTAATGAGCTTCTATATACTCTGCATGAACTATGTCGATGCAGCAAGTATTTATGGAGGTTGGTGAAGTGGTCAAACCACTGGCCTTTCACTTTTCAAGGTGGTGGGTTTTATTTTCAATAGGAAAGGATACAAGAAAGGACATGTGGATGTGGCTTCAGCAGATACGGACATTCATATATGTTTCTCATGCAACTTACACTGCAGCTTTCAATTCTTTGCAAGTGACTCCCTTGTGCCCTATTTTCTCGCTCACAAGTTCTAGTATGAAGAAATGCAAACATCATAAGCACAGCATGCACAAGCACAAGAATCGTAGTTAAGGTGGCTCAATAGTCAGATTTTATTAGAAATCTAATCTCTCCGCCATAAAATGTTGTATAGTGAATGCTTTAGCTTCATTTTAGGTCATTGCACAGCTCTATAGCACTGTTCTCTGTATTTCAAAAAGTGTTTTGTCAAAGTTTATCTGAACATAGATATCATGTTTCCCGTTTGAACTCAATTCTAATTACAAGTTCATTTGCATAAACTCCACACCTTATCCATGACAACGATGTCTCTGGACATACGAACGGTAGGAGAATAAAAGTTTTCCAATTATGAAGACAACCAGTAGAGCTATGCAATGACCTAAACTAAGCTTTACACGTGCACTATGAAAGATTCTATGGCGAAAGAAAAACAATGTGCCATGATTTAGACTATCGAGCCACCTTAAGCCGGTTTTTTACTAGCGATTTTTTTTTCACGCGAAGCGACTTTTTCTTTTGTACTGCAAACCTAATTAAGATCCACCATGCACTTGGTTTCAGCTGAAAGCAAACTTGATATAGTTCCAAGGACAAAGACAGCCAATACAAGACAGCCAATAACCTCATCCTGTACAAGACAGCCAATAACCTCATCCTGCCTCTACGCAATCGCAAGGATTGCTCGAACCGGTTGATTACAGTTGGTATGATAGTATGGTTTTACTAGGCTTGTCACATTTTTGGTCCTTATGATTCTGGTTATATTTATAATTGTTTTTTATTATACAGTCGTTGTCATTCGTTAAACGATGGAAACCAGCCACGAAAGGAAGATGGGACTAGTGTAATTATATTTAAATTTTTAGTTTGATAAATAGTGTCTTGATAAAAATAAAACACCATTTATGTAGCTACCTTTAATTTTATTTGTATCCACTGAAAGATTTTCAAAAGCTTTAGTGACATCTTCAAGTTCAATATTCCTTGTTTCTGCTACAATAATATACATACATTTAAATGTTAAAGTGCCACTATCGGAAAATATTTTTACCGTCTCGTTCAGATTTTTACTTCTTTGCTTCGTTTTTGAGTTATTTCAATTTTGTTGATACGCAAAACACCTTACATGAAGTCACACATGTATTTGAAAAGCTTCTATCTTGTTCATTATGAATGAAAACACTTGTGTGTTGGCTTTCTATTAAACACCAAACGTAGAGATTTTTTAGTGTTTTTAGTTGATAACAACAAGCATATTCCACTTTCTGTGGCAAGTCATTATGCATGCGCGAGGCAATGTAACGTAATTTACACATCAAACATGATGAAATAACTCGAAGCAACGGAATGAAAATTTAGAAAAGAAGTTACACTATGTATGGTGTTAAGTGTTTTTACCAATTATGAAATAATAAAACAGTACAATCGATTGTACCTTCATGCATTGCAAAATCCATTTTCCCCTTCCACTCTTTGCTTTCGCTTGATAAATTATCTTTTGCCTAGAGGGAGCAGATACTGTAGTTGGCCTACAGGTTAAACACTAATGCTCGCGTTGGTATGTTATATCAATAAGCCAAACAGTCATTAGTGCTATCAACAGAAAAAAAGAAAACAAAAGCCAAATACAAAGAAAATCAATGAGCATTGTTAAAAATTTATGCAGGCAATCTATGAATCGACCACGCTAATAATGATTATTATTTTCATCATTATTATGCACATGATAAGATTTCTGCAATCAGTGCTACTTTTATATTGAAAAAATGACAGTAATGTTTTCCAAATCAAGCCATTTAACAGTTTACAAGCGTTCTATCAATTTCGACCAATAACGCAATGGATATCATGAACAATAATTGAACATTAAAAAATCTTATTAATAATTCCTGACAAAAACACAGGAAATCACAACTGTGGCAGTGTCTTTATAAGTGATAAAAGCACAGGTGTATATTCACAAAACGTTTGTCTCGATTTTCTCGGCTTATACAATATCTTCTATCTACACAATATTCTTTCGCAAACACACTGACAAGATGGGTATAAAATAGATCGTTAATTTTTAATTAGCTATTTAATATGCTCGCAATTCGTGCTTTATCAGATGTATATCTAATTAGCACTTTTGCTCAAAAAATTTATTGAATGTATTACATAACGGATATTTAAGGTGCTATTACACTATGCAACTCACCTCCCAACTTGTATTACAGCAAATCTCATGAGAGTTTCATGATTAAGGATTTTACACGGTGCAACGTTCTTGCAACCAGTCTCGCAACGAGGCTGGGAACTATTTAACAATTAGTCGCCGAAGGCGAGGTGATTACAAGTCTATATTCACTGAGCCGAAAGCGAATAGTATAAATTTTTAGGTGTTTACAAATAATAATCAACTAAACTTTACAAAAATTCACTTCAAATTCATTACTGTAAAAAAAAAGCAAAAATCAAAAAGCTATAGTCACTGGTCAGTGACTATCACTTCAGAGACAGCGAATCTTGACCAATCACAATGCAGGAAAATCAATAGTCACCTGGAAATTTATACTAATTTTAAATAGCGAGTTTTTATTGGCTGCTCAACAAAAACAATGCGAGACAAGTTGCAAGAGGGATGTTACACTGTGCAATGACTAGAAAATGCATTGCAGCGTTGCGGCAATCATTACGAAAAGTAGAACCCCGTACTATTTCTTGCGATGCTTCTTGCAACAAAAATGTTTCATGACTTTATAATTGCGAGGCATGTTACACCTTGCAATTACGCTAGCTAACTTGTGCCGCAACATAATTGTGAGACTAGTTGCATAGTGTAACAGCGCCTTAAGTTCAACCTAAAATCATGAGTTAAATAAATTTTATATTTTCGGCTCCACTAACTAAACCAGTAACTGTCTGATAATCATGTTGCTCATGTAATAGATTAAGAACACATAGATGTGCAACTCGGGGTATTTCTTGTCTTATGTGGATAGCTTGGGTACGTACGCTCATTTCTGGCAAGTGCACACACATGCGAGATTTTATAACTAGGAATTACACTAGATAGGAAAATGTTAAATATGAAAACTTTCAGCTAGATTGCCTTGATCCACAGAAACATATAAAAAGAAGTTGCAGTTTCAATATTGAAATTCGAACAATGTACTTGCCAGAAATGCGTGTGGATATGACGTAATTCGTGAGACAGCGAATCATAGCCGAAGTATCCCCAGTTGCACATCTACGCGTATCCTTAATCTACGCCCATGTTGAAGTCGGCAAGGGTTTTGTGTGGTGACTTGTTGTTGGAGTGTTGAGGGAGAGACAATGATGGAGAACAATATTGATAGCTGTTCTTAGGGCTGACGTTAAGTCCTTAACTATGCATGCAGTGGCATAAATTTAATATGACACCCACGGCTGGAAATCTGGGGGCTGGGCATGAAACACGGACACCCTGGTACAAATAGCGGAGTTTTTTTACTGAACAATTTGAATTTGATGTATAACATTGAACATTAATGCCATATGATATTATATAGGCTTTAATCTATTGATCACCGTGGAGATATGATAACTTGATATGATATTTGGCCTGGCACACACCCTTTTTGAGCACGTTATAATTTTAAAGGTCATCGTGTCAAGTACATGCGGTGATATTCTAAATGAGGTTCGGATATTTTATTTCCCTCATGAAGATCAAATGGTAATGAATTGGAAAAACCTGAACAATTTGGTTTGTTTCTGGCAGTCACGGTACTGTATGTTTGTACCTGCACGGTTGCATTAGTGAGGTTCAGATTTCACTTCTACCTTAGTCAAGCTTATAGCCAATTAGATGTGTTGTATCCTCCCAGTCAACCAATCTTGTTCCTTGTAAGTTGAAGTGCAATCCGAACCTCGCTAATAACTACATCATCACCGTTACTATTACAAAAAAATGTTTCCACTGCATGAATATTCCAATTCTTCAACGAATGAGATACCTGTAAATCTGAGCAATAAATATGCTTCTACTCTTGGAAATAAACTGTACTTATAACAGTATATATATGTCAAGTTACTTATGAAGTACTTACATACGCTCTTTTAGCATCTCTGAAAACCTGAGTAAGTTCTGACAATTTTAACTGAAAGTCAGCTCTATACAAGACAAAACATGCTGTGAGTGGCAGTAATTGGAATTAAAATAATATGCTGCATAATTATAACTACTCACACGTCATTTTCTTGTTTCTCAGTTTCTTGTTTAATTTTCTCATTCAAATCAGCAATGACTTTTTGTTTTGCATCGTTGATTTCATTCAACCTTTATATTACATACACATCAAATTGTACAAATTACTTGTTTGAATTCGGCATCTCGCGCGAATAAACCTAAGCAAACTACAAAGCTATGTAACAGAGCATCATTACACAGAATATGAATATCATTTAATCAATACCAAATATATTGATTGTTAGGCGATAATTATTCTAATTTACCGCAATATTTGTTTTTAAACGTGCAAAATAAATCATCCATTTCAAATAGAGCGTACCTGTCAGCTTGACTGTCTGTTTGACCAACTTTTTGTTGAGCAACCTTTACTGTCTCTATATATACAAGCGAAGCAAAATATGTTTCAAGCTCTGCCTCATATGCGCTAAACTTCCAGACCGATGGAAAATGAGCTGTTGTTCAATGGTAGGATATACAAGCTGCGTACCACACAAGACGTCGTTTACAAAAAGTATGAAGCTAGCTTGAGAGGATGGGGTGGGGTGGGGTCATTGATGATGTAAAACAGAAAAAATGTCATGTTTAGTAAATGGTTTTGAATTTTGAATGAAGAGTAAAGTGAGGTTCGTCAGTCGAGTTCGTCTAACGTGCAATAAAACTGAATATAGAGTGAGTATAATACTAAACGCGCCACAGCGTGAACAGGAAGATTAGAGAATGTAAATAATGGGAAAAATCCTAAAACATGTACGATATTTCTCAGGTGACGTAGTTTTATCACGGGTACATACAGTACACAGATACACTTGCGTTGGTTTGTTTGTTTCACAGAACGCCTACTTTATGACGGGCATGATCTGCACGTACGATACTAATGAGCGTTGGAGAAAATGTGGTAGATGAGCTTACACTCCAAGTATAGACCTTCAATAGTGAACAGAAGATGTTCAATCGGACATTCATTTTATTACCAGACTGTTCTTCCCAGAGGAAAAACCTGATAAACAGTGACTAGCATGCAGTTGAAGTAAAAAGCAGAAATATCCAGCTTGGATCACAGGCTAGAAATACCTTGCATTTTGGAATTTCTATCGCGACTCTGGCAAAATTTTGCAGTTTCTAGAAAAACGTAAATTATGAACTTTTATATCCCACCACCTGAAATTTCCAATCCGTAGTCAGATATGTCGAATTGTCTGTAATAACATATACATATAATAGTCATTCATCAATATTTTTTGTAAATAGTTTATGCTTGCATGTATTCGAGTTTTGAATATATAAAACTAGGAGACCATTTATATACTACAATTGCAATTTTAATTACCTGTGAACACTATGTGTAAGCCTACAAAGAATGCACGGCATACAAGATATATAATGTATTTACAAATTCAACTGAACTGCCTCTTTTGAAATTAAAAAGTGAGTAAGTCATCCTTTTACTTTACTTTACTCTTACCTATTGATACTCCACTAAATAGGTAGCTCTATACTGAGACTAAAACGTGCATTTATATCCAGGGAAGCCAGCTTCGATAATTAGAGGGGCAAATACTCATACTTTTGTGTTCACAGACCTTAAAAAATGGATCAATATTCATCCCTTTATTTATAGAGGCTGGCGACACTACTATTCATAGTGCTGGAGGGTAAATCGCTGACGATTTTATAGCACTTCAGTGACTTCATTCAACATATATAATATGCATTATGCACCTTCACCAAGTAAGTTAATAATGTGACTTTACTACCCTGCTCTAGCTTCGTTTCAAGACTTTTGCTGCGATGTTTCTCCTCAGCATATCTTTGTTCCAGTGCTTGTTTTTCTAAAATCAAAAGACCATGCCTTGTTGCAAGCATGTCTCAAACATGTGACTAGCATCAGAGTCAGTTTTATGATAGAGATTTAGAACTGGATTGATCAAGAGTTGAGAATGCTGAATTTGAAAACAAAAAGGAAATGTATACATGCAGCATTTGGGACCCTATAGAAGTATTATTACAAGTTTTTACTTATAAAGAGGATTTTTACTTATCATCAATTGACTTGTCACATGTGAGTGTGGTTGATTATATATCTTTGCATTTTCGTTGTTTTTTCAGTTTATTTTTGTTTTAAAAGTACAAAAGCAAATTTTCTGGCTCTCAGTTTACTATTTTGTCCCACCCTTGATTCTTCTCTGAGTTAAGAGAAAAGCAAGTTGCATCAGGTGTCAACAAAGATTGACCCATTGGTATAAATTGGTTGTTTGGATTCCAGATGTGTAATATTTAGGTATTTGAAGTTATTATATTGAGGGAGGGGTGTTCCAGGGACAATTCAGTAATGAAGGTAAGAGGGGAGTTCTTAGAAGCTCTTAGATAATCTAGTGGGTCAGACCAGTTGCAACAACCAAGATATCCACAAAACTGCCTGACACTTGAAAGTAAACATGTCAACTAACTTTATTTATAGTGGGTAACACAGGGGGTCACGCATTTATACATTTGCAGTACAGGACTAACCTGGTTTAAACTAGTGTGAAAAGCTAGTCTGCAAGTATTCTATTGTCATAGTGGCAACCAAAGAACTGGTGGAAACCTGCTGTATAAAATTCAACGGGGGTATGGCTATGCGGTAGTTCTGATGCGAAGCTCAGAAAGCTGTGGTAGATCCCTTGCGGCTGCAGAAACCAACTTTCCACATTGGCTAACAGAGTAGCAGAGCAAAACATACAGTATTACAGAATAATCAAATTTCAGTATGACAAATTTACTATTTAGTATACTATAGCTAGTTGACTTATTTACGGCATAATAGTAGATAATTTAGAGAACTGTTCGAGCAGTTGGAAGTAGTAAATAAACGTATAAAATCTTAAACAAACTACATGTAGCTTTGATGTATTTATATAAATACATCAAGTGTCATATTAATATATCATATGCAGCAGCAACAGAGTATAGAAACCCCACATAAGCCTTCTTATCTTATTTTAAGCTATCTTCATCTTATTTTACACAACAAACCTTCGCGTAATTCATTGACACTTTGAAGAATAACATCGATTCGAAAGGAAACGCCTTTACCGGACATGGTTACACAAATTGTAAAAGTACAAAGTACGGTGTTTTATTTTTATTTTAAACGAATTATTTTAGCATTTCATTTTCCCGCCACTGCGCACGACTCTATGCCTATGGACCTTGTGGGATCTAGCTGGATAAATGTGACTATGGACTATTGATAAGCATAGAGATTATGTTGATAAGTACATATCAACGCTATGGACAATCTGGATTCTGGAATAATCTCGTCCGAATCATATAATTATATGATCACATCACGTGATCACATGAATCGCAATATGGTTGAACTATGATCTTTTGTCGCAGATCTAGACAGTGGCGTCTACAGCCAGGATTTCGTCTCAAGGAGGACAAGTGAACCCAGGGGGAGAGACCTGCTCCAGGATTATATTCAGTATTATATTGGCAGTTTTCTACACCCACCCTCGGGCTACAATAAGTTCCTTTTTTTGACAATTGTGCTTCGCAGTGTTTGCAGCTTGCTTGTATGGCTGTCGCAAAAAATGTTTTATGTACCTAATATATTTGACCCATTGGATCATATATTCTAACATGTGTTAGAAGGTGCTATAATTTACATCATGTTGAACTCTTTTGTATGGTCATATCTATGGTGGCCGATCGCTATCATTGATTTTTTTTTCATAAAACTATAAATTTTCAGTTTTTTATTTCATTTAAAATCATATCTAGTTTTCATTAATCTTCATTAAAAAAAATAAAAAATGTAAGAATAAAAAGTTTTTTAAAAGCATTTTACAATTAAAATGAAATTAAAATAAATTTTAAATGATAGCGATCGGCCACCATACATATCCTATGATTCACTTCAGACATTAGTTTCTCAGTCTTTAGAACACTGACACTGCTGAACGACTACTCATTGGTTCGCTAACAGGTAACGCCTCGTAACGGTTCTCATAAGAAGAACTAACTGACGAAACGCGATGCTATAACCAGGAATGCCTTACTTATATTATAATATTTACCTCACTGTAAC
Source organism: Muricea muricata (assembly GCA_963855995.1). Classification (NCBI taxonomy): domain Eukaryota; kingdom Metazoa; phylum Cnidaria; class Anthozoa; order Malacalcyonacea; family Plexauridae; genus Muricea; species Muricea muricata. Next base: position 56,349,145 of record OY979718.1, on the reverse strand, counting down.
AACCACACTCACAGCTGTTGCAAGTATAATGGCTTTTTAGTCTGTTTAGTAAATTTTAGCCTACGACGTAGACCTGGAGGTTCAGGTCTACGTCGTAGGCTATTTTATTCAAACTTATTTTATCGATTGAGATGGCAATTATTGTGCAATACGCAACATGCGAGCGACATGCGATGATATTCCAGAAGTTGTCAATATTTTTTCCACCTTATGCAACATGCAAATTACTGAACATTGATCGACCAATGGCTACTCGCTGTGTTCCTATAGAAACGTGAACCCGATAAGGTGTTCAATTATTTACACACTTGACATATATGTCATATTATATTTGCCGTCTAGAATTACAGAGCATTCGACTTGTATGTTTGCAAGAATCGTTGTTGTTTAGATTTGTGTTATTTCGTAATACTTGGTAAGAGCTCTTTTCTACCTAATTTGTTGGTAAAGCTTTGTTTTATTCCATCGACTAGTGCACAGAAACGGTTAGCTAACCGTTAACAGAAGACAGTTGCCTGTATTCTCACTGAAACATCAAGATCACTGAGCTAAGTTTTAAACATGAAACGGGAAGAGAAAGCGAAGGCGACCAAAGGCGAACAGTTCGCAAGGATACGATCTGATTTGGGAAAATTTCTTTACCATAAAGAAGGGGATGAACCAGCCGTGGTGATGGGTCGTACTGCTATAAGTTGGGGTAAGATCCTTCTTTTCAGTATTCAGTTCAGTTAGTTGTACTTCAGCGCTACAAACATGGTTATGTCCCCATCATGTGCTAGTTATTAACGTCTGAATTTGGGGCGAGCGTATATATATGTAGAGAGCCTTAAAACTGCTGTTGATGTCTTACGGCAAAATTTAAGTCTTAAGCTGAAACTTAGTGAACAATAATGTCGGACAGTGGTTTGGAAACTTCAGCTCAGCCCGGCAAAACGATCGATCTCAACAGCTACTGGTTGCACAATCGCACTACTGGAAAAATAGATCATAGTAAGTAATATCACAAATAATATAGTATGGCCTTTTACATCCGCCTTTCAACACTTTCATACAGCTATATATTCCGACTAGATACGCGTTTTATAACTTCGTTTAATTCGTGTTATCAAAAATTGAGCGCTTCGCAGCCCATTTCAAATTTCAATCATTGCAGTGGTGTGCAAAATATAAAGAACCATTTATTATTTATATTCATAGGAAAAAAAGAGTTAGCGCTTGGCTCACTTGATATATTTGACTCTTTGACTACGGTTTTATTGAAGTGATCATGAATGCAGTTACACAATAATTTGCTGCCCATGCACGTTTTCACAGAGTTTGGGATGAGTCGGAAAAGGAAACATTGGATTGAAGAGTAAAGACAGTGAAGATCGAAAATAATGTCTTTTTGCCACAGGAAATCTATATTTTGCCACTGCGAATTTGTCAACCACTTCTAGTTTTACTTTTCCTATCTATCTCCAATTCTTGATTATGTTGCCTTTCAAAACTAACAAAAATTTGCATATGGATAGTGCTATGCATAATTACGTATAGCAGGCGCACATGTCGCAAAGCATTGTGGGTGGGCTAGCGTGCTTCTCCCTTGCATCTTGGCATTGTTGGCATATTTTATATACCGTTGTAATTTTGTTAACTGCTTGAAATATTAAAACTGAAAATGGAGGAAAAAGGAAACCTAACGCGTAAAGAAAAAGCAGCAATAATGTATAATGATATTCGAGTTTTCTTATACGACAAAGAAAAAGGAGAAGTGATGGGCAGAAATGCCGAAAGCTGGGGTATGTGGTGAACCGTGAACTGCAGCTGTATGAGGAGAAAGATATAAACCATTGCGGTTTTTTTATATAAATTTGACAAAAATATTGAGGATTTTGATTGATTTCTTTTATAGGAAAAATTGGTCTATTTTTTCTGGTATACTATATTTGCCTAACAGCATTTTTTGCTGCAATGTTTGCTATTGCTTTTTCAACAATGCCAGAGATAGAGGATGGCCCAAAGTATACTTCATTGATTTCAGATAAACCACGTAAGTTAACCTAGATTTTTGTTAATTAAACTATACTATATAGTATTACTTTATAATATTATTTAAAGTTTGATTATGTTTAAAAAACATAATTCAAAATTATTGCCCCAGAATGGTTCATGTTTATGTGCCCTTAAATTACAACTGTTTAATTCATGTTTCTCTGTCCTTATGATACAGGTATTTTGTTTTCTTAGATTTAAAGACTAAACTATTTTAAAAAATCTTTTGTGTACATATAATTTAAAGATAAAATGTTTGCCAAGATGCTGCTGTATTCATCACAGGAAATTAAACTAAATTAAGCTAAATTATGTAACTGTATTTTGTGTGCATGTAATTATAGTGCTGCAAGTAGAACTGCAAGTTCCTTATGTTGCCCCTTAAGTACCATACAAAATCTTTTACAGTTTCATAAGTTCAGTTCAATACAATTTCAGTTTTAAATGTTAGATTTTTGGATTCATTGTTGTTTTTTTTTTCATTTGTAAACTTTTGCTGTTGTTGAAGAACAAAGATAAGCTAACGACAGCCATTAATCATTAGGGATATATCTTACAATATTATACCTCGTACCTAGCTCATCCAATCCAAGTGTTTTAAGTAGCATATGTCCATAGTATTTTTCGGCAAATACCATACCCTTTAAGAAATTCTGACGCCAGGTTTTTTCCCAAAGCATGGTAATCGCTTGAATCTCCTGGTGGGAGATTGAACTTTTGAATATTATGTAAATTCAAAATTGTAATGGCTGAACAACAAGAAATTGATGAAGAATTAGAACAAATTAATTTATGTGTTGAGAAAATGTACCAGCATTATATACCTGCATCTATACCTGAGTACATCAAATACCCTCTTGTTTCAGGTATACAACTGATAAGTATAATGCCCATAATGGTAAACTACTAAAACTAGTATAACATCAAAAACAATACTCCATGCTGACATGAACTAAATTTTATAAATAACTGAGATTTTCAGTATACCTTTCTGAAGTTAAATGTTTCAAGTGAATTGCCTAGAAGTTAGTATTGAGAGGTCAGAGGAAACATGCACATTATTGATAGGGACAAGGGGGCAACCCTACTCCCTCAATAATTTCTGACATGTAAAAGACTGGTTTCCTATTTATATAATTGTACTCAAAGCTTATACTCGTATTTAATTTCAGTGTTGCTTGTCTATCCTAATGGAATTTCCTCATGGAAAAGAAATAATATTGACATAGGAATTAAAAAACGATATTATGAATTTCTAGATGGTAAGTAGAGAATTATATCAATTTAGTACCAAGTTGATTTAGCCAGGCAATTCTAATTGTTACATTGAGCACATCGTGTTGGGTGTATTTGCTATTATAAATAACTGATATAATTACATTTTAAATCAATATTCTACCATATTAAAAAAACAAAAAATAATACTTGGCTTTCCTCTTAAACAGAAAGGATGCATAACTTTTATTTGAAAGGTTAAGATTTAGGATGCAAATTTTAAATAGTTTTATCAGTTTGGCTGATAGTTTCATCATTTTGGTGACATGGCTTTATGTTTTATATGGAATTTCTGATGAATACTTACTAACGGCCAAGCATATTGCCAGAAAAGCCTTAGATAAAGAATTAAGATCTCTCACAGGTATTTGTGTTCAAACACAAATGGCAAAGATCTCTTTGGCAAATGTAAACAAACATGTAAAAAGGTATTTGCAATTTGTGCTTAAACACTTTGTTTAAGCCAAACCCTCGCAGTCTTAGGCAAACAGTAGCAGTTGTCATGAAAATTCCAAGTCACAAAACATAAAGTTGCATGACCAAATTGGTGAAACTATTTGCCAAATTGATCAAACCAATTTTGTATGAAGAAACCTCCAATCAATGTTGGCAGTGTAGTTAAAAGGATTAGTAATTATAAGAATTAAGGTTTAAGATGGAGACTGAGCAGAATGTTATGGTTTTATTTAGTGACCAAAACCATTAATCTTGTTTATTCATATTATTGTGTATTTCTTTCTTTGCAATGATTTTATTGTATTAATTTGCACTTATCATATGTCAATTTTAGAGGATCAACAATAAGTGCTCTACATCTTCACTTCTTTAATTCATCTTAATAAAAGTATTAGACCCATATAATTATAAATACAGATAAAATAGGGTTAAAATACAGTTAGATTTGAAATGATTTCATATCCAATGCAAATTTTTTTGCAAGAATTATTTCAAGTCCTCTCTTTTTCCAATCACATAAATCATGATCTAGTGCAAGAAGCATTATAGACACACCAATTTATGATCTAATTGAGAAGGTCAAATTTCAACCAGTTTAATTTTTTAGTGCACGGTACAGTAGCATATTTCTGAAGTAAATCAAATTTAGGGTACAATGACACACAGTGTTATTTACAAAGAAAATGTGGCGCTGGCCAGGGTTACCGTCCAGATGATGAAGAAAAACAGTGTGGCTTTGATTATGGAAGTTTGGGTCCATGTGCTCCAGATTCAAAAAATGAGTCTGGATTTGGATACAAGGACAATGCTCCATGTTTGTATCTTCGATTGTCTAAGGTTAGTGACAATTCTATGCAGGAAAAATAGAAACAGACAGACAATTTAGAGTATCTCAGATACATGTACCACTGTAGTATTTAATAGTGTAGTATACTAATATTTACTTACAATACTTGTCTCAATTGCACATTTAAATTCCAGTTGAAAGGTTTTGAGGTTCAAGTTTCAGCTATTTTAAAAAACTTGTCAGTTTAATAAACAAGATAATTTTAAATGTAATGATTTTATTTACAGATCTATGGCTGGAAACCAGAACCCAAAAATTCTGGAAAATTTGTTGGGTTAAGGTGTAGTGCAAGTGATGCCAAAACTACGGTTCGTATTGTAGCATTTGGTATTTGTCAATGTAAAAGTTACGATCTTACAGTACATGATCCTCAATTTGGCTGCATTATTTGTAGATCACATATCACCCTGCAAGCACACAGGCCTTCCCTATCAGCTTTTGGCCTTTCCGTGGAGAATCTTCGTTCAGAACACCAATTGCTGCGATCCAGGTTAAAGGTAATACAAAAGAAGTAAAAGTGAAATGTTCAGCTATTGCAGATAATATCGAATTGAGTGACACATACAAGTTGAGAAGAGGTGCTTATGGTCGAGTTGAATTTACTGTTGCAGCGCCACCAACGGCTTAAACATCAAGCTAGTTTTATTTATGATATACTTATTATTATAACATTTCCTGTTTTAATGTTTTTGGCCAAATTCACTGATGTGATATGTTTCAATTTTTTTAATATGCTGTTCGAACACTGTAGTGAGGTCTTTCCTTATGTTTTTTTTGATATTTTCACAATTCTCCATCTCATAAAATGCTGCAATAATGAACTTTGAGTGATATTCTTCACTTGGCATTTTACATATATTTTTTTCATGTCATCTCCCAGAGTTTTTTTATTGTAGACCATTTGCACTGACGTCATCATAATTTCCCCAGTTGCTCTCAGCATCAATAGATAAGCAAGTGCTTATATGACTTTGAAACCAACAAAGTAAGGGTTTTCCAATATATGGTTTTATTTTAGCCTTATGACCAATGTGGTGTCATGTGCAAAGGATCTATACGAGTAAAACAATTTCTTTAGAATATTTAAGTTGTTTGCATTCTTTTCTATAATTGCATTACAAATATATTTATTGTAGATTAGATTCTTTTGTGCTGTGCAAATTGTTTACCGCACATAAGCGTGTTCTTTGAGAGGCAGCTTTGATTCCAAAATTCCCTAAGGCTATTACACACAAAAATCCCCAGCAGTAGCTTTTTAGACTTTGAAGTATTTTAAGAATTTTTTTAGGATGAATAGATGGTTTTTTTTTTAAAAATAAATCACCAAAAACAGAATTTTGTTTTCAAGGTTTTGTTTTTTTATGGAACCTGTTAGTCTTAATAAAGTATAGTTGTGCATACATGCATGTGTTTTCAGTGCAGATTGTGTTCGTTCCGTAATCAGTAGAAATTGCATAAGTTACCCATCAAGCAATTTCCAACCATCATGGTAACGTGTAATACCAATAATGATGTGTATTGCACAACTATATTACCTAACAAATTTACGAAAAATCTCTATGCCATAAACTACGTTATGTTCCTTGATTAATTACTTATAGGAATTTAAAATTGTTGTAACTTAAGATACGATGTTTAAAAACAATAAAGTTTGAGATTTGTTTCCAATTAAAAAAAACCATTGTGGCGTCTTTGAAATATGTTCGTTCACTTCGTTGTTTCTATAGTTTCTATAGAATTTTATTCCTCTTGACTAAGGTAAGGGTGACTTGTCTCCCACTATCCCACATTACCCAAAAGGTTTTATATATAAAATTTGAAACCGGAAAGTACGTCAAATTTTGAGAAACTAATTATCACAAATACATGAAAATATAATGATAAGAATATGATTATACCCAAAGTCTGTTTTGAGTTGCTGAGTGTTAATTAAAAGGTGGACAGGGTGGTGTACCGAATGTGTGAGCCATCTAGCGGGTTTCGGGGAGGGTGGTCTTATGAAAATTTTAAAAACTAGAACTCCGGAAATGCGATTTCTTTGGAATATATGTCTTGTATAAATGGTTCACCACCTGCCAACAGCCAGTTCAGCGTTCTTATTGTCCAGAAAATGCAATTGACTGGCTGCCATAATGGTTCATTACCATTGCGACATGCGTGGTCGACACACAAACTTCGATTGGGTGGCCCACTGTCCATTCCCTATGCTGTAACAAAGCGCTGAAAGATTCATTGCTTTCGAGTGTATTGATACCGTTATCAAAAATGCAGAAACAACTTGTCTGAAATAGCAATATTGCCAATAAACAGTTGTTGTGTGCTAATAATGAACAATCGCTGTGTGTTAATACCATTATTGTGTGCTAAATAGAGATTTATTGCTTTCTGTGTTTTGATGCCGTGATCAAACTCTTGAACTCGTTTTTGAAATAGTAAATGAAAAATCGCACACGTGTTTGTCGGAATATTTTGCCCAAAGTCAAGTGTGGTTTTTTCATGAATATTTCGAGAACAAGTGTAATTTCCTATTAATATATTATTTTACTAAATATTTAAAATTGCCGCACTTGCTGTTCGTGGATTGTTATTAAAATCATTTTAGCCAATTTATATACGATATATAAATTACAGTTAATGGGGCAATGCTTGGAACTTTGACAGGTGATAGTAACACGTACAGAATCGCATTATTTTCTGTGCGTTGTTCAAAGGTCATTTTGATTGCATGGCCTAAAAGATCGAAGGTCATATTTCGATCCATCATGCGTGCACGTGCACAGGTTCGGCATGGCAACCAACGGCAACAGCCATTGAAATTGCGAGAATTCCATAAATTATGACACAATAGTTATTGCATGCTCAAAAAAGGTCACTTTGTCTCAAAGTTCCAACGAGAAGGTTATTACAAAGGACACAAAATTCTTTACCCACCCACCCACCTCGCCTGTCGATGGCCCCTTGCTGATCTCGCACAAAATCATTTGAACACTTTGGATAAACATTACACACATTGGTGAACATTGTAACCATGCAAATTTTTATGCACACCAAGTATAGTATAGTATAAGTATAGTATAGTATAGTATACTATATAGCGTATTATTCATGTTAATTTATTTGTTCAATTTTTAACAATAAATAGAATGGTTCTGGGGTTGAGTGCTCCCAAATGGTCACCTTCAGGCCCATGGACTCGGATTATTTTGTAAATAAACATAGTCGAATCGTAGGAACTGTCCAAAGGGATTATCACCCTTTGGTTCACGTTAATGTCGGAGGGGATTATCACCCTTCTAGCATGGCCCTACTCGGGGATTATGACCCCTACGGCCGCCCTACTCGGGGATTATCACCTTTAGGGCATTCAATCTCTTCTAGCGGGTCTTATATATACCCCGCTAGATGAAAACATAAGGCCATACGAGTCTAGTGGGTGAGACCACAACTAGAACAGTGTATGTAACAATGTATAACTGGAGTACTACAGCCCCATGACCCCTTATCCCACAATTATTCTGTGTGTGTGCTTTTGATATCTATTTTCGGTCAAAAAAGCAATTGCAACATTAATGTCAAATAAATCTGCAACTTCGTACCCAGGCTCTATTTGTTTATCACCACGTGAGTTCCCACCAGGGAGGATCTTTTCTTCCCCAAGGAAAGAGCATGCGTACGAGGTTGATAAATCTGCTGATTTCTTAGTATTTTAAAAGCACTAAAATGTTGACAAATGAGCGCACGCAACTTCCGTGCCGATCAGTGATTAAATGGCACAGTCCCCTTACAATCAGTAAACTGAACTACACCACTTGCCCCTCATTAAGCGGAAAAAGAATGTCATTAGTTAGTTATGAACCTGTATGCGTGGGGTAACACAGACCCCTGATTAAAGATATAATTTATATGTATTCATATCTTCATGTTAGTTTTATTTTCACATTTTTTCGTTCAATACAGAAAAATGACGAACTAAAATACTTTTACTATTGGAATAATGAAATAAAATTATTATTTGTCTTCTCTCAGTATATATCTCATGATTACGTACACAAACTATCGAATTAATTTGGCAGCGTCAAGCGTTTAAAATTAACGTGCTGCTTACCCCACATTTCATTTTTCGTCTTGATTGGCAATTGGCGTAGCCAGCCCAACGATTTAATCCCGCTATGCAAATATTTTCGTGTTCATTGACTGTAAAAACAACAATTTCTAAAGAAATGATTAATTATAATGACTTGAAATGTGCATAGCGGACTAAATAGTCGGGCTGACACGTCACTGCAAATGCTAATTGAGGTTTCAGTTATAAATTACATAGGGGAATTTTCGTTTGCAATTTCCTCGCAAATTTCAACAGTGAAAAAGTTGACAAAGACCACCACGTTTTTCTTTATAAATATATATTACATTGTAAAGGTTGCGTTCAATGATCTGCGAAATAAATAGCTCGTTGGGAGTAATTTTTATCAAACTGTGTTAAACCTTGATAGCAGGTAAACGCCTTCTTCCATATTTGCACTTTTGGAAATAAAGTATAATATTGCATTATGAGTGGGTTTCAACAACAATCCCCATTAACTTATATCCTCATGAGATATATACTGGGAGAAGCAAATAATATTTTCATTTCATTATTCCAATAGTAAAAGTATTTTAGTTTATCATTTTTTTGTATTAAACGAAAAAATGTGAAAATAAAAGTAACATGAAGATATGAATACTTATAAATTATATCTTTAATCAGGGATCTGTGTTATCCCACGCATGCAAGTTCATATATATCCTAATTAAAGCCACGTCTTTCATTGAATTCAGGAAGCTTGTAAACGCGCGTGCAAACGCCATAAGAAACGTATTTTACAGATTCCAGCTTTTCATATGTTCTTGCTTTTACAAATTCCAGCTTTTCATGTTCTGGTTTTCTCCATTTGTATGCTGTATTCACCAAGGGGAAGGTGGGCATTTCTTGCCGCATTTCTGTCAGCAAATCTCTTGCACAACAGAGGTTGAAATATCAGCTTTAATGCTTGCCTTCAGGCAACTTATCGCCTGCTCCACAATATTCAGGAATGGCGAGTATGGCTGCAATATACGGAGATGTACGTTTTCATTTGGCTGCTCGGGTCGTCGATGTGCTGGCGCTCCATCGAAAATGAGATATTGATTTTCATCAAGTTGGTTTGCAGTAGCTGCGAGAAACTCAATGAAGGATTCTTTGGTCATTCCACCCATTTGAGCGAAATAATGGCCAAACCAAAAACACGAGACACCGCCAAGCAATTGTTAAGATTGCGTCTCTTTTGTCCACACACTTGGCGATAAGCACGGTCTCGGCTCTCCAACGCGAGCCCGTCTTTGACATCTGGCTGTTCGGATGTTAAAACCGCATCCGTCTACGAAGACAGGATGATGAATATCCGCCACTTGACCTCTTCTTTTGCAACCAGATAACTACTTTATCAGGTTCTTCTAAATCATATAGACGAGTTGTAGGAATCGACTTATGTACATACCAAACTCATCCCCCGCCAAAATTAGGTCTGTCACGACGATAAATTACTAAGTTACTTCCTATACTGTATTAACAGCAGAGTTTGGGATGGTTGAAGGTGTTAATTTAGCTGCTGTTAATTTTTCACCATAGAGTGAAAGTTTAAAGTTATATACGTAGGTTATAACACTTTTTGGCTTTCGTATGAAAACAGAAATAAAACAAGCTTGTAGTAGCCGAAAATGAGGAAAAATTTTTGATACTACCATAATATACAACAAAACGGCGATGCTTGTCATAAATACTCAAGAAAGACATTTTTGCTGGTATTTCGTTCGGAAATTAACAATCAAAGTAAGTTCATTTTTGTAAACTGATTATTAAAAAAAGGTCGAACTTTTTATTATTGTTGCTCTGGTAATTATAATTGCTCTGCTTGCCACCGACAAAACGACATTTTGCTCAATCTCGTCCAATAATTGATAATAATTTGTCATGACTAATTATCATGTTAATGTTTTTTGCATGTTTTTGACATGTATTAGCTGCGATTAAAGGTTTCGGTACATTTATTTGAACATGTTTTGTAGTCCCATTGACTTACATATGAATGTACAACAAATATTAATACAAGCTTTCCTAAAGAAGTTGTTTACAATATAATGGCGAAAATCTTAAATTATAGCGCGACAAAGTAAATACTGCTGTTTAAAAAGCATACTATAGTGGTTAGCCTGCATGCACGAGTTTTAGGCTCTCCACCGCCACTTACGCACGCTAAATAGTGATGTTAAAATTTGGAATAATCTTTCTTGCAAAGCTATGGAAACTCGTGGATTACTGGGGGATACCAGTCCAGTTTCCATTTTGTATTAAAAAGCAAGCCTTAGGAGTTCGATCTCGAAATTTTAATACATAGCAATAATTGGTGAAAGTGAAATTTTCACATTTTTCTTCGGGTTAAAATTGGTAATATCAAAGCCTTTATTAATGCTACATAAATGTCAATTTTAATTGAGACGTTAAAAACATCCACGTTTATTGTTATCAATTCGAAAACGTGTGGTCTAATATCTGTTTGTTTTCTATATAATGTATTCGCTTTCTAAATCATGATTTGAAAAATAAGCGCAGAGTGTTCTATGTTCAAAGTTAGTCAAACATCACCGTATTCATCACATACAAGGGATGTGTTCCAAACGAGGGAAATTGCAGTTGAATTTCTTGTCTCACAAGATGTGGTTTTTCTTCGTGTGTTACATTTCAATTTGTGGTGAGTAGTTCTACAATGAACAATTTTATTAGTCGATTATATATTATAGTCACAACTATATTTGTATGATGTACGTATGTAAAGTCTTTATTAATATTATACTAAGAGAGTGCCTTTCATTACCATGTAATAAATTTGTCAACACGATAAAGATATCTCCTTTTATAGGCAGCGTCCCAAATTCCATAAAGGTCAGAGAAAGAATGAGTGAATCAAATAGTTTACTTATCTGATCTTTAGGATATTGATAAAATCTACAAACCCGTAGTATACACAACCGGCTGCTGGCTTTAGCTAAAAATCTATCAATTTGAAGATCCCAATTACAGGGACCCTCTTGAAATGTTAATCCAGGAATATTGAGCTGAGGCACTCGTACAATGGGATGGTATCGGTTTGCTTGTCCTACCTCGTACAACCTTTTCCTTTGTTTTCGTCAGATTCAATGTCATACGATTATTCAGCGCACAACTTTCTATATTATTTACTTCAATATGGAGGTATCACAGTTTGATTTAACAGGAACACTAAATGAGTGTCATCAGCAAACTTAATTCACAAATTTCTTTCCGGGTGCACTTGGCGTATGTCATTTACCACCAAAGCACATAACACAGGACTAAGCACTGAACCCTGTTGTACTCCCCTGTTAATGCTCAAGAATGCCGTGGTTATTCATCAACGACTACTCTTTGTTTCCTACTATCAAGAAAGTTGATTATCTAGTTGGTAATATATGGATTGATATCGAGTGCTTTCAACTTGTTGCATACCACATCATGGGGGAGTGTCAAAGGCCACGTTTATTGCTATCAATTCGAAAACGTGTGGTCTAATATCTGTTTGTTTTCTATATAATGTCTTCGCTTTCTAAATCATGATTTAAAAAATAAACACAGTTACACAGAGTGTTTTAGGTTCAAAGTTAGTCAATCCATTTTTTATAAAGAAAACTCAATAGTTCCGTATAGGAGACGAGCAGTTCAATTCAAGCACAAATTTAAAACTTCTAAAACTAATGAATTCAAACAATAATTTCAAATTGCCAGACAAGTAGATATTTTTGGCAAAGCAATACAAAATTTGTTTAAAATAAATAGAACGATATATGAATGCTTGGTATAAATATGAGATGATCATGCGCAATGCACTTTGTTTAGCAATCAACTATAGAAAACACCGCCGAAAAATGTCTGCGCATGCGTCAGCTTTACTAAATTTTACCTTGCGAACGAATTGCGAACGTGGTGTGGAAGTGTTCTGAGGGCTGTGGAGGACTCAAAATGTAGGCGAAACGGAATAACTTACATGAGTGCCTTTTCTGTGAAATTGCATGACAGGAAAATAAAGAATGTGAAAACATAAGAACTAGAAATAATTATAGCCTACATGTTCAAGAAACAGTATTATGCAAGCAAAGGAACCAAAGGTGACTGCTAATAAATTTATTGCATGTACGAAATATTTGTAGCCTGTATTCTGTAGCCTGTTTGTTTACTAATGCGATATCGGGAGTTTTTATTTAAAAAATGTTAGTCGCCACGAATTAAAAATTACCGTCAACTCAGTGTTTAAACTTTATAGTCTTCGCTACAATTTGAGTGGGTTTAAATCCTTAACTTTTAGAGATTTTTCTTAACTTTCTCGTTTAAAGTTTCGAATTTTATATTTTTGCACGAAATGTTGGAAATCTTGCCCCGCTATATAACAACATTTTTTCAGATAAATTGTACTATTTTGATAGTTAAGAGCTAGGAGAATTACAATGAACATCTAGTCTATCCGTCCATCATATTATTTTACTTGGCACACTTGCCTTTAAAGATAAAATGTCTTAATTTATGTCTTCGATACGGATGTAAACTTCCCGCCATTTTTATCTTGTCCGCGCGCATGCGCAGACGTTTTTCCGCGTGATGTTACTAATTAGCTGTGTTTATACTAGAGAGTAGAGACGGATAATTCGTCTCGACGATCTTAGGCGTCCCATGTTAATGCGTGTAGCATAAATGCTACATGGACGAACTAATTAGAAGAATTAATCTTTAAACAATGTTGCACCAAACTACTGAATTTTGTTATGCTGTTTCTGAACGTCCAACTAAGTTTGTCTGTATCTCGTTTATACTACACACGTAAAAACGCACAAGTTGCTACAGACCTGCAAACAAGTTGTAACAAGTCTGTTCACAAATTGTTCACAAGATGTATTCGCACTGCTTGTTCCGAATTTGTTGGAACAAGTTTGGAGCAAGTAACAAGCTTGATGGGACTATCAGACCTGTTACAAGATTGTTCCAACAAGACTGATACAGCATGATATTACAATATTGTTGCAGCCTTGTGTTGTCAATCTTGTAACAAACTTGCTACAACAGGATTGTATCAGAGTTGTTAGAACAACCTTGTAACAAGTCTGATATTTTCGTCAAGCTTGTTACAAGTTGTCAACAAGTTTGGAACAACTTGTTGACAACTTTGGAACAAGCAGTGCGAACACATCTTGTTGACGGCTTGTCTGCAGACTTGTTACAAGTTGTGAGATTTTTACGTGTGTAGCGGACAAATTATCCCTCTGGACGCACTAACAGCTTGAGTTCGTCTAGACAAATTATCCGTCTATTGCATAAACATGGTCATATTAATTTAGAATGTTAATTTTGATCTATTTAGAACAATGCATTGCGCATAATTTAAATAAAAAGTTTGAACTTTTGGCACAGAATGCCAAGAGCCATTCAGTGGTAACGAGCACTAGCTCAATTGCTCAACAAAGTTTGTTGTAAGTTTCAGTAATGTATAAAGATCTGTCGAAATAAATGAAAATAGTACTTGAAGCTAATCATGGACAGGTACCCTTTGACTTTAAATAATATCATGTAATTAGTTGAAATAAAGCTAAGTTTTTAGCACTATCGATCGAAAATTTTTATTACTGACTTAGGCTTTAGATTACTGACTTAGGTTTTAGATTACTAGCTTAGGTTTTAGGTTACCGACTATAATAAACAGAACGTACATTACACGACGGTAATAAAAAACAAAATTTTACTCAATCGCTGCGATCATTCGAAAAATATTCGTTTTTGCCATGCCTTGAAGATAAAATTCATATCTTTGCACCGCCGTGTAATATCCTCTATATGTGCGCGTACCGATCTCTATGTATATATAGTGTGTTTTCAGCTGACGCCATGGCCGCCATGTTGGTGTACAAGGACAAAAGAATTTTAAACATAATCTTTTGAAAGGTACAACAATATGGCCGCCAACTTCTTTGTTGTTTTAATCCCTAGGGATTGAGTGCAAACGCTCTACATTGCTGAAACTACAAAATGAATTGGGTTGCCGATGGTATAGAATGCAAAACATCGACAGTCCCTGTCCCACAAAACATACCGGTTCGCCCAGGCACAGTTAATAAGTGTTAATTATTTATAGGACCCGTATGCGAGTTTGTATTCACTTCATTTAGGACAGATAATTTGAACTGTTTTAGGGTAAATTGACCACGCCGGTCAACACGGTAACGCTGCCCGAACCCGAACCCGGGACGAAACGTCCGAAACAAACCACGCCCAAATATGACGCTTTTACCAAAGTGCTATTTACAAACGTTTTGGCTTATTTGAGGTGCTAATATATTTGAGAGATGGTGCTTTTAGGGATGGTCATTGGGTGGTGTAGTAGGCCTAGGACTAATATTTTACAAGAAAATGTCCTTACAGCAATCATGGCGAAATGTCAATTTAGAACTTAGAGCTTCAAATAAACAGCAGTGGACCTACATTAACTTTTTTCCAAAATCTTTTTTATAGAAACATAATTGGTATTTATTTAAATATATTACCACCATTTTGCTGCAAAATAGTTAAGATTTTGTGTCCGAAAAAATCATTTGAAATGGGCCTGCCTCCAATTTCGGGGCCCTTGTATATTCCAGTGTCGGTTGTCAACAATTCGACCCCGTTATTTTTCCATCCAAGCAATTATCTATTATCCACGTTATTATCTTCAATAATAACAAATTTACCCATTCATTTTACCACCTTGCATATTCTGTTTACAAGTCTTTCAAAATTTTTGGTGCAAGTCCGCATGGACAATGTATTTTGACCGTAACGGGGGAGTGGATGTTTTTACGAAGATAGAAAGCACATACAGTACAATATACTATACTGAGCTGAGTTGCATAATTGTAAGAATTCCAACGAATATCGGTGATAAACAGGGGACTAACGTTTGGCCAAATACGTACATTTGCAAGAGGCAGGCACATTTCAAATTATAGCATCGGTTTCAAAATCTTAACTATTTTGCACCAAAATAGTGATAATATATTTAACTAAATACCAATTATTTTTCCATAAACAGATTTTGGAAAAAGGTGATGTAGGTCCACTGCTGTTTATTTGAAGCTCTAAGCCCTAAATTGACGTTTCATCATGATTTTATAAGGACATTCTCTTGTGATACATTAGCCTTAGGCCTATCACACCTCCCAATGACCATCCCTAAAAGCACCATCTCTCAATCATATTAGCTCCTCAGATAAGCCAAAACTGTTATGGTTTGGTAGATAGCACCATGGCGAAAGCGTCATATTTGGGTGTGGTCAGTTTCAGACGTTTTGTCCCGGGTTCGGGAAGCAGTACCATGTTGACCGCCATGGTCAACTTACCCTAAAACAGTTCACCTGTGCTAAATCAAGTGCATACAAACCCATATACAGGTCCTAGACTACTAATGATAGTTGTATTACATATAATATTTAAAGGTCACTATGACGAAAAATCATTTATCTCGTCTTGACCTCAATCAAACATAATATCAAAGTAACCGATTTTTAACGAAACGTTTTTAGTTTTTCAGTAACTTGTCTTAATTCTTCAGATTATTCACTGTTTATGAATAATAAATTTTAGATCGATCATGGAAAACCAAAAATATTTTAGAAACTTAAAAGCAGAAGTTATTCAAATTTTAAAGAAGTATCTGGAATGTTGTAAGTGCATAAACGTGGAAACTCTGCCGGCTTTTTTAGCGATATTCTCTGTTTACTAAGTCTCATTTCGAATGTGTGAGATAATGACGTCTCAAATTAACTTTAATTAACCGCCGTTTATAGATAAATATCTCGGGAACGAGAGAAGATATTAAGAAACTGAAAGCGTCTTGAAGATGTATATTCAAGTGACGTCTGATTGAAATTAAAAGTAGACAAACGATTTTTTTATCATACTGCCCTTTAAATAACATACATTAGAAGTTTAGTTCAAAAAAATACGCTTTGTAAGTGAAATAATCAAGCAAATTTGGAAGGAAAACGCGTTGCTATGGGAAAATTTTTAAATAAGGCGTCTTGAACACCTATTTTCTCACAAATATGCATTTTTTCAGCAAAACAAGCCACGTTATATTAAAGTATAATACTTAAAGTACCTAAATATATAAATTTTAAAAATTTGAATTTTTTTTCAAAAATCACATTTTAAAGGGGAATGACTACCTTAAAGCACCTGTATACGAGTGTTTTTATCATTTTTGAAAATTCCAGTGTGCAGCTTGGACTGGCACAGCAAAAATCACTATCATGTGCATTGCTATGTAAAACGTAATATTTTCCTGCAATTAAAGTAATACATGTTATTCAAATATACTTTACTCTTACTTGTCAGGCCTCAAAGAAATATGCTCCCGCAGTATTTATGTGGATCCAGAAGGAAACGACGAAGCTACGTGTGGTAAATCGTTATCGCCTTGTAAAACTATCCAATTTGCTGTGAGCAATATATCACAAGCCGGGGATACAATACTGGTAAAACATGCAAAACAACAGCCGTACAGTGAATGTGAAACCTGTGCTCCAATGGAACCGTCTATTATCATCAATAAATCGTTATCTATTGTTGGAAACAATGGGACAGCCTTTATTCGATGTCGATACAGATGTATTCTTTTTGAGATACGAGGTAATGTGCGAGACCATCATCGAGTCGAGTTTGCAAATCTCGCAGTGTCCATGGCCCAAGCGGCTGTGAATTATGTCACAACGTCAACCCATGTACACGTAGTTTTAAAAAATTGTTGGCTGACGAAAAATAGAATAGGAATATCTTTACGAAATTCTATGCACGTTTCGCTGCTTGTGGCCAACAGTGTCTTTCAGGACAACTACGATTGGGGCGTGTACTCAAAAAATTGCGGCAATATGTCATCTGTATTCATGTCTTCTTACTTTCTCTCAAGTCTTGTATTGCTTGAGACAAACCAATACACATCATTGCACGAATTTCAAACCTTCATTTTCAACTGTACGTTTAGAAGCGACAGAAAATACATGGGGCAAAAATGTTCAAAACTTCTCAACATTAAAACTGTTTCCATGGCAACTAATATAACTGTTCGTCAATCAACATTTTCTAACAATTCTGGTGTATGCCAGGCATTGTCCATAAGCGAAGCTACCAACAATTACAGAACAACTACATTAATTACTTTGGATACGTTAATGGTTGAAAATAATTGGAGTAATAAAACAATTATGTACCTTAATCCCTTCTACAAAAGGCGATCTAAATTCAAAGTAAAAATTATAAACAGTGTTTTCCAGAATAACAGTGCTCGAGTCGCACGTTTAGAAATAAAACACTGGCGGTCCAGCACGTTTCCACAAAAAGTGTACATTCTCTTCAGTAATAACACATTCTCAAAGAATGGGTATTTTTTTCGTACCTCCCCAGGTTTGTATTCACAAGTTTTGTACTTGGGGAAAGGCAGATTCCGGTTATATGGGTGCACCTTCGTCGATAACTACCCAAATGGAACTCCTAATTCTGCGGTTCTCACTCCATCTGATTTAGCAAAGATTGTTATAAAAGATTGTCGGTTTATGAAAAGAAACACGACAAAATCCACTCAAATTTATGCAGAATCAAACAGTAACATCTTCTTTAAAGGAACAACTACTTTCAACATAACTGCAAGCCTTTCAGACACCATTATGGTACATGAACCTTTTACCTCAGGACGCTCAGGTCAAGTTCAGGTTAGGGGAACTTTAGAAATGACTTGTCCCTCTGGTTATCGTTTGAATTTTTTGAATACCAATTATCATGGTAAGTTTTTGACATACGTATACTTTCATGCTTCCTGTGTTCAATGCCCACGAAAGACCTACTCCATCGACAAAGGAACGTTGAAAAACAACATTACTAATGATATACGTTGTTATAGCTGCCCACGAGGTGCTGTATGTGAGTCTGGACAAGTGTATGTAAAGAGAGGATTCTGGGGACATAAAAACAAAATCCACGAGGTTCAAATAACGTCTTGTCCAATTGGATACTGCTGTGAAAAAGAAACTTGCCATTCGTATAATCATTGTTATGGTAACAGAATCGGTACACTATGTGGTAGATGTCCTGATGGGACCTCAGAACCATTATTCACGACGGCATGCACAATAAATGAAGATTGTACTGCTGTTGAATTCTGGGTATTCTTTTTTATTTTCTTAATACTTTACATCTTATTTTTTTTATTCCACGAAGAAATCACTCAATTTTTTGTGAAAAGCTTGACTTCAAGAGAAGGGTCTGGTGACAGAAATTCCACTCATGACAATTCTCCAAGCGGTTATCTTAAAATATTTTTCTTTTATTACCAAATGGTCTATATTACCTTGGAGGGAGTTCCTTCTGGGCATAATGTTGGAATCCTTTCTAAAATTAAAAGCGCTTTTTGTCAAGCACTGAATATGGTTATTGTGGATTCTTCCTTTAATGATTGTCCAATTAAAAGCCTTCGTCCAGTCTCAAAATCAGTATTTCTTCATTCCCCAGGCTTGTGGATGCTGGTACTGATCTTTCTTATCTATATTACATATACGCTTATAAACTGGAACAAACAAAGGCAAGGAAGAAATCACGAATTGCTATCCGCTCCAGAAGACGCCTATGATTTGGAGACTGAACGATCCAACAATTCGTTTCGTATTCGTATTGGTTGCGCATTCACATATGTTTGTCTTTTAATGTATTCTTCCTTGGCAAAATTGTGCTTTTCTCTGTTAAGCTGCGTTCAAGTGGAAAAAGATAATGTTCTCTTCATTGACGGGACAATAAAATGTTATCAAATTTATCAATATTTCATCATGGTATATATCGTTTTTTCTGTTCTTCCTTTCTGCTTCGTACCAGTTCTTGGGTGTTATCTTTTGTTCTTAAAACGGATTTCACCTCGCCAGTTGTATCTTGGTTGTCTTTTCCCTTTACCATCTTGCTGCTATTGGTCTTACAAACTGATAAAGTATTGCAGAAAATCGGTCGAAACGGATGTAAGCGTCCAGCCAACGGGAGATTTCGTAAATAAAAATCGAGAAGCTCTTCTTCGAATCCTTTGTGGGCCTTTTAGAACTCATAAAAGTATTTTTAATCTTCCAAATTCAAAAATTCCATGGGAAGGAACACTCATATTGTGCAGACTGACTGCAATTTTATCTTTGACACTAAGTAGCGACAACCGTGTTCGTGCCTTGATGATATTGACGATTTGTCTTACGATGCTTGTCTCCCATGTATACATTCGTCCATTTATTAGCGTACATGAGAATACCGCTGCTATGTTGTCACTGTGCGCAATCATCATCATCTGTGCACTATCCCTGCTCAAAGCAGCCTACCACGGTGAAGACTTCTCCACGTGGCCCGAGAGTAAATCCTTGCTTAGAGCGAGTGATACAGTAATTAATACACTACTGATAATTCCAGTGGCATTGTTGTCATTTCTTGTGTTTGTGGCTTTTTCTATGAAATTAATCCGCACATTATTCGTCCTTTTAAGACGATTGAATACCGCTACGTGACAGTAGTTCGTGAACGTCAGAATACGAAATATTATTAAATGACTTAGGGTTATGGAACTGAAAAATGTTAAACTTTGTATCATATTAGTTTGGATTAGAATTACACTTGATGATAGTCTGTTATCATATTTGGTCATAGTTTTTTTTATTAACATCTCTTCTGGCTGCGAGAATCTTGAATTGTATAATTAATTAATTATGTAATTAATAATTAGCAATTAATAACTACGTGGTGCCAGTTATGTAATTAATAACTAGTAATTAATAAATATGTAATTAATTGACGAAATGTGGGAATGCTGGAAAGTTCTATTTCTGCAGGTACTAGACAAACATGCCTCAATTAGATAAAAAAGAATAAGTTTGCCATGGGTCAATAAAGAAATTTAAACAAAAGAAGAAATCGAGAAATCGAAAGATGAAATGATTGGAAACTATATAAATCCTCACGAAATGATGTTGCCATGCGTAATGCTAAAAGAGAAAATTACGCAACACAATTTGTAAACCATAATAAGAATCCAAAGCAAGCTTGGAAAACAATAGATAATATTTTAGGACGAAATCACAAACAAAACAATGTGATTGAAATCAAATTATCCGATAAAACAGTTACCTCAACTGAGGAATTAGTTGAAGTTTTTAACGATCATTTTACCAATATATAGGTTCAAATTTAGCTGAAACGATCAATCCTAATAAGGACTGTAGTTTTCGCGATTTCATTGCTCAACGAGAGTCAACTCCTGGCTTTTACTTTTCAGCCAGTAAACGAAGCAAAGGTATACAAGCTTATAAGCAAACTATCCAGCTCAAAAGCGACGGGTATTGGTAAAATTTCGGCTAAAGTTCTTTTGGCGGCAGCTCCTGCTATTACACAGTCTTTGACAAAGATTTTTAACATGTCAATTGTGTCCGAACAGTTTCCAAAAGAATGGAAAACTGCCAGGGTAATTCCAGTGTTTGAGAAAGGTCGTAGGTTTATGTTAGACAACTATAGACCAATTTCAATCCTGCCAGTGGTAAGCAAATTAATGGCAAAGATTTTGTATGATCAAATCCTTAACCATTTGTTAAAAGAAAATCTTCTATATATTAGAACATCAATATCGTTTTAGACCTTTCCATTCTACAACTATACTACACTCTTAGATTGCACAAATGAATGGTATGTCAACATGGATCGCGGCCTTTACAACGTATAGCTGTTTTTCTTGATTTAAAGAAAACATTCGACACAGTAAATCACGACATTCTATTACGCAAGTTGCAAATGTATGGATTTGGAAAAAACGTGCTTACACTATTGCGTTGTTATCGACACATCGAACACATGTCAGTTACAAAATATGATTTCAGATCAGAGACAAACAATTTGTGGCATTCCCCAGGGAAGTATACTTGGCCCTCTTCTGTTCATCATTTATATAAATGATTTGCCAAATTGTCTCAAGCATACTACACTTATAGAATGTTTGCAGATGACACCAGCCTAACAGCTGTGGGTGAAACATTGGATGAGGTAGAACCTGGTGAATGTCCGAAGGCGGCTTTGTGCGAATAAACTTAGCTTAAATATTGCCAAAACCGAATATGTCCTAATTGGACACGGTACAAGTGAAGATAAACAAAACGGATATACAGCCAGGAGTGAAAATCGATAATCATTCGACCAAAAGAGTAAAACACGCTTAAGTGCTAGGAGTTCAAATTGACGAGAATTTAAATTGGGAAAAACGTATTGAGTGCACTGTCAATTAAAGATCGTCCAGTCGCTATTGGAGCGATAAGAAAACTTAAGGATTTTGTTGAACGAAACACCTTGGTATTGGTATACAATGCTTTGATTCTGCCATATTTTGACAATTGTTGTGAAGTTTGGGACACAATTGGAAAAGGCCGTAGTGAACGTCTTCAAAAACTACAAAATAAAGCTGGTAGACTTATATAAAGAATTTCAAAAATGAACATGGACAGTCTAATTTGGCTCTCTTGGCTGGACATCGCTTGATGAACGTATGGCGCAAATAAAAGCCAGACTCGTTTACAAAGCGGTCATGTCGGAGACTGTCTTATTAGTCATATATCGTATTACTTATTATATATTATAGGTTCATTATAGGGACAACGAAATACCGCTGTAGGTATGATAAACAATATATATATACTCTAAAATTAACTCATCCATTACGAAGAGACAATTTTCTTTATATTATTATTATGTTTGCATGTAACCAGAAACTATACCACTTGAGACTTGCATGAGAATGCAATACCTTGCGCCTACGCGATGATGTAATCTGATGTAATCCAACACGCTGTGGCTAGCGATTGGTTCTTAATGGAATTTGCTTGGTCACACAGTATTGCTCAGCATTACCTCATAACATAGTTATAGAAAATTAGGTCATAAGTTGGTGCAACGGTTAGTATAAAAGCCAGTGCACTTTATGCATTATTCATAAGCGACTAAGCGACTAAGCGACTAAGCGAGTGAACGGTGACGTGATTTGTGAACTTTTATTTTAATACAATTTTAAAACTTATTGCGAGTGATTTTGTGATTTGTTGGGCGAACAAAAAGGGAGGCAATCCCCAACAGTCAATACTTTAGCCCCTCAAAGACTGTGTGATATTTTTCAAAATTCAAATACCCTAAATGATTATATATAACTTAAGAAGCTCGACTGGGCTCTTTATCCCCAGGCCTAGAACTGAATTCCTAAATAGTAATATAGTAATATGCTTAATTAGTAATCATAAGATTTATATTGAACTAGATAAATCTTATTAGACTAAAGTCACTAGGAGATATTCTTATAATAAATGTGAGAGCCCAACACAACTTTTAATAAAACCATAAGACAGTAAGATTTAAAATAAATTTTATTAGTAACGTTACTAACGTTTCGTCATCATCAGACTAAATAATATAAAATTACATGAGATTTGAATATATATGTGCTAATTATTATATATTTACAAGGTGTTATGTTACATGGTACTAAAGAAGATAAAGAATAGGAGGGTGTAGGATAGTACATGACAGGACGACACAGACAAAAGACGCAAAACAACAGGTGATATGTTTAAGAAGGTTAAGTGGAATAGAGCTGCCCTGGACGTTAAGAGAGGGTTTGAGTTTAGATGTGAGGAGCATTTTTGTGAATCATTAATTCACAAGAGTCAGAACAAGAAGAGAGAATTTTGAAGTCGTCAAAGTTGGCAGAGTGACCTCTAGTGTTTAAGTGAGAGAATATACTAGACATAATTGGACTGGATGACGGTTTTCCAGTTATGGGAGTGATTCCTAAGTGTTCCGATATTCTGGTGTGTAAATGGCGCGTGGTTCGACCCACATACGACGCGGAACAGCATCGACAGTAAAATAGGTATACAACACTAGATCTCAGAAACTTAGGGACTTTATCCTTAAAAGGAAAGAAAGAAGAGATGCGTGTACAGTAGCGAAAAACAAATCGAATGTTAAGATGGTGATAAGCAGCACTGCAAAGTCGAGTGATTTGGGTGCGAATTTAATGAGAGTGTGAGCCAGTGAAAGGAAGGCAGAAATAGATAATTTTCTTGGGGTCCGTGCGAATAGTGGGTTTGGGTTTGAAAATATTGTTGAGGAAACAAAGATGCTCAAACATATGAGAAGGGAAACCTTTCAAGTTAAACAGTTTCCTAACAACTTCAAGCTGAATATGAAAGTTTTCATAGCTGGAACAGATGTTGAAAATGCGATAAAGTAAGCAGGAGACTAGAGAACGTTCGTAAGCAAGAGGAATAAAGCTGTGGAAGTTGGTAAAGAGAGCGGTGAAAGTGGGTTTACGGTAAACAGAGGTGAAAAATTTACCGTTTGAGAGAGTTATTTCTACATCGAGAAAAGGAAGCTTGCCGTCTTTTTCCAGTTCGGATATAAAAGAAATGTTAGGGTGTTGGCGGTTAAGATTGTTGAGGAAGAGGTACTGTACATGGTCCAAGGATCTGAAAAGAAGAAAACAGTCATCGACGTAACGTCGATACAAAAGAGGTTTGAAAAGAGAAGGGCAGTTGTAAAACCATGATTTTCGTGGAAGGACATGAAGATATTGGCAAAGAGAGGGCCTAGAGGACGATCCATCCATAGCCACGCAATCAATCTGTTGATAAATCCGACCGTTAAAGGTAATCAGAACCATCCTCAGAGATATGAAAAACTAGATTCATATTAATCCGACACTACAGAGAACAACGAAAAATTCGTTGTCTTGAGCGCGATTCGAACCCGAAAATGCGGGGATTCGACGATTCGTTGTTCTCTGCAGTGTCAGATTAATATGAATTTGGTTTTTCATATCTTTGAGGATGGTTATCACATAAAATAGAATTAAAACACTGCGCGTCCTTAAAGACAAAAGTGAAGTCGTCACGAAAATATTTCGTGCTCTTAAATTGGATAAGACTCGCTACCAATCCCAGCTGGCTCGATAGCTCAATTGGTAGAGCGGGGTCTAGAACCCGAAGATACGAGTTCGAATCCCGCTGAGACAACGAATTTTTTGTTGTTCTCTGCAGTGTCAGATTAATATGAATCCAGTTTTCCGAATTCAATAATTATACATTTCACAAGAAAAATCAGCCATGTAACAACAAACCTCAGTCGGCTCAGTCAGCTCTGCCAATTTTTTTCGCTCAAATAGGCCATGAAAAGACGCTTAGCTACTTTGGTATAGACTTTCTTTGTGTGTTGTCAAGCCATAGTCAAATCTCAAAACAATTCCACATCTTCTGAAATTCATGCGAATCACAGTTTGGATATGACAAATATAGTATTTGCGTATTTGTCTGTGATTGCGTCAGCGCATGACAAATACGAGATTTATTTTGTCTGCGCCGAAATACGGCTCTCGACCAACGAGAGTACGAGAATATACTAAAATGAATAATTAACAGTTATTCTACGAACTCGAGTCGTATATGAGCCGTAGTTTCAAATTCTTAAAAAATATAAATGTTTTGGGCGAAACAAACGCTTGTTGACCTCAAAATTGAGCACAGTTTTTGTTATTATAGCAATTCAAAACAATTATAATCTTTTGCAGCTTGCGGGAGACTTATTCAGTATTATTTTCGTAAAAAGCTGCATTTAATACTTGTTTAGGTGACATTCAAGTACTAACCTTCAAAAACTTTAGCTGAGTTTATGTGATGTACATATGGCCAAGAAAGGCTGCCAAAATGCTCAAAACAAGATTTTTTGCGATCGAAAAACTTTCGGCCGCCATCTTGTTTTCTCTACTAATAGGATATGAGCTAATATCCTACCAGTAGCGAGCCAATCAGATTACTTAATATCCGATGGCAGTCGATATAATAATGTACATTATCTGCCACGCCATGGAGTAAAACTGTTAATAAGGACCAAACAGCCAAGTTGCACGGATAGCATATCCCACAGTGCCGGAATAAGCTTATAAAACTCCAGTGCCAAGTGGCTTATAAGGGTCCAACAGCGAGGTCATTGAATAATTAAACAAGGTAAGTTAAGACAGCCATTAGAAGCTGCCATCTGCAAGTTATTACTCACTTGTTAGTATAGAGTTTCAGCAATCTATAGCTGTATAAGGTAAACTCTAACGTCTTGATAGACTGTGGCAGTTAGTCAACAACGGCTTATCTGAAATAGGAAATCATTGCAGACGAACTCAATGTTGAAGAGACACTGTGGATTACAGGTTAATACAATCGATATCATTGCATGCAAGGAAAATAACTTAACTTCGTTATAAATTAAAATTAACTTCGTTACAAGCGCAACCTGCACTAGATTTGCTATTTCAGGTCGAGGGGTATGACTAATGGGAGAGTTGTGAAATGGAGAGTTATCTCGAAGAGTTATGATTTTGGAGAGTTATGTCCGAACCAGGCCAAAACCACGCCCATCTTTCCAAACGACCACGCCCAATTTGTTAACTCTCCCGATGTTTGCTTAAGCTAACATGAGAGAATTATACTTCTACGTAACTCTCTCTTGTCAACATTATGAAAATGTTAGAGAGTTATAATTTTTTCATAACTCTAAGGAGAGTTATGATTTAGGAGAATTGCACTGCAATACATTCGTTCTAATCACTATATTACTTTCTGTATGTTGCCCAACCCCAAAGCTTCCTACCTTCGCTTGTGATTATCGCTGATTATCACTGATTTTAGCTTATCATTATGTAAACGTGATTGATGCTAGGTGAGTTTGAACAGGTTTGAAGGATTTGAAAGATTTTATTTAGCCTTTATCTGAATTTCCGGCGCATTAGATATCGTTTCTTTGGGGACCTGTTTGTTTGATAGTTTTGCTGAAAGTTAAAACAATAAAAAAAACTACGGAATGCCTGTTTATTTACCCGTACTCCTATAACTAAAGTTTTCTGCTGTCAACTGTTACTGTAAAGTGTTAGTATTATATAGGCAATTATGCGGCCGCCGAGCTAAGTCCGATTTGCCAAAATTGTCAAACATCACGAGCACTATTAATCCCTAATTGTACGAACAACATCGCATGATCACTTGTTTATTATTAGCACGGCAAAATCGCATGTATCAACCTCACCATTAGTATTAAAGCGCTTTATCGAGTTCTTGTAGACGATAATTCTCAATGAAGACAATTACTACATTCCAGTCCTGCCAGACTTTTAGCGAAAATTTTGTGCTTTGTTTTGTGAAAATTTTTTGCTGCATTTTCTACAGGAATTCCGCTTCTTCAACAATTTCGTGCGTGTTTAAACTCGACCATTCGACTTTCCCGCCATTTCGTTGTTTTGAAAAAATCGTTAATTGTACTGCAGTGAAATTCAGTGCAATTAATGAAATAAGTTGTACTACTTTCAATCAATCAGTAATTTTGTCATGCTAATAATAAACACCAAAACACCGAGTCCCTGACATAACTCTCTTCATTTCCTCAGTCGTGAGCACAAAGAAAAATAACTCTCTAGCATCTTCATAATGTTAATGAGAGTGAGTTACGTAAAAAGATAACTCTCTCATGTTAATTCAGGTAAACATCAGGAGAGTTAAGAGACTGGGTGTGGCTGTATTAAAAAAGTGGGCGTATTTCCGACATAGCTCTCCAAAATCATAACTCTCCACTTCATAACTCTCCGTTTAGCCGGTGGCCAGGTCGAGTGTCGGAAGTTCCCACTTACGATTATTGTAGATCTAGTCATCAGCGACTATAGCTCTACTTATCGTAGTTATTTGTCGTTTCGTGTAAATGACAGAAACAAACACTTATAGACGGGAGGTGCGCTCTGTCATTCTCGAAAAACTACGATGTGCGTGCCAAAATGCACACCAACAATCCTGGTTAAAAGTGTTGGGACACTTGAACATTTACAGGCGTTAATCCCAAGCGCCCCCCTTCCCACCCCCACCCCGTTCAATGTTGAAAATTGAGCAAAAAGTTGCCTGCATCATTGCAATTTCAACATTGATTGGGGGAGGCAAAAGGGGGGGGGGGGGGGTGATAACGAAATTTTGCATGAAATCAAGTCTGTTTCAAGTAAATGATAAAAAAATTATGAAAAAGTTGTGATGTCCCAAGGACTTTTGGCCAGGTGCGCAGGGTCACTTGGATTCTCATCCAAAGGGTTCCCAGACACCACTGAAAGAGCCTTTAGACATATTAGCATCATTTCGAAAATATAACGCGATGATATGCATGGCTCGATAATTTGCATCGCCCGAAAACCATGCCCCGATCCCCGCGAGAAAATCCAACCGAAATTAGCCATTAATCTGCTTGGATTTTTAGTATTTATGTGCATAGGTATTAAAACTTTTTGAGCTCTGCCGGAGCGATACTGTTAATGAGCTGTAAACAAAAAGTTATTAGTTTACGGATTAATTTTAAATTCAATATACAATTCAAATAAAATTTACGTAACTATGTTATTCCTTGAAAATGTACGTCATCATTCCAATAAAACGTATTTCGAAGTATAGCGGATCTCGTGAGCGCGCCTGTCGACAAATGTCAAAGAATACATACTGATATACACTGGCACATTCTTATTTGGAACGTGCCTTAAAAACTATTTTATTCCATGTCGGGGAAAGAGACGGCCTGTTTTGTGATTTATATAAGTGGTTTGTCAACCTAGCTGTGTGTATATTATATTACATCTTCACACATTCCTCCATTTTCCACTCACAATTTACAAGTCAATTCAGAAAATTAATGATGCTTAATTTAAAGTAAATGTAAACATATGTTTTGTTTACATTTTCAACTTCTTTATTTGTAAAATATGAGATGCTAATTGTCTAAACCTGCTCTGGTTTGCTGTGTCTATAATTGAACATATATCAGAGTTTCAAAGTCAGAAAAAAGTTCAAAAGATCAAAAACATTGGCAAAGTTTTCGTTTACTTACTGAAAGTTCATGAGAATAAGTATCCATCATTGATCTGACGAGTCATTTTACTCACGATGTGTGGGAGTGACTGTTCAGGGTTCAAAATGAAATCCACCAGGTTCAAAAGCTCCCTGGTCACTGCTCAGAATTGAAAATCAGTAGAACTAGGCAGCTTGAGCCGGAACGTTTGAAGTTTGTGTCCCCACGAATGTCGCATTGCGCAAGTTCACTATGCGTCAAGGCCGTCAATAATCTTGCAAGTAAACTTTGAAGGAAACTGTATACATTTCTGGGCAGTGTGACACTGCTGTGTTGTCTAATTATCTTTCGGTTCACTACTTAAAACGCATCAAGTAGTTGAAACAACATTGCAATGTTTTGCTGTCCACATTTTTCAAAATGTTTGACAGCTCGGAACAATGTGGGCAGCACAACATTGAGCAAACTGGTTTTGACTTTTGAAGAATATTGCATCAAGTTGTGCGTTTTACGTGTGTACTCTGTCATCGATCTGGTTTGAAAGGGAAGGACGTCATGTAATATACATCAACTGCTTTGAAAGTGGACGGAAACGAGCCAACATCATAGTCGACATCGGCAAACACGGCGGTAATTTTTGCATGACAAGAATGTAAGGAATTTTTGTAAGGGATAATGGAATATTCCTCATAAAGAAGACTGATACAACTCATCAAAGCGAATAAAAATTTTCGTGTTTTCACTTGTTTATAACATATATAGTCATTAATGTACAGGTCAAATACACCTCAACGATCATAATGATAACAATTTTCATTAACTAAATAATCCAAAGTAGATTTAAATTTTATATGCATCAAAATAAGGAATGAGCAAGACAAAGATTTTTTTGAAATGTGAGAAAATAGAGGAACACTTGGCCATTAACTATTGATAGCGGAAGTGACGCCTATGACGTAAATATCCCACGCAAAACACTCGGATTTAACCTTTGTCCTATTTGACACTATGGGTGCCAAGGACATGCAATGACATTACATACGCACTAGTATAATAAGCTTTCCAACGCGAAAAAAATAACCCCAGCTGGTTAAAGAAAAAATGTCAGAGAGCAAAGATCACGCTCGATAATGTTTTAATAATGATGATCAGGCAAATGTAATCTTTCCGCTCTCTGATTGGTCGCGTCGCTATGAAATAAACATGGCGCACACATTTGCATATTTCGAAACAAATGGCGAGCAAGAATATTATTTCCTAGCAGGAAAGAAAACGGAATAATGGTTTCGTTAAAAAAGAAATCGTTCGATCTGCCCACTGATGGCACCACAGAATGTGACAACGACTCAAGCGACTCGGAATCCGATGAATCACCTAAATTTTATCAGCACCGAAAGCTTACAGCTGAGAAGATGAAGTCAAAGGTACATATACTATCCTTTGTGTGTATACCGCAACAGTACAATACAACTATATTGAAACGCGGTTATCAATGCAGCCCTATTTAGGCAACACTCCAGCTCATCAGTTTCCTTATATATTTTACTGATTTCTGTCAACACTACATGTTTATGTCCGATCACAGAAGCGCCCAAGTTGACCTGCAATCAGAGCAACAAAGAAAAACAACATGAAGTTCTCAATTGCAAGCTACATCCTCAACTATTTCCCTGAGATGCCGAGTATCCTAGGTTAATTTCAAGACAAGTTACTGTCGATACATTATTTCGTCTGGAAGATATGTAGCAATATAAAACACTGTGTTACGTCAAATATGTGATAACCGATTTCCCGTAGTACATTTTACAAACCGTAACGCGGCTTGTAAGTTAAATGCTCGTTTGTTGTGTCTAGTGTGTAGTTTAGTGCTAGATGAGATTCCTTATCAAAATGATTCCTGCATGTATACACATATTAACAAATAAAGCTTTTACAACTGTCTATTCGAAACATTTTATTGTAGTCTGTATGTAGAGAATTTAGAATACGGCAGACGTAATAAAAAAAGCGGTCTTTATGACTACTTATAAAACGTAAAATATCTAGGACTATTAGGTGATTAATGTAAGAGGTAAATCGAATATTGGAAGAATTATTCTGCGAAAGTAGAGAAAAAATGCGTGCACGCGCTAAATAGTCTGTCAAGCCCATAGCGACGAATATGTTAGCAATGCAGTTCCCTGTTTCCAATATTTTAACATTACCATGCTGTGAAATTAATTTTGTACGGAACATGTTTCTGTCTCGACAAGATTTCAAAATCTATTTACTAAATGCTTGATTTCTAAAGATAAGATACGAAATTGCGTAGTTTCTTGGTAAAAATCGAGAAAACTTAAAAGATATCGCTTAGTTGCACATTTATATATTTATACGTTTATATACATATTTTCTGCTCCTACGCATTTTAACAACCACCTGCTTGGGGGCGGACAGTAGAGTGCTATTCACCAATAGTGTCGATTAGAGAATTGCACGAATTGCTTATGTATAGAGCAACAAACGTGTATAGTTCATAAATATAATTTATGAAATATAAAAATAGCAGTTTTATAAAGTTAATAGTTTCAGGATCATGCAGCAAAAAACGTTTTAAATTACGCCTTACATATTAAAATTGACACAGTGAAAATTTTGTATTTACTTAACATAGGGATTTTAATAAGCTTAAATTTTGCCCTTCCTCTTTACAGCGCTATGTCAAACAAGGTTTTTTGAATATGAAGCAAAAAACTGGTTCTTTCCAGGTGAGTTAGCCTCGTAATAATTTAGTTCATGCAGATCATTTTATACCTGCATCGTGCTTTATCTCACTTTAGTCCCCTCAACCTGAATCATTGCTGTGAGCTGACATTGAAAAAATTTGCATATTCTTAATAAAAAGCCTCAATATTGAGATCCATTTCTAATGACTTTCATTTGGATTTTTCAAAAAAAAAATTGAGGAACAAAATGTTACAATCTCTAAAAATCTACATTTTTTTTCAAAAAATATAAATTGAAAGTAAAGAAAATTTGATCTTTTTAAGTTCTGACTGTATCCTGACTATCATACATTTATATACTAAAAGCACACAATTAAAAACTGATGTCTCCAAAAATTGCTCATTTTAATAATTTGTCTACACCTGCACTATATACTACTGAATTAGCCATGTGCCATTTTGTTCATGGAAGATTGATAAAGAGTATCATTAGGTAATATAAATTATCAAAAGGTTGTTATTCTTGTTTATGATGATCTTTTATGGGTTGTTTTATTAAAAAAAAGATAGCTGGTAATCAAATGTGAAAATCGATTCTAAAGTATACGATAAGGGAATGATGTCAGTCATCAAACATCATTTGCTATATATAGATTATGTCTCCAATACACAAAAGATAAGAGACACACCAGCCAGCATTCTTCTGACAGATGCCCTTGGCCATGCACTAATATTGTTAAATTCAACGAATTATTATAATAGGTGTCTTTACTGATATCAGTTTAATGTATGATCAAGACTTTCTACTAAATTAGCGCATGTACTAACACAGTGAACACACCTGGGGGCAGGGGTTCAAAAGCAGTTAGTTTAACCAGTTGGGATTGGTAGCGAGTCTTATCCAATTTAAGTGCACAAAATATTTTCGTGTTAAGCCTTAAACAAAATTTCCCATCAGCTTGTTGATAAGCTTGGAAATGACTCTTTAGAAATCTTGCCAGGATCAGCAATAGTTTTTGGTTGTGACATTTTGAGTGAACAGATGTGTTAAAATAAATAAGTATATATAATACTGTATATAAAACTAAAACAGCAAGTTAAACTTCAACCAAATACCAACTTCTTTTTAGAAATTGAACAATATTCTTGCATGTACTCCATGGTCTTACCATTATGTCACAAACAAAAACAATCTCTAAAGTACCGTACTAATTTCATACTAATTTCACCACATACACCCATCACATGGTGCAGATTCTATAACAGACCATATCTGCAAAGAGGACAAATGATATACAGAGGTGATGGGGTCAGGGCAATACCTTAAAGTGCTTATTAAAAATGGATGGTATAATAAGGCATGTATAGGTGAACCTCTAGCCCTAAATATCCCTATCTAAGCATTAGGTATTAAATACAATTGATTTAGGGGCCGTCAACGCATGGATTTTGCCTGGGATTGCGGACTTGTAACGAGATTGTCTGTGGATGATTTTGTACCAATTTCTACATTAATCACAGATTTAGGCCGACCTCCTCCTCCGCCCTTCCCCCATCGTGGTACATTACCAAACAAAATCCATTTGTAAAAGGTCCCTTATCATGATCAAGTGTCAAATAATCTGTTATTAATCACCAAGTACAAATGTCCCCACATAGGCTTAGGAAAGTAGAATATTTTTGAGGGTACAACAAACTTGAAACAATAACTGGTCGCCACTCAACAAAATGACATTACATGGTCAATGTCATCCAATTTTTTGTCCTTGGACACAACGTGTCTTAAATAACAGTGCTGTAACTGTGAAGGTTGTAACTAATTCAAGTATGGTTTGAAACTGGCTAGTAAAAAACGTATTTCAAGAGTAAAAAACATTCGGACTGTTAAAATCATTGCACAATAAAATATTAAAATAACTGCTATCATAGATGTCGTTGATTTCATGTATAAATTTTGCACAAGTCATCCTGCGCAAGGCGTGTCTTTATCTTGCAAATATTTAAAATAGTACTCTACCTCTTTTATTCTACAGCTATTTTCTGTTGCCTTTCGTTCTGTACATAGTTTTATCTTTCGTTATAAAGTAGAAGAATCGGTGATCAATTTGTGTTTCTGCTTCGCGCGAATTTCTGCCAAAAGACCACGTGGTCAAGTGGTCTCTCTGCATCACTGACCACACTGACTGCATGCTGAACTCTGAGCTATATTTTCGGATTACATCTGTAGTAGGAAGTTCATTTATTTACAACCAGTCAACGACGATTGCATTGGTTGTTCTTATTTCGGGAGCTTTATACGGGGAAGGTTAGAAAATTGGGGGGCAGAACATTGACAAGACGTCAAAAACACAGAATTGGTTTGATCCCAAACATCATTCCGACGATAATATTGTTGTATATCGCTCCCCCCCCCCCCACCCCTTCCCTGTGCACAAAAGCAGGAGAATCCGATTTCTATACATGGGCCAAATCGTGTGTAAATTAATGCAATGCTGATTAATATATGTTGCCAATATTGCAAAAGTTCGGATCGCAAAACATTGTTTGTGTTATGTTTTTATCAACTTTGCAAAAAGTTGCTCATTTTTTTGTGCTTTGGGATATGTTTTGTGCAAAGGTAGAAAACGTAACCCCCCCCCCCCCTTTTCGAACAAAGCCTTTGTCTCTTGCGTATGACATTCTAGAAAGTACTAACAATGGTGTTGGAGACGGAGAGTTTTCTAATCATTGACGTAGTTTGCACAATAAGACGGAAGTGTACGGACGCTGCCCAGCTTCGTGATGCTACTTGCTTCTGTGGTCAATAGCAATAGCGCGCGCAAGCCCGTATCAGCTTACACACCCTGTCAACTTTTCCTGCAGAAGGAAACTGGGGTACTCGGAGAAAACTCTCGACTGTCGGCAGAATCAAACTTGCTATCTTTGAGGTGAAAGGCAAGTCGTCTAACCAAATGTATATACATA
The DNA here is from genome assembly GCA_963855995.1 of Muricea muricata. Classification (NCBI taxonomy): domain Eukaryota; kingdom Metazoa; phylum Cnidaria; class Anthozoa; order Malacalcyonacea; family Plexauridae; genus Muricea; species Muricea muricata. Next base: position 56,314,851 of record OY979718.1, on the reverse strand, counting down.
TATAACACGGTTTTGTTATTGCGTCATGTTTTCTATATGAGACATATTTTATTATCTTTTCTGCGCATCGCTTCTTTCACGAAAATTGTCGGAAATCACTTAGCTCAATTTTTAGGAGAGATGATTTAAACAATCTCGTAGCCGGAGCCCGCGATCTTCTGTGGAGGAGTCGTGAAGCTGTGAGAACTCGCTGCATTCCTGTAGGATCTAGTACGCAAGGCAAGCGCGCAAATTTAAACTGGAATATGGCTTTTGATTGGTCTGTCCAATCCTTTAATTAGTCTGACCGATATTCAAGAAACAAAGCTGAACATGAAGCTCTGTCATTTTGAGCCCGTTCAGAATGAAAGATGATACAGTGAGTCTTAGTGATATTTCTCATCGATTGACAGAGTCCGATTTTTTATTTTGCCATCTATGGGTGCTAAATAAGCAAATTTTAGAGTTATTTTACACGAGTAATATCTGGACATTAATATGTACATATTAAGCTACACAATTATAATAATAACAAAGAAAACTTATAGTTGCTTTGTTTTAGTATTATTCACATAATGGAGCAGCCGAAAACATAAAACCAAATTTAATTAAGCTACCTCCTATGCACTAATCGAGGAAATATATAAAACAAATCCCGATTGTTCAAGAGTAGGATTGTTTCCTCTGCATTTTCCCAGAGCCTCATGATTCCTCCACACAGGATCGCGGGCTCTGGCTGCGAGATTGTGAGTTAAATTAAGAGTCGTGGCGGAGCCCAGCATGGTATGGGTGGTAAAATATTTTCGTTGTATTTGCATAATTTTGCAAGATTTTAGATTTTCACCTTTCATATATTTTACTGATGGGCAAAGAATGTTCTAAGATTTCTGTCAAGCTAGTTGACTCACTGTGTTTTTGTTTTCGCCCAAAATAGACAGAATCGGCTAACGTTATTTGTTACGTTTTTCCGCAAACCAGGACAATGGTATCTAACAATGTGAATGATGGGAAATGGTTGGCAACGGTGTAAACAAACCTTACCGATTGTGTCTATTGCAGCGCTCACCCGCACAGAATAGAAAGTAAACAGAAGGGAGCAGAACCTTTGAAGTTTGTGTTCCAACACATGTCGCATTACGCATGCTCGTTATATATATACTGTCAATTTCATTTTCTGGCCAACAGAAACGTTGAACTGGCTGTTCCGCCCTCATTGGTCCGCCATTATTCATTACGCATAAAAATAGGGGGACATGTTGCACTGCTGAGTGGCCCTACTGTTTGTATTTGCTATACTATGACCATGCACTGTGTATTAAGCATCGTATCAAGCTATATAGCCGTGGACCATGTTAGATAAGCAAACTTAAAAAACTCCAAACTATTGTTTTTAACTACAGGTTATAGTTTTTCAAATGTTTTACCTGAGGTAAAAAGTTTCGTTTTCTTTTCTATCGCCCGATTTTGTCTTAACTATACTGGAAAACAAAACGAAACATCATTAACTATTTAGCCACAATCTGCTTGTATTAATTTGACAGCACGGAATGTTTCAAACTAATGATTAAAAAAGCGGCACGAGACTTTACACACTTGCATAGGAATTTTGAGACGTTATTATTGATTTCCCTTGTGTACAAAAAAAACCCTGTTTTTCGTTCGAAGTATTCAGAGCTGTCGAATTAAGGCAACAGATTGCGGCTAATTTGAATTGTGGTTATTTTAAAGTGTACTTATTATTGATAGTAGAAGTTACCCAATAAAAATATCTCATGGGTATACGAAGCATATCAAATAAGTGTGATTTCCTATGTGTTTTCCTTATGACTGATTATGAATGAGTGTTTTAATGTTATTTAATTAATGTTTTTAGAGATGGAAAAAGTGTTATTTTAGATTGCAAGAAAAAAGAAAGCTTTGCTATGCAAAGGAACCAACGGTATGTGTATCTGTGTGTTTAATTTTACTCTATTGTACATAACTGCTTTTTGTTTCATTGATATATTGTTTATCAATTTGTCCATATGTTATTTGGCAACGTTTAATAAATGAATAAAAATATAAACTCAAGGCATATTTGCAAGTATATTTGCAATTTTGCCATGTTAAAATATTCTGGTATAATATACAGGCTGTATATAAAAAAGAAACCTTTAGAAATCAACTATGGTTTTAATTTGAATGCTAAGTCTTCTGATGTGTATTTACGCATGGTAGATTATTTAAACATTGCAACTGTACAGTGTTTAAATTATCTCCATGCATAAATACGGACCAGGGGGCTCATTTTTTATACTCCCCGTAGTTACTGCCGTGTCTTAATATGGATGGCAGCAGTGTTGTTTTCAGTTTTCATAGTGTAATGAGAAATATTCTAAATTAAAAAGGGATCGGTTTTTTAAGCAAACGTTTCAAAAAAACCATTCGATCCCTGAAAACAGTCTAATAATAGATAATGGATTATTATAATAGATATAAAATTTCAATCATCTTACATATCATGAGGTAGTTTTTCCTCACAACGTTTTTGCATAAAAGGACAGGGTCGTTAATTGTTAAGAAAGGTTTATATTCCTGTATTCGTTTTCTGTCTGATGAATTTCTTTTGGAATCAGTTGTCATTAGGGTCAATTTCAAAAGAAACTAGTCAGGCAGAACACGAATATATGAATATACACCCCCTCACTCAATTAACGTAATTAACACAAAAAATCTTAACACAATTAAGGCTCAATTTCTTCAAGTGCCGCAAACATAAGTTGATAAAAATTTCAAATTATTAGCGTTCCACTTTTCGCCCACGGGTTTTTACTGCAGAGCAGTGATCGGGAAATTAGGCAGATAATGATTGCTGCCTATACGTGGGCCAAAAAATTCCGGAAGTTTATTCTTTACTGCTAAGGTACTGAAGTTGAAAAAGAAGTTCTTAAAGTAACGCTCTTCACATTGCAGTATCTTGCAAAATATTATAGAGAACTTAATTAAATTTGAATGGCAATGCGACGACGACGGTTATCATTACAATGGGCAACGATGAGTCAGTAAAAAGTTACTTGAAATGAATAAGTAGTTAAATTTTAAGCCAATTTAGCCTGCAGCCTTGCCCTGTTTCCGACACCAACAAAGCTTAGTTAGAAATATCAGAGCCTAGGCAACAACTTTAAATAGAGCCATCAAATAACTACTAACAGAACAACGGTGCTATACTTGCAACATCTTCAGAGCTGTAAAATTTTTATACAGAGCGAAATATTCCAAGGTTACAAAAAACCGTTAACTTAAAGACTTAAAATAAGTAAATCATAGTTAACAATAGCAAAACTAAGGACATATAACTTTACAAAAATAGAATACAAGATATATACAGAGGTTATGCAATTAAGTTAATAGTAGGATTAATTATACAAGGTTGAAGGCACAGAAGTGAGGGCTTAATATAAGTTTAGGAATAAGTAAACTTTCTGTTAACAAATTAAAAGTTCAAAGAATGAAGAACAAGTGGACAAAATGGAGAAATCATCAAGAGAGATAAGATGACCAGAAGCCTGATGATGATCACGAATATTAGAGAAAGGAGGTTTTGAGAGAGGTTTAATTACCAGTGAAGGCCGAAATACCCATGTGTTCAGAAATGCGCTTATGCAAAAGGGCGAACGGTTTCACTAACATACAATGCATTACTGTCAGCATTGACTCTTGTTTATAGCTATGTTATGGCTCTATTTAAAGCTGTTGTCTGGGCTTTAATATTTCTAACTAAGTTGAGATTTCCGCCCGGAGTATCTGTTGCTATCGTTACTAACAAAGCTGTTCAAGTTTTGAATACAACGCCTACTCTACTTCAAAGTACTCCTTCAAATTCATTTCAGCGAAATTTTTTCTAGGCATAAAGGTAATTTTAAAAATAGAACCCACACGAATAAATGACCAGTTGTCCTAAGCTCTACTTTTGACAGTGTTTGGCTCGTGTAATGGCATCAAGTCACGCCCTAGCTAGAGATCTTAAGTTTATTATCATATAGGACAGTCTTGGCCGTAGTCATGGCACGTTAAGGGGGTGTATTTTCATATATTCATGTTCTGTCCGATGAGTTTCTTTTCAAATATTGATCAATTTGTATTTGATTAGAAAAGTAACTCGCCAGGCATGATTCGTCATGCACTCAGCTGGTGCCCTAAACCATAACTATGCCTAAACAGTAGCAGTCACTCCGGCCCATTGTAATTATTGTTGCTGACACATTGTTTCTAATCATTGTTTTGTCTAGTGTGGGCAAACCTAGCTAGAAACATTGCTTGCACGTGCTTAAAACCTAGTTTTTGATGCTTGGAACATGTGGTGGAGGGGGGAGGATTAGGACGTAATTAATTATATAACAAACAAAAGAACATTTACAGGAAACCAAATGTTTCCGTAACAATGTTTACTAGTCTGGCCAAGGCTTTATTTTCCATTAGCGCCATTTACTAGTCTGGCCAAGGCTTTATTTTCCATTATAGCATGATAAGCAGTTTCTCTGTAAGTCTTGTACATGCCTTAATATTTTCTTACATAAGCTTTAACAGCTAGAACTACAGTTATAGATGCTGGAAAATTACCATTAATTAAAAATTACAAATGTTGCAGGCTGAAATATTCACTGAAGTTGATATACAGAATTCAAGTGTGGCTGAAACAAGTATAAAGAATATGAATAACAGCTTTTCTGTGAGTGGGAGAATGTGTCATCTTTACTTTTACGCTATAAAGACTCTTTTACACGACCAAATTTTCTTTGTCAAATTTCCATTTGTCAAAGGCTTTTTGCAAATTTACATTCAAAACAAACTTGACAATGAAATTTTGCTCAACAAAATTTGGTCGTGCAAAAGGGGCTTAAATATCAATGTGTGTGATTAAGGTTATCACAGGGTGTAAAATGGATGAAAATGGACTATAATACCCAATAATGATGTAAAAATGCGGAAATTCACCAGCGTCACATAATCGCGGACACAATTTAACATTGTCATGTTATGTAAATGTAAAGGACAACGCAACCCAAGATCAATTCGTCTTCTTTAATTTCCCACGTGTAGACACTGCACATGTTATGATTCTTTCGTCCAGAGAGGTCATAGATTTATGCATAAGGAAAGTTTATGGGTTTACGTTATAGCAGTCGAGCCGGTTTAAGTGCCTGCATATGTAGTTTCCTAGTTGACCTGCAGTTTGTTTGGTATCTTTAAAATCCACACTTTTAATAAATTTGTAGAAGCTGATATTGAGTAACATTTGGTCTTTCTAGAATTACGCTTCTAACAACAGACCAACAATGCGCAGAATTATAGGGGCAAAATTAATATAATGGCTATTTTTTTAAAACGTAAAAATGCACGCTATTCATGAAAAAAATGTAACTAACATCGTAACTGTTATATATCTTTTAGATCATCATGCCCTGTCTCACTATAATTCTGTGTGGCGATACTCGACGGGAGATGGAAGAATGGATTAATGCTTTACGCAACATTACATTGAAGAATTCCAATGTACGTTGATAGAATAAGAAGTATACACTACAGAACAAAGTGTATCCTGAGAGCAAAGTGTATACAAAGAACAAAGTGTTTTTCTTCCCCTCCAAAACATGTTTTTCTAAATCAAAAATACATGACACACACAGACTCTGCCCTGCCACTCTTATCCTTGCGCGCGCATGGTGGTTTAAGAATGTTTTATTTTCTAGTCTGATATTCTGGACCGTTTATCTGATGGTCATAACTGGTATTCACGTTCTCATACTCGTCCCACGTTATGTAATGTTTGTGGTGAATTGTTACCCGGGGTTACATCCAGAGGCTTATCTTGTGAAGGTATGTTAGCATGAAAATAACATGTGACCAGGCCACATATGGCGTATTGACAGGAAAATGAAACGATGTACCTAAAATTTGCTGTTAGAATGTCCTCGGTTCATGAGTTGACACGTGCATGGATCTTAACAAAAAAAGTTCCACTCTTCCGGTATCCCTGTCTTAATTTTACACTTTAATACGTTTCGTTTGTCACTTGATAGTCTGCACATACACTGTGCACAAGCAGTGTGCCGTGCGTGCTGTGGACAAATGCAAATGGACGTCTCTGGAAACAATAGGAAACAAAGAAAAATTGGGTGAATATAACGATCCGGTAAGTACGTTCTACTGCATGTATTTGTTTATTTCTACACATATGGCCTGTGTAGCGAGGGGGCATTGTGCTGCTACCAGCACAGAAATACTTAACTAACTATGAATTCGGACAGTATTTGAGTTTTTCATGTAAAATAGAGCACATGAAAATGTGAACAGCTATGTTACATTTAACAAAGAAAGCAAGAAAATTGTGGCAGTGTATCGTTAACTGTTTTCGGCACACATATTGCTGGGCGGATACCTTCAAAATGACAAGAAAGGCTACAATTTATCTTCTAATATTTAGAGGCAAACATGATGTAACGAAGTTTTTCTGTTATGTAGTTTGCCATGGCTCATCAGTGGATGCAATTAAACATTTCGCCTGGATCAAAATGTTATGTCTGTGATAAAAGCTGTGGTGGAAAGAAAAATCCACAGGATCGAAAATGTCTTTGGTGTGGGTCAACTGTAAGTTAATTCTTTTTCTGATAACTTAATAAAAGAGGTTTTGGACAAATACAGGTATAGTATCGTAAAAACAAACACCAAAACACTGACCTATAATATCGTGATAACATTTCGTATTTTTCGTACTTAATGTTTTGTGTACAGTAATGTCTATAATAAATCGCAACTTACAAATTTTAAAACTATTGAGTCGTTCATCTAGATCTATTTTTGCAAACTAATTAGATTTGTTATTGATACTGGACGTTTCTAAGGTTTGTAAAAACCCATAACTGAATCATTTTCTCTAGGTACATAGTTTTTGTGAAAGTCCAACCACAATACGTGCTAAATGTTCATTGGGTGAAAATCATTTAGCGACACTGCCTCCGACAGCGCTGGCATTTTCTTCAAAACCAGGAACAATAATGGAGGTAAAATTAACATAACTTATTCTCTTATATCACGACTAATTCATGATAAAAAGAAATTTGCTCACAATATTGATTTAATTTCCTTGCTTATTTCCAGGCGACACGACCTCCACACGGCAATCCTTTGTTAGTATTTGTAAATACGAGAAGTGGGGATAATCAGGTAACCATTTACGCCGTAGCTAATTAAGTCTGTCACAAGTGAGTGAGCGAGAAACATGAGCATGATATGATGTTCGGCTAATGTAAAGTTAAAGTTGTTTTTCTAATTTCTTAGGGTGTAAAATTTCTCAGAAAATTTAAACAGTTACTCAATCCAGCGCAAGTTTTTGATCTCAGTTTTGGTGGACCAGCTGAAGGGTAAGGCGGAAGATATCTACCACTAGACATAAGGATCTTTGTATCTTCACAACACTTTCTTCACTAATATAACTAAGTTAATTAACAATAACTTAAAATCATACCCGTTTGCTATTAGTTTTTCGCTTATAACGGGTAAATATACTAGGTTATATTATGTTATTTTTTAGATTGAAGTTGTTCCAGCACCTTGACTTGTTTCGCATATTGGTGTGTGGTGGTGATGGATCTATAGGTTGGGTTATGACAGAAATTGATAAAATGAATTTGATAAAGAAGGTATTAAGATAATTAATTTATTGTAAATGTATTGCATAAATGTATTGTCTCTAAATCGCCGTTGAACAGACTTTGCTGGGCCTTAGACTTCTAGCTGGGCCATATCTTTACATCTATATGCAGCTTCGTTGGTTTTCTATAATTTCAAAAGTATATAGTATATATAAAACAAAGTTGGCATGTGCCGTAAGTTGTAGTGAGTTGCATGAAGTTTTTGTTGACTGCAAGCATAGCAAAGCACTTGACTGGAGTGTCGAAAGGAGGGTTTGCTGTGAGTTCTTCAGCTAAAAATGTAAATAATATGCAGTATATAGTCTTGCTATTGGAGTATATTAATATTCGCAGTTATCTTAATTTCTAAATCTGTTTTCATACATTTTCTAGTGCCAGATAAGCGTATTACCCCTTGGCACAGGCAATGATCTATCTCGTGTTTTACGTTGGGGAGCATCATTTTATGATACAAATGCACTTCCATACTTACTAAAGTCTCTCGCAGGAGCGAAGACAGAAATGCTTGATAGGTTAGAGTCGGTTTTCTTTGATGTACCGAGGGTTATATCCAGGTTATTTACCTTGAAATAATAGATGAAACTTGCATGTGAGAAAATCTCGAAGAATCTCGACTTAAATTGTTTGAAGTCGATTCTACTAGAAAACCTCCTCAAAAATAAATTAAGTTAGTGAAATACCTCGAAACTCGGGATTTATGTGATATAAAGATTATGTGATATATAGATTATGTGATATATATATATATATATATATATATATATATATATATATATATATATATATATATATATATATATATATATATATATATATATATATATATATATATATATATATATATATAATGTGCTAGTTTTGGTTAGCGAAATACAAAAGAGTGCTCAATGACTTATAGACAGAGCGAAATGTACAATTGTGCAAAATACCTCAAAAACTTACCACTATATATATATATATATATATCACTTACCATATATATATATATATATATATATACTGTTAAGGCGACCAGTGAGAGACATGTTCTTTATTTAGAGTTGTATCTGGTCTAGTTAAAATCTTAAAAGTTCTAGATTAAAAAGTTCTTGATTAAAAAATATATGTACTGAATTTTCGGTTGTTAACTGCAGCCTTCTTCAGAGTTTAATACTGAGGCGGATCTGACAGAATATTATATAGTGTCATTATCGTTGCATGACTGCACTAATGGCATGTAGATTGATGGAAATAATTTATGTTCATTTGTTGATCTTTTGTCCAACACCGAGTGCAGAGATTCAAGGAAGAGCCTCTTGTGTGTATTTTGCACTCTCTTCTCTATGATCTTCGCATTATCCATAGAAGTCTCGTGTCCTGTAGTTTCTGCATGATCTTTAATTGCAGACCTTATTTCAGGTCGTACGCCTGGCTTGTGCTCAGCTCACCGTGACTTCCACGATCTTTTGCTCTCACCAATATAAGTGAATGGACAGTCTGGACATTCAAACTTGTAAACAATACCCTTTATTTCTGAATCTGCTTGTTTGTCTTTCGGCTTTCCAAATATGTCACCCAAACTTTGCATAGGTTTATATGCTGTTCGTACACCTGCATTGCACAATACCCGTTTTACTTGTTCGGACACGCCTCTCACGTAGGGGATGCACGTAAAACCTAAGGCATTGTTGTCTGATTTATTAGGTGTTTCAGTGGTTTGAACGGTCTGTTGAATAAATTTGCTTGAGTAACCGTTGAGTGCTAGATCTTTCATGACACGCTCCTGTTCATTCCTCTGGCCAGAAATTGTTGAAGGGATGTTTTTAGCACGATCAAGTAAGCTTTTAACAACAGCTCGTTTGCTCTGGTTAGGGTTGTGGGAGCTAAATGACAAATATTTGTTAGTATGAGTGCTCTTTCGATATACATCAATTTTCACGTTGCGGTTGTTGTCAATTGTTAGCATGGTATCTAAAAAGGGGATTTGTTGTCCACATTCGGTAGACGAAGGCATTTCGATCGTGAATTGAATATTGTGGTTGATAGAATTCAAATGGGAGTGGAATTTGTCAATGTCCTGTTTTTGTAAGCATGAATTAGAGTCATCAACATAACGTCGCCACCAACGGATTGGTACAGGAGAAGTGTTTATGGCCATGATTTCTATTTCCTGCATTACTATTTCCGCAATTACGGCGCTGACGGGAGATCCCATGGCACACCCAGAAACTTGATGGTAGTGTGCTCCGTTAAATTTAAAGTAGCTATTGTTCAAAACAAACTTCAGTAGTTTGACGACTTGCGTTTCTTGCAAGTTGGTATGTCGTTTTCATTCATGACTTTCAAATTCCACTTCCATTTGAATTCTATTAACCACAATATTCAATTCACGATCGAAATGCCTTCGTCTACCGAATGCGGACAACAAATCCCCTTTTTAGATACCATGCTAACAATTGACAACAACCGCAACGTGAAAATCGATGTATATCGAAAGAGCACTTATGCCAACAAATATTTGTCATTTAGCTCCCACAACCCTAACCAGAGCAAACGAGCTGTTGTTAAAAGCTTACTTGATCGTGCTAAAAACATCCCTTCAACAATTTCTGGCCAGAGGAATGAACAGGAGCGTGTCATGAAAGATCTAGCGCTCAACGGTTACTCAAGCAAATTTATCCAACAGACCGTTCAAACCGCTGAAACACCTAACAAATCAGACAACAATGCCTTAGGTTTTACGTGCATCCCCTACGTGAGAGGCGTGTCCGAACAAGTAAAACGGGTATTGTGCAATGCAGGTGTACGAACAGCATATAAACCTATGCAAAGTTTGGGTGACATATTTGGAAAGCCGAAAGACAAACAAGCAGATTCAGAAATAAAGGGTATTGTTTACAAGTTTGAATGTCCAGACTGTCCATTCACTTATATTGGTGAGAGCAAAAGATCGTGGAAGTCACGGTGGGCTGAGCACAAGCCAGGCGTACGACCTGAAATAAGGTCTGCAATTAAAGATCATGCAGAAACTACAGGACACGAGACTTCTATGGATAATGCGAAGATCATAGAGAAGAGAGTGCAAAATACACACAAGAGGCTCTTCCTTGAATCTCTGCACTCGGTGTTGGACAAAAGATCAACAAATGAACATAAATTATTTCCATCAATCTACATGCCATTAGTGCAGTCATGCAACGATAATGACACTATATAATATTCTGTCAGATCCGCCTCAGTATTAAACTCTGAAGAAGGCTGCAGTTAGCAACCGAAAATTCAGTACATATATTTTTTAATCAAGAACTTTTTAATCTAGAACTTTTAAGATTTTAACTAGACCAGATACAACTCTAAATAAAGAACATATATATATATATATATATAAATATATATATATATATATATATATATATATATATATATATATATATATATATATATATATATATATATATATATATATATATATATATAATAATTTAATACAATTTTTCAATTGAATAAGTTGCTACTTTAAGTTTCATGCAACAAGCAATCTTCAGGCACATTACTAATACGGTTGAGCTGTTACGTTATACTATTCGCGGTATGTTTGCTGACGCGTGTTCGTTTGAATCGTCCCGCGTGAAATTTGCGCGCATGCACGCATTTCGTGAAAAGTTCGCTACGTTTATTTAAACAAGACCTAGAATTACAATTACGGAGTATTAAAACAATTTAGTATATACTGGTCAATTTTATTCCGAGCAAGTTCAATCAAAGCTGGAGGAAATAGTTGCAATTTATGTCTAGAAGAGAAATTGCAAATACTCCGTAATTGTAATTCTAGGTCTTGTTTAAATAAACGTAGCGAACTTTTCACGAAATGCGTGCATGCGCGCAAATTTCACGCGGGACGATTCAAACGAACACGCGTCAGCAAACATACCGCGAATTGTATAACGTAACAGCTCAACCGTATTAGTAATGTTGCCTGAAGATTGCTTGTTGCATGAAACTTAAAGTAGCAACTTATTCAATTGAAAAATTGTATTAAATTATTATTATTATCATATGCTCTACAATTGTGTCTTGTATTGAGCACTCTTTATTCTTGAAAACGAGAAATTATCACACGACATATATATATATATATATATATATATATATATATATATATATATATATATATATATATATATATATATATATATATATATATATGTATATATATATATATATATATATATATATATATATATATATATATATATATATATATATATTCATTCAATATCTTAATAATATTTGTATTAAATAATAATATTTTAATTCATTATCATTGAGCACTCTTCGTATTTACAACATCTTCCTTCATTCATTCATTTATATATATATATATATATATATATATATATATATATATATATATATATATATATATATATATATATATATATATATATATATATATATATATATATATATATATATATATATGTATATATATATATATATATATATATATATATATATATATATATATATATATATATATATATATATATATATATATATATATATATATATATATATATATATGTATATATATATATGTGTGTGTGTGTATAGCTTTGTTATTTTCGTGGTGTAAACAGTGCTCAATGCAGAAGCGGAGCTTTTAATATAATGTTTTTAGAACATAAAAGGCATCAAGTCGGGTGAATGAAAAAAAATTTAATGAACTAAATTATAAATTAAAAATTTAAAATCACTGCTACTCCGAGTTTCAAGTAAGACGATCTTCAGACACTGCCTTTATAAGGAGTCGTTCTGATAAGCATAAACTTTAATCGCAATTTCCTGAGCTTCTTACATTTTCATTTTTAAAAATAATTTTATTGAACCCCTATTTGATTGCGTTTTTAAAGTTGCTTAAAAATTCGTGGTCGTTCTTTACATCGTATCTTAATACACTGATAAACTCAATCATTTACTAAACATTACATAACAATGCCATACATGGAATTTATCATGACAAATATTTAAATACGATTCTTTGTTTTTCGGTGCTGTAGATGGAGTATAATGATCCAAGAAGAAAAAGAGATGACTTCTAACCGTGATTCAAGCTATTCTCTGTCATCTCAAGCAGAGTTTACAACGGTAATTAAAGTTACGTATTTCTAATAAAATGTACGTAAGTACAATAGGTGTGAATAACCTTTTTCGGGTCTCGCGATATTCTATAGCATACTTACAGATACATATTTTCGGAACTCGCTAAGCGGATACCGCTACTATTGATAAGGAATAAGCCAATCAAATCCGTTGTCTTTTAACACACGTATCTTGTTGCATTTTTCAGCCTTCGGAAGCTTCGTTTGATACAATGGAACACGATATTGGAAAACATTTATCAAGAATCATGTATTCGCAAGAAAATACCGAAGTTATTTCGTCAGCTAGGTAAGTCCTCAAACTCTCAACTTACAGCTAATTCAGAAAAGCTTGTCTTTCAAAAATCTAAATTACAAAATCCAAAATACGAGATCAAAGTGCATCATGGGTTGATTTCATGACTTTCACTTGACGTTATCCGAGGAAAAAAGTTTCATATAATAATACAGTCGTGATGACGCTGTCTTTGCCATAAACCTTGTGTTATTATTAGAACGCATGTTCTGTCTCGTATATTGGATTTTGTAATTTAGATTTTAGATTTTGAATTAGCTGTACTGTTTATAGAAATGATTTAAGACCTAGCTGCGGTAATATTTTTTCCTTTGGCGCTTGAGAATGTTGAAGTCGTTTTTCTTGGTACGCAAAATGTCTTAAAAAGTTTAAATTATAAATGATAATATAGCATTTGTAAATTCTGAACGCGTGTTGGAGCCATGTTGATACAAGTCTATGTCAACAAGCAAATTTATCCGCCAATCGTTTCAGTCCCACTTTCCACATGTGTTGATACAACATTGTGTATCAGTATGGATTTTTTAATACCCCACGTTTCCCCATTTTTGCATACTAACCTATAAACGGCATACGCATACAAAAAATATCGACTGAGCTATTTCGACTTGTGAGTGAGTTTAGTTTATTACTCCTGTGGAATGCTGGACATCTATGCTGGAACTCACGCGACTAACTATCCGAGCTGATATAACCAATGATAATAAGAGCAACATAACTGCCACAAGAGCTGATTGATTTCCCATGCACGTTGAGCAGAAATGATATTGAAAGTCGTCTCTGAACGTTTTGCTTCTCTAACTTCTCCTATATCTGTCCACAAAAACGAATTCCTATTTACATATATTTCTAAAGGCTGAAAGGGCGTTGCAAGCCCTTGTAAGACAAAACAACAATACTATCAGCACACTTCCCATAGATAACATCATTTTCTGTAGGTAATATCATTTGCTAACTTCGATCGCTTTATATTATAAGCTATAATAGTTTCTATTCTATTATTTATAGGGTTTTATGTGGTATTGTTAAAAATCTGGTATCAAAAGTTGCTGCAGCATCTGCCTCGGAGGAAACTAATCAACAATGTCAACCGGACGAACTAAGTCAAAAAGTAAGTTAATGTAATTTGACGAAGAACATGCACACGCTGTGGAAATATCAAACGTGTAAATGAAGAACGTAAATGATCTGCTGTTTCTTGTTACTTATTCTCAATTTTTTACACAATTGTATATTTATTTATATAGTGCTCAGTTTTAAACGACAAATTAGATCAGTTACTCCATACGTTAAATGTCGAAGAAGAAGCTGTTCAGAAACCCACAGAAAGTGGTCAACTCGGTGCATCAGGAAGACCTAAGGTAAATCATATAGAAATATATAGAAATTTCCACAATGATGTACTGGAAGAAATTGTTTTTTCATATTTATTTTACGTTTATGTCAAGGTGTTCGTACCTAGAGATGCTTTAATGTCCAGAGCAAACAGTTTAAAGAAAGCTTTACGACAGATAATCGACCACACTGAAGAAGGTTAGTATCTCTGCGTGATATACGAGAGCGATAAAAGCAAAGACTCATGCATGGGTACGAGGCCAATATTTGATATTGGTATTTGTAAATTAACCTTTTTATGCTGGATCTGGTTAATTAACATCTACGATATACGGTATTTCAAGCACTGTGTTATTACTTGAATGTAGTTTTTGCATACTTCATGCATTCTGATTTTTAAAATATTTGACAAAATGACAGCATCGGTTTCAGGTTTTGTTCTCATTACTTAACTTGATAATTTTATAACTTGATAATTTCAGCTGTAGATGAGCAAAATGCACGAACTAGCAGCGATGTTGCCCAGTCCATTGTCGCAGCTGCAACAACTGCAGTCGCAGGTGCGCAAGTACCCATCATTTTTGCTGACGATAATCACTACGACCATCATAAGAGTTTATCTGGTAAGATTTCTTTACTGAATATCAATTTGGGTCCATAGCTAGAACTTATACGTAATAGCGTAACTTACTTTGTTCCCAAATTTTTGCTAGACTTAAATTTTCTTTACAAAATATGAATACTAAGTTTCTACATGTTTCATTCAGGGAAATAAAAGATATAAGTGATTTAAACAGGAAAACGGATTTCTATTCCGTAGCTAGTTCCAGGCCTTTTACTCGCGGTCAGATCTTCTAGAGTTAAGCGGACTGGTTGACCACAGTTTTTTGACAGTTGTAGTACTCATTGAGAGGTAAAAAGTGGCTAAGATATGGATATGTACATAACTCACAATTATCCAGGATATAATCACATCAATAGCGTGTTTTTAAGTACATAAAAGCTAGATATGGATGTTGTTGTTTAGGGAACTATTCATAGTAAACCCAGTTCATGGTTTAGCTTTTTAGATAACCAATGAAAAGGTATAATGTGGTAACCAAGTAACCCTATGTATGAGCTGCATACCTTGCTCCCTATCATTGCCAAACCGATTTCTAGACCGTATTTTCAACCAAGTATTTGAATATTTATTTCTCGTTTGAGATATTCCTGAAGGTAGCAATGATGGTGGACCATACCCAGAAAGATATTCTCCTCGTCTCCTCAGTCGATCTTCACCACAGCGCAGTGAGTCAACACTAGATGAATTAAAGGCCGAGTCAAAAGCAACAGTACATTTCCCGGGAACAATTATCGCCAAAGCATTTCTAAAAGAAAAACTCAACGAGTCATATGGCCCCGGTAGTTCAATGATATACAAGGCATTGATTGCAAATGTTGACACATTATGTGCAGCAGCCAGTCCTGTACCTGATAACTTTATATCTGTGTAAGTGTGATTTTAGGCCAATTTTGCATCAAGATTGTGTGTGCATTTTGTAGCTTGTGTCTATTTTGCACAATTACCCGACGTTTGCCATTACCTTCCAGATTATAGTCTCATTATCGTATAAAAAGGCCCGTTCTCGTGAATATCGGGTTCATATCTTATTTTCAGGTGGTTGTATCATGTACAAAATCTGCTGATATTGTACTGTATATTCATTGATACAAATGCCCGGCACCCATTACAACTTGCTTTTGTTCCGTTGTAATTATTTTTACTGCGTATTTGATAGTAATAACTGGAAACAGTTTAACATTATAGATGAAATTATCCAGTGCGTAAATTCCACCATGGATTTTTGTTTTTAGCGAGGGTTTCACGGAACGTTGCGTAATGAATAATTATTTCAGTGTCGGAATGGATGCAAAGATTGTTTTAGAATTTCATCTGAAGCGAGAAGAGAACCCTGAGCAGTTCAGGTGAGCCGAGCTAAACATATCAAAACACAAACCAGGCACAATGGAAGGGCCTATAGGTGTTGAATTTTTATCAATATTCATTGTTCACCCTTACAAAAATCCGATTTTAATTTGTTAGTTGCATGCCTCTGAATTAGTGACTTCTACATAGGTGGTACAGGATATTCAGATTTCATGCATATAGGGCACTGCTTAGATGCTGTGGATATTAAACTCATTTCATGCATATAGGGCACTGCTTAGACGCTGTGGAAATTAAACTCGTCCGTTAACATAGATCTTAATTTTTGAGTACACAGGAGTCGGAAACTCAATTTAATCCACTATGGTGTCCTTGGAGGAAAGGAACTTCTGCAAAGTTCATTCAAGAATTTAGATCAGCGTGTACATATCGAGGTGATTATTATCTGTAAATTACTTTCATGCTATACCTAATATATCTCTATGAATCCATCTCTGAACAAAATTTACAAGACTATTAAAATAGTCACTTTCAAAGTTCGTCTGCTGCATTTATTTACTCTCAAATTATCAGATGAATTGTCAGCATAATTTAAATCTTATTCAATGATGTTATTACTTATTTCTGGCATAAATGATACTATCTAAATTTTATGTAATGCTTCTTTCAGGTTGATGGCCATAAACTACATGTTCCACGGCTGCAAGGCATTGTTGTTCTTAATATACCAAGGTAATAAATATCTCCTCCTCACTCTCTCTCTCTCTTACCCCTTACTCTTAACTGGATGCACATGGGTATTTATACAGAATTAACAGAAACATTTAGATATTTGATTTTCTTCGATTATTTCTTATTTTTCCTATGCACTATTAGAAACTTGTTAAAAGGAGCATACCATTTTACCAGTTTAACATGTTCACTAAACGTTCTCCGTGGAAATCACTAGTTATGCAATTAAATGTAGCTCACCAAACCCAAAATCGGCTGTGCAGAAGACTACAATGGTGGAAACATTACCATGAGCATGGGTTTCCAAATTTCATTTATAAACTTATTTGGTTATTGGTTCTATCGGTTTCAAATAAACTTGCAGAGTTGTGAAAATACAAACTTTACATTTCAAATTGACGAATTTTTTTTAGTTACATGAGTGGATCAAACTTTTGGGGTTCGTGGAAAGATGATGACGTTAGTATAGTATTTGCATGCAATAATGCGCGATGTGCTTGTATCAAAGTTATAGTAAATGAACAGGCCACGGTTATAGGAAAGACGGATAGTGTTGTCGACCGGATAGTAACTGGTTTAGTACGTAACTGGTAAAACCCGTAACTGACCAATATAACCTGAAAATGATTTTAGTATCACTGGTAAAAACCATATTAAAGTTCAGCATTTTAGAGTAGAAGTCACTTTTTAGCGCTATTCACCTTATGAACAACCGACCTCATTATCGCTTAATGCAGAGAATAATATAAGCAAAAATGTAACGCTTCCTCTTGTTCAAAACGTAAACCGGTTTTACTAATATTATTCAGCTATAGTTACATCTGCAGTTGTCTTATACATATATTGTCGTCGCTACCTGCTCTCGCATTGTTTTCCAGATATTTATTTGCAGTGCACTTTCTTTAAAGGGATTTACGACTCCATCATTTGACGATAAAATCATCGAAGTCGTTGCCATATTTTCGTGCAGTCAAATGGTAGGTTTTTACAATAATGTGTACATATTGCAGCTACAGTTGTAACTTCTTTTTAAGACTCGGCTATTTTGTTGATGGGAAGCTTAAAATACGGTTAACCTTTATAGCTGTCCTTTTCATTCTAATTTGCATAAATTGTTTGTTATGTTAGGGTGTTGCGAAGGTATTTGGTGGTATGCCTTACTATAGAATGGCTCAGGTGAAGATTTGAAATACATAGTTAAAGCTGCTAACCTTATTGGGGGGGGGGGGGGGGGGGGGCGGGGATTAACCCATTGTTTTAGTTTCAAGACTGCAAGCAGCAGCTAAAGCTCCCTATCAAATACAACATCGAGGACTATGGTTTAATACAACCGAACTCACTTCCAAATTGTATTTTTTACAAAATAAAAATTGAATTTAACAATTTAATTTAAAAAATCTGATTTAATTTAAATGATGATTTTATACGACTTGTTCAAAACCTGGTTAGGGTGATCCTGAGTTAATATAAGCTTTATCATTAATTTTATTTTTCACTTTTAGTGTCGTTCAGTGAAAATTACGATCACAGATGAAGCTGTTCCAATGCAAGTTGACGGTGAACCTTGGATGCAGTCGCCTGGTGTGATTAAAATAGTACATAAAAACAGAGCGCAGATGTTAGTTCGAGATGCAGTAAGTATATTAAAACATTTGTCGGTAACTGGTTACTCGAACTTTCGAAGTTTGTGCGAAGTTTGCATCAACAGGTTAAGTCCGATCAGGTGAATATTTGACAACATCGAATAAGTACGTGAATAAAGTTCTTATGGTAAAATATACAGTAAGATAGTTTTGTTCACGAATTGTCCTGAATTTGGTAGACTTAAAACGAAAACAAACAGGATTTTATTGTGTGTGCGTTGGAAAACTATAGGACTGATCAAAATGTGTCTCGAGTCTGTCCTGTAGGTAAAAAAGGCATATAGGACTTCCATCAATTTATCTTCCTTTGCTAGGAATTTGAAAGTACTTTAAAATCTTGGACTGATATTCAGCAAGAGAAACACAAGAAAATTTATTTATCAGAAGAAGAAAATATGAAGCAAATGGTCAATTCGTTGAGGGCTCTAATTAAATGGTTAGTGTGTGTATTAACCTTCAAAATTTATCCATTCGCGGTGTTTGAAAGTAAATGTACAGAATGCCTATAGGAATGACATTATCTGCCAATTAAGAGTACAAGAGAAACTGATTGAGGTATCTGTTGCATGTGAGATAAATATGTCAAGCCTGAATGGCTTTATTTTTAGCAATTCTACATATTGAATTCAAACCAGTAATAAAAGCTCGTGTATGCCCTTTTTTTACAACTTGAATGTTTATGATAAATTTGTAGAGATTCGTTTCTAACAAATTATTTATAATTGGGCTGTAGCATTCATGTTGGTGTTTGTCACACGTTAATTCACCAGAGGCTTCTTCCTTTGGCTGAAAAAATTGAGATGAAACTAAATAGAGTATTCCCAGGAGGAAAACTTGCAGACGTAAGTAAATTTGCTAGAATTATGTTTAAGAATAAGTATTAAAAAACTCATTAATATTCAACAATAATTGTGTCCAATCCGATGTTCTGGTTTCGTCACGAGGAAAGCATTTTATACCACATAAAGTACGATAGATTATAAAAGCCCGGGGAGGGTTTTTGAATTCGGGCCAGGGAAATCATGGGGTAGAATATGTACAAAATTGAACGAACATAAACCTTTATATAAAGACACATGTGTCTTTATATAAAGACACACGTGTCTTTATATAAACACACGCCTACATAAACTACAAGTATCTATAAATGAACCGAATCTGTGCAAACAATCGTGAAACAATGGTAGAAATAGGTTCAATTTACAACACACTTTCGTTACACAAAAAATACACTAATGACACACTAATGTACTTCTAATCATCATTTTCCAAAGTTAAATACACAATTATTGAACGTTCCGCCTGATGCGGAAATAAACGACGTAGACGCACTGCTACTTGTGCTAGAGTTACTCGTTTCAGGTATATTTGCAAAAATATCATTTGATATACCAAAATCAAACATATCAAGATCAAAAGGATTGCTGTTATCAACACTTGAACACTCGTTTACATTTATATTTAAATCTGGAGGACCTACAGCTCTACTGCTCACGGCTTCCTGTTCCTTGCTCATTTTTTCATACTGTAGTAAGGCATTTGAGCGATGGCCAGTTCTCTCACGAATTGCTTTATCCTCTAAATGATTCTGAAACAATCTAGTTGCACATGTTATTCTAAGGCAGTGCGATGTTTTTCGCTTCAAGCCAGCTTCTGCACACAAGTCGGGCAAAACCTTAATTGTTTAAAGAATTAATTCCCACGGCACAGCGACAATATGTCAATTCATCTGCCTTTGGATTAGGCTTAAAGTAAAATGCATCGATTCCCTTACTTAGCTCTTCGATTTTTTCCAAATATGTAGCATAGATATTAACAATGCATGGATAATGATTTGCATCTTTTCCAGAACAACAAACATGTTTTACGACCCTAGGCTTATACTTCAAGTCATTTAAACCCCCGTGATACGTCTTTGACACACTTTCATCATATATTATACAATCACCTTCGACGCGAAAATTGGAATACCTGAGATCTCTGTGCTCTTTTGAACGTAGGCCAAACAGTTTACCATTATAAAAGTAAATTGTTCTTAACAAGCACTTGGCCGTATTGCAACCCAGTAGCCCTTTGTTCCACATCGTACGCTCATCTTCCTCAGCAATATCGCTTCTCTCTTCCTTTTTCGTTTTATTTGCTACTCCATCCGCAGTAGATTGTTTCATCTCTGCATCTAGAGCCCTTCTGAATATTTTTAGCCTAAATTTATAGAATTACTATTAAAATGATGTACAGCGTTCAATTTGCTTACGTATAGGTGTGTAACTAACCTTTCCTTGTGTTTTCCGAGCAAAGAAACATCGTTGCCGCTTTCCTTTAAATAACGTTGAAGCCCAGTAATTATTTGATACAAGCTCCTGGCAGGGTAACGGTCGCCATTTGACTTGCATACTTCTTGTACGAATTTTGTCAACCACAGATTCAGTGATTCAGCATTCATATTACAAATATTGGTGTCTAAGGCTTCAACATTCCCCAAATCAAATTTAAAGCTGCACTGCTCCTTGCCAGGATCTTTATTATCTCGCCCACTTTGCCACTCACCTAATATTTTAACCGCCCATTTCGTCGCATAACGCGTTGACTTCGGAATAGATTCTTGTAAGGCATTTTTTTCTTCTTCCTTACTTAGAGCTTTTCGAAATTGCCTTCCTGACATGCTTAACCAAACTGAATCACTTATCGCAAATTCTACTCACCTAGTTCGGCTCATTTGCATTTATTGGGTGTTTGATTCCTTTTGTTGCTAATTCCCTATAGCAAACAAACTTGATTTTCCCCGATTATTTGTTCACCTCAATCTACTAATTACACTGCTGTAAATTCAATATTCCATCGGTATTGGACACAATGATTGTTGAATATTAATGAGTTTTTTAAGCTATTTAAAACACTCGTAGTTCGTGTTTTATGCGCTATAAAACGCTCAGCTGCGCCTCGCGTTTTATATCGCATAAAACACTCCTACTCGTGTTTTAAATAGTACGTAAAGTATTAACAGATACGGAATTATTATTTATTTATTAGTAATTTTATTGAACTGGTTATTAACTTAAGTCAAACAATTAAGGCACATGCTGCTTAAAGTTATTCAGCCAAAAATATAAAACAAAAAATTAATGTGAATCAGTAAAATCTATGAAATAGGAGGGGGAGGGGCTTATGCAGAGAGACTTAATAAGTAGCTTATTTGAAGGGAACATTCGAGATATGAGTAATAGAGAGATTCAGAGAAACAGGTTTTAAATTTATAAAGTCCTGGTGGCTGATGCAAACAAAGTAGCAATCTTTTTCCAACATAGTTTCCATTAGGTTCGTAAGCTTTAGAAGATAATGTATGATTTGCTGGTGATAGCTATTTTGTCTACCTGGAAAATCACTTTAAGAGTTGCACTATGTTTGAAATTTGCCCGTTTTATCGAAGAAATTGATCATCAGGATTTTTTTACTGCATGAATTGGAGCTTTTCATGAGGCAACGCGATACGATCACCCCAAATCTTCATGCTCTGTATAACTGTTTATTCATTGTGTAACGATTTATTGACAGGAATTTGACCCTGTTTACACGGCAATCGATAAAAATTTTGTCCGGATAAATTTTTGTGCTGATACAAATATTTGCCAGCTTTGGCTCTTAAAGTACGGATAAATTCTTGTGGTCTTTGTTCCGAAAACTACAGATTTTCTCCGATATTGCTCAGAACCGTGTTTACATTTGGTAACTTGGGTCTGACACAATGGTCTGACATTTCTGCAGCAATCTACGGCTTCGCTTGGCAAAAATATGGCCGAACAAACGCAACAAGCTGCTTCACTTTTTATTTTGATGCAAATTGGCTTTTACCACCAGTAAATAATAAATGCAAACAATAATATTCCTATTTAAAGATTCATATTATCTTTTTTGCTTTTCACTTATTATTGTGCTGAACTGTGCCAACAAAAAACAACACAAAACTGTAAATGTCTTTGAATGACGTATAGTTTTCAAACAGAAAACTGGAACAAAACCTTACAAATATTTGTTCCGATTAGCGTTCACACGGGACCCGCCAGACATTTGTCTGGCACAGTACGCTTTCGTAGCAGGTTAAAAACTTGTGCGGATAGGTCAAAAACTTGTGAGCCGTGTGAACGCAAATGTGCGATAATTTGTCCGAAAAAAATATGTCTGATGCCGTGTAAGCAGGGCCCTAATATAAAGGTGTGTACCTTTTAGAGCGCATCAAGGTATGATCTTTCTGAACTAGTTTCAATGGGGAAATATTTTGAGGAAAACGTAAAGGAATTTATGGAAACTAAAGTGAATCATTTGCGCCCGGTATGTTTAAGTATCATAAAAACGAGATATATTTGTCTTTCTTCGTCACATCAGATTTTAATTATGCTCATATTTATATGTTATGCCAAGTAACGTTGCCAGTGTCGGGATATAGTGCACGTTGGCAGTAAATATTTCGTTCCTATTTGAATGCATGAAGCAGTGGCGTAACGTTACATCTGGGGGCTCACGGGGAAAAAATGATAAGAACCCTCTCCACAAAAACTACACTATAAAAGAGCAAATCGGTTATGCTCTCAAGACTTTTTTTTAAATCGCTGTTTAATGCGGCTTCGAGTCTTGGAGTTTTGAATTTTGGGTGAGATTTAAGCAAATGTTTTCCTGCACTTAGGAACTAAGCAAGATGTTACAAGCAAATGCAGACTACATGTAGTTACTCTGTCAAAACTGACTTGACTGGTTTAAATGCTATCATTCTGTCGACCTAAAATTTCTGAGAACTCAACAAAAATTAAATTGTGCGAATAGTCCAAGCAGAAATATTTGAAATTTTAAGTGTTTTTGTGTGGCAAAATTTTCTTATTTGCCAAAGTTACGACATGCAAAATGTAATGTCTAACAGTTTCAATCTGTTTTATTATTTTCTGTGTAATGTTTTTCTAAAGTTTTACTTCTTTTACACTTCTGCATTCTGACTGCCTCCCCAGGGCCCTGGGGTTTACGGCCTGTGATAATAGTGGTTACGCCACTGGCATGAAGATAGTCCGACGTTCCATATTGTCACATGTAGTGAAAGATCTTTGTTTTGAAGTATTTATTGTTGAGCTTCATGCAAAAAGCGAACCTATAATATATCCGCACAGCAGCAATATCTGCATATCGATGAAAGCATACATAAAAGATAAAATAATAATAGTAATTATTTTTTAAATTTAGCCAATGTCTTCTGAGTTACGTGATCGTATAAATGAAGGTGCAGAAATGGCACGCGAAGCGATACGAAGAGTTATTGAAATTCATGGACTGGGTTCATTGAATGAAGAGGTAAAATCTCACATTTAACAAATAACCATTTTATAATCTTTATAAAATGGTGGCTTTTACGTAGTTCTTTGTTGGTGGAAAAACACCTTCAAACAAAGCGAAATCCGTAAATTCGATTTGCTCTGACGAGCTTCGTCAGTGTCCATATTATGCTATATATAATTAACCATTCTCTATTTTTCTCTATTTTTATTGTCTCTATTTTCGCTTATTTTCACCGTTTTTTCCTTCATAGAGTGACAAGAATTCTCTATCGAAAGGGAAAGGAGTGTTCGGTCTGGGACGGTTAAAAATCAACAAAAGACCTGACTTACCGAAAGCAAACACTGCGCCTGCAGGTACGTATGTATGTATGGAGCAGCGTTTCCATACTCTATGACCTAACAACAAAAGACTCGATCTAAATGAACGTCACAACGTGTTGGGTGAACCAACTAAAGACCGGTTTTCATTCGGGACAATTTTCGTATGCTTAGGAATGGATAGGAAATTTCCTTTATCATAAGACGTTGTTAGTTTTAGTGACCCTCTTACAAAGAACCGATCCCACATTTTTGTATGCTTATGTCAAAGTGTTGTACCTGATGGGTGCGGAATAGTAATCATGTAGTACATATACAAATGTTATCAGTTGGGACCCTTAGTGCGATACATTTTACAATAGGTGTATAGGGAGGGCGGGGAGGGGTATTTTACGGCGGAGTACGTCTTCTACAACTATAAACCTACATTAGAATGTACGTTTGACGTTTTCTTACACTCGTAAAAAACATTGTTAATATAACGTCCGGGATTGGCTTGTTCAAAAGTGGATTTTTTACATTTAGGTGGAATGATTCATTTCTGGAGAGTGACAGAAGTGTGTGAATGGTTAAAAAGTATTGGTTTGGCAGAGTATCGGGAAATATTCATATTGTTCGATATTGGTGGTGATCGACTGCTTCATCTTGATAAGGAGCAACTCAAGGTATTTAATTCATGTTCAAATCCACTAACAAATGAGTCCATATATATTGTGGATAATTTACGTTCTAATTAGCACTCGAGTGAATTTGCTATTAGTATAGCAGCTTCGTCGCCGGCGCTCATGTTCTACAGCGGTGCTTAGCGCGCGAGTCATGCGCGCGCAAGTCATTTGATGTTTGCAGGTATAATTTGATGTGTTAAGACTGACGGCCCTAGTACAGGCCAGTCAAATACATATTAATCATATGATATAAATGGTACATTATAGTATGTTATAAGAAATGGGGATTCTTTCGTTGCGTTAATGATATTAAAGAGGCTTTACGTCCTTAGATGCAGGTCAACTAATCGAAAGTTTGACTATGAAGAGTCTTTTTGTGCTGTCTTTATACATATTTATTATCATTTCCTCATCTATAGAACATGGGTGTAAATAAACAAGAACACAGAAAGAAGATCCTTCGAAGCATCAAAAGTTTGTGTGGAGGTCTACCACCTAGTGCGGCATTATTGATCGACAGAACAGAACATGGTAGCCGTCATAAGATAAAAAATCTCGATATCGAGAAAGACTTTGACAGTCAGTAAATCAAATGTCTTTATGTCATTTTACTAGAAAAGGTATCTCGATCTAACGTTGTCAGTAGGGGCTGCGAAAGATCGACAATGGTGGGGGGAGGCACATATTCATATCTTCGTGTTCTACATCATTAAAGGGAAATGGCAACAAAAATTTTTACCGGCTTATTTGAAAGAAACTTCAAAACAATATATAGAAGTCTACTACAGAATTTTTATATCTGCCTTATTTGGTGAGATATTTTGACTTGAAATCTTTAGTTGTCCGCCATCTTGGATATTTGTAGATATGCATGATACGTCACAACTAGGGTCACGCAATTTTTTTTCTTACGACACAATGATTAATCTTCTCTAATAACCACACACATGGTAAGTGTTTCGAATTTCAGCACGGACTGAAAAGATTTTAAACAATATTTGATTGTTGGTAGATATTTAGGAGAAGCTTTGAATGGCTTATCCCTGTTGTGACGTCACCAAAACATTGTTAATGAGGTTAAAAATTAATCCAAGATGGCGGACAGTTCGATTATTCAGAAGTAAAACAGATATAAAAATTTTGTAAAAGACGTTTATATATTACTTTTAGAGTCTCTTTCAAATGAGACAATAAAAATTTTTGTTGCCATTTTTCTTTAATTTCGTTTGAGATCGATTGTTTTTATCGTCTGTGAACACAAATATATACCCTTTCCTCCAATCATCAATCTCCAGCGGCCCCTGGTTGCTAGTGTCTGTAGTATATAGTTAAATCCCACAAAACAGGATCTTTTACTGTACCTGAAACGGTTCAAACAGAATTCGACGTTTCTAGAGAAGCGAATTCTTTTAGTATCATTTCAGTTCGTGCAGAAGCTTTGTTTTTGTGTGCTTAGGTTCATACGGTCATGTTCATGCGAAAACTGTTTCGTTTGAAAAGCTTATCTCATTGGGCCCATTAATTTCTTTTAATTAACGTTACAAGAAAGAATCTCACCAGGATGTCCTTCTTGGTTGCACGATCGTATGAACCGATCTATGGTCCTCTTTCCGTATTTAAAAGCTTTTTCTATCAAGCAACAGAGTAGAAAACGAATCGACGAGCACCTAAATTAATTCGTTCATTTGGTATACACGCTCTCTAAAGCCATAATTAATAATAACACATTTTACGAAGTTTCCCAATTTTTTTTGCAAATTAAGTTTCTAGGATAAAGGGC
This sequence comes from Muricea muricata, assembly GCA_963855995.1. NCBI lineage: Eukaryota > Metazoa > Cnidaria > Anthozoa > Malacalcyonacea > Plexauridae > Muricea > Muricea muricata. The sequence goes on along the minus strand of OY979718.1, from coordinate 56,288,027 downwards.
AAATCACCCCACAGTTTTTGCCCGGACTTGAAATTGAAAGTGCAACTGAGCAGTTTTATCTCCAGATCATCAGGATTTAGTGTGAATAATAATAAGTGTGGATAGCTATTAGCCATACATTTAATGATAACAACATGCCGGTTTAAAACATTTTATTCTTCTTAATTTTACGATAAATCTGTTTTCTACTCTGCATCAGACGAAGGTGCATCTTTTCCATTAGACTAACACTTATTTTCTTGCACGCTTCGTAATTCAAATGTAATAATATTAATAGATTGATTTTTAGTATTTATTATCCGTTAGGCTGGTTCCTCCTAACACATGTAACTTTATCTGGTATAAAGAGAGTTTTATAAATTTAATTATTATGAATAAAATTTTTGTGTAGTTCGTGTTTATTTAATTAAGTCCTTCTCAGCACAATTTTGGACTTGTATAATACGAAATACGAAGACTTCAAGTGAAAATTCAAGTGCAACTTGTAGTATTAGACATCCTCTGAGGGTTCTGGAAATTAGAAATTATGAACGCACATCCACATTGTCGCAATCATAGTACATACATGGTTGTATGTGTTTGTTTTTATCTGACTTTATGTTAATTTCTGCAGGGTCACTGTCATTTGTATTCACAATATTTTCTTCTGTTCAGTGTATTGAATCGATAGACTCGTTTCCATACCTGTTTTGGCATGTAAAGAAAGTCGTTAAATTTATCAGTAAAACATATGTGCGTTTATAATTTCTAATTCCCAGAATCCTCAAAGCATGTCTAATACTGCAATACTCATGAAACACAAACTATATACAAACATGTTATAGTGGCATTTTCCCTTCTTGCAACATATAACCTCTGCTATGAATCTCACCCGGATGTCCTTCTTGGTTGCATGATTCGTATGAACAGATCTATGGTCCTCGCTCCGTATTCAAAAGAGAGTTTTGTAAATTTAATTATTCTAAATCAAATTTTTGTGTAGTTCGTGTTTATCTAATTAACTCCTCATCACCAGTTTAGACTTGTGTAATACGAAATAAAAAGAATTGCCCACAAGTGCAGCTGATAAAATCTTAAGTCAAATCAATCGGTATATATTACATTAACGTGTATTGCGATCTAAACAGCTTGATTTTAAATTATAAATCTAAAAGTAAATACATTTACCAGACCAAATATACTGTTATATTCGCTTTATTTTAAATCACTTTATTTTATAAAGTACAGTGCTTTAGTACAAGGATTTCGGGCACTGATAAAACTGATAATCTCACATGTGAGATTATTTATGGTAATTTCACATGTGAAAATGATCGCTTTTCAAACAATCACCAATCATAACTACTGGACATTTTATATCGGTGGAAAACCTGTAGTTTATATAATAAACAGAAAAATACATGGGTGCTTGGAAATACCAGATTTATTTCTCGTGTTGAACATGATATTTCTCACTCGTTCGCTTAAACAATGTCACACGATCTCTTCACGGAATTGCATTTCCGGCGAAACGTTGGAAGTTCTTAGAGAGTGAACTCCAGGAAACGAGTGTAAAACAATGTTGCAAGAATAATAAATCACTGTAAACAATGTCGCAAGATTAATACATCACTGTAAACAATGTCGCAAGATCTCTTCACGGAATTGCATTTCCGGCGAAACGTTGGAAGTTCTTAGAAAGTGAACTCCAGGAAACGAGTGTATTCTCGAAGGCACCCTGTGGGACAGTAAGCTACATGTATTTAACACGATGACAAGTAACCTCGAGTCTCACTTCTCGGCCGACACTGGTGGTGCATGTACTGATCTGACCTGTTGATTTCAAATATGGCACAATATACAACTCTTATACTGGTTACAGGTAAGCGTGACTATATACTGATTACAGTCATATAGCAGAATATCTGTTTCAAAAACTTTACTTGATTGGTAATATTGAAATTGGTCTGTAATTTTCACATTTAGTTTTGTCATCGGACTTATAAATTGGGATTACACGGGCCTTTTTCCATTCATCCACGTATACACCACATTTGAGTGATAAATTAAATATATATTTAATATTGCCACCTTTTTAAACCACGCATGTGAGCAATATCCAAATATTGTAATTTGTGGCGACTTTAACTTCCCAAAAATTCAGTGGGAAGAGATGGGCAAAACAAATGGTGTTAATGAAGTTCTCTTCGTTGAAATGTTAAATGATCACTTCCTATGTCAACTTAACCACACTCCTACACGCTGTAACAATGTACTAGATCTGGTGATTACAAGTGTCCCAAATCATGTTCGCCTGACAGAAATTTTACCGCCAGAACAATCATCAGTGTTTACAGATCACAATGCTATTTCGTTCGATTTTACTGCTTTCATTAAAGCTCCGCGGAAATCTGTAAGAACTGTCTACGACTATGCGAAAGGAGACCTAAATGGTCTACGTGATGCGCTAAAGTCCACAGATCTGCCATCGTTGATATCTGATTCTGATAACATTGATAATGACTGGCAACGCTGGAAGAACACATTCCTTTCAATAATTTCTGCCTTCATACCCAGGAAGGTAATCAAGGGTCGAAATCCACTACCATGGATTAACAGTAGAAAACGAATCGACGAGCACCTAAATTAATTCGTTCATTTGGTATACACGTTCTCTAAAGCCATAATTAATAATAACACATTTTAATTCCCAATTCCCATTCCCAATTTTTCTTGCAAATTAAGTTTCTAGGGTAAAGGGCAAATCACCCCACAGTTTTTGCCCGGACTTGAAATTGAAAGTGCAACTGAGCAGTTTTATCCCCAGATCATCAGGATTTAGTGTGAATAATAATAAGTGTGGATAGCTATTAGCCATACATTTAATGATAACAGCATGCCGGTTTAAAACATTTTATTCTTCTTAATTTTACGATAAATCTGTTTTCTACTCTGCATCAGACGAAGGTGCATCTTTTCCATTAGACTAACACTTATTTTCTTGCACGCTTCGTAATTCAAATGTAATAATATTAATAGATTGATTTTTAGTATTTATTATCCGTTAGGCTGGTTCCTCCTAACACATGTAACTTTATCTGGTAATAAGAGAGTTTTATAAATTTAATTATTATGAATAAAATTTTTGTGTGGTTCGTGTTTATTTAATTAAGTCCTTCTCAGCACAATTTTGGACTTGTATAATACGAAATACGAAGACTTCAAGTGAAAATTCAAGCGCAACTTGTAGTATTAGACATCCTCTGAGAGTTCTGGAAATTAGAAATTATGAACGCACATCCACATTGTCGCAATCATAGTACATACATGGTTGTATGTGTTTGTTTTTGTCTGACTTTACGTTAATTTCTGCAGGGTCACTGTCATTTGTATTCACAATATTTTCTTCTGTTCAGTGTATTGAATCGATAGACTCGTTTCCATACCTGTTTTGGCATGTAAAGAAAGTCGTTAAATTTATCAGTAAAACATATGTGCGTTTATAATTTCTAATTCCCAGAATCCTCAAAGCATGTCTAATACTGCAATACTATACCATGGATTAACAGCGACATCCTTCATAAGATCAAACAAAAGGACTCTATTCGGCGGAGATTAAAAGTCAACCCAACCGGTTACTTGAAAGAGAAATACCGACGTCTTCGCTCCCAAATCAAGAAATTGTTGCGGGTGAGCCGTGAGAACTATTACATTTCGATCGACAGCAGTTTTAAGGATAATCCAAAGCGATTTTGGTCCGCGTTAAAGCAAACGTCAAAATCTTGTAGCATTCCTGATCGTGTCTCTATGCTGCCCACGTCACCAACTCCATCACCCTCAACTAGTCAACGCAGTTTCTTCAACCAAGCGCATTCTACCCAGTCAAGCCAACCTTCCAGACTAATTGCTACAAACCCTAACGAAATAGCTGACCTCTTCAATACCTACTTCGCCTCCGTATTTACAACTGAAAACCTTCCTGTTCAATATCCTAACAAGTCATATGATCCAGTCTTAACGGATCTCAGCCTGTCTGAGTTAGAAGTAGAAATTTTACTCACTTCATAAGACACCAACAAAGCAACAGGATCAGACGAAATCCCTGCTAGACTTTTAAAAGAAACCGCCTCAATAATCGTTCCCTCCATCTGCAAGCTGTTCAACAAGTCGTTAGAACAAGGGACGGTGCCACAAGATTGGAAGCTAGCAAACGTTGTCCCCGTTTATAAGAAAGGTGATAAAGAACACACAGAAAATTACAGACCAATTTCCCTCCTGCCAATTATTTCGAAAGTTTTCGAACGGTCTATTTTCATGAATATTAGACGCCAATTTTCTCGGGCAATTCATGATCACCAGCACGGATTCCTCCAAGGAAAATCTTGCGTGACTAATTTATTAGAAGCACTAGAATACGTCGGCGCGTGTCTGGACACTGGAGGGCAAGTGGATATATTATACCTTGACATGTCCAAGGCGTTCGACCGAATTAACCATAAGCGCTTGATGGAGAAATTAGCAAATTCTGGTATTGGAGGTAACTTGCTAAATTGGTTTCGATCGTACTTGACGGATCGACGTCAACGTGTAACTGTACTTGGCGTAACATCAAAGCAACTGCCAGTTTATTCTGGCGTTCCACAGGGATCAATACTCGGTCCTGCGCTGTTTCTTCTTCACGTGAATGATCTACTCGAAGCACCAACGTCCAGTCGAGCTGTAATGTTTGCCGATGACACCAAGTTATTCTCCACGATCAAATCACATTATGATGTTACAGCTCTACAAAATGACCTTGGAACCCTAGACCATTGGTCAACAGTATCTGGGCTATCATTTAACCAAAGCAAGTGCAAACATCAAACGCTAACACGGAAAAAAGTACCAGTTACTTCCTCGTACAAATTAGACGGCTCTGTTGTATCGATTTCGAACAATGAGAAAGACCTTGGCGTGTGGGTGTCATCGGATTTAACATGGAAAAACAAGTGAACGAGCAGACAGCGAAAGCTAACAAGATTCTAGGATGTATTAGAAGAAACACTTTGTCCATCAAGAATACTGCAGCTGGACGAGCGCTATATCTTGCCCTGGTTAGGTCGCATTTTGGCTACGCAACGCAGATTTGGTCACCACAGTCAGTGAAACTTATAAGTAAACTTGAAAGAACACAAAGACGTGCCACTAAATACATCTTAAATTTACCATTTAGCACAACCGTTGACTATAAAACGAGGTTACAGTCTTTAAATCTTCTTCCAGTAACCTACTGGCACGAATACTTGGATCTCAAGTTGTTTTACAAAATTACACATGGTTTAGTAACAATTAATCCTGATGTTCTGCCAACTATCCTCCTGAATCGTAGAATTACCCGTTCAACTTCATCAAAAACACCAAAATATGCCATCCCTAAATGTAGAACTACTGCCTACCAGAAATCCTTCCTCGTAAGAGTGTGCCGACTTTGGAATGAAATTGCTGATGAACTGAACATCACTACGGATACTACATTGACTGTATTCAAATCTCATTTGCTCAAGTATTACTTCTCATCGATGAACATTAATTATGATCCTGAAAACTCTCGAACATTTAAGAGTATATGTCTAAAATGTAATTGTGTTCGTAGCCTGTTACGCCCAATATCGTGTTGTTGTTAAATTTTAAATAACATCTTATCTGTAATATAATTATGTGTATGTGTATGTGTATGTGTATGTGTAAAGTGTATGTGTGTATTCGTATATGTAATGTGTGATTGTAGAAACGTATGTGTATACTGCTATACATATATATGAAAGTATTGATATATTTGTAATGATAATACTACTTGAATATTTTTGTGTCGGGCCCGCAGTAATTGGCTATTCGCTGTTGCGGAAACCCAGCCGTCGTTATGTACTGTATTTCATTATGTAAGTCCTGTTCTTGTCTTTTTATGTAATGTAATGTGTTATCGGCAAAGTTTATAAATAAAAAAAATAAAATATATGTAAATGATTGTGCAATCACATCAGCTGATATTTTTAGAAATTTAGCTGGCAATTTATCTAGTCCAGTTGATTTACCAGCATTTAGATTTTTAAGGTCGTCAAAACACTTTCAATGTTAATGTGTGAAAAACAAAATCTTGTGTTGTTACAGTTTTTACTTAAATCATCCTCCGATTCATTGTTAGTCTCACCTTGAGATGAACAGTCCATCGCTAATTCTAATCCTATACTTACAAAATAATCGTTTAAAGATTCGGCTATGAGTTTAGGATCAGTGACACTAGTATTCTCTATATTTAGTTCATTTATATAGGTCGACTTTCCTTTTTTTCCTAAAAGTGAGTTAATCAATGACCAGCTTTTCTTTATGTCTCTAGTTTTGGAGCAATAATTTATTTTGTTTACATAGTTTAAGATTTAGATGTTCGGATTTAGCTTTACGCATTTCTTTGTTAACTTCATTGTGTATAAGTTCCAATGGTATTTTGAATTAAATTTGATCGCCCTTTTTTATTATAGTCTCGATTTCTCATAGTTTTCTTAATGAAAGTTGTCATCCATGGTACAGGATTTACTTTGGTCCTAATATGTTTAAGGGGTGCATGTTTATTTAAAGCTTCAAGGAAAAATGATTTCCAAATGAGCCAGCATATGTTTGGGTCTGTAAAAGTCAGTATCATTTCCCATGGAATTTGCGATAAATCAAAAAGAAAATCCTTTTCTGAGAAGTCCTTTTAGTTACGAACTTCTTTTACACATGTAACATGTTTCGGAATTACGAATTTACGCACGACAGATCCGAAATGCCGATATGTATAACACCAGAATGGGATACATATTCTGGTTTATTTGTTAGAATAAGATCAATTGTAGAAGCTGACAATTCTGTGACCCTCGTGGGCTCATTAATTAACTGCACCATTTGGTACAAAGAGCTTGAAAATGGCAGCCTACTTGTGTGAGCATCTACAGGTGATTTATTAACATCGCAATTTAAATCACCAAGTAATATTAATTCCTTATCTTCATTATCACATTTAAGAAGGAAAAGCTCATACTCATCAAATATAAACTTATTTCGGAATTTGGTGGTCTATACCACGCACTCAGTAAAAACGATCTACAATGTGGATTTTTTATTTCAATACAAATAATTTCAAGATTCTTTGATACCAAATCGTTTCTGTCAGCAAAGAATATATGTTCTTTTATGTAGATTACTACCCCACCACCATTAACGTTGCGGTCTTTTCTAATAATATTATAACCGGAAATATTAATTTCAGAATCAGGTATTGTTGAATGAATATTGTAGATTCATTTATTGCAAAAACATCAAATAGATAATTACCTAACATGGTGCGAATTTCATCTATATGTCTGCGTAAACTATTCACATTGAGACTTACAATTTTCAAGCCCCTTTGTTTCGCAATATTTTCTGTGTTTCCAGTTGTAATAATTGAGATCTGTGAAAATTCTCACTCTGTCTTGGTAAACGACTGATTTCCTTCGGCTTCTTGTGTCGAATGACTTTTATGAAGTTAACTGCCAAATATGAAGTTCCTTTTGCGTTTAGGTGAAGTTTACTGTTATTTAATCCTGAAGAGTCAATATTACAATTATCAATAAAAGAATATCCCTGTTCAGTACACAATTTACGAACATTTGTTTGATTAATCTTGTCGTTCACATCCACGTCCTCTCTAAGTGTAATTACGGATAGTCTGATCTTTGCATTGGGAAATTTAGAATTAGCTTTTTTGGCCAGCTTCTCAATTTTTGTTGTGCATTCATTCACAGTGTTTAAAGGGATGTCATTTGTACTAGCATGAATTATTACGTATGACGGTTTGTTTTAGATTTCGTTGAATCAATCTGATTTGAAATTTCTTCCGCGGTTTTACCAGGGAATTAATGTGAATTTTTTTGCCTGTTTGCTGGAGAGCTTTTGAGGATTTATATGCTTGATGATTGAATCGCCTATTATTACAATAGGATTTTGCTCTGACGGTGAAGATTCTTCGTTGTTAGTGGATGGAATTTGAATATTAGGTGGAATTTGCATATCATCATTTAAATTTTGCTCACTAATTAGTGGCTGAGGTCGTTGCGAACATTACCTGCTTGATTTTCTAAAACACTGAAACTATTGTGCGGCGTAAGAATGGATGTTTGATGTTCATTGTTCTCGTCGCGCTGTTCGGGTAACGAAACAGATTGCCGATTTTGCATCTGGGTTTCCTTCCTTAAGCTTTTTTAAAACCGTTGTTGTGGTAATTTAATGGCCGTTAGCAAGCTCTCTCTCTCATACTCCAAATTTTTTACTTTAGTGTTTAAGTCTGATGTCATTAGGCTACAGTTAAGATTTTTTTCACGTAATTCTGCGTTTTCTTTTAGTAGGTTTGTTTTATCTTTTCTAAGATCCTCGATAGTCGCTTGTAAAGCACCCATATGGGCAGACTGAGACTTTACGATATTTATGTCGATATCAGGTTATCAATCTGTCAACATACAACCAAGCAACAACTACATTACATTATTTCCGTATATACGGTTCAGCCAAAGTTCTCTGCACTTGCTCGTTCAACAAACGTGATTGGGCACTCTGATATATCTTCACCATCGCGTTCAGTCTCTTAGTGAGTGTCTCCCACTTCAACAGGATGTAACCTTTCCACTGTTTTCTTTTCGTCGTGAGTTTTCCAGCTTTATTAAATGTTCTAACTGACGCCGCTCGAACGTTTTCCCCTTTTCCTTTCAGTAAACTCTCTATCACCGCGATGGGCCAATTTAATCGTTTCACGTTGTCTTCTTGAATCAGAACGACATCTCCGACCTTTATCTGCAACTGCGTTAGATGCTACGCCTACCATCTTTTCCAAAAGTGTTGAAAAACATTCTCGAGGTGCTTTCCTCTCTTTAACAGTTCGTTTCTTCCTTCGTTCTGTACGTCGATATCTTCTTGGTCCGGAACAGTAAGTATTCGCCTTCCTAACACTAAATAGAAAGGCGTTAGTGGCATGAAGTTAAGGCTCTAGAGTTCAAGACTCCTTCTACTCGAATCAAATATGTCTGGTGTAACGCAAGACTTTCTTAAAACATCTTTTGACGCTCCTAACCATTTTCTTGTAAAAGCCTACCCACCAAGGGGTTTTCCCGACAATATATCGCTATTTTATGTTCTTAGATGCCATAAGATTTCTGATTACTGGACCTTTAAACGTTTTACCATTGTCTGAAATGATCAGAGAGGGAGTTCCACGTCTTCAAACGAATCGTTCTAAACTTCTCAAGAAAGCTTCACAGGACATGTTTGGAACCAAATCTAAATGTACGAGTACGGCTCTACTATACTTGCACATGTATACAAAGTAACTTTATGCATATCCTTTTATTGATGAACTACATATGTCCTTCAAGTACATCGGGCCTGCGTGATCGACGCCTATGATGGAAAAGGCTAGTTTGTCGGGTAACGGTGGAGCTTCTGGGTTTCCATAAGGTAGACCTTCTAATCTTCGACAATTAGTACATTTGGAAAGGATCTTTTTCACGAACACCATTGTGCATAACTTGTTTGTGAATTTGAAGAACAATCAATCTTGTATAAAGAAGTGGTCACTCGGTAATAGGTAGTCTAATGATCATGTTCGACCATTGATACCAAATCGTAAAACAGTTCAATAGGTGTTGACTTTCACATTCTTGGCCCGTGATTACCGTTGCGTCATCGGCAAACTGGAACCAATAAATCGGATTCATGAAGTTAAACGTAAAACAAAATTGACGGCATTTGTCCGCTTTAATTTTTTAAACAAAAGTGTTAAAGCACATATTAAATAGTAATGGACTGAGGCAGTCACCTTGAAGCACACCACGGCCAACAGTTATAAATGGAGTACCAAATCCTGAGGTTATCATCGAGGTCTTAAAATCCGTGCATAAACTTTTGATGATACATCAGTTATAATAATAACAATAATAATAATAAAAATGAATTCAACTTTATTTATTTGATTTACTATATTTACATTGATAAACTTAACTTATAAAAGGTAGTCTATCTATGTCTACTTGAATAATGTTTGGTTATATATATATATTAATAAAAAATAATAATAATAATGCTTTTTATATAATAATAATAAAAATAACTATTTTTCTTATGTACAAACAATTGCAAATCTTGCTTAAAAAGGTAATTTACAATCGCCTACTTGGATTACTACAATAAAATGGCTATATATAAGTATATAAAAATCAATTTAAATTGTCATCAAATCCGGATTCGACCATTCTTTGTCTCGACAGCAAAAGATGTAGTACGTTGATCTTATAGCGATGTTTATAATTTTCCTTATTACATACTTTTGATGGTTATTATCTACATTCAGTTCTTTAAGCATTTCAATGAAAGGAGACGATTCATGGTCAAAACACCAAGTGCACTAACAGATAAATTAACAAATTTAACAGTTTTGAAATGATTCATTTGATCTCGAATTAGTGCTGCATATTTAGATTGTTTACGTTCAATGTTATTTCTAAGTTTAGTCTCGCATCCCACTGCATTTTTTCAAAATGGCCGCCAGTGAGAGTCGTTTTGATGTATTATACTTTTGCCAAAATTAGCAAATGGAGAAAAATTGCATTAATATAAACTCAAAGAATACAAACGAACTTTGATGTTAAACTATCTTAAGGTAATAGATCGTCTGCAAATACCTTATTAAATACTTTTTTCAATATTTAAAAATTACAAGTAAACTTTAGTCTTTACTTAAGAATTTTCAGAAGTAAACTGTATTCATATAAGACGACAGTGCATTTTATACACGTACATTTTACTAAAGAAATTATATTAAAACAATTATTCGCCTCAGGCTCAGTGATTATGGTAAATATTCACCTTGACTTCGTCTCGGTAAATATTCACCAATGATCACTTCGCCTTCGGCGAATAATTGTTAATTAATTAATGATAATAATGATGACATTGCATCTACATAACGCCGATTTATAGATACTTCATCACGACGTTTTGGCCACGCCAGGAATTTCATCAGTTAAATATTTTATAACCCAACTTTAAACTACTTCAACAAGATATAAAAATGATCAGAAAGATGAAATTTTTAGATGAAGATCGAAATTTTCTTTGCATATACACTTATTCGTTATATAGTGCTGATGGTAACTGCTGGATCGTGGGCTCAAGTACCTCCACCTCCAATCGTATTCATCCCGACTTTGTACGTCACAGGAGCAATCGAAAATCCGGCATCCAAGCAAGCAATTCTCTATCAGGCCAACATATGTAACACAACCCTTTATGAAAATATGATGGTTATCACACGGGTTAATATTCCGTTAGGATGGAACCTAATTACCGGGGTGCTTGCAAAAATAAAGGTTAGCACACAAAGATTTGTTTGTTAGCTACTCTGGTCTCCTCCTTGATCTCCTTTAATATCGACTGTTGAATATCGACTATCAATGTTCGACTATTTTCTTAATTATTGTTTCTACATGTATAGCTAGTTGCTTTTTAGGGACTTGTCATTAAATATAAATTTTCACCCCTGCTGTAACCACTCTTTCCAAGTGCCAATTGTTTCCTAGAAATTCATTGTGAACAGTATGTAGTTTGGTTTCTCACCTTTAAATCATATTTAGGTTTGTACGAGCGCAGATTGCAGTACTGTTCTTTGCACAAATTACCCTGCTGGAAAATTTAATGGTCAACATAACTGTACCTTCCCTTACAATGCAACAATGAGTTCCTTGTATATTTCTGTAACTGCTGGCAACGCGCCGTACATTGCTTGGACGGTAGCCATGGAATTCCTTCCTAAAGACCAGTATGTTGAGAAGCGAAACCGAAATCAATTGTACTACAAAATATTTGAATTTCCAGAGCCAGTTGCGATGAACTCGGTTACTGATGCAGATGTGAAAGTGTTGCAACAGGTTGTCCCCCCTGGAAGCGCATATTCGGTGACAACATCAAACAAACAAGATTTTAGGCTGGCTTTTTGTCCTGACAGTGGAACAACTCCAAGGTGGGTGTTTATCTTGTGCCTGTGTCGTGAACTACAAACCGATTAATTGGAGTGTGAGTCAGTGACTGCCACTAACCATGCAACCGATAGCTTTTACTAAATTTGAACACGTGTAGTTTTTACTTCGTAGTTTATTGAAACAATGAACTGGAAAACGCTATGATGCGGATGCCAACTTCGTGATACGGGCTAGCGCCACTGAGCTTTATAAATACTGGAGGAGCGGCCCTCCAGGGAGTATATTTTTATAGCTCAGTGGCTACCACGTAGAAATTTATCTGCAATTTAATACTGTGGCAACCGGCCATCAAAAATAGATAAAGTTGGATCTACTACAGCAATGAGGCAATATAAAACACCATATCATACAATCTCTCCAAAACTTTTTTGTCCAACCCCACGCCCCGTATAAGGACTGTCTTATGCAAATAAATTGTAGAAAACATACAAATGATGCATTTTATCCCGGACTATCTTTAAAGCAACTACCGTTTATAAATGTCTCCTTACAGATACAACCTGGATATCATTGTTACAGCACTCGACTCGATCTCAGCAATGGCCACCTATGCATGCGAGCCTCCAATTAACCGTACTGTTGGTTGTTTACCAGATGATGCAGTTCAGTCAGATGCTCGCGGTATTGCCATCAATGTCATCACACTGACAAGCGACTCTGGCGCACCTAGAGATGTTTACCTTGCTGTTGTGGGATGGGGAGATGGGGAACAGACTAACAAGTTTTCTATTGGTGCAGTGATAAAAAGTTACTAAGATTAGTATAGACGGATGTCCATTCCTGCCCCTCCTGGCTTATTTTCCTGTACGACTTAAATGATTAATTTCCCTATGTGATTTACGTTACATTAATTCTTATAACGATTTGTCGTATTCCTCAAAGAATACAATTTAAGGGTTCAAATATAACTGAAAATTATAGTTTGTAAATTCAAGTTTTAATAAAACGGCACGAAATTCTTGTTTTGTGAAATACTTACAACTGCGATACATGAAGTTTATTACCTTCTATTTAAAACATTTGCCACAGAAGCTCACAGAAGGAACTTAACAGAAGAGGCCACTCGGGTCGCAGGCATGGGACGATGAGACAAAAAAGGGAAAACTAGAAACCCAATATTTGTGCCTCCCCCTAATCAGGGGAGTACATTCTTCATCATTCTTCGGCTTTAAATTTCCGACATGAAGCACAAATTATGAAGACAAATTTTGATAAACACCCAAGAAAGCCTAGAAAGATGTCAACAACGCAAAGCTTTCATAAAAACGCATGTCAAACGTAGCCTTAAAAACCTATCAATTATTCATTTGGTGAATCAGTGGTCCTTGCTAGAAAAGCTGCCTTTGGCATATAGACACGTTTCTATCATTGAGTAAAGTGATGTTTAAAACAAAAATGTTGCAAAAACAAATCTCAAAACAACTAAGCGATAATCGAAAAATATACTCAATACTCAGTTTTATACAAATTTCTAGCTTGTTCGGCTTAAAATGTAAATAATCTCAGCTGATGTTGCCTCAAAATCTTATTATAACATATCATTTAAAATTTAAGTCACCCCTTCCTGGATAGAGTTACTTAATTGTGATACCTGTCTTAGTTTTTCTATTATAGATCAAATCAGAGACTGGACTTCATTTGCACCAGTGGTATATAGGTATGGCGTACGTTATTATATCTTATGAATTAGTATAAGTTGTATATTTATAATATGTCTTCAATTAACCCCCTCCCCCCCTTGTCGTTTGCCAAAAGTGTCAATTACTTGAGCGTCCTTTCCAATGGTTCGGTTAACAGCAGCTCGTGCGCACTAGGCTCGTCCGTCAGTGACTTATAAAGGACGAACGTCCCACTTTTGAGTTTTTTTTTTATAATTTTATCAACCAAGTTTTGTAATTCGTTTTGTCCGAATCATTTACGATTTGTTGCCAGAATGTGATACTCCAAAATTGTGTGTGTGTGTGTGGGGGCATTCGCCCCCTTGCTTGTATGCCGGCTTTTTTAGTGAAATTACCTTATTCATGATTGGGAAGGGGGGGGGGGGGAGGAGGGGACACTTGTTCATATTTTACATCTTCACTGACAATACAAACAATTGATTTTCAATGACCTCACTCCCAGCGACCTTTAGGAACCCACAACTACGTGGACAGTGATATTCGTTTCTAAGCGTCTTCATAGTCAAAATGAAAACGATATGAACTGCAAAAATTGTCTTCGCATCAAGGTTTAAGGTTTTGTATAAAACAAAGTGAATAACTATTTTTCAATATTAAGCGTTGCGTTTTATGTACACCATGTACAGCAATCCTGTCTCAATATGTATATGGCTTACTGAACGCATAGTTGGCCTTAACGGGCTTTTGACAAGAAATTTTACCCATAGTTTTCATGATTCAAAGCTTTTAAAATGACCATGTGAAGGATTTTATTACAGTACGATATTCAACAATTTTTAGATTGCGAATTGTTATGGTTATCTCATCACAATATTAATCTTTGAACTTGTTCTGGTATGGTAGAATCATTCATTACAATTGTTACTGGCAAGTCATATATAAAAGCAAACGTGCAAAGACGTCCTGTGTGCTAATTTGGCAATTTTACATTCATAAAGACTGCGATAATTTATTTCATTATTTATTGAAAATATTTTAGGAGTTTTGATTGGTTAAAGCTAAAGGTGAAATCGTCATATCCGCTTGGTAGTTGCCCAAATTTGGGGTTGAAAATAAATATACGACATTATGACTCGTTTCGCCGTATATTGACTGACTTTGTAATCTGACAATTTACCGTAGGAAAAAAGATAACATGTTGATTTTACCAGAATGCATTGCGGTCTGAAATTATTTAAACAGTCAAACTAACGTCTTTTGAAAAACAACCAGAAGGTTATTTTATACTTGTGTTAAAATTTCAATCCATTAGCTCTGCTTCTTGACATGTTTTCCCATGCAGGTATTCTTACTTGATACCAGCAATACATTCTGGTAAAATCGACATGTCGCCATCTTTTTTGCTACGGTGAATTGTTTTAAGAATATTTTTTCGTAGTCTGATTGTCTTATTACAGTTTCCGAACAACTTCGCGCTGTTCCATTATTAGCAGCTTGTGTCTTCTACTCTTCTTACTTACAAAGCAAGCGTTTAAACTGAGTTTAAAATATTCTAAAAAAATAATAAAATAATTATTGAATTCGGTTCTCGCAGGATATGAGGAATTATTAAGGCCTCGTCTTCGGCAGATAACACAAACCTCTGCCTTAATAATTCCTCATATCCTGCTCGACCTCATTCAATAATTGTTTAATGAAAAATGTGATGTAACAGCGATGAAAATTTACATACCAAGCATCATTGAGAATTTTATGATTGAAGCGAGTTAACAAAATATATAGCTATATATAAATATCGTTGGTAACACAAAGACAATAAAAATTGATAAATATGGGGTAAATACGCCAGGTGCTCATAAAATGAAAATAATCTGAGCCATAATGTTGATTGTGTGGGCTGAATTTGTTAGTGCGGAGGAGTACAATTTATGCATCCAGTTGTGAAATTAAAATATGTGTGTTACATATCACAGCAGGAAAATTACCTATGGAGCAGGTATGACCATTTTTAGTTGCTCAACCTCCCTATGTCAACATTTGCTCAACAGCAATACAGCGACGGGAAAGTATTACTTGGAAAAATCGAATTTAACACAAAGGTAAAACGTTTACTCTTTACTGTGTGTTCGATATGACAGAGTGCACATTTTTATCCGATTGTTTAAGGAATTATTATCTAATGTAAGATTATATCCATTCATAAACAAAGGAATCACAACTCAGCATGTATTGTCAGATATAGTTGGTTAAACTTTAACTAAACGGCTAAGGAAGGGTACGAGATTCATGTATTTCATCTCTAAATCTGAATATTTTTCAGTGATTATTTTTATGTTTCAATTTATTTTATACTATAATAACTATTTATAATATAATTACTGATTTTACGAGACAACTTAATAAAAGTCTATAAGACTAAGGCTAATTAGCAAAGTTCAAAATGCTATTGTGTACGTCAAATCTACCTAGTTCGTTCCTATTCTGAACAGTGTATTGTGTTAATTTCGAGAGAGTATGAATCAACCTACCGAATTCAAAGACTGGCTTCACTAGGTATAGAGCAAGAGAGTCAGCGCCTAGCCTGATCACTTGCTGTTCGTTCATCACGAAGCCTATTGTATTGCATATGACTACTTTTCTACTTATTTTTCCACTAAGAATTTTTCCCTGGGAAATCTGCAACCGCGTCACTCTGCAGCCGAACTAATATTACAACATTCTTTGTCGTGAAGTACGCCGAAACTGGCTCTAAATGATTTTGTTAAATGTCGATATCTGCCGGTTTCGAAGGTCTCTTAAGATTTATTTTATTAGGTTAATTAGGCAACTCCCGGTTTGTGCTAAATACAATGAAAAGTAAAAGCAAGGATTTGACGTTTCGGTAAAACGCCGACTATAAGCACATTACAGGTCTGTTTACGCCGGCGCTTTTTGTACGTTCCAATTTCTACTGCGTTTCTCTCTTTTATAGAGAATTTGAACGAGTGAATTGTTAACATTTTCGGAATCAGTGGCCATTTTTATATTAGAGACGCATTATGCGTCTGGACGAACTTGGGCAAGGTTTTATTATTCGTCTGATTATGCGTCTGTAGCATAAAGACGACCACAAGACGCATTATGTGTCTGGACGAACTATGTTCGGTTCTTCGTCTAAACAGACGCACTATCGACGATAGTTCGTCCAGACGTATTATGCGTTTGTGTGTATAAAGACGGCACACAGACGAATAATCTGGCTATTCTAAAACCGTGATGCAAAAAGCCACAAAAAAATTATTTTAGTAGTTAGCCAGATAGTTCGTCGGATTATATGCGTCCCATCTTTATACTATATATAGACGAACAGTATAGAAGGACGCATTATGCGTCTCTAGTATAGGAACGGCCACGAGTCACTAAAGTCATCCACCGTTAATCAACTCTTTGGTATCAACCAAAGTAGACAATGAAACTGAAGTTGCAAAAAAAAGTCACCCATGAATACGAGTCCAAAAAGGCTCATACACTCCGAATGCGATTCCGTAACGCGACGCTGTTTTCAAGTCTTTGAAGGAATTTAAACCAGTTTAAGATATGAAATATTTGAAAGTATGTGAACAAGATTAGTTAAGATCTTCAGGCGCCCAATTTGGAAAAATATTACATTGCGATAATTATTTTTGTTTTCAGTAAACACTAAAAAATCGTGTCTGTGATTTTACGTGGGCTCTCTTTCAACGAAGGTTGTCGCTGCGTATACGGTTATATTATGCGTGAGATCTATCATGATGCATGATACTATTGTAAAAATTCAGTGAGGCATTCCAAATGATTAATGTGGTTCAGTACAAATTTGAAATATTCCAAAAATAAGTTACTAGTGTACATTACACTGGTTTTGCGTGGTTAAGTTACAGTTGTTGCTTGGTAACACAAATGTTAAACAAATTAGTTCAGGTAATCCCTGGTCAGTGATGTGTAAGATTGAATTTCCTCGCTCTTTATTGCAGAAGGGATGCTATCGCTGGGTTTAACATTTTGGATTGTTAGCATTGTTAACGATGTCACAAATGTCGACATCACAAGTAGTTGGGCGGCGGGAAACGAGCTGTGCTTCAATGCCATTATTAAAAATAAATGTGTTGAGGATATCATGGATGGTTGGAAAGTGTATTTAAAATCGTCGCAGCGTTTGTCCACATTCACTTCAACTAATACTACGATTCTGCACAGCGACGTAAATGCGTTCTTCATCCTCGAAAACCTTTCTTGGAACAGTCAATGCTTGGCAGGGGAAACAATCCGGGCATCGTTTGAAGCATGCACACCACAGAATGATAGCTTGCCTAAACTGACAGCTGAGTTTCAATTATGTCCAAAGATAACGCCACCTAAAGCTCTGAAATCAATCCTAGTTCCTGTTGTCATGATTCACGAAGATACTTCGAGCTTTCGAGCATCGCTAAGTGTCACAGTGCCAGTAACAGTAGAGGGTGAGTGGGCAATTTATCTTGCAGTGTCAACGCAACTATCCAAACTCGATGCAACTAACGTTTTATGAGAACCAAATCAAGGTGACATATTCACTCTAACAAACGTGAACTGGCGGGAAAGGTTCATTGCTGACGTAACTCACATTCTGGAAATCGAAGGATACAAGGCGGTACAGACAATAACAAAACCTTGCATTAAAGCAGTATTTGCACGGAAGGAAGACATGGAACTAAACCCTTCAACAATGCATGTCGCTCCTACCACAAGCCAAA
The DNA here is from genome assembly GCA_963855995.1 of Muricea muricata. NCBI lineage: Eukaryota > Metazoa > Cnidaria > Anthozoa > Malacalcyonacea > Plexauridae > Muricea > Muricea muricata. Next base: position 56,269,601 of record OY979718.1, on the reverse strand, counting down.
CACTCTTACATACGATGCAGCAAAGCTTTACACTAACTCCTTCACCATCCCTATCAGAACTAGGAAGGACAACGTCTTCTCAAATTTTAAGTACCAGCACCGAACCACTTCACACTGTGGCATCTCTCCACACAACATATTCCGGAGCATTTGTAGAGAGTTCTGCAACTATTCAAAGTTCACTAACAATGTACGTGCAACCATCAAGTACAACTACAACTGAAGATATCTTCCTACCACATGAGTGTGGTGACGTGATCCGTCCAGCAGGATACAACCACTTAGAAACGACTGTGCTTCTACTTCAAAACTGGCCTCAAGGCTTTACTGGACAAATAACATTTACAACTACAGTTGACGTTCGTGATGGTTGGCAGGTTGAGTTGGTAATGAACAAAGAAATATCTTCCATTATTGTTTACACTGTGTCAACGGCAGCAACTAGCGGCAAAAGGTTTACATTTCATAATAAAGACTACAACAAGCAGCTTGAAAAAGGGACTAGCGTTGCTATCGATTTCGAAGCTACAAAACAGATAGTGAATGAGAACGTGCCATGTATGAGAGCTGTGTTCATGTGGCCGATTGAGAAACCTTGTGCAAAGATAACCTCGGTCACTGGAAGTAATTTCATTAATGCGACTGTGACCATCACAAGTCAATGGAATGAAGGCATAGCGGGAAAAATAACTATAGTTGTACCAGAAGAGATACGAAATGGCTGGAAGATCGACGTTTTGTTTGATATTCCTCTTACATTGACAGTTTATGATGCAATAAGTAGTTCTTCCACAGGCACACTCTTCACTTTGACGAATCAAAGTTACAATAGAGAACTGCAGAACGGACATACTTTAGGTATTGACTTCAATGCGGCAAAACAAGAAACTGGTGCAACTGTACTCTGTGCTCACGCTATATTTCACTGGTAACATCATAACACTAGACACGAATGATCACCCCATACTATTTGCTGTTGAATCATATTATGAAATGACCCTTACAGCCATGCACCTTAGTTCAATCTCATGTGCTCGTCAATTTAAACCTCTACTCTCCACACCACTGGACTATGTCGGGTTTGGTTGGAATCCCTAGGTAATCCCCACAGTCCCAGGGTTGGGAGGCAGGGTCTACATCAAGTGCATCTCTTTATGTGACGTTAGAACTGCCATGCTAGTGTACCAGAACAAAAAATGTCAAATAGATTTTTCTCCTCTATACTATCAGTTAGTGAAAACAGTTCACATACGTAACAGGTACCGTTACAATATTCTGTTGGGCAACTGATGTTTAACAAATGAAGAAATTCGTAACATAATGTGGTGTAGTATCAAGCAGTCTTGAATGCCATTAACAGAGCAATATAACTCTTCCCTGGGGATTAAAACAGCGTTTATTATTACATAATACGAGTTACGAATATACCGCCTATGATCTTATCACGAGTTTGGAACTGGGATCAAAGAACGGAATATTCGTGATCTTAACATAAAAAAAATATGAAGTTTCTTTCAAACTTCAAACGATTAACTTTTTAACTTTCAAACGATCAAGAGATCTCCTGTAATTATATTAATCCTTGTAATTGTGAAGCAATTTATATAATCTTCGTAATTTTGCAGCCAGCATGGCAGGCTGTCTTTATGTAGAGTATAGAGACTGTTAAACTATAGGGCCTGTCAGAAACCCCAGGTAAAATTGATCACCGCCCACTTGGTTAATACTCGACTAAAGATTGTTGAATAACACTGAATAGGTAAAAATAGATAATACTTAACTGGAGTTGGTAAAACTGAAGCAGCTGGGAAATTTGCCCCCGCTGTGCAAAAATATTGTTGGCGGCTAAACATAAAATGTAATTAGCATATTATTTGCGAAATACAGATTGGTTTCAGAGGTGCTCGGAATTTAGTTTCTTTGACGAGCCAGTTATAATTTTGTTCACAATTTTTCATTGATTTCAGTAAAGGACTGATATAGCTGTCAGTTAATCATATTTTGAAGTGATGACATCGTCTGTAGAAGCAGATTTCCAAACTTTGACATGTGAGTGGGTTGCCAAGAATCAAGCGCGATGTTGAATTTACGTTTGACTTAATACTGAAAAATTTAGCTTTTGCTCCAAAAACATATTTGTTTCCTGTTACTTCCAATATGTTTATGTTCCTGTCTTTTTGTTTTATAAATTCCGCTCATGGCCAATAGTTTGTTGTGAAACTCGCTACCGGAAAAGTACTTTTAATTACGGTTGTTGTTGAAATGGTCGTGAAAGTGATAAAACATCCACAATTACGTGGGTCGCCAGTGCAATGATGTCTTTGATACTGTATAAATGTTTTCGAACAAATGGTAAAGATATTTTTCAATTGACTAATGCGTTTAGTCGATCGATTTCAGTGACATTTTTGTATTGTTGTTCGAGTACGAGCGTTGACTAGTTTGAGTCGAATTTTAAAAAATCAGCCTTTTGCTCCAACACGATTTTAGCTCGAACTTGGCCTTCATGTTTATATCTACTCGCCTGATTTGTTAGCGTGCTTTTAAAAATTACGCTAAAAGGTCGTTTAGTCCTCTGAAAATGCTCGTGATCCATGTTTGTTATATGATTTTTAAATATCACGCGTAAATCACGCAATTTCCACGCGTTCACGCAGGCTTATCAGGCGCATGCTCAGACAAATTTCTTAGCTGCTTAAAACTGATATTATCAGTGTCACACTATGAACTGCAGGCTCATTTTTTCTTGACGGCAATTTGCATCCGTCGTATATTTAAACTATACTTCGGAAATTCTATTTTGTTTTATACTTTTTGAAAATGTATAACAAAAAGATATTTTTCAGCATTATTGAGTTTAACAAAAAAACTTCCATGACATGTCAGGATCATAGGACGAAACTAATTGTTTTTTGTTTTGTAAATTAGGTCAGCTTTGAAGCACATGCACAATAAAATTTTCATAATAAAAGCTACCGTTTTTTCACCTTTAATGAGTTCGATGCCGCAGGATGTATTCAAAAGTTAAATTAATTTGAAATCGCCCACAATATGGCGATCCGGCTCAATATACGAAGTTTTGCTTAATACAGATTGTTTAAGTAAAATGATGTATAGAATAAACGAAAAAAATCTGAAAATTGTTAAAACACAGTGGATGTATAGATTCACTTGAGCACGAAGTTTGAATGCTTTAAGTGGTTGGTGAACAATGCTACACCCGAGAAATTCTCCACCCACCAACTCACAATCACTTCAAGCATTCAAATCGCAAATTCAAGCATTCAAGATTAACCGGTCTGAAATGCACATGCCCTTATTCTACATTTTAAGTACTCAAATTAGTAATCTAGTTTACTAAAATACTCCTTATCTTATATCTTGAGCAGCTTCACGTAGTACAGAGCGATTTCAGATTTGTTCAATTCTTAATACTTCCTGTATGTGGGTGGTTTAGTGTAGGGGAAAACAGGGCCCAGAACTGTGATGTCTGGTTAATAAATGCTTTTTTTTAATAACTTGTAATTTATATGTCTGAAAAAATTTGACGAAGAACAAAAAAGGCCAAATTAAAAACGAAGACAACCATCATCACTAATGTTATATACGTATTCATACACGAACATTACAGTGCTTGCATGCATGAAGTGAAGATACAGTACAATTCGAGTTAATTTTTACACCTCCGATGTGTATCGTTTTCAAGGTACTTTGATATATATTTATTTTATTTAGCAATAAATCTTAATCACACACATACTACTTTTCTGCCTTGATACAAAACTATTTAACCACTCCCTGAAAATACTGACACAAGTTGTCCAATAGAGATCCATTTTTCAATCAAAATCACTAAATTTGCCAATTATTTTATTTAATCACCTATTTGGTTTTAAAATTTCAGGTAGACAACAAGTTTCATCAAGCAACGTAAGTGATTTTAAAAACAGGAAATTGGATTTCTATTTCAATTGTTAACTAGTTCCACTCAACTATAATAAATATCATAAATTCAAGTTTCACTAGATAATTGATGTTTACTCAATCACTCACTTAATTCTAGATGAAGCTTCTTTCTTGTTTACGACTGCCCATTTTCTTTTTTTATAATGTACACTTTTTGATTAGAAACAGTGGCCATTAAGGTGAAATCATTGTAGACAACTGAAATGAACATATACTGTATGTACCGGTATATACTACCAAAGACATGTACTAAATCTTTACTTTTTACAATTTAATATCTTTGTTATACGGGTAATAATATTGGGCCTAGTCTGATTAGGGAAAACATGCACAGAATTTTTTTATACACTCTATGCAGGGTCCAAGAAGCATTAAAATAATGAAAAATCTGACATATGTTTAGTGAAATACTGGAAGTACATAGCATGAGCAGTTAATTCACTCACTCATTTGATATATACAAGTCAATTGAAAACTTATGTCAAACACCAAATATCAAGTTAACAAATATTTTTCATTGTTTTTAGCTACTATCCAATGACAAAGTTTCATAGACCTAAGGAAAAAGCTCCAGTCTTTCTACCTCCAAACTCTTTTCTCGCCCGCAGGTAGTGCCAGCCTTTAAAATTCCGCCCGCATTTAAAATACCTGCGGAGGAGGTAGCCCGTCTTTGAAGAAAAACAAAACCGTTCACGCAATCAATTTTAACAGTTGACATCATCTTTATTTTGGGTGTTGTATAAACACTTAGAAAAGACTCCATAGGTTGTTCAAAGCTGGGTTAGCACTAATGCTGGGTTAAAGTTTAACTCACTGTTTTAGTTTTTATATTCCTACACGTCAGTTTTCTCAAAACGTCAGAAACCAAATTACTATTATTGATTTAGACAAAGATTGTAAACAAGCCTCCAGGAAATTTCCATTAATTTCTACATTAATCTAGGGTTATGCTAACCAGCTTTTGAATAGCCAGCCCCATCTGAACAACAAACAACAAATAATTGATGGCAGATTAAAATTAATCTTCTAGCCCCCTCTTATTCTGTCATTACAATACCAAGACTGACTATTTATTTCATCACTGACATTTTTTGTATACATGGATTAAATTATAGAATTAAAATATATTGCTTGATTTAACATGGCAAAATTTAATCTTTACCTGAAATCCTTTTACAATTCTGACTATCATCAGCAGACAAAGGAACTTTGGTAGCATATTGCAACATTTTTACAATTATATTTGCCATTCTCTCTTCATTCTCTAGATCTCCTCCAGACTACATGAAAGTTAATCAGAAGTTTCTTAGAAAGGTAACTCCAATACCAGCAGACCTAGCTACATTTATCATCAGTAACATTAATTTTCATTTAGAATATTCAGTGAAAACATAATATAGGGGTACTAGGAAGCCATTGTAAGCAGTAAAATTACATCTAACATGAGAATATTCCTAGGAGTGATTAGTGTACTGCTCTACCTTTCATAGCCAAGCCTAATCACAACAGTATGCTTGATTTAGCTCTGAGCATTCCTCCCTACAAGCTAGTTTATGAATATCCACAATTATCAATACCGGTATGTCCTTTCTCATGTGCATATAACGTTCATTTACAACAACTTACATGAGAATCCGCATGATGTGTGAAACAATTATTGGTAAAGGTGCTGGGAACCATAGTATCATGTCCAAATTGATGAATTGATGACATTTATTTAAATGAATTATTTTTTACCTATTTGTAATAGTACCCATACAAAACCACTTCGTTTAAATATTAATATTTGTAATAATGAAGCTTATAACTGCATATTAAATATCTGACATTATTATAGTCAAATTATATCCAGAAAATGCACGCCAAATTTAAACATTGCGCGCGAATACTGTATTTGAGGCGCATCAAACAGAGAATGTACAAGCAAGTATATTCACACTGTTTGGACAAAACAAAGAATTGGTACGCCTACAATAAATTGCTTTGCGGTTACCAAAAAAATCGTAGCCCTGAATATTGCAAGACATTCAAACGCTTTCCAACAGAGGTCAAGAAGGTCGAACTTGCAGAATTGCGAGCCGGTGACGGTCGCCAAATCTCATATCGGTAATTCTTCGCTGGATCAAGAAAAAGGTTGTACCTAGCCTATATTAAAACATTATAAACCTTAAATATATGCATATTAAACTTTTTGTGCACTGGACTTATATAACTATGTGAATAATGATTACATATACATATTATGCATTGTATGTACCAATTTAACTGAGTTAAATTAAATCTGCGAAAAGAACTTAGGAGAAACTCTTGTGTCAGAAAGATGCAGTCATCGTTTGCTGACAGGTTAAGAAGATGTAATCATCTTTGCTTAATTAATTAATCAGTGACGCGAAGTCTTTGTAATGATCATGAAAATACTATATGTTCATATACTTTACCTATTCGCAATTCATGCATTGAGTTAAATCAAATCTGTGACCAAATAAGTATAATTATCCGAACATTGTAGTCAGATTGAACTGAACAGAGTCAAGTGAATTTCAAAGCAAGCTTTGTATGTGTTTCTATTGTAAAGAACTTAGCAGAGACTCCTGTGTCAGAAAGATGCAGTCATCTTTTGCTGACAGGTTAAGAAGATGTAATCACCTTTACTTAATCAGTTGATGCGAAGTCTTTTTAATGATCATGAAAATACTACATGTTTATATACTTTACCTATTCGCAATTCATTGAGTTAAATCAAATCTGTGACTGAGTAAGTATACTTATCCCAACATTATAGTCAGAATGAACTGAACAGAGTCGAGCAAATTTCAAAGCAAGCTTTGTATGTTTCTATTATAAAGACCTTAGCAGAGACTCCTGTGTCAGAAAGATGCAGTCATCTTTTGCTGGCAGGTTAAGAAGATGTAGTCATCTTTGCTTAATCAGTTGACGCGAAGTCTTTGTAATGAAAATTATAATATGTAATAAGTGAATATAGGCCATATGTTATTGTGGTATGCACGGATAAAGGATGAATTTTATTGCATTATATATAGTATATACCTGAAAGCAAACTATTACAATCAAGTCACTAATTCTCTTAATGCACCGGACATATGGTTAATCCATAGGACTGCATTTACCACGTATATTCTCAAAACTATTAACAGAAGCTGGATGCGTGTTTTTAACTTAACCAACACTGTGCCAATATCGTCTTTCATTTCAGTAACCTATTTCCTAATATTAAACTAAAACCACATGCAGCTGCTTCCATACCAACTGTGAATAGAGCCGGATTGATGACAGCTTTACCTATTAAATTTGTTGGAATTAGGCATAATTGAATCTGGAGAAACGCACAAATTTTGTGCGTTTGACGCCTTTTTTCGGCCGTTCGGATTCTCATGTACACATTCTTTAGTTTAATTGGGCAACTGCCAATGCAAATCGGAAAGGGAGCCACCTTAACTCTAGTACCAAACATTTTTGGGACCATATGCTCCCTGGTCTGCTAGGCTTGTAACCTGGACGTATTACAGTGTTAGTTATGAGAGTAAGCAACTCACAGCCACAACAGCACCATCAGAGTTAACTACTAAGTATCCGAGTTGTCCTGCAATCCTATCTATTCCTTGAACTAAGTTGGCTGCCTAAAAATTAAAATATATACATCATTGATGGTACAAAATTAGAATTTTATAAAACTAAGACAGAATTTATATTCTTGTCATCATAACTCATATCTAGGGTTTCATTGTTAACCACTAGCTAAACGTTTAACTATTTGCAATGAAAGTTTTGTGGTAACAGTAGCCAGAACGGCCCTCAACAGTCAACTCAAAATTATATGCAGTCACGAGACACGCTCAATTTATAAACGAAATTTCAATAGTTAATTTAAACTCTTAAAACAACAAGAATAGAACCATAACGAAACTTACCATCTTTAATATGCAAAATTTATTACGTACAATTGTGGAGAAAACACGAGAAAATAGCAGCCTCGTCCCCGGCGCTTTGGTCTTTGCTTTGGTCAAAGATTAAGGATATACTCCTTAATCTTTGCTGTGGTGTTCTACGGCGTTGCGAGACGCACGCGCGCGATACATATATGACGTACAATATCCGCCAAAATTGTATAGTAGATTTGTACAATTGTACTTCCAATATACGTGTAAGTTTGCATTTCAACATTCAACATTCAATTCCTGTTCATAATCGAACATTGTAAAGTTTACGATTCTTGGATTTGTTTTCATTCTACCAGAATCGAACATTGTAGATCGCTCTATTCAACTTCCTACTTTTCATCATTGAACATCGTAATTTACGATTTCCGGTAGATACTTTAAGCACAGATTACTATTGTACCAGATGTCTATCTTCGCCAAATATCTGTTACAAGTTTTTGACATGCTTACGCGAGCTGACGAAAGATTTCCGCCATGTTCTTAGTAAGCGCAATCCACGCCATACAACGTAAGCAACAGTCTAACCGAGTCTAAAACCTATGCATGTCTGACACACGCCTGGCCTGGACGCGAGTCTGACGGTCTGACGCAAGTGTCCGCCATGTTCTTAGTAAGCGCAACATACGTGATATTGCGAAATTTGACGAGTGCAATTCGTGATCAGAGTGAAAATCGAGAACACAAATTTACCTTGCGAAAACACGAAGATAGACATCTGGTACAATAGTAATCTGTGCTTTAAGTGACCCCCCATTATAATGTATCAGCATAGTTTATATACTAACATATACTTAAACATACATAGATATCCTTAGTACTCCTTAGCCCTCCTTAGACTTCCTTAGCTATACCTACCGCTCCTTTGACATGCTTAGCAGTCCTCAAGTATTCTAACACCTCCCTAGACCACCCTAGACCTCCTTAGCCCTCCTTAGACTTCCTTAGCTATACCTACCGCTCCTTTCACATGCTTACCAGTCCTCAAGTATTCCTACAACTCCCTAGACCTCCCTAGACCTCCTTAGCCCTCCTTAGACTTCCTTAGCTATACCTACCGCTCCTTTCACATGCTTAGCAGTCCTCAAGTATTCTTACACCTCCCTAGACCTCCCTAGACCTCCTTAGCCCTCCTTAGACTTCCTTAGCTATACCTACCGCTCCTTTCACATGCTTACCAGTCCTCAAGTATTCTTACACCTCCCTAGACCTCCCTAGACCTCCTTAGCCCTCCTTAGACTTCCTTAGCTATACCTACCGCTCCTTTCACATGCTTACCAGTCCTCAAGTATTCTTACACCTCCCTAGACCTCCTTAGCCCTCCTTAGACTTCCTTAGCTATACCTACCGCTCCTTTCACATGCTTACCAGTCCTCAAGTATTCTTACACCTCCCTAGACCTCCCTAGACCTCCTTAGCCCTCCTTAGACTTCCTTAGCTATACCTACCGCTCCTTTCACATGCTTACCAGTCCTCAAGTATTCTTACACCTCCCTAGACCTCCCTAGACCTCCTTAGCCCTCCTTAGACTTCCTTAGCTATACCTACCGCTCCTTTCACATGCTTACCAGTCCTCAAGTATTCTTACACCTCCCTAGACCTCCTTAGCCTTCCTTAGACTTCCTTAGCTATACCTACCGCTCCTTTCACATGCTTACCAGTCCTCAAGTATTCTTACACCTCCCTAGACCTCCCTAGACCTCCTTAGCCCTCCTTAGACTTCCTTAGCTATACCTACCGCTCCTTTCACATGCTTACCAGTCCTCAAGTATTCTTACACCTCCCTAGACCTCCCTAGACCTCCTTAGCCCTCCTTAGACTTCCTTAGCTATACCTACCGCTCCTTTCACATGCTTAGTAGTCCTCAAGTATTCTAACACCTCCCTAGACCTCCCTAGACCTCCTTAGCCCTCCTTAGACTTCCTTAGCTATACCTACCGCTCCTTTCACATGCTTACCAGTCCTCAAGTATTCCTACACCTCCCTAGACCTCCCTAGACCTCCTTAGCCCTCCTTAGACTTCCTTAGCTATACCTACCGCTCCTTTCACATGCTTACCAGTCCTCAAGTATTCTTACACCTCCCTAGACCTCCCTAGACCTCCTTAGCCCTCCTTAGACTTCCTTAGCTATACCTACCGCTCCTTTCACATGCTTACCAGTCCTCAAGTATTCTTACACCTCCCTAGACCTCCCTAGACCTCCTTAGCCCTCCTTAGACTTCCTTAGCTATACCTACCGCTCTTTTCACATGCTTAGTAGTCCTCAAGTATTCTAACACCTCCCTAGACCTCCCTAGACCTCCTTAGCCCTCCTTAGACTTCCTTAGCTATACCTACCGCTCCTTTCACATGCTTACCAGTCCTCAAGTATTCTTACACCTCCCTAGACCTCCTTAGCCCTCCTTAGACTTCCTTAGCTATACCTACCGCTCCTTTCACATGCTTACCAGTCCTCAAGTATTCTTACACCTCCCTAGACCTCCCTAGACCTCCTTAGCCCTCCTTAGACTTCCTTACCTATACCTACCGCTCCTTTCACATGCTTAGCAGTCCTCAAGTATTCTAACACCTCCCTAGACCTCCCTAGACCTCCTTAGCCCTCCTTAGACTTCCTTAGCTATACCTACCGCTCCTTTCACATGCTTAGCAGTCCTCAAGTATTCTTACACCTCCCTAAACCTCCCTAGACCTCCTTAGCCCTCCTTAGACTTCCTTAGCTATACCTACCGCTCCTTTCACATGATTACCAGTCCTGAAGTATTCTTACACCTCCCTAGACCTCCTTAGCCCTCCTTAGACTTCCTTAGCTATACCTACCGCTCCTTTCACATGCTTACCAGTCCTCAAGTATTCTTACACCTCCCTAGACCTCCCTAGACCTTCTTAGCCCTGCTTAGACTTCCTTAGCTATACCTACCGCTCCTTTCACATGCTTACCAGTCCTCAAGTATTCTTACACCTCCCTAGACCTCCTTAGCCCTCCTTAGACTTCCTTAGCTATACCTACCGCTCCTTTCACATTCTTACCAGTCCTCAAGTATTCTTAATCCTCCCTAGACCTCCCTAGACCTCCTTAGCCCTCCTTAGACTTCCTTAGCTATACCTACCGCTCCTTTCACATGCTTACCAGTCCTCAAGTATTCTTACACCTCCCTAGACCTCCTTAGCCCTCCTTAGACTTCCTTAGCTATACCTACCGCTCCTTTCACATGCTTACCAGTCCTCAAGTATTCTTACACCTCCCTAGACCTTCCTAGACCTCCTTAGCCCTCCTTAGACTTCCTTAGCTATACCTGCCGGTCCTTTCACATGCTTAGCAGTCCTGAAGTATTCTTACACCTTCCTAGACCTCCTTAGCCCTCCTTAGACTTCCTTAGCTATACCTACCGCTCCTTTCACATGCTTACCAGTCCTCAAGTATTCTTACACCTCCCTAGACCTCCCTAGACCTTCTTAGCCCTCCTTAGACTTCCTTAGCTATACCTACCGCTCCTTTCACATGCTCAGCAGTCCTCAAGTATTCTTACACCTCCCTAGACCTCCCTAGACCCCCTTAGCCCTCCTTAGACTTCCTTAGCTAGACCTACCGCTCCTTTCACATGCTTACCAGTCCTCAAGTATTCTTACACCTCCCTAGACCTCCCTAGATCTCCTTAGCGTTCCTTAGACTTCCTTAGCTATACCTACCGCTCCTTTCACATGCTTAGCAGTCCTCAAGTATTCTTACACCTCCCTAGACCTCCCTAGACCTCCTTAGCCCTCCTTAGACTTCCTTAGCTATACCTACCGCTCCTTTCACATGCTTACCAGTCCTCAAGTATTCTTACACCTCCCTAGACCTCCTTAGCCCTCCTTAGACTTCCTTAGCTATACCTACCGCTCCTTTCACATGCTTACCAGTCCTCAAGTATTCTTACACCTCCCTAGACCTCCCTAGACCTCCTTAGCCCTCCTTAGACTTCCTTAGCTATACCTACCGCTCCTTTCACATGCTTACCAGTCCTCAAGTATTCTTACACCTCCCTAGACCTCCTTAGCCCTCCTTAGACTTCCTTAGCTATACCTACCGCTCCTTTCACATGCTTACCAGTCCTCAAGTATTCTTACACCTCCCTAGACCTCCCTAGACCTCCTTAGCCCTCCTTAGACTTCCTTAGCTATACCTACCGCTCCTTTCACATGCTTACCAGTCCTCAAGTATTCTTACACCTCCCTAAACCTCCTTAGCCCTCCTTAGACTTCCTTAGCTATACCTACCGCTCCTTTCACATGCTTACCAGTCCTCAAGTATTCTTACACCTCCCTAGACCTCCCTAGACCTCCTTAGCCCTCCTTAGACTTCCTTAGCTATACCTACCGCTCCTTTCACATGCTTAGCAGTCCTGAAGTATTCTTACACCTTCCTAGACCTCCTTAGCCCTCTTTAGACTTCCTTTGCTATACCTACCGCTCCTTTCACATGCTTACCAGTCCTCAAGTATTCTTACACCTCCCTAGACCTCCCTAGACCTCCTTAGCCCTCCTTAGAATTCCTTAGCTATACCTACCGCTCCTTTCACATGCTTACCAGTCCTCAAGTATTCTTACACCTCCCTAGACCTCCCTAGACCTCCTTAGCCCTCCTTAGACTTCCTTAGCTATATCTACCGCTCCTTTCACATGCTTACCAGTCCTCAAGTATTCTTACACCTCCCTAGACCTCCCTAGACCTCCTTAGCCCTCCTTAGACTTCCTTAGCTATACCTACCGCTCCTTTCACATGCTTAGCAGTCCTAAAGTATTCTTACACCTTCCTAGACCTCCTTAGCCCTCCTTAGACTTCCTTAGCTATACCTACCGCTCCTTTCACATGCTTAGCAGTCCTGAAGTATTCTTACACCTTCCTAGACCTCCTTAGCCCTCTTTAGACTTCCTTTGCTATACCTACCGCTCCTTTCACATGCTTACCAGTCCTCAAGTATTCTTACACCTCCCTAGACCTCCCTAGACCTCCTTAGCCCTCCTTAGACTTCCTTAGCTATATCTACCGCTCCTTTCACATGCTTACCAGTCCTCAAGTATTCTTACACCTCCCTAGACCTCCTTAGTCCTCCTTAGACTTCCTTAGCTATACCTACCGCTCCTTTCACATGCTTACCAGTTTTCAAGTATTCTTACACCTCCCTAGACCTCCCTAGACCTTCTTAGCCCTCCTTAGACTTCCTTAGCTATACCTACCGCTCCTTTCACATGCTTACCAGTCCTCAAGTATTCTTACACCTCCCTAGACCTCCCTAGACCTCCTTAGCCCTCCTTAGACTTCCTTAGCTATACCTACCGCTCCTTTCACATGCTTAGCAGTCCTGAAGTATTCTTACACCTTCCTAGACCTCCTTAGCCCTCTTTAGACTTCCTTTGCTATACCTACCGCTCCTTTCACATGCTTACCAGTCCTCAAGTATTCTTACACCTCCCTAGACCTCCCTAGACCTCCTTAGCCCTCCTTAGAATTCCTTAGCTATACCTACCGCTCCTTTCACATGCTTACCAGTCCTCAAGTATTCTTACACCTCCCTAGACCTCCCTAGACCTCCTTAGCCCTCCTTAGACTTCCTTAGCTATATCTACCGCTCCTTTCACATGCTTACCAGTCCTCAAGTATTCTTACACCTCCCTAGACCTCCCTAGACCTCCTTAGCCCTCCTTAGACTTCCTTAGCTATACCTACCGCTCCTTTCACATGCTTAGCAGTCCTAAAGTATTCTTACACCTTCCTAGACCTCCTTAGCCCTCCTTAGACTTCCTTAGCTATACCTACCGCTCCTTTCACATGCTTAGCAGTCCTGAAGTATTCTTACACCTTCCTAGACCTCCTTAGCCCTCTTTAGACTTCCTTTGCTATACCTACCGCTCCTTTCACATGCTTACCAGTCCTCAAGTATTCTTACACCTCCCTAGACCTCCCTAGACCTCCTTAGCCCTCCTTAGACTTCCTTAGCTATATCTACCGCTCCTTTCACATGCTTACCAGTCCTCAAGTATTCTTACACCTCCCTAGACCTCCTTAGTCCTCCTTAGACTTCCTTAGCTATACCTACCGCTCCTTTCACATGCTTACCAGTTTTCAAGTATTCTTACACCTCCCTAGACCTCCCTAGACCTTCTTAGCCCTCCTTAGACTTCCTTAGCTATACCTACCGCTCCTTTCACATGCTTAGCTGTCCTCAAGTATTCTTACACCTCCCTAGACCTCCCTAGACCTCTTTAGCCCTCCTTAGACTTCCTTAGCTATACCTACCGCTCCTTTCACATGCTTACCAGTCCTCAAGTATTCTTACACCTCCCTAGACCTCCTTAGCCCTCCTTAGACTTCCTTAGCTATACCTACCACTCCTTTCACATGCTTACCAGTCCTCAAGTATTCTTACACCTCCCTAGACCTCCCTAGACCTCCTTAGCCCTCCTTAGACTTCCTTAGCTATACCTGCCGCTCCTTTCACACGCTTAGCAGTCCTGAAGTATTCTTACACCTTCCTAGACCTCCTTAGCCCTCCTTAGACTTCCTTAGCTATACCTACCGCTCCTTTCACATGCTTACCAGTCCTCAAGTATTCTTACACCTCCCTAGACCTCCCTAGACCTTCTTAGCCCTCCTTAGACTTCCTTAGCTATACCTACCGCTCCTTTCACATGCTCAGCAGTCCTCAAGTATTCTTACACCTCCCTAGACCTCCCTAGACCCCCTTAGCCCTCCTTAGACTTCCTTAGCTAGACCTACCGCTCCTTTCACATGCTTACCAGTCCTCAAGTATTCTTACACCTCCCTAGACCTCCCTAGATCTCCTTAGCGTTCCTTAGACTTCCTTAGCTATACCTACCGCTCCTTTCACATGCTTAGCAGTCCTCAAGTATTCTTACACCTCCCTAGACCTCCCTAGACCTCCTTAGCCCTCCTTAGACTTCCTTAGCTATACCTACCGCTCCTTTCACATGCTTACCAGTCCTCAAGTATTCTTACACCTCCCTAGACCTCCTTAGCCCTCCTTAGACTTCCTTAGCTATACCTACCGCTCCTTTCACATGCTTACCAGTCCTCAAGTATTCTTACACCTCCCTAGACCTCCCTAGACCTCCTTAGCCCTCCTTAGACTTCCTTAGCTATACCTACCGCTCCTTTCACATGCTTACCAGTCCTCAAGCATTCTTACACCTCCCTAGACCTCCCTAGACCTCCTTAGCCCTCCTTAGACTTCCTTAGCTATACCTACCGCTCCTTTCACATGCTTACCAGTCCTCAAGTATTCTTACACCTCCCTAGACCTCCCTAGACCTCCTTAGCCCTCCTTAGAATTCCTTAGCTATACCTACCGCTCCTTTCACATGCTTGCCAGTCCTCAAGTATTCTTACACCTCCCTAGACCTCTTTAGCCCTCCTTAGACTTCCTTAGCTATACCTACCGCTCCTTTCACATGCTTAGCAGTCCTCAAGTATTCTTACACCTCCCTAGACCTCCCTAGACCTCATTAGCCCTTCTTAGACTTCCTTAGCTATACCTACCGCTCCTTTCACATGCTTACCAGTCCTCAAGTATTCTTACACCTCCCTAGACCTCCTTAGTCCTCCTTAGACTTCCTTAGCTATATCTACCGCTCCTTTCACATGCTTACCAGTCCTCAAGTATTCTTACACCTCCGTAGACCTCCTTAGTCCTCTTCAGACTTCCTTAGCTATACCTACCGCTCCTTTCACATGCTTACCAGTTTTCAAGTATTCTTACACCTCCCTAGACCTCCCTAGACCTTCTTAGCCCTCCTTAGACTTCCTTAGCTATACCTACCGCTCCTTTCACATGCTTACCAGTCCTCAAGTATTCTTACACCTCCCTAGATCTCCCTAGACCTTTTTAGCCCTCCTTAGACTTCCTTAGCTATACCTACCGCTCCTTTCACATGCTTACCAGTCCTCAAGTATTCTTACACCTCCCTAGACCTCCCTAGACCTCCTTAGCCCTCCTTAGACTTCCTTAGCTATACCTACCGCTCCTTTCACATGCTTACCAGTCCTCAAGTATTCTTACACCTCCCTAAACCTCCTTAGCCCTCCTTAGACTTCCTTAGCTATACCTACCGCTCCTTTCACATGCTTACCAGTCCTCAAGTATTCTTACACCTCCCTAGACCTCCCTAGACCTCCTTAGCCCTCCTTAGACTTCCTTAGCTATACCTACCGCTCCTTTCACATGCTTAGCAGTCCTGAAGTATTCTTACACCTTCCTAGACCTCCTTAGCCCTCTTTAGACTTCCTTTGCTATACCTACCGCTCCTTTCACATGCTTACCAGTCCTCAAGTATTCTTACACCTCCCTAGACCTCCCTAGACCTCCTTAGCCCTCCTTAGAATTCCTTAGCTATACCTACCGCTCCTTTCACATGCTTACCAGTCCTCAAGTATTCTTACACCTCCCTAGACCTCCCTAGACCTCCTTAGCCCTCCTTAGACTTCCTTAGCTATATCTACCGCTCCTTTCACATGCTTATCAGTCCTCAAGTATTCTTACACCTCCCTAGACCTCCTTAGTCCTCCTTAGACTTCCTTAGCTATACCTACCGCTCCTTTCACATGCTTACCAGTTTTCAAGTATTCTTACACCTCCCTAGACCTCCCTTGACCTTCTTAGCCCTCCTTAGACTTCCTTAGCTATACCTACCGCTCCTTTCACATGCTTACCAGTCCTCAAGTATTCTTACACCTCCCTAGACCTCCCTAGACCTCCTTAGCCCTCCTTTGACTTCCTTAGCTAGACCTACCGCTCCTTTCACATGCTTACCAGTCCTCAAGTATTCTTACACCTCCCTAGACCTCCCTAGATCTCCTTAGCCTTCCTTAGACTTCCTTAGCTATACCTACCGCTCCTTTCACATGCTTAGCTGTCCTCAAGTATTCTTACACCTCCCTAGACCTCCTTAGCCTTCCTTAGACTTCCTTAGCTATACCTACCGCTCCTTTCACATGCTTACCAGTCCTCAAGTATTCTTACACCTCCCTAGACCTCCCTAGACCTCCTTAGCTTTCCTTAGACTTCCTTAGCTATACCTACCGCTCCTTTCACATGCTTAGCAGTCCTGAAGTATTCTTACACCTTCCTAGACCTCCTTAGCCCTCCTTAGACTTCCTTAGCTATACCTACCGCTCCTTTCACATGCTTACCAGTCCTCAAGTATTCTTACACCTCCCTAGACCTTTCTAGACCTCCTTAGCTTTCCTTAGAATTTCTTAGCTATACCTACCGCTCCTTTCACATGCTTAGCTGTCCTCAAGTATTCTTACACCTCCCTAGACCTCCTTAGCCCTCCTTAGACTTCCTTAGCTATACCTACCGCTCCTTTCACATGCTTACCAGTCCTCAAGCATTCTTACACCTCCCTAGACCTCCCTAGACCTCCTTAGCCCTCCTTAGACTTCCTTAGCTATACCTACCGCTCCTTTCACATGCTTACCAGTCCTCAAGTATTCTTACACCTCCCTAGACCTCCCTAGACCTCCTTAGCCCTCCTTAGAATTCCTTAGCTATACCTACCGCTCCTTTCACATGCTTGCCAGTCCTCAAGTATTCTTACACCTCCCTAGACCTCTTTAGCCCTCCTTAGACTTCCTTAGCTATACCTACCGCTCCTTTCACATGCTTAGCAGTCCTCAAGTATTCTTACACCTCCCTAGACCTCCCTAGACCTCATTAGCCCTTCTTAGACTTCCTTAGCTATACCTACCGCTCCTTTCACATGCTTACCAGTCCTCAAGTATTCTTACACCTCCCTAGACCTCCTTAGTCCTCCTTAGACTTCCTTAGCTATATCTACCGCTCCTTTCACATGCTTACCAGTCCTCAAGTATTCTTACACCTCCGTAGACCTCCTTAGTCCTCTTCAGACTTCCTTAGCTATACCTACCGCTCCTTTCACATGCTTACCAGTTTTCAAGTATTCTTACACCTCCCTAGACCTCCCTAGACCTTCTTAGCCCTCCTTAGACTTCCTTAGCTATACCTACCGCTCCTTTCACATGCTTACCAGTCCTCAAGTATTCTTACACCTCCCTAGACCTCCCTAGACCTCCTTAGCCCTCCTTAGACTTCCTTAGCTATACCTACCGCTCCTTTCACATGCTTACCAGTCCTCAAGTATTCTTACACCTCCCTAGACCTCCCTAGACCTCCTTAGCCCTCCTTAGACTTCCTTAGCTATACCTACCGCTCCTTTCACATGCTTACCAGTCCTCAAGTATTCTTACACCTCCCTAAACCTCCTTAGCCCTCCTTAGACTTCCTTAGCTATACCTACCGCTCCTTTCACATGCTTACCAGTCCTCAAGTATTCTTACACCTCCCTAGACCTCCCTAGACCTCCTTAGCCCTCCTTAGACTTCCTTAGCTATACCTACCGCTCCTTTCACATGCTTAGCAGTCCTGAAGTATTCTTACACCTTCCTAGACCTCCTTAGCCCTCTTTAGACTTCCTTTGCTATACCTACCGCTCCTTTCACATGCTTACCAGTCCTCAAGTATTCTTACACCTCCCTAGACCTCCCTAGACCCCCTTAGCCCTCCTTAGACTTCCTTAGCTATACCTACCGCTCCTTTCACATGCTCAGCAGTCCTCAAGTATTCTTACACCTCCCTAGACCTCCCTAGACCCCCTTAGCCCTCCTTAGACTTCCTTAGCTAGACCTACCGCTCCTTTCACATGCTTACCAGTCCTCAAGTATTCTTACACCTCCCTAGACCTCCCTAGATCTCCTTAGCGTTCCTTAGACTTCCTTAGCTATACCTACCGCTCCTTTCACATGCTTAGCAGTCCTCAAGTATTCTTACACCTCCCTAGACCTCCCTAGACCTCCTTAGCCCTCCTTAGACTTCCTTAGCTATACCTACCGCTCCTTTCACATGCTTACCAGTCCTCAAGTATTCTTACACCTCCCTAGACCTCCTTAGCCCTCCTTAGACTTCCTTAGCTATACCTACCGCTCCTTTCACATGCTTACCAGTCCTCAAGTATTCTTACACCTCCCTAGACCTCCCTAGACCTCCTTAGCCCTCCTTAGACTTCCTTAGCTATACCTACCGCTCCTTTCACATGCTTACCAGTCCTCAAGTATTCTTACACCTCCCTAGACCTCCTTAGCCCTCCTTAGACTTCCTTAGCTATACCTACCGCTCCTTTCACATGCTTACCAGTCCTCAAGTATTCTTACACCTCCCTAGACCTCCCTAGACCTCCTTAGCCCTCCTTAGACTTCCTTAGCTATACCTACCGCTCCTTTCACATGCTTACCAGTCCTCAAGTATTCTTACACCTCCCTAAACCTCCTTAGCCCTCCTTAGACTTCCTTAGCTATACCTACCGCTCCTTTCACATGCTTACCAGTCCTCAAGTATTCTTACACCTCCCTAGACCTCCCTAGACCTCCTTAGCCCTCCTTAGACTTCCTTAGCTATACCTACCGCTCCTTTCACATGCTTAGCAGTCCTGAAGTATTCTTACACCTTCCTAGACCTCCTTAGCCCTCTTTAGACTTCCTTTGCTATACCTACCGCTCCTTTCACATGCTTACCAGTCCTCAAGTATTCTTACACCTCCCTAGACCTCCCTAGACCTCCTTAGCCCTCCTTAGAATTCCTTAGCTATACCTACCGCTCCTTTCACATGCTTACCAGTCCTCAAGTATTCTTACACCTCCCTAGACCTCCCTAGACCTCCTTAGCCCTCCTTAGACTTCCTTAGCTATATCTACCGCTCCTTTCACATGCTTACCAGTCCTCAAGTATTCTTACACCTCCCTAGACCTCCCTAGACCTCCTTAGCCCTCCTTAGACTTCCTTAGCTATACCTACCGCTCCTTTCACATGCTTAGCAGTCCTAAAGTATTCTTACACCTTCCTAGACCTCCTTAGCCCTCCTTAGACTTCCTTAGCTATACCTACCGCTCCTTTCACATGCTTAGCAGTCCTGAAGTATTCTTACACCTTCCTAGACCTCCTTAGCCCTCTTTAGACTTCCTTTGCTATACCTACCGCTCCTTTCACATGCTTACCAGTCCTCAAGTATTCTTACACCTCCCTAGACCTCCCTAGACCTCCTTAGCCCTCCTTAGACTTCCTTAGCTATATCTACCGCTCCTTTCACATGCTTACCAGTCCTCAAGTATTCTTACACCTCCCTAGACCTCCTTAGTCCTCCTTAGACTTCCTTAGCTATACCTACCGCTCCTTTCACATGCTTACCAGTTTTCAAGTATTCTTACACCTCCCTAGACCTCCCTAGACCTTCTTAGCCCTCCTTAGACTTCCTTAGCTATACCTACCGCTCCTTTCACATGCTTACCAGTCCTCAAGTATTCTTACACCTCCCTAGACCTCCCTAGACCTCCTTAGCCCTCCTTAGACTTCCTTAGCTATACCTACCGCTCCTTTCACATGCTTAGCAGTCCTGAAGTATTCTTACACCTTCCTAGACCTCCTTAGCCCTCTTTAGACTTCCTTTGCTATACCTACCGCTCCTTTCACATGCTTACCAGTCCTCAAGTATTCTTACACCTCCCTAGACCTCCCTAGACCTCCTTAGCCCTCCTTAGAATTCCTTAGCTATACCTACCGCTCCTTTCACATGCTTACCAGTCCTCAAGTATTCTTACACCTCCCTAGACCTCCCTAGACCTCCTTAGCCCTCCTTAGACTTCCTTAGCTATATCTACCGCTCCTTTCACATGCTTACCAGTCCTCAAGTATTCTTACACCTCCCTAGACCTCCCTAGACCTCCTTAGCCCTCCTTAGACTTCCTTAGCTATACCTACCGCTCCTTTCACATGCTTAGCAGTCCTAAAGTATTCTTACACCTTCCTAGACCTCCTTAGCCCTCCTTAGACTTCCTTAGCTATACCTACCGCTCCTTTCACATGCTTAGCAGTCCTGAAGTATTCTTACACCTTCCTAGACCTCCTTAGCCCTCTTTAGACTTCCTTTGCTATACCTACCGCTCCTTTCACATGCTTACCAGTCCTCAAGTATTCTTACACCTCCCTAGACCTCCCTAGACCTCCTTAGCCCTCCTTAGACTTCCTTAGCTATATCTACCGCTCCTTTCACATGCTTACCAGTCCTCAAGTATTCTTACACCTCCCTAGACCTCCTTAGTCCTCCTTAGACTTCCTTAGCTATACCTACCGCTCCTTTCACATGCTTACCAGTTTTCAAGTATTCTTACACCTCCCTAGACCTCCCTAGACCTTCTTAGCCCTCCTTAGACTTCCTTAGCTATACCTACCGCTCCTTTCACATGCTTAGCTGTCCTCAAGTATTCTTACACCTCCCTAGACCTCCCTAGACCTCTTTAGCCCTCCTTAGACTTCCTTAGCTATACCTACCGCTCCTTTCACATGCTTACCAGTCCTCAAGTATTCTTACACCTCCCTAGACCTCCTTAGCCCTCCTTAGACTTCCTTAGCTATACCTACCACTCCTTTCACATGCTTACCAGTCCTCAAGTATTCTTACACCTCCCTAGACCTCCCTAGACCTCCTTAGCCCTCCTTAGACTTCCTTAGCTATACCTGCCGCTCCTTTCACACGCTTAGCAGTCCTGAAGTATTCTTACACCTTCCTAGACCTCCTTAGCCCTCCTTAGACTTCCTTAGCTATACCTACCGCTCCTTTCACATGCTTACCAGTCCTCAAGTATTCTTACACCTCCCTAGACCTCCCTAGACCTTCTTAGCCCTCCTTAGACTTCCTTAGCTATACCTACCGCTCCTTTCACATGCTCAGCAGTCCTCAAGTATTCTTACACCTCCCTAGACCTCCCTAGACCCCCTTAGCCCTCCTTAGACTTCCTTAGCTAGACCTACCGCTCCTTTCACATGCTTACCAGTCCTCAAGTATTCTTACACCTCCCTAGACCTCCCTAGATCTCCTTAGCGTTCCTTAGACTTCCTTAGCTATACCTACCGCTCCTTTCACATGCTTAGCAGTCCTCAAGTATTCTTACACCTCCCTAGACCTCCCTAGACCTCCTTAGCCCTCCTTAGACTTCCTTAGCTATACCTACCGCTCCTTTCACATGCTTACCAGTCCTCAAGTATTCTTACACCTCCCTAGACCTCCTTAGCCCTCCTTAGACTTCCTTAGCTATACCTACCGCTCCTTTCACATGCTTACCAGTCCTCAAGTATTCTTACACCTCCCTAGACCTCCCTAGACCTCCTTAGCCCTCCTTAGACTTCCTTAGCTATACCTACCGCTCCTTTCACATGCTTACCAGTCCTCAAGCATTCTTACACCTCCCTAGACCTCCCTAGACCTCCTTAGCCCTCCTTAGACTTCCTTAGCTATACCTACCGCTCCTTTCACATGCTTACCAGTCCTCAAGTATTCTTACACCTCCCTAGACCTCCCTAGACCTCCTTAGCCCTCCTTAGAATTCCTTAGCTATACCTACCGCTCCTTTCACATGCTTGCCAGTCCTCAAGTATTCTTACACCTCCCTAGACCTCTTTAGCCCTCCTTAGACTTCCTTAGCTATACCTACCGCTCCTTTCACATGCTTAGCAGTCCTCAAGTATTCTTACACCTCCCTAGACCTCCCTAGACCTCATTAGCCCTTCTTAGACTTCCTTAGCTATACCTACCGCTCCTTTCACATGCTTACCAGTCCTCAAGTATTCTTACACCTCCCTAGACCTCCTTAGTCCTCCTTAGACTTCCTTAGCTATATCTACCGCTCCTTTCACATGCTTACCAGTCCTCAAGTATTCTTACACCTCCGTAGACCTCCTTAGTCCTCTTCAGACTTCCTTAGCTATACCTACCGCTCCTTTCACATGCTTACCAGTTTTCAAGTATTCTTACACCTCCCTAGACCTCCCTAGACCTTCTTAGCCCTCCTTAGACTTCCTTAGCTATACCTACCGCTCCTTTCACATGCTTACCAGTCCTCAAGTATTCTTACACCTCCCTAGATCTCCCTAGACCTTTTTAGCCCTCCTTAGACTTCCTTAGCTATACCTACCGCTCCTTTCACATGCTTACCAGTCCTCAAGTATTCTTACACCTCCCTAGACCTCCCTAGACCTCCTTAGCCCTCCTTAGACTTCCTTAGCTATACCTACCGCTCCTTTCACATGCTTACCAGTCCTCAAGTATTCTTACACCTCCCTAAACCTCCTTAGCCCTCCTTAGACTTCCTTAGCTATACCTACCGCTCCTTTCACATGCTTACCAGTCCTCAAGTATTCTTACACCTCCCTAGACCTCCCTAGACCTCCTTAGCCCTCCTTAGACTTCCTTAGCTATACCTACCGCTCCTTTCACATGCTTAGCAGTCCTGAAGTATTCTTACACCTTCCTAGACCTCCTTAGCCCTCTTTAGACTTCCTTTGCTATACCTACCGCTCCTTTCACATGCTTACCAGTCCTCAAGTATTCTTACACCTCCCTAGACCTCCCTAGACCTCCTTAGCCCTCCTTAGAATTCCTTAGCTATACCTACCGCTCCTTTCACATGCTTACCAGTCCTCAAGTATTCTTACACCTCCCTAGACCTCCCTAGACCTCCTTAGCCCTCCTTAGACTTCCTTAGCTATATCTACCGCTCCTTTCACATGCTTATCAGTCCTCAAGTATTCTTACACCTCCCTAGACCTCCTTAGTCCTCCTTAGACTTCCTTAGCTATACCTACCGCTCCTTTCACATGCTTACCAGTTTTCAAGTATTCTTACACCTCCCTAGACCTCCCTTGACCTTCTTAGCCCTCCTTAGACTTCCTTAGCTATACCTACCGCTCCTTTCACATGCTTACCAGTCCTCAAGTATTCTTACACCTCCCTAGACCTCCCTAGACCTCCTTAGCCCTCCTTTGACTTCCTTAGCTAGACCTACCGCTCCTTTCACATGCTTACCAGTCCTCAAGTATTCTTACACCTCCCTAGACCTCCCTAGATCTCCTTAGCCTTCCTTAGACTTCCTTAGCTATACCTACCGCTCCTTTCACATGCTTAGCTGTCCTCAAGTATTCTTACACCTCCCTAGACCTCCTTAGCCTTCCTTAGACTTCCTTAGCTATACCTACCGCTCCTTTCACATGCTTACCAGTCCTCAAGTATTCTTACACCTCCCTAGACCTCCCTAGACCTCCTTAGCTTTCCTTAGACTTCCTTAGCTATACCTACCGCTCCTTTCACATGCTTAGCAGTCCTGAAGTATTCTTACACCTTCCTAGACCTCCTTAGCCCTCCTTAGACTTCCTTAGCTATACCTACCGCTCCTTTCACATGCTTACCAGTCCTCAAGTATTCTTACACCTCCCTAGACCTTTCTAGACCTCCTTAGCTTTCCTTAGAATTTCTTAGCTATACCTACCGCTCCTTTCACATGCTTAGCTGTCCTCAAGTATTCTTACACCTCCCTAGACCTCCTTAGCCCTCCTTAGACTTCCTTAGCTATACCTACCGCTCCTTTCACATGCTTACCAGTCCTCAAGCATTCTTACACCTCCCTAGACCTCCCTAGACCTCCTTAGCCCTCCTTAGACTTCCTTAGCTATACCTACCGCTCCTTTCACATGCTTACCAGTCCTCAAGTATTCTTACACCTCCCTAGACCTCCCTAGACCTCCTTAGCCCTCCTTAGAATTCCTTAGCTATACCTACCGCTCCTTTCACATGCTTGCCAGTCCTCAAGTATTCTTACACCTCCCTAGACCTCTTTAGCCCTCCTTAGACTTCCTTAGCTATACCTACCGCTCCTTTCACATGCTTAGCAGTCCTCAAGTATTCTTACACCTCCCTAGACCTCCCTAGACCTCATTAGCCCTTCTTAGACTTCCTTAGCTATACCTACCGCTCCTTTCACATGCTTACCAGTCCTCAAGTATTCTTACACCTCCCTAGACCTCCTTAGTCCTCCTTAGACTTCCTTAGCTATATCTACCGCTCCTTTCACATGCTTACCAGTCCTCAAGTATTCTTACACCTCCGTAGACCTCCTTAGTCCTCTTCAGACTTCCTTAGCTATACCTACCGCTCCTTTCACATGCTTACCAGTTTTCAAGTATTCTTACACCTCCCTAGACCTCCCTAGACCTTCTTAGCCCTCCTTAGACTTCCTTAGCTATACCTACCGCTCCTTTCACATGCTTACCAGTCCTCAAGTATTCTTACACCTCCCTAGACCTCCCTAGACCTCCTTAGCCCTCCTTAGACTTCCTTAGCTATACCTACCGCTCCTTTCACATGCTTACCAGTCCTCAAGTATTCTTACACCTCCCTAGACCTCCCTAGACCTCCTTAGCCCTCCTTAGACTTCCTTAGCTATACCTACCGCTCCTTTCACATGCTTACCAGTCCTCAAGTATTCTTACACCTCCCTAAACCTCCTTAGCCCTCCTTAGACTTCCTTAGCTATACCTACCGCTCCTTTCACATGCTTACCAGTCCTCAAGTATTCTTACACCTCCCTAGACCTCCCTAGACCTCCTTAGCCCTCCTTAGACTTCCTTAGCTATACCTACCGCTCCTTTCACATGCTTAGCAGTCCTGAAGTATTCTTACACCTTCCTAGACCTCCTTAGCCCTCTTTAGACTTCCTTTGCTATACCTACCGCTCCTTTCACATGCTTACCAGTCCTCAAGTATTCTTACACCTCCCTAGACCTCCCTAGACCTCCTTAGCCCTCCTTAGAATTCCTTAGCTATACCTACCGCTCCTTTCACATGCTTACCAGTCCTCAAGTATTCTTACACCTCCCTAGACCTCCCTAGACCTCCTTAGCCCTCCTTAGACTTCCTTAGCTATATCTACCGCTCCTTTCACATGCTTATCAGTCCTCAAGTATTCTTACACCTCCCTAGACCTCCTTAGTCCTCCTTAGACTTCCTTAGCTATACCTACCGCTCCTTTCACATGCTTACCAGTTTTCAAGTATTCTTACACCTCCCTAGACCTCCCTTGACCTTCTTAGCCCTCCTTAGACTTCCTTAGCTATACCTACCGCTCCTTTCACATGCTTACCAGTCCTCAAGTATTCTTACACCTCCCTAGACCTCCCTAGACCTCCTTAGCCCTCCTTTGACTTCCTTAGCTAGACCTACCGCTCCTTTCACATGCTTACCAGTCCTCAAGTATTCTTACACCTCCCTAGACCTCCCTAGATCTCCTTAGCCTTCCTTAGACTTCCTTAGCTATACCTACCGCTCCTTTCACATGCTTAGCTGTCCTCAAGTATTCTTACACCTCCCTAGACCTCCTTAGCCTTCCTTAGACTTCCTTAGCTATACCTACCGCTCCTTTCACATGCTTACCAGTCCTCAAGTATTCTTACACCTCCCTAGACCTCCCTAGACCTCCTTAGCTTTCCTTAGACTTCCTTAGCTATACCTACCGCTCCTTTCACATGCTTAGCAGTCCTGAAGTATTCTTACACCTTCCTAGACCTCCTTAGCCCTCCTTAGACTTCCTTAGCTATACCTACCGCTCCTTTCACATGCTTACCAGTCCTCAAGTATTCTTACACCTCCCTAGACCTTTCTAGACCTCCTTAGCTTTCCTTAGAATTTCTTAGCTATACCTACCGCTCCTTTCACATGCTTACCAGTCCTCAAGTATTCTTACACCTCTTTAGACCTCCCTAGACCTCCTTAGCCCTCCTTAGACTTCCTTAGCTATACCTACCGCTCCTTTCACATGCTTACCAGTCCTCAAGTATTCTTACACCTCCGTAGACCTCCCTAGACCTCCTTAGCCCTTCTTAGACTTCCTTAGCTATACCTACCGCTCCTTTCACATGCTTACCAGTCTTCAAGTATTCTTACACCTCCATAGACTTCCTTAGCCTTCCTTAGACTTCCTTAGCTATACCTACCGCTCCTTTCACATGCTCAGCAGTCCTCAAGTATTCTTACACCTCCCTAGACCTCCCTAGATCTCCTTAGCCCTCCTTAGACTTCCTTAGCTATACCTACCGCTCCTTTCACATGCTTAGCAGTCCTCAAGTATTCTTACACCTCCCTAGACCTCCCTAGACCTCCTTAGCCCTCCTTAGACTTCCTTAGCTATACCTACCGCTCCTTTCACATGCTTACCAGTCCTCAAGTATTCTTACACCTCCCTAGACCTCCTTAGCCCTCCTTAGACTTCCTTAGCTATACTTACCGCTCCCTTCACATGCTTAGCAGTCCTCAAGTATTCTTACATTTCCCTAGACCTCCCTAGACCTCCTTAGCCCTCCTTAGACTTCCTTAGGTATACCTACCGCTCCTTTCACATGCTTAGCAGTCCTGAAGTATTCTTACACCTTCCTAGACCTCCTTAGCCCTCCTTAGACTTCCTTAGCTATACCTACCGCTCCTTTCACATGCTTACCAGTCCTCAAGTATTCTTACACCACCCTAGACCTCCCTAGACCTCCTTAGCCCTCCTTAGACTTCCTTAGCTATACCTACCGCTCCTTTCACATGCTTAGCAGTCCTCAAGTATTCTTACACCTCCCTAGACGTCCTTAGCCCTCCTTAGACTTCCTTAGCTATACCTACCGCTCCTTTCACATGCTTACCAGTCCTCAAGTATTCTTACACCTCCCTAGACCTCCTTAGCCCTCCTTAGACTTCCTTAGATATACCTACCGCTCCTTTCACATGCTTACCAGTCCTCAAGTATTCTTACACCTCCCTGGACCTTCCTAGACCTCCTTAGCCCTGCTTAGACTTCCTTAGCTATACCTGCCGCTCCTTTCACATGCTTACCAGTCCTCAAGTATTCTTACACCTCCCTAGACCTCCCTAGACCTCCTTAGCCCTCCTTAGATTTCCTTAGCTATACCTACCGCTCCTTTCACATGCTTACCAGTCCTCAAGTATTCTTACACCTCCCTAGACCTCCTTAGACCTCCTTAGTCCTCCTTAGTCCTCCTTAGATTTCCTTAGCTTTACCTACCGCTTCTTTCACATGTTTAGCAGTCCTCAAGTATTCTTACACCTCCCTAGACCTCCTTTGCCCTCCTTAGACTTCCTTAGCTATACCTACCGCTCCTTTCACATGCTTAGCGGTCCTGAAGTATTCTTACACCACCCTAGACCTCCCTAGATCTACTTAGCCCTCTTTAGACTTCCTTAGCTATACTTAACGCTCCCTTTACATGCTTAGCAGTCCTCAAGTATTGTTGCACCTCCCTAGACCTTCTTAGGCCTCGTGAGACTTCCTTAGCTGTACTTAGCTATGCTTGGAACTGCCTTGACATGCTTAGTACTGCTCATATATTCTTACAACTCCTTGGACCTTCTTAGTTTTCCTTAGACTTCCTTTGATATACTTGTCACTCTCTTCAGATGCTTAGCACTGCTCAAATATTCTTACACCTTTTTAGACCTCCTTAGGCCTCCTTAGCTATACTTACTACTCCCTTGACAAGCTTAGCACTGCTCAAATTAATCGTAGACCTCTTTAGGCCTACTTGGGCCTACTTAGCCCTCCTTAGGTCTACTTATACCTTCTGAGGTATACTTTGCGCTGTGTGGATATGCTTAGTACTGCTGAGATAGCACTGATATTCTTAGACCACGTTAGACATCGTTAGGCCTAGTTGGACCACGTTAGGCATGCTTAGCTATAGTTAGCACTTCTTCGGTATGTTTAGGACCATGTCAATGTTCTTTTGCCTGAGTACATACATGAACGTATTTTGTCAAGAGGTAGTAACACATCCTTCAGCATTTTTAAAACTTCTAACGGTATCTTATTGCTTTGCTTGGATTTGATGTGAAATAAAAGGTATGTATGTCATTGTATATTGTGATATTTTATGATGTAAAGTATCATATTGTTTTTATAGGAATTGCAGTTTAAAACGGATGATCTCGCCGTTAAATTATTGTGATATTGCCGTTTGTAAGAGTTATCATGTAACAAGTTTTCTTCTTTCCAGCATTTCAAAAACCTTTTTACGATTTTGTTTGTAATAAAAGATCTTTAAGGTACCCTGTGAGGAGAGCGTTGTTTTCCTCCAGTGCTGTGATAGAAAGGAAAATAAGACTCTGCTCACAGGGTAACCTGAACGATATTGATACAAAGTGTATTAGGATGATGAACGATATTATGATGTACTGGAATTATGGGCATTGTAACACTGACAAACTCACACATCACAATAATGTCACGATGAGATTAATTTATCACATCTATTTGACAATTTCTATAAAAAATTATACTTTATATCATAAAATAACACATAAACGCATACCTACCTTTATTTCACACTAATACGCAACGTTTGCCGTCATTGTTACTGTTTACAGGGGCGTAAATCCCATGAAGGTATGTGGGGGGGGTCGGCTCACCCCCCCCCCCCCAAGACTAAAATGAACAGTTTTGTCGGGCAAAACTAAGTGTTTTGCCGGGCAAAAAGCAACCAAGGGTTTTAAAGAAAATTTAATCTGTTTAAGTAAAAAAATACTAAATTACGAAGTTGATGCAATATAATGCGTAACAAAATGATTTTTTTTTACTTTTATTTATTTGACAATAACTTTTATTTGTGAGTAATATCTAATTAGTGTGGGCGTGGCTTTTCCAACCACGCCCTTTTGTTGGGCAAAATTAGTTCCCCCCCCCCCAATCTTGAGACCCAAGTTACGCCCCTGACTGTTTAAAATGATCAAAACTGAGTCCGTTTCACGTGTAAGAAACGATTATTTGTATCATTTGAAACCCTAAACAAGCTTCTACGCCACGAAATTGGTATGTTTTATAAAAAAATAATAAAACGTGCATCAAAAAATGATATTTGCGGTCGGTCCGGTTTTGCATCTAAATGGCTTCCGCTTCAAACTGTCAAACGTCACGCTACAAACATAAAAAACTCGCGAAAATGTTTGCGCTTGGTGCTTCGACGCAAATTGCTGTACCGTTAGAAGATTTAACATGATGAAGCATCACGCATGTGTTACTTCCTCTCGATAATATACGTTCCATCCCAAGGAGATGTAAGAACATCTGAGTCACTGAGTGCCCTAGGCATGTCTAGGGAGTGCTAAGTATAGCTACGAAGGGCGAAGTAGGTTTAAGCCAAAACTATATTCAGATTAATTTAACGCAGAGAAAAACGAAAAATCCGTTGTCTCGAGCGGGATTCGAAAATATTTCGGGCATTTAAATTGGATAAGACTCGCTACCAATCACAGTTGGCTGGCTTGGCTCGATAGCTATATTTGTAGAGCAGCGGTCTAATATCCCGACGATGTGAGTTCGAATACAACTCGAAACAACAAATTTTTCGTTCTTCTCTGCAGTGTAAGATTAATATGAATCTAGTTTTTCATATCTCTGATGATGGTTTTGAAATAGGTTTAACGACGTGTAAGAAAGTTTGAGCAGTGCTAAGTATAGCTAAGAAAGTCTAAGGAGGGCTAAGCAGGTCTAAGGAGGTCTAGGGAGGTGTAAGAATACTTGACGACTGCTAAGCACGTGAAAAGAGCGCAAAGTAAAGCTAACGGAGTGCAAGGAGGTCTAGGGAGGTCTAGGGAAATGTAAGAATACTTGAGGACTGCTAAGCATGTGAAGGGAGCGGTAAGTATAGCTAAGGAAGTCTAAGGAGGGCTAAGGAGGTCTAAGGAGGTGTAAGAATACTTGAGGACTGCTAAGCATGTGAAAGGAGCGGTAGGTATAGCTAAGGAAGTCTAAGGAGGGCTAAGGAGGTCTAGGGAGGTCTAGGGAGGTGTAAGAATACTTGAGGACTGCTAAGCATGTGAAAGGAGCGGTAGGTATAGCTAAGGAAGTCTAAGGAGGGCTAAGGAGGTCTAGGGAGGTCTAGGGAGGTGTAAGAATACTTCAGGACTGGTAAGCATGTGAAAGGAGCAATAGGTATAGCTAAGGAAGTCTAAGGAGGGCTAAGGAGGTCTAGGGAGGTGTAAGAATACTTGAGGACTGCTAAGCATGTGAAAGGAGCGGCAGGTATAGCTAAGGAAGTCTAAGGAGGGCTAAGGAGGTCTAGGGAGGTCTAGGGAGGTGTAAGAATACTTGAGGACTGCTAAGCATGTGAAAGGAGCGGTAGGTATAGCTAAGGAAGTCTAAGGAGGGCTAAGGAGGTCTAGGGAGGTGTAAGAATACTTGAGGACTGCTAAGCATGTGAAAGGAGCGGTAGGTATAGCAAAGGAAGTCTAAGGAGGGATAAGGAGGTCTAGGGAGGTGTTAGAATACTTGAGGACTGCTAAGCATGTGAAAGGAGCGGTAGGTATAGCTAAGGAAGTCTAAGGAGGGCTAAGGAGGTCTAGGGAGGTCTAGGGAGGTGTAAGAATACTTGAGGACTGGTAAGCATGTGAAAGGAGCGGTAGGTATAGCTAAGGAAGTCTAAGGAGGGCTAAGGAGGTCTAGGGAGGTCTAGGGAGGTGTAAGAATACTTGAGGACTGCTAAGCATGTGAAAGGAGCGGTAGGTATAGCTAAGGAAGTCTAAGGAGGGCTAAGGAGGTCTAGGGAGGTGTAAGAATACTTGAGGACTGCTAAGCATGTGAAAGGAGCGGTAGGTATAGCAAAGGAAGTCTAAGGAGGGCTAAGGAGGTCTAGGGAGGTGTAAGAATACTTGAGGACTGGTAAGCATGTGAAAAAAGCGGTAGGTATAGCTAAGGAAGTCTAAGGAGGGCTAAGGAGGTCTAGGGAGGTCTAGGGAGGTGTAAGAATACTTGAGGACTGGTAAGCATGTGAAAGGAGCGGTAGGTATAGCTAAGGAAGTCTAAGGAGGGCTAAGGAGGTCTAGGGAGGTCTAGGGAGGTGTAAAAATACTTGAGGACTGCTAAGCATGTGAAAGGAGCGGTAGGTATAGCTAAGGAAGTCTAAGGAGGGCTAAGGAGGTCTAGGGAGGTCTAGGGAGGTGTAAGAATACTTGAGGACTGCTAAGCATGTGAAAGGAGCGGTAGGTATAGCTAAGGAAGTCTAAGGAGGGCTAAGGAGGTCTAGGGAGGTCTAGGGAGGTGTAAGAATACTTGAGGACTGCTAAGCATGTGAAAGGAGCGGTAGGTATAGCTAAGGAAGTCTAAGGAGGGCTAAGGAGGTCTAGGGAGGTCTAGGGAGGTGTAAGAATACTTCAGGACTGGTAAGCATGTGAAAGGAGCAATAGGTATAGCTAAGGAAGTCTAAGGAGGGCTAAGGAGGTCTAGGGAGGTGTAAGAATACTTGAGGACTGCTAAGCATGTGAAAGGAGCGGCAGGTATAGCTAAGGAAGTCTAAGGAGGGCTAAGGAGGTCTAGGGAGGTCTAGGGAGGTGTAAGAATACTTGAGGACTGCTAAGCATGTGAAAGGAGCGGTAGGTATAGCTAAGGAAGTCTAAGGAGGGCTAAGGAGGTCTAGGGAGGTGTAAGAATACTTGAGGACTGCTAAGCATGTGAAAGGAGCGGTAGGTATAGCAAAGGAAGTCTAAGGAGGGATAAGGAGGTCTAGGGAGGTGTTAGAATACTTGAGGACTGCTAAGCATGTGAAAGGAGCGGTAGGTATAGCTAAGGAAGTCTAAGGAGGGCTAAGGAGGTCTAGGGAGGTGTAAGAATACTTGAGGACTGCTAAGCATGTGAAAGGAGCGGTAGGTATAGCAAAGGAAGTCTAAGGAGGGCTAAGGAGGTCTAGGGAGGTGTAAGAATACTTGAGGACTGGTAAGCATGTGAAAGGAGCGGTAGGTATAGCTAAGGAAGTCTAAGGAGGGCTAAGGAGGTCTAGGGAGGTCTAGGGAGGTGTAAGAATACTTGAGGACTGGTAAGCATGTGAAAGGAGCGGTAGGTATAGCTAAGGAAGTCTAAGGAGGGCTAAGGAGGTCTAGGGAGGTCTAGGGAGGTGTAAAAATACTTGAGGACTGCTAAGCATGTGAAAGGAGCGGTAGGTATAGCTAAGGAAGTCTAAGGAGGGCTAAGGAGGTCTAGGGAGGTCTAGGGAGGTGTAAGAATACTTGAGGACTGCTAAGCATGTGAAAGGAGCGGTAGGTATAGCTAAGGAAGTCTAAGGAGGGCTAAGGAGGTCTAGGGAGGTCTAGGGAGGTGTAAGAATACTTGAGGACTGCTAAGCATGTGAAAGGAGCGGTAGGTATAGCTAAGGAAGTCTAAGGAGGGCTAAGGAGGTCTAGGGAGGTCTAGGGAGGTGTAAGAATACTTCAGGACTGGTAAGCATGTGAAAGGAGCAATAGGTATAGCTAAGGAAGTCTAAGGAGGGCTAAGGAGGTCTAGGGAGGTGTAAGAATACTTGAGGACTGCTAAGCATGTGAAAGGAGCGGCAGGTATAGCTAAGGAAGTCTAAGGAGGGCTAAGGAGGTCTAGGGAGGTCTAGGGAGGTGTAAGAATACTTGAGGACTGCTAAGCATGTGAAAGGAGCGGTAGGTATAGCTAAGGAAGTCTAAGGAGGGCTAAGGAGGTCTAGGGAGGTGTAAGAATACTTGAGGACTGCTAAGCATGTGAAAGGAGCGGTAGGTATAGCAAAGGAAGTCTAAGGAGGGCTAAGGAGGTCTAGGGAGGTGTAAGAATACTTGAGGACTGGTAAGCATGTGAAAAAAGCGGTAGGTATAGCTAAGGAAGTCTAAGGAGGGCTAAGGAGGTCTAGGGAGGTCTAGGGAGGTGTAAGAATACTTGAGGACTGGTAAGCATGTGAAAGGAGCGGTAGGTATAGCTAAGGAAGTCTAAGGAGGGCTAAGGAGGTCTAGGGAGGTCTAGGGAGGTGTAAGAATACTTGAGGACTGCTAAGCATGTGAAAGGAGCGGTAGGTATAGCTAAGGAAGTCTAAGGAGGGCTAAGGAGGTCTAGGGAGGTCTAGGGAGGTGTAAGAATACTTGAGGACTGCTAAGCATGTGAAAGGAGCGGTAGGTATAGCTAAGAAAGTCTAAGGAGGGCTAAGGAGGTCTAGGGAGGTCTAGGGAGGTGTAAGAATACTTGAGGACTGCTAAGCATGTGAAAGGAGCGGTAGGTATAGCTAAGGAAGTCTAAGGAGGGCTAAGGAGGTCTAGGGAGGTCTAGGGAAGTGTAAGAATACTTGAGGACTGGTAAGCATGTGAAAGGAGCGGTAGGTATAGCTAAGGAAGTCTAAGAAGGTCTAGGGAGGTCTAGGGAGGTCTAGGGAGGTCTAGGGAGGTGTAAGAATACTTGAGGACTGGTAAGCATGTGAAAGGAGCGGTAGGTATAGCTAAGGAAGTCTAAGGAGGGCTAAGGAGGTCTAGGGAGGTCTAGGGAGGTGTAAGAATACTTGAGGACTGCTAAGCATGTGAAAGGAGCGGTAGGTATAGCTAAGGAAGTCTAAGGAGGGCTAAGGAGGTCTAGGGAGGTCTAGGGAGGTGTAAGAATACTTGAGGACTGGTAAGCATGTGAAAGGAGCGGTAGGTATAGCTAAGGAAGTCTAAGGAGAGCTAAGGAGGTCTAGGGAGGTCTAGGGAAGTGTAAGAATACTTGAGGACTGGTAAGCATGTGAAAGGAGCGGTAGGTATAGCTAAGGAAGTCTAAGGAGGGCTAAGGAGGTCTAGGGAGGTCTAGGGAGGTGTAAGAATACTTGAGGACTGGTAAGCATGTGAAAGGAGCGGTAGGTATAGCTAAGGAAGTCTAAGGAGGGCTAAGGAGGTCTAGGGAGGTCTAGGGAGGTGTAAGAATACTTGAGGACTGGTAAGCATGTGAAAGGAGCGGTAGGTATAGCTAAGGAAGTCTAAGGAGCGCTAAGGAGGTCTAGGGAGGTCTAGGGAGGTGTAAGAATACTTGAGGACTGCTAAGCATGTGAAAGGAGCGGTAGGTATAGCTAAGGAAATCTAAGGAGGGCTAAGGAGGTCTAGGGAGGTCTAGGGAGGTGTAAGAATACTTGAGGACTGGTAAGCATGTGAAAGGAGCGGTAGGTATAGCTAAGGAAGTCTAAGGAGGGCTAAGGAGGTCTAGGGAGGTCTAGGGAGGTGTAAGAATGCTTGAGGACTGGTAAGCATGTGAAAGGAGCGGTAGGTATAGCTAAGGAAGTCTAAGGAGGGCTAAGGAGTACTAAGGATATCTATGTATGTTTAAGTATATGTTAGTATATAAACTATGCTGATACATTATAATGGGGGGTCACTTAAAGTATCTACCCGATTTCCAACTTCCAACCGCAATCCAATCTCGAACCGTCTGCGCGGGCTCAACCATTCACCAATTTTCACCCAGTAGGGTAGAGAGCGGTTAATCAATTCCACCCGTTATACCCCCGATAGCTGAACTTTTTGCCCTAGCAACCGAGATTATGCAAATTATGATGCGGAATAATACAAATTAATTATGATAAGGATTATACAAGATGGCGGCCGATAAAATAAGCGAAGTTCGTTCGTCTCTTTTGAAGGCCGTGGAACGTCTTTGCGAGATGCATCAAACACACAAGGTATTTGTTTAAACGTTTTTAATGTGATTTCTTAGTTATTAAAGGAAATACATGTACATATACTAATTACTATCACAATATTCCGAGCTTTCCATTTAAAATCTTTGTTCACATGATGACATTAATCGAAGTGTTAACATTTAAAAATACATTCTCTAGCATATTTTTACTACAATCAGATTAGATAAGCAATTATTTTTGAGGAATGGTCTCAACTAGCAACGGAACGATCGAAAACAAAATCATTTTGTCGTACTATAGACACATATAGCATAGATTGCTATCAAACACATCAGCTTCTACTTGAAATTGAAAACATTTTTATATGAGCAAGAAAACGTATGCTTCTTCAATCACTAATTAGTACTAATTTTATGACATAGTTGTCCGTACCTTTACATTTCAATTAAAAGCCTAGAATAAAAGCCTGACTATATTTTAAAAATTCAAAATTTTGGCCCCTCACTTATACCACATGTGCCTTGAAAAGAATACGCCCTTTCACTACCTAATTTCAATACCTGAAAGTCTAAAACAATGTATTAAGTGACTGCCTGAAAAAGGGCCTTAAATTTTGTTTATTTGGTTTCATTGAATTTTTCAGTGAATTCAAAACATTTCATGCAGTTTTCACTACATTACATGCACTGACTATGTCAATTTGAGATTTTGAGTATCTGAATTAGATGTTTTTAGCCCAGTTTATACATTTTTACTACCTCAAATCAACAATAGTATCAATAGTCTTTTGTTTCTGAAATAAGAGCATATATATTATAACCCACATATTTGGCATGTTTTGCAGTCTCAATTGTCAATAACTAGTAGGCAATGATTTTCAGTTACAGTGAATTTAAAATTACAGAATTGTGTGTAAAAAGTGTGTGACTGGGTAAGGGCCATGCCCTCCCCCCTTGTACCCCCCCCCCAGGAATGATTCTCTTGATATTTTGGTTTCAAAAATTATTCCAATCCTACATTTTTAGCTGCAAAATTTACTACCAAGTATTTGCTTCATACATGTATTACAGTCAGCAGTGCTAGTTGCAGCAGACTGATGTTACACACTACTGCTACAGCTAGCTAACCGTTGGAGGTGAAAAATCATCAGGATAGACCAATCTTTGGTGTTCTGCTATTTCATTCATAGAAAAAGGTTCTTCACAAATGAAACATTCAATAATAAAAAAATTTAGTTAAACACGTGCATAATTAACATAATGTTATTTCAGGATAGCATGTGTGTGATATTACAGTATGCCGGGATTAATGTATTAGGCAAGTTAAAATCCTGTATGTTTTTTGGGGTCAATTCAGTAACAATTATTGTCTATTATTGTGTTGATTCTCTAACTGCATGGCATTGCTGATTGCTGGCTCGATTTGTTTACGATGGCCATGCAATATGTGATGATTTGCAAAATGATTTTGTTGTCGATCGTTCCGTTGCTAGTTGAGACCATTCCTCAAAAATAATTGCTTATCTAATCTGATTGTAGTAAAAATATGCTAGAGAATGTATTTTTAAATGTTAACACTTCGATCAATGTCATCATGTGAACAAAGATTTTAAATGGAAAGCTCGGAATATTATGATAGTAATTAGTATATGTACATGTATTTCCTTTAATAACTAAGAAATCACATTAAAAACGTTTAAACAAATACCTTGTGTGTTTGATGCATCTCGCAAAGACGTTCCACGGCCTTCAAAAGAGACGAACGAACTTCGCTTATTTTATCGGCCGCCATCTTGTATAATCCTTATCATAATTAATTTGTATTATTCCGCATCATAATTTGCATAATCTCGGTTGCTAGGGCAAAAAGTTCAGCTATCGGGGGTATAACGGGTGGAATTGATTAACCGTTCTCTACCCTACTGGGTGAAAATTGGTGAATGGTTGAGCCCGCGCAGACGGTTCGAGATTGGATTGCGGTTGGAAGTTGGAAATCGTAAATTACGATGTTCAATGATGAAAAGTAGGAAGTTGAATAGAGCGATCTACAATGTTCAATTCTGGAAAAATGAAAACAAATCCAAGAATCGTAAACTTTACAATGTTCGATTATGAACAGGAATTGAATGTTGAATGTTAAAATGCAAACTTACACGTATATTGGAAGTACAATTGTACAAATCTACTGTACAATTTTGGCGGATATTGTACGTCATAGGACACGCGTAACAGAAAATGGGAAATTGAGAGGGTTCGGCATATTAAATTAGTCCCGCGCGCACGTCCCGCACGCAGAACTTCAAGCGCCGAGGACGAGGCTGAAACCAAATAGGGTAATAATTCCGTGTTCTCAGCTGTACGCGAAATTAAATTTTAATCCAAGTCCCAAATCTAATCAAAAACATGACAAATAAAATGCTGGTTAGGATTAGGGTTTGGGTAAGGGCTTGGATTAAGATTTATATAAGAACACGGAATTATTACCCTAAATAGCCCCACTGTCTTGTTTTTTTTTGTTTTTGCAAATTCCACTGATCTATAATTGCCAAATTTACCGGGAGTAGGGATTTTGCATGGTGGGTGTGAGTGAGAATGGAAGAATTAATATACTAGAAGTTGCTATCGCAAGGAAATTGCTGCCGAACGACAGATGCTTTTAATTTATAAAAATACCAATAAACATCATCTTACACACTGTGTTCTGGCCGTTTCGCATTCTTATTTTAGGCACTCTAATTGGACAGTCACCTTCGCTGCGGGGGTGACTCGTGGAAATGGTGGTATGTATTTTGTATGGTTCTTTAGGCGATTAGTAGTCGACCTCCTCTTACAACTGTAGTAGTGACATTGTGAACAACGCTCGTCTGAAAGGCAAAATCGCATTCGTAGTATGGATAATACTGCAAGCACAGAGGACGGCTAGTCGACGACGAAACTTAGACAAAACGGGGCAATTGGACAAAATACGGTACCTTCAGGCCCTGAACAAGTTCGCGAAACGAATACAAACGGTTCGCGTACCGAAGGCCAAACTGTCAATATCGACGACAACGCTCAAAGTCTCATATGAAAAAATATTGAAAATACGGACAGTCAAAACCTTACAAAAAGGCCAAAAACGCAAACAAAGCCTTCGCTCAAAGGCCTTCGCTTAAGTCAAAGTGTTTACAACATTACAAAAAATAGGCACGCAAGCGTACTAGTGTATCTGCGTAAATTGTTAAAGTTCAATTAGCCTGCAATCAAACATACCATAGTAGCCGTGGAGATAAGTGAAAACAATGTGCACTTGATGATACAAGCATAAAACTTGCCATACAGTTAGAACAAAGGTGAGTGCGTGATTTAGCTATAGGGCCATTGCTGGTTTACATCTGCTTGTCAAAAAATCAAGTTTTTGTCACCTTTAATGCTTTATCTATTAATTTACTATACGTTATGAAAAAGTGAAATTTCTAGTTTAATTTTAGTAAAAGCTACTAACATGAATAGAAAGTTCGCGAAAAAGTACATATAAGACAATTAAGCCATTTTTGCTATTTTTTGTCTGCAATGAGATATTTGCGCTTAGACAGGTGAAAAATGCCGCAAAATACTCCAAAGGGCTGTTTTTTAGCGACTTCAACCTCCTGTAACTCGAAAACAGGTTCAAAACCTGTACTTTCTGCTTAAATGTCTTATATTTAGTTTTTGCCAAACTTTCTATAGATACAAATGGTTTTCGCTCATAATGCAACTAAAATTTCGTTTTTTCGAAGGAATAGTAATTGAATATATCATTAGTAAGAAAACTCAATTTTGTTGCGTCTACGAAAAACCTGTTATGGTCCTACAGCAAAAATGATTTTCTTAAATATGCTCTACAATCATGGCAAGTTGTGTGCTTCTAAGCAGAAATACTTCTGAACGCATTTACCAAACCTTGGTCAAACCTTCCCGAAACAATAATCCCAAGTCTTAAAGAAGAGCCGCCATCTTTGAGGGAGGGAGTTCCTCCCACGCCATCAATCGGTGTGGTTAAAGCAGCTCTAGAACAACTAAATCCCAAAAAAGCTACTGGATCCGACATAATTCCTGGGTGGGTGCTCAAACGATACTGCGAAGAACTTGCGCCCGCTGTTCATGATATTATCTGTGCCAGCATAATTCAATGTAAATACCGTAGAATACCGTAAATACCAGTCCTCATTTAAACATGCTCCAGTCACCTCACTCCATAAGGTCAACCCACCGAGCGATTTCGACAATGACTTTCGCCAAATATCTGTACTTCACCAAATGGCCAAAGCGATGGAAAGGTGCAGCTTAAAGTAAATCTTTCAAGCTTACAGCCCACTGAGAATCAACAAAAGTAAAAGTTTTTTCGATATTCAAGTAAAGAGCATGTAGACTTAAGTACGATAAGTCAAAAGTTCGTTCAAAAATGTTTCGACATTTTGCTGGCCGGCGGTTCTTCATAATTTAGGATTTTCAAAGCTTCTACGATCAGTATCCATATGTTTTCTCTACCGCGATATTCGATTTTGCTCATCAGAGAAGTACAATCAGCTGAATGGTTCCCCAGAAAAAGTTTAAATTCAATCCGTTGTATTTCTCTTTCAATCAGCTGCACTGTTATCGCTGTTGTCAATTCGCTTGGTGTAAATTCTTCTTTTAAGAGCAAAAAATGTTATCAGAATACATCTGCTTAAAGAGATGTGTCATAGAGTGTTCAAGCAAGAGCTGTTTAATCCGTATAGCTTGGAGAGCAAAAGTGTTATGATAGAGTATATTTAGCGCAATAGATGTATTGAGCGTTACGCGTAGGAGTGAAGGTTAGGTATTTTTAGAGCGTACGTTCGGCTTGTAAATGTATTTAGGTATTGTTTTGCAGGGTGCCGGATATTGTAAGAGCAATGAAATAAAGTTCAGAGGTGTTCTCGGCGACCGGGTTTCAACGTTGTGGCTGCATAGTCTCATGTGACTTGTCTGTTATAAATATTGCGTCAATATCTCTTCATTCGAAGAATTTGATATTGATCAAAGCCAAAAGTCAAAACAATGCTTTCTAAGTACAATACTTCTAAGCATAAATACAACTATTGATCTTCTTGGAACTTTACAAATTGGAAAATTTCTACTAACGATCGTGTTTCTAAGAATTTGATTATCAGTAATGTTTTTCATAGAACTACCATACTCATAAAACGGCTTATGCGAGAAAATAAAGTAATAAAATACAATAGACTTTTGGCTATATATATATATATATATATATATATATATATATATATATATATATATATATATATATATATATATATATATATATATATATATATATATATATATATATATATATATATATATATATATATACCCCTATACATTTATAATGGCTGACCTTTGTTCAGTATACCCACACCTATTACCACAGAAAAGCCAATGCATGTGTCGAGAGACGTACCTATTACCACAGAAAAGCCAATGCATGTGTCGAGAGACGTACGAAAAAACTCTCAGAGCGTATAAGAGTTTTAAACGAAATTATAAGGAGAAACTACTTTCCCCACTGACGAGCGAAGCTGTTTTATAACGCACTGATTGGTGTATGATATGGATCATGTGTATGAAACTGAACACCTTGTGGAAATATAAATCGCATACATGTATATGAGCTACAAAGGCGGGCTGCACGTGTTATGCTTAAAACTGGTAGAGACGAGAGAAGCCCCAAAAACATTAATCAAGACATGCCAACTGTGACTTACCGTCTGTGCTATTGTCATGCACATGCATGCATACATGCAGCAGGTGTTGCATAGTACATTTTTCACGGAGAGAAAATGATATCCATTCTTTCATTATACCTATATATAATAGTTTTGTATTTGATGGGAAATAGGTATGGTGTTCGATGTTTTCTACTCTGATACCAATGATACCAAGAAAATTAAATTCACTGGTAATATGCTTAGTGAAACCAATCAATCAAATGGTGTTGTTGACATTTTACTGCACGGGAAATTAATAATAAGAACCTGTGAATAACTGAACATAAAGTTGAAAGAAAAAAATAACAATGATTTCTGTTTATTTGCTCAAATTTCATATACAACACAGAAGACAAAACTAAAAACTCTAACAAATGTTCGCTATTTTCTGTTTAACTAAATTGTCAGTTCAAGTAACAAGAGATATTTAGTTCATTTATCTTTCAGTGCAGCTTTTCCTTCGCTCCCCTGGAAGTAATTTAGAAGAAACTTTTGAGCCTTGCTTCTTTTTTTCTCAATTTCGGCAAGTTGTTTCTTCAACCACTTGTCAACGTAGTTTTGATCGGTGCCTTCATTTGGAATTGCCTCAAAGTCGGTGCGCACAGCTGGTAGTACTGCATAAAACGACTGACAGAGTGATTTGATTTCTTTTGCTTCTTTGCTCATCACCTTGTAGTGAAGGAGCTTGGGGGATTCGATGTTTTTCCCTGCTTTTCCTTCGAACGATTCCAACTCCTTTTCCATCACTTGAAAAAACCCTGCAGCTTTTGTCAAACCTTCGATGAAGTGGGACAGAGCTGGGATTAAGACTTCTGCGACAGTGAGTGTGGCAGCTTTATGAACTTCTGCCTGAGCTTGTTTGGCAACTGCTTTTACCGTATCTTCATCTGCAGCAGCTTGCAACAAAGGAGTCGCAATCAAATTTACGCCAGGAACGAATACTAGTGCAAATGCCCATGCCGATTTTGACTTGGCTGATTCTGATAATATTCTTTGCTGCTCTTCAAATTGTTGTTGTAGATCTGTGAACTCTGTCATGAGGATCTTCGCTTCGTCCTCGCGCTTCTTTAAAGTAACCATGATATTTTCGTACATCCCTAACACCGCCTGCGCGACTTCCTTATAAGTTTGTGTTTCTTCGCGAATATCTGGCAACATTTCGCGCCATTCTTCATAGGAAAGGGCTTCGTAGTACTCGAAGTACTCCTTAATCGACATAACAAACTTGGTGGATATAGGAAGAATGCACTTCAAATAAACCAGGGCATCTTGTCTTGTGTTGTCTCGAAGCTTTGTGAACTTACGAGCAGTGACACTAGAACTGCCAACAGATTTATCAGAGTAGAGAGATCGCATTGACAAGGAGAAAAAATGCATGTCTTTCGGCATTTCTTTCAAACTCTCTTTTAAGGATCTGACCTCAATCTCGGTTTTCTTATTCTGAAGATCTGACATCTTATCTGTAAAATTGAATATATGAATTTAATACTTGTGAGTAAAGAAACTTTATACATGTTTTAGTATTTCAAATTGATAGCAATACTTTAGTAGATGATATTTATTGATGGATTAATCGAAAGTTTTGCTTTTGGGGATTTAGACCGCGCGATTCAAATTATCAGTGACTTTCGCACCGATTTGAAGTGTTGAAGTATGTGAACGCCCGTGAAATGAAAGCTAACATGTCGCAAATCGTTCCGTATCGACGAATATTTTCCTATTTACCTGCTGTTACAAAGTATGTATCTTTGTTCAGATTGTGTGTTACGCTTACCTCGGTTTATTTGTCTTCGGAGTGGTGAAAGGTGTTCTCGGCGACGGTGTTTCAACGTTGTGGCTGCATAGTCTCATGTGACTGGTCTGTTATAAATATTGTGTCAATATCTTTCCATTCGAGGAATTTGATATTCATCAAAGCCAAAAGTCAAAACAATGCTTTCTAAGTACAATACTTCTAAGCATAAATACAACTATTGATCTTCTTGGAACTTTACAAATTGGAAAATTTTTACTAATTTTTACAAATTTGTCGTGGCCGCGTAATTACGAAAGGCGCTGTAAATTGACAAAATCGCAGAACTAGATCGTATAAATTGATCGCATACGCCCACAACAAACGCGACAACGACTTCCGTTAAACGCTCAAACGTCACTGAACAAAGGTTATCCATTATAAATGTATAGGAGTATATATATATATATATATATATATATATATATATATATATATATATATATATATATATATATATATATATATATATATATATATATATATATATATATATATATGCCCAAAAGTGAAAAAGTTTACTGTATTTTATTACTTTGTTTTCTTGCATAAGCCGTTTTATCACTTTTATAGACATGGTAGTTCTATGAAAAACATTACTGATAATCAAATTCTTAGAAACACGATCGTTAGTAAAAATTTTCCAATTTGTAAAGTTCCAAGAAGATCAATAGTTGTATTTATGCTTAAAAGTATTGTACTTAGAAAGCACAGTTTTGACTTTTGGCTTGGATGAATATCAAATTCTTCGAATGAAGAGATATTGACGCAATATTTATAACAGACAAGTCACATGAGACTATGCAGCCACAACGTTGAAACCCGGTCGCCGAGAACACCTCTGAACTTCATTTCATCACAAAATTCTGAAGACAAGTAAGTTGAGGTAAGTGTAACTCACATTCTAAACAATGAGACATAGGTGATATTCTGTAACAGCAAGTAAATGGGAAAATATTCATCCATACGTAACAATTTGCGGCATAATGTTAGCTTTCATTTCACGGGCGTCCCCTCAACATCGTGTTTGGTTCAGTTTAATACATAAAATCAGAGGCAAAGTCAATGACATCAGTGTTCGACTAATTTGTGGAAAATAAATTGAGCTTGGGTAGAGATAGACATACGTACATTAATATGCCTTCATGCAATATCATTAATTAAAGTGTGTTTACACACATTCATTTCATCTTCTGCTGTATGTAATTGAATTAACAAGCACAAAATGGC
This sequence comes from Muricea muricata, assembly GCA_963855995.1. Classification (NCBI taxonomy): domain Eukaryota; kingdom Metazoa; phylum Cnidaria; class Anthozoa; order Malacalcyonacea; family Plexauridae; genus Muricea; species Muricea muricata. The sequence continues at coordinate 56,225,572 of OY979718.1, read as the reverse complement.
AATTATATTTCACTATAAATTGAATTAATAAACTTACTGTGAACTTCTGAAAGATAGTCAAAGTAGAATCTGCCAATAACCTCAGGTTTGTTGTCTATATACCTCAAAAGTTTATTCTTCCACTAAGCGTATCTTGGCCCCATATATACACAGAGAGAACATTGATTTTTGGAAGCCGCATAATTTGTCATGCCCATCTAAAGACATGGTGAAGTCAGAACCCCATTGATAAAAGAAAGAAAATACTTATAAGTAACAAACATAAAGAGATTGTCGTCTTGAATTCCAAATAAAAACATATTTTCATGAATAACAGATACGAGTTTGGGGGGGGGAAGATATTTTTGTAATTAGCGTTGTTTACGTATCGTGAATCATGATTGAAGAAAATACAATTCCATGAATTGTGATTACCGAGATCCGTGAATTGTGAAGACCTGAGACTTAAATGCTGACTAGGGCATCTTAATCTGACCAATATTTATACATTTTCAGGTTCAATACTCGGCGTTTATTAAAAAAGGTCAAAATATCAAAATATATGCTTTCTACTTCATTTGAATTATTTACCATCAGTACTTTCTGAGATGCGGTTGTCTGGTGCTGTTTGGAGTATGAAATAATAGTAACATGAAATAATAAGTGAATATGAAATAATAGCTGGCAGAATATCAGATATACATGCCTACTATATACATTAATAAAACATTACCTAACATGCCCCCACAGGTACTTCTTCATTTATATACAGTATAGTTTTTTACATGCAACCTTCATTCACAAAAAGTGGGAGAATTAGGGAGAAGTTGCCCCATTTATACTATACCTCTGCCGTCAAGACATTGTCTCTTTTTGGCCTTTTTGGTTTTCCAACATTTCCTCTTGCTTCCAGTTCTTCAGGTTTAATTTCTGTCATACAACGTTGTAGATTAGATTCCTGGGCAAGTTAAGCTTGTGTATTTCTCGCACTTTCTGGCGCATGGCTCGGTGGCCGGACTATCCATCTTTTTTCTTCAACTTGTACCACCGACGTGATTTCAAAATGAGCCATCCTTCGGCACAGAGTTCTTAATCTCTAATGATATATTGGGTATTTTTGTTAAAGAAAATCTAATACTTCTAAGCGTTGAAAATTTCGACGAACATAATCCTGTTAATCAGCTTGAAGTTCTTAGTCATTTTCAGTATCCAGTTATCCGGAGCTGCGATGTATTTGTGTGCGTTAGCTAGAGGTACACTCCCCTAGAATTATAATTGAATTAATGATAAATAGAATCATACATGGTTGCGCGGAAATAACAGATTTATTTCGAGTGTTGAACATGATATGAAGAAACGTTAGCCTTGAAATGAGCAAACACTGCTTTAATTGTAAACACTGCAGCTATATGGCTTCGCGAAATGCTGCTTCACTTTCCGTTAGAAATGAGCTTAAAATTAACAAAAAAACAACCCTAATTTTGCTCAAATCGATTAAATAACACCTGTCAAAGAAAATTACCCTAACGTGGAGTTTATAAATACAGTTTAACATGAAATTTAAAAGACATTAATTTTGGCGGGAAATCTCGAGGCATACAAAAAAATAATTTAAAAGTTAAAAAATAGGTACGCATAAAAATAACGTAGATGTGAGTAGCCGCTAAAAAGCTATCAGCGAACGAGACTTTAGATATGCTTACATCACGATTTGCTAATAGTAAACATATATATTGTGCACAGTTTTAATGAAGTAGATTAATACAATAATCAATATCACAAGAAGTACACAATACAGAAATCATGTACACCAAATATTAAGAGCATGTTTTGCCCCCCTGATATAAATATGAAGACGAAAGAATGATAGTAGCAGTTTGACAAAATTGAAACACAGGAGGTTTCAGGATGGCAGGAAGCATCAAAATACATAGGCATAAAGTTTGGATCTGAAGGATAATTGACAGGTAATGAAAGGTTACTCAAACCAATTATAGCAACTAGTCTACATTATGATGTATATATTAAACAATTAACAAACTATATTGATCACAATGCTGTTGAACAAAATAGCTCTTGAAATTTTGTCGTTATTAGATATGGAATAACTTGTGTTCAAGAACTAAACAACAGCAGACTTAGTTTGTTTAAAACTCTGAGTTTGAATGGTCAATACAATAGATCCAGTACTCCAGTTTCTTGCAAGGTCCATTCTATCATCGGAAAACATGATGTAGTGAACTTTTTATCTCACACATATGAAAGTTAAAGTCTCCTGTAATTAATAATATTTCTGGGCGCATCACAACATTTTAAAGAAAGTAGAAGTAAATTCTTCAAAGAATATGTTTGAACATGTTTTACAGTTTTATCCTGAAAACTCAAATGATCCCCACATGATTTCACAATGTCATTATACAACACTCCTGCCCCCCTCCTTTTCGGTCAGATTGTCAGGCAAAATGTTTGAAATGATAACCAGGTGGTGATAATGCTGCAATGCTAACGGAATCTACGTCCTTTAACCATGCAGGTTTCAGTAACCTGGAGCAAGGGTGATTCGGCGATAGATGTTAATATTTTGCTGAATTATCCTCGCTCCGGGTCTATAAATGATATATTATACCAAAAGTTTAAACATGCGATACTAGTTTGAGCAATAATGAGTCGGAAATTTAAGAAAACAACATTTTTCATTGTTTTTAATCGGTGCGTGTAGCTGGGCATGCGACACTACCAAAAATCACGTTGTCACGTGGTACAAATAGGGTTTTTTGATGGGACAACCTGGTTCCCAGAGGCTTTATCGTGAAACAGAATCCCCGGCGAAGGCTGGTTGTCACATGAAAATTTACAATGGAAATTAAGTATCCGATAACTAGGCAGGAAAACTGCTTTTCAACTATATTGAAAAATCTTATCATGTCGCTTAATTCGCAACGTGCGAAGATATTCGACTGTCTCCCTATCAACACATCTGAACGGTGAACATTGCTTTTATTCACTGGGGAAAAACAAGTCGACAGAGCCAAAGTTTAGTGTTCGGTTAAAAATTTAATTATATGTACATTTTATGATAATTTGGGTTATTTTTCTTCTTCTTTGACACTTGCTATATAATAAAATACTTAATGACCGTACTTTTCTGACTGGACCCTCGGGCATTTCGGGTCTACAAGACATACCGTTTTCCTCGCGCACAATCAATAAGTGAAAAAGCCGCTCGCTGCTGTAGCGAATCAGATTGCAGGAAATGCAAAAATATCACTAGACATGCACAAATAAAAATAAAATGTCTCTTGCCAGTGTTTCAAGAAATTACCACACATTTTTGGGCCGTCTATGGTGTTCATAAAATTGCGCACAATGGTCAGTGACAGTCCACTCTGTCTGGACTGGACTCGACTCTTTATTCAAATACGTGGCCCTGTTTACAAAACAAAACAACAAAGAAGAGCATTATTGGGCAGCCTATGGTAATAGTATAAAATATGATATTAGGTGCTTTACTAGTAAAAAATTTATCAATTTTTTATCGATATTGTTTGCAGGATTCTCTAAACATTTCCAGAATTTCAAACACAAAAAAATATAAATGAGCGGAGAAATTCAGCAAACGGTAAACCTTGTTAGGGTAAATCGAAATGATTTTGGAGCAAGTTGACATACAGCTACGTATATCATTCTAGTGATCACAGACTGTCTCGATTTCTTTGCACACATCAGGATAGAATTAAAGAGCATACGATACGAAATATTTTTTAAAATTACAGACTTTTTAAAAAACATGATGCCAAGGGAATTATTTAATACGTGGCCGTGAGGCAAAAACTGTCCTATGACTGGGAACGAAATTGCACCAAAATTACTTCACTGATGAGATGTATTTTCTGCTCATTGACTCAATTTAATTCTGGGTAAAACCACTAACGTCATTATGACGTCACTTTGGTGCGAACTCGTTCCCATGCATAGGATAGTTTTTGCCTCACGGTCATGTAGTAAAACGTTTGAATAGTCCCCTTAGCATCATCTTTTTGGAAAATAAACTACACCACGATAATCACCGCACAATGTATTGATTCTAAAATATAAAATTTCGTGTGATATGCAATTTAATTTTCGAGTGGCTTGCGCACAAAATGTTCAACTAAAAATTTTTTTTCGCGCTGCCAGCAAGTATGGATGGTTATTATTTACGGTCAGCGCAAAAAATCATTTTGGTTGGAAAATTTTGTGCGCAAGCAACTTGAAAATTTAACATTTTGAACTTCCCCCTGCTTACAAAAATGAACATATGAAAACAAAATTTACTGAGATGCACACCTGATGTCCTATATTAGTCGTATACGTAATTTTGCAAATATCCAATTTAGAAGCGATCTTGTATTCGGGACATTTTGTTTTGATATGCCCTGTCGTGGTGCTATGTATAAAAGTTCTCATCAATTTTACAAACAGGTTGTCACAGGTCCACACTAAGAAAGCCGGAATGGAGATCAGCGACTTACAAAAGAGTTTGAATGAAATGCCAAGAAACATGCAATTTTTCTCTTCGTCAATGCGGTCTCTTTATTTTGGTAATGCTGTTGACAGTTCTGTCGATGCTACTGTTGCTCGTAAGTTCACAAAGCTTCGAGACGACACAAGACAAGATGCTATTGTGTATTTGAAGTGCATCCTTCCCATAACCACTAAGTTTATTATGTCCATTAAAGAGTACTTCGAGCACTACGAAGCCCTTTCCTATGAAGAATGGTGCAAAATGTTGTCAGATATTTGCGAAGAAGCAAAAACGAATAAAGAAGTCGCGCAGGCGGTGCTAGGGATGTACGAAAATATTATGGTCACTTTAAAGAAACGTGAGGACCAGGCGGAGGTTCTCATGAAAGAGTTCACAAGTCTAGAACAAGAATATAAAAGGCAGCAAAAAGAATTTGAAGATTCTGCAAAGTCAAAAGAGATGTGGGCATTTGCACTCGCATTCGTTCCTGGCGTAAATTTGGTTGCGTCTCCTCTGTTGGCGATATCCGCAAATGAAGATGCTTCAAAAGCCGGCACCAAGAAAAATCAGGCAGACGCCCACGAAGCTGCCACGCTTGCTGTCGCAGAAGTCTTAATCCCAGCTCTATCCCACTTTATCAAGGGTTTGACAATAGCAGCAGGATTTTTTGATAACATGGAAAAGGAATTGGAATCGTTTAAAGGAAAAGCAGCGAAATCTACCACATGCCGAAAAAAGGTTCATTACAAAATGATGAGAGAAAAGGCTAAAGAAATAAAATCTGCTTGTCAGTCGTTCTACACAATGTTACCAGATGTTCGCACTAACTTCGAGTCAATTCCAAATGAGGAAACCGACCAAGATTACGCTGACAATTGGTTGAAGAGACAACTTGTAGAGATTAAGACAGGCAAGGCTAAAAAGTTCCTGCTGAATGTTTTCAATGAAGCAAAGCCTTCAAAAAACCGCTGCATTATTTTGTAGTAACACATACATAGTTAAGTTAGTAGTGCTGAATGAAGTATAGACCCTGATACTCAGACAATGAAAGAAAGAAGAGCAGGAGTAATCAGTGGCGTAGCCAGCCTCCATAATCGGATGGGTGAATCGGGGTGAATATTCATATATCGTGTTTCGCATCACCAATTTCCTTTGAAATCGATTGTTTTTAAGATCTGTGAACGTAAAAATTCGTCCTTCCAGTCATCCTGGCTGGCTACGCTACTCTGAGTAAACAATACAAACAACCACTATTCACCTTCACCAATTTTCTGCCTTATTTTAACTGAACCAATGGTACACTAATATATCACAAGATCATGGCTAGATTGCCATTGGAAAGTTATTTACTTTCACCAATTTTCTGCCTTTTAACTGAGCCAATGGTACACCATTACACCACAAGATGATGGCTAGATTGACCTAGAAAAGTTATTCACATTCACCAATTTTTTGCCTTATTTTAACTGAGCCAAAGGTACACCATTACACCACAATATCATGGCTAGATTTACCTGTGAGAGTCATTTACTTTCACTAACTTCCTGCCTTATTTTAAGCCAAATTTTTTGACTGCGTGAAAATTACGTAAGAAGTATATACATATAAATCTTGTTGGATTTTATAACATATTTACTAATTACCTCTTGAAGCAAATAATCACGTCATGGTTTTTTTAATAACCAAGACGGCAGATTACTACACGGTAGCACAAAAAATGTTCCCCTTTATGACTTATTGTTGTATAATTGAAGAACTAAAGAAGCTATCTTGTTTAGATTAAAGTTTACTGAACGCGTTTATCTTTAACTTAAATTTTCATGTATACTCTACACACTTCGATTGTAGACGTTAAACTTTGTTCCCAGTGCTTTTTGGGAGACGAGGCTAAAGGGGAAAGAACGCCTGGTACAGGCTGGTTAGAGATTAAAAATTGCCCACCACTGAGCTATATTTATTTCCGTGGAGTGGCTCCTATACTTGCTTTAGTATTTGCAGTCTACGCGAAAAAATGGCGGATTTTCACGTTTACTGAGCACAATTGGTACCATCACCATGGCAACTGGTACCAGCGGCTGATGATAGTTACCACTGATAAGACTCGTTTCTGAGCCTTATTCCACTGTTTTCACACCCCTGGTTTTTTACAAATAAATTTTGTCAATTTTTTTCTCTTGCCAGTTTTGTCATAATTTTTTGTTTGTTTTGATATTTTCGAGTTTTTTGGCTTTGACCATTTTGTTGAAGATGTGAAAGTCGTTTTCGCTTGTTAAAGACAATAAAGAAATATTTAAAACCTTGACATACGTTTTAGTGCCATATAAAAACTGACGAAAAATCAACTCCCGAGTCGCCAAAATGAAATAGCTACTTTATTTTCAACTTAATTCTTGTTTCATTTCACGGTAAAATGAACTCAACTTGAAACAGGTGCATTGTTTTTTATATTTGGGAAATAATATTCGAAATTTTCAGAATAGTGGCAATTGAAATACCAAGCGGAAAAAGAAAAAATATTAATGCCCAGCAAGTAATTTTAAATGGATTCATGTCAAGCAATTCAAGTTTATATTAAATTTTATTTGCTAACGTTTCGTTGTTACATCGCAACATCATTATAGCTATATACAATGAATAAACATAAGTTGTATCTATATATATATACATGATAACTAAGTATTATATTAAAAACGGTAAAAATTTAAAAAGAGAGGACGAATAGTAAATAGTAAAACAATATGTCAAAGTAAGAATTGAGTCATTTATCAAAGTACCAAGACAAGTTCGAGTGGGAGTAGTGATTAAAATAGACTTAATGGCATAGACGAAATATTATTATTAAGGACAGGTTTTAATTTGGAAATGAGGAGACTTTCACGCATTTCAAGATTAAAATTAGAGTTTCCTGCGATAGTATAGTAAATTCAGAGTCAGAAATGTTATGTCTAAAGCCCCTTACAGACGAGCAAGTTTTCTATGTCAAATTTTCATGTGGCAAGTTTTATTTGCTCGTCTGTACGCGCCACTTTGCCAAAGTTTTCTATGGCAAGTGCACTTGTTCAAAAGCTAGCATGTTAGCTTTTCAACAATTGCACTTGTCATAGAAAAAATTGGCAAAGTTAAAACTTCTTCGTCTGTACGGTCAACAAAGAAAACTTGTCAAAATAAATTGAGCCCAATAGTACGTTAGTCAGTGGTGTATCGTACACTTCATGTAAGGATCCAACTACGTTTAAACTTGTCAAAGACAAACTTGTCATAAAAAAATTGTTGTGCATACACACTTACACTTGGCAAAGTAAACTTGTCATAATAAAGTGTCATAGAAAACTTGCGATGCTCGTCTGTAAGGGGCTTAAAGAGATGATAGTGAGTCACTCAGCCTCAGGACAGACGATATTTGCGAGACTGAAAGCTTATTTCCAGTTTGGATGAAAAATTTCCCATATGTTCTGAGATTCGCGCGTGTATATGTCGGCGTGTTTGACCAACATACAATGCGCCACAGCATTGACACTTATATTTATACACAACATGCGATTTCATTGTAAAAGTAATTCGGCCCTTGAATGGAAAAAAGTCAGACATTCTGCACGTAGGACGGAAGACAAAGCGAATAGAAACATGTAAGCAGATGAGAGTAATCTGTAAAGTTGTGTCACTGTGCGTATTTGTAAACCTTGTTGACCAGTGTATGGAATGCAAAAAAAAAAATCTTTTTAGGGCAGGAATGAACAGGTGGTCCAGGCGAAAATATTTTGTCGCGAAAAGTCCTAATGCAGTTATCAATGAGGGAGATTAGATGACCGTTACGAGAAAATACTTGTTTTAGGTTCTGGAGTTCACAGTGAAAAGACTGAGAAGACCAGCACATGTCATTGGGATGAAAATGTTAAAGTTGGTAAAGAGTTCTGTTGAGGCTGGTTTGGTTCTGGTGAGGGTGGTTTATTATATAAAACAAATAGATAACATTCTGCCGTTGTCTGTTCAGTTATAGATACACGGTAGACGTCATAATGTGGTAAGAACATCAGTGACCCACTCGCCTTGGCGGCTCGTAGGCCACTTTTTTGTTCTTACCACATTATGACGTCATATCGTGTATAACTATTACCGAACAGACAACGGCAAAATGTTATCACTATATTTGTTAAAAGGCCTATCCCTTCAAAGAAGTTAAGTTTATGGTTAGTGGACAAATATCGACGAAAAAACAATGAAATACGCTACGTTTCGTTACGATACGGTTGAAATGGAAAACATGCAGGCTTTATAGGCCCCCTTTACACGGTACACGATTCGCGTGGTCACGACATCGAGTTTGGACATTTTACCCTTACCCGTTTTTCTATGATATAAATTTAAAGCCACAGGCACAGATCCGGCACCGTGTAAACAGTCCCCTTGAGTGAGGCCCGACTATGGACAGCCCAAAATATAAATTTAAAGCCACAGACACAGATCCGGTACCGTGTAAACAGTCCCCTTGAGTGAGACCTGACTATGGACAGCCTAAAAAACGAGCTGAGACCTATTCAAGATAGATTTGAACTAAAACACATTGATAGTAATATCGCAGTGTTTATGTCTTAGGTAGATCTAGTTTCTTGTTTAACGTGCCATTGTAAGCTATATTGTTGAATTGAACGAAGATTTGGTGCAAATGTTAACACTCCATGCAATGTCTAAGCAACTGGCCTTGGACAAGTTCGAGATAGATCTATATATGTATTATAGATCGAACAAAAAAGTATTAAGTGTGAACGGCCCCTTAGAGTGATAAATGAACCTTTGTAAGACCTGCCTTGATATCGAACGCATGGAACGCAAACGCTTATTGTTTCAAATGATTTCACAAAATGCTTCGAGACAAAGAAGCCATGCAACTCGCCATGTGTCAATTAGGCTTCGGCAATTATTCCTAATCAATTACATCAATAAAAGGACAATTTGATGATTTTGGCTATATATAATACTGAATAGAATATCTCCAAGCAAAACGCCACAAAACAAGGAATTTAAACAGATCTGAACTATTTAATGCATACTCGCATAAATGCGTTCATTGCGCAAGGATTTTCTTCGCTATAGATATACATCAGTATACATATGCATGCACATATAAGCGCAGTGCCTTGACAAGCTGTTGACAAATTGTGTTCGGCATTATTAGTTTGTCCCCAGTTGTTGTACGAGGTTTGGAGCAAGGTAGTGTATACATATATAGTTGTACGACATTAACGTTATCGACATTAACATTATCGCAGTGTTGACAATTCCAAATTTGAGTTTAATTCCAAAGCCTATTATACCATATAGAGAATTTAATAGCAAGGAAACAGGACAAGTATGAAGGTCAAGAAGTGCCACAAATTTCGACTCCACTTCAAGTCCAGGGAGGTAGGCCGGCCTTGTAAAATAATTGAAAACACAAAATAGCAAAAGCACGTCCATAATCATGTATAACATCATGTATATATTAGTTATATTTGTAGAACTTTTTCTTGTAATATTTCACTAAAAAGTCCCTTTTCTGTCATGTATTCAACTTTTTAATGCATAACAATCATGATAACTAATCAGATTTCCATGGAAATCGAGGGGATTCTTAAGTTATGCACTAAAAAAACATCACGACGCATTTGAGGCCTTTTGTTCTATAATTATACTTTGACAAATTAGTTGTCATTTGTTTGTGCTCTTTGAAGATGTTGAATTGTTTCCTCGACAACGAAGAAAAATTGATAATTGCTTTTAGATAGCTTACAAAACGAGCGATGCTATTTTTTCTTCGTGGAAGTCATTGCAGATGAACAAAAAGACGACACGGTAGAGTATAGTGGATCGGAAAAGAAAACATATTTTTATATGATCAACTAATATTCGCCAAAAAGGATTCTGAAGCGTATCACTAGTAACAGGTAAGTAATGAAAATTTTTTGTTCGCCTCGTCTCCAAGGTTTCCCTGCCAAGAAACGAAGATATACTTTTTCCTCTAATCAGCTTTAATCCTCTGTGAAACTCACGTAAGAATTCCTGTGTACTGTTGTCTTGGGGATTAACATGTCTAACAGTAATAATAGTTTAATACTTTACCATATGAAACTGTGGAAATATTGCATGATACTATATAGCTACACTGTAACTAGCAAACGATAATATGAAACCGAGATAGTATATAGACAACGTATGCAGATTACATGGCCTATAGTTCGTTGCTACTATAATAAAATAGGTTAAGAAAATCGCAGATAAGGAAAAACTTAAAAGATTTACAACTTGATTTCGACATTTTATAAATTCAGTGTACTTTTTAATACGTATTGGCGATAAATTCAAAAGTAGAATACTAGTCTTTGTTTGCTGGGAGCCTAGGACTGCATGTTTTTGAAACTTTTGTGAGTTACCAGATAGTAACTGGAACAATTTTTTATGAACTTTTTTTAATTAAACATCCTTGAGGTAATTGCAAAAATTGTTCATGCATACATGGATTTTCTGCTATTAAACTGCTATTATAAGCAAATTGCGAAAAGTAAAAAAATTGCATGAATCTAGTTGACTATATATTGATTTCCATCGGACATTTCCTAGCTGAGGTTAGGAGTGAAATAGGGAATAAAATAGAAAGAAAATAAGACCCCGTTCACACGGGACCGGATCCGTATGGTCACCATATCAATTTGACAAGTTTCAAGACGAGCATGACTCTTAAATTTGTGATAATATTACAGAATTTAATTAAAACGTACCATAGAAAAAGTGGTAAGAGTAAATGTGACCGTAAAGTGACTGAACTAAATGTCGAGATCACACGGATCCGGTCTCGTGTGAACGGGGTCTAAAAGATTTAAATTTTCTTAGGAAAGTAAGAAAGATTGTTGTTCCAAATTATATAATATCAAGTATTTTTCAAACAAATGTCTTTATTCGTACAACAAAATAAAAATTACATATCTTTTTGTAACATATTATTAATAGTAGTTCAAAAGTACAATAGGTTCCATTATTTACAACACTAAAATACATGTATATTGAAAAATTAAACGGTTAACGTATAGAATTCATTACACAGACTGCATTAATTTTTGAAAACACATGAACATCTATTTTTTGTTGGGTGCACACGTTTTGTCATAATTTTGAACAACGTTGATAAAATATCGCGAAATAACTTCAACAAAAACGCGTACGCATGTATATACAGGTCATTAAAAAAACTCAATGTAAAGGAAAAATTTTTATAGGTCAGAATGGACCCAAAATAGCAGCAGAAATTAAAGATTTTAGTTTTAAAATTTAAATTTTAATGTTAGGATATTTAAATTTCTCTGTATATAAATTATGTATAAAATTAAGCATGTGGTATAAATGCGGTCGTGCACTGGCTGGTCGACAAGGCACATGTTTGCTTTCTTTATGCGTAGTTTCTATAATAAGACTGATCATATTATTTCCACTGGAAAGCACAAACACTTGATTCAAGTATTTTGACCTTCACAGAAGCTTGAGGGATTTTGTCCAAAAATACAATGAACACAGCTATTAATAGTCATATAGGATTTACATTTGAGCGCCCCAAAACGTTCTGGGCGACTATATATACAATTGGAAAGTATTTCTCATAAATGAACATACAGGACGTAGCAAACATTACTTTTTATGAAGATTAGAATCCTGGGATGGGAGGGGCTAGACCTTTTATGGGTGAAAGATTTCTTGTAATTTATTCGTAATATAGAAAAATTTGAACCAAATCTATCGTATTTCACTAAACCTGCAGTGACTGTTGATGCTACGTCTGTGCGACGTATCAGCAATCAGTACCAAATTTTGAAATTTTGTTAGCAAAATTCCCTTATTGAAAAATGCAAAATTACGGCGAGTATTTCTATAGAAAAATTTCGCAATAAAATACAAACCATTTTTTAACAACTATGAAGGAACCATGCAACAACTATGAGAGTGTCAAAGAATTCCTTTAAAAAAGTTACTCATTTTGTTTAGATGAAATATTTCGTGAATGATTTTGCCACCAAAAAACGAGGATTTTAAGGCCTGGAAGTATAGCATCAAAAAAGCTAGCTTACGGGATGTTATATCGCCTCTGGCACGAGTTTAGGCCATTGAACTGTAATACAACTGGAACGCTAACTCAATACAAACGTTCAGTTAATGGGTGAAGACAAGTAAGTTTTTCTGAGACGAAATACTTAACGCCAAAGATCGGACCCTATATCAAATTGAAGCTATTAAAAAGTTACATTTAAATAAAAAATTGAAGATTTTAGACGAAATGCCTAAAAAATACGAAAACAACTGCAATTTGTTAAAATACATCAAATTTCCCTTCATAGATTAAGTTGTTTTTCATTTTCCTAAAGTCTTAAATTTTTTACGTCAAATGCAACTTTCTAATAGCTTTATTTAACATGCATGCAACCGAATTTTTGACATTAAGCATTTCAACCCAAAACTCAGAAAAACTTAATCAAATTGGCTTCAATTCCTCCCCCCCCCCCCCCCGCCACTCATCGTTCCAGTTTATTTATATTTCAATGGTTTAGGCTCTCTGAAAATCCTAGGCCATCCTGTAAAGAAAACTGTTTGATATATTCCTTTAATAACAAATTCTGCCCTCAAAGACGCAACAGGATTACTCCCTTAAGATTCCTTTCGGATGAATCAGTTTTTACATGGAGTACAGTGTACATTACGGTCTGAGCATAAAGTCTATCTGAATAAGACAGGAACTTGAAGAAAGGTCAACAAACCGCTCTGAATTTTATCTCTGCCGCATGCGTAGCTAAAAGCTGATTTTAGACGCCGATATCGCACGATGGTACTTTTATTAAACAACATATAATAATTAATTAACAAATCAAAGAGTCCCAGAAATTTTTATAGCACTACTGGTGAAATGATTATCGATTCTTAAAATATAATATTGTCAAAAAGTCAATGTCACTGAAGGAGAATTTCAAAGCAACATGCATCATCACCTCACACGAAACACACAAAGAAGAGGAAATGTCAAGTGGGGCACCACCAAATCACACAAAGAAGAGGAAACGTCAAGAGAGGAACCACCCTCGTATGAAATCAACACAAACATTAATAATATGATTTATTTCCGTCAAAATTAAAGTTACTTTCCTATAATCTTCCAACTGTACACGCAACCATATTACTAACAGTATATATGACAAGCAAATACTGGCTTATTTTTCAAACGTTAACAAAATGATTCAAAACAAACCAGTAATTTGGCCTTCCTTTCAACTGGCCGATTTTTGTGGTGCATCCAAAAAAGGCAATCGAACTTCAGAGTGCTCTGACGCGTTCCTTATTCAATCTACAGAAATCATTCTTTTGCAGTCGGAAAGACCAGGCTTGCGGCTTTCGATTGTCACCATTCTTATGAAATTTGAAAATAAAATTGAGATAATACGAATAAAATGAAAACAACCGATCGCAAATCGGACATTTTCACCTCTGAGCATCTAAGGTAGCGAATAAGCATGTTAAATACTGAGCGCCCCAGAGCACAAAGTACGATTACCTTGTTTTTGATACACCTTAACATGTAAATCCAATTTCCATACATCTTAAAATTTACATACTATATACATTCGTGTAACAGGCAGAACCCTGTTGCACTCATCAAATTCACCTGATGAGTGTAACAGGGTTCTGCCTGTTATACGAAACAAATTTTTAGTGAATTAAAATCTAAATGTAATATTTCAAGTTTGTTTTAATCTTATTCTTATTTGCTCTACTATTGTATTGAGCACTGTGTCTATATATGATTCACAAATTGTTTATATCTAACAACATGCATATAGTCCTTAATGTTAGTATTCTTATTGTTCTTAATATTCTTAATTCTATAATTCTGTGGCAGTAACGGAAAATAAAGATAGTGAACTGACATTATAATTTATAGCAATATACTTTAAATCCTTTAAATTTGTATTAATAGGCCTATAAGTATAAAGAAATTAATAATAACATTCACTTTAGGTTAATGAATACTGATAAATGATGAATAAATATAGGATTGAATATAAAAACTGCGAACAGCATTGAATATAACTGAAATGAGTATAATGGCTAACATTAGTATAACTCAGCATATATTGAACAAAATTTGCGATTTTAATATTACAGAAAAGAAAAGGTATCAACAACGTACCTCACTGGCATCCTTTAAGAACTTTATCAGATAACATGACTTTTAGATGTTAATGTGTTTCAAACTCTTATTATAATTTAAGTCATATTTACTGTTCAATAGTTCTGTAGTTGCAATTATATTTGTTATGCAGGGATCCTCTGGTCCCAGCTTTGGACGAATGGAAATAAAGTTTTCACTCATTCATTCGAACAACCTGGTTCGGCTAAATATCCGTGACTATTACATAACATCTATATTTGCAACAATTAATGCGTTGGCCATTTCATTAGTATGCTAAGTCAAACAAGAGCTTCGGTCAAATTCAACAATTGCATGTACGGTTTCGTGTAGTGGATGTTAATTGTCTTGCTTTGATTTGGTACATTGGTATTTTTATACCAATTACTAAAGCACTATGGAGCTCATTACGGTTAATTATAATTATTTTTCATTAATCCAATGAAGGTTACCTCAATTGTAAATATTGCATCATTAATAGCGTACTTAACAAACTTTGTACTCTTGAAGTTTTTAACAAAGAGGTTGAAAAAAAGAAAGAAAAGTACGGAAACAGTATAACTACATGATATGGAACATTATGCTAATGATCAAATATCACAGAATCAATATTAGGAATTGTACATGGACCAATTCTCGAATGTTAGTACAAAGATCTTAGCATTCTAAGACACAAACATTGAAAGAGTATTTGAGACATTAATACGAAGAAAAGCATACAATCTACCATGTGTGGAAAGCTTCGTTCTCACCCTGTGAGTGTAATGGCGTGTATGAAGAAAACTATTATTACATCTTAATTAGTTGTGTAAAATGTATTTTATTAAAATCCTTTAGGCAGAAGTTGCCAGTGAAAGAACGTTACCAACGGAGTACAAGATGCCAAAAACAGGTAGAAATTATATTTTGGTTATATAGACACCAAACTATAGCTTTTATGATCGCTGCAAACAATGATTGTGTGTAACTAAGTAATTATATTATTACTGGGCAACCATTTGCTAGGTAGTGAAGAACCGGCCAGCAAATAATAATAAAGTATTATCCGTGATAAATAGAATTATAGTTTTAAGTTGCTACAATAATATAAATCGATTTTGTGTAATGGTTAATAGGAGTTTTGTTGTTGCACATGTCCCACACTATTTCCCTATTTTGACCACAATATTTCAGCTGTAAATATGACCCATGCTCGGGCACGTGTTTTGACAAAATGTATATTTCTATCGCACAAAGTTGGTTTCCACCCCACAGTACAACATAGCTGTGCATGCGCAAGTATCGTCGTTCCTGCAAAGAGACCAACACTGATAAGTTGCGATGAGTTGCAACTCAGTCTCGCGTACGTTTCAAACCACCAAATTTCAGCAACCCCCATGAACTCACATGTAAAATTTTGATGAAGTTTCAATAAAAAAAGTACATGAAATTCATGTCACGAGTTCAGTGAATGATAATCTTCAGTGGATTTAATCTCAATCATCTCTGTTTGACTGGGTGTATGCTTAAGCATGTAGTGCGGCCATCGGTATACAGTTGTGGACGCCTTCTATATAAAATTGGCGCACAACGTACGCGAAAATCCAACAGCTTATTCAACCTCATGTGTCAATAAACTTTAATTTATCCATGTTAAATAAGACATTGGTCATCGACATTGACGAATCCAATATAGCTATACGTAATATGAGTATGAAATATAGCTAAGTATGAAAGTAATTGGACAAATACTCTATTATCATGGAGAGCTTCAATTAAAATTAACTACCCTAGTCGCAAGTGCACACTTTGAAACGTTAATGATGCTGAACGACAACCAAAAACAAGAATATTTCGAGGAATCAGAAAAGGATCGAAAAAAGGCGATAAATTCTTCACATTTACTATTCCAAGATGGATATACTAATCTATAACAGGTAATGCCACGTTTCTTTTATTTTCTTTTTGTCTTTGAAATAGGCACTTATGCGAACACTCAATATCTCTCCCACAGCAAACTACAGTCACCATTGACAACCAAATGGTAAGTGTAACAAAGAGAGTTGCTAACGAGCTTCTAAGTACTTTCCGGACGGAACAAAGACTTAAGAATAACCCTGAAGGTTCGCGCTTACTAATATTAAAGATTAAGAACTCACTATAGATTAACTCACTTAGCTATACATTGCAATAAATTGTAAAAATAAATTTGTTCAAAATTATCATCATTATTGGAGCTTATCCGAATTATCTCTCTGACTTTGTCACTTGATTAAAACGATACAAAATGCACCTTGGGGGCAATAAAATGAAAAGCAGTGACGACCTTAATGTTTTTTACAATCAATCGATCTTAGTTAATTAAATAAAGTAATGTTTAGTAACCAAAAATACGAAAGTGGAGTTCATTCAAAGTGTCATTTTCTTTTCACCAAGTGTGGTCAAGTAGTTCGAAAAAAACCCAGGTACATATTTGATCTGAAGTAGAATTAACCTCCCGCATGCATGTACTCCTTGCATACACGCGAACTCATGAATAGAAGATTTCGAGACTCGGATTAAAATGTAAAAAAAATCTAGAGTTTAATATAGTTTTTTTTATACTGGAATTTTACAACGAAATGGTCCATATTCACATGCTGCCGGTATAAAATTAACCCCATAACCATTATGTAAGTTAGGGACTCAAGAGCACTGTATAATAACCTATTCCATAAAGTCGACAATCTGGGCAAGTCAACATGGATCGTATACCTTCTGTCCTGAACTAAAGTCAATACATAGATACGCAAAAAATTTCAAAACAAAATTTCAAAAAGTAACAACATCGAGATTGATAGTTCGTTTGAGTGTATCTACTTATCATTACTGAAGTGATTGACAACCAAGCAATATCATCGACTGCACGTGCTCATTGTATATAGTATTATAGTTACTATTTTTTGCTTACTTGATAAATAGTTCATTTCGTTCAACAACAGGCACTAATCCTAATCAATTTTACACACCATTTTTTCATCATACTACCACTGACGATCTACACAACTTAAGGTTTCGAGCTTCTGCGTATATAATGGTCAAATCATTTTTAGTGACCTCTTTTGCGCCCCCTCGATTGCCATACTGACACATCATGTACCATACCTGGTCTTTCCGTATAGTTAAATAAACTTTTTGAATATCATTTGCAACCATATAGCTCTACGCAAAACTCTTAATATCTTCTGAAGCAAAAATCATGTATGTGAAGAGATCTAAGATCTTTGCCATTGCATGTGCTTAAAAAGTCGGTCGTTTTATTAACTAGGAAAAATGATAATGCTTTGTGGACTTCATTTTCAGTGACAATAAATTCTTCTGGTGGATTATCAAAATGTCACTAAACTAATACTAGCTGAAGACTTGATATCCATACTACTTTACCGAGAAAATAAATTAAAGGGTTGGCCAATCTCTAGTTGTGTCGCCGAAAGTTTCCCAATTTCTCTCCACCACTTCTCATTTAATCTTTTTAGATCAGCGACTTTAGTATTAATGTTAAATGTTGAACTTCGTTTCTCCGAAATAGATGTTTAAAAGGACAAACTTGTCATGATACATACGGGCTCAATTTTTGCATAATTGAAAATTAAAAACGCCCAAAATTTGATGCTAGCCGTCGGTTGTGTGTATGAATCGATTGAAAAAAGCGTTATCAAAATGATGACACATAATAATGAGTATAGTTATTAGTTGGTTACCATAATGTTGATGTCAAATGACACCAGCCATCCGAAAAACTTGTTCTTGTGATCATTAATGTGATCAGATAATTATGCTTTCGTCAAGTATTGAGAGATACTATATAGTTTATATTAATTTCTACTATTTTTTAATTCAATATTTCTATTCTCAAAACAAATTATCGACTATTAAAATTTTGCTGGTAGGGGCATATAGGATACGCCTATGCCTATCGTTGCACATGCTTCAAGTATAGATTTGAGCAGACTGCTTAGGAGATGCTGTATAAATGCTGGGGGATTCCTCCTGTTGATTTAATTCTGCTATATTGCATGCAACGATTTTTTATTACAACGAATATACTTTGTATCACTTAGAAAAAATGATATCGTGCATGTTGTTACAAGTACATCAATCATATAATGAACATTCTTTCTGACAAAAAGTATAAATAAAAAATTGCTTGTCTTTCTTCAACAAATACATATATATTCAGTAATATATAAATGCCATTGCCCCTATACATGTTACTCGCTTTTTACTTTTATCTAACTGTGATTTAGCAAAAACTATTTCAATTAATATGATGTATGTGTTAGAAATCAGTCATGTGTTGAAAATTTTATGATTGATATTTACAAGTACTTAAAATATTTTTAAAAAATGAAAGCAAAAGCGATGTTCTCTTAGAATACTTTTCTAATATTGCACTTTCCTATAAGGGTCCTTCATGCTAACTTACCTCCATCAGCAGAGAGTGGGTGTTGATACTTTACGTCAGTTAACTGCTTGCTGGACCAACATTGGTAAAGCAGCTATCTACATGATACATTTCTACTTCTGTATGTTCATCTGCATCTGACTGCATTCTAAAACTAGAAATGTATGCATACACTTCATGACTTTGTTTGAGAAGTTATATCGGTATGTTACATTCGCCAGTGATTTTTCGTAAAACATTAATTAATGAGCCTTGTACCTAATCAAATATCAAACAGATTGCGACACAATGTTGTAGAACACAGAAGTAACTTAATTTGTATTGTAGAACGTATTTATGTAAATTACGTAATCAAGAACATATTTTTGTAATATAGTACAATACAATACAAATTTAAAAGAGAGGTTAATAAAACGTTTCTTATATGCCATTAACTAAACGACAAGCGTATATAACTCGAGATGAATATTAGTTGCGTGGCAGATATTTGGTCGAAGAAAACAAAATTCGAATATATCTTCTTAATAATATAATAAATTTTAATTTTAGCATTTTAATTTAGTTTTGCTATTTCGTTCAAACAACTGTGTCGTTTTTCGCAATGGACAAGTGATTCTTTATGAGAGAGTAATGGACAGCTGAAAGTGCTTCTCAGCCAATCACGGTCCGTCAATTTACCGAAAGTGATGCTGCCATATAATAGACTGTATTATGCTGTATAATCTGTTATTTTCATAGACAACAACGTAAAGCACGATAATCTACTTATATGTAAGCTTTTCAGTCCCACTTAATTCAGAACAGAAGAAAATCATTTTAATAATATGCACATTCGCCATTAATTTTTAGGCTTAATGAACATTACGAAGTAGCACAAGGTGTCAGTTTACCACGTAGCTCCCTTTATCAACATTATTTGGATTTTTGTCAAAAAAGCGGTTTAAGTCCTGTCAATGCAGCTAGTTTTGGAAAGGTAGCAATTAACAATTCTATTTTGTGATTCCTGCATTACATTTTTCATGCAGCATACCTAGTTTCTCTTATTACAATTTTATTTCTTTGTAGATAATTCGTCATAATTTTCCAAATTTAAAAACTAGAAGACTTGGGACCAGAGGACAATCTAAGTAAGGACGCTTTGTAAACAGAGATTTATGAGAATCTTTTTTTATTTCTATGATTTATTCACTATAGGTATCATTATTATGGCATAACAATTAAAGAGACGTCCCCTTATCACGATACATTGCTGAACAATGGAAGGCAAGCTACTCAAAGGTGAGATGGAGCTAATATTGAACTAGAAGAAGCTGCCGACGCCAAATTCCTGACATGTAAAGACTTTGTTACATTGTTTTACGTGCATATTTGGGTATAGCTAATGAACAATTACTCGTCGATAAAGAATTAGAGGTGAATATTCACCATAATCACTGAGCCTGAGATAAATGGTTTAGTAAAACGTGTATAAATGCACTTCTTTTATGAATGTAGTTTACTTCGGAAAATTCCTACGTATAGACTAAAGTTTATCTGTAATTTTTGAATAGTGAAAAAATACTTAACATGTTACTTGCAGACGATATATTACCTTAATTATAGCTTAACATCAAAGGTTTTTCTGTATTCTTTGCATTTATGCAATTTTTCTCCATTTGTTGATTTTGGCAAAAGAAAAATACATCAAAACGACTCTTATTGGCGGCCATTTTGAAACAAATTACATCACATTATTCAAACTCAAAGAGTACCTGCATATGCTTTCGGTGATGTACGATGGCCCGCAAGGAACACTGCAAAAAATGACGATGCAAGCATTAAATAAACGATCAAAACATAATTATAAGGCTAAGCAAACTTATAAAGTCGCCGATGCAAAATTAAAAAAAAAACCTAAATGCAAACCTAATAAACGTGATGCAAACATTTAATTGGAAGTATGCGCGCGCATTTACGCATTTATTTCACGCGTTGTCGTTGTTTTTCTTTCTGTATACGATATGGTAAGTTATACGCAGTGGGTGCTCGTACTGGAACACTGACGTCGAGTTTGGTTTGCTATTTGTACTGCTGTGGGAACATTTCTTGCAATTGTTGAAGAAATATTGGTTTCTTTTGATTTCTATACTCTTACTTTAATAAAAACAACAGCAAACGATTGTCAGGGGCATTATGTAACTTTTTTGTATTTGAACCGACATTTTTTAAACTTGCATCGACATTTATCATGTTTGTAGTGTCCCTTGCGGGCCATCGTAAGTTTTTTTCTTTGAACAAAGGTGAGAAGTGGTTCGCCGCTCTTACAAACATCGCCATGTTGAAAACACAAAACCCCACGTGATCGATATCTTCACTAGTGAAAAATATTTCACTGTGTAATTTTAGTATCTTACTGTCTACTATATAATATTGTGTTAAATCATCACTTTAGCTCCTAATTGCATTTTCTGAAATCTCTGCTCTAGCTATACTGCGACTAAAACTACGACTTCAGTTAAAAATCAGGTATGTCGTCCGACAAATTGTTATTTTTGCAGTATTGGATGTCCTGACCCCCATTCCTATACAAAATGCTAATTATATTCAAAGAATCTAACGAAGGTTTTTATTAGAGCCATCGACTTATCTTGCAGAAGGTTGTAATTACCCTTTTGCTGGTTTGTTAAAGAATTCGTCAATTGAATTTATCTCTAGACGTACAGTTCTGGAAAAGGTTCAAGTTCAAATCAACACTGTCTTATGTCATCATCCGGCGGTACTCTCCTGCCTTCATTTCCTAAGATTGAAACATTAACATTACCTCCAAGTATTCCCAGTGACAAGGTAAATATTAATCCTAAGCCTCGATCTGGATTCTTATCATACAACATGCGTTCATATATCTGGAAAAAATTACACTAGAAACGCATTAAAAATTTCAATACATCTGGTATTTCATGTCTAGGTGCGAACATTTTTGATCATGTATAGAGCCCATTGTCAACGAATCTTGGATACGATACTACGAGCAAATTTTGGAGAGGTATGCCATCTCAAATAGTTGAATACTTTATCTTCAGTTCTTATATAATCTTTTAATCTAGAAATCTCAATTGTTTTTTCTTTGCTTTTCTTTTCAAATCAGGTTCAGAAATTTTTCCTTCACTTTTGGCAAGGAATGCCAGAACATATTCTCACAATATTAAGCTGTCCTGAGGTTATCAAACTAATAGGTATCTGTGATGAAATATTGTTCAAGGTGAGACACTAATGCAACATTGCTAATGACGTGAAACCATAATATAAAATTTATTGATGTTGGTCGATCTTCGGTGTCGTTCAGGTGCTATTTGAAAATGTAAAACTAAATACACAGAGTGAAATAATTACTTTTCATCTTTTTTAGGCAATTGGAAGTGTGTTGATACCAGGAGTACTGCAACCACTACCAGCTAGGTGAGTAGTGTATGTTATGCAGTGACAGAAATGTCACTCACAATTTAATTTTCGTGTGAAGAACCGAATGAAATAATTCTTTGACACAGAAAATTGACGACGTACACGTTAGTAGAGCTTACTCGTATCATGTAAAGTGAAAAATGACTTTTTTCCGGAGGGTGTGTGTGCTTAGGTTTTACGGTGTATTTTGTAAATTAGAACATGAATACATAATTACATAAACGATCTGCTTTATAGTATGGTATGAAACATATAACATATAATCACTGATTTATACTGTAAACTTTCTTCACAATTTTCGCAATATAGTTTGACCCAAGCAATCCGACAGTTTGCTACTCAGTTAAGCTCGTGGTTAGAATCGTCACTAGCTCATTTCCCAGAGAAGCTCAAAGAGAAAAAGATGAAAGGTAGGTAAAAAACGATGAAATAAACGGTAATGTATTCACGAAGACACATTTAAGGACTTTTTAAATGGTGTGAAAACGTCATTCAAGACCCCATGTACATGCATGGTACCGGATCCGTGTGGTCAGAATATCAATTGAATGGTTTGAAAACGAGTATAGCTTTCACATTTGCATCATATTACATAATTCTATAACAACTTATCATTGAAAAAGTGGTAAGAGTATTACCGTCAATGTCATGTACACGATGGCATGTGGATCCCTACCATGGCCATTTTAAAAAATATCAAAAAGCATTAACCTTCGTCAGCATCCTTCAAGAAAAGTGATAAGCGAGTCTGACATTGATTTGAAGATGAAATTGGTTTCTAATCAAAATTTTTGTATTGTGATTGCCATTTTTTTTGCTGTTGTTTGGGCTGATTACACTGAAATGGACCCGGCAATAACAGTCCATTAAATCATTTCTCGACTGCGAACTAAGTTACAACGTTAATCATTTTTACACCTCTGCAAGCAGAATAATAATGAGGACACTTATATAAAATAAAAGTACAAGTACCCTGAAAACCTGTTCAAGCCCTAATGATACTCCTGTTGTTTTCAGTTGCAATTGCCTTCTCAAAGTCTCTTCGTCGGAAAACATCTCTAACGCACCTCGCTCAAGCAGCAAGGACTGTGCTACACAGTGGTGACCCTGTCACGCAAATGGTAAATGATTGGAGGAGTATTGATTTTAATGAAATTGTCAAGCAAACGTTGTGGACATTTTCGTCCAATCCTGAAGCTGATTATCAAGTCATAGAAACATGTAAGTGCAGAAACTACCTCAAAAATAGCACCCTTCATGCAGCCAGGGACTGTTTAAGTACCAAAGTCGCTGTCTAAGTACCAAACCTCGATCAATGGACCATTCCCCAATTAGACAAAGTTTTAAATTGGAAAACAATTTTAGCCTAGTTGGAAAGAGCTTCCTAAATTTAGTGAAATTGTGAAGTTTGGTTGCAAAATATTGTAAAATGTGTAAAATATAGTCCTGTAAAGTTTGCGAATTTTGTATACTTTTGTATTATACGCACGGAAAAGCGTTACCACTATGTGGAAATGTGGTAACGCTTTTACCCGCGTAATACAAAAGTATACAAAATTCGCAATCTTTACATTACTATATTTTCGACATTTTACAATATTTTACAACCAAACTTTACAGCTTCACTAAATTTAGGAAGCTCTTTCCAACTGTGCTAAAATCGTTTTCCAATTTGAAAGTTTGTCTAATTGGGGAATGGTCCTTTGTTTAACATTGTTAAGAACGAACATTCAGCTTAATTGAGACCCAATGGCACTAAAGAGAATTTTTCGCCAATCAGATACTACATGAAAAATATAAATATATAAATATATATACGTCTTGGCCTATTTATCCATTGAATTATTATTTTGGGATTTAGTTCTTCAACAGTTTACTCAACTTCTTGAACAACAAGCAACCATCGATCAATATGCTGAATGGGCCAGCAATCTTGTCGACACGTGTCTTAAGGTAAACTTAATATCATCTGATGTATGTGGATTATATCGGTGGTTTTGTGCTTTATCTCAGCACATGATATTCAATGTTTTACACTTTTCGGTACTTTTAGAAATATTTTGAAAAGAATAATAATGAAGAAAAAATAAAAGAGCTCTCGAGACAATTTCTCTTGAAGTGGTCGTTTTTTGGCAACCAAGTTATGCGTGAATTAACCTTGAAGAGTGCCCAAAGTTTTGGTAAGATATATTTCCTTTTCCACACCTTCCACAACTGAGCAACCAATTTAGTATTCGAAAATTTGTGTAATTATTTTCACTCTGAAACAAGAGGAAGGATAAATGTGCGGATAATGTTGAAATGAGAATTTGTTACTGAAAACGAAATATGATTTATCTAAAAAGCTTCTTTAATTTGATAGGTTCGTTCCATCTACTTCACATACTTTTAGAAGATTACATAGTGTACTGTGTCGAGTGTAAAGCGACTTGTGATCAAACGCCGTACTGCAGTGTGGAACTCGAAAACAAACAGTATAGTCCTGAAAAAGTGAAGGGTAAGTTTAAGTGAAAGAATATATTTGTTCCATGAAATGCGAAACTAAACTTCTTACCACAACCAGTTTATTATTCTTGGAAAAAATGAACCACTTTAATGGAGGGGGCACCCATGCATTTCTAACCAAACTTATACATAGCGTATCATTTCTTCATCAGATACAATAAGCGAGGTAGAAGTGCGAGAAAATTCTGACGTTCAAGTCGTTGAAGATATGGACCAATCTCCCCCCGTCCAATTTCAACATAAATCTATTGGGACATTATCTGACAGTGAAATCCAGGGGGAGATAACTTGCCCTGATGATGTATCGAATACGCCTGTTCCCTCTATTCCAACCAATCAGCAAGAATTTGGTAATCGTAACAAAACAAGCACAATAACTGAAAATGATCTCAACGCGATACCTGAAGCACGATCGCAACTTCACTACAGAGCCAATAACCAAGTGAACAGCTATCTCCCTGGAGGCAGAAGATATAGCAGCGTTCCTTTTTCACCCTATAACATTACCAGTGCAGCACAAAGTATGTCCAACTATGACGCAATGTATGGCTCAAGAAACATAGTGCGCTCTTCAAATGATCATAAAACGTACACGGCCTATGCATCACAGGACACCCATTCTTATGTTGGGAGATTTTGTCCACCTAGTATGGTAGCTGGTGCGACAATTTATGCGCGAAATTTTTATCCATCCACAAACGAACATTATCGTAATGAACAATTAACTGGACGACTGGACTATGATCGGCGATTTCACAACCGTGTAGCGCCAGAAACGTCAGCCTCTGTGTTAGGAGGATTATAGTCATAAGCATTTGTCAAAAGTCAACGTGGCTATTACCTGAGAATATTCATCAGAAATTCAAAATAATGTCTTAACACACTTTTATGCAAATTCAAGTTCTAAAATTAAATTGGTACGTGATAGCACTTAGGTAATATATATGATGGTATTTAGGGAAAATATAAAGGTATTATATGTATTTTTTAAGAAAAATTCAATCGAGATATTTAGTCAAATTTTATTATAATAAAGTTGCTCAAAAATGTTAATTAAAATAAAGCTGTTTGAATTGAATTAGTTTTTAAGGAATCGAAATCTTTAATCAGATTTATACAAAAAATTGATACAGTTGATAGATTTCAGTCCTATTATAATCGCATATTTGAGATCAGGAATGCTGTATGCAAAGACATTTTTTAAATTTTATACGACACTTCAGTTGCTCCTAACTCTCCTAGCTCCTAAAAAGGTCTCCTTGTACACATTGCAAATTAATACGAACGTGTACAAGACTTTTTGTTTTTGCTGTTACTATAGTTCAAAGCATTCAGAACTGCTTGCAGTACAATACAACGGCTTGCAGATAATTTAAATTATGATACACACTGTAGATGGAACAGGCTTTTGAGTCCAAATTTTTGTCAATGCAGGTTTCAGGCATGCATTCCCGATTGTTCGAAGTTCGCGTTCAACCATTAGTCGATCACTGTCCAGCGCGGTACAAATCAGAAGATCAACTACAAGCCTTTATTAGGTGAAACCATGATATTAATTTAATTTAATTAAAGGGTACATTTATAGCAGTGGTATAATAGAAGCATTCACTATTCAAAGTATTGTTTGTTATATTCTGTTACTTGACATTCTTCGTTTACTCAATAAAGCACTAAGTGCTGACTCTAAGTTAGCAATACGTTCGTCGTATACACTTTTTACGTGAAATAATTCTTGTGCAAGTTCAGCATTAGATTTCTTAAGCAATTCAACATGCATTGCCAATTCTTCAGTAGTTTTCTGAGAACCTCGCCTCACTTCTATCACAGGCCGCTTCTTTTTTGTAGACACTGTTCGTTTTCTGTCACGTTCAAGTTTCTGACGAGCGTTCGTTTCAATCTTTGATTTAACTTCTGGATAATCTTCAGAAACTGACATCAAATCTTGTTTTGACAATCGGAATAAATCCGAGTATCCGACGGACCTCACCGAAGCTGTACGACGATTACCGTGTCTTCCTCCCAGATCCAATATGCTAATTTCGCCAAAGTAACTTCCAGGTTGTAAGACACACAACACATCCCCACTATCTTCAGAAAGAACCTCTAATTTTCCACGATTCACAATGTACATTTCATGACCTACCTCGCCAGCACGGCAAACATAATCCCCTGACAGTAAAAAAATAATATCAAAAAATTAATACTTGTTACGATCTCAAATATCTAACATATAAATTAAAACGTTTGAAATGTTTTACTTGCTATTTTGTAAGCTATAGCTTATCGCTGCGAGTGCCTCTAGTGCTCTCTATACGTTTTAACACACTTATGGTACATAATCTTCACGTGTAACTCTATTATTATGTTCCTATAGCCCTATATAATGGAAATGTTAAATATTACATAAACATGTAGTTAACAGTTATTGAAGCCTCTGGCTAGCCCCATGTACGTGGCTTTTTCTGAAAACTGATAACTTCAGAGCAGTTTTCGGATAAGTTCATAGGAGCAAATACTATCTCGGAATTCGGAGATATTACTAAAGCAAAGCTATAGTGTAATACCTGGAGATATTAGTTGTGGTTTCAGCCTGAGGACCAACTCGCAAAGAAATCCAGCTTCACAGTTTTGAAAGATTTCTACTTTTTTAAGAGAGTCCAAATGCACATGGATAGCAATTTCTGCTTTGAGCTTATGTGGTAACGTATCGAGGACAGCATCATCACCTGCGTGTTGTTTGCATGCTGGACCATAAATAATCAAACCATTTTATAACACGATCATGTAAGCGTTTGGGAACCTTATGAACGTACATATATCTTTTTAATTTGTCCATTTTTGTTTGAAAATTAACACGAGCCATTTTGGTGTTGGATACAATGCTGCCAACATTGCCGACAATCGTGGCAAATAGAAGAACACCTATAAAAAGAATAATAGAAACATTATTAATTATCAATTATTGGACGAAGTTGAGCGAATTAGAAGGTAGAACGAAGTTGGCGAGCAGATAAATTATTTGCCGATATCGAAAAGAGACAATAATCCTCGATTACGGATGAATATGGCGGCATGTACATTATCCCAGAATGCATTGCCAATATTAAGTAAAAATTACTGAATAAAGACGACACAAGAACACGTAATGATGGGACATTTAGTACAATAAACGAATCAGCATCCTGTCTCACTTCTATTGTTCAAAAGACATCCATTCCCTTTCCTTAAAAATTATCTTCGACCTAAATTCATCACTGGTAAAATGTACATTCGCCATCTTTTCCGTACTCGTTTGATGTGTGAACCACCAACAAATCGCGATATTTAACGAGAACCGAGTCCAATATTTGTTCATCATTCTCTTACAACACCTCTTACAAAGACTTTATCACTAGGAACAACAAGGTTTCCGCAAATGAAAATATTGTACATGAAACTTGCGAAGGGCGTTGGCAAAATTTTTATAAGCGATATGACAAAAGCAGCTTTTGAGCATCGAGTAAACGTTTTTTTACAATACTTCAATAGCATGGAACGGAGGCGGACAAAAACACCCCCGTGCCATGCTATCAAAGTATTGTAAAAATGTCAGTTGAAGAACAAAAGCTGCTTTTATCAGGTCGCTTATAATTTAGTAGAGAGGGTCGAAACCTTTCAAGTGAATCTCTTAAAATATTTTATTGATTTCTTTATCTTCTAGGTAAGGGCGAAAGACATTTATGGTAGGTTTCGTTGCTTTCTTTCGTGTTTTCTACATTTTTCATCAAGTAAACATGACAACTTATCTTCAGTTCAGCAAAGCGAGCAGCCATTGTTTACAAAATTGAATGCAATCCCGACCAGTTGCGCATGCACTTGGCCGCAGTGTTGTTCAAACATGCTAACTTCACTTACCTATAAGGTAATCAATTGTCACAAAAGCATATCCAATGTTGCCGTTGGGATGTGGCACACCAATAGTAGTAAGAGTTAAAGTTGACCAGTAAAATGAATACATGTACTTCCTTGTGATAGATAAATGACCTTTTGTCAAATTCAAATGACCTCCAGGATAAACCCAGTCGTTTGAGCCCAGCCCAAGCTGTCTTGATAGGAGAAAATATGTGCAGGCGTTCCAGTGAATAGCGACGAGTATAAACTGACTAAGTGAAGCCAGACGAAAAATATTCGGATATTTTGTACGGCTTTCAAACCTATCCAGAAAATACCAAAATCGATAGAACTTTAGTAGCCTGTTCAGTCGGTAGACAGGGTTATATGCTTTGTAGATATTAGAGAGTTCGAAAGGTAAAACAGATAGAATATCTACGTAGAATGATGGAGTCTTTAAATAATGTCGACGAAGTTGTTTGATGTTCGTTTGAAGTATTCCATCGAGTAGATAACCTGTTCTAGATGCGACAAACATGTCTGCAAGATAAATGACATCACAAATATAGTCTGAAGTCATCCAGAACGGGTCATGCTCCTTGGTTTCATAGAAAGATATTCGGAAGATTATTGTCCAACAGTTGTAAACAACCGCCCCAGCCACAGCAAACAACCAGTAATATAGGATATTAGCTGCAATGGGAGTAATCAAAAAATGTTTTACAGGAGGAAAAAGAAAAGCAAAGGAAAAGCAAAGGGGAAAAACGGCATTTTATATTGTAAATGAAACTACGTGCATACGTTATCGTCTCCGAACGTTTTCACTCTCAATCATTCCAAAAAGCCTCCGACTTGTTGATATATTTTCGCTGAGTAGTGACGAATAGCCAGTCCGACAAGTTAGTCCTGCTATTTAAATTTTAAACCATTGTAATTATTCATTTCTTTAGGGATTTCTGTTTTCACTGTCAATGAACATGAAAATATTTGCATAGCGGGACGAAATCGTCGGGCTGGCTACGCTAATGACGCCGAGAAACGTTCCGTGTGCGCATAGTCCTATAGTCAGATGTAGTAGAAACCCATATAATCCGATACACATAAATACCTATCACGTGACTTGAACAATTACATATGTTCTGTTATCAATCATATCGTATAAATAATATTATGACTCTGAACATCAAAGCTGTTCGATTTCGAAACGTTTAGCTAACAAATAAGACCTAAAAACGAACAAAAACACGAATAGCTTATCTCTTGTTATCAAACTAACAAACGTTCACTCGAAATTATGTTCAGTGATTGTGTCCAAACGGCACAGGCAGAAAATACTGGTGCGCTTTTGCTTTCGCCACTGAGAAAGCTAAGCCAAATCAGTAAATTTCTAAAATTTGTACATATATAGGACATATATAGACAGTCACAGAATTTCTGCACAAGGCTCAAATGACTAGGCGATGTAAGCAAATAACATATTAACTTTTCCATCTGATAACATCAAAACTTGCCACCCACAACATCTACGATCATGCACACACACATTGCATGTTTATACAATTCTAATACTAAACGACTTTAGTACAACAGTGTAGTAATAATAGACTAATATAAACATCTAAAATATGTAGATGTCATGATAGATGGGTAGGAGTTGTGGCGATGAGAATTTTAATGCCACAGTAAGGTAGAGACCATAATGTTTTCTATGTTGGTTCATGTATTCTTCTGTAAAAACATCTAAAATTCATAACAAGAATATGCATTTCATACAGAAATCAAGCAAAGAAAGTAATCTCTACAAGTTCATCTACATGGTCATTGGACTTCAATCTTACCAGCAAACATCACAAATTAACAGAGACGACTAAGTATTGACATGTACTTATATATTTAGTGATGTGTTGTCCTCGATTCACTCTTATATCTCTATCATATAGATCTGACAATCATCAAACAATCAACTAACATATCGTATACCTTTATAGCTTATGCGCATAGTACCAAAATACAGTAGTTAAAAAAAGAATATATACAGTGCGAACCATGGTATTAGTTTTATAAGATGTATGCCGTGCGTATTTAAGATGAACAGTGATATTCATTAAAACTTACGAACGTCAAAACAAAGTTGTGAGAAGATCTGTGCGATGCTGATGTTTGATGTTAGTCACATGACTGAAAAAATATAGCGTTGTTCTATATTTGAGGTGGACCACGCTATCAGTATCAAAAATATGATAACACTATAAGACGTCGTTTTTAACTTAATTGGAAGTAGAAACGACATTTTTTAACCAAAAACAGCATAGGTAACAACAAGAGAATGTTTTAGTTAGAAAATAAAAGAACTTGGTGACATAGTTGGAGGATTTTTCAAAGAATACGTAAAACGGAGGAAAAGAGGAATTATGGACTTCTAAAATGGATAAGAATGGGAGGTATTAGGAGTTTGAAGGAGAACTGTTCGTAAATTATCATGATCAACGCATGTCAACATTTTGAGAATGTTTGCTTTGCCATATTATGTCTTCAAAACTAGCAATGATGGATTCCTGGTAAGCAATAATGATTCTAAAAATATACCTTAGCTACTGTCATGGAAGAAACTGGATTAAGCGAAAAGTGCATGAAAGCACAACGGAATTTTCATGTTTTGACAGACATGTCGAGATCAACATGATAATGCCGTAATGCTGCGAAAAGGAACTTCTGCTGATTGGTTTTAGGTACCTGCCAAAGAAGTGGTAGAACGATTATTTAGATCCGTATTATTAGCGACCAACATGTCTTCATATATGCTTAAATGTGCAAAAGAGACCTCTGATCCCTATTTCCGCTGTTATCAGCGGAACCTTACCACTTTTTTGTTGACTCCTTAGCCTCGCCGGTCACACAACGTAATCGAATATCAATAATCTAACCCATGGATGCATTTTCCAAGCTTTATCATGCTGATTTCGTCTGCCTGTCAAAACGACAAACTTCCGTTGTGCTTTCAAGCATTTTTTGCCTCAATCCAGTTCCAATAAAGGTGGCCCAGAAATCGGTGGTTTTTAACCTTAAATAAATCAATCTTGTACATAATATTCCTTTTACAGCTGTTGCAAACTCGCGAAGTTGTTTTTTTCTCGTGTGGTAGTCGGTCAGTCTCACGCGACGTTCGTTTAGTATTATTGGTTTAATATATTCCCAAGGTTAGCAACTAAATGTAAATAAATTGTCCGCTGTTAATGCAAACACTGTAAAAACATACAAATATCGTGGAAACTAAGAGCAACAACAAAACAAAAACTACAGCATGTTGAACACGGATAATTTTACTACATTCTTACCAATCTTCCCGTTTCAAATCCTTTCCAAAGTACAAGAAAAAAGCAAGAGTTTTGAAGGTTTTTTCGGCGGCAATTTTTTTTTTTGCAAAATCTATGCTCGGGTCACCCAATCAGCCAATTCGTCTAATTTTTAAATTTTCCTGCCTTCCCTTATTGGCTGAAATTGCAGCAAAAATATGTGAGCCAACAAGGGAGGGCAGAAAAATTCAAAAATATGGTTCCAAACGTTTATTCCACGACACCAGTGGAGGTACTTTTAGAAGTATTATTTCTTACCAGGAATCCATCATTGCTAGTTTTGAAGATATATGGCAAAGCAAACTTTCTCAAAATGTTGAGACGTTGATCATGATAATTTACGAACAGTTCTTCTTCAAACGCCCAAACCTCCCATTCTTATCCATTTTAGAAGTCCATAATCCCTCTTTTCCTCCGTTCCTCGTATTCTTTGAAAAATCCTCCAACTATGACACCAAGTTTGTTTATTTTCTAACTAAAACATTCTCTTGTTGTTACCTATGCTGTTTTGGGTTAAAAAATGTCGTTTCGACTTTTAATTAAGTTAAAAACGACATCTTATAGTGTTATCATATTTTTGAAACTACTAGCGTGGTCCACCTCAAATATGGAACAACGCCTAATTTTTTCAGTCATGTGACTAACATCAAATATCAACATCGCACAGATCTTCTCACAACTTTGTTTTGACGTTCGTAAGTTTTAATGAATAGCACTGCTCATCTTGAATACGTACGGCATAAATACCTTATAAAACTAATACCATGTTTCGCACTGTATATTGTACCTGTAGGATCGAATATTAAGTAGTCGCAACCAGAATTCTCCACTTGCTCATCTTTGACTGATAGTGTTGTTGTTGTCCTTTGTAATCCACTGCCAGATGCTGTGACTTGACTTAGAAACGCTTTTTCTTCTTCTGTATAGTCGCGACCCATTTGGAAGGCTTTCGTATATGGCTGCCTTCAATATAGTGTTCTTATTCTCAAAGTACTATACGTTTCTCACGTTTTTTCGATGATAAAAATTGCAAAATATCTATCATTTTTATTCACATAAATTTGCTGCGACCACTACTTGGGCACAAAAATAGCAGGGCATCGGCGTAAAAAAACAGCGCTAGAATTTTAATCAGGTGATTTCGGCTGGATACAACAGAACCCGTCGAGTTACCATAAATAATTACGTATATCTGTATAAAGAACAAATGAAAAGCACAGTTATAACGTACAATATTTACGGACACAATATAATTGCATGTATGACACTGGAATGTTGTATAGCTCCTGCAAATAAACCATGAAAACGTACATGGTAAAGACCCCGTCTTCTCTTCAATTTCAGTTTTAATTGTCGTGTGTGTTGACTATGAATACCGTATAATTTAATTGCCTGAGTTAGCTATATTTGTTTCACGGGTCTCCGTCTATGGATGATAACACGCGCAGCCACAATACATACAAGATCTACGTTGCTTGTTTATTAATTCAGTTTGCAAACGATTATTGGCCACAATTTTTGGGACGCTGTTAGTTTTGTTTGGAAATTGCATCTGTCTCAGATGTACCTATATCTAATAAACCATTTCACAAAAAAAGCTCTCTATACAGAAGAGAATCTTTAATTTGGCAATTTCTATAAAGGTCAACAAAGAAGGCCTTGATTTCTATTAACTTTTGTGCAATAGAACTTTCTCTTTGAAAACTTAAATCCATGTCATAACATACCCAGGCAAAGATCGATCTTTTAATTGTCAACTATAATCATACCATTTAGTTAAACCCACATATTTAAAAGTTAAAACGCCCAATACCTTACGAAACAACACAACATCTGCACACTTGTACCTTGCACAACATTGTGTAACTGATTAACAACAACAACAACATCATAGCAGGCCTTTAGGTTAAATGAAGAGTTAATGTTTTCCATATATTGTCTACAATTCTGTGCAGATCAAAGAAAAATAGAACGGCAAGGGACAGCGCGTATGCACACATTTCATACCAAACAAACCTCATAACGTGACAACAAGCGTATGTATAACAAGTAGTCTATTGTGGTTTACTTTTATACTGTCAACCAAACGTTTGTCCAGATTTCTAAAGCATCTCGACTGCTGATATCAAATTGCTATACGCTCATTTTTCCACAATGTATGCAAAGCTATATAACGCAATTATTTGTCAGCAAATGTATAATTTTTTGAACAAAATCTTCTGGGTGAATAATGATATCTTTTGAAATTTTGGCCAACGAAGTAATTTTATCTCCGTGGTGGTCCCACAGCAAGTGTCGTTACGATGCACAAGTCTCGGCTGGAATTCATTTGTATCGGATCGTCCAAATACACACTGGCTTCGAACGCATGCTTTTATCTATCTACAATGTGCATGCATGCAGCATAATACAGCACTTGTTATCTTTCAAAATAGTTTTTACCGCATGCTCAGTAAATCTGTCATAAAGTGATGATTTGAGATGGGTTTTCACGTTTGTTTTAGGCTTATGTTGAGGGCCTGAAAAAAAGGCCATGTGCTTGTATCAGATCATCCACATAAATTGGCTAAGAATACATGTTTTTTTTTTATTATTATAGTATTTATTTCTTCAGTAAATCTAGAGTAAGCGGATGTTTTAAAAACGCCTTTATACGCTTGTTACACCGCTGTATACAGGTATGCTGATACAAGCACGTTGCGTTACTGTCTTTGCAATTTTTTACTATGACATGTCATTGAATGCATTCAAATAACAGCTGTCGAATTATTAAAAAGCAGGACGTTCATGCAAGCAGCACAATAAGACAACGATTACAGCATTGAGTTATTGGATAATTACATACGTACAATGATGAAATGAAATGAAAAAAATATGTCAGTCACAATAATCAATCTGTGGCGTTGAAAAAATATTCAACAAGGAATAAACTACATAAAAATGATCTACGAAACTATCCAAATGTCCTCATTGTTAGGACATATAACCACAATTGTACCCATGCATTACGTAGAATGTATTGTGTAAGATATTAAGCTTGGACATCAGTGGTTAGTCTGACTAGTCGAGATAAAGGCTAGACGCCAATAATAGCTCACAAGATCCATTTTGCATGACTCATAGAAATAGCGCGATAGGCATTACTCAATAGAATATGAACATTAAGGCAATACAGTAGATGCGCAGATTGCCCAATTTCTGGGAAGCGTCCTCCTTTTCAGGGAAGACGCGATATAGACGCTTTCCAGAGCTAGGATTAGGCTAAGATTTGCAAGGCTTAAGGTTAGGATTAGGGTCAAAATAAGGGTTGCATGCAGGGATACAAAGTATAAAAGTTTGAATCAACCCCTTAAAACATGATAATTAGGTACAATATAACCCCTCAAATGCTAGTTTTAGGCATCAGTGGGATGGACATCGTGCCATGCATGCAGGCTCATGGTCAGATAGATGCTGCATAGTCTCTCAGTTGTTAAAAAACTAGTCATGTTGTGTGTATTGTCCCAATTTGTGCGAAATGCTTTATCAGTTATATCATTTACTCTACATTACGATCTCTCATAGTCGTTTTTCTCTATAGTTCATCAACATCCACAAATACATACTAAAATCCAATAACCCACAAATAAAAACTTTGAGAGAAATCGTCATGAAAGCATGTTCAAGCACGTTCCTTTGCTAAAAAAACATACATTGACTTAATTATTTATATATTCTTTATATAACGCGAATTGAACATACTCAAATACTGATAATGGATAAACCATAAAACAAAACAACATAATCTTCAAGATGTGTTATTAAATTCAACATATTAGGGTTGAAAATTCCTGGGATTCCCGTCATAGCAAAACGTGCAAATCCATAAGATGAATTCCGAATAAATTAAACCGATAAACTATATAATCTATATGGATATAATCGAACATATGCTCGAGAAAAGTAATCTTAGTCAGATGCATACAATCTACAAAACAGACCCAACAAAGTAGCACGGGGCAGATGATTGGATTGTTTTGCAGTGTATAACGAAGCTTAGTCTTTCTGCGGTCGGTTCACAGCAAGCCTGACTGTGAAGAACAAAATCAACGCGGATCCCTGCGGGTCAAAATCGTTTCTTCACAAATGGACGTTGAAAATAATAACAGACGTGAGAGATGTGGCTTTTGTGCAGCACATGAACAGTACATAACTCATTCAGTCGGTCAGTCTAGTCTTATTTGTCAACATTAGATATTTTTGCTCGCGGTAAACTTACAACTATAGAAGAAAAGAACTTTCGCATACTATATATCATGAAGGAGGGCAGCTGTATTGAAGAGGTCAGTGTAATTAATATATAAAAGATTCACGTTGGACAAATGTCTTGCAAAACATGACCATGCATGCACACAGACAAGAAATTATTCTTAAATCGACTCCGAAATGAAATTCCTTGATTTGCTCGCCATGTTGACACTTTATTTGAACGTGTATCTCTATATTACAAATACCAAACATCATCATCATCATAAATTCAAAACAAAACCAAACTTTGTAATATACGAGTCAAAATCTGCTTTTTGGAAAATGATTTGTGCAGGCACACTCCAACTACATTGTGGTCCATTTTGGAAAGGTGAGAGAGGACTGAAATAAACTTGATTGCTGGTGATGATCTATGACATTGTTATAAGGATATAACATCATTTAAGAATAGCATGCCATATAGCATTATACGTGTTTGTGATTATTAGAGGCAATATATAGCTTATATGAATGTGGCAAATCATTTACGCCATGTAACTCCATCTGACAATCATACCCACTTCATTGCGTTTAATACGGCTATACAGGGTGTACAAAAAAACTGAACAAATCTGAAATCGCTTTCTACTTCGCGAAACACCTCAATGTACTATTTTTTTAATGAAATAGATTGTTGGGGTGCTTATAATGTAGAATAAACAAAAAAAATTAATAACTTTAAAACTTCAAAACCCGGTGGATGTGTCTTTTACAAGTTAAATACGGCTCGCGCACGAAACTTTAATGCTTAAAAGTAATAATGACTCGGTAGATGGATAATATGTCGGTTGTTGTATTGTTGTTCAAAATTTTAAGAAAATTTGCTCGAGTCCAAGCCGTTACAAACGTCGCGCAAACTCCATATTTTGAGCAAAATCAGCTTTGTGCATGCTTAATTTATGCATTTACCTAATTTGCATACAACTCCTATCAAATTTTATACCTACCGACTCAAAATTAGCAAAAGCTATCAAATTTAAAGCTGAGCTACAACATGAAAATATTAAATTCACAAACCTGGAACTAGAAGTCATTTGTAAAACATTGAAAAAGGCGGTAATTGTTATGTCACTCCTAAGTGGGACATACCGAAAATATGCCACCCAAGTGCCGGATGTAGTCGTGTACGAGTACTATTACTAATACGAGTGTTTTTGTCATTAATAAAATACTCCTATCCATATAAGTAAATTTATGTAACATATAAAGATGTGTTGAGCGTGCAAACATACAAACTGTTACATTATTTGATGCAAAAATGTTTCGATCCACTGTTCCACAGTAAAGTTCAAAATTATAGCATATACCATGCAAATGTTCAAATAAAAATTGCCACTCATTACATTTTCAAATGTGTCTTAAGCATTTGTCTGATGTGCTTATACATCTATAACTACAACTGCTGTATCTGCTTTAAACTTCCATTGGTTAATGTTTATATAATCGTTTCCGTTTCACTACAAGTTTGTATTTTTGATTGCATGTCATATGTGTATGTATTATATCCTTGCAGGTGGGTGTGTCGGTCGCATAATGCATGCAAAATACGACATTGTTTCCGACGTTGCATTTGCATGTATCGAATATAATAAATTCGGTTGGAATTTGGGTGTGGCTTAAGAAAAGAACTCTCGAAAGAGATAAATCAAATACCTCGTGTTACATTATTGAATGATAAGAAATACGGCGGATTTTACTTCAGAGCGGCTTTAGAAAACGGATTTAAACCTGGAAAATGGTAATATATTTTTTATCATACTATTGATGACAAGATTTGAAGTAATTGCAACATCCGTTGTTAATTTTTTGGTAACATACTTAGTTTCTGAAATATTGAAGGATAAATGACATTAGCCATCCGCCATCTTGTTTTATAATTAGGTCTATTTTACTGACGTCACAACCTGGGTGGCCTTTATTATTACAAGTCTTATTTTTATAAGTCTTTATTCAATCATAAGATAAAAATACATATCTTATGTTACAATATCAAATGAACTACTACACTAAATTATAATTAAAAATTAGTCTATTTACAAATGTCGTCTTAAAACGCTGCGTATTAATTTTGGGATAGAGGCATCGTTTCTTACGCCGATTAAAAGTTACCTGTTTTTTCTTTGGTATAATTACAGCGAGAGGATGATCATCAGAGGTGTTGACTGTGTTAAAAATTTTTGTGTCCTGCTTTTGTAAGAACTCATGTACTCTGATCGGAAATGAGATATAATTACGTTTGTGACATCTGTCCAAAAAACGCTGTACAACCTTAAGATCTGATTCAGAAGCGCCGTAAATGGAGAGCCCATATGTAATATTAGGCAGTACTAAAGATCTAAATAAATGATCTATTTCTGTCTGATTATATTGTTCTTTTCTCAACGTTCTTAAAATATATAAACATTTGTTCGCTTTCATTAACTTACGCTTTACGTGCTCGTTAAACTTACAGTCGCTCTGTAACGTAACTCCTAATAGTATTAGGTTATCACATTGAGGAATATCCCTAATCTTTGCGTAAATTTCATCGTTATTTTTCTTTTTAAAAGTCATTTCCTTGCATTTGCTTGGGTTGCATAACATCTGGTTATTTTCAGACTATTCTAAAAAGTCATTGACCATATCAGCTGAACTGTCATAGTTCTTCCATACAGGAGCAACAATGTTAGAATCATCCGTATATTAAATCATCCGCTGTATAAAACTTGCTGTGAATTAGCTAAATCTCAATGAAATTTTTTTCAACACTTTGCAATTTACGTAAGAAGTATATACATACAAATTCAGTCGGATTTTAACATTCAACATACTTGTTAATCGCTTTCTTAAGAGAAAAAACAATTACTCAGGTTGTGACGTCATGGGAAAAGAATATCCAAGATGGCGGATCCATCATCCCCAGGTTTATCGTTTTTATGCATTTTGAAATCTTAGTGACTACAAATGGCCACGATGTGCAGGTAGGAAGACATCGCTCTATAAAACAGAGAGCCATTGCTAACTACATCTCTGCTTTGTGAAAAACATGCGGTGATGCACACTTCTCCAGGGTTAAAATTTCCTATTCAGATTTCATGCATAAGAATTGACAATTTCATTTGTTCTTATTCAAGCTTAAAATACGGTAAAAAATATTGTTCTACTTTTAGAATACCTTTTGGAATAGCTTCTGAGTTGCAATAATAGAATCTTTCCCACATAGGATTTATAAGAAGATCAACACTCGACATTAAAACTATATCCGTTCGTCGCAACCAGTATATATGTCCCTAGTCCGCTGCCATCTAAGTTACAGTTCTCAAGTTAAGTCTGAGCTCCCCAATAGTCAACGTGATTAAGCGCATGGAAGGGGAACAAAGACGAGCAACCAAGTACATTTTAGATCTTTCTTTCTTTTTGCGAAGTCAGGCTACAACCAGAGACTTGATCGATATGCTAGATTTAATTCCTATATACTACAGTCATGAATTTTGTTGACATAATCTTCTTTTTCAAATGCATTCATGGTATGGTAGTCATTAACAACGAGTTGCTACTAACAATCCGAAACAGGAAAAGAACAAGAAGATCTGCTAATCCGAACTGTTTGATGTTCACAACAAAAAAATGCAACACCGTAAAATACCAGAAGTCATTCCCGGCGAGATCAACCAGAGTGTGAAACATTTTACCACAAGACTTGACAGAAAAGAATAATACAATTGATGGATTTAAAAGCGGACTTCTCAAATACCGTAAACCTGCCCTAAGGAATATTTACAACGCAGTGGATCCACGGACTTGGAAATCTATATGTTTGTCTTGTTCTCTGTCCTGTGCAGTATCGCGCTGTAGTTAGCAAGCGGTGTGCAAGCTGTGTATGACTATTCTAAATTCTGCATGGTATATTTATGGTGAAGGCTCCTCTATGCATTGAAATTTCGCATGACATTTTTATTATGGCAGCATAGAAAACATTCTAAATGACCTACCAAAATATTTTCCAAAAATTTCATAACTTCCTTTGTTGTGTAGATATTTACTTATGTTTGATATGCTAATTGACATCACTGTGATGCCAAAATGCATAATGTGTAACTGCAAACTAATATTACATAATGCCAATCAATTCATTATTTGCCAGCTTGTGGGGATCTTCCCCTAACCACTAATGGATATCTGAGTGGCTCCCAAAATCTTGTTATGTGAACAAGTGTTCACCAGGGTTCGCTCCTCCAGCGAGAAGCGTAGAGAAGAGAGCCTGGGTACGAGGTTGTTTTCAAAGTATACTGAGAACAATATATGTAGCATGTCACTATAATAATAATTTCTCATATCAATGCAAATTTGCAATTGTTTCGCATCTTTGAATTTGGGGCCATTTTACGCCACGTCGCCAGTTTATTTCTACTACCGCTGATTAGAAGCAATACGTGATGCGCTTTTAATTTGACACATGAAGCTGACACATGCAAAATTCGACGTTTGAAACAGGCCTTGCTTTTACTTTTGCTAACTTATGCCCTCCTATTTCCATACATCATTCCACCAACAATACGTCAATGCTTGTCAAGTACGAAAAAAGTTTTTGCTATTGCTGTAGTTGTTTTATAGTTTTAGTTTTTTTTCAAATTTTTTGAATTAATTTATTTAATTTAAGAACTATGTTGACAAGGCATCACGTAGGTGTGCATTTGTTTAGGATGTGGAATATCAACTAAATATCAGGGAATTATTTCAAAGCGGTAAAACCATAATTGAACGCCTTGATCAAACAAATGATGTGGCTAGCCATGAAAATATTGTCGGAAGTCAGGAAGGAAAATTTGCAGATATGGCCAAGCGAGTATTAAATGTCCAAAAACTATTTCCAAAGTCAAATAACAATGATCCATTTCTTAAGAAATACTCAAACCAACCTGGCGAAGAGGGCGTTCTGAGACAAGACGAGACTGTAAAAACATCATCAAGCATCGCCGAGGTGAATACAAAAGATACAACAAATGTCCAGCAGAAGCAATCTGAATTTATGAATGCAGATCCTTTTGGTAATTTGTACCTCTTGTGGCTGTTTATAATCTCTATTGGTGTTGGCTACAACTACTGGACTCTTATTTTACGTATCGCATTTGTTGAAGGGATGAGCAGACACTATTGGGGATTTCTTGTCTTGGATTATATCGTAGATTTCGTATTTGTATTGGACATTTATGTTCAATCACGAACTGGATATATGGAAAACGGTGAATTAGTTATCAACGCTTTAAAGACAAGGTACCATTATAAGAAAACAGCCGGTTTTTGGCTAGATTGTCTGACTGTACTTCCACTTGATTTGCTGTATTTTGTATCTGGTGTAAATCCTGTATTTCGACTACCACGACTATTGAAAATTCATCGTTTTTTGATGTTTTATGAAAGAATACAAGTAGTTACAAATCGACCTAACTTCTTCAATCTAGCTATGCTGTTACATCACGTGTTCTTAATTATTCACTGGGTTGCCTGCGCTTATTTCGTGGTGTCAAAAAGTATGGGTTATGGGTCTGAACCATGGGTATATCCTGTGCTCCAAGGTGAATGGGCTGAGGTGAGAAACTTTAATTGTAATATCATGTGCATATACATGAAAAACGTATCATTATAATCGTTATTATTTCAACTTTTGTGATGCTTGAAAAAAATTCAATCAACTATAAGTTCACAAGCACACTGCTTTTACAAATTATCTTCATCCTATGGTTGTACCTTCATATAAACTCAACAGGCAATTTAGCTAAAAATTAGAAACCCTTAATTTATTGAACTTTCATCAGAATAATATGTACAAAGAATTGAAGCTTTCACGTTGTTCGCAACCTTACTGCATTCGATGTCTGACTGGCTGTTGCTGTATTGATTGACTGGTTGTTGTTGACTACATTAGGAACTAAGAGTTGGGTGCATTTATAAGCTGTATAAAAAATGTTTGGGTTTCATAAAAGAAGTACGAATATGTATGATCCGATATATTCATGCGCTTAAGCCTAGTCTAACAAAAGAAACAACTCACGCCGATTACAACAACCTCAGTGGTTGAAACAATTACCCATCGTCTCTTGCGCGCTCGAAATAATGAAACACAAGCTACTTCACCGAATATTTATCCACAGCAAATTAGTTTCTAACGCCAAGCGTAACGTGCGCCACATCTGCAGGTGATCGAGTGTTTTCTTTTAACTTAATCAGGAATGCATGGTGGATGAGTAATTTCTCCTATAGGTACAGGTTGCAGCAAGTGGTCACAATTCAATAAAGTACACATTTCTTGATAATTTTTCAGAGTATGTTGTTAGCAC
The DNA here is from genome assembly GCA_963855995.1 of Muricea muricata. Lineage (NCBI taxonomy): Eukaryota > Metazoa > Cnidaria > Anthozoa > Malacalcyonacea > Plexauridae > Muricea > Muricea muricata. Next base: position 56,182,698 of record OY979718.1, on the reverse strand, counting down.
GCTGGTCATGATAATTTTCGCCCAATTTTCTCCCACTACGTACACGGCCAAAAATCAGCGAAAATGAGCAGCACGAGCAAACATAATAACTTAATTCAGTAGCGTATTTATTTTTTTTTTCAATTTTAAATGGCTTAACTGATAAAGTTCTTATGTAAAAACGTGATATATTTTTTCTATTTTCCTCACAGATAACTCGGCAATATCTATACTGTTTTTATTTATCGAGTATCACGATGACAATTGTTGGAAATTTACCAAGTCCTAAGACTCCACAAGCAATGCTGTTTGTGACAATGATGTATTTGGCTGGTATTCTTGTTTTTGCACTGATTGTTGGCAATGCATGTGATATGATAACTAACATGACCATGGAAAGAAATCAAATTCACACAAAGGTTTGTACCACTGGACATCTTGGAACTGCAATCAGCAAGTGATCCTTCACTTTATTCATTTTTTTGTTTAATAAATATTTAATTAAAGTTTGCCCCAAGAGCGGCAAATAGCTCCTCAAATTCATAAAACTGCAGTGGAAACAAAGAGGTTTTTGCGAATGCCTCCATGCGAATGCAACATGCCTGCCGATGCCCCATTAAAGACCTTTCATATCAGGGGCCATAATTCTTTAGAAATCTTGTCTTGATCAGTATATAGTAGTTTCGGTTTCTGAAGTTATGCGCAATTTCATTTCGTATAAACGTTAACGCAAGAATACATTTACAAATGGATTATTTAAAAAAAGGTGTTTTTACTAATTTTTATGAATGAGCGAAAATTTTATTGTATCTTTTGATACAATAAAATAAAACTCTTTTAATTGTGTTAAATTCGTCTTTAACTTGAGACCACAGGATAGTAGTAGACATTCGAGATTCTATTTATTTTGGTATTCTATAGCTAATTTCTTGTATTTCTATTCAGTTGAACGATATCAAACTGTACATGCACGCACACAATGTTCCACAGCAGGTGCAAAAACGTGTGATAAAATGGTTTGATTACCTTTGGATGGAAAAAACTGATTTACATGATGAAGATGCTTTCACATGGTTGCCAGAGAAATGCAAAGCAGATCTGCTCCTTCATGTTAATTTGGAAACCTTAAAGAAGGTATAAAAAAAGCTATCACGTTGCTTTTATATAATATCTTTGCTGAATACCTAAAAATGGTGAAATCCATATATGGAGCTTGCTGTTACATATGGAACACATGCAAATTATACATACAGTAACGCGCTGGTAGTTGGTAGTACTTCCTTACAACTCCTATGTTAAATCATTACGACACATCTTGATAAAATATTTTAACAATAACATCCACAACTGTCCCCCCCCCCCTCCCCCACAATTAAAAGATGCGATCGATTAAATGGCTCAATTGTAGACTGCAAAAAGTACTGATAGAAAAATATCGTTTCGTATTAAAAAAAAGACTAAGAATAAGTTAAATAGTTTTGGCGACGTACTCATCGCTGAGACACTGATCTGTACTTAACAGCCATGGGAACAAAGGTCTAGACTCGCAAGCTTTCAAATGATTTATGTTTGCAACCGCTTTTTTTAACGTTGCAGGTTGCAATATTTGAGGACTGCGAACCATCCCTCCTGCGTGATCTGGTCATTCGATTACGGCTGACGCAATGTTGCCCTGGAGACAAGGTATGCTACCAAGGAGAGGTTGGAAATGAGATGTATATCGTAAATAAAGGATTACTTCAGGTGGAAGTTGATGCCCATGTTGTCACTACTCTCTCTGCTGGAAATCATTTCGGTGAAATCAGTATTCTAGACATTGAGGGTATTGGGAATCGGAGAACAGCTTCTATTCAATCCATTGGATTTTCGCAGCTTTTTAAGCTCAGCAAAAATGATCTTCAAAAGGTTAGTAACTGCTTACTAATTTATTTCAGTCGGGTTTTTTATGTTCTGAAGTATTCATCTCGGATAAATACGTTAAATAAATATTTAGATAAAGTTTGTGGAAAAATGTCGAAGAATCTCGACTTAAATTGTTTACAGTCAAAAGACTCCTCAATAATAAATTAAGTATCATTTATGTCATATAAAGACTGACGATGCGCGTCCTCGGGTCCTTATATCACTAAAATTCCTCTTCTCGGTATTTAACTCTAACTTATACCTTACCATTTGAGGTCATTTTTTGATTACACATTCATTAAGGTCACTGTCAATTAATTAGCCCTAGCTACGAGTCTTAATTTTAAATACAGAATTTTAAATTTATGAAAGGTATTGGAAGATTATCCGGATGCAAGAAATGAACTGGAAGAAAAGGCAGTAGAAATTTTAAAAAGGGATCAAGAGCGTAGGAAAAAATCTCTTTGCACTGGAGCAACAAACGCTAATGCAAGTGGGTTCATATTCATGAAAATATAAAATATTCCAAGACATTTGGAGAATCTTGTTCGATTATACTGCCTGTAACTTGGTACTCTATTGATGGAACGTAAATGCATGTAAAATATGATACAGAATGAGCTGCCTGATATAGCTTTCGGTGTTCCAGCAAAATTATGAATATGATAGAAATAGTTTGCGCATTTAAGTCACCAAAACGAGAGGTGCGATTTGTCGATTTTGACAAGTAAACGATTCGGGGGCGTTAAATCTACACAATACCCTGGTGCATCACAGTGTGCAACTCCTACTAAAATTATACTCTCTATGCGGTGGTCTCCACTACCGACTTTTACGAGTGTGGAGTTAACCTAAGTTTTGGCGTCGTGTTTCCACAAAATACAATGATCAGTTCTAACATCCAATCGACTACAATCAATTTCTCATAATCATCAGAAATTTGTTACGCAATATTTAACCACGGTATAATTTTTCCTGATCCAGGTCTAAGATGATTTTGTTGGATGATAATTTTATTGACATTGAGTGTTCTCTTCGCCCTCAAAAAAGCTAAATTTGGAAGAATACTGTTTTCTTTACCACTTTACACTGCACTTTCTGCTCATATTAAGTGTAAACTTTCTACTTTCACTGCACCATGGCAAAAACCTTCTGCTTTCAAGTGATCTAGAAACCAGTGCAGAGCAATGCAAAATATAGTCTGGAAACAAAATTTGTTTCACCTGCATGAAATATTTTATAAATGTGAACATGAAACATTTTTTGGGAACCCGAAAATTTTCTAGCATCAACGTTTATGGCCCGATAGATTTTCCACCGCTGTTCCAAAATAATATTTCGTGTACCCAAGCATATTTAGGTGTCCATTAAGTAGTGATGATCATTTTCACACAATATCAAAAGAGTAACAATTCGCACCATTAAGTAACCCTCGCACTTAACAATATATGAATATCCAAATGGCATTATCCAGAAAGTTACATACGGTAGTTAGGTTCCAATTTTGAATGGAGAAATTGGTTGACACAACGAGATCTCCCTTTTTCTACTCTAAGGAACAAATTCGGTTGATTTGCTTCTTCCTGCCAAATTATGTAATTGCTTGCCATACGTATTGCGAATCACAATTACGGAAAGTACATTTTCCCAGTAATGCATTGCGATAGAAAATCTCCAGGAGGTCGATTTGTTTACTGTGCTAAAATTTCTCATCATTAACTGATGTTGTGTCATCTCCATTCAGTAGTATGACGTTGGCAATGCATTCTAAGAAAAATGTTTTCCGTAATAGTGGATTGTATAAATTAAATGTAGCAACGTTGGAAATATCGTTTCTGCAAATGTTTTTTTCAAACCAATCAAACTGCAGCCTACGTATTATAGATATACGGGGACAATAGATAATAGGCAGACTTGCACCGGTAGCAATAACTACTTATTTCATTTTATATGTATATACTCAAGGTTCGATAGATTGGTTGTGTGCAGACTCATCAACATTGTTAGAGCAGATGCGTGAGGTGGAGATAAAGCTCAAAGAAAAGAAGATGAAAAGCTTACGAGAGAAAATCAAAAGGGAACAGGAAATGAAATGCAGGCGACAGATCAAGACCTTTGTAAAACATAATAGTAGCGTCAGGCAGCCTGCACAAAAATGTTTGGAAGAAATAGTAGAATATCGCGATGATCAAATTAAAGAAACCAACATAACTTGACTAGATGAACCCAACACTCACAACTATATAGTTGCACTGTGTTTCATGCTAGTATCTATACATCTATATATCTATATATCTATATATCTATATATCTATATATCTATATATCTATATATCTATATATCTATATATCTATATATCTATATATCTATATATCTATATATCTATATATCTATATATCTATATATCTATATACCTATATATCTATACCTATATATCTATACCTATATATCTATACCTATGTATCTATACCTATATATCTATACCTATATATCTATACCTATATATCTATACCTATATATCTATACCTATATATCTATACCTATATATCTATACCTATATATCTATATCTATATCTATATCTATATCTATATCTATATATATATATATATATATATATATATATATATATATATATATATATATATATATATATATATATATATATATATATATATATATATATAATAAAAATAATTTAATACAATTTTTCATTTGAATAAGTTGCTACTTTAAGTTTCATGCAACAAGCAATCTTCAAGCAACATATTGCATGTGCTCTACAATTTTGTCTTGTATTGAGCACTCTTTATTCTTGAAAACGAGAAATTATCAAACGACTGCACGCATAGTAGGGTAAGAGCACTCATTGGCTCATATACAAATATAACTAATTTAATTTTGAAGGTAGCTTTATTACAGGCATGTATAAAACTTAGCTCTTGGATCAAGAGGCGTTGAAATATACCATTTTTAAATTGGCGTTGTGTTTGCAAACGGATTTCAAAATGTTTTTCAAAAGATAAAAAAAATATATGCCTTTTTAGAATAAATTCGTTATATAATTAATTTATGATATATTTACCTTCATCCGGTTATAACCATGCATGCACTTAAACTTTACCGCTCGAAAAAAGTGCAGGTATCACACCTTTATATATATATTTTGGAAGTGTGAAACCTAGCTAAGTCGAACTTCGTTTAAAAAATGATTAACTAGCTATATGTATAGGCTTACGCTTATATGAACTTTTTCATCACAGGATTGTACTGTGTATGTGCTTTTCATATCCCCAGAGACTTAATTAATGCTCCCTAAAGCTACGTCTTGCTTGCTCAATTGCGTTGTTCAAAAACGGTTATTCATGTCACCTTGCTACATGTTACTTCCTGGGTCTAGGGGTAATTTAGAAAATAATATAGTATAATTATGAGAAATTAATTAAATAGAGGTAAGATAGCACGGGAGTTTGAATGTTTTGTACCATTGAGAAAGCTTGTTGAGGATCTCATGTACCTCTACGGAGAGAGCTTCTGCTCTTTATATGTATTTTCCTGCACGCTTTAAAGTCAACGTTGCGCTAAATGCGCTTCATCGGCCCTTCAAACACTTGACAATCTTCAACGTCAGGCGAAATGAAACGCACAGTACATGACCATATAAGGTAAGCTCAATGTCAGCTCTAAGTACGCCTAATTTATGCTAACTTCATGCCAGATTTCCAACCTTTCTGCGTTTTAGTCTATACACGCAGACAGTACATGCAGTAGACCTATATCATGCACAATTTTGTTCAAATTATTAGGAACCTTAACGTGAAGGATGGATTATGGTTCTTTATTAATCTTTTTTCATTTATGCATAATCATCGCAATTCCGTGACCAAATATATTGCACTGACACCAATAATGAAAGGGATTTTTAACAGTCAGTTCGATGCTTTTAAATTTATCTAAATATTTCAGAACTAGCACATAAAAGTTACACCTTAAAAGTTCAAGAGAAACATCGGTCTTTGGCATGTTGCATCAGTTAACGAAAAATAACTTGTGACTGAAGATATCATTAACAATTCACAAGACAACGTCATCACGTATAGAGAGACATGTACGATCAAATGCAATTAAAATGAACATGCTAGACATGCATGAGAATTCTCATGCGCGTATTTGTGTATGCAACCACGCAATAGCCTACTAAGTACAGGCGGAAATACGGTCAGCGTCTGCGACGTCGTAGGCGAGAGTCAGACTGGGCAAGGCTGCGAACAGTCTACACAGAATGGCTGGGCGAGAGTAAATGACACAGGCAACCACGTGTCCCCACGTACTTTGGAAAAGGCCAGACAGTGTTATGCATAAGCATGTATAAAAAATGTAATTGATCTTTGGAGTACCCAGTTAGTGCGCTCAGGATTTGACCAATAGAAGTACCTCTTTGAGGTTTGGACTTGGCTCCTTTAATTGTCTTTGAGTTACGTACTTACTTAAAAACTACTGAAAGATGCGGGTTATCAACATGACTGTCAAAAAAGGAAACACTACAATAGATTTCATCTTAGCAAATATTCTTCATAGTTGCACAATATATTCACCTCTTTACACGCATTAAATATTTTCTAACGAAATTTCGCATATCCCGTCGTCCTTGGGGAGGTTTAAAATAATGCAGACGGCAGCAAAAATACTTTTGAAAACTATGTAACCCTACGAGCATCAATGGTATCACGAAAGTGCTACCATATACTTATTTGTGAGGTTCAGATTTGACTTCTTTTACCACTACCACTACCTTTTCGCGATTTTTAAGCAATTTGATTGGTTAATCGGATAGGTCCGGCACATCTGATTGGCTGAAAGATAGATTAAGGTAGCGGTAAAGGTATTGGCAGCCAAATCTGAACCTCTCTATCATGGGAATGTAGGCAGCCCTTTCACACAAGTATTTTAAGATCTTGAGGAATCTCAGTCTTCCAAGTGGAAGACGTCACCTGATGGATGGCCACACAGTAACCATGCATGATACAAAAATCTGACAAACATTCTGATTAGGGGCAGGTGTCCGTCCTCTTTTAAGTTAGCTTGTTTTGTCAAGACAATTTCCATCAGCCAAAAACACTTTACTCTTATTCAAGGTATACACACATTTCTTGAAAGGAAAATCGTGAGGTTAACGCTATTGAATCCCAGTTTTCATTTAGTCGTAACTGTCGTAGCAAAGTTAGTGTCGACAATGGGATATTAGCCAAGATCTGGGCTATTATGGGCTATATTCAAATTAGTCATGTCAGGCCCCTTATCAAGTGTAGATCGGCGTGCACCCTCTATCACATCGGTCACTTTGATATATTCACGACATTAACGACTAAATGGAAACTTGTCTTTAACAATTTCCTCATACACAATTACACACATCGACCTTTCTCAAAAACATTATACCAGGATTGTGTTGATTTTGAAGAGGAAGGAAAACCGCAGTACCCGGAGAAAAACCCGAAGTACAAGAGAGATCGACTATGGGAACTTAACTCACATGAAATAGCAGGTCTACACAAGCGTATACCGAGGTATTGGTTGGACATGATTAGCAGTTGTTCGATTTTCTAAAAGTTGGTCTACTTTGACATCATAACGCAGGAGTGCATTATTTTCCAAATGTATGAGAAACAAAACAGAAATTAATAGCTTGGTTCAAAAGCCTTACATTTTGTCTTATAAACATGACTAGTGTTGATTGAGTAAAATTTTGAAATGTTTATGGACGAGTTTGAACAACCTAGGAGTGCATTGATCCAAACCATATACTATTATTCCTAAAGAACATGAAGAGAGTAAATAACTTGTGCATGGAAAATACTTTGTCTTGAACAGGACTAATACAAATTAAATAAAAAATTTAGCTGTACTGTTGTCTATAAAAAAGTAGAATCGCAGCATTAAATAGTGCCTATGACATCTTAAATATCAACCTAGTAACTCGTAAGATCAAGTTTAGCACAGACCTCAAATAGTACTTTCCTTCGGAGTTCGGTCCGCGCTAGCTGGGATTGTGTCTTCTTAAGATCACACGAAGCATCGTACCTCATAAATTCGCTAATATACAGCGCAGGTCTACTAGAAAAACAAATGCTGTAAAAACTTAGAATAGTGGCAATTTCATTTGCTAACGTTTCGTCGCTATATCGCATTCGATGGTGGCAGAATGTTACTGGAATTCACAACAGGATGAGTACACTCTCCTCCGCGGAGCCTCTTTAGATTTCTTAAGCTAGTGCCTTTTTATTAGTTTTACATGACTTTTTCAGAGATTTAGAGGTTCACGCAGGATTATGGGTACATAGGGCGTAGTGAGGACCTACAACAGCAGCGAATATAAAGTACTTATCCCTAACTATCCGTAACGGAAAATAATTGGAACCACAACAATATAATGGTGGTGTCTCAAAGTCTCCAGAACAATGACGTATACAGTCTACTGACGTAAACATGTTGCCATTAAATTGTTCTGTCTCTCATTATGCATTTGAGCACTGAGGCAATTAAAAAATTATTACAAACATTAAATATGATTATAATATAAAGTGATTTTCATTATAAATAGAAAAGTTGATAAATCGTGATATTCGCCACTGTTTCAATTTCACAACTATATAATCATTAAAATCTCTTCTCAGCTAACAACTTCTAAAAAACAAAACAAATTCCGTCCTAGCGCGCCATCAACCTTTGAAACCCGTTCAGTCTTCCACAACACCATATTTTTGTTTCTCGATGCATCGATGGAGTTATGATAAAATTGCTACATACATTTAGTGAACAATTTTCATTTACAAAATACTCGGTATGCTAGAGCTAATATAAGTCATTGTATGAATTTATTGTGGACTTGTAGATTCCACAACTAAACGTAACAAGTTTCATGGGTCAATATATCAACACGGAAAATTTCCCGCCACTCTTCTGTTAAAGTTCTTTGTGCTATATCATAAAAGAAATATAAAACACTTTTTCCGTATTGATATACAGTTATATCAACGCTCGTGAAAAAATTTCCACGCCCGCAGTGGAAATTTTTCAATTTCCCCTGCGGGCGTCGTGTTTCCACACAATTTCTCGTTTTTCCAATTTTCACGAGTGTTGATATAACTGTATATCAACGGAAAATGTTTTATATTTCTTAAATATACCTATACATATACCTATACATATACCTATACCTATACCTATACCTATACCTATACCTATACCTATACCTATACCTATACCTATACCTATACCTATACCTATACCTATACCTATACCTATACCTATACCTATACCTATACCTATACCTATACCTATACCTATACCTATACCTATACCTATACATATACATATTCATATATATATGTATATATATATATGTATATATATATATAATATATATTCATCTGAATATACATATACATATATATATATATATATATATATATATATATATATATATATATATATATATATATATATATATATATATATATATATATATATATATATATATATTCATCTGAAGGAAAAACACATATCGTCCTGTGTGACTGGAAAGTACAAACTGCTAGACACCCAAAAAATCAACGTGCACTTTATGACGATTCAGGATGTGGTAAACTGAATATAGAGTGTTTTAAATAAGGGTTTTTAATAGCATCAAGTGTATAAAAGTATTATAATTTGCGAAAATGATAGGCTAGTGAATTATTGATATTTATAATATTCATACAAATTTGACCTCACTTATAAATAACAACGAAGAAGGTACAACAACAAATATCTTTTATTCTAACATTTCCTGTAGCAGATTATTAAATATAATGTCATGCCAAATAATGAACAAGTTGGATAAAAATACAATCTATCAGAACAACCAGCGATGATTTACCTCAGTGACTCTTTTGAAAGGTGTTGTTCAAGAACAGTCCAGTACCTGACTTTATTAGTCAAGACCGGGAAAACAAACGTACTTGGTAATTGTTCTTACCATTATCACAATAATAGCTTTTCCGTTCTAAAAACATAAACTTGAACCCCAGTGGGGAGCCACTACCATGCAGTAAAAAGGTCACGAGAGAAATACTGACTCATTAAACAACATAAGCCCGTAATTCTTATTGCATTATAACTATTCTAATGACAACAACGGTGATTAACTATTATGTATTTCGAAATGTCGTCACAATTTGTTTACAGTATTGTTGTTTGCCGCTACGCCACTTCAGACATCACCAGTTTATGCCACGTATTACTGACGTCACAAATTGACGGCCAATGACGAAGCAAAAGTCGGCACAGGATGTAATAGAAATTCAAACTTTGCAACTTTAAAGACAAAAATCAATCCTATGTTATAATTGTATAGAACGTTATATAAAACACTTCTTTATTGACTAAGAAGTAGCCATGCTGGAATAATATGAAAAACTTATTGAAAAACCCGGCTAGCGTTCTTCGTTCTTACCCGACCCTACGCTGCAGATGGTGCACGCCAAATCATGATGCATCTGATAATTTGTGCTTGTATACCGATTTCGAACGAAATCGTGTCTTGCAGTTAGGGCCACCACGTTAGATGAATCCAGAAGCATACTCCTCAGGAAAATGTTAAAATCTGAAGACTTACAATCTTACACTATGCGAGGGTTATTAATGGATAATTTATCATTTTTTTAAAACAAGAGCGCATGCATAAGGGCTGGGTCGCCGTTAAGATGACCTGTATGGGTACATCATTTTGTACAGGAATCTCCTCATGCATGTTTGATCATTTTCTATTTAGCTTCGCAACCAGGCAGAGTCATTACAGCAGGAGCACTATATACCAATTGCTGTGGACCTGTTCACCTAAACCAACCTGTCAACCTCTCGGTGGAGAAAGCACTTTCGACAGAGCATTGACTTGTAGTCTTGTACTCTTTTCACATGAGTACATGCAAGAGGAATGGGCTCGTATCACACTTTGAAGACCCTAACCACTTTGAAGACCCTAACCACTTTGACCTCAAAATTATTCTTTTTCTCTTTATTGCAATAGCCTATGATTCACTGTGTACGAATATTGACTGTAAAAAGTAAGCAAACACGCATGTGCATGTACTCGCTCTCTTAAACTGGGATATCTTAACCTCACTTTATCATAATTGGAACGGCTATGCATGGCAGCCTAATTCAGATGAAGATTTTATAACACTGTATCATTTTAGGCAGCTATTTTGCTCGTATCGTAATGCTCGCCTGCTACATACGACAGCATAAACGGTGACATATATAAGCGCCAAAATTTGCAGAAGCTGTGGAATTATCCAATTTAAATACGTCTACCATTCATGTTAGTTGACATAATTGTTGTATTTGGAGCATATCATTATAAACGTGACAAATGGCACGATCACCCAATTTTATTTCTTTCATTTCAGATTTATTTTACAATATAAGTAGAATGATCTTCAAAAACACAATTCCGCCACCGCTGCGGGTCTATGAATAAATTTTTGCTCGATTTTTCCATCTATAAATTACCCTTACAACTCTTTTCCTGATTTTAAGCTGTTCCTAGCAGGCGTCTTTCCTAGCAAACGTCTTCAGTTAATTAAATCATTGCGTGGGAACGCAAGTCTAATTTAACGCATGGGCAATTCTAATGAATAAACCTCCAAACTAGCAACGCGTGTGTCACCATGCAAACGACTACGCCTATAGGAAATAAGCTGAGAACCATACCTCTATTTACAAATTCCCTCGCGACCTGCAATTAAACAGGCAACAACGGAACTACATCAGGAGCACATTGCTAAAAATAGTTCTTTGTGGTAATAAATATAAATACGGCACCCAAAACAAAATCCATCACACTCTTTATCAACTATAGGAACATGTAAACTCGTCCTGACGATCTTAGGTTCGAAAATAAGTTGTTCCGTGTTAGTGGACATCTTTTTTCAAGACTCTAAAAACTATGATACATAAAGCCATCATTCGTCTTCATACTGACAGTATACATATATTTCTAGCAACAAAATATGGCATAGTATAATATATGTATGCAAAAACCAGGCAAGCTCCAACAATAGTAGTTTCAGATCAGTTTCAGTCTTACGGACAAAAACTGCTTGTTCTAGAGTGACGACATATAAACGTGACCGCAAAAACGTTTTTGGTTAAACCGGACAGTGAAGATAAAATATTGAAATTACAATAAATATTGCAGCAATGGTTGATGATATCTATATATTTATCATTTTTCGAATCTCTTGCGTACTTTCTTGCATATTTTTCAAAACTTAGAGCGAGCAATATAAAACGTACCAAAACATGATAATTGAAAGAATGAATAATTATAACACGTCAAGAAAAAAACCCCTTGAATGACAACCGAGATAATAATTTAGGCACAAAAAAGATGCCCATTAGAATGCGTGATCAACCCAATACAAGACAAAAAAAACAGCTATCAGAATGCTGACCGAGTTAAGTTAAAAGATACCCTCTTTAATGAGTTTCAACTGAAAGAGTTGAGATTAAGACCGGAATACACTAGAATTTCGGAATCTATAAAAGATTAACTGTTATGGGCTCAAAGAGCACACCTTCTCTTTTACGTATACTGTTAGGCTGTGTATGGTAGTAATTGTTCCAACATCCCACTGATTACTTCAATATCCCACTGATTACTTCAATATCAAGTGTAGTATGTATAAAATTGCCAATTAGTGTACTTTAAAACCCAGATGAAATTTCTGCATGTAAGCCCTGCAGCAATATGTTGTGATCCTGTAATCCGGAGTGCATGAAACGTGACACACACAAATAAGGACCGCAAAACGTTTTGCCTCCGATAATAAATGCTTCCTGAATTGGAATAGAGCTATACAAAAAATCATCCCATGCCCTGATGCAAATATATAAAACAGCACAAACGAATATTGTTATAGACTAAATTAGTAGCATGGGCGGTATACGTCGCTTCCGATTTCACTTGAAGATGTTCGACTTTGTCCAACTTTTCTCCTTTGAATATTTCCAGATGCATCATCGTCATTTTATTATGCACAACCGCCCACATATGTAATGAATTGTGCACGGCGTAGGCTTGAATGTGACCCAGACAGGGAAAGAATTTGTACAAACAGTTGACAAGCTCTTCGCCTTCGACGTGGCAAAAATAAAGAAAATCCTCAGTTTTTATCAGATATACTTTTAATTGTCTAGATTAGACATATAAAGTTGAACTAATTCTACTGTACGATCTAAGACATCATTAGGATAAGAATAAGAGCAAAATGTGTGACATGACATATTATCATTTAATTTATTTTTGAGTCGGTTTTCTTTGATGTACCGCGGGTTGTATATAGGTTATTTACCTTGAATAAGTAATTAGATCAAAGTTGTGGAAAAATCTCGACGAATCTCGACTTAAATTGTTTAAAGCCAAAAGACTCTGTCAGAAAACCTCTTCAAAAATAAATTAAGTTAGTTAAATACCTCGAAAGTCGGGATGTATGTCATATACAGCCCTTGGACGCTGGGCGTCCTCGGGGGTTGTATATGACATACATCCCTCCTTCTCGGTATTTAACTCTAACTAAGGCGTGCAATTCCATGTCATGCACCACATCTAATCTGCTTCACCAAGTTCGCAATACCCACTACACTTTGCGCAATCATTGTTCAAGGTTTAGGATTTTTCAAAGACAATCTGAAAAATTGTCGCAAAAATTGGACATGACTTTGTCTTCTTCGATGATTTTTCTTTTCATTTAATGAGAATATGTAGTTTAAAAACGTGTTTTAGATATTGTAAGGATTTTCAAGCAACTTTCTTTAGTCGGATTCAACGACTTTCTGGGACTGGACTTTCTCAAATCCTGCCATATCAAAACCGCGAGTAAAAGAACGATAAGAACCAGAAACAGTTAATCATAAATAACGAATATCAAATAAATGAATAAAGAAACCAAGTATTGTAAAAATGGTTTTCTTATGAAAAATACAGAGTCACAATTTTAATTCTTATTCATCACGAGTAGAAATTACCTCTTCTGGCTTTTCGTGCATTCACTTTTGCATTAGGCTCGTAATCGATCCTAGCATGTTACGCACACATAAAGTTAATATGACAGAATGCCCTTGCCCTTGGGCTGTCTTCGGGTACACTACACATATTGCATTAGCACAAATATGTAGATTGTAATCATAAAAATCTTTAGAGAAAGTTACCACACACTACGATTCTGTGAGAAAGGCTTTAGAGCCATAAAATTGAGATAAAACGGTATCAACTTTTTGAGTCATGACGTTTGTGAAAAACGCTCAGCAGGTGATGACCATTTATGTCACAAACTGCTGTAAGATGCTTCATCACAGAAAGTTTTTTATCATTACAATAAAACGCTGGAAAATTATTCATTCAAACCACTAAGTAGTTAATTAATTAACAGAAGCTGCAGACGTGGTAGTAGGAAAGTTTAAATTTAGTCCATACCCGTCACCGCTGCCGCTCTAATGCTGTGAATTTTCCCACCATACATGACTACACGCAAACAAGTGAAAAAGATGTGAAACGAGGTGATCACGTGTATATAGTATCACTATCATTACGGACTTTGTTCATGAGAATTAAATTAATATACTATGGAAACACACGTCTTACCTACGATTATATAGTCTAGACTATACGCGAAATCGTACAATTGCATTTCTAGTCACACAATCGGACAAGGATTATTCGCGTTTACATTCGACCGTTAGACGCGTACCGTGTGAACATGAAATGCAAATTCGTGTAAATTTATATGCTCTATACAGTCCCGTGTGAACGGAACATTTCTAATATTGTTTATGGATCGTGGGATATAACGTTATTACACAATATAGACACGAAGATCGAGATGAAAGAATTAAAAGACTACAGTTAAAAATTTGCAGAAGACGCGCATCACTGAGATACGAAAACTCACCCACATGCGGGAGCATATGCTTTAAATTATTCTCGTATGAAAGGCAGTAAACGATAGGTTTCACTATCTTTAAAATTTCCTTTTGCAATTACAAGTTGAAAAGTTAAAAGGTTAAGCAATACGAAAAAACGCTATGTATATATTAGTGAGAGTTGCTACATGCTTGCATGCATGTATGTATATATAGCTATACTATAGTCTATACATATGGATAAAATAATCCATGCTGATGAAAATGGTTATAAATACAAACTACAAGAATGTAGCGTACTAAACGTGACTGAATATCTTTACCCGGCTTGTCAAAATCGTTTTCCATATAACTTGTTGAACCATTTGAAGAATAATAAATCTTAAATGGCCGAAACTGATGAAGGTTGAGAATGGGCAGAACTGCTAGTTAATCGCTCAATTTGCATTTCAATTACTCTGGCCATTAAGCCAATTCTTTGTTTTACTATTAATGCAATGCAATGCCATGTGTTTCTATTCATTTCATAACCCCTCACTGTATTTGTCTTTTGGTACTCTATATTTTTGGCATGGTGGCAAATTTTTTATACTTATTGATCAACATAGAAGATCAACCCATATAGAATGCGATGGTTGCATGACCCTGTTGCAGTCGATCGACTGCTGGTAACAACCTGCTGGGCGCCACAGGACACGAGACAACGGTTTGGAATGATAGTGCAATAAAGTTAACTTTTGAAGTAATTAAGAAAAACACATCTGAAATAAAATTTAACCGATCCAATGATCACGCATATCTGCATGAGACATGCAATGAAATTACCCCTCATAACCACAAGTAGATATTTTGAAAAGCGTTGCAAAATAAATAATGAGAGGTTGGATCGATAAAAGAGTCTACAGGACTAGGACTGACGTCTTTTTGTGGGTATCACAATCACTACGCTTGACTGCAAACCATTATACTTAGGATATCAAACTGTAAAAAAATTGATAATTAGTGTATCTCTCAACCATTCAAGTTCAAGGCGACACTGTGCTTGCCGATTGTACAATATGGATTTGGCATATACAGACAAATACAGACAACAAACAAAAATGATTACATTTAACATCTCCACGTAAATCTCTCTATTTGTAATTATTTTGGTAATGATAGATAGGCTGATTGGGTTCTATTTACATACAAATAATAAATAAACCAATAAAATGAATATTATAGCGATGCGGCGCTCATTCACACAATATTTCACTGCGACAGTCTTGTAGGCCAAATGTACTAGTCTTCATCTACAAAGTAATATCGGTGGCATTGGAGAAAAAAATGACACAGAAAACGGTACGACATTGAAAACATCACATAAAATGGCGTCATACTTTTTAAAAGCCAGTTAAACAGAATTTCTTGCGTCATGCAATTAGATGAAAATTACAATGTCTAATATTTGCCTTGTTAATGCAGTCCGGACGATTAACGAAGAATCTTATTCTGTTGCCCTGGCTGACAAAAAACCGTTCGTACGCAGAGTATTTACCTTATATAGACTGTGTATTCTAATATTCTTGTTCATTAAATATAAATTATATAATTATACAAAAACCAAAACATTTTGTCTTCTCTTAATTTATAAACTACGGTCCTCCATGTAAAGGAAATAATCCTTAATTTTTTTGTTTAAAGACCAATGGCTTGCATATTTGTTACAGACGTATATTTTCAGATAGTGATAGAGAACATTAAGGTATATGGTTGTGAAGTCCAATAGTAA
The DNA here is from genome assembly GCA_963855995.1 of Muricea muricata. Classification (NCBI taxonomy): domain Eukaryota; kingdom Metazoa; phylum Cnidaria; class Anthozoa; order Malacalcyonacea; family Plexauridae; genus Muricea; species Muricea muricata. The sequence continues at coordinate 56,166,084 of OY979718.1, read as the reverse complement.
AACGTGATCATTTATTCACCTAAAGTTAATATTTAAACCACACGGGACGGCGGAAAATAGAATCTATCAAAAATGAGCGATTATTATTGTTTTCATAAAGATGGTTGAGTTTCCCGTCGAACAGTTGTGAATGGACAAAAATTACAAGCTAACAAAACACCCGTTGTGAACATTCACTAATTATTATCTAATCTACATGATCTGTTCACATGTTGTTCAACCTAGTGCTTGCTGGCGCGTAACAGTATTGCTTCTCGAATAAACAGCATAGTAAAACTGTTTGCTTGTGTAGTAATAATGCACGGGAAAACGGCGGCAAACTGGCAAGTAAGCAGCTCAAATTACAGTTACTGTGTACACATGGTTTTCATCCAACAACACTCTTATCCTATGACAAACACCTTCGCGGCAGGTTGTCCCTTCAATGAGGCTAAAATCACGAAAACATGACAAACCACTATCTAACACTAAATCACAAACTACGCTAGTATTTACTATGAAAGCACCCTTATGACACATTTTGCAGTACATAGCAAAGTCGGGTTAACTTTAGTAAGTTTTACATCAAATGATTCTGCTGTGAATGCGATATGATCTAAGGCCAGACGACGTGTGGTGCCAAATTTGAAAGCGTGTAAACATCGTTCACAAGAGGATACGAACCTTGGAGGCGTCTTTATTAATGGTTACTGATAAAACGATCAATGCAGTCACTTTGCTTCAGATTCACATGATTCAGCACTTGTATGGTATATGCACAACACGGAAACCTGGGCAATAATATTATACCGACTATTATTTCTATTATCTCAACATCCGATTCTTTTGAAATTGTGTCAAACATGTCTCGATTATACGCTGAGCAAAAGGTTGCTCCAAATTTTAAATTGCATATACGGTTGTCGTATTGTAAGCAATGAAACATGTGATACGGGTTACGGAGTAACTACGAGGTGTATTCAATCTTTTTGAATGAGCCAAAATTTGCTAAAACAGTTTCCTCTTAGCTTTAAATTACTTTTAGCAAATTCACACTAACGTGATTGTTTACTTGCTCGAGCCTTCTGTCGAGACACGATAATAAAAGAACAAGTATATAAGTAAAACTTTATTTGTGGCTGTTAGGCCGTAAGACAATAAGGTATATATTTAGGACATTGAGGATTGGTTGTCGCTATGACAACGACATCCTAAAAGGCTAATGTGACGTCAGTTCACACCCGTGACCACCACCTAAGATACTGAGTAATGATTTGGCACAAGGATTGGGTATTTGTATATAGATCGTTTGTCTACCAACACATTTGCTTCCTTTTAACTGAGCAGACAACTTCACATTGCTCACTAGCAGCAAGAGAAAGGACGTGAATGACAATGGCGTTGAAAAATAACAAGGCAGTTGTAAATATACAAGGAGATTCAGAAAACGATCTCGAAGCGTTATTTCGTGTTATCCGACCTAACGAAACGGCGGGATTAAAGAAAGAACCCGTTTTGCCAATGCGGATGAGAAAACTACCACCATCGTTCTTTACACCAGGTCCAGGGGATATAGAAGGGAGGCAAGAAGTAAAAGCAGCACCACAGATTAACCCAGCCACAGGTCTTGTGATTGCTCATTCACGAGCGCATTCATCGCCAGCGTCGCTTACAGTACCTAAATCAAGCAAGAAAGCTGTAAATCCGATGCAAGTCTTACACATGCGATCTCAGTCTTACGATGCGAGTGAAACTAATAACGATGCTGTGGGACCTTTGCCGCCAGGTTGGGAAGCTGCGACAACGTCTGATGGGCAAAAATATTTTATGAAGTGAGTGCCAAGCTTAAACTTGTTCAATATTTATATCGTAAAATAAAGAATACAAGATCAATCGTCTCTGAAAGTAAATTCACTAAACATTGAATTACACAGGAGATATAAATCTTTACTATTAAAAGCCTCTGTTTTTAATACCAGCTGTTTAAACTTTCCGTTAATCAAAGATTCTGAATTGTGAATTGTAAATGCATTAAGTCACTGGCAATTGAACAATCGATCTAATATACTAATATAATATATGTGGGAAGTTCTTAACAGCGATTCATTTGAGTACTGGCATTTAGAGCGCTTTATTATAGTTTCTCACCAATATTTTTATAATTTGATCACAAAGTCGATATACTTTAACAATTTCTAGGTTTGAATGTACATAAAACGTCATAAAATCAAAATTTCATTGCGTGAAGCGGAGATTTAGTTGTCCAGTAAACGTATATCACTGTGCTAATCTACACTTGACAAACAAAGAAATATGACGTTCGGTTTTAAAATGACGAAAGTTTTAAATAATGGTGGGTGTTTTAAAGGAAAGTAGTTCAATACATAAAACATTCTCATGAACTCATCATATAGTAATAAGTATTAAGTTGTCTTGAACAGTTTAAGTTATCATAGTTTCATGACCTTGAGTTTACATGCAAACAATTTATTTCTGTATACGTACATTACGTAGAGCGTTATTAGGCATAGCTTGGTTCATACGGCAGAATACGATACGAAATGATCAGGGATTTCACATTTTCTGTGAATATTATATGGAAAGTTGTTTCAAAAAGTGTTGCTACAGAGTGATACTGCCAAGTACATGATTTGGGAAGGTATAAGACCTATGACATATCAAGTAAAATCCCGAAGGCAATAAAATATCAACACGAACTGTTCTTTCATTCATAGTCATATTGAGCAATCTACGACGTGGCAGGATCCAAGAAAGACGCGATCAACATCAAATCTCACTGCCAACCAACAACATTTACCGGACGGCTGGCAACAACAAGGAATGCCTCCAGGAAGAGAGGTGTTTTACATCAATCATATGAATCGAAACACTGGTTGGGCAGACCCGCGTCTATCAAATATGAGCACAGGTCAGAATCGCACTACAGGTCCTCCTCCCCCAGCCGCACAACCAGCTCATAATAACGGCATTGAGAAATGTAATCAGATGCAGCTACATCGTCTACAAATGGAAAAACAAATGTTACAACGACGACAACAACAACTACTACAACAAGAAATCGTTATTAAGCGTGGTTTGCTTACAAAGGAAGATGACAGTAGCTCTATGTTGATGAATTTAAGTCGTGAAGCATTTATGGGCATACCTAACAACGAACCACAAGCACAACCGACTCTTACAAGTCGGCATATCAGAGAGGAGTCGGCCGACTCCGGACTTGGGCTTGGTACATTTTATCCTGGCTCTGATATTGATGCTGTTAGTGGAAACTTCGACGAAGGTCTCCATGAGAACTTCGGATCAAAGGAAAATCTTCAGCAACAACAAAACAACAACAATAACCTCCGACCAGGTCAACTACCGGACTGTTTTGATCTAATGCCAAGTAGTAATGTTGATGTAGGTCTAATGGATGGTACAGACTCTGTAATAGGTATGGATACGGACGATTTAGGGGTCGGACTTGATCAAATTAATTCAGACTTTATGCTGAGCGACGTAGAGGCCGCTCTAGGACCTCCCAACAAAATCGACAGTTTCTTAAATAATTTAAATTGGGTTTAATGATTTGGGTTTTTGAATGATTGACATAGAAACAAATAATGTCTGCGCGTCATGTTAATGGTGGCAAGACGTGATTTCAAAAACGAAAGCTTTCCCTAGAGCCGTAGATTGGTGAAATATGAATATCCGTTAAGTGGGCGATTTGAATCGTTCGGTTCTCACACATTTTAAACCCAAGCTGCGTTACGCTATTTCGCTATATAGGTTTGACTATCAGCTTTTATATACCAAGTACAATACGTAAGAAAATTAAGTCTATTATATCTTCTCATACTAAAACTTCGACAGAGAATTACAGAGGCGTTTTAGCTCGTGCCGCTTGATTGCATATCAAATTACTAGAGCTTGCAGCTTAGTCAAACAAAACGTCGCTTGGATCAGGAAGGAAACTCAAAACCGATTTGTCTTTAGCAAACGTTTTATTTGACATTGACTTTTTCAATTTTTTCAGTTCGAAGTTAATTAAAGCCGCACCCATAATAGAATAAACTTACTGCTATTGTCTCGGACAATGGCAATTGATATTAAATGCTTATATATTGAACACTCGTAGCTTACGGGCAGTGTGAGAACCGACAATTCATACGAGTATAACAGCGTCGGTACGTCGGCTTAATTCATATTCATATTTACGATTAGTTCTCAATCACAAACCGTGGAATTGTGAAACAGAGTTTGTAATTTTCTGATTATTTCCACGCCCGTAACAGATGAATATTAATATTTAATGATTGAGTGCTCTCTAATATAGTAATAGCTAATGCATGCTGCTGTATATATTGGTTACAGACATGCTTTTATCAGTCTTTCTATAGTGAATTAGATGCGTTTCCATTTGGTTTAAATCAAATGAACATGACAAAGCCTGATGAAAGCACTAAATCATATCAATTTACGATGCTGGTCTTTGTAAATACTTTTTATTCGTAAAATGAACTATTTTTATGCATTAAACAATGTCACTTCTATATTTGCTGGGGGTTTTAAATCTAACATTGTGTTGTAGTGCCTACTTACCAACATTAATACACGCTATTGTTAAAATTAATTCAGCAGTAGCAGTACTAATTAAGATAAAAAGTGGCCTGCTGTGGGTCAGGGCAATGTTTTCTTGGGCATTGAAATTTACTAACAGCGTTATCGAATTGTTTTTGCCGCCAGTGCTACTTGGCTTCCCACAGGTACGATACTGTGTTGCATCCTGGTTAATGCGCTAGAGATAACGCAGACGTTTGGCAAATTTTCAACCGCCATTCACAAGTACTTAAACATATCAAAATACGTGCTGATCTTCAGAACAAAGTGTTTGTCGACCGAATCAAGCATATTCTTCTCTTACAAAAAATATGTCTGTGTTGTACAACTTAAGCTTCCTGTTCACTTTTTATAATGACTTTTCGCAAAACGACAACAAATATTCATTTATTTTAGTAGCACGTTATGTTTTCACGGTAACGCGTTATTCACCTTACTCCCAATGTTACTTTGCTGTCTCCAATTTTGTAAAATTGTTGATATATACTCAGGAGATTGTCTATATTATGCTTCACCTACAATGACATATGCTGTATTAAATTTTGGCTTGGCCTTGGAATATACTTCCTTGAAAAGTATAGTGAACACAATGAAATGATTTTGTTTCGTATGGTGACGACATGCAGATTAAAATTGTGAAATTCTCCTCCAAAACCTTGCAAGTTTTTATTTATGTTTTTATCGAAAGCAGCAACAGCTGTATAAAAACTGATTATCAAACATATTGTTCCATTGTTGCGTCTCGTTCACCTGTTTTTTATCAATGTCGCAGAGGTAATCTTTCTTTAAAAAATGTAAAATCTCGCCTATTAGACTTAACCTTTAATACTATTAAGAGTTAGCAAGTCGGGTGCAAACAGTGCTACGATAATTTAGAAGAATTAATGTACAGCATATGTAGTGCGATAATTAGCGATTAGTGGTAGACCTTTGAGTAAAGTTTGGTCAAAAGTTAGGGTTAGTGGTACGAAACTATATTAGTAATAAAGATGCCAAATACAAATAGTCGACTCGTTATCCTCAAAATATTAGAAATAATACCAGCCAGATTACCGTAACATATAAAATACTATTTTCAACCTAAGAGATCATTTCAACACAAAAAATTAATTTTTACCTTTTTTTTTTATATTCTGGAGATTTCTCGACTCTGAAATATTATACAATAAAAAGCAATTGATGTTTATCTTACTGGTTTGAAATGAAGCAAAGACTTTCCCTGTAGAAATTAAGACGATGTACAGAGAAAGAATTTATTAAACTAAACTTATGGATAAATAGGCATTAGGCAAGGTGTTTACATGGACACTGCGGTTATGACGAAATGTAAGTAACACCAGATGAGAAATTTAATAAAAGATCGTCTCGACAGGGTACTTGAGTCTAATCAAATTGCAAAATCAATTGCCCCTGGCTAAATTACCGCTATAGAGTTGGGTAATGTGAAGTTTCTCGAAGCTTCTAAATCAACAAGTATAACGCAAAAGTAAACTAGACTGGCAAAGCTCCCTAAACCAGGATATCTTTTTACTCTTAATACACATTTAGCTTTTACTTTCATTTTGTTAATAAGGAGTCTAGAAACAGCCAAACAGGTCATGAACCCAAATATGCATGACCAACCCAATCTGCATCGTTTACAAACAAAAACAATATACCTTGCAAGTTTATGATACAGTAGCTGTTTTGTTGAAATTCACATAGAAATTCGCAGAGGTGATTGCAGCTGGAAAGCGCATACAAATACTAGTGTATAGTTACTATCTCCACATTCAAGTCATCTATAATTTTATGGCTGACATGTCTATCATTTGAAATGCTATAACCGTTGAGCGACGTATTAAATAAATTTGACCTCTCGAACACATTTAACCCCTCCCCTCCCCCCCTTCCCCCCCCCCCCCCCCAAGCAAACGTTGCAACAAACTTGCGAATTCAGAGCCGAGGTTAGAATTCTGAACGACTCAAATTAAAGGCACAGTTCAACCTTCTAAATTAATGACGGGTAACAAGGTGCATGCATTTCAACTAGGAAAATCCATTAGGTCAGAAGTCTCGATGTTTTTAACATTTTAACCTTTTAATGCTAAAAATGAAGAGGAAAAAATGCGTTCACTGATGTTCAATGTGCATGGATACAATCGAGTTTTCTTTACAGTTAGGTTTTCCATTAAAGACATTAAAGAATTCACTAGCCTGAAAAATAATTATGTAATTTTATAACACTAGCTCGAGACCACTGCATGCATTTAATGAATATACACTAAACACGGCCAAGGGAACATATGCATGAATTACAACTGGCTAGCTTCAGTCCTTTAACAAATTGAATAATACTAAAGCACGCCCAGTTTGATTACACTGCATCCTCTCACTCAAACGTTCGTCATTTCAAATGTGATGTTAAAATATGGATTTAGACCTTTAGGTGCTTGTATCTACGTGAACAAAGAACGCATAACTGAAAAGAAGCCTTTATATAAGCACTGTTATTCACCTATGAAAAAGTTTAAGTCTTTCTAACTTCTATCCAAGTATTTAACACTAACGAATACAAAGTTGTTTGTTAGCCTATTATTCCATCAATTATTTCCTAGGTTATAGACAAGTGCAAAATACTCTTAAGATTAATATGCATATATACAAGCTTCGCAAAAATACGACGAAACAATTTTTTTGGCAAATAAGAAAATTAATCAAATTATGTGGCAAACAATGGATGAAATGTTTTGTGATAATTATTTTCTAAGATAATAACTACCAGCAACATGCCAAGTCTTCGACGGGCCAATGTTTTACTAAACTGTTAACACAGATGTAAATCCGCTTAATTCATTAATTAAAGCTTTTCTTGTGTCACAGGACATGTCATTTCTTGGTACAGGTTTACTGTATTGTCAAGGTCACTAAACATGTTTATATTACGGTAACTCAGACAAGGTTTACTCTAGCTGTACAAATTTATCTGTACATGCACATTTATTTTCTTATATATTATACCACACTGGGCTGCAGTTATTAAAGTTATTTTTATCCAGTCAAGAGACTCATAAGGGTGGAGTTATTACAAAAAATCTTTTTTAAAATGTCGATAGCCCTTGGTTATGTGCCCGCACTCCCCTTGTTTGGGCAGGACATTTACATGTGCATTATGTTTAACGGATCGTATGAAAACTGATACTAAACTGCAATGCCAATTTTTTTGTACGTTTTTTACATGTCACATGACTAAGGACTAAGGATGATTTATTTCTAGAAATACATGTGTAGTAAATAAAAGGTAACATAATTTTGTTGAAATGAATATAGTACATCAGCATGCTCTAACATGTACAAAAATGAGAAGTATATATTATAATAGATTGATGGCATATTTTTTCATTCGATTCGTTACTGCAAATATGACGCTTATGTATAATACATAAGTGGATAAACCCTCACTGCATGTTTTTCTTTTTGGCTGGTTTAAGCAGACTAACCGGGTCACGAACGGATATTTACCCTAACGAAACATTGAATGTCCGCCAACTTCAAAATTTTAATTTCACTGTAAACAATACTATGAATCGCTGTCTGTATTAAAATAAACGAACAAAATCAATATTTTGAAATTTAATATTTCAGTTTCACTAGGAAGTGTACAAAGCGTTTAAAACCTGCTATACGAACCGTCATAGTCGTCGTGAACGGCTCATTTTTGCATGAAAAAGGATGGCATTAAGCATCCTTACAACATTTGGTTCCTTATTTTCAATTTTAGATTTTTGTTTTTATATTGCAATTATTTGTCTCAAACGTTTTCTCACTAACATAAATTCTCTCGGATAAAAGCGTTGATATCTATTATATATAAACTGGATGGTAAATCTATTGTTTCTTTTAGAAGCCGGAAGTACGTCATATTTTGCGACTACGCTCATGTTGGATGGCCCATTTTGGCAACTATAATGCTATAAATCTATTACAGGATGTATAGTTTTTGGGGCTTTTTTTACGTTTCACGCAAAAGTAATTACGCATTACTCCTCTCTGGCACTTTGCGATGAAGCTAAATCTCCATGAAAAAAGTTTATAATTATTCGTGCATGTAAAAGTCGATAGCCAACAGATCACACATAAGTAAATGCATTTTTACAGCCGCAAAAACTTGAAAAACAGTTTCCGGTCGAGGACAAGTCACGAAAGAATAAGATCCTTGCATGCCCACGCTTGCACGCACTGCACAAATGCCGAATCACATGTCATGAAAACGAAAGAAATTAGAAGTTAAGGTACATACTTTCATCAAAAGAATAATTTCTTAGTACAAAACCCTCACCACGTCCAACCAGCTGTACTCTGGACACTTACTTGGGCTTTGCATCACAATGCCATATAATTATAACATATGCAGTTTTAATATTAAAATGATAGTTTGCCACATGGGTTTTTTGATTTTTACAGTAAGCAACTGTAAAATTCAGTGCGTCTCGTATTTAAGCAAATTTCTTTAATATGCCTGCATGATATAATTTGATTATTCTCACTGTCTATCAATGCTTTAATTCACACGCGTACAAATATTGTTATAACTACACTACAGTTATATACAGTTATTTACCCAAATAGTATTTTGAAAAAATTAATCGCGTAAAGACTAGTGAGCAATTTATGAGGTAGGAGGATCAGGGGTGGAAAAAATATTTTTCTTCCGGCCAGCACAATATAGTACATATTTCCTGCCGATCAGCAATGTCTTCCTTTAAAATTTTACGTCATATACAAATCTTCCAACACATAGCTAGTGTTTCTTGCGGCTGGTGAAAACTTTCGTGCCCCACTCGCGTGCTCGCCAATTTTTTCCTCTCCTGACTGGTAGATTTTAAAATAATTAACAAATACAGCAAATAATGACCACAAAACAACGAGAGTTGAGAAGAAATAAAAGTGAGATCAGTAAGATATATTTCATTACATATTTTTTCTACGTGAGCAAATTCAGTGCACAAAACAAAAAAAAAATATAAAAAAATTCTAAGGAACAAAGTGCAATCACTTGTAAAAACTTGTTGTCATAGCATTTTGAGTGCGCCTTCAAATCTTGCTGTGACCACACGCAATCACTTGCTGTTCAAAAAAGTAGCTATTTCAAATGAACCCCTGCATAATATATTTTTTCAATCACTTAATGTCACATGTCGTGGTTAATTCCTTGTTGCTTCAAAAATCTCAACGGAAAATGATTAAAGAATAAGAATTAACAAAATACCTATTGACGTTATAAGGTAACCAATTAATTTACACGATCACATCGTTTAACAGAGTATATACGGTCTATGGAGGCCTACATATAGCTATGCTTCTTTTCACAAAATATTACAATGAGCTTTTAAGAAGTACCTGAAGGGCTGTCTAAATAATTGTTTACAAAGAAATATCATTGTTTATGTTTGTGTGCAGTGAAAGGACAGTTCTTAATTGACTCAATGCATTCAGGTTCTTTTATGTATTCAATGTCAGAATCACAGACTAGCAACCCTGCTGCGTTCGCAGCATATTGTTACACATACTATTAATATCAATTGTCAAAAAAACGTGTTGTCAGCATGTTCTACCGCGGCAACTTCTGACAACAACAGGAAACCGCGAATTGGTAAGATGTGTCAACAAGCAACGCCGGCAAATCGCCATGTTTGTATTTTATATCACCAACTGTGCGGCATGTTATCAGTTGCTCCAGGCAAATAGTATAGTTTTTCAACTATTTATTTAAATAAGGCAACTTGAAAAGCCAACTCATATCGATTTCAATTTTAGCTCAGTCATTGCATGGTAAGAGCTTTCAAATGCCTGCTTTCATTTCCGTCTGGTATTTGACTATTTGTTTTATGCTAATTTGTTATCTTAATCAGTAAACAGAGCATGCTTCACTTGACGAATCCATCAACCAGACACACAGTGCCCTGGAACACATAGCCATAGGGCAGGGCAGGGCAGGGCAGGGCAGGGCAGGGCAGATCATTTTCTTTAGTTAATAGGTATATACATGTACATTTAAAAATTAGCATTTGCAGTACAGAACATTAAAAAAATGAGAAAGTTCATGCTGTATAATAAATATTGAAATAATAACGTTCGATTAAGTGATATTTGGAAACTTAAATCTGATCTGATTCTGTCGATATCAGAGTGGAATAAAATCATCACAATTATGAACAATATTTATAACAAAAATGGTACAGTGCGAACTAAGATTTATATCAGTTTTAAATGAGATACAAACATTGTATATTCCAATTTATCAGAAGCCTTATTAAAAAACGACACATGGCATTCTCCGAAACCATTATGGTGTTAAGAATTCAACTGAGTTGTATCAAAGCCTTGCATCAATATGTCAAGGCCCAAAAGAGTCGCCACAAGAATTCCTTATGCGTGCCCGCGATTTACGGCAGAAAATCCTGTTTTCAGGCACTCAAGATCAAGGTGAGGACACTTTGGTTTATGAAACTGACCACGTTCAAAAGCTTTTTCTACGTACGGTTGACACTGGATTGCAAGACGAAAAGGTAAGAGTAAGAATTAGGCATAGAAATAATAGATATAGAATGCGTACTCGGTCACGAATCATGTCTCCACTTTTTTTCGCAAGTGCCCTTTTAAATCCGCCATATTGAATTTGACCAGGAGTTGAACTGCAGAGTATACATACAAAGTTCATCATAAATAAATCACTTAAATAGTATCACATTTACAGTTTAGAATACAATGTTCTTGAAGAAACAAAATGAAATAAAGATTGTTCTTCATATAGTCGTGTATTTAACACAAAAAACTGTTGTAGTTTTGCGTAAACATGATTTAATTTTGAAACATTTTGCATTCCCGAAGCATGACTGAAAATTTCGCTATAAACAAAGCCAAAATGGCCAAATAATCGTTTTTTCATTGACTTTTGAAGCTTAGTAATATATTTTTAAGTTTCCGTTTCAAAAAACAGCAGGTATGTAAACTATATAGTAAACTATTATGTTGAGTGTAAAATATAATTGTATGAGCAAATATCGATTACTTGAAATTGTCATTGCCAAATTGCATGCCTTTTAAATATATTATTAAGAAACACAGACAAAAACCAACAAAGGTAACCATTTCGTTCTTTGTAACTATCAATCATCGTAACTGTTTTCATATATATGTATTTTAAAACGCTAAAACACACCTGTTGAGATTGTTTTTCATCCTTTGGCTCTGTTTTTAAGTTTTATCTTTTTCGGCTTTTGCAGCAATCTTGAAAACTTGTATTTTGTAACTCCAATTTCTTTGTATTATCTGCTCAGGACTAATCCTTTCTCGTAAAAAAACTCATAAAATTCGTTTTCCTTTGTTTAAAAGTTTTTATGAACCATTTTTCCATGTAAAGTCACGAATTTTTATCTGTGTGTAAACTTTGCTTGACAAAAAAAAAACAATCGCACTCCTCGCAACCGCGCCAAATTCTCTGCGTAAGAGTCTGGGACTACCCAAAATGCCCTTATAGATCCGCCATTTTGTGAAGACAAAATTTTTACTGAGAAAAGATAGGAGTACGCATTCTATATCTATTATTTCTATGGGATTAGGGGGTACCTAAAAGATTCAACAATATCAGACGAATAACTGATTCGACAAGTCAATAATGCTGTGTCAACAGAGGATGAACGTGCTCGAAAGTTAAGAAGTCAAAACCGTGGAAAGTCGGCCCAAGTGTCACGGGTAGCAGAGGAAAAGAATGACAAGGGACAAGACAAGATTCTTGAGACCTTGGAAGCTCTAAAAATAGAGGTTGCCCAAGTCAAGAGTCAGTTAAAGAAAAGAAGTCAAGAAACTGAACAAGCAAGCCCACCTCAGGGGGTACAACTACAAGAGACTAGAAACCAGAGAAAGAACACTCCAAAATGTTCACAGTACCAGGCGACTGGAAAGATGTTTTCATTGTTATATTTGTGGAAGTGATAACCATTATGCAGTTGGATGTCGACAGAACCAAGGCCGAAGTGCTTTAAACTCCAAGAGGCTGCCTCAGAGGGGCCGGAAGTAGCCGAAGGAAAAATGGGGTCCCAAAGATGTAGTAACTGTGGTAAAGACAATGGTCAAATGACAGTGTATCGGTGTTCACAATGTAAATGTGTAGTTTACTGTTCCAAACTGTGTCAGAAAAGGCACTGGAATCATCACAAAGATAATTGTAAAACTCTTAGGGACCTAACATGGACAAGTCAAAACAGATCAAACGGCGAAAATAAGACATTTGTAAGCCATTTAACTCCAAGCGAAAATACGAAGATTGCTAAACTTGTTGGACGGCGGTGTACAGTGAGATGCTTATTAAATGACATTGAGTCACAGGTACTGTGGGATACTGGTGCACAAGTATCTATTTTGTCAAGAGAAATGATGGAGAAGCTCTTTAACAAAGCCACAGTAAGAGATATTTCCGAATTAATTGACGAGGAACTAAACTTGACAGCGGCTAATGGAACAAAAATCGCATACAGCGGTTGGGTTGAAATAGAAGTCCGATTGACTTCTTCCAGTAAAGATGAGCCATCGGTTATGGTACCCTTTCTAATTACAAATGAGAATTTAGAGTATCCTATTCTGGTATATAATATATCATTGAGAAACTTGTCCTTAATCTGCTAGATGACCAATCAACACATATCGCGGCAGTACAAGCTAGTTTCTAAGACTTGGATGAAATTGTACTGCTTGACTTGATTGAGCTGATACAAGGAACAAAGGCAGATAAGCTGTGTACCATTACGAGTTCAAAAAGAGACGTTGTTATTCCTGCAAAACGAACAATTCAAGTTACTTGTAGAGCAAATACCGGACCAGTAGAAGAAGCCATGCCAGTCTTATTTGAACCAGATGAATTAACGCCATGGCCGCAGGGTTTAGCTATACATGAAACGGTTACCGCAGTCAAACGAAGTTCAACGTCGAAAATTAAAATAGATGTTATTAACACGACTAATCATGACATTGTATGGCGAAAACATACGATACTGGGGAGTCTTCAATTGGTCAAATCTATTACACCGGTAGAAGTGAAGCTTGCAGAAAACGCAGGTGAAGAAACGGAAACATCTGCAACCGTCTCTCAATCACCAGTAACAAATCAATGACAGAGAAAGGAACCACGAAAGAAGAAAATACAAGTGACGACGATTTTTTGCCTGACATTGATCTTACTGGGTTAACCGAGCAGCAGCGTAAAGTAGCAAAAGCTATGTTGAGAGAAGAATGCCACTACTTTGCAAGAAATGATGAGGATATCGGCTGTATCAACGATCTAGAACTTGGTCTTAATTTGACAACAAGCGAGCCAGTACAAAAGAACTACGTGTCAGTACCAAGGCCACTTTATCCGGAAGTAAAGCAGTATATCGAAGATCTATTGAATAAACAGTTTATTAAGGAGTCTCGATCAGCATATTCATCTCCCCAGTGGTCTGTATCCGTAAGAAAGATGCAACACTCCGACTTTGTGTCGATTATAGAGAACTCAATCGTAGAACAGTTCCCGACCGGCACCCTATACCAAGGGTCCAAGAAACACTCGATAGCTTGGGCGGCAATTCGTGGTTTAGTGTATTAGATCAGGGTAAGGCCTACCACCAAGGATTTGTGGAACCGTCAAGTCGGCATTTAACAGCATTTGTGACGCCGTGGGGCCTATGCGAATGGGTCAGGATCCCATTCGGACTCATGAACGCCCCAGCAAGCTTTCAGTGATTCATGGAATACTGTTTAGGGGAATTACGCGACGAGATTGCCATCCCATACTTAGATGATGTGATCGTATTTAGTACAACATTTGATGAGCATGTGGAACATTTAAGAACCGTGCTACGTCGTTTGAGAGAACATGGAGTTAAGTTCAAGCAGAAGAAGTGTAAACTGTTCAAACGCGAAGAAACATTTCTGGGTAGAGTGGTATCGGAAGAAGGCTACAGAATAGATCCCGAAATCTTAATGCGGTTGCAAGTCTTAAGAACAAAACACCACAAACAATAGGAGAACTGCGAAAACTACTCGGTTTGCTCAGTTATTACCGCCGGTATGTACCAAATTTTGCCCAGAAAGCTAAACCGCTGTATGATCTAGTCACGCGAGCAGCGAACACGGACAGTGATAAAGAGCAAGGCAATGACACCGGAAAGTCGGGTCAAGTTCCATCATCATTAGAAATTGCGTGGACTAAACAACATCAGACGGAGTTGGAGAAACTGATTGATCATCTTATAACACCTCCAGTGATGGCGTACCCGGACTACCAAAGGCCTTACATAGTACATACGGACTTGTACCAAAAGCAGGCAGGAACAGTTCGAGTTATCGCCTATGCTTCCCGAAGTCTTACAAACGCAGAGAAAAACTACCACCTCCACGCGGGCAAATTGGAATTTCTTGCGCTCAAATGGGCTATAACGGAGCAAGTCCGTGATTATTTGTATTACGCCCCCGAGTTCACCGTTTTCACTGATAACAATCCTCTAACCTACGTCTTGACATCTGCCCGACTGAACGCCACTGGTTTGAGATAGATAGGAGAGTTGGCTGATTTCAATTTCAATATTCGATACCGTCCCGGGAAACTCAACGGAGATGCTGACGCATTGTCACGAATGCCGAGGGAAATCGACGAATACATGAAAATGTGCAGTGCAGAGGTGAATCATGACGTTGTTCAAGCTAGTGTTTCGGGGGTGCAAGTACAATCCGAGATCCCATCCACAATGCCATTTTCCCCTGAAACTCATCGCCCAGACATAAACACAACTGAAATATCGACCAACCTAAAAAAGGAACAAAGTAAGGACCCCGATGTTAACCGCGTCATAACACTTAAATTAGGGAACACGTACCTATCTCCCCAGAAACGCAAGCAAGAAAGCCGTAAGGTACAGCTGCTTCTTCGAGAGTGGAATAAACTCAAAATCGGAACAGATGGAGTTTTATACCGGGTATCTAATAACGTAAATCAAGCTGTATTGCCAGAACATTTACGTAAAACAGTTTATAAAGAATTGCACGAGGAAATGGGACATCTGGGCTCGGAACGGGTCATTGACTTGGCTTGTGAACGGTTTTTTTGGCCTCGTATGAGACAAGATATCACTCACTATGTCACAAAGGTGTGTCCGTGTTTAAAAAGTAAGAAACCACCAATAAATCCAAGAGAACCACTGCATCTTATAGTAACAACAGCACCCTTCCAAATGGTTGCCATTGACTATCTCCACCTTGAAACGTGTGCTGGAGGATATCAGTACATCTTGGTCGTCATGGACATTTTACTAGATACGCGCAAGCGTATGCGACGCGTGATAAATCAGCAAAAACCGCTGCAGATAAGCTCTACAACGACTTTACTTCGCGATATGGCTTCCCACAGAAGATAAACCACGACCAAGGCGCGGAATTCGAGAATAAACTGTTTTACAACCTGGAAAAGTTAAGTGGAATCAAACATTCTAGGACAACTCCCTATCATCCTGAAGGTAGCGGCCAAGTCGAAAGGTTTAACCGGACTCTCCTGTCAATGCTTCGTTCCTTACCAGCTAAATACAAAAGCCGTTGGCGTGACCATCTTAACAAAGTCGTACACGCATATAATTGCACAAAACATGATGCCACGGGTTATTCACCATTCTTGTTACTCTTTGGCAGACCTCCGCGACTACCAATTGACCTAATGTTCGGACTGAAACCCCCTTCCGGTTACAGTACGTACCCTGAGTTTGTTAGAAATGGAGAGACGCAATGTCTGAAGCTTATCAACTCGCATCTGAAACAACAGCAAAAAAGGTTACAAGCGGAAAAATACAGTACGACAAGAAAGCCAAAAGTACAACCTTTCAAACCAGTGATCGCGTGCTTACACGAAATGTAAAAGAAAGGGGTGGTCCTGCCAAACTACGGTCCTATTGAGAAGATAAGATCTATAAAATCGTATGTCAGAAATCCGACGAGATTCCCGCCTACGATGTCACTCCAGAGAGTGGAGAGGGAAATACCAGAACACTGCATAGGAACATGCTCTTCCCATGTTCGTACCTCCCTGTGGAAAAATCCGCCATGAAACCCTCTTAGCTAAAACGTCAAAACAAAAGCAAGGAGAAGGAGGAATCCACGAGTGAAGATCATTCAACAGATAGTGAAGATGAGTCCGAGATTCCGAAAATATTACCTGAACAAATCACCAAGATAACCTTAAGAGAATCACATCATGGACTCTCGGACTCAGTTGAAAATGTAAACAACCAGATTCCAGAGGAAGAAGTGCAGGAAGGTGTAATTCCTGAAGAAAGCGTCCAAAATTTAAATGAACCACTTATTCCTGGACTAACAGAAGAATCCGCTCAGAGTGGTGAAACAGCGACTGCTGCAACGGAACGAACAGAAACAAGTGTACAGGCTGATGCTCAGAGCTCGGGAAGCTCGCAACGAATTCGAAGACCACCAATAAAGACTGCGTACGGAAACGTAGGGCAACCAAATGATTATTGGGGAAGTATTAACACTATCAGCGCATCTGCACCGAATTATATACATCCAACAAACCCGTTTTCTACAACATTCCCAACGTTCCCAATGCATCCAACAAACCCGTTTTCTACAACATTCCCACGTTCCCAATGTATCCAGCAAACCCGTTTCCTACAAAATCCCCAATGGTCCCAACCACCACGATGTTCCCGATACCCCTATGGTCCCCAATATTCCCAACGCCACCATTCCTTCCACCAATACCTCCGTCTTACGGGTGGAATTGTTACGGTCCAGAGATGAACCAAACTTTGTCGTGTTAGAAGAACACAAGAAGTCCATAAACGAAAAACATTTAAAGTTCGCCGTCAAATAAACACACTAACTGTTAGAAAACAAGTTTACAAACTTTTTACAAGAGTAAAAATTCCAGGAAAATTCCTGACCAACAAGAAACGAAAACGTCGGCCGAAGAAAAGAAAGATCGAAGTTAGAAATTACTTTCTTGGTATTGTATCTGCGGGCCTGATCAACCAACAGATCACCTAAGACTGTAATTAGTAGTCGAGACAGCGCGAGTATGAACAAACGATAGAGGACAACAAGTTATAGGAGGGGTGAGTGTAGGACGTTAATACGTCATGTAAGAACTAGTGCAGGACGTCCATACGTCATGTAAGAACTATAAAATAGCTGTTGCTATGGCAACGAAAAAAGAGAAATGATTCAAGATGGCGATGTATGAACACGTTCTTTTAGATTTTTATTGTTGTTATAAATAAATCCTTTTGATTATTCATCGTTATTCGATTTACTTATGAACTCGGCGTGCGGGTAACAGTACTTTGAATAGGAAGTTTCCACATAACGTGCGTCTTTTTATCTGTTATCGGAAAGCGGTTTGACGACAGTGGTCTTGGAGACCTGCTTGAATCTACACTCGTTGGGAGTGACTCGCTGAAAGGCGAGCTTGAAGGAAAGCACTACAACAGGGCAGTGCGTACGCATAAGGTGATAATCAAAATAAAGTTCTACATTATTATTGTTCATGCGAACTAGTATTCCTTTTCTTAAACTCTGCAATACCATTGTCATTGTAATGAATCTGAGTATAATGATAATATCAATAATTACTACCATTATTTCTTTCATTCTTAAAGGACATCGGCAATAAATTTTTTTATTCTTTATATCTATTACACATACGTACGGAATACTTAATTACGTATTTTCACTTGTCCATCGCGTTTATTTGCTCAGAAATATCGTAAAACTTTCTACCTTTGTCCGCCATCTTGAAAAAAAAAACCGGTATGCTAATTTATGTGGAAATAAATTTGTGACGTCAGGTGTAGGGGAAACAGATATTATCAATATAAAATAATACGCGTGCAATCGCATTATAAGACGATTTGGACTAAAAAAGAATAGATAAACTTCAATTTTTTTCTATAACTATGTAACAATTTAGCAGCACTACTCTAGTACATGTTTCGACTGTGTTTTTAAAATAGAGGCGTTTATTTTGGCAGCAATGTTCGAAGCGCTTTGTTTACCCACTGGTGATATCTAGATTTTATTAACCCAATTAACGGCACCACCTGCCGGCACTGAGTGTTTATTTATATTCCTAATGTAAAGTTATAAAAAACCATGTAAAGTAAAAAAGCAAATTCCCAAAAAGACATCTTAAGAATGCAAGATATGCTTCAAAACAAGACGCAGGTTGAAGCTGTAATCACCATTCTGTCTGTATCAACAGAAACAACAGCGCATTAAACACTATAAATGAATTGACAGGGTACAATATGTTTTTGTTATTTGCGGTGCGCGTTATGTTTATATAATATTGCTTGTGAGGAAGCCATTTAGTAAACCGCACCTAGCATTAGCGTTAGCTTTAGAAACCTTGTCAATGGACATTCAAACTATTGAGGAGGAAGACGAAACACAAGTAGACACATTGCCCAGCAGCATCACGCGCACGATTCATTGATCCGAATATACCCAGACGACAGCTTTCAAACCAAAAACAAGATCGGTAAAAACATAAACTCTCATTGCCGCAACATCAAGTTTCTTTTGTGAAATTAAACAACCACTTCCCGCGTCGGAATGGACACCAGAAAATTTACTAATTTTACCGGCAAATGAGCAATCCGGTAGCATTGCTTAAACAAGTGGAATACAAAAGGAAGTCGAAATTTACGAATCGAGCAGTGCCAGTGTATAATTGTTTACACTATGTACAGTTATTACTCCGCCTGCCGTAGGCGAGGCGGAGTTTTAAATTCGCCCCGTTTCTGTATTTTTTTATTTTTTTCCTTTTTATTTTTTTTCGGTGTCGCAAGTAGGCGCAGCGCTCATGGGTGATACCGCTGGCACAAGCCGCGTGAGCCGACCTAAACACGGCGTTTAAACTCAATTTCTAGCGAAATATGTCAACAAAACACGCATTTTAACATGTATGCTAGAACATCTAAACCGCAAGAAGGTTTTACGTGCAAAGATTCTCATGCAAAATGTTTTAAAACGACAAATTCCACCGCGAAACTTTACCGAGGAGCGATGTATCGCGGTGAAGTTTTGAGAGCCAAAAGCCTAACCGACATTTTGTCAACATGCCAAGTGTTTAACTAGGAACATATCAACTTGTCAAAAGTCCATTTCAAAGCTTGTCCACACATCAAAAGACTAACTCAGATCTTATCAACATGTCAAAAGTCTGGTCGAAAACTTGTCAACTAGTCAAAATCTTTACCAACATTTTATAAACATGCCAAATATTTACCTGACACCTTATCAACACATCAAATATCTAATTCAAAGCTTGTCAATATATCAAAAGGCTAGCCAACATTTTGTAAACATCAAAAACATAATGAACTCATTGTTAAATGCCTAAATGGCATAATGTAAACATGCAAAATATATATTTTGGGTGCTTTCGTGCACATTTTATTTAAATAATATAATAAATACTTAACAAATCAAGCCAGGCAGCAGCTCAAAATTTGGAATAAAAAAAACAAAAATACTGAATTATAAGTCATATTTTTGGAAGATATTTTACATTCCATTTCCAGAAATACATATGTTAGTCTAAAGTTCCCAACAAATTATATCATGGAGACCTCAGGCAGTGTGCTACAGAATAGATTTAAATGATGCTATCAGGTCAATATATTGATGTATTGTATACACTTTTAGCAAAATTTTCTTTGCTTGCAAAATAAAACAGCTATATGTTGGTGGTATTATGACAAAAGAATCTTGTTTAACATATGCACTATGAAAGTCTTTAATTTAAATTAAATTCTAAAAAATGCAATCCTACTAGGACTCTGGACAGAGTGCCTGGCAGGTCACTCAGACATTGATTTTTGGTTATCTTAGCGATTACATAAGATGTGCTAGCAATGTCTTACTGGTAAAATGCCTTGGAAGGTACCCTAATAATAATTGATTTAAAAAGGAATTAGTTGGGCAGAACAGAAATAAGTGGATATACCCCACCTCCAATGAACTCTCTAGTTACAGCCCTGCCTGGCCTTGTGCCCATTTTCGTTTCGGCAGGCGGAGTGAACGCCTTAGCAGGCGTCTTGTTATTATATAGACAGAAATTTAGTGATTACTCCGATCCAAAATTTGAAATACTTAAAGCGAACATCGTTGGTATGTCATTAGTCCATTAAGTTTATGTATTTTCTGCAAATCTTCGTCATCCATAGGCCAATTATCTTCAAGATACCGGCAAACGTCTATTTCTAAAACGCCTTCGGATAACATGTTCGCTTTAAATTTGTACTGTCAAGCACTTTCCCCCTTGTGATTCAGCTTCCTTTAACAATGCATCATACTCATCATACTCTAACGCTTTATCGTGACAACAAAACGATTGAATGGCTTTTGGCTTTAACGTACAATGCCCGCACCCAATGCCAACAGCAACTCAAGGCGCAATGGATTTTCGGCCTCAAACATGTGGTCGACTTCGTCGTCAGACGATTCACTCTCTTCTTTCGAGTCGCTCTCGTCATCGCTGTCGCTTGCCTCCATTCCCGGTTCAGGTTCAAATTGATAGGGCAATACCCTATCTCTTTGATTGTCGTGAATATTTTCTATTTAAATAGTCGAAAACCGCCAAATTCCTCACCAGAAGTAGGAAATCGCGATATACGCATAATAAAATATATTTGTTGTTTTGATTCCCCCTGCACCTGACGTCACACAGGTCGTGACCTGTGAAGATAATTTTTTTGAAAATCTATCCAAGATGGCGGCCGTAACGAATGTTCAGAGTGAAATAACTCAAGAACGAGACAGTTTGGATAAAAAATAATACAATATTCGTAATCAGGGGGTAAAATTTTACTAGTACCAACAATAAAATAATTTATTGCCAATGTCCTTTAAGTGGTACTGGTGTCCTTGTTACGTCTCAGCTGGCAGGCATTTCTTTGCGAAACAGAACAGAACCCAGAGGTGCAGCTGCTCATGCAAGCCGTGGTGTCGGCCACTGCCAAAGTCCGCAATGATGTTGCGTCTTCCATAATCCAGAAACTCTACCAAACCAAGCAATTGGAAGAGCTAAGGCAGAAATTCGCAGCAAAGAAGCCAAGCAATAAGATGTGTCGATACAGGCAGTCGTACATCGTAATGATTGGGCTACTGTTTCTCATTAGGTTGATCAGAGAAGGCGATTGGAATTTGCATCTCAATTGCCTTCAAAACATGCTTCCTTGGATCTTCGCCTATGACCGCATTAACTCTTCAAGGTAATCTATTACCTGTTTAATATTATTTTGTTTTACTTGATTTCATTTATTTATCTAATCGTTGTATCATCTATCTAGGTGCCTGTCTACTTGTGCGATATGCTTTCCCTGGAAGACGCACATCCTGCTGTCAGTGCAGCCTTCACTGCTGGTGACTTTGTGGTTCAGCGTTCCAGCAATGCTTTCAGACATGTAGGTTATTAGTCACACTCTAACCTTTTTATGTCCCAATTACAGTCATAGTAACTGTTGGTATCTTTCAAAAACTTTATTTAATAAAACTATCACTGTTTCAGTCAACAGGGGCACCAAATCCAGAAGCAGGATTGTTGGCTTCAGCTTGAACAAAGGTGCTGTACAGCAATGGCTTCTTACCTCACACGAACGTGCTGCGATCACTCAAGCATGTCGCGATATGGCAGGGTTATCTGTTACAGATGGTGATGGTGTGATTAAGAGACTGGCAAATCAAGGATGACTGTAGACTAAAATGATGTCCAAAAAGTGTAAGCAGCTCTGACTAACTGGAAAAATCCTATTTCTTCTTCTTGTGAGACAGACGAGATTTGTCACCTTGCATCTGGAAAGACAGTCCCAAAGAACGTGGAAGGTGACCTTTTGATGGCCTATGAAAAGGGGAAAGAAGCTATGAAAACCTTTATCCAAAGATTAGTCAAAACTGAAGTTCCATTCCATGACCCAGTATCAAAAATGAAGCTATCAATTTTTGCATCCCTGTCACTTTCCAGGGTGAAGATAGGTGGGAAAGAAGTCATACTGAAAGCTGACCGGGACCTCTTTGCTCGTCTTATTGTCACTGCCCAAACAAGAGAGACTGATCTACGCGAAGTATTCACCTATTCCCTTGGCCTTGTCCTCTGGTCTTGGGCTTCAGCTGATGGATCTCTCTGCAAGACTGTCATGTCTAAATTACTGGAGTCTCTCGTTGACGGAGTTGAAGATATCCCTCCAGCAGCTGCCCTTATTGTAGATGGCATGGCAGTACTTCAGTCTCTTAAAAACGTCCCAGAAACGTTTGAAGAGCTAGCAGTGACCATTTTCCATACAGTTGTTCCACAAAGAACATTTGCAAGAAGGATAGGTTTTGTCACCGACAGATATTCAGAGATCTCGGCAAAGAATCCAGAGAGACAAAGGCGTGCCTCCCAAGGAACAGTGGGAGTGAAAATAACTGGTGGTCGACAAAAATGCCCCAAACAATGGAAGAAGTTTTTAAGTAGCGGAGAGAACAAGAGGACATTAACAAAGTTTCTTCTTGAACAGTGGTCCCAAGACATCTATATGGATCAAATTGGAAGCCGCAAAGTCTACTATGCTATCGAAAACAAGTGCTTCTCTTTGTCAGTCTCTGCTGGTAAAGTCATCTGTGTCGAGGTCCCCGAGTTAAACAGCAATCACGAGGAAACAGATACGAAGCTACTTCTTCTGTAATCAGCAGGCTCTAAGCTTGAAAGTGATACCAAGAACAGCTTGTCAACCCTAGGGTGCAGCCAAACCGAAAAAATGTGGGGTTGGCTACTAGACTAAATATAATGGTATGAGAAATCAATGTGCTTAGTACGTGATTGAAGCTTTGGATTCTTTGACAATTGGATCGCACCTTCATTATCTTCATATATGACAGTAGCATCACGCTGTTTGATAGATACCTCCTCAAGTAATCTTCTCAACCAAATTCCTTCTTGGCAAACAGTACTTAATGCAACATATTCAGCTTCAGTATTTGACTTTGATACACAAACTTGTCGTTTGCTGCACCAACTTACTGTGTTCTTATCAATCTGAAAGACATAACCAGTTGTGGAACGACGTGTTGTCAAATCACTACCCCAATCAGCATCAGAATAACCATTCAGAACAGGCTCACTTCCATCAGACGTATACAGAAGACCATAGTTAAGTTTTTCTTGAATATATCTGAAAATTCTTTTTACTCCTTTCCAATGTTCCACCCAAGGATTTGACATGAACTTGGATAGAACACCAACAGCACAGCTAAATCAGGTCGACTTAATCATTGGAGTAGCATAATTCAGACATCCGATAGCGATTTGATGTGACTTTTCTTCTTTAGATAGAGCTTCATATTTCTTACCAAGCTAACGGAGTAGACACAGATTTACAGTTTTCCATCCCGAATCTCTTGAAAATTCCTTGCAAATAATTCTTTTTGCTTATTGACAGTGTTCGTAATCTGCCAGTTCGTTTCACAGTCATGCCAAGGACAAAAAAAATCCTTGCTTGCGAGGTTGGCCACGGACATGATGAATTTCACCAAGATCTTCAACTTGGAATCTTTTTCCGAATGCTGCCTTCTCTCTCTTTAACATTTCAACATTATTTGAAAGGAAAATCATATCGTCCACGTAAATTGAATGATGACAAAATCAATCTTGCCACTTGCGGATACAACCGATTTGATATAAATACAAGGATCAACAGCGCTCTTCTTATAACCATTAGCCAGTAGATAACCATCAATTAAATTATTCCAAAATCCTGCTGCCTGTTTCAGACCATAAATGTTCTTTTTTAACTTGCAGACATGATCTGGTCGATCTTTATAAATAAAACCATCAGATTGCTTTAGATAGATCCCCTCCTCCAATTTTCCTTGCAGAAATGCAATTTTCACATCCATCTGATGGATTTCCCAAGCACACACATTTCCAACTGCAAGCAATGATCTAATAGAGTTATAGCGAGCAACAGGAGCAAAGATTCTTCATAATCAATTCCTTGTGATTGACTATACCCTAGCGCCACCAATCTTGCTTTAAATCTTTCGACAGATTCATCAGCATTTCGTTTCACTTTGTATAACCACTTAATGCCAATCACATTCTTGTTCTCAGGTGGTGGAACCAATTCCCAAGTGTTATTCTCCAAAATAGAATTATACTCTGATTCCATTGCACTTTTGCACTTTTCCACTCACTGAGAGTACTTGTAGGACATCTGTTGCGAATATAAACCGAAGAGCTCACTGCTTCAGCCCAAAACTGATTTGGCAAATTTGAGTGGAACATCATGGCTCGTGCTGACTTCATAACAGTCCGATTCATTCTTTCAGCAACACCATTGTGTGACGGATTATATGGCACAGTCAGTTGATGTACAATTCCATTACCTTTCAAAAACGACTCGAACTCTTTTGAGCAGTATTCTCCCCCATTGTCAGTACGAAAGACTTTAATTCCTTCCTCAGAAACATTCATTGCATAACTATGGAAGTCCTTCAACTTTTCCAAAACATGGCTATTATTCCTGAGAAAATACACAACGGTATAACTTGTAAAATCATCAATGAATGTGACATAGTAATGAGACCCACCAATTGAACTTTCAGACATGGGTCCACACACATCACTGTGGATAAGTTCAAATGGTTCTGTAGCACGATACGAGGTACCTTTTGGATATGGGCAAAGATGCTGATTTCCCATAACACAGCCTTCACAAAATGGTTTGTTCTCACTAGACAAATGTCCAATTCTTTAACAATATTCCCATTAGCCATCTTAATACTCTTCACAAGCAATATTCACCTGGTATTCACTACATACAGCTTCCCTCGAATCACACCAACAGCCAAAAGCCTAGAATTACGAGTAATCTTGCACAGATCATTCTCAAATGAAACAACAGCACCAAGTTTCATCATTGCACGTACTGATAATAAGTTCTTATCCAATTCTGGTAAGTGTAGTACATCACGCACAGCTATCTCTAGAAGTTTACCATCAACAACAGCTGTAACACGATAAGTTCCTTTACCATAAGCTAAAATGAAGCGGTTAACTCAAGGTTTACAACAGAAAGTTCCTTGAATTCAACATAGTCCTCTAGATAACTTCGCATAAATGTCTAACTTCAGACCAATGCAAGCAACAGCCTTTCTGAAGTGCCTATATTGTTTAGAAGGGTTGCTTATAGGGGTGGTTATATTAGAAGCAAAACATTGCCTAACTATAATATTTTCCAAGAAACTCCCCACTCACAATGCCAGGTCAGCAGCTAATTATGCATAAAATCACTAAAATCGCTGGCAGAAATTAAATTTTCATATTTCCTAAAAAAATTATTATAACATGAAAAACCATGTTCAATTGGATCCAATTATTGCCGATTTCAAAAGGTCGACATTATGTTGTTGATATACAACGCATTGTATTTCACTTACCCCCCGTAAAAACACGATTTCAGCTATATTTTCTGTCTTGTTTGCTTTTTTATCGCCTAGTAGCCGAAGTATTATACAATTCTTGTACTTTTCCATAATCACAGATGACTAAAGATGATGACTAATTCAGCCCAGTTTCGACTTGTTCTGAGACTGTGCCGTCTAATTTATCTCCGATTTTGCATCCTTGACAATTAGCCAAAATTGCCGTCATTACGAAGTTTTGCCGCTTTTGTGCCCGATAAATGTGGCTTCTTCGTCTTTATGTGTATTTATATTATGGAATCCACTAGCACTTTAAACTATTGAATTTCAGAAGGTCATTTTGTAAACTCCAATCAAATTTCAATATAAAAATCCAACCACACAAAATCGAGTGTCAGAATTGAAATTTAAGCTACGAAACAGTTTGAAAGACACGCGCGATCGTCACGAATATTCCTCGTGGGCAACCATACCAGAGGAGGAAATATTTCCACGAATACGTTTTCTTGTTTATATTTGCGTATTGATTTTTTGAGTGCTATGTCAGTGCAGAACGTACGTTTCAATTTTAAAACCTCAGTGGGCAAATAGTGGCTTTTAGTGATTTTGAGACGCTTAGTTATTTAATGATTTTAATGATTTAATAGGAAAACTTACATCAAATAGCCATCAAATCGACTAAATCGAGATGCATATTACAAGTATAGAATAACTACACTAGTGTACTATCTTAAAAAATAGTTAAACATATACGTGAGATATAAAACTTATAAAAGTTTTGTCACACACTAATTAGTTGCTAAATATACGATTAAATTATAAAATTGAATTATTATAGAGTTCAATTGATGAAACTATTGGGCTGTTTCTAAACCGTTCTGTTCTGCATTGATAATTGTAGAACAGTTGACCATTCTGACGAGTATCCCTTTCTCGTATCTGACACAGTCTGTTTGGAAGGAGATGATGCAGTTTATGTTGCGGGTCAGACATTTTACTAATCAAATCTACACACACAAAGCAACACGACGTTTTTCAAGGGATTGTAATCCAGTTTGGAGTAACAGCTCATCATAGTCTTTTCCAGAGTAGGTTATCCTCAATGCCCTTCTTTGTACCTTCTCAATACTACTGTAACGTGTAGTAAAATGGACTTGTAACTAGTAGTAGTCGTCATGTGTATGTAGTCGTGATTTTGTAATTGACGTATGTAGTTAACAGTGTAGTTAGCGTGTGCACTGTCGTAATCGGCAGTTGCTGTTGAGTTGTCGTCCAGTAAAGAACACCTTTTACGATCTTGTGTGTGTTTATTTGTACCTCGGGAGGGACGGCAATCAACAGGCTCATTAGTAACACGCCAGACCATCGGCAAAACGTTACATTTGGTGGCAGCGGTGGGATATCTGCTTATGCGTGGCCAACATATTCAGATAACACTCGGAAGAAATAGAAAACCAATCAAAGTTGAAGATCGTGTTGAAGAGTGAGTTATGGCTAAAGTGAAATTTCGGCAGACGAGTGCGGGCGTCTGGGAGTCTTGGGGACTAGATGAACTTTATAACGCGAGGTTATAGTTCAGTAAAATACACGTATTTGACGTGAGGTCATAAATAGAAATTATCGCGAAAGCCCATTCGGACAAGGACTTGAATTTTGTATTTGGTTGAGCCTAAAGTAGAAGAAAGAAAAAAAGTAGACTTTTGAAACGAGGTACGAACAGTTAAATAAAAATGATTTGAAGGATTTTTGTTGAAAATTGTGTTGCGACGACAGATGATGCTGACGTCATTAACTGTATAACGGTTGTATTGTGCACGTGACAGCGTGGTACGTTATATGAAATGGAGCGCGTGCGTAATGTTGAATTGCTGAGTAGACTGGTAGCAAGAGATACTTATCGGAATGATAGTGAAAGTACTACGGTGAAATTTGATGTGATGCAGAAAACAGTACGGTAGTTGTATCAACGAGAAAAGAGAGGTTATTGATGGCTAATCATGACATGCAATTGAAGTTTCAGTTCAGTCCTCTCCGCGAGCAACGAACTATTTTATTAATGTTGCGTTTCATCGATGAACAGTGGTTGTTATTGAGTTAATAAGTACATTAGGAGTACATCGAGCAAAGGAGTCGCTAGTTTTTTTTTGTAGCAGTTTAAGTAAGGGTAACTGTATATTTATGGTAAAGTTAGAAGACACGAGGACGTGTCTTGTCAAAGGGGGGGATAGTGTAACTTGTAGTAAAATGGACTTGTAACTAGTAGTAGTCGTCATGTGTATGTAGTCGTGATTTTGTAATTGACGTATGTAGTTAACAGTGTAGTTAGCGTGTGCACTGTCGTAATCGGCAGTTGCTGTTGAGTTGTCGTCCAGTAAAGAACACCTTTTACGATCTTGTGTGTGTTTATTTGTACCTCGGGAGGGACGGCAATCAACAGGCTCATTAGTAACACGCCAGACCATCGGAAAACGTTACACTACTACTCTGCGCTTTAGTAAGTCGACCATGCCAGACTTGTGCACTATATTCAAGTATTGGTCTGATAGCAGAGATAAAAAACCGTTTCATATCATCCCTAGATGCACCGTATTTTTTAAACCTTTAGTAAAAATAATCGCTTTACTGCTTTCCGTATTATGTAATCAGTATTTGTTTGCCACTTTAAATTATTGTCAATCCATAAGCCAAGTAGTTTAAATGAAGGCACTCTTTCCAACGTTGTATCATTGAATTTAAGTGATGGAATACATGTTCTATACTTGCGGAAATCAAACAGCAGTTTTCAGATTTAGCTTTATTTTTTGTAACGTAGCAAAATCCATAACTTTCATATCATCAGGCATACTCCCAACTTGCATTCCCGAGACATGGTTTCTGACATTCATAACCTCCGACAGAGTTGAATCATCCATAAATAAGGTAAGATCCTTATTGTTGTTATGAGCACTAATGCTGGAATTTGTCTGACTACTCTCGGAGTATGTGCTTGCTGCACCCTGCAAGCCATTTATATATACGACAAACGCTAATGGACCTATACGACTGCCTTGAGGGACTCCTCCATTGATCATATAGCTTGTGGAAAGCTCATTACCAAACCTTGTTACTTGCATTCGCCTACTTAAATATGAGCCCAACCAACTAATAAGCCCCGGTCGAACTCCCATTTTGCAACAGTTGTCCAATAGTACATTATGGTCGATGAGATCGAAGGCCTTACGAAAGTCCAAAAATACAATCCTTATTACTCGTTGTGGCAATTCCAACGCTTTACTCCATTTATGCAGAAGCTGAACAAGTGCGAGGACAGCTGACGAACGTGTAACACCACTATATTGTTCCTTGCAAATTGCTGGCTCGATATCTTCATACATCCAATCGACCACATACGACTCCTGTATTTTCGAAATTGTACGAGTAAGAGCTATCGGTCTTATTTCGTCCAGGTCCGTGCACGGTTCAACTTTAGGTACTGGTATAAGATAGAACTCTTTCCACAATTCTGGAAAAACTTTCTGCTCGAAGGATGCATTAAAATTTGTGCCAGCGGAATGGCAAAGAATTGGGCAAAAATTTTGATTACCGTCAGGAACGGGTCATTTGGACCTGGAGCTTTATTAGACTAGATGGCCGAGAGCTTTCTGGCGATGCTATTAACTGTAACAGTAGGTAGAACATCGAACCGACCATACGATGACCATTTGGACTGAATTTCTGGGAAATCATTCGTTAAATCTGCAAAAAAACAAATTAATCATATTCGCAGCATCTTTATCTTCTAGTTTCAAACCAGAGCCCTGTTCAATGAGATTTATAGAAGTATTCTTCTTTCCAGTTAATTTCCAGATCTTTTTCCACCATGTTTGAGCATCACCATTATTGTTCACATCCCTAACATTCTTAGCATAGTAAGCCCTTTTTTTCTCTACGAATTTCCGATGCTACTCTATTCCGCAGTTCCTTGAACTTAGACATTCTTTTATGCATGTATGCTTTGTCCTGCTTCTTTAATAGTCTTTTTATTTTAGTTGTTATATACTTTGGCATAATAAAAAATGGGGGAAATTCATAAGTCTGTCAGATTTGCTTTTAGCTAAAGCTTAAAAACAAAACAATCGGCAAATATACATGAAAATAAAAAAATATGAAATGTTTACTTGGCTTGCTGTGGAAACAAGCAAATGTATTCATGAAAATATTCACTCTCCCGGTATGGTCGTCCACGAGGAATTTTCGTGACGATTGCGCGTGACTTTCAAATTATTTCTGACACTCGATTCTGTGTAGGTGGATTTTTATATTGAAATTTGATCGAAGTTTACAAAATGACCTTCAGAAATTCAATAGTAAGTACTATTGGATTACATAATATAAATACAATTAGTAGAATCATACTAGCATTCTATTGCAAATGCTGTAATTTGATTGGTTACTCTACTCGCAATCTATTCCTCGATAGATAGCGAGTAGCGAAACAATCATCTTCCTATAGAGATTTCTTTTAAAAAAATTGCTCAAAAATCATATTTTTTGTTGAACATTCCATGTTTGACCTCTGATTCTACAAAAACAATTAGATTACTCGCTCTCGATTTCTATGCGGTGATAGTTGATTCGGGCTTCGCCCTCATCAACTATCACCGCACAGAAATCTCGAGCTCGTAATCTAATTGTTAAATAAAGACGAAGAAGCCACATTTATCGAACACAAAAGCGGCAAAACTTCGTAATGGCGGCAATTTTGGCTAATTGTCAAGGATGCAAAATCGGAGATAAAGTAGACGACACAGTCTCAGAACAAATCGACACTGGGCTGAATTGTTCTTTGGTCATCTGTGATTATTGAAAGTACAAGAATTGTATGATACTTCGGCTACTAGGCGATAAAAAAGCAAACAAGACAGAAAATATGGCTGAAAAGTATTGATATTAATTGGATTCAATTGAACATGGTTTTTCATGTTATAATAATTTTTTAGGAAATGTGAAAATTTAATTTCTGCCAGCGAATTAGTGATTTTATGCATAATTAGCTGCTGACCTGGCATTTTGAGTTGTGATTTTCTTGGAAAAGATTATAGTAGGGAATGTTTTGCTTCTAATAACCACCCCTGTAAGCAACCCTTCTAAACACTATAGGCACTTCAGAAAAGCTGTTGCTTGCATTGGTCTGAAGTTAGAGCTATGTCGACCTGCCGTTTCAGGGCGGGGTCATTTTGAGGACTTTCGTCCCGGATTCGGGTTTTGGCACATTTGCCATGTTGACCGCCATGGTCATTTTACCCTAAAACGGTTGAGATTATCTTCGGTAAATGAAACGCATACAAAACCCTATACAGGACCTACAATCATTTTCAAAAGTACTTGGGACACTAGCAATTTTTCATGAAAAATCAACGTACACCGTTGATATGTCTATAAAATCGATATTTCCCCTGCTCCGCCTCCCCAATCAATGTTGGTTTTCCAACCTCAACACCCTAACGCATGATATGTTATGCTAGGTGGGTCCCAACATTGAGAAGGGGGCGCGGGGAAAAGAATTATTTGTAAAAAATGAGAAATTTCCTCAAGTTTCCCAACACTTTTGAAAATGATTGTGGACTAAAAAGGCTTTTCTGCACTTGTTGCATTTGAACGGTTTTTCTCCCGTATGTAGTCTGCAATGTTTGTTTAGATTCGAATAATTCGGAGGTATTTTACCACAGATTTTGCATTCGTAAAACGCTCTTCCTGTGTCCGATGCTATTCGTTTATGCAAACAGGAGGATACGTTTATGCAATATTCGATGCTATTCATTTATGCAAACAGGAGGTGTGTTTCTTTCCAGTTTTCGAATTTGTTTTTGGATTGTACGATATTGCTCCTCGGTGTATTGTTGCTTTTCGACTAGATTTGTACTCTCGCTTTCTTGATTAGACGTTGAACTCATAATGACTGCACTTTGAGTTCTTTGTTTGCAGACCAAACACTTATACTGATTGGTGTAGTGTTAGTGGTAGCGTTACCGGTACTGATTACCGGGCAGTGTTACAGGGTAGTGTTACGGATGTGACGTATGGTATGGGCGGCTTGCGATTGGTTAGCGTTTTTAAAAGGACACATAAAGACGAATGCAGATTTTAAATCGGATGCGCGAATGGCGAGAAGAAAACAAGCAGCTGGGACTCGAAACTACCATTTCGGACAA
The DNA here is from genome assembly GCA_963855995.1 of Muricea muricata. NCBI lineage: Eukaryota > Metazoa > Cnidaria > Anthozoa > Malacalcyonacea > Plexauridae > Muricea > Muricea muricata. The sequence continues at coordinate 56,133,811 of OY979718.1, read as the reverse complement.
CTGGACACACGAACAACGCGAAAGCTTCTTACTGAATTGGTTTGATGAGTCGGGTATTATAGAAGCAACACGCGGTGAAAAACACACGAATGACGAAATGATGAATGAAGATCTATGCACTTCCGACTAAGTCAATGAAGGCGATTCGACCTCACAAGCGGCTCGCGATGAAAAACGACCGCTCGACGACGATGAAGACGACGAAAGGCCGTACGTTATCGAAAACGTTAAGGAAGCCAACATGAAGAAGTTCCGAACGAAAGGAACAAACTATGCCCTTCGTTTCAACAACATCATTGCAGATGATGAGATTAAGAACTTACACGAACGATTACACGAGGTATTCCAGCAGATTTTGGACGATACCATCGGCGACGTTTCGTCCCAAGACCAGGTTCGATTGATTATCCATTCCGTTCAAATGAAAAATCCGATTACTTTTCCGTTTATGATACCACAACAATTAACATCCTGTCGAAGTTTCAGAGAGTGATTCAATCCAATCAGCATTTTCGACTTAACGACACGGTCGATGTGAACGTTATTTACATGAGTGCGGTCTAGACAATGAGAAGAATATTTACTGTACATACACAACAACCACTACGACGTGATTACGAAAATGCCTTTATGTTTCGCCCGCAATTACTGTTGTCATACCTGTAAGAAAGCCTATAACAATTACGAAAACCACTTGTGCTCGGATGTGTGTAAATGTTGCGGCTTCCGGGTTGCATGCCCTGATGAAGGGTTGTCCTTAACCTGTAACGATAGTCATCGTCAAAAGCCACCAATGTTACGACCACCATAAAGAGTTGAGGGGCTTAGCTCGGTCTGTGTGTCAAAGTTTGATCAAATGCACCAAATGCAAGAAAGTCGTACGACGAAGTTATGCGGCACCAGAAAACATGAATGCGAAGTGTTGGATCTGTGGAAAGTTCGTTAAGATCGAAGAGCATAAGTTTTTCATTCCACCCGAAACGAAAAAAAAAGAAAGGGAGATTGTTCCGAAGAAAAAGAAGAAGAATCAAACGGGTTTTTCGATACAGAATGTCGTGAAGATGATAACGAGGACGATGAATCCGTCGAAGAAACATTAACCGATCTCTTATTTTTCGATTTTGAGTGACGGCAAGAAAACCGAACGCACAAACCGAACTTGTGTACCCTTCATAACGAAGCGGCGACGAATGGATTTTCCAAGGCGATACGACGAAAAAAGAATATTGCGAATGCTTATTCACCGACAAACATATTGGCTGCACCCTTTCCGCACCTTTTCAACAAGAAAGAAAACGAAAATTACGTCGGTCCGATTCCGCCCACACCGTATTACAACCCCAACGGTATGAATTCGAAAGATAAGGACATGTTTTTGGCATAGCACGCGTACAAAGAGAAAGCGATTACGTCTTCAACTTTAAAGAAAAAATCGTCGCGTATTGTCGTTCAGGTGTGGATATTCAGGTGTGGATATTCAGGTGTGGATATTCGCGAACTGTTTCACGAGATTACCGACATTGATCCGTTCCGTACCATTACCACTGCGTCTGCATGCCATATGGTAGACCGTAGCAAATATCTTCCCAAAGACACCATTGCCATCATACCCCCATTGGGTTACACTCCCAACGCCAAGCAGTCCTTGCTCGCTCACAAGTGGTTGTCGTATCTGAGCGAAAAGAGCAACGTGTACATTCAACACGCACACGACGGCGGTGAGAAGGACGTTGGCAAGTATTTCTGGAACGGTTATTGTGAAGAGATTCATACGGCGTTTGAATTTCACGGATGTTTTTGGCATGGCGAGTTTTTTCCTTTACTTTGTCGGAGACTGTCTTATATCATATAACTTAAGTATCATATATTATAGGGACAACGAAATATCGCTTTAGGTATGATAAACAATATACTATAACTATTAACTCATCCTTTATGAGGAGACAATCGTCTCCCTCAATATTATTATCATGTGTGCATGTATATAGTTAAGAAATATAATCGAATTGTTATTGTAGTCAATCATGTAACGACAAATTATACCACTTGAGACTTGCATGAGAATGCAAATACCTAGAGCCGACGCGATGATGTCATCGGACACGTTGTAGCTAGCGATTGGTCCCAAATGGAATTTGCTTGGTCATACAGTATTGCATCAGCATTACCTCATAATATAGTTTTAGAAAATTAGGTCATAAGTTGGTGCAACGGTTAGTATAAAAGCCGGTGCACTCTTATACATTATTCATGAGCGAGTGAACAGTGAGTGAAAGGAATACAGTGAGCATTCTAGTCAACAGTGACGTGATTGTGAACTTTGTAAAATCTTTTATTTTAATACAATTTTAAAAAACTTATTGCGAGTGATTTTGTGATTTGTTGGGCGAAAAGAAAGGGAGGCAATCCCCAACAACTTGTTTTTCGTGTACGTACTAAAGGGTCTTTGCTTTTCATATGGATGTCCGAAATGTTATGCCCACGATACCGTGAGCCCCGTCAATCGCAACACCATTTTTTATTTGTATTTAAAACTTCTTTTAAGACGCTGGCCCTATCAGGTAAATGCTGGTTTTCATAGGGGGCGTCTGGTTACTTTATATTTACACAATTGATAAAAAAGACTATATTACATTATTTACAAGAAAAGGGCACACTAAATCATCAAAATCCACACGATTGGCAACTAACGATGTACATAGTATTAGTTAAATTAGTTTCGCGTAGCCTCTTGAAAGCATAAATCGTTCCTCATGAGATAAATTATTCTATAAAATAGCTCCTCTATATTTGAACTCCTTTTTAGAAATTCTTTATTAGGTTTAGGAACTCAGAGGTCCGTATCATATCCTCTCAAATTATAAACATTATAATCGCTCCGTGCAAGAAACGTTTCGCAAAGGCAATGGGGCTGTGCAGTTTCTAAGAATGTTGTAAACCATAACCGCCTTACTGAATTAAATTTGGTTTCGAGATTTTTCCAAGTGAGCCATTCAAGTAGTTCAGCGGAGTTAGCATCATAGTTTGCTAACGTCAACAACAGGTGGGAATTTTGTCTGAGCATGCGCTAGAATTCGCGCGGTTAACAGAAAAGAGACTTGGGAGAAGTAAATTTAGCAATTCGATATTTGAGCGTTTTAGGTGGGTTTTTGACCTCGTTTTTTCTTCCAACCCAGTTTTTATTAATTTATTGAAATATTGGGAAGGCTAGGAAGGTATGAGAACGTTCGGAGGCTAAAAAAATATAAAAATGCAACTTTTGCGTAACCTTATACATTCGAACGGCCTCGGATTCCCACGGAAATGTCTAATAATTCCTCCTAACCCGAATTTTGGGGTGAACGAATTATCTCCCAAAATAAAGTACGTGCTTCAAGCAACAGTTTTAACTATATTTCGTTTTGAAGCACTCGACTAGATTTTGAAGTATTTTAATTTTTGTGATTTTATTGTGTTGATCTTCACCCCCATAAATCACCCTGTATTAAAGTGAAGGGAGAGGGAAATATATTTGCATGATTTCAAAACTATTCATATTTTCTGAATCAATAGACTCCAGTCTTTCAAGTGATATGCTTTAACGAACAGGATTGGCAAAAACATGTCATTTCTAGCGGAATATTCAGAGGTACCTTTGGGTCTAATACAGACTATGTCAGACAGTGGTGCCGTTTTCGTTATCAACCCGAATTTTTACATCAAATATACTTTGATTACTGCAGTAAAAAAGCTTTGAAGATTGATTTAGACATGCTTTCGTTTTGAAGCACTCGACTAGATTTTTTACAATCTTGAGTTGAATATTTAGCTTTTTCCAATTTTCAGGAAAATCACGATTTTTGCACTAAGCATTTTCAAGGATTTAAACCATAAATAAACTTTCTAAAGGTGTTTCCGAGTAGAAAAAGACATGAAAAATAAATGTGAAACCCACCGTGTGTTTAGTCTTTTAATTTCCTCTGTTCAAAGGATGAAAAAAACTTGCATCTTCGAAAAAAATTATATTTCGTCCATATTCCGTCAGAGATATTAATACTTTATAAGTGCCTGATTTCATTCAGAAGTCTTTTATCCATCCCATTTCACCATAACCTTCGTAGAAAAGAATTTAAATTCTTGCAAATCTACTGTTTTCTTCCAAAAAAGGAAGCCCAAAAACTTGTTTTTGCTCATTTTAACAATTTTAGAAGAATTTTTCGCGACCGCCCGCAATTTACTGACCAGCGGAGACAAAATTCCCACCTGTTAACGTCAACACCCTTGCTGCTCTATTTTGAGATCTCTGTTACTTTTGTTTTAGCGACGCTCCGCAATTATCCCAAAGCGGAAGCAACAATCAAAATATAGTTGAATTATAGGTTTATAGATGATGTGCAAGATCTCATTTGGGGCGAATGGTTTAGTACGTTTTAATACTCCAAGCTTCCCAGCTTAGATGTTCGTCAAACTCAACTCCTAAGCACTTAAATAATTGAAAACGAACCAGTGGTTTATCATTAAAAATCACTAATTTAATGCCAATTTTGTTCCGAATATTATACGGTGAGCCTATAAACATTAATTTTGTTTTATAAAAATAACATGGTGTTGCAGTTGGTTATGCTACTGGCATTTGCTGATATTTTGCAAATCAGAATTTAATAAATTCATCAATTTATCATAGTTATCTGATGAAGCATATATCTGTGTATCATCAGCATATAGACCTGCCATGGTATGTTTTAAATAATTCAGCAGATCATTTAATATATATATATATATAGGAACATCGACGGACCAAGATTTAATTCCTGGGGCACTCTACTTTTTATTGTTTTACGGGTAGAGATATATTCATTAACACAGCAAACTTGTTCACGGTTTGTTAAATAAGAGCCACACCAATTTAACTCATTATCATAAATTCCAAATTGACTTTCCAAAATTTTATGATCAATAGAATCAAATGTCTAATGAAATAAGGCCAGATATTTCACCCTCGTCCATATTTTCTAGCCAGTTGTCGCACATTTGAAGAAGTAAAGACATAGTTGAGTGTTTGGGTCTAAGCCCAGATTGAAATTCAGAAATAAGTGTATTTTCAGATAAATAATCATAAAGTTGATTAAAAATTTCATTCTGGAAGACTTTACTATAACAACGGGACGAATAGAGATCATCCCAAAATCATTACCGAAAACTTTGATCAAGACGTTTCGAAGTACTTTGGATTGATCAAATGCACACCGTATTACCTCTGCGCGCATTGTTCCATTCTGTTTTACCATGCATACCGTACTTAAGGCACATTGATGTTTGCGTTATGCAAGACGTGTGTTAATACGTTAAATCAGGCACCATGCACGCATTCCGACGCCGAACGCGCCATCCAAGGAACCTCGTGTACCGTCGAATTGTTGAAAGCCTTAGAAAAAGGCAACCGATTGCCTCAATACACGAAGTATGGCATTTTCCGCTAAATTTTCCATATTTTTAGGGAAATACCGATCATTGACATCGTTGGGACAGCCCCAGTGAAAACGTGACTTCCCCAATGGGAACGGGACTTCCCCGACTACGATTTCAGAATTTAGCCCGTTTTCTACTCTCGTAAGGAAAGGGTGCCCAGTGCCCTGCAGAGTGTTCCGAAAAACCCAAAATGAATGCATCAAAACGGAAACCGCATTAATTTTGCACCCATGACTTCTTATTTCAATTAAACGTTTAGTTTCAAAAAAATGTGTAAAAGCTTTGTGATACACGCTGAGTTTTTAAAAACTTGTCAGGAACATGAACTCGTTTCTGTGACTATTAGCTGTAGTGAATAATAATGCCAGCGAATGCATAATTAAGATACATATGTGGGTTCCGCTTTTTTCTGGGACACCCTGTATAAGCACTAAAAAAATTGACAGAGCTGTCCCTTGATTCTACGTGGTGATAGAATACGGCATGCTTTACAAGGAAACATGAAAATATTTGCATAACATGACTTTACTGTCTGGGTGGCTTCGCCACTGCTGTGCACTAAAGCGTTCGCACTAAAACGTCTTTGATAGCAGTTCATTTTTAACAATTAAAAAAAATTCAAATACGCTATCAAATGGCAGCATATATGGAGCAAGGAAAACGATAAGCCTAGCGAAGAGGAACCCACAAGAGCCTGAAAATATGTCACGATAGAGGGCGGCAAACGCAAGAACAGCGCGCAGGCAAGGAGAAGTACTAAGCTGCCGTGTTTTTGAGTTTTCCCTAGCCCCAACCCCCCCCCCCCCCAATGATTATGTCCATAGTGGCTTGAGGTTTTTGATTAAATGTATTTTCGAGGGGATTTTACGTATTTTCAGGGGAATACCGATCATTGAAATCGTTGGGACAGCCCCAGTGGAAACGTGACTTCCCCAATGGAAACGGGACTTCCCCGACTACGATTTCAGAATTTAGCCCGTTTTCTACTCTCGTATTTCGTCACTGCTGCCAACAAATTTCGCTACCAATATTTAATTAATTTTTCTTTCTCACCGATAGCAAAAGGTCAAGGAGAAGTTGAACATTCTAGCGACTGGGCTTTATGGTCGTTTTGAACCCCATTACTTCGGCGAACAATTTTATCAATAAAACCATTTTTGACATTCGTTCGTCGCTCAAGAAAATTGCTCGGACCTCCACTCGCTGAACGTGCTAAATAATAGGTATTTAGCAACTAAAACAATACTATATAGAATGCCTAAAATTTTGGCTTAATTATATCATTATTCCAATTGAACGCCGGGAAAGTCCCGTTGCCACTAGGGCTGTCCACGTCAACGATCAACATTCCCCGAATCAATTTCCAGACGGTAAAATCCTTACGCCATGGAACTCTTGTTTCTGTAAACTTCAGCCTCATTTCAATAAATACGATACATAATATTCACCCCAAATGGGAAAGAAAACTAAAAAATTGCGCAAACATGTTCAAGTTGCTTATCAGAAACGGTAAGGGTAATTCCCCTATGACGTAAGGGTAACTCCCCTAACCGCAGGCAAAACATATAAAAAGCGTCCATACTTCTCTTAGTTCAGTCAAATTTCAAGTATGGCGAAGACCGAGGGAATAAATGCCGAGGAGTTCAAAAATATAAAGGAACAACTTTCCGATGACGAAAAGAGTGGCAACATCGGCAAAGTATTGGATTATATCATTTCTACACTACAGTCTGGGTGGTCATTCCTACGGACTGTTCAAGATCTAAACAGCCTCCAAGATATACAAAAGTACAAGAAAGAGATCAGCGGTTATTTCGAAAAACTTCTTGAAGAAAACTTGCAAAATAACGAGGACATCGCAAAAAAGTTGAAAAATTGTTTTGAAAAAAACCAGTCATCATGGACCAAGTTCTGTTCGAACGAAATTCCTACAGAAAACCTGGCAGAAATTTTACAAGGCAATGCAGACAGTGTTAAGAAAATACAGGAAGAGGTTTTAAACGCAATAGATAATCACCATCAAAGCGAATGCAATAAAGTTATTCAAGACATGACGAAAGGAAGAGAAATCATGGCCGTGCTTTATTTTGTAAAATTGTACATCGCCTGGAAGAAAGTTTCTGCCGCATCAAATGTCATCGCAGACAAAACTAAGTTCATAGAAATCGAAAACAACATCAAAAACCTTGGAGAAATGGTTGCGGAGCTTGTCAAAATCTGCCGTACCGACAAAGTGCAAGAAAGCATCAACAAAAAAATGACACTGATAACCACTGAATACACTACCACACTCAGCCTGATAAGCGACGTCAGAGTCAAAATAGATGGGCATATTCAAACACTTGACCTCCTTGGAGATGTTGCAGCGGTTGACAGCGCTATGTGTTTTGCTAAAGCAGTGACCCATGGATATGAAGTTTGGAGCGTGTGGGATAAACTCACATCGCCGACAAAATTAGTTGGAGTCGCATCCACAGCTTTGTTCGCATTTTTTGGAATGACCAATGCCGGTGTATGGTACTTGACCCGCCAGAAAATAGCACAACTTCGAGACGACCTACAGAGGGTTAATATCTTCAAACGCGACCTGGATGATGTGTATAAAAAAGCAAAGCAAGCCATTGCAGTATAGTGCATTACAGGTTTCTGTGTTCGACTTTCACTTATAATTTAGTTTAACACTTCCTTTCAAAATAAGATAACCTTAGGCAAGCACTGACTCATTTAACACGACAGTATATAGGGATTTTATCTCACTAAAAATAGGGCTTAAACAAATACGAATATATTTAAACATTTTAAGAACAAACGGTTGCTTGGCTGCATGCATAAATTAAAAGCGAAATAATGTTTTTACAAAAAATCTATTTCTGAGTCTAAAGAACAAAAGTAATTTTAAACAAATTAAAATTGCTTAAAAATATGGTCGAGGTCTAATATTGTTTTCCAGTTTCCATTGTTTGAATTCGAAGGACGTCAAATCAGTTGATCTCATCCTGAAACAACTGCTCAACAGTATAAGGAAATTATTATCCCCTAATTCCATTCAGCGATAGCGAAGTTCAAAGTCGGGTTCTAAATCGACGTTTTGTGGTGATTGTACACGATACCCTGTAGTTTTGTTATCGGGAAACACGTCCAACGAGGCATTGCTCGGAAACGTGAGATAAAAATGCGTTCCGCTCATGACGAAGGATCGATTAAAGATTAAGAACGACACGTTCCACGGTTTAAATTTTATTTATTTCAGAAGCAGGTACCCAGGAATTGAACTTGTGGGGATACCCTTGCCATTTTACAAGATATTGTACGTTATTGCCCCGCCCCCGTTTCTTCAAAATCTTTTCCACTTCGCAAACGTCGTCTGTTTAATTAAAGGAGCAGTGTCATACTTCACGCATATGCTTCTGCGCATAATAAACTTGAAAGCGTTGGGCCAACGTTTTCAAGTTCGGAATCCAAGATGGCGTCCTCAAAGGAGGGCGAGCATGGTCTGAAATTCGATATTTCCGGGTGATAAAAAAGCAACAGAATCACAAAGCTCGAGGGAAATTGAGCGACAATCAACGCAAAAGAATTTATTTGGTATACAATGTATTTAAAGCATGGAGAATGCGAAAATCGAGGCAGGATGTAACCGTTGAAATTGCAGTGATTTCGCCGCACATCTGTTGTCTCTTAAATACAGAAGAAGGTAAAAATAATGCAATTTATGTGCTTTAATCAAACTGAATCTACAAGCAATTCGTAAAATAGAACGAAAAAAAAAGAAATAAAATATGCGTGAAATGTGACACTGCTCCTTTAATGACTTTCTGCAGTTCCTTATCGTAGAAACTCCCTTTGATTTCTTCGTAATCTTTGAGCTTGTACACGACAGTATTTCGCGGTATTTGTTTGGTCATGGTAAAAATTTCTTTGGAAAAATTTGAAAGATAGCCTTTTTCAAAAGTGCGCTTGATTTTACTCATTCGCACCTGATCCCCAACCTTAAATTTATATGTGGGCAATTTGGACGTGTCGGGTTCGTTGTACAGAGATGAGATAGAACTTTATTCATACACGCTGACCCCGTCAACCGAAGCTGATTTCCACGAGGGGCGTGTGCAAAAAAATAGAATAAATGTTACATAGATAATAGCATTAAGAGCTATGTACAAAGAGGTAGAATATTTACACAATAAGAACGTTAACTATATTTAACATGCACTTTAGTTACCTATAAGGCTATGCAGTTGTCTATTCTATATCAACGATGTGAGCAGTAATTTTATTTCGAAAGGAAGAAAGAGTCTTGCTTTCCCTAATTTCCTTTGGAATAGAATTCCAAAGGCTGGCACCGTCATACATAAAACTATTCTTCATATAGTTAGTACGCGGTTTTGGTAAATTAAAACCGCTGGAGATGTCCCGAAGGTCGTAGTTTATTTTCTCACTTTTGTATGAAAAAATATTCGCGAGTGATTTTGGACCCATTTTATTTAATACTTTATTCATTATTTTCGCCTTTGCTTTCTTCCTTTCATTTTTGAGTGGCTCCCAGCCCAATGTACGTAAGGCTATGGAGTGGTTCACGTCATTGCTCATGTTCAGGATATTTCTAGCAGCTCTATTTTGTAGTTTTTGGAGTCGTTTTGATTGAGATTCACCAAACACATCCCATACTTCACAACAATAATCAAAGTATGGCCGAACAAGAGCATTATAAATCGAAATGAGTGTATCTATATCAACAAAAGGTTTGACCCGACGAAGAGCAGATATTCCTGCTGTTATTTTTTTACAGACATTTTCAGTGTTACTTTTCCACAATATAGATGCTGGTCAACTGTTAATCCAAGTGTTTTGCATTCTTTAACTTGTTTAATTTGTTTACTTTCACTGAAAATATTCAGCTGTGCATCTGAAATATGTTTTGACATTGGCTTTGAACCATTTAGCATAAACTCTGTCTTAGTTACATTTAGGCTAAGTTTATTAGCAATCAACGATGCATTTTCAAAGGTTTTCCAGATCAGAATTTGCTGTGGCCTCAATTTCAGCTATAGAATCTCCTGAAGCTGTCAGATTTGTGTCCGCAAAAAACCGAGGTTTTTTGTTTTATTTAGACATTCAGGCAAACCATTAATGTACAACGTACGCCACACTTGCTTTTCATAGTCTGCGGTAACTTGCGCGGGTTTCATCTTGATACTACGATGCACAGCGTAATTGTAGGAATACACCAGATCCGGCAACACATCAATGTATCTCATATTTTTCTTTGCGGCAATTCAATGTCTTCTTCTTCCATCAACGCTTTAAAATGTCTATTGAACAATTTCGTCCGTTGATAGGTGATCACTTTTTCGGGTTTGCAGCCAGAAGCGAAGATACGCCCAGAAGCCAAAATAGCTTATAACTTCTTCCGCACTTACAGTGATTTCAGAATTATCCGAAATCACTGCAAGTGCGGAAGAAGTCATAAGCTATTTGCGTAATTTAGATGTCAATAAATCGCATGGACCAGACGAAATCCACCCTCGTTTATTGAAAGTATGCTGTGAACAAATTGGACCAAGCCTGTGCGCTCTTTTTAACTATTCCCTAAACTGTGGTCGGATGCCTACAGAATGGAAGTCTGCCAACATAACACCAGTCCACAAAAGGAATCTAAGGAACTTGCTGAGAACTATCGTCCAATCTCACTGTTGTCCATCGTAAGCAAGGCACTCGAGCGCTGTGTAAGCAATAATCTCTACCACCATGTTTCCGGCCTCATTTCAGACGAACAGTACGGTTTCGTTAGAAATCTATCGTGTGTCACACAGCTCCTGTCCGTCTTCCATACAATCGGAGAGAATTTAGATAAAAACATCCAAACAGATATCCTGTATTTGGAGTTCGCTAAAGCTTTTAACTCGGTAGACCACTGCACTCTACTTGCAGGGCTCGAAATAGAAAAAAAATATGACCTGCCAAACCAAATCTTTCTCGCAGTACAAATACCATTTAGCCTGTCATTTTATTTTTTTACCTGTCAAAAATGCTGAGGTCTCGTATGTTGTAGAAAGGAATGTTTTCGTGATAGGGATTTATTTTTAGTTTTATTGCCCTATTCTAAACTGGTGTATTTGACTGTACGAATCTTGGGTTTAAGTGCAAATATATTTAGACAGCAAAGATTTCTACTGAGCATTTCAAGCATAAGCTAAAATTCGACGTTTCTAATTAGTCATTGTTTCTTACGAGTTCTGGTAATCAAATGAAATAAACTGATATCAAACTTTTCAAATGATTTCGCTACCCATTTTTTCAACTTGGCAGTCCAGTTTTATTTTCGCCTGCCATCTCTAAAATTTGGCTTGCTTTTGGCCATTGGCTGCCCGCTATTTCGAGCCCTGTCTACTTGTAAAGTTAAGTCTTATGGAGTGACAGGCAAATTGCTAAATTGGTTTGCTGATTATCTTCATGGTCGCCTCCAAAGAGTCGTTGTAGATGGTGCCGCTTCTCAATGGACGTCTGTTACATCTGGTGTTCCGCAGGGTGCGAAGACAACATGAAGCGTTTTGAAACAAGAAACTTAATGTTGTGAAACTCTACAACAATCTCTAGATAGTCTCAACACTTGGAGCTATATTAATAATATGTCATTTAATGCATCGAAATGTAAAGTTCTGACAGTGACGAGAAAACTAAATCCAGTTAATTTTGATTACCATCTTGAAGATAAAACATTAGCTGCTGTAAGAAAAGAGAAAGATCTCGGAGTAGTGATAACAAGCAACTTCACTTGGGACCAGCAAATTCTGACTGTCGTCAGTAAAGCCAACAAAATGCTCGGCCTTCTACGTAGGACTTGTCCTCTGATTAAAGACACCAGAGTAAGACGCTCACTCTATCTCTCGCTGGTGAAGTGTCACTTAAATTACGCGACTGAAGTCTGGTCTCCGTCAAATATTTCTCTCAAACTCAAAGTCGAAAACGTCCAAAGAAGAGCAACAAGATGGATATTACAGCAACGCAAGGGACAGCAGTAGTACAAGGATCGACTAGTTGCATTTGATCTTCTACCACTTTGCTATGATAGAGAGTTAAAAGACTTAACATTCTTTTATAAGGCACTGCATGGACACATATTGGCATAGACATTTCCAACTTTGTCTCCTTTGTCAATAATGGACGGACCAGGTCAAGTAATTTGAGAACACTGAAAACACCATATTGTCGTACCAGCACCTTTCAGTCATCTTATTTTAACCGTATAGTGAAACTTTGGAACAAGACCATTCTCGTTACTCCTCAGAGAAACTTCTCTAGTTTAGTGTTCTTTAAAAGGTCAATTAAGGACTTAATTAAATTGGAGCTGAACAGATCTTTTGACTTGTCAACGCCTTGCACATGGACTTTCGTGCCTGACTGTTCTTGCCACAGGCAATCAAGTAGTCGTTAAATGTGAAGTCTCAACAGAGGCGAGTGATGATATTCCGCGATGATATTGTTCCTACTTGCATAAAAGCTGAGTTATATCATTCTACTATTCATCATTTGCTTCTGTTAGATTGTTCTGCTCTTGTTGTGTTGTGTTGTGTACTGTTTGTTTTATTGTGATACTGTACAATGTGTACATTCTTTCTAAATTACTGAGAGAGATGCCTTGCATGGGACGTAGTTACTGTCCCGTTCGCATATTTCCCCTTTAGGCCATTGTTTGCATGCACTCCAATAAAGGTTCCAATAAATTTGTTAAACCAAATCAAACTCTGCAAAACATTGGCTAAAGTCTTTTGGAACAAAAGCAAGGGAATATTCCTACAGTTTTCAGTTATTTGGCACGGTAATTTGCTGATTTTTTTCCACATCGGTTAGACTGAATTGTGTTAAATCGGTTTTCTGCACCACATCTGATGAATAATCCTATAAACAACACCAATGGGCAAAAAGATCTTGGAGTTCTGATCCCCTCCGATTCAAAGTGGAATGTACATGTATCTACCAGATGCAAAAAAGCTAATAAAATGCTGGGATTCGTAAGACGATCATCTACAGACAACCACAATCCTAGAATCCGTACTGAACTTTATAAGACACTAATCAGAAGTTAGCTAACCTATTGCTCTCAAATATGGTCGCCAGTCAGTCACACTAATTCCAGACATCGAGGGAATCCAGCGACGTGCAACGACGTTTATCTTGTCTTTACCGTTCGAAACAAGCGTCACACATAAAGAACGTCTTCTAATGACGGGTTTGCTACCATTAACATATTGGAACAAGTATCTGGACTTACATTAGACAAATAGTCGTCCATAGTCACCCACAAACCGACGGACACGGTAACTTGATTCCTCCGCATTATTTTCGTTGGTTTGTGAAGGATTCTCAACGGGTATATAATTCTTAATCGTTTTACCGTTATATCCAAGATGAAAGTGACCTTCCAAATCAGGCCCGGCTCGTCCGTTTTCAAGATGGGGGGGGGGGGGGGGGGGGTAGAATTCAAATAAAAAAAGGGAACTTGTCACGAGCATTGCAAAATGTGAGATATGCCTACGTTAACGTTTGTAATTTCTATTCTCGAGGCGCTGAACCATCAGGTGGCGTCAAAAATACAGTAAATTTGAATAAATCATATTATAACTTCATCGTATATGGTATATCTTTACTACGTTGATGCAGGCAAATGCGATTTGTAAACAGTGTTCTTCAATCCCGTTACTTCATTTCAATTTGCTTATATTATACAATATTATAGAATATGTTAAAATACTTTTGTTCAAGATTCTACACATAGTATCACGTGTTTAATTGCTACAAATAACAAATTTGATGACCAGTCACAACTTTATATTAAATAGCATGTGTTCAACACAAAACCGACCATCGATAAAATTTTGGGCAATTGGGTAAAGGTCCAGACGGTCAAGACTTTCTTTGTGTACATATAACACGATCAAGCGGTTGAGACGCTCTTGTCGCACGAAGATAATTCTTAATGTATCTTAGTGTACTGAATGCTCTTTCGCTCGAAGCATTCGTTGCCGGCATGGTAAGGAAAAGCTTGACAAGGTTGATAGCTTCGCTAATCTTTTTGTAGGTGTTAGACCACGGCAATAGACAAATATATTATGAATGTTGACTTGGCCTTCTCTCTCGGACTTTGTGCCCAGGATCTCAAGGTGGGTACTCAGACTTTCACGAGAAAAGTCTGATCCGTAAAACTCAACAACATCATTAATATCTTCATGGAAGTCACCACCATTTACAGCTTTGAGCAGCAAGCTTTCGCAGGCAGAGTGAACTAAATAGTCTTGCTGATCAAAACGATTTTTAATGCATGATGTGACAAGGTCGAGATCTTCGTAATAGATCATCCGATAATTATCTTCTACCGACGTTTGATATTCGGGCTGTGCAGTTCCACCAATACATTCTTCAATTCCTTTCGGGGCCCTTCTTTTTCTCGGTAGTTGGGGCTCGTTTACTCCTCTGGCTTTTCGATTCTTGGAGAACTCTCTGCCAAAAGAGCTTGAATGATTCGTCATTCCGAATGCTGTTAAGGGTCTTTACAGTCATCTCGGCGAGTTCTTGAGCTTCGCATGCTGAAAGATCCTTCATTTGAAGCGTGGCACTTAAGGAATCCGCATGCCTTAAAATTCGAGAGTCCAATGTTAAACCAAAAAAGAAGTCGAACTTCTTCATTCGAGCTCGCACGCCTTCTATACGAATTTTAGGTTCAGACTCCTTATATTCTTCTAATGACCATTCCCACAGCGCCTTTAACTGCTGGTAATTATCAATAATGCTTTGCATTGACTCGGCACGAACAGTCCAGCGTGTTGGACATAGTCCTCTTATGCTACCAGTCACATCTTCGTCATCATCATTATCTTTTAAAGTCTTAGTTGCGCGTCTCGTTTTGGAAAACATTTAACCAGCTTTCATTCTTCATGGATCGTCTCTAAAGCTTCCTTTACAACTTAACACTGTTTAATAATTGTGTCCGCAAAAGCAAGATTAAGAGCGTGTCCGTAACAATGCGTGAACAGAGCACGCGGTTCAATTTTTTTAATCATTGCCGCCACCCCTCCTTTGTGTCCGGCCATAGTACTACACCCATCATAGCACTGTCCTCTACATTTCTGCATGGCGAGATTCATTCGCACCAAAACGTCAAGAATAACAGATTTGATGGTTTCTGCGTCGATTCTTTCAACCTTTTGCATGCCGATAAAATCCTCGTGCGGAACCAGGTCGTCATCTACCCAACTTAGGCAGATAACCAACTGCTCCCTATTGGACGTGTTTGTCGTCTCATCTGCCATGATGCTGAAAAAAGTGGAACGTTGAATACTTGCTGCTATCTCAGTATTTGCAGAGCCATGACCCTTCAGCATCTCGTTTTGCATTTCATGTGAGGTGTACTTCCGTCCATATTTTTGCTCAATCCAACGAAGTAGCTCCGGATCGTCTTCGCCACGAGTAACAAGAAGTCGATAAAACTCGGAATTCTTGTCATCACCATCGCTTCGCAATGGCAGGCCTTGTCTTGCAAGATAGCGGACACTCGACAAGATTTTTCGCAAGTTCTTTCTTCTGGTCAATTTCTCTGCCTCGTGTTGCGACGATAGCTGTTCAGCGATATCTTTCGTTGTTAAAGCTGTCCCTAACATCGAAGTGGCATTCTTGTGAAACGTCAAATTTTCGTGTTTACTGAAGCCTTTTCTATTTTTGGGTTGCCTTTTTCCAGCCAGAAAATCCAGTTTTGACAAATGAAAGTTCTCCTTTCTCCGTAGATGGCAGTTCCATAGCTGTTGCGCAAGCACAAGTTTGCCAAAACTCTTTTTTTTAAATTGAAATGACTGGGTTGATGCGGTCTACTGTCAAGGGTGATCATTGATTTCCAATTTTTACGAGAAACACTCATTGGTGGTCCGATTGTTGAGACCAATGGAGTTTCAACAGATGATTCTGTCGCCGGTGAATGATCAATCTTCTGAATTTCGAACATTTTCTGAATGCATTTTACTATGATCAACAACTGAGTCATCCTCAACGTCGGAAAAGACGTGCGATAATGGTGACGCAGAGATATATTCATTCGAGGTATCAAGAACGGCATTAGTGGCGACATCTGTTTGATTAGAGCAAGGGATTGTGGAGCAACGAGCTTCCTATTGCACCTCAACTATTGGTGACGTTGTTGTCGGACGGGAAAAAAGCAAATGTTTTCACACTGGCAACGAACTCAAAAATGTCCAACTTTTGACTTCATGACGCCTCTATGCAGATCAATATATTTTTCGGTAAGGTCTATTTTGTGTATAAGTTTAATTTCGGTCACGTCGAATGGATATTAAACAAATTATCAAAGTAATCAAACATCTTATCTGTTTGAATTACATTCCACATGTTGGAAACTCGACGTATAAAACGGGCCTGCAACACCTTTCCAATTTTCATTTTCATTTTCTAGCACGGGGTTTCTGAAAGTTACAGTTGGCGCAATATAGCGCTTACATCACGTTAAAGGCATAGTTCAGCCTTTTAAACGATGGGTTTTGAGTGAGCCCGATAAAAATATTGAGGGAACTGGTGCTATTTTCTTAGTTAGCTTTTCCAATGAAAAGAATTTAAATACACCTTAAAACCCATCATTCAAAAGGCTGAATTATATGAATTATCTCTTTAAGGAGACAAGCTGTTGGGGAGCATGTTTTGAATATCAAGTATTCACGTTCGTGTATGGAATGAATATGAATATTTTTAAATTAACACAGTAGAGATTAGAGACTTCTTCAACATTTCTGTTATTTTATGGCACTTGTTTGCATCAAACTTGAGCTGAAGCTCTTTTCTTCTCTTGTTTACCTCTTTACGCGGCATTTGGCAAACAATTTCACATGATAAAATCAATATGAGTGTAGAAGAATAAAAATCCAAACAGTCAAACGAGACGATTCAAAAGAACGAGTATATATAACCTGCGATCAGGCCTTTATTTTGCTGATCGCAATAAAGGCTTGATACAAATGCTATCTCTGATCTAAAGTCCGTGCCATTACAACCGGATTGGCTTATTTCTATCAAGAGCATCACGCAACACTTAAAATACCGTTTTGATTGGTTAATGCTAATTAGATAAGGTATATTTAGTCGTTGTTACTATACCTTATAATATGTTGTTACTGTAAAACTATGGTGTGGGCGGAATACGACCAGACGAAGGATTATATCAGGCTCTACTACATGGTATGGAGCATGATCGCAGGTTAGACTCGAGTATATACTACTCAAGTATACACTCGCGTGATTTTTCAGTGCTAAGTGACCTGAGTCACACGAGACTCACACGCGCTATGTGCAGTTGTGCACGCTCTCTCATTCACTTAACGTCTTAACTCACAATGAAAAAGGTGCAGATATACGTTTGCAAAAAATATTTAAAATTTTAAATAATATGGAATATTCAAAAAACTTGAATTAAAATAACAACGCAAGTTGTTTCAGCATTGACACCCAATGCGGGCAACACTTATACCGTTTTTTTTTGCATTTTTTGCTTATCGTAATTCTTATTGATTTATGGATCACCATGTAGAATCAAGGGACAGTTCTGCCAATTTTTTTTAGTGCTTATACAGGGTGTCCCAGAAAAAACAGAACCCACACATGTACCTTAATTATGCATTTGCTGGCATTATTATTCACTACAGCTAAAAGTCACAGAAACGAATTCATGTTCCTGATTTAAAATGAGAAGAGTGGGCTTGATTCTTACATAATTATTGTTTGATAAAGATTTTGACTGGTTTTGTAAGTTTGCATGGATTATTGGACTTTTAGCACTTCGAATCACAATCGATCACATATATTTAGGAAAGGATGTTTACTATGGATATTTCAGATGCGAACTGGAAAAACAGTTGCCGAATTTTTAAAAAAATATTCTGTTAAGTTAATTATTGTCATCAGCTATGTACGCCGACTAGTATGACTGCATATTTACCCCAACTAGAAAGTAGAATTTTATTTGTTTGCTGAATATAGTTTTTATGAATTCAAGAGAAATGATTGTTTTTGTATAACCTGCTAACAAAGTGATACAAGTATAACAACAAATGATTTTGTGTATAAAAGAAACCCATGTTTCCATAGCTTTAAATGATCATTTGGGGGTTCTTTACACTTTACCGCACCTAAATATTGTCAGTATTGCGATGGTGTTATTTGTTTCTCATTCTTTTATAAATGTGTTTTGATGGCGTATGTATGTCATAACTACTGGAGTAAGGACCACAGTACTAAAAGTGTAAAATTGCTGATTGTGTAATTAATGCAAATAAATAATTAAAAAAGTAAGTACATTTATGAAAGAAACCCATGCTTGAGGGGGACATTGGGAGGGAGTCAATACCGCACAAAAATTACAAAAATACCGCATCACCGCATAAAATATATTGAAATACCGCACACCGCCAAAAACAAGGTAAAAAAAGTTAAGTGCATTTATATTTTGTCACAAATGTAGCCAACAGTTCACTGTCGCTGATGCACGTTGACTTGCGAATACATACACATAAAAACAAATGACTTCCCTCAATTTGGAAACGATTGATTGGTGATGCAACTATCAATCGAAAATACCGCACATCGCAGAACTTATCAACACCGTAAAACCGCCATTTTAGATCTTTTTCCCCGCAATACCCCATCCTGGAAAACAAAATCCCGCACAACATAGGATTTAAGTTCACCGCAACCTACAATTTTTTTCACCGCAATACTGCTTAAAAAATAGGCCAAAACTGCAACACCGCAAATCCCAATGTCCCCCTCATGTTTTCATGGGTTTCTATAAATTCATTTATGATAATTCATATCAGCTGATCAGGTAAGCTTAGTTTTAGAGACTCATAATATTATTATAGGTATACAAGACAAGAATAACTCCATTAAAATTAGGTTTTGTTTCATCAAAATTCAGAAAGTGTCTGGTATTATAATTTATGGATGGACAGCTTGGTAAAGTTAAAATACAAATTGCTGGTTGCCAACGTGATTCTGATTTTACTGAAAATTAATTACTATATTAGAACTATAGGTACTATAACGTTACAAAAAGGTCAAACCATTTATAAATCTGCCGCTTTGCCGCTTTATAGAGTTAGTTTACAATTCTTTACCAAGTTCAAGCGCCAAAAATTCATGGCTTAATCAAATAAAGCACGTGCAGTTGAAGACTTAAAAACAAGCTTCATGCATTATTTATCACCCACTTGAATATATTTCTCTACCATCAATCATACGAAACAATACCATTCAGAATTACACGTACTGAGTCTCACCTGTATTTTTCGTCAATTTGAACCACAAATTTCGTCCAGACGATTCATGATATAACTCTCGAATATAAAGGAAATATAGAATAACTGACTCTGAAATCTGACGTCCGTGCATGAAATAACTGATGGATAAATAGGAACAATCCTTGGTAATTTTAGGAATCTATGGGTATAAATGAATACAGATTTTGATAATCTTTTGACCATAGATGGTCATGATTCAAACCAGGCCCAACTGACGCGCGTGTTTTGAAAATATAAAGAACTCTTCATCTGAAAAATATGAATGTACTGGATAAATTTTAGTCTTTCTACTTCATAAATTGGGGTTTTTCGTATTCGGTGTGTACTGTATCAAGAAAAGATATAGAATTTGGGGATTATTTCATGATATTGGAAGTATAGAATGATTTCCGGCGAAAAAACAACCGATTTTACAGAGTCGGTCATTATGGCAGAGGAACTTAAAAATGGTATGTTCGCTCCTTTCGATCAATTCTTGCCGATTTTACCCTGTAAACTCATTGATGCAACTTTAATTTATAACGTCTGAGGTTATATAATGTAATGTTTAGCTTTATAGAAATGTTTTCATAATGTTGCCGATAATATTTGTATATTTCCTGCATGAAATTTGAATTGTATTAATTTCTATTTAATATATATATATATATATATATATATATATATATATATATATATATATATATATATATATATATATATATATATATATATATATATATATATATATATATATATATATATTTGATGGATGAACTATTACCCCAATACTGAATGGATGCATGAAAATATAGATAACTTAGATAAATCGTATAACTTTTCATTTTAGTCAGTGCTTAAAAAGTTTCTTAAGTCGAGGTTGTATGCCAACTGTTGGGGAAGTTTATTCATATTTCGTTTACGTTTCTGTGCTTGATATTTTGTGGTTGTAAGGAGATGTCTTTGTTTCAACTTTCAACATGTGCCAAGAATTTGTTTGAAATATTGCCTGCTGGGTCGCAAATGGCATACTTTTTAAATAGCAGAGTTCTAGTGCGTCAATAGTTAAATTGTCCAAGAGAAACATTAAAACAAAATATGTACAATTTAAGCTGATCAATATTTCAAGGGTATTTGTGAAACTAATACATATTTTGTGCCAAATATTAATGTTTCACACATTCATATATCATACATTTCAATAGCATGTAAAAGTTATATATAATTTACCAATTTTTAACTCCTGTTTGCCTAGCTGTTTACTTATAGTGAGGGCTAAGGTCAATGATGTTTTCTCTGAGACCACAAGTCATGTGACTGTTGAACTTATATTGGCATTTTAATTGATATAGTTTTTAATATTGATTAGCTCAAAAGTGTTAGCTATTTTAAAAAAAATTAAGGAATGTGTCTAACAACTACAGATAAATGTAATTACTAGTTTAATTACCATCAAACTTCCAACATAAAGTAAAATTTAGAGGACCTCGTCTATACTGTTTAGTACCAGTGTGGCTTTTACTAATTTTCTTCATTTTGTTTTGAAAAATATTTGGCCTTTTGGGTCATGTTTCATCATTGATAGATTTGGTAGTGCAACCTGTCTTCTGGTTGATTTGTTAATTGATTTGTCAATTACATCTTGATTAATCAATTAACAGTTTAATTATTAATGATTAATTCTTTTTTGCAGTTTGTAAACTCAATATCTTTTAATACATGTATTTTTCCCAATTATTTGGTCCTTCCAGAAAGATCCGTCTCTCAATGGAGAAAATCAACACTACCCCCAGACATCTATACAAATGTATGACATTCTTTAGACATTCCCCCCCCCCCCTCTCTCTCTCTCTCTCTCTGGACAGCAGAAATTTCCTTTGTGGGTGGCTAATTATGGACCTTTTTTGGAACAACCAGTTAAACTGGACTGCACCAATGAGTGAATTATCTAACAGAGATTGAGTTTACCAAATTGAATTATGTTTTATTCAGTCCCACAAAAAGTTATGATACAAAATATTAAAAGATAACATATCTAAATTTTTTAAGAATAATCCTGAAAATTTATTGTATTACTGGGGAAAAGCTCCGTGAACCATCCTGCTTTGTGGTCTCCATGTAACTGACAATCTCACTCAAATCTTAAAAAAGCAAGATTTTGGGTATAATAATTTTCCCCAATGCTTTTTTGTGAGGTAAAAAGCTGGGCTTGAAGGTTTATAAAATGTTTTGACTTGAATTAATGAAAATTTGCCCCTAATTTTTGGAAGCACTAATGGGATCAGGATGGATTTCCTCCCCCAAAAAATCCTTGAAAATTTGGAGGAAGCCTAAATTCATAAATATCCCTGCTATGTAAACTAGAGGCAACATACTGTACTGGCTAAGAAAGTAATGATTGCAGCCAAGTTTCAGATTTGATTGCATGGTCAGATCGGTCAAGTTTCTTTGGACAAGATCCAATAGGTCTTTTTCCACCCCCATCCGAATGCTGTCACCCAGTAAACGGTTACGGTAGGGGTTTGGACCGGTTTTGGCCAGCTTCACTTTATATGCGTGAAATTACAATCCGAGTTACTAGAATTGATATACGTTGAAACCAATAATTTTAGTGGCTTATAACGTGTGGATCTGCTGGTTTTTCCTACACACACTGCGTAAATGCACTGAACATAGTCACTAAAACGGCTTTCAAACTAACGTGCATGAGTGTCGCTAGTGTACAAAATCACAATCATTCATAATTACCGTAAGAAACGATTTAAATTGAGCGATTAAGACCCTTCCTTTGAACTTGAAACGTCAAAATTGTAGCTGCAATATTATCATATCAGGTAGTAGAATATCGCCCCTACATTCGAAATATCAGCGTCGGTTTTTTCTTTTTCTTGCCGACATCACCAATATATGCCACATTTCGTAGTTACCCCACATTGCTTTTTCCAATTTATATTTTTATCACGTTTAGTTTACGTTTTATAATTCCTAGAATCAAGTGCATCCTGTATGATAACAAGATTCTGCGTGGTTGGACAACAGAATCACGACAGTCAAGAACTCAAAAATGCTTTGAAGGTGATTGTCTTGCGTGAACATCGTAATATTGCGCCAATTTCTTCTTCATAACTTTAAGCGTTTGGCAATATGGTTATGCAATATTTTTTATGTAAAATGCAAATAACAGCATAGATAGCGCACTGAACCTGAACTTTCATGCAATATTTTACTTGTCATTAATACTAATCCATATGATTGTTGTGTTTCTCATTATTTTTGAATGAACATAATAAACAACACTGATATTGTTTTTGACTTGTGAATTGGATGAATTCTTATGTACTTTCCACCTCTCTGATTCCAAGCATTAAGAGATATGAGAGCATTCCAAGCATATGAGAGGACACGTACCGAGAAGGAAGGATTTATATCATAAAGCACGCCGAGGACACGTACCTACGTCTCAAGGTTTTATGTGACATAAATCCTGAATTTCTGGGTATCTATCTCACTTTGTAGAGGTGTTTTCACAAGAGTCCATTGACTTTAAAGATTTTAAGCGAAGGTGTTTCCAGATTTCTTCACAAGTTCGTCTAATTATTCATTCAAGTTCACTAACGGAGTTGGTGGCCCCGGTACATCAAAGAAAACCCATGCTCAAAATTACCTAGTAAATATATATAAAGCCATATAACGTTGCTAAAATGGTATTTAATCGGAATATTTATTTTTTGGTTAGACACTAGACGTGGATCTGGTGTACTCTGATGATGGTAGAGATGTTGCTGACTCATCCTGCATGTCGGATGCTGTGGAAGTGGTCTTTCTTTGTGAACCTTTCGAAGGAGACGCCTTTGACTACCTTTGGAAAGAAGAACATCGTATTGTTGGTCCACCTATTGTATTTAGTTGTGCTTCGGATCGCCAGCCACTACCTTGTTCGTCTCGCCCACTTTACTGCACTGCAATGTCAAATCTTGTGGTCTGCTTCACTGGATTTAAAGAGAAAAGCAAGCTTTCTAAGTTGTGTGCGTTGGTTCATTTTATGGGTGGGAGTGTACGAAGAGATTTTAACGGAAGAGTGACACATCTTGTTGCTAATTCTGTTCATGGGGATAAGTACAGGGTACGTACAGTAATAACGAATTAATGAAACATAATATCAGTTCAATTACTTTGTGGTACAGCACACATAAAAATAATCCAGATGCATCATTTTTACTCTGTTATACTGGGGATTTTCACTCCATTTGCGGTTCATGTATTTAGCTGAATCCTCTTAGCTTGTATCGTATCTCTCATAGGCTGCTGTCGGGTTAGGAACGTGTATTATGACTGAAGAATGGATTCATAAATGTTGGGACATGAGATCCAGTTTGTAAGTCATTCTTATTGTCCTTGACTTATTTGATTAATTAAATTAATGTTGTGTTACGAGGTCTTCTGGGGATCAACTCAGCTTTTGCGCCAGGGCCTCGAAACCAAGCGAGATCTTCTAATCAGTGAATGCTCAAATGAGTGAATACAATTTACTTTTAAGTCTTTATTTCATTAAGTCTTTATTTCAAATAATTAACAATACAATGAGTTGGTACGGGAAAGTAGGAGTTCCACACAATCCCTATCCAAGACTGATATCACACTAGGCACTAATACAGGTGTTCTTATTGTAAAGATCAATGCCCAACATAATGCTTTCAAAGCATTATGCTGGGCATTGATCTTTATAATAAGAACACGTTTTCCGCCTGGCACGTCTCTGGCTACAGTATCTAATACAAGCGGATATATTTAGTTTGAATGACTTAGGAGATTGTGAAATGTACATTAATTAATCTAACAATAAGACATTTGGACGCCTGTTCCGTTAGCTGTACGAACATTTAACATTCACATGCATGAATTTGAGTGACACAATGAATATTAAAACAGAAATAAATACATGTTTCATAACAGTTGTTTATAAAATAGCGTATTGAAGCGTTGAAATGAATATTTTCAGCCGACGGGCACTTTTTACGTCCGCTTTTTCGGTGCCCTAATTTCCAGGCATTTATGATTATGTTCCAGTAATGAGCGTCTGCGCTAAAAAAACGTGTAGAGAACTTGGTACATTCATTTTTATGGCAATAAAAATCTTCCACCTTTCAAAATGTCCGGAAGGTCGAAAGTTGTGCAGGACAAAACCGAATTTTGACTTGTTAAGCTAGACTACTGTCCGAACTCTGGCGCTATTTCAAGGCTTGCTATTTATCACAGTATCAATATAAAGCCATATTAGCGTTTGGGACTCACATACAGGCATTGAAGGGAAATGGCAACAAAAATTTTTATTGTCTCATTTGAAAGAGACTCTAAAATAATACATAGAAGTCTTTCACAAAATTTTTATACCTGTTTTACTTTGGGAGATATTGTCACCTGAATAATCGAACTGTCCGCCATCTTGGATTAATTTTTAACCTCATTAACAATGTTTTGGTGACGTCACAACAGGGATAAGCCATTCAAAGCTTCTCCTAAATACTTACCACCAATAAAATATTTGTGAAACCTTTTCCGTTCGTGCTGAAAACCGAAATACTTACCAGGTGTGTGGTTAATGGAGAAGATTAATCATTGTGTCGTAAGAAAAAAAATTGCATGACCCCTGTTGTGACGTATCATGCATGCCTACAAATATCCAAGATAGCGGACAACTAAAGATTTCAAGTCAAAATATCTCAAGAAATAAGGCAGATATACAAATTCTGTAATAGACTTCTATATACTGTTTTGGAGTCTCTTTCAAATAAGACGATAAAAATTTTTGTTGCCATTTCCCTTTAATAGTAAATTTCAGCGACATACTGTATCCATAGCACGGTCGAACTGCGTCGATCTAGGAAATTAAGATTCTCTATATATAATTTGCGAAATACCCCATACTTTAAGTCTTGTGTGATAGCTTTCATTTCCTTGTGATTCATATTTACAGAACATGGCGAGCTGACAACGATGAAATGGTGGGTAAAACGATACTTCTTGT
Organism: Muricea muricata; assembly: GCA_963855995.1. NCBI lineage: Eukaryota > Metazoa > Cnidaria > Anthozoa > Malacalcyonacea > Plexauridae > Muricea > Muricea muricata. The sequence continues at coordinate 56,108,011 of OY979718.1, read as the reverse complement.
GTATATTTTTATACTATGTGTAAAAGTTGATCATCACGTAGACGTAGTTTATATAAATCTATTCTTTTCTGTAGATAAACTATAAACTTCCGCCATTTTTCGACTGTTGTTTAACTTTTGTCGGTTTCTCTGAGGAAGAAAAAGCCCACATGGAAGAGACAACTATTGAACAAGGTATCAAGAAGCGTGAAACGTGCTTATAATTTTGTAAATATATATGTTTTGCGAGCGTCTGCTAACGCTGATGTTGAGAGAAAAGAGAGCTGCGCAAGTGCGAGATGTTATAATTTTTTTTTAAATGGGTCGTTCCAAAAAAGATCCATATCCCACCCAAGGAGGAAATTTCCTCCGTCCAGAGAGAAGTTACCAAACATGTTTAGAAGGTTTGAAAAATCACTCACCTGTGAATGGCGCTACTCATCATTAAAAATATAATTATGTATATGTGTGTTTAGGCGGTACATTTTGCAGTCTTGAAGATAAGATATTTACTCATGTGGTTGTGGAAAATAGTGTTGAAGAACTACCACCAGAAGCAATGGAATTATCACTTGGTAGCAATGTGAAAATTGTTAAGCAAGAGGTATTTCTAGATCAAGACATTTTTAGATAAGGATCAGGTTATAGGCTTTTTCATAGTACTTTAGGGCTGTTTGAAACTATGTCATATTCTCAACAGTTTTCTTGCTACATACTAAGTTAGGAATGACATGACATTTTTGCTTGCTATTTGTTTTTCAGTGGTTTTGGGCAAGTATTCAAGTTGATGCTTGTGCAGACACTGCGTTGTACCTCTTTAAACAGGTATGTCAGATGTTTCATTAATAAGTGGAAATAAAATAAAATGATAGATACGTAAGGAACTACTGGGTTAGAAGTTATCGAAATATATTTCTGGTGCCGAATATAGTCGGTACGCAGTTATGCATTCCACTCTGCTGGTTTGTTTCTCCTACTTTTTATTGCTCTATCATGAAAAATGAAACCCCCATGCAACCACCTCCCCCATGTCGTCTCTCACCCCTCTTTTTTTAATGAAAGAAACGAGATTATGTAACGTAGTTTTAGTAAGAGTTGCATATGAGGCTTCACATAATGATTCAATGTTTTTTTCCTCTCATCCAGTCCAGCAAAGCTCTGAATGAAGATTTTGATCTCTGATGAATGGAATGATCATTCATAGAATTAATATTCAGTTTAGGCCAGCGAATGGCTAATTTTTATTCAGCCCCACCCAAATTCACCAGAGCTTTTATGTTTAGTCACGTCTCTATCATGTGTACCCGCCGAAAACATAGTCTAGGGCTTTCTCTTTCGCCATATACCTTTATCGCCATTAGCAAGAGCTGCACAAAAGCTGAAAACAAACTGTGCCTGCATGTTAATTTCCTGCTTTTTGTCTATCAAACAAAATGTAGGCTAATGCTGAGCCAGCACGATCAGGTGGAACTCCGTCAAGCAGCAAGAAAAGTCGAAAACGACGGAGGATGAAAGAGACAGATATAATGGAACTACTTTCTCCCAACTCTCCTTGCCATTCAGCAAAGAGAAAAAGTGGAGATATTTTGTCAGTGAGTTCATTCTCAGGTTCATTACTTGATGTCACCATGGCTTCTCCTGGGACCCCACGTGAAGGTATGTTGAACGAGATATTTTACAAGATAATGCTCTATATAGTGTAGGTGTCACATATAAACACAAAGAGTTAAATAAAAAGTAGAATAATAGCCAATAGATATATTTTGATAGAAATTAATGGACAATTTTTTGACAAAAGTAATTATTTTTAACGGTACAGCTCTGTAGTACTACAGTGTGTCAAAAAAATGTGCAGCGTAACGTCATTAACAAATAAATACAGTATTTTATATTTTTTACAAGTTGCTCATTAGTAAAAGATTCACAGCATTTTTTCACATCAAAATACGTGTATAGTGTACATGGACGTTTGTTTGAAGTATTGTGATTTTTCTAGATTTGTTCGCCACACCAAGTGGTCAAATGACACCGCTACATGCGACACCATCGAAAGTAATTTCACCGTTGAAACCAAAAACAGCAAGACATCAAGTTGCATTAGAACTACTTCAGACTGAGAGAAACTACGTGGATATACTTAATACAATATTAAAGGTATACTCACTGAATTTTCATTTCCGAGCTGAAACATGTGTTTACTGTATCATGTATTTGTGACACTGCTATATATGTGTGTATAGATGAGTGTGGTAAGGTTGAGTCCATCAATAACCGCACGTTCAGGGCTACCCATCTAAGAAAACAAGAGTGTTTACTTCAAAACAGATACAAAAGGCAGCGGGTTTGAGAAAAAGGGCGATGAGCGTATGCATATGTACGTGCGGCGTGATGTGTTTCTCGTCTTCAAATGCATTTGTGTAGTACACATCATTGTCTGTTTCACAACTTTATATCACCAAGTCGTAACTCGAAAGAGTGAAGGCTCTTATAAAAGGTGAATATTACTGTATTTCTGTGTTCTGGTGCAACAAAGGATAATTATGTGTAAAGAGTAAAAGCAGAGCTCGTAATAACTTTAATGCGCCCTTTAGAAAAAATGCTTCTCGTAAATATTACGTATCCATTCGTATTGTTCAAGCGGCTGTGTATATAATATAGTAAAAACGCATTTTTGTGTAACTTGGAAAACACAGGTGTTCAAAATGCCCCTGGAGCAAGAAGACCAAAGAGCAGGACCAATCTTGGCGCCGGAGGAAATCAAAACAATCTTTGCCAGTTTACCGGACATCTTGGAGGTGCATCATAAAATGATGGTACGCTCTCTGTGCAATGTACAACTGTGAAATGTGCTCAATCTAACCGGTCTGTGGCAAATGTTTAATACACCCATTGTTCGTTTTGTACCTATTTTGTTTAACTCCAGCCACTGTAGTCCATACAGTTAACAGTCAATAGTCTTCAAAAAGGTATCCACCGAATAGGATAGAAATTCAGACATAAAAACGACGTCTAAGATGAAAAAAGTAGTGTAATACACAACTTCATGTTGCCAACTGATGTCAGTGGCGCCACGAAGAATTACAAATTGCTGCTTCAATATCGACATTTTATGCATTAAATAACGTACGTATTTCGCTTAAATCGATATGGGTGTAACTTTGAAGATCTTTTCCCCCCGATAAGCTTAATAAATCATGTATTAATTGTGGTAGAGTCGAAAAATATTGTTATACATAGACACATGTGTTACACGTTCACTTTGTCGTTCATGTTTCTTTGTCGATTTCAGAATTCGTAAAATTGACCAATCACAGCGAAGCACAAAAGTTCTAGACATTTGCCACAGACCAGATCTAATATTAATTTAGCACGTATTAGAAACGATAAGCATACAAATAATTGTGCATTACTCGTTTCGTTAGATGGAATTAGAAAAGATGCTGTCTTCGTGGACGGAAGATAAATGCATTGGGAATGCCATTCTAAAACATGTAAGTACCTACTATAACCTCGCTGATCCGTGTGTTTTGTTGACGCACCTGGATGGATTTTTCGTTATATTTCAAGAATGTACACTATATATAATATACAGCAGGTCCTGCTCACATGTTGAGGCTGCTGCGTTCCTGGCAATGTCTTGTTGGTTGTAGCTATAATGATAAATTGATATTGTCTCCGTATGTACATGGCTGTAATGGTAGATTTTCCACTTTTTTCATTATAGGCTGATGTGCTGATGAAAGTGTATCCTGTATTTGTAAACTTCTTTGAAATGAGCAAAGAAACGGTTGTAAAATGCGACAGAGAGAGACCGCGATTTCATGCCTTTCTGAAGGTATTTAATATTTATAGTAATGATATGTCATATACTCAGCTCTGTCAGGTACTTTTATTGTCAAGTATACTGTGTTCCATGCTTAGCATGATAAATAGTCATTTCGTATGTCTTCGTTTCTAGTATACACAATGTGGCTCACTGATATTAAATAATAAATGATACAGTACAAGCGCAAAAATTGGGACATATTTACAGGGTAGGCGTTTTATAGGACCGACTGTAGCACATTACAACAAAATTAAGTTTTCTTCTTGACGTTCAGTTGTTTAATGGCTGTTCCTTCCAAACAGCCAAAATTTCAGTCGTAGTATTAGGGGAAACCATTTATTCTTAGTTTGCAATCAATCTCTCGGGTCGCGGCAGACAATGTCAGCCACCCCTCCCACGCCGGCTGGATCCAACAATGGGTCGGACGCGGTTTTTGACAAGTTATTTCTTGGCAGTACTGTACGTTGCACGTTGATTTTACTTATCTGCAACACAGTGGCAGTCCATGTTTTTACGTTGAAGTCCTCTCATGGTATTCCATGACGGTAATCGTTTTAGATTTGTCTTGGCAAACCTGAATGTGGGCGTCAAACATTGTCAGAATTGCTGATCAGACCAGTCCAAAGACTTCCAAGCATGAACTTACTTTTGACTGGTAAGTTTGCAACAACCAAGTTTTATTTTAGCATGAGACTTGGGGTTTGCTCACGACAGCATGTTTACGTGTATGTCTATCCACAGTATAGATATCCAATCTAAAGAAACTTATCATTCACAGATCTTCTAAAGCAAACAAAGAAAGCAGATTCTAACAATCCTGATATAGTTCCACTTGGCAAAGCTATCGAGGCACTCAAAACTGTTATGACGTCAGTATTTCTCAGATTTTTAAATTCTGGAAAGTGAAATTATTAGCGTTACAAAATGGTATGATCTTGATACTGTATGCATCATTTTGACTGCTCTTATAGACATATCAACGAATATAAGCGCAAGACTGATAGTCAAGTTCAGATGTTCGAAATAATACAAGACATTGACAACTGTCCGGTAAGCACTTGCTTGTTTACCTTTAGTGTCATTGTAAGATATACTGAATGCTTTTGCAGTGAATATAAACCTTACAGGTTAATGGACAATAACATACCGTTGTTTTGTCAACATATGAGGAAGTAGACTGTAGCATTACCTATCACTATAGTTCTTCCTAATCGTAGTATAATGGTGATCACGAGTGTGTAAAAAATGGAACAAATTTGAAATTGTTAACTTCGTGAAAAGGCTAGAGATATAAAGCTATTCACTGGAACAGTAGCGAAGGCAGCTCGACATTTGGTCATGCAAATGCAAATTTTTCTGTCTTTTTGACCGTATGTAGGGCATGAATTCTAAAGAAATGAATAATGATAGTGATTTAAATTTGCATAGCATGACCAAATTGTCGGGCTGGCTTCGCTGCTACACTGGAATGGAATGGAATAGATTACATTACATCTATCTTTAGGTTATATTTATATGTTCCCGATAATATCTTCAATCAAATAACAAGTTTTTTTGCCTCCAACGTCAACGAAATGTTTTAATCGCAATTTGGGTGGCTTTGGTGAAAATCTATTCATCTCGGGACAATTTTGCCCCGGGGCGAGTGTCCCTGTCTTCAGAGAAATGAAATTCAATAAAATAGCATTGAAAGGAACTATAGTTTTAAGTAACATGCCGAGACAATTTTTGTCCCAGGATAACATGTTGTCCCGGGTTCATGTGAACAAGGTCAAAGTTGTCATGCATGCAATGCAGGTATTCTATGGCGGGTCAAAATTTCAGGAAATTTTCCCGTGTGGAAGCCCTTCAAGCGTCGCTGAAATTTTCCTTTTGTAAAAGCTTGTTATACCTAATTTTCATGTACTCTTCACTAAGAACGTAAACCGTTTTTAATCCTTCGGAAAAGCACACCCGTGGGTTTTGAATATATTCGTTATTCTAATGAACTTCGTATCTTGAGTTGTTTCGTGAAGTTGACATAACTTTTGAAATGTCTGTTTTTATATACCCTACAAAACGGGCCACAAAATCAATTTGCATTATTTAATGATATTAAATGTTCTTAATCTATACTAAATCTATTTGTTATTAAAACATTCTGTTGTTTTTAGCCTAATATATTATCTTCTCATCGTTCGTGCGTTGCTAAAATGGACGGGTTTGAACTGAGTGACGTGTTTTGTGGCAAAACACAACCTGTGACGCTGTTCTTGTTCAGTGACAGCCTTGAGGTTGGTTTTAATGTGTGTACCAGCTTGTTTCCACGAGTTCTCGACTTCGTCTAATTCTTTTCTGTCCGTCACAAGCCATGACGTCATCTGTGATCTATTACAGTACACGCGCACGCAAAAATGAAATCTATTTGCTAAACTAGAAATTTCTGATAGAAAGTGAAGTACTGCGAAATGTACAAATACATTTATTAAAGATATAAACATTTTATATAGTTTATATGTAACAAAAGTTATCATGACAAAACTTCAAACCAAAAGACAAAAACAATTTTTAGTCACATTACTTGGTAGTAAAGTTGACCGCTGACCATGAACGACTGCCATCGCATATTTACAATGACGTCACAAATCATCGTTTACGTGCATACGTACGTACCACAAAGCATCGAGATCATATTTCAAAGCAACATATTGCTCTGAAATTCTGAGCGAACAAATTTTCCATTATTTTTATTTCATGTTAGGTGACTAAACGGCGTAGTGGTGCAGGCAAAAGTAGTTCTGCCCACTTTGCGATGAAAAGTCCTGCAAGCAAAACACCACAAAGAGCGTACAAACATCTGGAGTTCATTCCACTGTCACAATTACGAAAAGTCGTCGATATCAAGGAAAGTGAAGGCAAGTCGTTATCTATGTCTTCTATTTAGCTGTGCTCCTGCATATAAGCTGTCCTTCTTCACTTACAACTTCATTTAAAGATCCCGCGAATTTTTTAAAACAAATTTGGCAACAAGCCGTACTAAAATGCAATAGTGTGGTTCAGCAGTATCGTACTAGTATACTACTGCTAGAAACCATTACTCTCTCTCTCTCTACCAGAGTAAAATGCAAACCTACAGTGTACTACATGAGTGCCGGATTGCTTTACAGTTTTTAGGCTAACGTACCTATGAAACTTGCGTTTTTAGAAAACCACGATCTGTTCGGGTTCATGTACCGTTCAAGTGATATGATTGAAAGATTCGCGATGTTGCGTTTAGTTCCAGATGAGATCACCAAGGAAGAATGGTTAGAAAAACTAGTCACGGGTCTCGCTAATGCCACTTCCATTGCTAATAGGGTAAGCAAAGAAAAGCAGAAAATCGCCTTTAATAACAAGGTTACCCTAAGTTCACTCTTGATTTATAATTTGTAGTCCTGGTCGATTTACCACTTACCAGAGCTTCGGGATTAATAATTCAACCAAAATTATTCTGTAAATGTAATAGTATCCAACCTAGAATTAGAATTGTAATCAACCAGAAAATCTTGCCATCAATATTATGTCCCCTTGCACGTTTTACGGCTTATTCATATCTCGCTTGAAATACTGACTGAAATATGTGAGCTGTCCACCATCTTGGGTAAATTCTCAACCTTATTATATGTATAATAATCAAGTAGCAAACAAAAGAAAATATTAGTTGAAACAAGTTTTTAGTTTGTTCTCACTCTGCTGGTAATCATTAAAACATTGCGTCACCCTGCTGGTGACCCAACATGCATATCCTTGATAATCCAAGATGGCGGACAGCTCACGTGTCTCAGACAAAATTTCTCAAATGAAGAATCAAGCAAGATGTGAAAAAGATGTAATTATCCATTTCATTTTTGGTTCCAATAAGCAGAAAATTCCAACGAATTTTCCCTTCAGGTATCATAAAAATGCGGTTTTTAAAATATTCTTTTCTTTATTTAGGATGATTGTATTACGACATTAGATGCCAGTACATTGACCATAACCAAGAGTGATTTAGCGTTAACAAACCAATCAAAAATTGGTCGGGCTGTAAGGTATATGATTAATCATTTGAAATAAACGACTTTAAAATATTTTTAGGAGAGACATCTGCCAGTATGAAAGAACTGGTCAAACGAGGGCAGGAGCTTATGTGACTTAACAAGCGAGTGCTTGCACCAGACTGTACCAATAACGTACCATCTCAATAACGTACCACCACAACCTATTAAATCAGTTTGATCTATTGGCCACAGCATGGACAAGATTCCACTGTAATAATTGATCCGATAAGTTCTACTTGTATAGTTATATTTCAGTTGAATCTATTCCATGTTGTTCTTAGTGCAGTTCTATATTGCATTCCCTTCAACGTACAGGTCTGCGCACACGTACGCAGTGCGTACTTATGTTTTCAAATTGTTCAAGACTACTTTTGTTAAATTTCAAAATTTAGGTTTTGGCGACATTGTATCTGTAACATTAGCAGGATTTCTCTTTTATACGAGATAGTTGTTATTTTCTTTCAATTAGGGTTGCAAAGAAAACGACAAAGAAAGTAAGCCGCGCATTCTCAATGAACAAAACTCCGCGAAGTAAAGTGAATGTTGTCAAACGTTCAAACTCAAAGTAATGTTTATACTTTTCCTTAAAACTTTACCTTACATCGTGTTGAACGTTCTGATTCATTCGCTTTCGAAGTAGTTAACATTATTTGGTTTAAATTTAGTGTATCACCTGGAGGAATGTCTTTGAATTGTGGTAGTCCATTACAACCTTCTACAAGAGAGAATCTACGCTCAAGACTTCTCGGTACTCGTGACGAACCTACGGTATGTATATTTCACATCGTTATACCCATGACAGACTGCAGTCATTTAACTAATACATTTACGTATTATTTCAGGGTAAAGAATTGCGATCAAACTACAAGGCAATGAGTCAGTACATGAGTTCACCTTCGCTATTGCCAGGAAAGACGTAGACCAATATGCATTTCACTTTGCGAACATGCTGTAGTATATGGCCTCCCGCCTTAATGATAGAAAATATTGTAGAACTTATAAGGTAATTTCATGTGCCTTGTAAATATCATAGTAATTAGACAAAACGAACAATGCAATAATAATCTGGATAACTATATACATACATGACTAATGAGTAAAATAAATTGATTGAACTTGACAATCCACCGTTTGAGATTGTCAAATTGCACTGCAAATAAAATGTATTTCAAATCACGTAGAAGTCAAAGGCAACGATTACTACATTTGAACACTTCGCATCTTACGGCTAACACTATAATTATATTTAATATCTGTGAAGAAATCATGTATCTGGATGTTACTGTCATTTGCACTGGTTGTGTAGTATTCAATGATTTGTTTGTAAATGAATATTTTTTTAACCAATCTTGCTGGTACTTTTTTGTTATAAATACCCATATAATTAATGATAAATAAAGTTACAAAAGCACAAATTTAGCGTTAATATTATTTAAAACAGATTAGTTTCAGCAATAGAATTCTTGTGCATTTTAAGCTTTTTTCTAAGTAATCACTTGTTTATTTCTAAGTTTAGTAAAATACGAGCAAGAAAATAACTGCCAAGTGCAACAAAATCTAACTTCCACGCATGTTAATAAATAACATTGACAGATACTGTAAGTAACAAAATTTTAGACAATTTTCGATCGTAATCATTTCTGGATATCATTCACATAAATCAGGTTTTGTTACAGGTTGCAACAATTTTGTTACGCGATGAATAAATGGACATATCTTAACCTTAGGGGTTTTTCTTGACGATGAAGTACAACTGATGAAGTATAACCTGTAGATACGTCCATTTGGAAGGATTTGTATGCCATTGTTGAAAAAATTGTCAATAGAAAATTGTATTCGAGGTTGAAAAGAGTTATTTTATTATCTTGCCTATGTCATTGTTTACAAACTTTTAGAATTTAAACAGTATCGAAAAATAATTAACAAATATGATACATTTTCTTGTGTTGATATAGAGTTGTATACCAACACGAGTGGAAATAGCGTAGTGTTTCACATAACTTCGAGTTTTCCCCAATTTCAACGACTGAACTAACTACCATTTTAGCTTTGCTTTGATTTACTGATAGATAATTCATACTTCGAAGTACCTTAACCAATCAGTATTTTCATTAATCGCCTGTTAATTTTAGTTATTAAGTACTACTTTCTTGTATTCGTATCAGAACCCACCTTCGTCCCCGGCGCTTTGATGTTCTATGCAGATGACACACGTGGATAAGCATATCAAATGAGTTCGCCGCGCACTGCCGTGGAACATCAAAGCGCCGGGGATGAGGGTGATCAGAACCAGTACATATCATTCTTACTATTACATTCCTGATTCCATAAAATTTACATCTGGAAATGGAATATGATATGATGTGGAATATCTTAACCACAACGAGATGTCGCCTGCTAACTTTAACTTATATTTTTATTCAGGGAAATATTAAGCGCAGCATCAATTTGCTCATCTACAATGTCTTTGATAAAACAATGTGCTGATTCTTCGAGCGAACCCCTGCACAATGAACTATCGCAAGAATCTGTTTTCACTCCTATTATTTCAAAGATGACTTTCAGATTTTCAGGATCGGCATAGTCTGTATGATCGGTTATAATTTCACTGAGGTCAATGTTGATCATCTTCTTGCTTTTCCAAGGGATCTCACATAATCCAGCTATGCAAGCTCGCATGGAAGAAGCTCGATAAATAAATCTAAGTAGCCAATCTTTGCGACAAAACCCGTTGAAAATAGTACCAGCCACAACATCTGAAAATTTCTGCCACTTTTCAGAATTTCCACTCACTGGTGCACCAACTACAATGACATTTTGAATAATACCACCAGAGTCACCATGTGCACTTAACTCTTCCAAGCAATAGTAGATAACACGCGCACCAAGACTGAAACCAATCAGAGTAACTGGACGTTTGCCTTGCTCGTGTGATAATAAAACCCGCGCAAGTTCTCTTCCGACTTCCTGAGCTCTACTAGCACACACACCCCATGGATTATCAATCAGAGATGCAGCATTCAGTAAAGTGACTGGCCATGCAATTGCTGCCATTACACCTTGTAAAACAGTGTATTTGAGAGCCTCTACTGCCACTGTGCCTTCAACCATGCTTGTAATAATGTCCCGAATTGCTGAACCTAATTCCAACAGAAATTTACTTTCCCAAACCAAGGAATAAGCTTCTAGAGATGCCGAAAGTGCTGACCATTGTGTAATAAACTCTTCAGTATTATCCTGTGTGAGCCAGCCAGATACACAAATTGTTACATGTAAACGATTTACACAGTTAGAAAGTTTTTCAAATCTAAATTCCTCAGTCATCCCCACACGTCGACTCATCTTATAACCAGTTAGACCCGCTCCCGTGGCTCCAAACACAGATGTGATAAATGCAAGGCCAGCAGATGAAGCTAAGAATGTGGCTCCACTGCCTCCAATCAGTGCACCAGCGCTTGCTGCGACAACCGGTGCTGCTAAGCCGCCAGTTAATCCAATAATTGTCCCACCTATGACAACACCTAAACCTATCATTAATCCTTTCTTCTTTCGCCTGTACGACTTTCTCTTATCAGCCTCTTCATGGGTTTCTTTGTCTTTCTGTATAAGAACGTTTAGACTATCAGCTAAGTCATCTTCATATGATGAAACTTGCGATTCTCTCGTTCCCAATTTCCTTGCAAAATTATAAATGAACACTCTTGCTCTGGCATCATATCCCCCTTGTTTAATGGACAAACGAATCAATTCCCGAGTAAGAACACTAACGTCCTCGTTTACACTTCTTTCATCTTTCAGAGCATTTATTGACGATTCCATGTTTTTATCATCCTCGCTCCCTTTGACTTCGTCTAGCATCAAACATAACGAGGTTGCAACAGACAAGGGGAGACCAACTTCTTCAATAATTTTTGATAGATAAGACTTTGACCAATCAACATCACAATGGGATTCATTTATGTTGCTCAAAATATACATACAAAGTTGGGAAAGAGAATATTTACCCACATCTGTTAGAGAAATACATAGACTTAGTTCTTCAACTTGAACTTCGCTAGCTGCCATATGTCAACAGTGCACCTGCACACAAAAATTGTTTGATAAAATATGTTAGATTTAAAGGAAGATAAAGCCTGCGGTGACACATTTGCGAGTAAACAGTACTTTTTTATTAATACAGTAAAATGGCCGCTATTTAACGGACACATCTCAGAGACTTTACGGTTATTCTTTCATGATGCGCACACAAATACCGGTATACCATTCTTTGATCACAGTCCCAAATTTGTGATCACATCAATTTGATCTCATAAAAAGCGATACGTATGTGACTAATCACATGAAAGAACAACTTTCTTTGCGTGCAGAGACCGCCAGATGCTTGGAGCGTTGGTGCTACTAAGAAAGTCTTGCAGGTCATATTATTTATTATAACTGAATATATATTTATTTAGGAGAACAGTTTCTATCCACGATGGAAAACTCCTCTAAGAAATTCGTCTTGATATAAATTCGGTAAGCAATGGGTTTTCTGTCTTTACATTTGTATTAAACTCTCCATGTGAACAATGGAAAATTTGGGAAATTTGGGAAATTAGGAAATTTACAGTTGTGGAGTCAAAAATTGAAAACAAATTACTTTAAAAATCGACCAACAAATCCAATAAAAGGCATATTTTAAGTCTATAAAGGGGTACTTAGTAATTTTTTTCCTCTCATAGGCACCCTTATTAGAGGTGTGGACATATTTAAGAAGGGCTGAATAGAGAAAATATGGTATCTGTATTACACATACAAAACCTAGCTGCCAATTTCAGCTCGCATGTGGTAGGCTTGTTTATGGCTTGTCTCAGTATAATATATACAAAACTTGGTATATAATTTGTATTTTAGTATATTTTATGTACTAAATATTATATATTCTATATTTTATAGTATGATATATATTTATGCAGTATATTACATATTTCATGTTTGGTGTATATATATTTTATATTTTAGTAAAATATACAATTTTCAAGCTCTGCTGATAGACTTTATTCTGCCCAACATCAAAATTTACACAATAATTGGAATTGTCCATCATTAATAGGCAATTCCTATTATTATATACAAGTGTCAAAGCTCATTCATTCTAGTATCTTATTGGTTAAAAGAGGTCACATGACAGTCACAAAATTCAAAATATGACTGCATTAGGTCTGCAAGGGCATTAAAAGTATCAATGCCTGCGTATTAGTGCCTGGCAGTGATTACACCAGACATCATGCATGTGTCACCTGAAAATGCAGCCTTTGTACCTAAGTATAAGGCAGAAAGTTGTTTTTTGTGTTTTCAAACAGATGGAAGGTTAAACAAGTTTGCTTTCAAGTGCAATAAAAAAAATTTGTCTTGTTTAAACCTAATATATCCTGAATTTAAAAGAAGTTTCTCTTATCATGGTGCTCTTTTTAGAGTTTATATATATATGTTGAAGCAAAAAAAGCAAATATATACCTTGATTTCTATAATAAGACTTATTCAGCATTGAGGCTCACAAAGATCTCAAATCCTTCAGTAATGATCCTTGTAAATATATATATGAACTATTTTTTCCCTTGTATATATCTTCTATGTATTTGGTTACATGTCTGTCATGGAAATCAGCATTTTGTTGTTGGGACTAGCGTGCCTAAATAAAGTTTTATGTATATACGTATATGTATGTAATACTGTCATCAACTTTGACACTTGATATTATAATAAATCACTTATTTACCAAACTCTAGGAAAAGGTCTCTTTCTAACACACTGGCTAAGCTATAAGAAGTTTAACCTTTGTATTATCTGTGTCAAAGCTCTGTCAAATGACCTAGCAGGTAATTATTATGAAACATAGGCGAAATAGCAGTTAGGCATTCAGGTGCAGTCATGCTACCCTGGGTTTCACGCACTAGGCGATCATAGATAAGTTTAATTTATTCATCGTATAGGACACTGAAAATACACCAGGTATTATGTCATATTACATGACTATTGGTTATATGTTTCAATAGAGAGAAAAGTTCTGAACGTTTATTCAGGAGGTTGTTTGCTTTGTTTCCTTTCATGACGGAAAGCTTTTCTTTGAGACAGAGGTTGCATTTTCGGGAACCAGCTTTGCATGTGGGCACGCGTTTGATGATCGACCATTTTATGTCAGCAAGATCTTTAATTAATACATATATATATAGATATAGATATAGATATAGACATATATATATAGATATATAGAGTATTCAGCACCTGAGGAGCTTCTAATAAAAGCGAAAACGTTTGTGCAGAATGAGTGTTATTTAATGGTATCCTTTATTCCATCTTCATCGTTTCCACAACAAATTTTTTCTATATATATATAGTCATATAAACATATAGTCATATCATACAAGCCTCAAAGAAACGTGAACTACGTTACTAGTATATATTGACATTTTTTCGTAGGGACTATTTGACCGGCAGCCGGTCACGTTTCAAAATTTACTAAATGACCGGCAGTCCATAAACTTTAAATTGTTTTGTTTGTAAGGAATTTTAGCAAAGCCTGTGTTAGCTCAGAAGGTTAGACGCACGCCTTCTACGATGTACTATGTGGGTTTGATTCTGCTTTTGGACACTTAAAACTTTTTAATTTTTTTTCTTGGATACTTCCCATTTTATTGATTTGTTAGCGTTAGGGTTAAGGTTAGGGTTAGGGTTGGGGAACAATTTTAAAAATGGTTTTAGGTAAAAAGGGCACTGCCGGTCATTTAGTATTTTGAAACGTGACCAGCTGCCGGTCAAATAGTCACGGGGCATTTTTTTATACATATAAATATATAAATATATATATATATATATACTGCAGACATGCATGTTTCGGCGTTTACGCCTCATCAGTGCAGCTTTGTACATACCCAGATACATGATGACTCGTATATAACCACGTGCGAGTGCTCTCACCAGACGCATGTGGGACAACACGGGGGGACATCACCGATGCATCCAAGCATGCGCAGAGTTTCATAGGTAGAGCGCTCAAACGACCACGAGGGAAGTGAGCATTGCAATATATATATATATATATATATATATATATATATATATATATATATATATATATATATATATATATATATATATATATATATATATATGTATTATGAATAGTATATGTATATAGATATATATGTCGTTTATATCAATCCAGCACTGAACAATACTTAGTTCGGCAATGATGTGCAAGATAAACAAATGAAACAAAAAACTACCTTTTTACCTGACTTTTTCGCTCAAATAATATGACAACATGACTCATGATGGCTGACAAAATTTAATCGACGTCACCTATTTCCTTTGCTTTTTTTGTCTCCTTCTCTGTTTCTCTTACATGAAGTTTTTACTGTATTGTGATTTCAAGATGGCGGACAAGGAGAGTGTAGTTGTGTCATCTGTGGGTAATACTAGAAGTGTTTGTGTTCAACTTCATCCTCTTGTTATCATGAATATATCTGATCATTATACAAGAATAAGAGCACAAGCAGACGGTGGTAATCCACAAGGTATGCGAGAATTTTTGACCAAAGATAAACTGGGTTTTCTAATAATGTTTTCAATGGTAATTCAATAATATTTACTTAATTCGGTTAATTACGTATAAAGAGAGTGCTCAATGCAAGAAGTAGAGCAAAATAATTTTAATAAATAACTTAAAGATAGGTTACAGTCGCTTCTGCGCATCCAATCTGCTCATAACAATTGGTTATGGTGTTTTACCGCAAACTAAAACACTCATATTTTTCATATTTTCAATAGTGAATATATAAAAAATATGTAACCCGTGCGCTTTCTTGCAGGATTTCTATGTTCTGTTAGCTTGTTCCCACTTCTGACCATATAATAAAAAGAACATTACACGTTAGCTTGAAGATATGAATGTTGTTTTCTCGTGTTGAAAACAATATGTTACTCACTTGCTGCGGTCATTCGTAAAATATTGTTTTCACCACTCGAAAATATTATTCATATCTTCGCGCCACCGTGTAGTATCTTATTTAATTATGCTATTGTATCTCATGCTGTCATAGTGTTTGGTGCATTACTTGGAACACAAGAAGGCAGAAGCATGGAAATACTGAACTCATTTGAATTGCAATATGATATCATTGACAATGATGTTGTCATCAATACAGATTATTATCATGCAAAGGCAGAGCAGTGTAAGTGAATAAATCAAACTGTTTTGTTATGAGTAAATTAAAGCTGGATGGGCAAAGCCAAGATGCAACTAAAGAATTTATTTACGACTTATTTAAAGTTATAGCCGTGCAGGATGTGGTTGCCCATCAGGGTTGGTGCTAGAATGTTAATTAGGGGTGTGTATATTCATACATTCCTATTAATTTCTTTTGAAATCAACTCTTATAACAACTGATTTCAAAATAAATTAGTGGGGCAGAACCTGAATATGTAAATATCCAACCCCTCCCCCCCCCCCCTCAATTAACATACTAGTGCCCTCCATGTTGCCCAATCTTCAAATCCACAAGAACAATAGTTAAGTCAGTTTTGGCTCCACCTGGAGCTCAAAATATTGGTTCCAGTGCACCCCTAATGATAGTAAAAATATATTAGCATGCATGCTAGATGCCAACAAAATCGTCCTCTGGAAATGCTTTAGGATTGTGAATTCTGCACAATCAGAAGCTACACTAACAAATTGCCATGAAAACTTCGAAATTCGGTAGAACATGCATATATAATATGCATTAATTTTAGTAGAAAATAATCGAATTCAAAGTTTAATGAGCAATATTATGTTTGATGAGTAGTTTGTTAGTCCAAGCCTTATCTTGAAGTATACTATCTTGCAAATACTGTTTTTGCAAACTGCAAGCAATTGTCAACAGAGCCACTCTCATCTGCACAAATTTAGAATTAAATTAAGAATCACTGCTCTTTAGGGATATACAACTACAATATATTTAATTGCTGGTCATAGACACTTCCCGAATTTATTCTGTGGGCATAAAAAACACTTCTTTTCAATAGGCTTCATACCCCGCCTCGACTTCAAGCTATTGTTTCGTGTGCACTCAAGCAAATTCGGGAAGTGTCTATAGCGACTTTCCCTAGACTTCTTGATGCTATATACTCCATCAGCATCCTGGTAATAACACTATGCTTGAAGGGCATTATATTATATAATTTTTGTTTCTTCTGCAGTTTCCCAGGTTTTCAAAGATTTAGATTTTCTTGGTTGGTACACTACAGGCAGTACTGCTAACGAAACTGATCTCAAAGTTCATCAGCAGGCACGTGCAGTATAACTGATGTATTTCATGAATCATTCGATATGTTTAGTTCTAGTTTATTACAGCATAAAGTTTTACTGTAAAACATTCCCCCAAATAATATTCCCTCAAATTTCAATGTATTATGTCTGCAATGTCTGTAATTTATAATGTATATATAATATGTTTTTGTTTTTATATACTATTGCAGAACCTTCTCAATCGTTGTTATTTTTAGATGTGCCATGTCAATGAAAGTCCTGTTTTACTAAAACTTAACCCGGTTGCAGGTAAAACAAATGAGGTGAGTTGAAAATATAAATCAACCAAATTACTGCATGTTGACTGCGGTAGATGTAGTGCAACAAAACAATAAACAAAATGGCATTCATTTGACTTTTCTGTTTACATTCTGCAACTTTGCCTGCGATCCTTCTGACGGATGTGGACAAGTGGATTCATAACTAATGTTTTGAATAAATGATCTAATCATTCACATCCATCAAAAGGAGGGACTCACAGTAGAAATCAAAGATACATTACTAAACACAATCTACAAGTTATGTCAGTCTATAGGCCATTTAATTCGTCGACTTGTTAACCTAATAGTTTTCTACTTTCAGCTTCCAATTTGTATGTATGAGTCAGTTATTGACGTTGAAGATGGCAAGGTAAATTAAGTTGAATGCATTGCTTGTGCATTTGGGGCATGTTTAGTATTATAGGTGTGTTTGTGGTTAATACTCAATATTTTAAATGAGAGCTCGTCTGTACTCCATGTTCACGTGATGGTAAAATGTTGATGCTAAGTCAATGCTCTGCCGTAAGTCGTGGGTTTTCTCCGGGTACTCCGGTTTCCCCCCACAGGGAAAGTTGACTGGGTGGGATAGGTTATACGGGTCCAAAGTAACTGGCTCACACTGTTGTGCTGACCCTGTCCTTGTGAAGAAGCATAATAAAATAAAGTAAAATAATTATACTCTAAAGATGACTTAATGCATGAGTCAAATCCAAGCGTGCCCATCCCCCCCCCCCGGGCCACCCCGGGGCATTTGCTTGTCTAGTACATCCCAGGGGTGGGGCATTTGCGTGCGAACCTTTGCCCGGGGGTGGAGCATTTGAAATGATGATTCTATTATTTTAGAACAAATAATAATACAAAACAACATAATCAAACCAGTTTCAAACAATATAAAAATATATGTTAATATGTTATGATATAAAAGAAGGTTCCAAATAATGTCCCTATTTATTGTTTGTAGTACTGGTAATTAGACTGTATTGAATATTGTATTGAATATTAAAATAACACGCTAGACAGTATTCAAACCCTAAATCCAAATTGTTTTCAAAATATGCGTAATATAAATTCTGTTTAGTAATAAATTCCCTGTATGTTTGCATAGTGATTTTCAAGTTAAAATATAATTTTGTGGAAACACCACGTAAGTTTATTATTATCATGTAATAAACTTACGTGGTGTTTCCACAAAATTATATTTTAATGAATTCTGTTTATTTCTTGCTTCGTATAAATCATATATATTAATTCAATAGTCGTATATATGATTTATACGAAGCATAAAATGAACAGAATTATTACGCCTATTTAAAAAACAATTTGGATTTAGGGTTTCAGATTTCAGGTGTCCCCGGGGAGGGGAATTTGCCGACTACTTTTTGCCCCACTGCGGGGCATTTTCACATGTATTTTATCCCCCCCCCGGGGATTAACCACGTATTTTAAAAATTTGTCAAAAGCCCGGGGGTTGGCCCGGGGGGGGGGGGATGGGCACGCTTGGATTTGACTCATGCATAATGACATGCAAAGAACTAAAGTACAGCACGAGCGAAACGTACAGGTCGAGTACTGTAACTTTTTGACGTTTTCTTTGATCTAGTAATTAAAAGTACAAAAGCACATAAAATGAAGTCTATTTGTTTTACATAATATACCATTAGAAAAAGTTTAAATAAACGAGGCAAAAAACCGTCAAAAAGGAAGTGAAGTATGTCACGCCATCAGATGACGTCATCCGTTGTACTGTAATTACAGTTCGGGACCAATGACAATCCAGAATGAACTTTTGTTATATTATATAAATATTGGGTTCTTCTACTGAAGATGACTTGTATTACCTGTCGAAACGTTTAGAATAAAAATGTGGACAATTTACGGAGTATCAATAGTTTTGTGTTTTATATAAATATTGTTCTGCGTTATTTTCGTAGACACGAATGTTGTTTATTGAGCTGCCTTTCACGTTGGCCACAGAGGAGGCTGAGAGAATTGGTGTTGATCATGTGGCAAAGATATCATCGACAGGAATTGTGGAGGGATCTGGTAAGATTATCGTTATAGAGGGTCAACGATTCGAGGAATTCGCAATTATAGACACATCGCATTATACACACACGTATATAAGATAGGTCGCGGTTGAACCGTTAAATGCTTTTTCCCCTGTCAAAACATCAAACATTTAAAAACGCAACATTCTTTCCATTGAATGCAGATCTAGATATCTGTTTGTAATACCTCGCATAGACTAATATCACGTTTGAATTTGAATTAAAATTGTTGTCTCCTAAATCACATTGTTTTATTCTAGCTTCTGAACATCTACTGTCAATATATAATTCAATAAAGATGTTGCATTCACGAATAAAGATAATCATGGAATACACTAAAGCCGTACAACGTGGTATGCTCTATATCTTCGTTTACCCAGGCACCACATTTAATATGGTGTTTTCTACTTCAAGGCTAAGAACAAACCGCGAGTAACGTGTGTGGACAGAGGGTTTTTAGGGGTTTTCCACAGGTTCGTTTTTTTTTGCAAAAAAGGTTGAGTTCATGTGGACTACATGGGGTCTGAAGCAGCTTTCCCCCACCCAAAAAAAAAGTAGTTGAGACAGGGAGTATTATTTGAAAAGCGAGTCCTGCTCATTGTATACGACTATCACTATAGTCTCTCTTGTGTTGTCAAATTATTTCCAGTTAACTCAAACAACTTAATTTCAACTGCGTTGAACGTTTTTGTGGGAAGACTGAATTTTAAAATCCAATTGAAGACTGAGTTGTGGGGCTGTTTCACAGTCCTAAAAGCTCCCTGAAAAAAGAAACTCTGCAGTAGAATAGATAGAAAAATATAGGAGGTATAATTAATGTCATATAGTGTAAAATGATTAATGTTTGAAATATTTTTACAACTGTAGGGGAGTTACAATCAAATCACGAGATAATGCGTGATATTCTCAGTCTAACTCAACGCCTTCCTGTTATGACCACAGAAATGTTTAAAAGCGACTTCTTTAATGTAAGTATTTTTACTGAGTATTTCTCACGAGAATACTGATTTTTGTGCATTTAGAAAGTTTTTTTAACGTAATAGTGTAGTAGATGCAGAATTTCCACAACAATAAAATAATATGTTTTGTTTGTGTAGCAATGTAATGATGTGGTTTTAATGTCATATCTTGCCACTATAACTAAAGGATGTAATACCATGAACGAGGTAACATGACTTCAGGTTTCCAACTGATTTATTTCAAAGTATCTGCCATGCAATCGTACAGGATAGCATCATTTTTACAAGCATTTTTCATGCTCATTAAATTTGGTTACCATTTCGTACTTTTCGAAAAGTTTCATCATACCTTTTTTAATGGACAGGCACTGCATTATACTTACGTAATAATTATATAATTTTGTGAAAACGAGCTTTAACTATATTTTAACTTTTAGTTTATTTCAAAGTTCAACGTTGTCTATGACCGGCATGGAGTTGGCCGTCGAATGAGAGGACTTTTCTTTTAATTTCATCATAAAACATCATCGACCTTTTGGTAATATTTAACTTGTTGAAGAATACGCAACATACCCAGAGTTAGAGTAAGTTAGATCACTATAAAGATGAATCGTTCATGAAATGAATGAATTGGAAGATTGAAATAGCAATCAAATGACGTTTCGGTGATCAAATAGACAGAAACTGCACGCGCGCGAACCGCGAAAAAATAGCAGTGAACGTCGAAAAAATGTAACACATTTGTATTCACAAGTTGATGTTGGGGAAAACAAGAAACTGTGTGTACAAACAAGATGCCCAGAAGGACGAGCTTCAAATCTCCAAACAATTTCAAGTTTTTCAAACTTTCTACGGATTATATAATCGACATTACCTGTAAATTCCGGAAATTTTTTCCATTTCTTTATAAGATTTCAAACTTGAGAATTTATAAAGTTTCAAGAAAACATCGTAAAATACACATTTAGCAGATGAACTGAATGATACTTTATTGAAATCCGTTGTCAGTAACCTTGGTGTATACATAATATAGTTGGGAACTAAAGGTTGTTGAAGCAAGTAATCTTGTTCAACTACGACATCTTCTAGCCAACTTTTTAATTTCTCACTCTTGAGTTGTGAATAACTTATAAATACCACATGGGCATGCTGCCCAAGAAACCCTTTTTTATACATAGTCACATGCTAAGCATAAAGTAAGATATTTAAGAGATGTTTTATCGATCAATCGATGATTAATGGTTTTTAGGAAGTCTTTTAGCAAGTTGTTTTTAAGATGAATGCTTAATTATTACAGACTTTATTAGATCTTATTAAGCTAATTAAAAACCTTATTAGCTAACTTGCAGAGATATTGGTCATCGATATGAAGTGAGAGGATTTTGGTTATTCTTTTACAGTGAGTTATATTTAATTATACCTGGAAAATATTTGGCTTAAAACATTCTAGAGTTGAAACGAAGATGGCGGCCAAGTTATCGTTCCGGGGTATAGAGTTCACAGGCTGTTCTTTCATGTTACGATTTACTGACTTCGGCACACTAATGTTCCGTTCTTTTATCCCAGTTCCAAATTCGTAATGAGATTAAGTGGTCTGCGGTACATTCGTGACCCGTAACGTGAAAGAATAAGAAAGATAGCCAAGATTTTATATTCTTAATTCCATACATCAAAGAAAATGATGTTACATTGATCACAGATTATGTCACCTAAGTCAAAGGACGGTCAACTGGAGTACTGGATAGATGTTACGTCAATTTGGTAAGCTCGTAATAATCATATGCCCCCCCCCCCCCCCCCCCTGTGAATGGAATTAAATGGAATAGCCCAGTGGAATAGCCCCTCTAAAATTATCTGGAATAGCTCAAAATGGCGGCTACCGTAAAATTTCTGGATTCAGTCAGTCCGCTCGTTTTGAATGTACTGTTATCCGTTGCGGGGTTTCTGTTGACGCTGAAAATTATTCCCGTTATGAGCGAAATGTTTAAAAATGCAGGATTGAAAGGCAGAGATTTAGGAAAGAAGGACAAACCTGAAATGTTAGTAATAAACTTGTTCATTCTTGACTTCATATTATAATTAAAGTTATATACATGAACCCCTAGGAGCATTTCCCCAGATGTGAGCAGTTAGTCTATATATAGGTTTAATTGAAAAGTCTATTATTTAATATGAACTGATGAACACGAAATTATCATGACATATTTATCACGTTTGGTCAGAATAGCAATGCATAGTTGATAGTTATCATGTCTTAGTCCTACGCATTGACCTGTAGGCAGTCGACTTGTAGGTCAGCTTCGACTCACTAATTAACTCCCTGTACCACAAAATGCCTGAGAGTATGTGGAGTTTCAGCAGATTAGCTAGATAACTGATGAAAATCCGGTCAGATGCATGTGCAGGATATAGGATTTATGTGCCTAACATTTACGTCAAATACTGGCTAATATACTGTTATATGTAATATACATGCAAATTATAATACCATGAGTTTGCCATATGAATGCACCAGTAGTAACGAATTTTAAATGAACTTGAAAATTATGTAAAGATGACATCGAAACATTGTTCAAATGAAATAAATTTATTATCGCTTTCATTTTTGACACAATATACTGTTTAACTAGAAACACATTACATGCTGAAACTCCTCACAAAACTTTAGCTAATAAATAACAATGACTTACCTCTGCCTCCATTTGCTTGATCTGGTATTACCAGGCATTCTTCTTGATTCTCTTCCGCAACTACACCATCATAACGCTTTCCATTTTCTCAGATGATTTGTGATTTACAGTAAAGTTAAATTGTTTTAAAATTGCTTTCCAGATCAATAGAAAGAAATTTGTAGAATTTGCAAAATGTAAAACAATCTTGGACTAAAATATATCAATTCAGACAATCACAGTCACCAGTCTATCCAAAGAATTTAATGATCGACATCAGCTAAAAGGTTGAAAGTCCAAACCGACACATAATGGCGGATGACTTTTGCATCTCAGAATTAGTAACCCTCGCCTCGGGCTTACACCCAGAGTTGTGCTGCTGGCTCAGGAAAAATGTATAAAAGAATATACTATTAAACATACTATTACTTCTGAAACATAGCATTTACCTTCATTACTGTTAGATATATTATACAAACCCAGGCCTTCCCAGAAAGGGTACGCAATTGCAATGCACGGCTTCAAAGGTTATTATTAATTTTTGCAAACAAAGTATTTCACTTGGTATCTGCATCCCTACATTGCATTTAAAAAATTTATAGCTCCAAATTGACAATATTTTGTTTTGATTTTGATGGGATTTGGTACCCCGAACAATGTGCACACAGCATTGTAGGATTTAGTGAAAAAAGTGGATAAATACATGCACTAATACCACAGTGCAAACTTTCCAATTTAGTCTCATTTTAATTAGCATTCTTTATGTAACAAATGCTGACTCCTCTGTACTCTGTCAAAATCTTTTGTAGTTGTGTTTGTGCCATATGAGAAATTTGTGCCATAGCCCCTTAGTCCATATGTCATTTTTTGTCAATGTTTGTCATCTTTTTGTCATAATTTAGATTTCCCTAGAGGCCTGAGCATTTCAGAAATTGACCTTTTTAGTATTAAATACTGTTTAATTAAGTAAAAAAACAAGGCTATTTTCATGGAGAGGCAATCTACTTACTTTTGCCACAGATCAATTGGAGGGACCACCTGTTTACTATGTCCAAGGATCAATTTTATTTTGTTGCATAATAGTTTTCATTACTAAGGACCTGCAAAATTTTGTAAGGGGTAGCCATCTCACAGATAACATTGTAATGTATTCTTATGGTAGCATAGAAATTCAAAATTTCTGAAGATTAAAATGTAGAAAAAATCGTAAGGGTTGAAATATCTTATACCACATCCGGACGACGGTGGACATTAAATGTTGCCCTAAAAGATAATGACAATGAAACAACAAAATTTTGTGTTTTAGTCCTGAAGCAATGGGTGTTCTATGTGGAGCTGTATACTTGATGTGTCTCTTTGTCTTCATACCTTTTCCATTTTGGACAGCATGGTGGGAAGAAGATACAAATGAATTTCCTCATCACGAGGTAATGTTTCACGATCACATTCATTTAATGGAAAACGTTTAGTGAGTATGATGGAATTCTATCAGATACATGTAGCTTGTTTTGGCTCACAATGTCTACTTGTTTGATTTTTTCTTTAAAACGTTCCCATATAAAGTGTGCAATTATATAAGATTAAGATGAGGTCAGCACCTACTGTATACATCTGAGAAACAGAATTAGATTCTGTTATATTTCAGTGTTTCAAGTTTTCACAAATATATTTCAGATATATACTGTATCAAGATAAATTTTCTTCTGTTGCAGTTTGTCCAGTGGATAGCTGCTATGTTATCTATCTGTTGTATGATATTTCTTGGATTTGCTGATGATGTATTAAACCTGAGATGGAGACATAAGTTATTACTTCCTACAATGGCGTCACTTCCTATACTCATGGTCTATATTGTCAACTATGGATCAACCACAGTAGTTGTACCCAAACCCCTCAGGTTAATGCTCGGACTCACGGTAAATTTAGGTAGGGGTTTTTTAAAGGTTTGAACTGCCAATGTAATGTATGTTTGGTTGTCCACTAGGGGATTTTGTGTGTGACCCAAGCAAGCACATAAATTTTTGCTACGTGATTTTGTAGCGAAAAAGTGAACTTTTCGCTAATCAATTACGTTGCTTAATTCCTATTTTCCCTTCGCTTTGCATGAACAAGTTCACCTGATGGAAGGCCGACTTGAAGTGGAAAGTTTATTAGTTGTGATTGCACCGTAAGATGCATTCATATCAATAGATAAATTTTCCAAAATTTATCACCCTATTAATGCACAAAAGTGATATATCCTAGCATTTGTTTTTTCTTTATATAGGTGCACTGTATTATGTATACATGGGCATGCTTGCTGTATTCTGTACAAATGCCATTAATATTGTAGCTGGTATAAATGGTGTTGAAGTTGGTCAATCGTGGGTCATTGCATTGTCTGTTATGATATTTAATTCCATTGAGTTACAAGGGGATTGTTGGCAGGCTCACCTCTTCTCATTATATCTCTTAGTCCCATTTCTCGCAGTTTCCTCTGCGTTGTTATATTATAATTGGTAAGTGGTCAAAACGACTATTAGTCCTGTACAAAAACTAAAATTGCTCGTTTTATGAAAACAAACTGGCCAGACTATAGCTAGTGAAGTAAGTGGTGTTAACGTTTGAAAAAATTACCTTACGGTCTTTTTATCGTGCGTGTTTAATTAATACATTTGAAGTGTTGATAACTTTGAATATTTAATTCCAGTACACCAAATGCAAACTTTGTTAATCATTTCAGGTATCCTTCAAGTGTTTTCGTTGGTGATACATATTGTTACTTTGCTGGTATGACGTTTGCTGCTGTAGGGATTCTTGGTCATTTTAGCAAAACATTATTGTTATTTTTTATTCCTCAAGTTTTGAACTTTCTTTATTCATTGCCGCAACTTTTTCACATTATACCTTGTCCAAGACACAGATTACCAAAGTAAGTTGTTTTAAAATAACTGCTCTAGTACCTACTAAATATGGATTACTATCACCCTACCTGTATTGATCTCGATAGATACCGAGTATATAAGGCATTTAAGACAATTGCATATTAAACTATTAAGTTCAATTTTCTTGTAGAATATTTTATGTTTGAACTTCTGCTAAAAAATTAGACTACTCGCTGTCGATATAGCTCAACTATACGCTCAAAAATCTCGAGCTCGTATTCTAATTTGTAAGAATCAAATATAGAAGTATTAAATGTACTTGCCTCTCACGCTGTCTTATTTTTTATTAGTAAACTTTGCATATGACTTTGCGACATTACTTGCCAATTATACAACTTGCATAAAACATGCGCAATGAATGCCGGCGCATATTCTTGCCATTTCTTATGAAATTTGTATTTTCAGGCTAAATCCAGAAAATGGTCTTCATTACACCAGCATGTCGACTTTTAAAGAATCTGATTTAAATTACCTTGGAAAGTTGAGCTTAGGAGTTTTTGAGACATTTAAGTTGGTTGATGTAACTCGAGATGTTGGCGAGGATAAGAAATTCATAGAAATAAATAACTTGACTTTGATCAATTTTGTTCTGAGATTGGCTGGACCAACAAATGAGAAGATACTCACAATATATATTCTTCTTATTCAGGTATTGAAATTTCTGTTCAAATGCTGGAGATAGCTTTGTTTAATGATACATGTAGGCGGCAGATCGTATTTTTACCGTGCATATTCATGTATTTTAAAGTTGTCAAATAAATTTAAATCGCGACGATATATTCTTGAGAAACTAGTCAAATATTGTACCTTAAACATCACAAACCTTATTTAATTTTATGCATTTTCTGACGGGTCGCCACCAACTTATACTAACAAGTTTCGTGAGTGGTTGGTTGTAACAATATAAGACAATAAACTGCAGAAATTGATTTTCTAAAGAATGAATCACAAACAATGATATTTTTGTTTCAAAAGGCAAATCACAAAGCCTGATAATTTTAGGTTTGTAAATTTGCGAGTTTCCCACCGCCCCCATCAACAACGATTGTTCCTACTTGCTTACAAACTGAGTTATATCATTCTACTATTCATTAATCGCTTCTGTTAGATTGTTCTGCTCTTGTTGTGTTGTGCTGTGTTGTGCTGTGCTGTGCTGTGCTGTGTTGTGTTGTGTTGCGTTGCGTTGCGTTGCGTTGCGTATTGTTTGTTCTATTGTGATACTGTACATTGTATACATACTTTCTATATTACCTATATTACTGTGAGGGAGATGCCTTGCATGGGACGTAGTTACTGTCCCGTTCGCATATTTCCCCTTTGGGCCATTGTTTGCATGCTCTCCAATAAAGGTTCCAATATCGATAAATTCCTGGCGAAAATCCTGTAAACTTTCGCTCATTACTTCTCAATAAAATTTCTTGAAACATTCTTATCAGAAATAGGTGAGAAAATTAAAAATTTTAAAAATGCTGCTATAGCCTGTATATTAGTGTATTGACAATATTCACGATATGGCCTGCCTTACCTTTTTTACCTCAAATAGAATTATATTTTGTATTTTCTGTTTAGGTTGGAGGAAGTCTGATTGCCTTCCTTATTCGCTACCAGTTGGCTAAATTCTTTTATGATGTATAACACACAACTGAACGTCATTAACCATATCACTACATGCATAATTCTGCCAGATCGAAGCTCATTGCCTAAACAGCTAAGCCAATAAAATTCCACACCAATCGAAAACGTTTTGTGCACAAACTAGTAACTGTTGTTGTCCCAAATGTTCCATTGAGGAAAACCAATAAGTTTGTTCTCGGTTTAAGCTTGTCGCCGTTTATAGGTTCAATACAAGAGAGATTGGCAGAGTAAGAGTCTATTGCACGATTCGTTTTCATGAATTATGTCATCCGTCTGATCGTTAGTAATCGTAATCATTAACAAAATTGTCAATAATTTTAATTTCTAAGACTGCTTGAAATCTGTAGTTATAGTGGGTTACAATCTTCAGATCGGCTGACATATCGTAAACCTCCGACTATAAGCCCCCCCCCCCCGTGTATACGTAAGTCCATCGCGTTTAAATATCTACGTATTGGTAACACAGACAATTGACAGTGTATTTTAACAATTACAGTGTATTTACAAACTAGGCCTTCTTTGAATTCATAGAAGACTAGTTTGTTTATTATTTTATTTGTTTCCGTTTTGGTATTTCAGTTTTACCGTGCTTTTTAAGATTGCATCACAGTTATTACTAAACCTCCCGTGTATAAGCTTCCCGCGTGTATTCCCTCTTCAAAAAACTCTTATACGAACTTGTATACGCCCAGATCTTATTGTCCGACGTTTACGGTGGCCTTTCAGTTCCTTGTATGTTTGCATGGTGATTATTTAAAAAATTCGCATATGAAGCAAGATGGTGCCTGAATCATTTAAAATAAACATAGTCCTTTTTGAAACATTTTTTGACTTTTTGTTGCATTTAAATATTATTTTAAAACACAAACATGTATAAATTATGGAGTCTGTGCTGCGTATTTGTTTTATGCATGTGTAATTCTGAATACTGGAAATCTAAGATATCTTTTTAATACTGTTTTATGAAAGAAATAAAAGTAGTAAATGTTTTTTTAGTGAAACATATCACATTTTTAACACACAAAATCATTCATGATTCATATATTGTTCGATAATTTTATTCTATCATTCTATGCGCGTGCTAATAAACTCGGTATTTGCTGACGTGATTTGAAATGATTGCGCGCGCTATTTTATTTTTAACAGTTCCTGTTGCGCACGTATGCTTAAATTGATTTTAAAAGTTTTACGTTTCAAGCCCTTGATAATTGCTCTCTGGTTAAATACGATACAGTGATCGTCACGAGGTAAAGAATGGAAAGGCAAACAAACTCAAAGAAAGGTAGGCCTATATATATTTCCGACTTTATTATACATTAAAACACAAAGGAAATCACAACCGTGGCATTGTCTTTATATCTGATTTTCACAAAACTTTTGCCTCGATTTTCTCGGCTTTTACAGTATCTACATGTCCTCCTATTTTTATGCAATTGACTGGCCAGAATAATGGTGGAACAGCCAGTTAATAATAATTTATTAATTTATAAAGCGCTAAAACTATAAATATTCTAAAGCGCTATCAGTACAAATTCAAATAAAATGTTATAAAATGTGTAATGATACCTATATATATATATTTAAAATTTACTGGAAATTTTACACTTTACCGTACCGTAGTCAGTACTCTAGGAATTACGAAATACATACGCCATCAAAACATTATAAAAGAACGAGAAACTAATCACGCCATCGCACACTGACGTTATTTGGGTACGGCAAAGTGTAAAGTACCCAATTTACTTAAAGACAAAATGCTTTTTTAAAAAGAAAGGTCTTAAGTCTGCTTTTAAAAGTTTCCACTATTGACGCTTCACGAATATCAGCGGGAAGTTCATTCCACAAAAATGGACCAGCCTTGGCAGTTCAGAGTTTCTTAGCCACAAAAAGCAATTGACTGGCCAGAACCTGCATAATGAACATGCGTTTAATGCGACATGGGTGGGGATACAAACTTAGAAGGTTTCGACTCAAGTGGCCCTTCTTTTTATTTCTATTCTGTGATATGTTTCTCGCATAGTAGAAATAGAGATACTGACTACTGTCAGCCCCAATGAACAATGTGTATATAATATGCTTTATGTAAAACTAACAGGTGCTTCTCGATCATGTCAATCCAACAATACCACAGCAGCCAGTAAAAAGGAGATAGGTATATGCTTTATTTTATATTTATGTAACAATTTTTAGGACAATTTTATCATTGCATCAACAGTTTCGAACGAGGGTCTTTCAAGGAAAATAAAATATTTCAATTTTCTTCATCTGAGCGAAGGGAAAAAAATTGCTTCAGCTCTCATTTCCATACGCCAGAATGAATAATTGTAACGTGTGGTAGACCTTTACTTCTTTTGTGTGTTTACAGATGAACGGCGTTTAAGGAAATTAAAGGTGTATTTAAGAAGTGTAAGCTACAATAGCTGCGAAGGTCTGCCAAAATATCCTACATTACCAGACTTGTACGAAGATACTATACTGTCTGAAGAGTTCCCATGTGATAGCATGAGACTATCTAGTCGACAGCACTGTGCGCCTACGCCTTTCTTGATAGCATGTTGTTTCAATCGAAGATATCCTCTCAACGCAAGAAAAGGGTATGTTTACTTTCTTATTAAGTGCTTATTGGATAAATATATCAAGAGGAAGGAGGGCAAACGGGACTCGAGGTCCCATGCGAGGCACTCCACCAGTTAGACATACAACTTATGGTACATACAACGATAAATACATAGACTAAAGTCTTCAGATAAACATATACTAGTTCTACCCTCGTAAAGGCTAACTCCTATATAGAAATAAAATTAATGGCTTAGAATTTTTGCAATATTCCTGCCGTTTAATGGAGCACAATTTCGTATAGAAGTATACGCAGCCGTCCTGCAAACAAACAAGACAGCAAGAAAATTGTGATGAGCTCTGCAAGAGAAAAGTCTCCTAAACAAGGAGATAATGAATCTCCTAAAGTGCAAGGTACAAGTGAAAGAACAAAAGAAGAAAATATTCACACGTCTGATAAAATAGAAAAGATTCATGAGAATGCTGCAGTTGAACGAGAGATAACAAAGAAAAGCGGAAGCATGAAGATTCCTGATCTGGTAAGTGTTGTTAAATGTGTTCAGAACTGTCCTTTTCATAAAATTCCGATCAGTAAACCTTTTGCGTTCGGCGTGTAAATAAAAACGACAAAGACTCTGTGCAGCTCATTTCAACAAATTTTACAAAGTAAACGTTGTAACCCTTTTTGTACGTATTTTTAATCCCAAGGAGTAGAGAATTAATTGACTGTACTAAACAAGACTGGTTATGCACTTCCATGGGCCATGAGTAAAGTATAATGCCAGGCCCGGCTAGGCTAGGGCATTGAAATTCTTGCAAAAGGAACATTTTAGTCGATATACTTTTTCCTTGTGTCTTGTAGAATTTTATTCGTAAATATTTTTACATTGTCCTGTTAGCAGTGGCGTGGCCACCAGGAGGACAATTTGATTGTCTTTACTGAGAAAAAAATATTTTGCATATTCAAGCAGGACCAAGTCACAGTATATGGAATGGACAGTAAGACCACTCTATTACTCAATTGAAGTTCGTGTGTCCACGCATATCGCATCTCATTACCATTATACCAGCCAGTCAATTGCATTTTCTAGCAAATAAAAACGCTGAACTCCCTGTTGGCAACCAGTAAACTGCATAATGTAGGGTTGCACTGCTGAGTGATCCTACTGTCCATTCACCTTCGTCCGCTACACCACAGTCTTGCAGTGATAACATGTATAATAGAACTTTTTTCTGCACCTTGTTTGATATTATCTTATTAACCTGTGCGTATCATTTTGGAATATATTTCGTATTTTCTGCGTCCTCTTGCATGCGTACAAAAATGTGAATCGAACGGTTCCTATTAACTCAGATATTCAAGAGCAAATGACCATGAATTATATTTTACATTCAATTTGAATTCATATTATTTTCTCACTGCAAGAAGAAGTTTGAGACTGACCTCAAGATCATACTATTTTTCCAGGACAACTGTACAGGAAGTAAAAAGAATCAGCGAGAATATCACAGAGACCGCAAGACTACTTGTATCGTGGAAACTACCACAGAAAACAACGAAGCTTCACTTTCCACAATTAAAGGAAGGCATTCTCGTGGTAAGACAGGAAAAGAGAAAAGTTCTGGCACAAAATGTAGGGAAAACGGTTTGGAGGACGAAAATGTCGGCAATACAAATGAAATGAATGAACTAAAGGCTGTCAAAACAACAGTGGAAGAGAAGAGTGAAAGGATAAAAAAAGCTACAGAGAAACAAGAACAAGTAAGTGGAAGAAAGGAAGACGGGTTTCAAAAAAACGAATGCATTAAAATAAACAAAACACAGGAAGAATTTAGCGATTGTTTGGCAAACGAAGGAAGAAATAATGATACATGTATTGGTACAAGTCCTGCCCTCAACGATCATTCGTCTCCACAAATATTACTTGCGAAGGAACAGGACTCTATCGTTGAACGCCAAGAGACCGGAAATATAACAGGAAAAGTTTCTCAGAAGGCAACAGTCACATCTCAAAAAGCGAATACTGAGCCAGGTGTAGGCCACACGAATATGTGTCCTAAAGTGGGGAACGAGCAGAAATCTTCAGAGCGATGTTCTCAGCAAAAACAGAAAGATGAAGGGGAGATTATGTTTAATATCTCAACTGATCTTTCTCGGCGCACTTCGTCACGTCTAGCGACGTTATGTAACAGGAATACAGCTCAACCTGAGGACAAGGAAAGAAATGTACAGAAAAGAGATGTCAAATTTGCGGAGAAAGTCAACTTGAACGTAAGTGAAAACTCAAGATTACGAAGTAGAGCTTTGATTAAACAACCTGGTCATGAAAATCGCTATTGTAAAGGTCATCAAAGTAAAAGAAAATAATTGACCATAAACTCTCAGTTAACTATGAATATTTACAGAATATGTGAATAAAATTATATATTCTTATAAGTAAAAAAAGTTGCCGTTCTATAATATAATATCCTGTATGAATAAAGTATACAGTAAATATAAGCTGGTAAGATAACTTAATATTTATAATATATTATGCAGGTATATTCTTTTTAAAAATTAACATTTACATCTACATTTGTTAAAAATTTACAGTTACATGTGTCATTCACGCGAAGATACCGGTTTTGTCCAAATCACTGCATGTGCAGGTTAAGTTGCTCGCATCATTCCGACTTCTTTGCTGTACATTTCATCATGAATAAGATGCTACGGTGAGTGATGCAATGCTTGAAAATCAGGCAGTAATGATGTAACATGCTTTCTTAAATTATTTCTTCTTTTCTCACGTCTCTCTTCCTCTCTCAACAGTGGAATATATTTCTTCCAGTATATCATCGCCTTGCGCAGTAACCGTCTAAAGTGATTTGAATTTTATAGAAATTAGGAACCATAATGATAAGTAAACATCATTTATTCAATATTTTCATTTATTCAATCCTTGCTCTCATTTGACGTCCTAGTTAAATTCTCAAGGGGGTCAACTCGAATTAAATTTTCATAATATGTGTTAGCAATGGCAGCGAAAACGTTATTCATTTGCTCCCGTACAGCATAAGCATCAACACAGTTGACCTTGACCTCTTTCCCTCCTTGCACCTAGATTTACTTCACAATGGTATAGTGAAGCCGAAGAATGAGACAATTTGTTCTCGTGTTTTTGTTGCCCCCGCCGTCAAATTGATCGCAGAACGGAAAAAAAACACAGAAAAGATCTTCATGTAATAACAGACTGCATACACCGTTTCAAATGTGCCGAAGTTGAGCTGATTTTCTCCCATGGTATAAAACTTGTGTCAATCTGTATCAGTTTGGACTACTACAGAAGACTGCTGACTGTACCGTCCCGATACCCTTACGGCTCTGATAAACATACTTTTCCTTGTGTTCGTCAGCTCTGTTTTCTTTATCCCAATACAGCAATCGTTCTTCAATCGCGAAATCCTGCCATATTCGGATGTATTTCCTAACAATGAAACGCCGCGAAAATTCTGACGCCACTTTATCCATTTCCACCAAATGGTTACGATACTAAAAAGAACATGAACATCAATATCAGTTTCATTCTTAAACACCACGTACATACATTTACTGCAAAGCTTTATTTATACATGGGACGTGTGAATTTAAATAAGTTGCATTGAGGAAGATCAGAGCTTACGGATCGAAAGCTTTGCAACAATAATTTACCTGGTACTTACCTGGTGTTTCCCCAAAATTAGACTGTAGCGCACAGTAACGTGTAGTAACATTTATCCGTTGATCAGGTTGCTGAACAGCTGTTAATAACAAACTAACCAGTTGCAATAACATAATGTTACCTTTTTCCAAGACTGCCATCCAAAACGGAGTAGTGCTGTTTTATGCATGATATCAGCAAGTTGATGACGTCTTTGAGATTCTAATTTTGTATAAACCAGCCACTCACGAAAACAAGCACTTTGCAATTTCCTCTTATAAAGCATTTCAGCATTGTTCATCATTTCTTCTCTAACTCGTATTAACTTTTTCCAAGGTTGAACACCAAAGTTGTTTAATAACGTTTTTTGATAATGCTCGTCCGCTTTTCTGTTCAGTTCTCTTAACTTGTCAAGTCGTTGTTGCTTCTCAAGTTCACGCTGAAATATAATCACATGAATTAGCCATGTCAAAGTTATTTTGATGGAGTTGTCTACTTGCAATTAGACGCATCAAAAGATGTATATTATGCGGCAGACTTATATTCACTATGGAATCTTGGAGGATTTAGGTTTACTCTTTGCAAGCACATAATCTCTTTTAAGAAGTTCTCACCGTATTATCCATCATTGTACCTGTTTTGCTAGTTTTATTTCCTGTCTCTTTCTTTCTGACGCTGCATGTTTTTCCGCCAAAATTTCTCTTTCTTTTTCCTCCTGTTCTTGTTTCAACTTCGCCTAAAAAGGGAAATATTTCGTATACATTCAAGATTTCCTGGAATGCCTCTAGAAACATGACAGGAAAATTTCATGACACGAATATCACAGCACGGGAATTTTACCAGACAGTGAAAAACAGCACGTGCAATTACTTACCAATTTCTCTTCTTCAGCTGCTCTCTTCTTCGCATCTAAGAGAGACTTCCTTTCCGCTCTTGCTTTTGCTCGCTCGTCCATAGCTAAAGAAAAGTATACAGAAAAGAGATGTTCAAAACACAAACAGAAAGTTATGCCGCCGATCAAATCAATCAGTACTGTACCATGACCACCATTACGTAAAGCACTAACCCCATAGGCTTATACAGCAGGCAATATTGATAACAATAATTTTCATCATGGTGGTCATATTCATATATTGGTTTTCGTCCAAAAATTTCTTTTGAAATCAATTTGATTTGAATTCAAAAAAAATTTGGTGGACAAAACATTAATACAGGAATATTCATCCCCCGCCAATTAAAGCCCTATTTACGGTCCTGTCGAAATGTTAATCCATTATCCTCTCACCAATACGCTGAGCATAATAATGGGGTTTAAAACCGTGAAGGATATAAGTATATAATGAGACATATTAACTTACCTAAGTGTAATGGCTTTGTCGGCGGTTTCCTTGACGGTACGTTCGATTTACTTGCGGCCGAAGACATTGAACGGCTACTCGGTGGTTGCCCACTTCCCTCTGAAATTACATTTTGATTTTTTGTACTAACGCTATCTTTACAAACGTTTTTCTCTTGTGCGATATTCCTACGAGTATCAACGACTACTTGGTCAGATTCACTGCTCGCCTCATTTGGAACATCGCCTAAGTGGATATTTTGGGTGTGCATGTTAACATTTTTATTTTTAGGCAACGCAATCATTTTCTTCTCAGAGCTGTTAGATGATGGTGAATCTTTATTACGAGGTTTACTATTCTTTATTGTTGTTATACTACTTTCTGTCCGCGCCGTGAGTGAGCCGAGGTTTTCTAGCAATGCGTTCTGCTTTTTCACTGGTCTTCTACTCTTCATTTCTTTGAGTGTCTGGTGAGGCCAGGCGTGTCTTTGCGAGTTTTCGTTTTTGGTCATGTTTCGGGAAGGAAAGGAAGAATTCCTAGGAAGATCTAGTAGTTTGAATGGCTTTGAGGAAATTTCCTCCTGCATAAAAATATAAAACAACAATTGAAATAATAAAACAACATAATGAAATAAACATGAAATAACAATTAGTTTTGTACGTTAAGCATTTTAGATCATTTCCAATAGACCTTAGTAGTGCTTACGTCACCCGGTTTTCAATGCATATAAATACATTTTCCCACATATTTCCCACATTGCATTGCAATTCATCGTTTAACTCTGGCGTGACGTAAGGGCCTCTAACGTCTATTGAAATGCAGGTTTAAGTCATTGATGTTTTAGATTTGATTAATACACAGGCGGAAAGTCCCCCCCTCTCCCCTACCTCGCACGCCTAAACGTTCTTCACAGCAAAATTTTGGAGTAAACATGTAAATTATGTAAAATGTAGAAAACACATTCCAGATGTAAGAATTTCAAAAAAAAATTCCACAAGAGCATGTCCCATGGCGCCCCTATTGAAAACTTATGGGTATTTTTGGCAACCAAAACTACTTTCGTTCCAGTCTTACTAAATCCTGGCTGGCATGAGCATCGCGTTCGGATTCACAATCGTTTTCAGTTTTCTTATCTTGCCACAATTGCCCAGAAGAAGCGGCTTCTAATAAAGTGGCCATTTTCTCAGCTCTTTTATCATGTTGCTCTTTAAGCGTTCTCTCTTCCTTCACATTTTCGACCCAAGATAACCAAGCTGAGAGACAACGATGAAACAGCATTTGACAATAAAATCTGTCAGCAAGCACTTCTTTTCTGATAACAAAAATCAAAACAGTAACTATTTATGCTGCGAGGAAAAAAGCGAAACGCAATACAATGGATCACCTATGACGTTCTTTCATTTCTTCATTTAGAGCTCTTGTCTCGCGATCACTTCTTGAACGTAAAACGTACGTCCTCCATGCATTCCAAATACGCAATTTTCGCCTCCATTCCAGTAAGGCATGAGCTTTACCACATTTGATCTGTTTGTTAACAACCAGGGTATACCACGATGAGAAGCAGCTCTGAAGTAGCTATAATGAAATGATTGCTTATAAACAAGAGAAGGTGGAACCCAAGCAACACATAAATATGATATAGTAAATATGATATACCATTAAAAGATTATCGTTTAAGTTTATAAAAGGTTTAGTGTAGTACGATAAAAGGTAAGGTAACATCCCATGATGCATACAAGCCAACAAACATGCAATATTTCACAACATAAACTGAAAGGTACACAGTATTCCACGACGCGCAGAGTACTACTACTTAGAACAGAAAAATACTTGTGTTTGCAGTGACGTATATGCCGAATGCTTGTTTAGAACAATTTGTTGTATATGGATGACTTGAAGCTATATGCTAGATCAGATGTTGTTCGGGTTTCTCAAGGGATATTAGAATGCAGTTTCGAATGGGCAAATGTGCTGTCTTGTAGCTAAACAAAGGATGAAGGTTCACTGTGAGGGAATTGTTTTACCAGATGGCGAGGTGATGGGTGAGGTGGATGAGAATTGGTACAAGTACTTGGGTGTCTTGAAAGGTACAGATATTATGTAGAAGGAAATGAAGGCAAAAATGCACTCTTTTGTAATTCGCAAACCAAAACTATAGCACGTATAATAATAATAACATACACGTAAGAAACAAATACCTTGAGATTATCCTGCTTTCTTTTTTCGTTCTTCTCTTGTTGTTTTAGTAACTTTTTCTTCATTGATTCTTTCACTTCATTTTCCCGTTTTAACCTTTCCTGGTTTAGTTCTTGATGTTTTTCAACTTCCTTCTTAGCAAGTTTCTTCACATTTTCTTCGCAATTTGTCTCCCTATGTTAAGTGGTTTTTAGCCAAGATCAGTTTATTAAATTTTATAACATCATTTTCGGTATATTTCTTATGAGCAGTTTAGAAAGGTTGGTGTTTACGGCTGGGTCAACCAATTGAAGATACTTAACCTAATAAATAACTCTTTTTATTATATGACAATGACGCCATTTTACCAAATAAGATCACGAGAACACGAAAAATCTGAGAGCGGATTACACGGTAAAAGCCGTATTTGCCCTCGTCTATACCGGTTTTTCTGGTATAGACGAAGCAAAATTCCGACTTTTTGCAGTCAAAATGGAAAATGTAAAACGTGATTGACAGGTTTTTGTATTTGTAAAAATTTATCCAATCAGATTAAAGAATGATGATGTCAGCGTAAACGGTTTTTCCTTATTTAGTATGCAACTCGCAACTTGTTTTATTGTTGTTCTCATTTCACTTGAAATAATTTGCCGTTCACAAGGCCACATACATGCAAATCCTCCGAAAAACGAAGGAAAAGTTCTTTTTCAGGTATGTCATATAATAAAAATCCCACGTCTCATATAATAAAAATCCCTCGTTTCTCGCATTTTTCCTCGCCCTTTTAGGGCTCGGAAAAATACGTTCGAAACTCGTAAAATACTCGACCGGATTATCTGTCAAACCATTCAATAAGATATATGGAACTAACACTAACACTAGAACATATATAACCTCATTTAGTCACAAGAATTACACGAAGGATCTGCATCATTGATCTGTATAATACTGGATCACGCATTCATAATTAAATTTTGAAGTCATCGCCGCTATATTGGTACTCCAGGTCCAGTGCTCTTTGCGGGTGTAAGAATAAGCTTTTAAGCAGCGTTTTCAATTTCCGTAAATTTCCTTAAAATAAGGAAGTTTATTTATCTATTGAAAATGCTGATTGTCCGCCATCTTGGTACTCCAAATTCGTCATTTCTGCTGGCTTCACTTGATGTCATTGAATGCGTGATCCAGTATTATACAGATCAATGATCTGCATCTTGTACGTTCAAAGTTCAAAGTAATACAACGTACATTACCTAGCATAGTATTTATTACGCAGTACATTTTCCTCTTGCATTACTCGTCTTATTTTTACCATTTCTTTTCTTATTTCTTCTTCTTCTCGTTTTAC
This sequence comes from Muricea muricata, assembly GCA_963855995.1. NCBI lineage: Eukaryota > Metazoa > Cnidaria > Anthozoa > Malacalcyonacea > Plexauridae > Muricea > Muricea muricata. The sequence goes on along the minus strand of OY979718.1, from coordinate 56,069,235 downwards.
ACTATCCTGGCGTTGTTTTTCCTCACGTTGCAACTGTTTCCGCGCTTCTTCTTCCACTGTTCTTTTATTCATTTTTTTCACATTTGCTTTTTCCCATGCAACTTTTCTTTCGTTTGCTCTTTTCCTTACCTATATGTTACCAATGAAAAACAATAAAGCAAACCTCAATACGTAGATATGTTGCGTCTCTCTGATTCAAGCAAACGAGACTAAACGGCTTGACTGGTCGATTAATTGCAGCAATGGCATTGGATATATTACTCAGGAAACGATTTTTATATACTCTCTAATACATTGTAACTTCATAGTCCTTGTATGCTCAGAGTGTTCTTTAACACCTGACTTGCCCTTCACCTGTTCATGTCTCAACTTCATTTTTGTGGTTGGATCTTCAATAATCTTTCGCTTGGTCTTGAACTTTGACTCATCATTGATAGAGTTTAAATTAACTACATCCCGTTCCAGCATATTATAAACAACTTCGTGAACTGCACTTTCTTCATCGAAATCATCATCTAACTCAAATACTGAAAAAAATAGAAACCGGGTACATTCATTGAGAATTTTGAAATAATAAGAATCAAGAAAAAAGAATCATGCTTTTTCATTCACCAAATTTTCTGTCTGTATACATCAATTGGGGGGGGCATATCTAAATATTCGTTTTCTCGCACAATTGATTTCATTTTACACATATTTTAGCATCTTAAGGCCTTATTAGCATTATCAAGCGAAAAGGTACAGTACATAAATTACAGTAAACTATGAGGAACTTGTAAAACAGCATTGGTATTTTCGAATTAAATGAGCTTTTTATCTTTTTGCGAGTTCAATATCCTTGGTCTCACTGCTTATCATGTATTTCTTCGACAGTTAAAAAATCTCTCGGGTAGACATCGCTGTACCTTTTTTACAAACGGTCCCAGAGGAAGACACACGACACAACTACAAATCTCCAAACAGAGAAGTTAACATAACTGACGTGGCATTTCACCTGGTTTTTGAACTTCATCTTCATTTTCTTGATAATGATCACATGATGAGTAAAATACATGAGGGTTCTGTTCACGAGACACTTCATTATTATAGAAAGACAATGATGTGCCTGATATGTCATCTTGTATTTCACATTCAGCCAGTAGATCATCCACATTCTTTTTCCTTATCCACTTGTCAATCAAACCTTGCCCTGAATGAAGATAATATAAAGATTAAAGTTTAAACTAGTATCAGTGAATGTTGCAGTGTATGACGCATCTTGAATAACCAACTAGAAACTACAATATAACGACCATTTATCTTGTTACCAATTTTAAACATCATATTTATTGAATTAAATAAAACGATGTTACATTTAATTCCTCGAGCTGCAATGATGCGATAATCCCAGCATTATGAGCAGCATCCTAAAACCTAAACAGAACTAATTTTTTTTCAGAGAAACTTAACAATCACCGTCCATTGGAAGTGTTCCTGCAAAACATGTTTCCATTTATTTGATCATGCAATCATTTACAAATTTGACTTTCTAAACTTCTTGTAAAATTTTTGAAATTTCTGTTATTTTAGGAACAATTCTATTAGCACCAATGTAAGAAAAAATTCCTCCCTAAAAAACGCGAAATGAAAACTAAATAATGGTCATTACAGATATGAGAATAGAGTTCTGTGATGTCACTGCTTAAGTGCAACAAGCTGAAAATATGGTGCTGCAATAAACCTTAGAAGTGCTTATGGCATACCAGTATCAATCTGGGTACATGTAGGACAAAATAATTTTGACAAGAAATTGTGACATAGTATAAGCAGTTTTGAAGTCGCCTTAAGAATCCATAATTATTGTTCCTTGTTCGACTGATTCATCTGTCTATTTAGGATAATTGTAATACTGCACCTTCTAAAACAGCATCGTCATCAACATACAAATCTCTTCTTTCCAAAAGTTCACGTGCGTTATCGCCAAATATATCTTTTGAGGCATCATCACACGCCCTTTGAACTTGCTGAAATAAATACGACATACAAATAGGGAAAAAATATGTATGGCTAACATATGAAATGTTGCTTTGATATGTATGTCCTTCCACTCATGCGGAACGAGTTATACGATACACAATGCTGTATGACGTCAAATCTTTAAAAGGGATCATTCAAATAAGCTCTGTGATGCCTAGTGAGTTTGCATCTCGTATGCTGCAGCAGTAATTACTGCATGGCGGAGTTTATCTTCCGTTTACTTTGTTATTTTATTATTCAAGAAGTAAAAAAATCTGTGTTTCTACAGGGTGAGTCAAAAAAAAATTGATGCTCTTTCAAATTCAAATAGCTGCGAATTTCATTACGGTGTATTCCCATGGGTATACAGAGAACAGATCGTGACTTTGTCTTGTTTCTGACAATTCTTGCACGGCTAAAATTATGCGTTTTAACTTCCACTGGGAATTAGATTTTGTTTTAGATCAACGTCTGTCAAATTGCAAGAATGCAATGTTGCTAGTTTGAATTTCAATGGTATCAGTTTTTTTACTCATCCTGTACTGTGTACGTAGTCACGAACTGTTCTCTGTATACCTATGGCAATACTTAAAGTTCCATAATGAAATTCGCGGCTAATTTGAATTTGAAAGGGCATCAGTTTTTTTTTACTCACCCTGTATAGAGTTATTGAAACATGCAGAACGTTTGGAAGAAACGAGAAATTTAGACTTGGATCAAGGCCGTCTCTCTACTGGATCCGAGGAATCGAAATGGGGGAAAGACGGACTTGGCTCTCCTGCAAGCGCGCCAATTTCACTGACCTGTTTTTCGGCCAGTTACACATCATAAATTGTTATAACTAGATTGAAATAATGTATGATAACAACAAAATGGAAATTACAATGCATCTTGCTAACGTGTATAGCGTATTGTCTTTCGACTTCATGTTTGGTTCAGTTTAGTTTGCCTAGTAAAATTTCTAAAAATAACAAAAAATAGATCAGAGTCAAGTTAAATAGGAGGCAAGAGAGTAAGTTGCACTGCAGGTGAGCCAAGTTCGTCTCTCCTTATGCTTCACCTCGCTTTCGTTTCCTTGAACCCTTTAGAGACAGACTTGGTCCTAATCTAGGAAAGCTTGTGTTCATGTTTTCAAAAAGCTTTCTATAAAACACAGTTTTAATCAACTAATTAGTTGGGGATTTCGTTAAGCATCAAGTGATGCATTACATGTTTTCAAACAGCAAACAAACATATACTGAAACATACCTTCACCCATTCTTGAACATTCCCACGTGATGAAAATATCTAGAGTACAATTGCAATGTTTCACTACAAACACATCTTGTAATACATGTGTTGTTATTTATTATATCTAACATCAATTGATTAATTGTATCATGTCTACAACTTCCATGCAGTTTAAAAAGATAACATGAAAGTGAATAATTTATTTTTCACATCTAGATTTCTCTTATTCTGGTAGTTGTTCTAGAAGAATCACAGGAAGTTTTTGCACCAATGATTTTTCGAATTAAACGTAATGCTGAGCCAAAGCAAGTTAGGACTGAAAACAAAGATGTGGCTGCTTTCACAGGCTATGGCAAAATCTGCACACCAAAATTGCATTATGTTGCATTATGTAAACATCAAACCTGCTAAAAGGAGACCTGTTAAAAGTCATGTTTCCTAGCCTAATCAATGCTTGAGATCAATCTATACCAGCTAACAGTGCCAAATAAAAAATGAGATAATTCTGAGCCAAAAATATGCATTAAATTTTATTCCTGTAGCTATTTTGTATTGAAGATCTAACAGAAGTAGGCCCTTGAAATCACCCTGGATAACAGCTTGTCAAATACAAGTATACAGAATTCCAAATTAAAATACAGTATATATTGCTCAGAAAAAACCTTAAAAACAGGTTAACGCGACTGCATGGTACGGGTTCATCAATGCATTCCAGTTGCAAAATTTTGAATAAGACTGGCTATCATAGGAAATTATTGCAATATTTAATTCTTATATTTATTTTATACAATATTTTTTGCTTGCTTTGCTTATATATGAATCTTCTTTCAGAAAAATGAGGAATCAGCAAAAGTGTTTAGATAAAGCCCTGATTAGCGGTGTATATTCATTTATTATTCATTTTGTACTATATTCCTGTATTCTCATTGGTTAAGAGCCTACAGATAATTATGCGTATTTCGGTACAGACAAAATAAATCTTGTATTTGTCAAGGTTAAATTTTGAATTTGAAAAATAGGATATTTATTAGTCAAGGTCAAATTTTGTCATGTCCATACGGTCCCCGCATATTTTTTCACCGGTATCTCACATAAATTTCAAAAATGCCATTATTTTTTAAAAAAAAAGCTGAAAAAAGTTTAAAAATGATTTGTTTTATTTGTACTTGCATCGCCGATTTTTCCTGGTGATGAATAATAAAAGAATTATTGAATTCGGCTTTCACAGGATACTCAGAATTATTCAGACCTCGGTCAGCGCTATCTGCCTCAGCTTCCCTTCAGCAGATAACGCTGACCTCGGTCTGTATAATTCTGAGTATCCTACTTAGCCTCATCTAATAATTCTTAAATATTCTCGTTCTGCCCAACAAGTTTTTGAATCAAATTCAAATTGATCAATTTGAAACGAAACTTATGGGGCAGAACATGAGTATATGAATATACACCCCTTCTCCATTAATGTTCTAGCTATGAATGTGGACAGAACACAGTTTGCAACAAAGAGGGGAACATGTTTTCAAGATTCCTTTGGAATGCATTTTGAACATGTTCAGAATGTTTAAATTACTTTACTTAGGTTATTTCTGAGCAGTGCTATAGGAAAGAAACTATGAAAGTGTGGTAAATATGTATGATTTTTCACTATACTGGTAGAGGGTGTGTGCATCCAAATGCAAAATTTTGCATAAAATTTTGAGTAAATTGATCTGTATTAAATAGTAAACCTTGACCCCGCAGAGTGGAAAGTTTGTACAGTACAACCGAGATATTGGGCACACAATTTTGATCTCCTCTATATATTTTTTATTACATGTCGTAAATCTCGGGCGCGCAATTTTCAAATTTTCCAGTCTCGTTGACCCCTGAATTCTTGACTTCAAAACAGGCCAGCCACGTCGTTGGTGCCATGGTGGTGAAGCACAAAAGAATATTTTAACAATTTTTTTGTAGGCACCAGCCAGCGCGAACGAGCAACATTGTTTAGTGTGATCCGCCTGACAAGAATACGACTAAACAGTGTTTGTTAAATACAGTACTGTTAGTCTGTTACTAATAGTAACTCACGGGCTTATTTTGCTGTCGTTTCCAGGTATAAGTTGAGGGTCGAGACGCCATTTACCATCATGTAAATATTCTAGGAAACCATATCATATCATGAATAGGAACATACGTGCCAAAAATTAACATTAGCCTTTCAGAAACAAGAATTTTTATAAAACCTTTCAATTTTGTAAACAATTTTGGTCGCCATATTGCATTATACCGCGCAGAGAACTGGCTCGAGAGCTTAAAGTACGATTCTTTATGTAACATAGCCAATCTCGTTCCCCGAGCCTGCGATCCCTTGGGAAGGAAACGGAGGCTCTGGGATAATTCGTGATGGACATACAAAAAACTGTATGTCACCTGTACGGCGCATGCGATTCAATAAGCCGCAATAGTCTTTTTCTAAAGCTTTTTGGAACAGTACTTTTACTATTTTGTTTGTAATGTCAGTGGAAAATATTAGTTTATTTAATTCTGTGTTGGACGAAGCGTTAGAGCGACTGGGTAAGAAGAATCTCAAACTGAAGGAGTGTCAATACGAAGCGGTAAAGGCTGTTGTTGTCGACCGGAAAGACACGATTTGTATCTTGCCTACTGGTTATGGAAAGTCACTTAAATGCCAGCTTCTTCCCTTCGTCTTATTGAACTATTTATTTCCAACGCATGCGCAGTACAGGCGACATACAGTTTTTTGTATGCCGATCACGGATTATCCCAGAGCCTCCGTTTCCTTCCCAAGGGATCGCAGGCTCGGGGAACGAGATTGTAACATAGCGATATGCTATTCCTTTACTCCTTGATAACAGTATATCATCAGTGCACACATCAATAATGAAGATTCTATTGCCAGCTTTGAACTCAAATCAGTAGTAATGATGGCATTAATTAGACAGCAACTAGTCTTCAAATTAATGGTACGCAAATTTTAAATCTGCGCTGCGCAGCGCCGGGCGTAGGTAAAAGACCCTGGGTACGAGGTTGCGCAAAGTCTTAGACTTGAGATGATCATAAAACTATATTCCAAAGTATACGAGACCTTGTCATTGTGTTTTAGGTCCCCCGCCTATCTACAGTGTGCATAAAAAACCTGAACCGTCTCAAATTTAAATTAGCTATAACGTATTGTAGTAATAAAAAACCACGGCCAGCCGACAATTTAAGAAAATATAAAAAGAAACAAATTCCGAAAAATAAAGTCATCTTGCAATTCAAGATATGAATAAAAACAAGACAAACAATTGAAACTGTAAATTTTCGACTTTATTTCAAAGTCATCGTCAGACAAAATGCAGTTGTTGGGTTTGCGGTGGTTGTCATTCCGTTATTTAGACAATAACTTCACTTCTTATATTTTTACATAAGGATTTATTTCTACAACACTATCTCACAAGAAAACACATGACCGAGTAAATGTAATACACGATGATTGTTTTTAGCTATTTATATAAACATCGCTTTAGAATCATTTAGAATCAATTTAGAAGGACCAGACTTTAGAATTGTAATTTATGTTTAACAAGCTTCCGCACTTTGCAGTTTTTAATCAATTTTTAATTAATTTTTCTCTTCAGTATTCGGTCCTGTACGCATTTCAGTGCCAGTTTGTAAAGAGACCCGGTGGTGGTGATGCTACCCTCTGATTGGCCATATATATGCCTTTCACTCCCAGCAAAATAAATGACCATGCGTTTGCCCAAATGTTGCAGGTGCATTTCATGGAAATATTGTTTCTTGGTTGTTCATTTAATTCTTCTTCTGTACACTCACTGGCAGCTAAAGGAATAAGGCGAAAATTAATAAAAATACAGATTCTTTACATTTGCTATGGATATTTTGGCCTCATTTTGTAATATCAACATGCAAACCCACCTAAAATCTAATACGAATTAAAATCATAAACAGTCGGCTTTTTCTATGAAAATGAAGTCACAAATCTGGGACACAATTTCCTTTAACCATAACTAACTAAGAACTCGACGAATTTATTTTCTAGCGTTTGGTTTCTAGTGTTCTGACAAAGTATAAAGAATAAACAGTAGGTCCACGCAGCAGTGCAACATCCCCCCCCGGAATTTTATGCGATTGACTGGCCAGAACCTGTGTAATGAACATGCGCAACTACATTAAGCATGGACATTCTAAACCCACTTAGGGGCTGATTACATGATCCCACTTACCCGGGATTAAATGAAGCGTAAAATGATCTTGAGGTATTGAAAAAAGTCATTTTATGAATTACGAAACAGCCAAAGTTAGAATGCCTTCAGTGTTGATGAATGAAAAAGATATATTTTGCAAAAATTTATGCCTGACACTATTTTGTTTATTTCATATTTCGGAAAAAACAAAATCTTGAGCAATCGGAATTAGACATTTTTTATACCATAAACTATGACTCATTTCAATACCTCAAAATCATTTTACGCTTCATTTTATCCCGGGTAAGCGGGATCATATAATCAGCCCCTTACTTTAGGCATATCCAGGAGGGGAACACAGGGGCAGCTGCCCTCCTTGCCCTTTGTTGACGGGAGCAGCTGTGCCCTTTGTTCATAGATATTGAATTATTTAATTTTGGCTCTACGATTAAAAATCTATCCCGAACTTGGTGGACACTGAACAACAACAGGATCAGCGGTACAGTGCTCATTAAGAAAACCCCATAGTTGCAAGAGGCGTTGAAAATCTTATCAAAAGACTCTAACGTCAATTCTGAATGTCGTGCAAGATCGAGAGGTATGCTTAAGAAAGTTCGATCAGTGCGACCGTTGTACAAACTAGTGGTGGTTATTATTTAATATGTTTTTATTAGAAAATAATTCCAAGACATTGCAATCTGCATTAGTCACTGCAGAACAAGCAGTTTATAGTTTAAAAAAAATTAAAGTGCGTCAACAAGAGATACGGTCAACAAAAGAGTTTCAACGTCTGTACGATCAGACAGTACTAAAAGTTGGCTGATTTACGAAATGAGAATGAATTGCAAAAGTGAAAAAGACAAAAGCCAGCTGCACGTCGTCTGTTTGACATTTTTTTACCTGTTCGAGTTCAACATCATCAGTAAAACGAAATGGATATTACAATACAATCATTGCGCCTTTATTGGAAAGCTGTTGATTCTGTGGTAGAGGCATTACAGAATTTACAAGCAACACAGTCATGTTTTTTACAAGCAAACAAGGAAGTTTCCTCAGAAGAAGTTCGACCAAAGTTAAAAGGTCTACCTTCGGTCAGTTCTGGTGAAGTAGCTGACAAAGATACCAGTTGTGCTAAAGCTTCACAACGCAGGATTTAATTTGTGTTACCTAAAAAGAGGGTCACAAAGTTATCAATGCTTTGTGAAATATTCAATCATGGAGAGAGCACCAAGGAATGTGTTTCCAAAGTACACAATGTTTTGCATGTACACTAAGTTCCGCAACAGCAGAAAGAAGTTTCAGTTTCATGGCTCGCACGTGTAACGTGCTTGACATCGCACGTGTAACCTTAGCTTAATTCTTAGAGAACAATAGGATTTTTACTATGCTAATTAGAAAAAAAAAAACGGGCGACACGAAGCGCGACGGCGAGAGTAAACACTGCATGCTATTTTTCAGTTGGAGTGAAAATTAATCCGGCATGAAAAGTAATCCGGTATAGGGGCCCAAAAAACAGTTATATCATTTACCGTAGCCCCAAGAAAAGGATTTAACGGAAACGTTTCGCGGGTTTATGCATTTACTTTGCTTTTCTTACGTTCTGTTCCTTCTTATTTGCATTTGAATTTCATCATTACTTATATCCTGCTCTTGTCCATGATTCAACTAATGTGACTTGGCATTGCTATTGGCTTTTGAAAGGACTTTCACTAACCATGAAAGCTATTGAAACTTGGGCTCGAAGTTGCTATGTTTTGTTTATTAATTAGAACCGTCCTGGTTAAACTAAAAGTAGTCTTGCTGTACAGAATTTTTAGAGATGCATGTTGTTAAACAATCTTATACATTCTCCAGATCTTTTAGTTTACGTGTTTAAATCTGGCAGAGCAAAGACTGTCTAATTTTAAGGCTTTTTTCAGCTTTGAGACTTCTTCAATATTTACGTCTTCATTATTGTTTTCACAGAGATTTCCTCAGATTACTCAGGTCACTAGCCAAAATTTAAACTTCGGCTTAATGTGATTTCATCTCTCAGCCTTAATATCGCCATGAGTTTATCCTTGTTAACCTTGATTGAATTTTTAATTATGGTCGCTTCTTAAAACTGTTTGACTATATTATTTACCTAATTCGGAGAAATCGTAATCACTGTAAGCCATTTATTTTATTCACTCTGCTACACTAGGGCTTGTATAATTTAGTTTCACCATGCACCAGGTGGTGACCATTTTCCAGTAATTTTAACTCGTCTGCTACGAGTCGAGTCACTTCACTTTTTAGGGTACATTCTCTGTTAAACTGTAACGTAAATTCTTAGCCATATATTTAAACGAGTTAAGTGGTGTTCTTAAGAAAGCAATACGGGAAACAACTTTCCATGTCTGCACAGTAACACGCCTCTGCAAATGGGATATGTGTAATAAGTAGCAGCCAGCTCGTAGCAGTAGCATGTGATGGACAGAGGCTCTGGCAAAGGCTGGTTGCCACATGACCAAAGTTTCTGATATATTTGGAAAACAGAAGTTACATAAGTACCCGTGAAGTTGCAAGGAAAATTTTCCAACTATATTGGAAATTTGGGCATGTGACAACCAGCCTTTGCCAGGGCCTTCTACCTCACGCTCCACCACAGAGGCCATGGGAACGAGTGAAAAGTTGGTTCCTTTACATTCAAATTAGCCGTATATAGCGAGTGTAATTTGACAGAAGTTGCCTAAATATATCTCATGGGGATACGAGGCATATGAAATAAGTGCACCATTGATACGATTGTATTTGTGGGTAACACTACAGTCGCTATGCAGTTAATATTAATATACTGTATAAGGCATAAGGCGCATACACAGAACAATCTATTTCACATGAAATTATAGCTTGTGCAGAGTGCACGCAAATAAATATAACCCCCACACCAATGATCAAGTCGGCTTTACGCCGCCGGCAAACGGCAGGATATGTCTCGTTACCGGCTGAAAGAAAGCTGTTTTCAATTTCGAGTTCAACAGGAAATTGTATCCTAGAGAAAACATGTAAATTACTGTAAATTATTTTCTGAACGCTTTGAAATATTTAGTACCTGTATACTCATTAGGCCAAACAAAAATTTCTGCTACAAGATGGGCAACATACGTGATATACATCTTGTTTCGTACAGAGAGAATTTCAATCCTGCTTTTCGTGCGAAGTTCTTTCTAATGTAGCGTACAAGTCAGATTATATATCTCGATCAGTAGTATTTACTGAAATCAAGCAGTCAACAGAGAACGAGAATATTCGAATCCAAGATGAGTAGATGACAGTCATAAGACAGTAAATCTCAGGACATTTCACGAGCAAAAAGACAAAATATGGAATAGAAACTTCACGTTTCTTGTGAATAGCAAAACTCAGTCGGGGTGAAAATAATAATCATAGACATAGTCAAATAATTCTTTGTGTGCCAATATTACTTGGAAAAAGTTGTTAGTATTATCATTAATGAATTTATAATTACCTTCTAGAGGAGCCGAACAGTTTAACGATAATTGTCTTACCAATGATGCCTTTTCCGCCATCACTTTAACGAATCAGTTTCGGAGTATACCACAGCTTAGAAGACCTTAGAAGGTTTTAAAACTGGACTCCACTAGTACTGCAAAAGGTTTATATTCAGAATTGAAAGTGAATATCAAAATTAGTCAGTGGCGCATACATTATACGTATTTGACATGTATGTCAATTGTATTTTCAAGTGTAACAAAACAGATGCTTCTATTGCCAATATTTATTTTATGAAGCGCGTGTTCCGACGTGTTTCTTTATAGTGTGAGGCCTAATTGATATCCGTGTTAACAAAGCGCGTGAAATTATGCATTTCCTTGGTATATTGTGTTTGAGATGCTCAGTTTAGATGTAAATGTTATGGAACAGTAAAAATTTGATGATGTAATGATTATTATATATATTCCATGTGTTTGTCGTTCAGAGATATAATATAACATCCAAGCCGATTAGAAATGGGTTGGGATAAGACGCGGTCCGGAATTCCGGAATTGCGGAAGCGGAAAAAGGGATAAAACGCAGGAAATGGGATAAAACGCGGAAAAGGGGATAAAACGCGGAAAAGGGATAAAACGCGGAAAAAGGAATAAAACGCGCAAAAAAAGGCCAGGGATGAAAAAGATTTAGAAATAAAATTAAACAAGTTCACAAGTTCACAACTTTATCACGACAAGAATTCAACAAACATACAATAATCTAACTAATTTACAAATACCAAAGCCAGTTTTCAACAGAACAAATAAAGGAGTCAAATGTTGTTATTTGCTCAGTGTAAAATCATGGCTTAGTTCCCTACACACGGTGCAGGTTTTGATGTATTTTCTTGTGTAAATAACAAAAGAAACAATATATTGCGATCAACTTTAAGGTTTTTAGACTGTCGAATTGTGAGTTCGTGGGTCGCTACAAGAAGACTTTTCAAAGTTCTAGCTGAGGTTTTCAAAAAATAGCAAGCAAAAAATAATTGTCCTTGTAAGGCAACAAACAACATACATACATACATACATACATAAAATTTTATTTAAAACACGCTAGCCCCAACAACAAGATGCTGGTTTCCATGGGGGGCGTGTGGACAAGTTACAAATACATAGACATATAGTATTTAAAAGGAAGAACACACACGTACAATAACAAATAATTGAAAAAGAAGGTAAAATATATAACTAATTACAAAATTATTAAACGGGGTTTTAAGGAAGTGTCGAGCACCAATGTCAAATGAGCCCCTTAAAGGAAGTCAAAGTATTGGCTTTTTTAGCTTCGACGCTTAAATTGTTCCACAAGAAAGCCCCATTATAGGAAAAACTCCTTTTTTTAAATTCAGTTTTGGGTTGAGGTAGCACCAAATCAGTATCACTATTTCGTAAATTATAAGAGATGGGACAATTACTCATTTTGTAAAACATGCGATTTAAATTTGGTGCAGCTAAATTATTTAAAGTTTTATACATGAAAATTGATTTCAGATAGTCTCGCCTTTTTTCTAAGGTTTCCCAGGCAGGTGTCTCGAAAACGTCAGCCGTCCTTATATCATAAGTTGCTCCCGTTAATATTCGTGCTGCTCGATTTTGATATTTTTGTAATTTTTCTTTGAGTCCTATCCCACAGTTGTCCCAAAGAGGGCTACAATAATCGAAATATGGTTGGACTAGAGAATTATAAATTACTTTCAGCATCTCGGGAGGTACAAAGGGTTTTACTCGCTTTATGGCTGCAATGCCAGCGGCTACTTTTTTACAGACATTTCAATATGACTGTCCCAACACAGTTTATCATCCAAATTTACTCCTAGACACTTATAGTTGGTAACCCGGCCTAGGAACAGGTGTACTGTTAATTAGAATAGGCTCATTACAGATATTATTTTTTATATTATAAGAGGATCCTATGAACATGTATTTTGATTTTGTGGGATGGATTTGTAGCTTATTTTTTCTCATCCACCTACTCAAATTTTTTGAATCTTCGTTTAATTTGGAGATGAGATCACTACTGTTATCAGATGATGCATAAATTTCAGAATCATCAGCATATAGGGAGGGAGTAGTGTTATTCAGACTATCCGGCATGTCATTTATATATAATAGAAAAAGCAAAGGACCAAGAATAGAGCCTTGTGGAACTCCGCATATTATCTTTTTAGAAGAAGATAACTGGCCATTTATGATACACTGTTGTTCCCTATCTTTGATGTAGGAATCAAACCATTTCAGCGCATTACCAGAGATGCCAAAATTTAGATTCATTTTGTTAAGCAATATTTCATGATTTATTGAGTGAAAAGCTTTCCTTATGTCAAGGAAAACCACACAGTTTATTTTCCCCACATCCATATTACTCAACCAATTATCGCACATTTGTATAAGTGCGGATACAGTGGAATGTTTTGGACGAAATCCAGATTGATGTTTTGAGAGTAGGTCATCGTCAGTTAAATAGCCATACAATTGCCGAAATATTTCCTTCTCAAAAACTTTACTTATTACTGGTAATATAGAAATTGGCCTGTAATTTCCACATTTGGTTTTATCTTCAGATTTGTAGATTGGAGTTACACGTGCTCTTTTCCATTCGTTCATATAAATACCACTTTCAAGTGATAAGTTAAAGATATAGGTCAAAGAAGGTGCAATAATTTCGGCAGATAATTTTAAGATTTTTGCTGGTATTTTGTCAAGTCCGGTAGACTTGTTAGCTTTCAGGTTGTTCAAGATCGAATAAACGTTATGAATTTCAATTTGGCTAAAATGAAAACTGGTATTTTGAGACAAACGAGCACCAGAAACATTTTCATTATTAAGGTCGTTATCAGACTCTTCATAAAACGAAATGTCATTTGCCAATTGTGGACCGATATTGATGAAATAGTTATTTAGTGATTCAGCGATAAGTGTGGAAGCAGTTATAGTATTATTATTTAACTTAAGTTCATTTATATGGGTAGATTTACTATTCTTACCAAGAAGTGAGTTAATTAAAGACCAGCTTTTTTTGGATCTTTAATGTTCGCACAATCACGGATTTTATTAACAAAATATTCGGATTTAGTTTTCCGTATATTTATGTTAACTTATTGCGTGACTTTTTATACATTTCCCAGTGATATTTAGAATTATGCTTAATTGCCTTCTTTTTATGGTAATCCCTGTTCCTTATTTCATTTTTGATGATGGTAGTCATCCATGGGACGGCATTAACGTTAGTTCTTTTATATCTGAGAGGTGCGTATGCATCAAGAATTTCAATGAACAAAGACTTCCAGACACACCAACATTCATTTGGATCAGAGAAAGTGGAGATTATTTCCCAAGGAACTTGCGATAGATCGTTATAAAAATCTCTGTCAGAAAAATGTTTAAAGTCCCGTACCTCTCTCATAATGGACTTTGACTTTGGGAATACAAATTTTCTTACAGCATAAATTAGACTATGATCAGAAATTCCTACATGAGAAATGCCAGAAGAAACTATATTTTCTGGAGTATTTGATGAAATGAGATCAATGGTTGAGGCTGACATTTCCGTGACTCTAGTGGGTTTGTTACGTATTCTTTTTATTCACAATATCTACGCGAGGTAGGAGATCTTTACAGGTATTAATTCTACAGTTCAATAGTCGTCTTCTTCTTCTGAGTTTGTTGGTCTGTCTTCTCTTTTTCTGTCTGTTCGTTTGAGTAGAGTTTTCACTTCTCGGTTACTCTGCAGCTACTGACTGTCGAGGTTCAGCTGGGGTGGTCTTTTATACTAACGGTCGTGGGAGTTTTGTGCATGTGAACAGAATGGTGGGCTGATGTCGGCTCAGCCAATCAGGTTCTGGGTTTTTGATTTCTGAAATCTCGCACCAGCTCTTTTCCTTTATTTATTTAAGGCGTTGTCGCACTGTCTCAGTCGGTCGTATGCTCCGTCAATATTATTTTAAAAATGTTCACAACATAACTTATTTCGTTGATTTCCTTAGTAAAACTTAATATCTCTATATATATGAACTCAACTTCAATGTTTGACTTTTACTTTCCTACAATTTTACTATACTACATTATTATGACGTAACACCTTTATTACCTGGCCGCGCGAAATACCTCTACAAATGATTGACAGTAATGCCTCAAACCTGTGCACGTGTAAGTACAAAGTTTGAGTTACATTGGAATTTTCCTTATTTACAACAAAACAGTATTTCCCTTCTATCAAACATTGACCGTTCAAGTATCATTGCTTATACTGTGACGCAAACGGAAGAGATAACTGACATGTTTGCGCAAGATACCAATTTATAATTTCCTTTGTGTATCTTCAAAATCAAACATGCCCATCATCTTTCCTGCTGACGTCTGTAGTGTTTATCTTGCCTGGAGAACTTAACTTAGCTATTTTTATACTATTTATGTACTGCTTCGTAACAGGTTCATTAATAAAGTTGACCATTTGGTATAAATTGTTTAAATATGTAATTCTGTTTGTGCATGCATCAGGAGGTGATTTACCAAGATCACAATTTAAATCACCCATTATAATCATTTCTTTATATTCAATATCGCATTTAAAGAGGAATAGTTCATATTCATTTATTATATTTAACTTCGAATTTGGAGGTCGATACCAGGCACTTAATAAAAACGGTTTACTGTGTGGACGTTCAATTTCAATACAAATCATTTCTAGTTTGTCAGAAACTAGGTCATTTCTATCACGAAAAGATATCTGTTCTCTAACATAAATTACGACACCTCCTCCATTCCTGTTTCGATCATTTCTAATTGATTTATAACTAGGTATGTTTATTTCAGAATCAGGTATGGAGGGATCGATCTTAGATTCATTAATAGCAAAGATATCAAATACATGATTACTTAACATAATTCGGATCTCATCAATGTGTTTTAATAGGCTATTGACATTGAGGCTTTTTTTAGCTATTGACATTGGTAATATTATTTAATGGTGACTCACATGCTTTAGACTTATCTAGTGAATCTATCTTCGTGTTTGCATCGACTAGGTTGGATTTGTCATCGCCAGCGTAGTGAGATACTTTCCTAGTTGTAGAAGTTGAGCATTCTGAAAATCCTGTTTGCTTAATTGCTTATTTCTGCGTTTAGAGTATACTCTATTACGTAGAAATATAAGTTTGCCATATCTAAAATGGCAAACTTAATCCAAACTCTCTCAGATACTGTAAATGAGCCTGAGTCAGGTATGGCACAGTTTCGTCAGACAAAGTTGTCGTTTGTGGACTGAAGTAAGGCTGCTTTCTTCTGACACAGTGAACGTTCAAATGAAAATAAACGTTCCCTTCTTTAGTTATGGTTATGGTTTATTAACACATTTAGTAGTAATTACGCTAATTTACAATGTGTTTATAATTGCAAATTTAGGTATAAAAAGGTACATATTCTATATATTTACATGACATTCTTTAAAATTACTACTAATGCATACCTATTTGTACATTAACTGATAAAATTTAAAAATGATGATCCCAATCAACCAATCTAGAATTATATAAGTATATACAGTAAACTAAAGGACTGTGTGTAAAACGTTGGGTTTAGAGAGGAAATTATATAATTTCTGACTGTTAGCTCTTGTTTCTTTTTGCCTAATGTCTTTGGTAAGATACTATGGAGCTTATAGTTTGGTTCCAGCATTTGACCCTCATTTCTCCGGTAGTATTTTCTCGATACTGCCTGTTCATTCTAGTCACAATGACCAAGTCGTGAAGGGGACTGGCAATTATACCTCCAGGCTTCAATGCTTGCGAGCAGCCATAGCACAAACGCATTAATGGTAAACATAATTGCAACAAAATAATACGGAAGCTACTCTGGAAACGGTCTCATTGCGGTATTCTGGAATGTGTAGTGTCAATCTTTGCACTAAAATACTCATGAACAAGAGACAGAACACCTGATCGTATTAAAGTGATACACCCTCAACGATGACAAATCCGCAATGCATCCGACCACAACTGGTGGCAACCAAACCTCCGTATTCAAATCCATCGTTCGTAAGATCTGGCTTTCAATACAATCATCCAATCAGGCTCGACACCTCCATCGATGGTACACACACGACACCGTATTCTGGTCCATCCCACAGCAGCTCATCACAGAGTAGCTTCCGTATCATTTTGTTGCAATTATGTTCACCATTAGTGCGTTTGTGTTATGGGTGCTCGCAAGCATTGAAACCTGGAGGTATAATTGCCAGTCCCCCTCACGACTTGGTCATTATGACTAGAATGAACAGGCAGTATCGAGAAAATACTACCGGAGAAATGAGGGTCAAAGAGGGGAACGTGTATTTTCATTTGAACGTTCACTGTGTCAGAAGAAAGCAGCCTTACTTCAGTCCACAAACGACAACTTTGTCTGAAGAGACTGTGCCATACCTGACTCAGATGCATTTACAGTATCTGAAAAAGTTTGGATTAAGTTTGCCATTATAATTGTGGTTGTTTGTTCACTTTGTTGCCTTACGAGGACAATTTTTGCTTGCTATTTTTTTTTGAAATCCTTAGCTAGAACTTTGAACAGTCTTCTTATAGCGACCCACGAATAGCAAATAACACGTAGCAAATAACGACATTTGATTCCTTTATTTGTTCTGTTTATTAATGTTTGCAAAAAACCTAAAGCCTTTTTGTTGAAAATATAGTAATTCTCTTGTAAACTGGCTTTGGTATTTGTAAATTAATTAGATTATTGCAAGTTTGTTGAATTCTCGTCGTGATAAAGTTGTGGACTTGTTTTATTACATTTTTAAATCTTTTTCATCCCTGGCCTTTTCCCCCCGTTTTATCCTCTTTTCCGCGTTTTATCCTTTTTCCGCGTTTTATCCCTTTTTCCGAGTTTTATCCCTTTTTTCGCGTTTTATCCTTTTTTCCACGTTTTATCCCTTTTTCCGCGTTGTATCCCTTTTTGCCGCGTTTTATCCCTTTTTCCGCTTCCGAAATTCCTGAATTCCGGATCCGCGTTTTATCACAACCCATTAGAAATGTCGTGTACTATGGTCACAACCTCGGCATCATCAATGGCGGCGCCTTGCGGATCTTGAAAATTTTGGAAATCCTGAAAATCTCAAGGATTTCGCAAGTGACCGCTATAGGTCTTGTAGAAAATCACCAAACGTACGACTTAAATATAGCGTTTATTATACCTAATTTGAACTAAACAATAATTTATTTCGATACTCATAGCAAGTAACCAATTAAAAGGTACATAAAACAGTAAACTGTTTCTCGATGTGCTTAGACATGCTCCGAAGTTTATGGCACTATGCCTATGGCTAAGAAACTTTTTGAAACGGCAGACAAATTTTGCGAAAGTAATCATCAAAAGAAAGCATGTCAACAGAAGAAGTGATTATGGTTTAGAAATGCCGTGCTAGTATCACTTTCATGAAGATGCATTCTCGTGTCCGTGGTTGAAGGGAAAGTTAATACAAGAAAAATTTAAGGATCTTTAAATTGCTTGAATAATACGTCAACACAAACTAAAAATACAGTTGTCACTTTCAGTGATTACAGAATTTTGAGATAAATAAGACTTTGATAAACAAGATGTTGAGTGTTGACGAGTAATGATTTGAATACAATATATTTCCACTGACTGTTCGGAAAATTTCATAACATTTCCAACATTAAGTGGCATCTCCGACGGGACACGATATGACTGAAGAGAGTTAGGAGGAAACAGAGTTGAGTAAACTTTGACGCTAAGATGAAGCTTCTCAAGTTTTCTGGGGACAAAGCTAGTGAAATAATCGATGGTGTAAATATCCTGGCGATAGAACGACAGCAGAAAAACGTTGAGCATTGTAATAATAGATAATATTTCAGAATATTTTTGAAATAGAATCGAAACACTGCGCGTCCTCAAAGACAAACGTTAAGTCGTCACAAAAATATTTCGTACACTTAAATTGGATTAAACTTGCCACCAATCCCAGTTGACTCGATAGCTCAATTGGTAGAGCGGTGGTCTAGAAACCCGAATATGCGAGTTCGAACCGCTCGAGACAGCGAATTTTTCGTTGTTCTTTGCAGTGCCAAATTAATATGAATCTAGTTTTTGTAATAGATGAGATGGATGTATTGCAAAGAAATATGGAACAACTGAAATTTCCAAACAGAGAAGAACCAGATACTGTTGTGAAATGGGATGCAGAATTCGACGCAGGGACGAACAAAAAAGATGAAGTTATAACAAAATCGACGGACGCTCTAAACGAGGTAAGATCCAACCATACTATTGGAGAAGGGGGTCAGCAAGTAGCCGAAGAACAAAAGGAATGTGCGAAGAGCAGTTACAGTTTGAGATTCGCCAACTTGAGATTTTTGCAGAGGTTATATTTTAAGATGCACAAGTGGCACTCAAATGCTCGAAAGTCAGAGTCATCCAGTAAAGTCAACAGAGAAGAAATGGAGACATTTGCGAAGCAACAGCTTGGAGTTACGAATGGAGATCAAGCGGGCATCCTTGGGCTTCCCTGGGACAAAGAAACGGATACCATCGGTTCTCCATCGAATTGAACCGAGTCAACTAAGCAAGGCATTCTCGGAAAAGTCACCAAA
Source organism: Muricea muricata (assembly GCA_963855995.1). Classification (NCBI taxonomy): domain Eukaryota; kingdom Metazoa; phylum Cnidaria; class Anthozoa; order Malacalcyonacea; family Plexauridae; genus Muricea; species Muricea muricata. Next base: position 56,049,705 of record OY979718.1, on the reverse strand, counting down.
ATCTTCGATCCACTGGGACTGGTTTCACCTGTTATCTTAACTGGAAAGTTGATCTATCATGAAGTATACAATGCCAAACTAGCACAAGATACAAAACCAGTCCATCGATGCTAGTGGGAAAGGTGTAGCAGCAGCAGTCTACGTTGTCCAAGGTTTGGTCGCAGATTATCGAAACAAGATCTGACTATATCTAGACTAGAACTTGTCTCTGGTCACATGGCAGTTCATTTAATTTCAAATGTGAAGACAGTGCTCATCGGAAGTCAGCAACATTGCTGTCTTGATAGCAATGTCGAACTTCACTAGATTAGTGGAAATGGAAGCTATAAACAGTTTGTAGCAGACCGTGTTTCGAAGATCAGACAGCCACCAATGTAAAGTGACACTATGTCAACACCGAAAAGAATCTTGTGAACACAGTGTGAGAGGGATCGAGAGCCACCTGGATCCCAATTGTGATTTGTGAATAGTGTTGCGACTACACATAACGTTTCCAACAGATGCTCGAAGAGGAAAATGCGAGCGTAGTACCGTAGTACAATCTGTACGAGCGATAAAAGAGGTAGGAATGAAATGGGTTCTGCCGTCAGAATCCGGATTACATTGAATCAGGGTTATATCCAGTGGCGCCATGAAGGAGGGGAAGGGCATTAGAGACAACAGCTCACTGGTTTTTATAGTATGAATGTTAAATAAATGGGTTTATCATGTGTGTGATTGTATTATACATCTAACAACAGAAAAATAGTCGATGTGTAGATTTTTCGGTCACAGTTACCAGTGAAATTTATTCCCGAGACAATTCTTCTCTTATCACCGTTTATTTATTCTTTGTTCCAATTATGAGGACATTCATGCTCGGTTAGAACCGTTCCGTCAAATTCTTAATAAGAATAGTTACCAACTCGGGAGTCGGTTTCACCGTGCGTACTGGAAGTATCGGAACCTAAATTTTCTGTTTATTCTGACCAGACCTAAGAAAGTATACTTATTTCTCCTTACTTTTACTGACGTTCATTGTCCTCAAAATGACAACCAAAATAAAATCTTCCGCCCATGTTCCTGGTTATCATTGGATTACCTTTCTCGAGAATGTTTGCCTCCGAAAAACTGTAGTCCTCGACAAATATTAACTGTTTGGTCAGTTCTCAACACACTCCTCCACATAGCTTGGACAAGAGTTGTATGTCCTTTGGGACTGACTTCGTCTAGCTGTAGTTCTATATACTGAATGTTAGATAAATATATTGTTAGTGAACTTCTAGTTATCGTTATAGTTATCGTAATTACAAAACAGATCTATTATGTCTGAGACTGGATATCATCGCAGGTTATTTCGAGGATATAAAGGTGCTGAATTGCCCGCTCTACATTACTGTTGGTTGTCTTGACTTTCGCTCCCCGAGTTCCCGTGCAACGCCGTAATTTCCCTTTATGGGACCCGTCACAATCCCGACTTTCCAATTTCCATGCACGTTTCTGTTCTTACTTTCGTTTGATCACCGTTGATCTCTTTCTCGACATAGCAACATGTTTCCCTGCATCGTTAACGTGACATTCACGAAGACTTCGCACGTACTCGCGCCACCATCATTTCCACATCGCTTGTTCACACCTTTTAAGAAATTTCGCTCGCTTCCATAAATCTTGATTTTCTAAGTGGTGTGCCTTCAGTTCGGGTTAATGTTCAACTCAACAGTGATTCAGCGTTAACACTGGAAACTCAACATCATCTTCGAGATGGCTCAATAAATGATGATTGTCCGCCACTTCTACGTCGAGCACAACGTCTTCGAGCTCAGCGTACATCACTAAATCGTTGCCAACAGATTTGCAGAACGCTTTTTTAAACAGGCCAATCAATCGTCCGCACTAACTCCCCACCACGAGGCTCGACTCAGGTTAAACACCCATGGATTAACTAACAGGCACTCCGAAACCGAAATTTGCGGAGTGCCCATAACACTGAAATGCGTAGTCACCGTCCCACCTTGAAATATTTCAACTGTTCCAGTTCTTTTTCGTTGCTACCGTTTCTTTCGCAAACTTTACCCTCAGTCGCGATCAAGGTAGTTTGCACATGCTGGTTTTACAATCAAGGAACTGTATCTTTCGGTTTTTCGATCTTTTATTTCAATATAATGCGTAATTGCGTTAAAATAACAATCTTTGGCAGTCAAGCATTCTTTCTATCTAGTCTATACTTCAATCTCAATCACATTGTCAAAGTGAATCTCTCCTTTACTTCTAAATACATCTCTATTTATAACATCATGCCAACGCCTCTCAAGTTATAGCGTTGACAAGTGCATTACAAGTTTCCGATCTTGGCCGCCAAAGCGGTGCAAATTTTCTTTGGCGCGTCCGTTGTTTATAATCTTTGGCATGTGCTAAAACCTGGATTATGGACTGTGGACTTCAAAATAATTTAGCAAAATAATTTGTATATACCTATATCCAGCTAATTCGAAAAAGATTTGTCCTTCTAAAATCTAAATTGCAAAGTTCAGAACATGAGGTACAACATTTGTGTTCTGATTTTAAAATAAAACCAGATTAAATGGTAAAGACGATATTATTATTTAAAACTTCGTTCCTCGTAAGCCATATAACGTGAACCAAAAGTCTTGAAGTCAGCACATAGTGTATTTTAATTCGTATTTTGGATTAGGTAATGTAGATTCTTAGATTTTTGAAGGACAACCTTGTTTGAACTAGCTCTATGCTAATATTCAATATCACATATGTTTAATGATTATTGTTGTATCGTGTTTGGTTTATTTGCCGAGAAGTCCTTATTCTGACGAAAAGCGAGAATGAAGTTTAGAAGGGTTTACGTTTATTATTAAATGCAACCTTTTCGATCGAACTTGTTTGTTGCGAGAGAAAGGGTCGCATCAGGTGCAAAACGCAGCCGGCAAAACTCGTTACCTTAAATTATACATAAGATAATGCTGTGCTATCCTACCATAATTGCATGGCCAGCTTGTAACCAACGCTTGATACGAGCTACGAGACATGTCCTATTTGTCAATAGCCTGGATTGGTAGTGAACGACTGAACGTTAAATGATCATTTAATCAAGAGGGTCTATTATACGGGGTACTCATCTCCGAAAACTATTTCCTTATGCAACCTTTTCTCGCGTATCAAACTTGTTTGATTTGAAAGAAAGGGTGGCACGAGGCGCAAAACCAGCTATCATCTGAACTAAACTCGTTAAAAAAACACACTTTCATGCGCTTTCCTTCATGCTGTTATACAATATGAAAATTATATAGTGCTTTTTACCTTTTACCACATCTGCGCATGTAACCTGGACTTCCATGATCAGCGTTTCAACGGGTCAACCAAATTAGTCAAATCCAAATAATAAAGCCTGACGTCTGCAGTGATTAGCCAACTCAATAGGTATATAAAAACCTAGAAGCGGGTGTTCGGCACTTGTCCTTTCGACAAAGGTGTTAGGTGCAAGCGACTTGTGAAACGAAATTCGATCTTTTTTGCATAAATTTAGTTGCGCGTGCTCAGCTGTTTTGTGGACAATGTTTTAATATAAGTGATTTAGGAATGGCGACGCGGCTGATAAGTTGCCATTAGTTCTGTGTTAAAAAACAACATATAAAACAACGTCATATCCTTTTATTTAAAGTTTGTCTAAATCGTTCAGAAACTATTAATATCTGTATCCCCCCGGTTCACCCAAGAAACAGTCCATAGTCCAGTCCAGGTTTTAGCACATGCCACACAACTTGTGCCCGCATACAACACCTACACCATACAAATATTTCACACTAAAGTTAACATGATTTCCGCGACAGTTCCTGCCGTCTCTCCGGCCGTCATCAAGTCGTCAACGTATAACTCGTCACGAATTTCTTTCACTAGTTCAGGCTGTCTTGTGTCTCAAAACTTTAAAAGTTCATTGATAAGTCCATCGAAGAGAAATGTTGAACACGTCATTCCGAATAAGACACGAGTAAACCGACGGACTGAAACCTCGTCATTACTTGGACTATGCCAAAAGAATAGAATGTCGTTCTTCTTCTTTAAATGCAGACTTGTAAAAACGTTTTCTCGATGTCGCCAGTGTGTAAAACGGAGCTAGTGGAATCGGACCCGAACAAGATCGTTCTATAGCTGATTTTGTAGTGGCAGTCCAGGATGCAAACACCTATTCAAAAATGGTTTATCGCTGGACTCTTTCGCTGACGCGTCGTAAATGATTCTTAAATTAGTAGTTTCCGCTGACTGATTAAATATACCTTTATGTGGAAGGTAGAACTTCTTGTCCTTCACTTCGTTTGGAGCTGGTACTACAATATCTTGCTCCAAATGCTCTTTGTTAACGTTATCATAACACTCTTTATTCCCCTCACGAGTTAACTTTCTCGCCAAAGAGTCAATCACGCCGTCTGCTACCACAAGCCGTCCAGCTTGCAATATTATCGTAAACTTTTTGACGATGAATGTTTAGACATATTTAGACGGCCGCTTCAAGAAAGAAAAATAGCACGAATTTCTACATAAAATCTTGATACAAAACACCTTGGATAATTTGTCTGTATTTGCAAACTGTTTTTTGTGGTCGAAATATGTTTAGAAATACGTAAATTTCAGCAATAAAAAACGACTTTTCATGAAAATTTTAATTTAGGTGGTATCCAAAATACTCGACAAACGTTATCACCGGAAAGTCATCGAGAAAATGATAATTTTATTGCGCTACTGTGTGATACTTACAAAATTCCAACAAAGTGATGATAACATAAGATTACAAAAGTCCAGCCGATGATTTTTCCGACTTTGTCGACTACGTTTGTCGAGTATTTTGGATCCCTGCTACGGACATTAAATTTCATGAAAAGTCGTACGTATTTGTAAACTTATTTCGACACAAAAAACAGTTTGCAAATATGGACAAACTATTCAAGGTGTTTGTATCAAGTGTTTGTGTAGAAATTCGTGCTATTTTTCTTAAGCGGCCGTTTAAATGTGTGCGAATATTGATTGTCAAAAACCAACATTAGGATAATTTTAAACAAATGATGCAACAAGTGAGACGTAATGGCACAATACCTGTAAGCTGGGTGCTTATGCTGCTACCCTTGTACTTTGAATTAGAAGACAAATATGGTATCAAAATGGTCAGAAACTCAAAATTGAATTTTCATTTTCTAAAAAAATTCTTTATTGCATGTACACGCCCTTCTGTAAACCAGCATATTGTTCTGTGAGGATGGCTCGTCTTTGAAATAAATTCCATAATAACAATAAAAATAAAAAAAGGCAAATACGGGAAAGTCCGAAATAGTGAACAGTTACGTAAAAGAAATTTTAGAATTGCCCCATATTACATATGTAAATCCAGGTAAAATCGCGGAATTTAAAGACAAGCGCTGCAGGAACCCATGAGAAGAAACGTGCCGATGACCCTCGAGAAATTAGCTGCCATTAAGGGGGACTAAGTTTGCATCGATCACCGGTCCTGAGTGGGAAGCGTGGGATTTTGTGAAGTTAACCGAAGCTCATCGCCGCTGGGTAAAAAGAAACCCAGACGTAACGAATGACAGAGAGCTACACGATATTTTTTATGTTACATCTCCTATAATTTTTGATGCATCTTTTTCCTCTATATAATATATAATTTGTATAGTACTAACATACAAACATATCTCGATTAGTATTGTCTCTGTAAGTTTTATAAAGTAGCTATGGAGCCAAAGCTGACTGAATCGATAATCCGTTTGTAACTATTTTTTTCTTTTAAATTCATATCCGTAGCTGAAGCACAAAAGGTTTTTATGTCAGTAAAAAGACTCGGTGATCCTGCTCTCTGACTCGCCAAGTGTATGCCTTTCATTCCCAAAAAAATAGAAGACCACGCATTTGGCCAAATATTTTTTCTGCATTTCGTGGTATTATTGTTTCTTGGTTCTTCATATAATTCTTCTTCTGTACACTCACTGGCAGCTAAAGGAATAAAGCGATGAATAAAAATACAGATTCTTTTCATTTGCCATGGATATTTTGGGCTGTTTTATTTATTGATTTCAAAAGATATTTTTCCGCCAGAACACAAATCTATGAATATGCAACCCCTCGCCCCAATCAAGGCTCTAGCTACGAATATTCTATGCTGTGATCAGCCAATTACTCGAAAATAGCGCTTATAGTAACCCATTCGTAGTTACCTTCCAAGGGAAATAACGATAATAGTCTTGCCAAGAATATGTTTTTCGTCATCTCTTCAAAGACTTTCAGAGTATACTACACAGCTGCGTTTGATTTTTTAAAACTAGGATCCCACTAGTTTGCACTGCAAAAGATTTATATTGAACTTATAAGTGAATGTAAAAACTGAGTTGTCGGTAGCTTCAATGTACACTCATGAACTATTTTATATGATCAAGTCTCAACAACAACAGATGCTTGTATTGCCAATTTTTATTTTATATTTTTATACAATCGTGCTCTATTGTGAAGTCGTGTTTCTTTATAGCGTAACGACCATTTGATTTCTGTTGACAAAGCGTGTGTAATTAGCACGTATCTCTTTTGCATATTGTTTTTGAGATTCCAGTTTGTGTGCGTTCGTTGAGTGGTATTCTTGGTTTGCAATCAATCTCTCGAGATGCGGCAGACAATGTCAGCCACCAACACCTTCTTGTTCCAACAATGGGACTAATAACATATTCTTTTGTGTTAACCGCCAACATGGCCGCCGTGACGATCAAGCCATCAATAATAGCACCCAGGTGCGTAGGAACGACGTGCAATGCCGTCCACCTGTGTTATTTTTCGCCATCAAAGCTATGCATGTATGCTAAGTATAGTTTTGTGCTTAAAGGAGGATCATATGTTCCCATCAGTTTCCAAACACGACTAAGAAACAACGTTCCTGTTTTATGTACTTTTTAATTGGTTACTTGATATGAGTATTGAATCAATTACTGTTTAGTCCAAATTTAGGCATAATAAACATTATTTTTAGGCCGTACGTGTGGTGATTTTCTACAAGACCTGTATTAAGTGGTCAACCTTTATTAAGCGGTCACTTGCGAAATCCCCGAGCTGGGTGACCGCTTAATACAGGTTCGACTGTATTTGCGCCAGAAGGTTTTCTTCGCTAGCGACTATTTTGCTTGAAATAGAGACAAAGGAATTGATGCGCGCTTCACATAGTGCGTGATATAAACGTAAAAAATTGGGAATCATCACTTACCGAGATGAATCTCTAATCTGTACTCTCCGTGAAGGGACTAGCTACAGTCGTGGGTCGTGGGTCGTGAGTAAAAGGTCGTGGGTCGTGAGTAAAGTCATGGGTCTTGAAAAAAGGTTTTAATTTTTACGCATTAAAAATTTAACAAAAATTTGACAAAAAAAACTCGCAGTGGTGGCTCAAATGTTCAACTTTCAGGAGGGTTTTATACAATTGAAGTTTATAACAATAAAATGCAATTAAAGTTATAAGCCGTTTTTATGTTTTAACTCCCCATTTTGACATCGAATAAAGGTGGTTGCAAAAAAACTACCTTTAAGCATAGACAGCCCATTAAAAGCATAGTGATTTACATTAAAACTGCTGTAGAAATTGTTTTTATAAAATTGCAGTAGAAATTGTTTGAACATCCCAAATTAGCGAATTGTAGCTTATTCAGTAAAAAGATAATCGCGAACGCTTGACTCGATTTCACGGACAGCGAATTGACGTATATATAGTTAGTTTCCCAGTGGCGGTCTAGCGTACAAGTCAAAATAAATTACGTATACCACAGCTCATTCTAGGATATATTTACATTTTAAAATGCCTTCAAAGCAACTTCATTGGTTAGATTTTATTCTTTTGAAATTCATAACCTATGACATTGTTATAAAGTTATTTTGAATTTAAAATTGAGCTGCTATAATTTATTTTGACTTACCCTGGATCCGCCACTGGTTTCCTACTGATATAAATGTATTAATGCTGTTAATGATTTTATGCAGTATATGTTTGGTGCTTACGACAAATGATTCACACATTTTTTGGGTCGCCCTATGCTTTATGCTGATGTTACACGGCACAATTTTTAACGACAATTTGCAACGCAACGGGCCCCCGAGCCAATCAAATCCACCTAAAGCAATTTGCATTACGAATCGTCGTTGGAAATTGTTCCGTGTAACATCGCCATTATTTGCCAACCTCCGGCCTATGCTCTATGTCTCATTGATTAATCAAGCAATGACAATGAACAAATTTCAGTTAACAAAGCACAAAAAAGTTAAATTGGTAAAAGATTTAATCGATTTTATCATGGAATTACCAACCCTACTGCTTGTCGTAATATGCGTTTATGCTCTTGATCCAAGAACGATACCAGATCTTCCGGTACTTTCACTAGACCGGGGATGGAAAACTGATGCCGCACTGTTACACAGTTTGGGTTTAAATGGAAATACACATTTGATATGTGTTGATTTTGTTTCATTGTTTTGGTAGTAGTGTCATAGTATGAACGTTTATCTCCGCTGATTACAACCCGGTCATGTAATGATTCTGGAATCATCCCTCCAGTTTTAAGGTCCGCCCCACATAACAAGCTCTCACCGAAGGATGCTGATACTAAAGCTCCAAACTGAGGCACTTGTTTAGCTGACCTTGCAATCGCGACAAGCCGATTTTCGGGAGGCGTATTCTCGGGCTGTGAATGTTCGTTTGCAGCTTTTGATTGCGATTTAGGTTTTTTGTTTTGCTTTTTTTCTACTTTTTTCTACGATTTTTGTTTAGTCGTTGGCGGCCTGTGAGATGAGTTACCGTCAATCTTTTTTCCATTTCTATGGCTCTCGTGTCCAAACATTTCCTCACCGAGTTTTTTTGCTGCTTCAATTTCTCTAAAGTGGGTTGTCCGCTGTCTTTCAGTGCTACAAGGTCCCATCCTCTGGCTGTCGAAGTTCCCCGTCCTTAAACCTTCGTATTCTACATCTAATATTTTACTTTCGCGAACATCAACTTCAGCCACTTTTAATAAAGTCATGTTTGCAGGATCTTTCTTAGCCCAGCCTCCGTGTACACTTTCAGCCTGACTCATGCGTGGACCAAACGGTGCAAAAATCTCTGAACAAAAATCCTTTCCTTTGGTCCCACCATTCTAACCATTCCGCTAACGTGTTCCCTTCCTCTTCAATGAATCCTTTTAGCTTTTCCTTTGTTTTCTCGTAGCATTCAGGCGTCACACACTCTAATAGTTGAACAGCGAGTTCTTTAAAAGTATTCGCTTTTGTACCTTCAAAATTTCGTGAATGACGATTTACCGATTCTTTGAAGTGGAATTCACACGTTTTGATTCGATGAATAGCCTGCTCTCCGAAGACATTTTGCAAAGGGGTGAGATTAGAACCTCGCCGCTAGAAACCTTTTTAATTACTTTATTAAAAAGTTCCCAAAATACAGTAGAGCAACGTTGCGCGAATCTTCTGTCTCGGCCTCCACAGTTGCTAGTGGGATCTGGCGCTGATGTAAAGAATGGTAAACACTGGCTGTGAGAGTGACGTATCCTTTTGCCCTCTTTTGTTTGTTTTCCATCAAAAAAACGGAACTCTTGCGATAGAAAATGATTCTTGTCTTTGTCCATGTTGATGGCAATTTTTGCTTTCAATAAACTGGATTTAAACACAAAGGATGGCTTGTCTGGATTTCCTCTTTTGTCATTCATTTTGTAGATGTAAAAAGGGTCGTTTTGGTCACAATACTGTTCAAAATTTGCAACTGCTTCAAAGTTATTTCCGTGAGGTTTTGCTTCGTTTCTCACTTCTTGCTTCTTATTGGAAATCCATTTGGTGTCTAGCAGCATTTTCGCTTGTTTGTCAACTTTTGACCATTCCTGACGGTTTCGAACCATCGACAAGATGTACGCAGATTGTACTTGTGTCGGCTTGGCATCAGGGTTCTTTCTTAAATACTCTTTGATGACGTCTTCTTTTGTCTCAGACGTACCTGACGATGGTTTAACATGACATGTATGGTCTCCATAGTGATAGACTGTCACAGTATCGCTCATGATTACCAAATACCTGCATGCGGATCGCGGAAGGAATTCTGGTATAGAATGGCAAAGGGAACACACCAGCTGTCCGTTTATCTTCTTAAACTGTACCGAATTAACAACCCCGTATTCGCACACCTATATGAGCCTTTGCAATTAGCATATCGTACTCGTCCATATCCTTCCCATTCAGTCCTACTGTCCTTCTTCCAGCTTCTGCCGTCTTTAAGCGACGCACTTGATTTGACATCGTTAATGTCACAAGAGATGCGATAGCAGCATAATCCGTTGATTCCTTCAGGAAGTTTTTTCACCTTCTGGATTAGCATGCTAATGATGAGAAGCAATTTTTCTTTGCCCCCCCCCCCCTCCTCCTGCTCTTTACATCGAGGACCGTCATCAGAGAAGAAATCTTCACTTTCGTCCTAGTAAAAGCATAAGTTTATTATACCTCTAATAATATACAAGGAAATGTTTCTGGGCTGTGATTGGTTGATTCGAGTGCAGTTAATCCCAAACATCACCCAGAACAGTGCAAAAATCTGTAACACAGTGCAAAAATCTGTAACAACAGTGCAAAAATCTGTAACAACAGTGCAAAAATCTGTAACAACAGTGTAAAAATCTGTAATAAGCTCTTTGAGCGATGGGATTTACTCGCTGAAAAACCAAAAATATGGCGGCCGAATTTTCACGTTTGCTTAAAGATTTCGTCGAAATTTCAACAAAATTTGGGATTCTTCTTTGACAATTATGATCACAAAACAAACTCTAAAGTATGCTGGAACTTTGTACATAAAACTATTAGCCATGGCTTTTGTAAACATGATTTTTTTAAGCGAAGAAATTCGAGAATGAGTGCACTTGCATAATGCGAAGTTGTAAGTACAAAATGCTTGTTTGAACATTTCCTTTTTATATTATTAATAAGTAATAGTATAATTTCTCGTGCAATTACGGAAACAAGCACTCGTGAGTTTTTAAAAACCGCAAATAGCGCTCGTCCTTCGGACTCGCGCTATTTTGCAGTTTTTAAAAACTCACTCGTGCTTGTTTATCCGTAATTGCACTCGAAATTATACTATTACCTATACTTATAACACAAGCTCTTCTTCATGCGATTATTAATATATGTATCTCAATGTATTCAATACATATCATCATTATTATCATGCACTATGATTTACGTTGTTTTATGAAATAGCTTTTTAAAAACATGGCCCTGATTGGTCGAAAGCTAAGAAACGGCGTGTTTCTATAACTCGACAGAAACACTCGGATGTTTTCGCGCGGGTTGCGTAGATTAATTTCACTGGAATTTTAAAAGAGAAAATAGCTGCTTTCGTATTATAAACATAAATAAAACAAGTTTATAGTCGCTGTTAGTAATACTAATATATACAATAAACGACAACTGTTTGGCTTAAATACTCCAGAAGAAGAGATTTTTTAACTGATTTTGAACTGAAATTCTCACACATCATTAGATATTCATAGCAAATCGGCCAATGATGCTTCCTCATTCACATCACGTGTCTGCATGAAAACCTAGTCTAGGTCAGTCTCTTGATATAATCAAGTGGGCAGGGCTTTGAAGCTGAAGGAAATTGAGGAGTAAACAAAAGATTATGCAATTAAACTTAATTGCTGTATTTAGAAATAAATTCTAAATACATTAAACTGTATTTAGAAATAAATTCTTAATACAGTTTACTGTATTTAGAATTTTGTTCTAAATACACTTTACTGTTTTTCGAGAATATCTCCTGGATAAAAAACTTTGGACGGTGTTAGCATGTCGCAATTTAACTTATTTATAACACAAATACACACTGCAAACATGCTTTAAATATCCCTTTAAACACAACTAACGTATCCTAGCATTTTTTTTGTATTGAAGTCATTAGTTCCACTTTAGTGTGCACTCTTTATTGTCCCAGATCTATTTTTTATCAATATGTAATCGTAATAATTTCATGCCTCATTGCTATGAATATCTAATGATGTGTGAGAAGCCATATTGTTGTTAAGTAATATATCCAATCCTCGTTGGTGTTTTTGACTTAACTTCCAAATCCACGTCTAAAACACCAACTCGGATTGGATATATCACTTAACAACCGGAAAGTAAGTTTTAATTTTGTAATGAGAAGTGTTAAAAATAGAACAAATTACAATTAATGTTTGAATGAATGTAATTAAAATCAATAAATTTATCTCTTTTTTGTTTAAAATAAAGGAAACAGAAAAATTTTTCCGTGTTTCTATAAAGTTATATAGAAACATTTGTGAAAGTTTGGGAGAAGCTCGAAATTGCGTGAGACCTCTCGCACCTCGTACTCGTGTTCCAACCCAATTTATCGTTCAGACTTTCACGCGTGTTTCTATAACTCTTTAGCAGAATCATACTAGCATACTAATGCAAATGCTGTACAGTAATTTGATTGGCTACTCTACTCGCTATCTATTCCTCGATATATAGCGAGTAGCAAAACAACAATTTTCCTGACGTATTTTTTCAATTCAAAGACAATATGATATTATTTTTAACAAAATGGCTTATGAGTCAATTATTTATCTCAGATTCTACTAAAATAATTAGATTACTCGCTCTCAATTTCTTTGTGTTGATAAAGCTTGTAATCGTGTGTTGATAGAGCTTAGATGCAATCTAATTGTTAAATAGAAACACGAAAAATGTGTTCTATTTCTTAAGTGTTATTGTTAATCGTTATTACATACTGAAAACATTAAAAGTTTACATTGTTAACTATTATATTTTATATTAACAACTTTAATATTAGTTTGAGTCCAGGACTTTTATATCCGTAGGCCTTTACAAAAGGACTTACTGTTTTGTAAAGTAATATAATTAGGCAATACCTTATAAAGTTAGTTAAAAGTAAGCTTCTCACCTCACTACAACGTGATGTACTGGCTCCTTCAAGCACCTGGTCACTCGATGGTTTGGTTCTTGTTGGCTTCACCCTTTGACAGGATGGTTTACTTGTGCTCCCTTCCTTCTTTACTCTTCTATCAGTATCTCTCGTTATGTGACTTAAGTCAACCGCATCCTACATAAAAACCATCGAGATGAAACTCATCATATATGTCAAAGCACAACGAGAAAATTAATTACAGCGCAAAGAGGGGGGGGGGCGTATGAGTAGCGACACAAATTATTTTGGGAACTGTAGGCTATTTAATTCCAATTAAGTCCAAGCGGTGTGTTCGCCATCTTATGCCACATCTCACGCCGGTGTGACGTAAGTGTTTTTTGACTAATGACTGAATTAAAAGTTATAATTGAAAATTGTAATTTTGAAAATTATATTTTAAAAATTGTGAGGAGAGACGAATCATTAACAACTCTACCTGAGTATCAATTTCATCGTCACTTGAAACTGTTATCGGCTCTGGACGTGGTGTTCTTGGTGTTGCAGCTTTTCTCTAAATAATATTACATTTTACCAAAATTGTAGACTTATCATATAAATCTATTTTTTATTCCGTTTTCACAATTAATATTGTCGGAAATCTCTCTACCGGTATGTGTTATTAGGTACTGTGGTAACAAATAGTCAACATTTTCCCGTGAGCCTTAACTTTCATAGTAAAAATGACCTCATGGGTAATTTTAAATTAAAGGGCGAAAAAGTCAGACAGAAGCCGTACGTTGAGGTCAGTGACATGACTGACAAAGGAAAATGACATGCTGAAGCTTAGCACTTCCTGCAACTTCGTGACGTAATATATATGTCGTATACGTAATCTCGAGCAATCAAATTTCATATTTTACCAATACTGCTCTATAAATATCGTAAAGCAACTACAGCAGCAGTGAGGGTGTACGTGAGTAATCATGAGTAAACGAACCAGTGACTTTGCGTCGGTTAATCTGTTGTTTCCAAGACCCCGTGGAAGCACATGGATACCAGGTTGGTACTCCTCTCCCTCCCAGGATTCAAATATTGGCTCCCTTTTCTGTTTACATAGCGAAAGTTTTACTACTAATTCCACTATTTTACTGCCAGAATTATGCTGTCTATGTAAAGTACATTACATGGGCCACATATTAACATAACCCTAAGAGCAAAATAATCATGCATTTACAAAGTAAAAGCTAATATCGAGCGCTTTAAAATCATTATCTTACTGCATCCTACATAAAAAAAACAACATTAAGAATTAAGATAATTTTTTCTAAGTCGCGCACTTTTGACAAAATATGTTCCAAACCTAAAATTTTTATCAAGAATCTAAATCAGGACAAAACCAATTAAACTTTGTTATGGACGTACGTGTTTACCTTGCTAAAGCGACGGTTTTTGCCATGAGGCTCATGGCATCCAAGAGAACGTAGTATGGATGAACTGGTAGTTCCTTCGCCGTCAGTCGTGCTTTTATCGCTCTTATAAAAAAAACGAAGGAATGATAAGGAACGAATACATAGAAATTTATTAATATGTCCGGTAGTCGTAATAATTTTTTTGTTATGAATATAACAATAGAGTTGACGTTCGCGGGCATAAATATGTTTTTGGCCCGACTCAGAATCATTTTATGCTCTTATGATAACTTTAAAGCCCTTTTAACGTTTAACTTTAGCTTTGTTTTTCAAAAAAAGAACTACACTTAAATGGCTTCCGACTATTTATACATTGGCTATTACGTCAGCGGGCTAAAATATATTTTAGCCCGCTGATTTGTTTATTTTAGTCCGCAAAATACGTCACAATGCTCGCTAAAGTTATTATAAAAATACTCATAAGTTCTGGCCTGAAAAACGTCATAAGTTGAAACTTGTTGATTAATAGAGAAATAAATATACTTTATCACACAGGTGCACAGTTATCAATTATTTACTGGTACCGAGCCACCTGGGGGAACAGTGAGTTTTGTGGCCCCAAGAGCCTGTTGTTAAATGAGACGTAGCAGAGTAGCACTAGCCTGCAGTGCTCCAGCTTCTTCCTCTAGCTGGTATGCATCGAGCCAGTTAACTCGCAAACGGCATGTGCCCATCTTCTCGACTTTCTTAATTGCGGTAATGCCGCCTCCGAACCGCTGGATTTGGAACTACCAGCAACAACTTCCCTATATAACCGTTTGCGTTCCGACATTGTTTCCAAACGAAAAGCGTTTAAGCAAAATTTGTAACCGAAAAAATCTGATCAATCCGCTGCGGAAAAGAGCCTAGAGTATAATGACAGCCTGCTATCAAGTTATCAACTATTGTCTGAATAGTAAGGTGCCCAACACCTCAAGCTTTTTTAAGTAATTCAACACTGCGTATTATGCTTTGCTGTAACTGGAATTGAAAATGTTATGTCCCGAAAACAAACCGCGGAACTAAAAAAGTTCTGATGACTTATATAGACACTAAAGTACATTAATAAAACGCTATCGGCCACCTTTTTGCGCCGTATTGCGGTAAAAAGTAATATGTGGCTAGCGGATAACAACATCAGAAAGCATCAAAAAGTAAAGGATTAAAACCCGCGACTTTTTTTGTGGTGACCCACTACCCTTTTTCAAGACCCACGACTTTTTACGCACGACCCACGACTTTTTACTCATGACACGAAGTCTGTTAGCTAGTCCCTCCGTGAATCAAGGCGAAAGAGATTCTTGTGAGGCAAGCTACTCTATAATCAGGTCCGATCGAAACCTGGGAGTTCGGTTCGGTTCAATTAACACCACATCTGGCAGATGTCATGTGACGATAAGTTGATGAACTCCTTTTTCTTTGCTTATACTTAAATTACGCAATACGACACAAACAAGTAATTTTTTTCTTGAACAAAGATGAAAATTGGGTCGCTGCTCTTACAAACATCGCCATTTTGAAACACAAAATCATTGGTCCCGTGATCGATATCTTCACTAATGACAAATATCTCACTGTGTATTTTAAGTTACTAACTGTCTACTGTATAATAAAATGAGTGATTTTCGACTTTTGAAATAAAGTTCAAAAGAAATTAGTGGGGCAGAACACGACTATATGAATATACCCCCTTAGACAAACAACTTCATGAGAATTAAGGGCTGAAAAACTCATGTCCATCTTCAAATAAACCATTGACGGTGACAATAAGTTTATATCCTCTCGAAACACGACGAACCAAAACTGACGAATACAACCATGCAGGACTGAAACGCGACGAATGCCCACTTCTTGGTCAATATACCTTGCAAAAATCCGGTTAATTATTGGTAGTTTTCACGTTACAAAAATGTTATTTCAACCAATTTTTTGTTTGTTTTAACAAAGTAATATGGGCAAAAGGAAAATGCGTCTGAGGTAACTATTTTCAAATTGGTTACTTCAACAAAGCTTTTTACAGTTAAAGTGTAAGAACGGTCAAGTGTAAAATATGATTGGCAGCAGCAGCAGGCTTAAGCCTTTCATAAAGGCTATCGTTCTTGCCTTTATAGGCACGTATTCTTTTATCGTCCTTGGAATCGAACGCGAGATAAGATTCATGTATAAATTCTTGTGCGACTTGCCAAGGGAACACAGCAGAATGCAGTAAATATAGTACCGGTTGATTTGTAGAATCTTACTTCTAGTATGAAAATAAGCTCTTCAGAATTCAATTTATTAAATCTCAAACTCCCATTTTACATAAACGTTCGTAGAATTTAAATCCGATTTATTTATAAATCTACCTTATTGTAAACTTGTTATTTGAAAAACCTCCATCCATCCAGATCATATTGTGCGACCAGCGGATCGCGTTAGTAGACGGAATTCCCCGAGCATGCGGCGAAGCTTGCACGGCAGGAAAATAATGGAGAAAATAGAGGAGAGTGAAATTCCCGCATTCTGAAGTGGATCTTTCCCACTTAGCTTTATTACATCCAGAGAAAGCACGCGCCGCCATCTTTGAAGCCAATTTAATGACGGTGATTTGCAACATTGGTTCCCGACATTGACATATATCAATTGTTCCCGACGTGATCTTTCCACTTCCTTCCATAGAGATTATAAATAATTCTAGAGGGCACATCGAGGGTAAAATTTGGGAGCGCGGCGATTGGGGGAAAATTCAAGTCCCGGATGTTCACTCATTCACGATGTCCCGATAATAAAAACAATTGAAACAGTACCATTTTGCCCACAAAACTGGCAAAACGACCTCAACAACGATGAAGAAAAAATTCATACAGATTTCTGCTGTTGTTAAGGTGGTTGCTAAGGAAGCATTAGCTCTGCCAATAAGCGCCTGGCCCTGCATCCGGGACTTGAATATGCCCCCCCCAAAAAAAACGCGTTACCTTTTGTTTTCAGTGAAAAAGATTACGATGCCTCCTCTAGTGTTATTTATAATCTCTACGCTTCCTTCTCCACGTTGGCGCCCGCACAACATAAGAAGCTGCTGGCGGTTTTTCAGTAAATTTTCAAATATAAACAATTTAAAACGATTTAACAAACGTTTTATGTAAAATGGGAGTTTGAGATTTAATAAATTGAATTTTGAAGAGCTTATTTTCATACTAGAGGTAAGATTCTACAAATCAACTGGTACTATATTTACTGCATTCTGCTGTGTTCCTTTGGACTTGCATGCCAGTTTATATGGTTTATTCCTCCCATCCATGCCTGCACGCAGGTAGGGTATCTTTTGTTTCACTCAGTCTACTTAATGAACTGTTTCTTGATTGATAAGCATTGCCCCTCTTTCACCAATTTCTGTAATTCGATGGAATTGTCTAAAGTTTCTGTCTCATGATCTCATCTGATTTAGAAAACGAGTTTGCATTCAACTCGAAATGCTTTCTATTTCCTTAGAACGTCTTACCATTCGCCTCTTAACAATAATGGATCTTTAACGTAACAATATTCTTCGCACAAATGCGCGACTGTAATTGCGTAAGAAATCCCTTGAACGTCGAGAAGACTCGTTGCACAACTGCGTATTTTGTCCTGCACAGTCTTTCCAAAGTTACTAGGCGCGAATTTCGTCAATTCAGGTCGATATGATGACAATCACGGGAAACCATTCAAGGGCCGGAGCAAATTGTGAACAAAAATTTCAACTCGTGAAACATGCAGTAATGCTAGCAACCAAATAAATAAAATATTACTGAAATAACCGATTTTTACAATCACAATATTTTGAAAATCAAGTGAATTGGCCTGCAGCAAATGACATTGTCTAAGATCATTGATACTACATCACGTGAAAAAGAGCGCAACTGTTCACAGCGTTTATTTTACTAGTTTATATGGTTTATTCCTCCCATCCATCCATACTAATTAATGATTCTACCATTTAGATGAAAATATAAGATGTGCAAGAAGGTTTTACCCTTGCTCATTGCGTAGATTGGACATTTACAAAGGGGCGAGGTTTGATTGTATTTATATATATATAATTGTAATGAATAATTTTATTTTTTAAAATCTGTCCAATCGTAGCCGTCTTATACGTGGAAACTGAATGTGAAGTCCTCCCAAGAAAAACACGATGAGTATGCGACAACTTGCATAGTATAAATAATAAAAGTGCCAGATTTTGTAGCTTAAGATCTTAAATTGTATCCATCATCCAAAGAAAATAAAAAATGTTAAAAAGAATAAAAGCAAGTGGAAAAAGAACACGAGAAACTGTATCCAAAGGACTCACAAAATCAACGAGCAACTGTCTTTCTTTGTTTCTTTTTTCTTCTTCTGTTATTTTGGGTTTGCGTCGATAGTTTTGGCGCTGATCTGGTGGAAGATTTGGATCAAATATAGCCTGAAATGAACGTGAAGGGATCTTTCTCAAAGGAAAACCACCGTTGGAATAGCCAGACTCAAATTTAAGGTTAGATGTAGGTGTCCATGATGGATAACCATCGACAGTTTGCTTGTTAGTTTGTTGTCTTCCTTCATTTCTGATATCATCCTCAACTTCATCTTCATCTTCAGGCTACATGTGAACGGAAAGATTTGATTACTTTTTTATTTAAGACGGATCATTTAGCATGCATTTTTAAGTATAATCATGTTTTAAGTCGTTAGTTTAGGAGTAGACAGCTGTAAAACTTGAAATTTAAGAAGAAAATTAATTTCTCGCGCCCTTATTAGATGTTGTGCTCCGATTTTCATCATCTCATTTTATCAATCACGTACAGAGTCGAAAAGCAGGAGGACCACATTGCTTGGGAACGGGATGAGAGCGTAGAAATTCAAGACAAAAATTACACTAAATATCTATAAAGCGTAAATATCCTAATTACTTTTGAAATTTTATATTAAATTAATATATGTCTATAGCGCATTGTATAAGGCACTATAACACTATGCAACTTGCCTCGCAACAAATTTATTTGAAACTTGGTGTTTCATGATCAGGGATGCTGCACTGTGCAACGTTTCTTGAAACTTGCCTCGCAATCGTTGACGCTATGCAATGTTACACTGTGCAATGACTATAAAAAAATGTGTTGCGGCGTTGCGGCAGACATTGCATAAAGTAGAACCAGGAACCTGAATCTACTTTGTCATATGCTTCTTGCAACAAAAAGGTTGCGTGCATTTATGATTGCGAAGCATGTTACCACAAAAGTGCGAGACTTGGAAAAGATTGCGACATCGTGTGCCATAATTATCAAGCACGTTGCTTCTTTAAACAGCCTCTTTACGTACCTAAATACATTACTGATGTAATAATACGTATTTTGAAGTTGAATGACTAACCTGCTCCATTTGAGTCTGATGATGAAAGAACGTCTTTCTGTTAACTGTGATGTGCACGATCGCATATTCGATAAGCACACAAAACGTAAAACAGAAACACACCATTGTGTAGAGATCTAAAGCTTTCAAATAGGAGACGGTAGGATAGGCATTCAAGGCTCCACTCATTACTGTTGCTTCAGATAAAACTGTAGTTATACCTAAAGCAATTCTTGCTGGAACAGAAGATGGTCGAATCCAGAATGATATAGTTGAGAGAAGCACAATCATTGCCGCAGGAACGTAAACTGTAAATACAAATGACGTCACACGGCGGCTGAAATCAACATGCGCTTCCAGTGCGGTAAATTTTCCTAAAACCACAGAAAATGTCAAAATATAAAATTAGAATAAATACCGAGATAGCGTCACTAGCGTCTACAGGGTGTGTCAAAAAACCCGGACGAACTTGCGAGTTTTGTTTTAATTCACGCGTATTAATTTAACCAGGAATTAGAGCTGTCAAATTACTAGGGTATTGATCATTTGCATAACTTACTTCCAGCGTAGTACAAAATGCTGGTCGAAACCTCTGGACACGGACCAGTCATCTTAAATTGAGGGCTTCCATATTTGCCTTCAAATAGCACAGGGCATCGTTCTTTCGTCCATGCTATGCTTATTTTATCGTCTGGGTCACCATCTGAAGACATGCAAACAATGATTGAAACCACAACTAGAATTGAATATTGACTACAGTGGAAACGACGTATAGTTATGCAGCTAGTTTTGAGCCTTTGCATTGGGACTGTGATTAAAAAAATAAAAAGATGACTTACAACTTTCCACAACCACTTTACATTTTTGTTTATCGGCAGGAAACTTGTGTAACTGCATATCGCAAAATATTTCTAATTCCAACCTAAAGAAGATCAGGACATTAATATGCCATTTATGATACAGACTCAAAACAATGTAGGTATAGACTACGAAAAGGTGCGCATTTTATAAATAAGAGACAAAACCTATCACTTCCTTTTAGTTAGACTTTGCTCACAAGAAGCCTCTGAGTAGTTCTTGAATACTTTACTAGTTATTACATTTGGTAAAGTTTGAGTCTGCTTTTGTCAACGGAATCAATGCGAATCAATGTTCCCCGTAGAAAACTTTAAAGCAAAGACTTTCAACAAGTGAGCAAGTCACCACCGTATAATGACGTTACATATGGTATGACCACGTGAAATGCGTAAGAAAGGGGAAAAAAATTATGTATGCGTTAGATATATTGTTTGCATCCGTTTGTCTTTGCACAGATTTTTTTAAGAACCTGAGCTTTGCGATGTTGGTGTTAAAGGGGGAGGGGGGGGGGATTTGTCCTGTTTGAACCGAGGAATTTGGCCACTAGCATTAATAGATGTCCATGTAGAAGACTTAGCTATCTCAAGTCTCGGACGAGTTGCCCTGGAATGCATATATTAAGGTAATTATATTGATTTTGTGCCTTATTACATTTCTCTGTGAAGCGTTAAGGCCTGGAACTAGCCTAATTTTTCTACAATCCCCCTGAACGTATAGTCAATCGCACGCATTTAAAAAGCAAAGTTCACGTGTTTCATATTCTGCATGTTCTACAGCATTTTACCTGTTTGTGTATTCAATTTTTCCACCTGGAATTAATCGTAGGACTTGGGCAAGATCTTTGTTGTCAATTCTGTTCTGATGTTTTGTAGTTTTCGCATTTGACACAAACATGTCAGGGATCCACAATTTGCTAATGATATCCTCATATTTTATGGTCAACGTGTGATTAGTATTTAATTGTTCAGTAAAATTCAAGCGATGGTCTTCCCAGCGCTGACGTATTATCATATCAACGTCAAAATGCTATAAAAATAATAAACTGGGAGTTGAAAATAACTTGCTAACACATGCAACGCGGGCGCTAGCTTGTGTGCCTTGAATGTTAACTTGAGAAACGTTATATACTAATATACATGCATGCAGTGTACTTACTGGTAAAATAACTTACTTGCATCGATGAGTCAATGTTTGTGATAGAGTAGATATGCATACCCACTTCCACATGTGGTGGTTTTCCATCTAAGTAAAAATGTTAAACAAAAACAAAACGTTAAGCATACGCATCGTTCTGCCATATTGCACGGCTGTCAAATTTTCACATGTAGCAAATTTTGTGACTATACGTATTTAAACTGATATTTTGTTTTTACGAAATTTAATGTTATGCCAAATATAATCGGACACTGCCCTTTCTACCTAGCTGGTAAGGTCTGATTGATCTCAATGATTGAGGTAAGTTGGATATTTTTCCTATTAATGTCTGTTCCAGATGTTCTTCTTCGTGATTGGATAGTGCCCTGTGGTATAAAAAATAATATATCAACAATTGCTTGCTTTGTTTCGTTCTTAACTCCTTTTAAATAATAATTTCATGTACTCCCGATTCTATAGAACTTATATAGTCCACTTGTTGAAGTATCGGCTAAAACAACACATCCACCGTCACACAACACTGTTTGTCACAGAGTATTCTCTGTGACATAGTGGGCGTCTGCCTCTATAGGTTTTAGAGGCAGACGCACACTGAAGATATCAGCTTATTTGGCCTGTTTTACAAGTCACATTTCAGTGGCGTCGGATGCAATTAAAAAAATAGAAAAAGAGGTCGTCTTGTTATCTATTGTGTTAATTGCATTCGACGGGACTGAAATGCGATGCATAAATTATAATAATGTTTTATTTATAAACAACGTTTTATTTGTCATGTTTTAACTTTGATGTATTGAAGATTTAAAGATTTGATAAGATTTAGGGCTTGCATTTAATTTTGCGCACTGAGAATATGGAATTGTTATTACCAGCCCGATGATTATAGCTATATATACAAATTACCAATATACGTTATTTATTTCCGGTTTAGTAATTGACTGTTCTCACAGCCAATAAAAACTAAATCCGGAGACTACATCGCACCGCTACTGTGTAGTGTGCGAGAAATTAACATTGATAATTTTAATTTATTTTGCGGTGTTAAGTGAATGCAGCATGAGCTCGTTTTGCGATTAGCAGTAATGGCTAGTGATAGTCAAGGTGAAGCTATATTACTAAAACAATGGTTACGCATGTAATCATATGAAATATTGAGTTTGCAGATACTTACACATGATATTTGAAATGTAACTATGAAACATACACCTGTAACAGTTACAATAAAGCGAGGCAAAAGCCGAGCAGGTGGCGTCAGTTCTAAATGCTCCCTCAGATTAATTACATTTGGATGTTATGAATTTGTAAATTCTGAAATTATAGTTAGCTTCATGCATAACGACTTTGACTTTAAATTATGCCCAAAAATGTCGTCAGGCAAATCCAGATTGTAAACGAATTCATTTGTTTTGACAGGTAACCTGCTGAATACCAAACAAATACCGACTCGAACTCGAATTCTTTGCTCGTATACCAAATATTTGCAGTAAGCCATCTCTTGACTATTTTGAATACATTAACTTGTAACTAGTCCTTTGTACACATGCATGTCTAAAGTTTTATAGAGGCGTTACAGTAAGAATGAAATTTACAGCAGACCGCTTACTTTAAACTTTAAATCACATTTTGGAGCATATTTCGAAGAACCTGCGACATGTTGCCTTTTAAAGTTATATAGTAGTATAGCTTTTGCATGAAAACTTGTGAAACTCAATTTAAATTGCTAAGTTTTACTGTTTGTCGTTTTAGCAGTGTGCTGCGAACACGATCTCGAACAATTTGAAATTACCTAACTTATTATACAGAAGGAGGTAACAAATTTCTTGTGCGCTTGCGATCAGTCCATGTCATCATGTGTTAACATTATTTTGGAGTTATATATTTTACATTGCCTTAACTTGGTCACAAACAAGGCCACAAAATGTGGTACAGTAGAAAGTAACCAAAATATAGTGAAACAGAATCGATATTATTTAATTGTAACTACAAAATGCATAGGTAGGGGTGAAATGCTGAATTCGAGTCCCCAGATCGATTTTGAACTCAAATCCTTATATTTCGTCACTATTTCATTACAAATTGGAACTGGTCTTCAAGCCCTGCATGTAACTGACCCTCGTTCGAACTGCAGTACGCGACTCAGTGGGCACGAGTCATGAAATAGTTGGTCGAAGTGTGACTTGATCAAGTTAGCCTCCCCTCTCAATTTCACTAAAGCCAATTATTAACGTACTAGCTGCAATACCCCGACCTAAAGATCTTTTAATTTCCGTTTTTGCTCTATACGACAGCAGACTACAATTTGATACACAGAGGATATTACATATACATACTACCCTACGAAGACACAAATACCTTAGCTTCAGTGTTGTCAATACCGCAGACGAGCTACGTGAGCGAGGCCAACGATTTATAGATAGTTTCCAGCACGAGAAACTCGTATCGGATCAAGCAGTCTTGTAATTATTTTTTAACTATATTGAAATCAATAAAATACTTACCATAGTTTACTTATAAACGTAAGTGACAAAAAGAACAGCAAAAGGGTTTTCTGTGACATTTTTGTCATTTATGTACTTTTCACGTTGCTTGTTCTCGCTGACAATTTATTCGACCCTGGAGATCACCAGACAGAAATAATATCATGAAGCAGTAATTTTATCAGCCAATAACTTATGGATATTTTTCAACCGTAAAATTGAGATTATTTGATGTGGAACTTGCTATAGGACTTTATTTTTTATGACGAGTACATCGCTGTCAGTGACCCCATCATGCCAAACATCGTTTCAGAAACTGCAAAACATGATTTTTTCGCCTATAAATTAGTAATGATGGTATTCATTTAACGAAACAAATATGAATTCAGCATCCCTTACCGACCACGGGATTCCAAATAATGAACTGTTTGTTAACCGCTGCAGGTAGATGACAAACACGCGATAGCTGGTTGCATGCGCTCTCTTTGTGCCGTCACAAACTACTTTATCTCATTTATGGCGTGTTTTGTTGGATGACAATTTAAACGAGGTTAAATTGAAACTAAAATGTAGTCAAATTATGTGCAAATCGAGGTATAGAGATGCCTCAAATTCTTATGACAATGAGCTAATTTTACTTATTGCCTTCAGTCTCTGTGTTTGCATTATCTTACTCGTGTTATTTTTATTGAGTTTATTATCAATCGAGGCAAATTACCGAGAGTCGTTTGCCAGTTTTTCGCAACATTGAAACAAGGATAAAAAATTGTTGAAATAAATGCTATTATGCGTGCGATTGTTTCTGAAGGGTTTTACCGGTAATCGACCAATCAGATTGACTGGAATACTACCATTTGCAAAATTAACCGTGACCAATAAAATAATTGAACGACATTTTCAATAATTCTTGATCATTGTGATACGTTTTTATCTTACACCTGTTTTGCTAGATCGAATTATTCTTGTAAATCGCAATATCCTAGTGCAAACTTCAACTATTTGGGCCTCTGTATTTGGGCGAACAAACGTCAGCAGTTGTTATCACAAAACATGACGTTTACGCGCCCAATCGTAAACGGAAATAAACGTAAAACAAAGTGTTTTATTGGTCACAGTTCACGGTAGATTGTAAATGGTAGTACTTCCACAGAGTACTACACAGAGGGCTCACTCGACGAAAAAAGCGTAACGCGGATTGGTAGTTGTCAGGGGCGTGAATGCCTTGATGCACTTGCTAAGAATTTTATCCCAGCAAGTGCATAGAGGCATTCACCACCCTGACAACCTCAAAAGGCTCTGAACTTCGCCGCCAGTTTTGATTTTTCAGGGGGGTGACCACCACTCTTTAGCGCACGTTTGAGCAAAAGGCCGGTTACGCAAAAATCATAGGAAAATAAATAGAGCCCTCTGTGTACTACTCTGTGACTTCTATAAAGCTTGGTGCTGGGTATCATTTGTTGTTACATGACGTTCCGTGGTCTTCTGAAAAGAATAATTCAACATGGCGTCCGTTACACGAAGATTTATCCTAGAAAAGAAACGGTAACTATAAAATAACTTTTTATGCGAGATGCATTTATGCAGAAAGTGTTGAAAATATTGTGTATTTTACCATTTTAGCGTGCTGGAAGCTAGCAATCAAAAATGTCAGAAATGTTTGGAGGTTGGACATTGGACATATCAATGCACGAATAAACGTAAATATTTACACCGTCCTTCAAGAACGAGTGTAATGAATAAAGAGCATAAAAAAAAGTCGCAACTTAAAAATCGGTATAAACTTTTGCTTTTCGTATCTTATACTATATAGCTAATTATTGTAGTTTAAGGTGTGTTTAATACTGAAATACTCGGCTTCTCGCCAAACGGCCCAAACTGCCTTAGTCGGGCCAGTCAAATTAGTCTAACATACACTTTATACAGTGATTTACTTTAATTTTTTTACATAGGCTACTTTGTTCTATATACAGCTCTCACCAACCTAAACAAATCTTATGCATTAAAAATTTCTTTCAAGTTTCAGCCTAAAGCATCATCCTGATGGGAAAGTTTGCAAATTGTGCGCCCGAGATTTTGAAAAATTACTATAAAATATATAGGGAATGTCAAAACTGTGCAACCGAGATTTTGGTTGCACAATACAAACATTCCAGACTAAAGGATCATAGTTAACAAGGCTATGTATGCTTGCACCAATCATAGATCAAGCGACAAGTGCTATATACAAACAATAAAAAATCTAAACAATGAAATGAGGAGTTTATATTGTGACACACTTACTTTAAAACCATATTACACTATTTATGTAAAAGGCTATTACAAGTAAAAAAGCTAAACCTTGTCATAACATGCTATTACTCTACAACTACCCTCTAGGTATAAGCACCCTCTTGTGTACAGTATAACCACCTTCTGGTTACTATACACTCATTTTACTTGCATTTGTTGCTAGTACTAGGGGCATTATGATAATGTCAGTACAAGTGGTGCACAATCAAAATCATCAATCTTGTTTCCCTACTTTCTATGCCTTAATTCCACCCCTGCTACTTCCTCTTTATCAACGTGTTCATCATCTTCTTCATTTCCAACCTCTGACTCCAATTCTAAGCTTTTCACTGCTTCTATCTCTCATTCTGTAAAGTACTTTACCTGTGGCTATAGGGCCATGTTTTTTTGCCTGAATATGTGGGTTTAGGGCTATTTACTTTGTTACCTTGTGTCCTAATAATGTAAATACATTCATCTAATTTAAATGGTTGATGGACTTCAGGTTATGGTGAATACAAATGAATTACATACTTATACCTGCCTAAAATTTGTGCATACCAAAATCATCATAACAATTGACACAGAATACCAATCAGCTTGTATTGAGTGTAATGCATTGAAAGTATACACTTTCAAAAATGCAAGCTTGACTTGAAATATATTTATATGAATGCTTTATAAAAGATTATTAAATACCATGGTTAATGTAAAGCTAATTTGTAGACAAGAAGAAGGTCAAATAAAGAAAAAGGAACAAGCAAGGTAAAGAAATGTCAGAAAATATTCAGAAAATTGAATTTTATATCAATCTGTCAAGTGTATGTCAACATTTATCATTATATTAAAGCACATGTGTTGATATAGATAAGTAATATTTTACAATGTTATCATGCTCTGGTTTATGCCTGAACTGGCAAAAAACACTTGCTTCTTCTGAAATATGTAGGTTAATGTATATTGATTGTAGGCTAAATGATGATTAACAATTAGATTACGAGCTCGAGATTTCTATGCGGTGATAGTTGATGTGGGCGAAGCCCGAATAAACTATCACCGCATAGAAATCAAGAGCGAGTAATCTAATTGTTTTAGTAGAATCAGAGGTCAAACATGGAATATTCAACAAAAAATTTGAAAGAAATATCTATGGGAAGGTGATTGTTTCGCTGCTCGCTATATCTATCAAGGAATAGATAGCGAGTAGAGTAACCAATCAAATTACAGCATTTGCAATAGAATACTAGACAGTATGATTCTACTAATAGAAGATATTACAGTAGTGCATGACTGTGTTTTTGATGTTTTACAATTTCTCTCTGTTATGTAAAAAAGTGCATCTGATGCTGATAGTTCAAGTTCAGATTCTGAAGATGGAAGTAGTTCTTTGGATAGTTCGAGCAGTTCAAGGGAGTCAGATAGCTCTAGTGATGGTGATGTTTCAAGTGACAGCAGCAGCGATGATAGCAGTGACTTGAGTGACTCTTCATCTTCCTCCTCCTCCTCATCAAGTTCAAGCTCTGATTCTCATGACTCCTCTACAGAGACACCTCGACGAAAAAAGAAAAGGAGAGAGTAATGCTTTAAAATATCATGGCGAAATTCGTGGTAAAAACAACATGTATATATTGCCTTTGTGGTATGGAATAATTTGTTGGAATATGTTTGAGTTCTAAATATGTTAATTTAAGTTCAAATTCAGGGATTCGCTCTCGCCGTAACGAGTAATTTGCCTTGCCACTGAACATGCGTTTTTATTGTATAAATACTAAAGTATGTACTTTTAATATCTCACTGAAATGCGGATGGTACCCATATTTTATTTTAATACCTACCTGCTAGCACTTGAGCAAACCATGGTTGTCAGACTAAATGTAATATCGGACAGGGTGTCCCAAAAAGTGGAACAATTTATCTATTTATTTAAATTCTCAATGGTTCCGGGGGTTTTTTGGGCACCCTATATTTATCTGATGAAGCGAAATTATAACATAGATGCAGGAAATTTGATATTAAATTGTTTTAATTTTTCCGACTGTCTGGAAGAAATACGATGACGTGATCTTTGACGTCATACCAAAAAAATACCAAACTTTTGAAGTTGGTAGGAAGAACCTATTCAGCAATTCCTCTTATCTGTGGGAAAAGATTAGCACGCGTATTACGTTTCGGTTCAGGGAGTGGAAAGCGTAGGAATGGTTAAAATGTGCGCTTGAATAGTATTTGAATATAGTAAAAGTATAATTTTCTGGAAACACCGCGTAAATTTATTCCAAAAAATTATACTTTGATTAATAATCACTATGCAAACATACAAGGAACTTATATTTGAATAATATTAAAGCGAAAGCCATGTATATATTGTTTTCGTGAAAGGCAGCAGCTACCGACTGTAATGAGTCTATGTGGTTTTCTATTTCTTTACATACCATTTGCAACGATGAACGTCACCATACCTTGCGTTATTGGGGGCTTCGTGTCTGTCTTGCCTGACCAATTTCGTTGGCCCCAGCACCAATATATATGAACATCCCCCCCCCCCCCATTAAGAAAGCGTCCTAAATTGTGGCATAGTACAAAACAAGGACTGGACTTGTGGACTTGTGGACCCGTGGACTGATTTTTTTCTAAATTTTACCAGAATGAAAAAAAGCATCGCGGCACTGAATATGATTTTCCTATTAATATGTACCATGCCACATTGCCACGCTTTACCTGAAAGAATGATTTGATATGTTCCTTGAGCTTTGTCTTATACAATATTTATTCGTTGCGAATAAACCAAAGGCAAGGTGTTTCCGTTGTCGACGCGTTGGATTATTCTCTAATTATTGGGTTTCTGGTAACATAGATTTCAGTGTAAGTTCAGTGTAAGTATAATAAGGCCCCGTCTACAGGTAAACAGATTTATTTGTATCGGCAAACATTTTGTTGTAAAAACCATACGAATACGCTATTCAACGATACGACATTCAACGTGTCCAACCAGCTTTCCTGCCTTTTGTCGTTGTCATCCCAACAGAATTAAGACCCAAACTCCTTGATGTCCATAGGCAATATCTTTGCACAGAACTAGGCCTAGTATGCTAAATTTACTGTTTATACTTTGCTTTTTTATATTACGGTATATTCAACGTAACATACAGTATAATTGCTTAAATATAAATAGTTTCCGTCTTTTACCGAACATGCATGTCAATAAATGATTAACTCATTTAATACAACTGACTAAAATTATATGCTTTATGGTTTTTCACTATCTAAAGTTTAAAGGGCAACGTTTGTATCATGCCCTGAAAAATACTTAATCAAGTTATATAAAGTTCTAACGCAGGCCGTATCTTGAATATTTAATTTTTTTTGGTTTAGTGAACAAACAGGTAACTAAAAAGAGAGCGTGCTGCACCAACACGCGGCGAGACAGAGCCAGCGACATAGCGGGTTCATTCGTTACAGGGCATTACTGATGCACTGTAAGCATTTATAGCGTATGGTTTTTACAACAAAATGTTTGCGGATACAAATAAATCTGTTTACCTGTAGACGGGGCCTTATTTTACTTACACTGAAATCTTTGTTACCTGAAACCCAATAATTAGAGAATAATCCAACGCGTCAACAACGGAATCACCTTGCCTTTGGTTTATTCGCAACGAACAAATATTGTATAAGACAAAGCTCAAGGAATATATCAAATCATTCTTTCTGGTAAAGCGTGGCAATGCGGCATGGTACATATTAATAAGAAAATGATATTCAGTGCCGCGATGCTTTTTTTTTTCATTTTAGTAAAATTTAGAAAAAAATCAGTCCACGAGTCCACAAGTCCACAAGTCCAGTGCTTGTTTTGTACTATGCCCTAAATTGTTGTCACACCGATGGTAATCGAATATAAAAAAGTGACTGATGTAAAGCAATACGCGATTGATTGATTTGAATACAGCTCACAAAAGAGGAAATAGACCTTTGACTGTAGCACATTTACATCTTTTGAGATTTCCTTTCTATGATACCAAAGATTATACAAAGAATTCATTTTCTCGAACTATCTTTCATAGATTCTATCTTAACGATCAATGCTTGCCAAATTCACATAGAGTTTACACGGTAGAAACTTCGCGTTACCATTATATAATTTTCACAACATACTTGGCGACAATAAGCCGTGCATGTCATGCATGCGTTTATAAGAGGGGAAGCGGAAGATGTTATAATATTTAGCTATAATTAGTTCTCCACATTTCCCTGGCATAGTACAAAACATGGACTGGACCCTAGACTGGACCCAAAATTGGACTAAAAAATGTATATTTCCCCTGATAAAAACAACCACGAGAATATTAGTTAGCGCGTTTCATTTTACAGGCAAAAAACCTCACCTTTCTTTGACCTATCTGTTTTAAACTACATATAATACCGTCTAAAGTTCTATATTATGTTTTATATTAACCATGTCTAAGAAAACGGACAAATGCTCGTTAAACAGATCGCAACACAGAAAGACGGAGAACTTGCGCCGTGAATGCGGAATGATCTGAATGACCTAGAATATATCCTTATCCATGCATGAATATATCCGTATAAACGATAAGCAAAATTTGAAAAGATATTCTCTATCAGACCCTCTTTATATTTCATATCGGCGCAGAAATATACATTTCAATGTGCTTACAAACTTTGTTTTGCTTAACATATTTATAAAACTATATATTTTAATATAGTTGTGTGGTTTGTCAGACAAAAGCGCACCATATTGTAATTCCGTTTGCATTGGCATCGCCTTAATTTTTAAACAATGATTTAACACGTCTTACTTTGTGTCGTGTGTCGTCCGGCATGGGTCGTGAGTAATGAGGTCGTTGGTCACTTTTCAATTATTCATCTATATTTCGAAAACTATCTAACACTATACCACACAACTATATTAAAATATGTATAGTTTTATAAATATGTTCAGTTCAGCAAAACAAAGTTTGTATGGAATATATAAACTAAAGTGGGTCTGATATATAGAGAATATCTATTTTGCTTACAGTTTATACGGGTATATTCATGCATGGATGCGATATATTCTAGGTCGTTCAGATCATTCCGCATTCACGGAGCAAGGCAAGTTCTCCCTGCTGTGTTCTCGTGGTTGTTTTTATCAGGAAAAGTGTGTATTGTTCGAGTCCAATTTTGGGTCCAGTCCAGGGTCCAGTGCATGTTTTGTACTATGCCACATTTCCCCTATTGTTCGGATTAACCTTCAACCGTATTAAATCGATTTGTGTTGATTGATGATTATGACGCAGAGTGCTTTGTGCTTAATTTTCTCTGTTTTCTAAGCAACATTTCATTATGAATGTGATCGACTGACTCGAACGAGTATCGTGCAAGTCGAGCCGTGGAGACACACTTCAGGTATATGATTATAATTCAATTTGTTGGAGTAATGAGACCTATTTGTGTTATTTACGTAAGTAAGTCTTATAACATAGTCCTGAATAATATGCAAAAATAGGTACGCGCTGTGTTCATGTTGGTAGCCTGCAATGTTTGATAATGGCTATTTCAAAAGCTAAAGTTATTGAAATTAAGTAAATTGGCACAGTTTATGGGAAATAAACATTTAATCACATACAAAACATTACACTGTAAGTAAACGAGTATTACGTACATTTTTTTCAATAAGCATAAACATATCCAAGAAGTTGTGAGGTATTTTAATGTGTCAAATACAATTTCGCATACAGTGTACAAAACCTGGACCTGTATGTATACGAAAGACAAGAATTCACAGAACAAAATATAGATAATGAGAGCAACACTTAACACAAGGAGCGTTCTTGTTCCAGGGCGGTGTACTTTAATGGAAGATACTTTAATTGTTCTAAAGTTTATATTGGGTATTGTTTTAGTTCAAAGTTGAAATTGAGATTTGTTTTGTTAATTATTCAAGATGCATTGTTTTGTTAATGATAAAACATTTGAATTTATTTTGTGATTTTGTTACTTGTATTTTAGTTTACAATAAGTTGTGCACTCTAATAGAATGTGACTTACAGTTGTGCTAATTGGGTTTATATTCCTAAATGTTGATCAGTTCATTTGCCTAACTGCAAGGAACTGCTGCGAACATTCCTCAAAATTTTGGAACTACTTGGTCAAAGATTTCCCAAGTGCATACATAATAAATTTATGCGAGTTCCGTTTTTTTTTTGGGACACACTGTAGACTTATTTTCATATAAATTAATCCATTAGTGCGCAAGATTTATCCTTTAACAAGTGAAATTGTCTAGTGATTGGTGATCCGTGTTCGACGATAAAATATATATTCGCATGGAGAACTTTGAACGAACAAAAACGACGATGTTTTGGGACAATCCAGATAGCTGGCGTTTCAAAAGAGTTAACATAACATCTTTTAGACAAAAGTGAAGCCATCAGCTTGGTATAACTTCGTAAAGTATCTGAAATTCGGCAAAATTCACCTTCGTTCACGTTCGCCATGCATTCTATCGCTCCCTGGTGGCCGGAAGTGATTTTCGCATATATAATTTGCTTCACTTTTGACTATCCAGACTAGTACTAGATCAGTACTGCGGACACGAACCCACAGACGATTGTACATTTTACGGTTCTCACATAGTGGGTAGCTACGCATGCGCGGCTACCCACAAAAATAATGCTGAGCGCGGCTTTTTCCCTGGACACTGCGGGTTGCTTCTCCTCCGCAGAGATTATTTAGCCTGCTCTTAAACAAAGTAAATGAAACAGGTTAAATAACCTCTTCGGAGGAGAGAGTGGTTGCTTTATGCTGAACAATGAACAAATCATGAACACATGAAGAAGGTGAAGACTTTCAGTTATACGGATCAATACAGGAGATCAATATACTCTTATTCACTCAAAGTTTCGAACTAACGTTCTCGGGGTAGATATTTATAGTGCAGACTGTGCAGTGGAAATATAGGTTATTAACATAGATATAGGAGACCTAGATTGCTGACTCGGCCCAGCAGGCGTGGCAATTTTTAAAAATTCAAAATGGCGGCTCAACCGGGCAAAAATCATAGAGCGGTATAGGGGAAAACCATGTTTTTTGCATTTTACGTCGTCCTACGGCTTCCGATCCCGTTCCAACACATTATTTTGGAAAGAGCTAACCGGTGCGAAGGTTTTGAATGTATATTTGTTATAATTAGTACATTTTGCAATTTTTATTTTACATTTTTACAACTGGGCAAAGTTGGGTAAAGATCAAAAGCGAGCGTACCTGTCGGCCTGGTTTCATTTCCTGTGAATTTCTTCGGTCTTTCACGAGATTTTCCAACGTAACGAGATATATATCTAGTTATTCTAAGATCTAGTACTGTTTATTTTGTTCTTTCACCGTTTTTTTCGACCAAAATACAGTATTTTCATCTGAAATTTCTGCTGTGGCATTGCATTCCAAAAATATCTGAATATTTTCCAGTATATATTATGGATAATAAAATATCTATTGTTTTTTAACTACCCATGTATAAGCATGCCTGAATATTGTCCAGCATATACCCATGAACAATAAAATATCTATTGTTTTTCCTACTATCCATGGTATAACTGCAAGGTCCTTCCATAAGTATTAAGTCTATACAATATTGTACATTTGTACTCCATATATACTGCATATAAAAAGAATAGTTTAAGACAATAAATCATATAAAAAGTATACTTTAAGACAATAAAATAATAAAGCTTTCAATAGCATAAAAACAACTTGTTTTGTAAAAACTGTAATGACAACAAAATGTAGTTTTGAGTTTGTTGGCCACATATAATAGCATAATATAAAACTATTTACAGTTTTAATTATGCAAAGAATGTTAGACCAAATAAGATCTTGTTTTGAACATCATGCAACAATTCTGTCAAAGACTTTTGTTCTCATTAGTGAACCAATAATACACCTTTCCCTTAAGTTTGCACTATTTTAACTTCTCATAACCAATCCCAGCATGTAACAAATTGGATAACAGTAATGAAATAGGCAGACTGGATGTCAACTAAATATTCAGTCTGGCATGCATGAGAAACACTTTATACCTAACAACTTCATTAATATTACAGGGGAGCAAGTAATAGACCTATCTGAAAAAGATGCCATCCCATCTATTTTTGATTATCCGTTCCACCTTGCTAAGACCATGAACACATTGATATTGTCTTGTCAGAGGTTTTACTCAAACTTTGTTTTGGCAAAGGAAATCCATCCCAGAGGCCAAAGCTGAACAGCTTTATTCTTTTTGGCAATGACTGACTAATCTATATGGCCTGGACTGTAAAAAATCAATCAGGTGTCTTGGGGAGGGAACTAAGATTTAACAATTTAATGCATAGCTATACTATACACAAATTAGTCAGTTACTTCAAATTAATGCATTGAAAACTTTTTCTGGCATTAGCCAAAAAACGTTTTCTGGCATTTCAAACAAGCAGAGTAGTAGACCAGATAAATCAAGCAAAATAGGTTGAAACTTCACAATATTATTCCCTGTTTTATGTTCCAACCGAGATCCTTAAGAAAAAAAGTACCCAAAGAACCCAAACCTTTATTTTCTGCAACAAATTGTCTCGAACATTTCGAACAGCTCAACCGACCAAATGCTATGATCTTCAGAAAATGTTTCGCGATCGGTTATTTCGACTTTAATGAACTTAAATTGTACAAATATACATTCAAAACCTTCGCATCAGTTAGCTCTTTCCAAAATAATGTGTTGTGACGGGATCGGAAGCTGTAGGACGACGTAAAATGCAAAAAACATGGTTTTTCCCTATACCACTCTATGATTTTTGCCCGGTTGAGCCGCCATTTTGAATGCTCATAGTTGCCACGCGCGTGCGTTATGAATTCTGCTACAGTCAGCAATCTAGGTCTCCTATATCTATGGTTATTAACCTAGAACTATTATCAAATCACAAAATGTACTGTTTATCTAGGCTAGCAAACGTTAGGTAGACAGTGTCAATTGCATGCGCTGTATAATAAGATAACCACATGATACGAAGAGGAAAATTGAACATCACAGAGAACACAACGGTTCAACCTTCATGATCATTAATTATGCGTAGCTTAGCCGACGCTAGCTTAGCTTAGCCAATAGCTCAGTGAGTGCGCGAAAGAGAGGCCTTTTACCCCGACCATTAATAAATAGCCATATTAAATATTTAATGGGGGAGGGAGAATACCTCTCTAGCTTATTTGTCACATTGTCGCACTGGTATTGTTTTAGGGTTTCCGTAATGCCACGCGTGTTTTAGTTTTCGCCGCCCTGATTCATGTTCTTTACCTCAAAAACGATGTAAAACATTTTACCTTCTGTGGTCTTCAGCATACAGGTTTTGTATCAAAACGGATGATCCCCGCTTCAGTAATATATTCTTTGCCAATACTTTACCAAATGCAATGCGGACCCAGAGCGCCGGCTGCGCCGCTTTCATCTTTATTCAACTCGTTTTTGTCCACCATGCATCATCTCTAAATAGGCAGTTGATTATTGTTCTACTGAGTCAAATACAATATCGACGTTTATTTCTCCTTGTTCTGTTTTAAAATAACACAGTTGCAGAATAAAATAGCAACATATGTATAAAATGTACAATTTTCATATCCTATTGATAATGTGACTCTATATGGATATCTTCTAGTCCCTTGCATTTATTTAAGTCCTATTGGTAATTTTAGAACTATTTAGGGGTATTTTATTTGCTTCGATTTTTTAAGCGCGGGGGGGGGGAGTGCATGCATGTGGCAATTGAAAGTGCAGTTATTTCGGCTAGGCAAAGTGTCGTGAAGTGTAACAAAACAAGCGAACACAACAATTCTCATTTAAACAGTTACCTCCAATGGTTCCTTTAGCTGGGTTTTCAATTTAAAAACAATACAAATTCCCTATTAACTTGTTTGATCAAACCACACCAAACGTAAATAAAATTAACGACTTCTTTTATTTGTTAGCTCAGCTTATCGCCGTAAAACCGTATATGGATTATGATTTTGATATTCGTAAAAACAGATGAATTGATAAATAAACTTAATGATTTTTTATTCATTGAAAGCAAACAGCGAGATGATTGTTGTGATGCTCTGCACCAAGTTCAAAAAGATTAGACTGTTGGCATTGAAACTAAAACTTTTGGTGCAAAAGCGTGGGTTGGTTTTTTCGAAATATTTATTCATATTCTTATGAATATGCTGTATAATAAATTTCGAAATGTCTGCATAATTTCTTCATCATCTCTGATCAAACTGTTTACTCACCTGTATTTGTGCATATATATGATTATTTTTATTCATAATTTTAGCTCTTACTAATTCGCTACAACTTCTACTTAAAGCAAACGTTGCCAGAAGTGATTCTGTTCAGACCGTCAACGTTACCAAATCCTTTATACACGTCATTTACTTCAAATAAAAATATCTATGGCATACAAGTTGTATTGGTTCGTAAATATTTTCCTGATTTTTCAGCTATCTTTGCAAGGTATGTTGTG
The DNA here is from genome assembly GCA_963855995.1 of Muricea muricata. Taxonomy (NCBI): domain Eukaryota; kingdom Metazoa; phylum Cnidaria; class Anthozoa; order Malacalcyonacea; family Plexauridae; genus Muricea; species Muricea muricata. The sequence continues at coordinate 56,012,732 of OY979718.1, read as the reverse complement.
CTATAAGGTGTAGATAGCATTTGATTACTCTAATGTTGATGCATGTGGTGTAGTTAATTGAGGTTCTAACGCTTCAGAAGTTCTTGCCGTGAAAGTCATTCTTCCAACCAATAAATTTCAAACAAATTTCCTAAAATAGGTAAAAAAAAGTAAAAACTTTCTCACTGCACGTAAACAAGGTCAGTTTAGCGTAACGATTCAAAAATTCGTACCGCGAAAGTTATTGTTTCAAGCAATAAATTTCAGGCAAATTTCCTAAAATGGGTATGAAAAAGTAAAACCATTTTAGCGTACGTGAACAAGATCAGATTAGTCTTTACTACTCGTTTTATATATATGTAACCTACCCCCCGTAGAATAATTATACCTAGGAAACTACGTAAGGATTTGTTGCATTGTTTCTCTATTTCAATTTTAGAAAAATGCACAGAGCCTTTGGGTTTAGCTGATGAGGATAAAATACCGGATAAGAGTTTCAGTGCGTCGTCCGAGATACCTAAAAAGTATGGTGATGATATTTTTTCCACTAGCTCGCGACTCTCGTTCATTTTATCCATATTACATTATTTTACACTTACATTATTTTATAATTATTTAATTTAGTGCGCTGTGAATTTCAATTGCATTGCAATTAAAAGCTTTGCACGCAAGGACATTTTAAAGCTGTATACTTGCACAGGAAAATTTATTTCTCATGAAAATTTTAATAAAGATGAAGCGGAAGCTACTCATACTTATGTATACAGCGCTTCACTGCGAAAACAGACTTTAGATAAAAATTCATAAGCATTAATTTGGCCTATGAAGGCACAGGCTGTTCAGTTTGCCTCACAATTTTTTGCATCTTTGTCTTTACCTGTGGTGAATTAACCATAATTAGTCACACGTGGTCAGCGGGTTTATACATCCAGGATAAGGTTATAGTTTCTTTCAAAACTGTAGCTATCGATGTACCAGGCGGAAAATGAAGTTTTGTTAAAATGATATTAGCCTAGACAACTATTCTAAATAGAGCCATATAGACACTATAGATGAAGTTTAAACAAAAGTTTTGTCGAAGCTAACATTTCGTTGCTACTCGCAACATGTATGAAAGCTTTTATATAGCTACAGTGTAAAAAACTGTTATAAAATTTGAATTTGATAAAAAACTGTCATTTTATTTGTAATAAAATAATTTTATAAAAGTAAAATAATAAGAAATAATTTGATGAATGATAAAAAATAATTAGTAATAAAAAATAATTATAATACTTGCCAACATTTTTCTTTCTTTTTATGAGACTAATCGGCTTAAAGGTTGTCCTGTTGATTTCAAACCTTTATATTACCGGCGTCATGTTGATGATTCGCTTATTATCCATTTCTTGACGACCTTAATTCTAAGCACACTAATATTACTTTCACATATAAAGTTGAAAAAGAAAATGTCTTTCTTTTCTTGATGTGAATATTTTATTTTCTAATGGCAAATTTTCGACAACTGTTTATCGTAAACCGACTTCACTGGCCTTTGAAAGTTTTATTCCGAACACTTTACTTTTTTTTATGTTTCAATATTTCGTCATCTTATGCTATTTTCCATGCTGAAATTCAGAACTTTAGACAGATTACTAAATAACTAAAAATTGTTATCCTGAAAAGTTTTTTGATAAAATCGTGCGTGGAAAAAGCGTTAACTGAATTAATTGCTCCTAAAAGAGTTTTTTGACACTATCCAAATTCAAAACAACTTATTAAATTATTTTCCTCTGCCTATCCCCGCATATTCATCTTCGGTGCATATTTCGACCGGTACAAAGACTAAAGACTGACATCATTTTTTCGATTTAAAGATCGCATTCCAGTTGCTCTAAGATCGCGCGTTGTTTATAAACTCATACGCGCATTTCCGAACAAATGGGAATTTCGGCCCGTACTGGCAAACCTCTGTCAAAACCAGGATTCTCTAACATTCTGTCTCGTCATCAATCTTCTGGCCATCCTGTTGATCCTGATGATTTTTCTATATTGACTTCCTGTTCTCCTTCCTTTGTGCTCTTATCAAGAGAGACTCTACTCATCTCTAAATCGCTTAATTCATTACTTCGATCTGTACCTTTGATCTTGTATTAACTTTTTGTTATGTCATGTATTTGATCGCACTTGTATGTATATGTAATATTATCCTGTATTATGTTTGTTAGTTTTCTATTCTCCTGTACAAATTCAAATTTTATAACCGTTTGTTACACTGTGTATAAAAGCTTTTGTACACATTGGATAATTTCATAGTGCTCTGAAGATGTTGCGAGTAGCAACGAAATGTTAGCTTTAATGAAATTCTTGTTTAAACTTCGACTATATGGCTCTATTTTAAATAGTTGTCTGGGTATAATCTTTTTAACAAAAGGTTATAGACTTATGTCTCGTTCATTATATTGTTTGGTTTGCTATTAAAATTCATGTTTACTTTCATTGTGAAAGGCTCAACATCGAGATTCAGCGAGACATCAATCAATAACTATGGGTCGGTTGTGCAAATAGTTGAATAGCGCTATCCACTGGATAGTAAACACGTTCAGTAACTGGTAAACTCATATTACAATGGCGTAACTACTATGGGCTCGGACCGGGCGGACACGAGGGCCCTAACCCTAAAGGCCCAGCGGGGGGGAGACATTGTGCATTTGTTGAGAAGCCTCTGAAAATAAAAATAGGAATCCCCCTTCTGCCATAACGTTACGCCACTGCCATATTAACTTATATTAACGTTACGCCACTGCCATATTAACTTATATTAACGTTACGTCACTGCCATATTTACGTAAAAGGAAACGTTTTTAAAATTTGAACTTTCATGCCCACATTTAGATGGTGGACTTGGGCCAAGTATGCAAGGCTAAACGGGCCAAGAGCGTGGGTAGCTGAAAAAAGTGTTTCTGGCCAGTACATTCAGGTATAATTATAATAATTACATATATGTGAAGAAATTGAGAGAATGTTTTAATAAATATGCAATGGCGCAGGGCAGTATAAAATGCGAGGTCAGTAGATAAGCTTGTTTACTTTCACATTACAACCGAGAGCGTTTATTGTCAAAATTTAACACATCGTCATTAATTAACAACGTAGTCGTTATGCTATATATTACGTTCGTGCTAATAGATCGTCGCGTCCCTAAACATACTCTAAAAAATGCTAAAGAAACCTTATAAACTATTATAGATTGTGTGGGTTTAAAAAAGTATAAAAAGTTGAGAACAGTTAAGGCCTTGTGTTCCAATGTTCAAAACCAGTTCTACCGATATGAAATTAAAGTGGCACTCATCAGTACAGCTTTGTATTCCAGGCGTGAAACTGATCTGGCGTTGCAAAGTGTACGAGGTTATGGCTTGGTTCTCGTGTGCCGCTGGTGATCGGTGACTTATTGCCGGTAACCATTCAAGGGGGAAATTTGAGTAATCACCGACAATAGACGTCGCTGACGCAAATTTCGATTCCGTAGACGGCCGGACACCTCCGAGATGGTCGAGCACCTCATTGATCTCGTTTCCAAGCCTGAGTATCTGATGAAACTTAGATTTTGCTTTTTAAAATCTTAAATAATTGCAAATAATCCCTGACCACCACCTTAAACCTAACCCTAACCCAAATCATAAAAAGTTAAAGTAGAAAAAAAGTTCGATGTATTTAAAAATAATTGAGCTGCAGCCGGGATTCGAACGCCCGCCTGTCCTACTAGAAATCATACGCCAAGACGACTGGGCTAACAACGAGCTTGATGGAAACCTTCGAAACAATTTGTATTTATAATACAACTTCGTCTAAATGAGCCAGAGCAGTCTGGGAACGAAATCAATGAGGTGCTCGACCATCTCGGAGGTATCCGACCGTCTACGGAATCGAAATAAGCGTCGCCGACATCGTCTTCAGATGAGAACCAGGCTTACGCATGTACTTTATATAATAGACTGAATAGACATGTTGAAAAAGATATGATAGAATAGACAAAGATGAAAACATATATAAATCTGTGTACGGTCTCTAGCCTTCCTTTTGTGTTAAAATCGGCATAGCTCTTATGAAAAAAAGGAGTATGGTACGTTTTGGTACTATATGTAGCAATGACGTTGAAAGTGGACGAAAGGCTGATTTTATTTTTGATGTGTTCTACATCCAGGTTGATCTTGGAGAGATGTTTGTTCTTACAGCAGTTGCCACCCAAGGGCGACCTAACAAAACGTGGCCGCAATATATTTCGGAATATTATGTCGGGTACAGTTCTGATGGCGAAATCTTCACGCAGTTGACAGATGAAAAAGGAGATGTAAAGGTCAGTACTTACAGTGCGTCAAATATGAGTGGGGCCGCTTAGACAACATAACCAATCACATTAAAGTACGAAAACAGACAATCGCAAAATGGCACGTTAACCAATCAGCGTTGTGCAAAATATCAATTTCACAATAAGCATACACCTAATAAGCTTAAAATTTGAAAAAGTCAACGAATGAACTATTATTGTAAACTCTACAAGCCATACACTGATAGAGCATGTGCTCATCCTTTATACTGTGGCTTCTTAATTTTAAGTTTTGAAAATATGCACTCAGCCAAATCACATCGAGCGAGTTCCAACTAATATTTTCAGACTCAGCAGGGCTATAACTAAAACTGATTTACGGTACTTTGTTAGTTTTTTACTTTGAAACGAACACCAAAGGAAATATAGAAATCAAAATTGACCTGCCAGGTTTGTTTTGCAGAGACGCCAGTCACCCACACTCCGACGTCTCCTGGTCAGGAGCGTGAACCAGGGCAATTCAGAGCGTGTATGCAGCTACACAAAGGACTACTTTCCTTTCTATTTCTATTTAGATATTCAAAGGACACAATTACGCAGAAATTAATTATCTGCCATCAATATACACTCGATATTTCAGACTATACGCTAAAGAATTTAAGCGAAAAGTAACTACGCGAATGGAACTTTATGGATGTAAAGGTATAGATACTTTTAGTCTATATTATATATCACCAAGTAATAGTTATTTTATTATGTCTTCAGTTTTTCTAGCATTGAGAAACTGCCTGTCAGATATACATAATTATCCTCTTTGATGTAAACAGTGTTAATCAAAGAATCACATTTACAATGCTATTAATTTTATACACAATTAAATTAGTAGCTGTATTTAGCAGCTTATTCCAGGCAATACGTGGGACATAAAAAACATTTTCCGTGTTTCTCTGTAGTTTTTGTATAATAATCCGAGCTCATTTTGGCTTTTTATTAGTCAAGAGAACCGTGGTCTATTAGAGGACAGGCAGTCAACAGACGTTCTTTCTTTTGTATAGATAATGATCACGTCAGAAATCTATTCGTCGCACTACAAAACTCAACTATTCATTGTATAAAACAAATACTTAAATAACATTAGACGTACATAGCAGACCTCATAATGTGGTAAAAAACATTAGTGACCGTCTTGCCTTGGCGGCTCGTGAGCAATTTTTTGTACTTTTAAATAGACTGACGTAAGAGGTATTAACCCCCACCCTCCCCCTCCCCAAAAAAAAATTGGGAAGGTGGGTCTTGCCCTCGTCTTAATATTTATTCGAATACCTGTGTGATATCGTATTAGATTCCTGTATGACATCTATCAATTTCTATTTCAGCCCAAAACTGCTCAATTGGCAATGGAGGTTGTAAAGAGATATGCTTACAGGTTGATAAAGCAATTGTGAAATGTGCTTGTAATAAAACTGGCTACGAGCCAGTCGGTGGAGAATGTAAAGGTGAGGGTACGCTGCTCTTTAGCAGGACATTGCCTCGAACGCTGTACGCCAAATGTGCATGTGCGCATGCTCCTAGCTGCACATGCATACTTCTGCCTAAATTAGAAAATTATAAAACTGATGTAATCTCTACTTGAACTGTCATATATATCCTGCTGTTTCGAGGAAGATTTTCCGAATAATGATCCATAGGCCAGCTCGATAATGGGGGGGGGGGAGAGGGGGGTTATTCATGGAAATGACATTGTGCATATGAAACTGTTTTTGCCTATATATGTATATTTTACTTGTCAGTTTTTACGTTCTGTTTTAGCCGTGGTATGAACTGGATTTAAAACATCCTAGTTCACAGTATAGATACTGTTTTGAGTAATATTCATGATTTAAATTTGTCAAAAGTTTTACCTTTATGAAATAGTTGTTTTATTGTTTTCGCTATATTTCGAGACATCCAGTATGTACGCATGCGTGCACATGCTCATGATAGGTTGGCAGATGATCCACTGATGTCATACGATTTTGTAAGACTACCGACTTAATGAATGCGGATTCAGATATTTATATAGCACAAGATTCATATATATAATATATATATATATATATATATATATATATATATATATATATATATATTTATATATAAATATATATTATATGTTTTATTTTTATACAATGCGCTGTGACGGTGCTTCAGAACGACAGGGACTAGGCTGGCATTACTGTACATAAAATTATGTGATTCCAAAATAAACCTCAAAACCATAGCTTATTTCTTTTTCAGATGTTAATGAATGTCGTAAACGTCCGTGTGAGCAAGACTGTAACAACACAGACGGGAGTTATACATGTAGTTGTAGGGACGGGTATACTTTGAAGAGCGATGGCAAGACTTGCGACGGTAAGCATCGTAACGGTTATTTTACGACTCGGTCGTAACGCCCTTTGTAATAAAGGAATCTTGGAATTCGTCAATATTTACAAGTAGAAATCCGGAATCCACTAGTGGGAACGTTGAATTCACTTGTAATTCACTGGTAAGAATCCGGAATCCACTGGCACGAATTTGGAATTCACTAGTGAGAACGCGGAATTCACTGTTAAATGGACTGCTAGTAATCCCAAATCCACTAGACTTGCTACAAGTCGACTCAAAGGTCCGCTTTTCGAGTTTTTTACCACATTCGAGTCGACTTATAGCAAGTCTAGGAGTCCTCTAACACGAATCTGGAATCAACTACTGGGAATCCGTAATCCAACTGGAATTCTCATCGTTTCCTTTACACAGGGCGAGTCGTATAACAGTCGTCGTAAAGTCATTAAAATCCGGAAATACACTCTTTTTTGTAATGAAAGCATGAAAATGTACGCTTTTCGTCAATAATTAAGTTTTTTGCTTCCATTAATGAGGCTGTTACTCTCCAACGCCTAGTCTCAAATATTTTCACATGTGTCTGCCAATAAGGAACTTGTTCCATTTAATCACAGTTCAGACTAAACAAATACAAGCACTTACTGCAGTAAGCTAACTATTAACAACAAGCAAACGTATAACAAATATTTTCCCAACTGAGCGAATGTTGTTGGTTGAACTGCTGATTTATACTGTTCGCTTTGACTGCTGTGTAATTAATAGCACTAATTAGAACATGCTAAGTATGAACCCTACAGGCGCCTTTAAGATTTTTCACGGAGGCAAAAATTAATTTCACTATAGTGACAGTGAGTGGGAAAATTATGTTATAACATGTTACATACACTCGTTTTCTGTTGTTGGTAAATAGTACAATCAATGTGATACCCCTATTTTCTAACATGTTTCTACTACATTGAAAACTTTGATTAGAACTTTTGCCGAAATACTCGGAGATAATTTGTTTTTCTCAAAAACATTGAGGGGAGGTTGCCCCCAGTGCCAATGGGTACGTATATATTATGCAAAAACGCATGATATAAAACTATTTTTCACTCGAAGATTAAGAAGTCTATATGTCGTTTGCACTGATCGTTTTCCGTAAAGGATGAAAACCAAGGCTTATCTCTTTTATTCAGATGTTAATGAATGTCTTACACGTCCGTGTGAGTATCGCTGTGAAAACACAGTTGGGAGTTATAAATGTCATTGTAAGAAAGGCTTTAGACTGAACAGAGATGGGAAAACTTGCGACGGTAAGTATCGTGCCGGTCCTTTGCAATGGAATCCTGCAATCTAGCAATATTTACTAGTAGGAATCTGCAGTCCAGTAGTCTTAAGAGTTATTCCAGTGTTAATTTTTAAATTGTTAAAGGGAAATGGCAAATAAAAATTTTATTGTCTCATTTGAAAGAGACTCTAAAACAATAAATAGAAGTCTATTGCAAAATTTTTTTATCTGTTTTACTTTGGGAGATATTCTCACCTAAATCAACGAACTGTCCGCCATCTTGGATTAATTTTTCACCTCATTAACAATGTTTTGGTGACGTCACAACAGGGATAAGCCTGTCAAAAATTTACCTAAATACCCTACCAACAATCAAGTGTTGTTTTAAAACTTCTCAGTCCGTGCTGAAATCCGAAACACTTGTCGTACATGCGGTTATGAGAGCATATTAACCATTGTGTCATAAGAAAAAAAATTGCGTGATCCCAGTTGTGACGTTCGTGCATATCGACAAATATCCAAGATGGCGGACAACTAAAGATTTCCAGTCAAAATATCTCACCAATTAAGGCAGATATAAAAATTCTTTAATAGACTTCTATATATTGTTTTGGAGTCTCTTTCAAATGAGACGATAAAAAAATTTTCTTGCCATTTTCCTTCATAACATTTACGAAACTAAATAGACTGTGATCGAGTCTATGGCAGGATAGTCGCAGAACAGTTCATCAAGTGACATGCATGCAGAATTAATGCATGCATTTGCACGACTAGTTACCTACAGCAAAGGATTTTTCTATGATAAACCAACCATTTTTCGTTTATTGGATTACATTGTTCATTGTTTTAGACAATGTTATATAAAAGCAAGTTTGACATTGATATTATTCTGTTTTGCTTATAATGAAAAACTATCTTTTTTATAGATATCGACGAGTGCAAAGAAGGAAAGCCATGTGAACAGAACTGTAAAAACAAGTTAGGAAGTTACGAGTGTAGTTGTCAGGACGGTTATACTTTGAATCGGTACGATCGACGAACATGCGACGGTAGGCAACTTGAATTTTTCTGACCTTAAATTATTTTCAGCACTTATGACGTGCTTCACTATATATAATTGATAAAAACATGTAATTTAATTTCGTGTAATTTTTTTCACACACACGCACATGCACACATATATATTGATATTTTATTTCATAGCTTTTGCCTTTGATATGAATTCCCAGATGTATTTTGACAAAGCGGTAGAGTGCTGGTATTTTGAATTTCTAAAAGATTGTTTATGCATGGTGCAATCTTTTAAAAATTCAAAATACCAGCACTCTACCGCTTTAACCTCATTTTTTTTCACTCTAACCTCATTTAAACATCCTAACATTTAGTCTGAAGATCGCCAACGAGCGTGAAACTCCGAGTTACTGACTCTTAGTCAGTATTTTGTTATTTTTATTTCTTAGCAAATGGATCTTAACTGTAAATAGTCAACAGAACATTTGTATAGGTTCTACATACGTATTTAGCTCTCTTTTAACCAAGTGAATGTATACTGTTTACTTCATTATATATATATATATATATATATATATATATATATATATATATATATATATATATATATATATATATATATATATATTTATATATATATATATATATATTATACCTCAAACTTAGCTCGTCCAATCAAAATGTTCTATTAGTAGCACGTGTCCATAGTATTTTTCAGCGAATACCATCCTATAGGAAATTCTGACTCTAGATTTTTTCCCCGAGGCATAGTATTCGGCCGAATATCCCGGGAGATTCGACTTTTGAATAATCTCACGCGACACCCCGCGAGAGCTACACACGCCGAGTAAAAACAATGAAAAATGGCTGGAGCACACAAGAGCATAGGCGGCCCAATTCAGTGTGTAGTTTCATATAGAGATCAGTGCGCACATAAACACACTTCAAACATTATTATATAAATATCCTACGGCTTGCAACTCTTTTACATTAATAAACTGACACATATACGCACTAACTGACACACAGGATATTTATATAATAATGTATGAAGCATATGAAGTGTGTTTATGTGCGCACTCATCTCTATATGAAAATAGCGCCTGAACGTTTTTTGATCGCAAAAATTCTGGTTTTGAGCATTTTGCCAGCCTTTCTTGGGTATACGTACAACACATAAACTTAGATAAAGATTTTGACGGTTAGTACTTGATTTAAATGTTTCCTAAATAAGTATAAAATAAAGTTTTATACGAATTAATACTGAATAAGTCTCCTGAAAGCTGGAAAAGATTGTTTTAAGTTGTATAATAACAAAATTATATAATTGTTTTAAATTGTATAATAACAAAAACAGAAAAACTGTGCTCAATTTTGAGGTCAACAAGCGCTTGTCTCTGCCAAAACATTTATATTTTTTAAGAATTTGAAACTTTTGGCAAAATTTGTTTGAACTTGATATAATTTTAAATAACGATATGTAGTGTTTCATGCGGTATTAGCTGAAGTTGTTTACATTGCTAAACTGACTAATAAGTACCTTTTAGTAAAATATAATTGCACTGGGAAGTTTTTTTTTGGTAGCAGTTGTTGTCTATGTAATAAAACAGTTATTCTACTCACTCTCGTCGGCTATCGCTCATATACGACGAGAGTAAGTAGAATAATTGTTGAATATATACATAGTATACAGAAAAAAGGAAGGCCGACGATGACGTACGATGACATATCGAACAAGCAACGAAATAATGACGTTGAAAGGAACGTCATTCTCCCGCTTTTTCATTCGAATAATAAAACATGCCGTTGTGTCCAAGGAATGACTTTGATTTTGTTGTATCGTTTAGGCAGGTAGTGGAACCATAATTAATAAAGTAAATTGTTTGGAAACTCATTAGAATAACAATATAACAACTCATCATCTATGTTGGTCAATGTTTATGCAAAAATGTGGTTCTTCATCTGAATATGAATATTAATGCACAGCAAGTAATCTTAAATGCACACATGTCAAACAATTTAAGTTCATATTAAATTTAATTTATAAAAGAGTAAAAGAGTTAGAAAAACAATATGTCAAAGTAAGAACTGAAGTTCGTCCCTTCTTTTTAAATTTTTACCGTTTGAAATATATACTTAGTTATCATGCATATATGGATACAACTTATGTTTATTCATTGTATATTGCTCTGATGATGCTGCGATGTAGCGACGAAACGTTAGCAAATTAAATTTAATATAAACTTGAATTGTTTGATATGTATGTATTTAAGATTACTTGCTGTGCATTAATATTCATATTCAGATTACGTTTTCCGCCTGGTATTTCAATTGCTACTATTATGGCTCTTCATCGTCACTTTCGTATTGTGTTTTTGCCAAATCCACTAAAAGGAATTCTTGAATTACCCTATTGTTCAAGTCGCGGATGGATAACCTTCCTAAAACTTTGTTATTGGTTAGTTAGGTAAAAATACAATACGCACGTGACGACGAAGGACCTTATTTCTGTATAAGCTAGAACAAAAATAAAGATAATGACTTATATTGTTGTTCTAAATCATCTAGCCGTATTAACTATGGTGGAATGGTCCCAGGTCCTTATACCTGGAAAAATAACTTTGCCGCTATCTTTAAAGCCAAATTGAAACCGTCATTGATAACGTGCGAGAGCCGCAAAAGTTACAAATTTTCAAACAATGTTTTTGACCTAGAATGAATAGCGCCCTTTTAAACCGATATTTGGGTTAAAAGGTCGTCATTCTAGGGTTGAAATAATTGGATGACTTTTGCGGATTCTGGCTACCAATGGCCGAATGGCGACTTTCAATCGCGGTCAAGGTATGATTATATAGAGTTCACTGGTTGTTTTAGATCGTTTCTTCTTTTAAATTCCTACAATTATTGCAGTGGTTATTGTAGTTCAAATACACATTTATCTTATTTTTGTGTTTTCTTGTTCATATAGACATAGATGAATGCAAACAGAAAACTGACAAATGTGAACAACATTGTGACAACTTTGTCGGCGGATACAGTTGTCAGTGTTGGCAAGGCTTTGATCTCGATGATGATAAATACCATTGTAATGGTAGGAATATTTTTGAAATTGATGCGCGATATTCCAGGAAGCGCTACACTGATATTTATTAGTAACTATTTTGCCATGGTATTCAAGGTTTTTAGCGTTTTGGTGTTTTTACTTTGCAGTATTGTGATGGTAGCGATGTCAATGAGTCAGTCAGTTAGTTAGTCATAGTGAAAACTCTGGGGGGGGGGGGGGGTGATGCACATTTCAAACACGTTACTTGAATGTCAACATTAAAGTATTTTGATCACAATTATAATCAAAATTACCATAATTTACTAAAATTTAGTTTTGCACCAGTATATGCTGTTGTTCGTACGTACAGAAAAGATAGGTAAATGAGCACTATGGCATCTAATGACACTAATAATAGTTGTGTTCCATATGTACATAAACATTGTTGTCAAACACCCCTGGGATTTCGATTATTCAACTAAGCACGTGTATATTGCGTACGGTCGTTTATAGTTCCAATGTGTCGGTCTGTGGGAATGGATCACAAACACGATTGACATTTCTATGGCTAAATAAACCATTTTAACTGGCGTTACAAGATATTTCAATCTAGAATTATTCGTTTGCTATGCATGAAAAGGGATTTTTTTCTTGAAAAGCAACAAAATCAAACTCAGAATATCAGAGTTCTAATGTAAACTGACGAACATAGTATAAACATATTATATTTTCAAAATAATTTCGCTATCCTACGTCGTATATTCCTCAAAATACACCAAATGAATCGCAATTTTGTCTACATTTTGCGAAAGCTTTCCTACGAACAGTTCAAGATACAGAAAAATCTTTAACGTATTTATATCCTCTTCCATAATGTGCAGATTGTTTGTGATCATAGGCACCCAGCGCACGTTAAATAATATCCTAAGGCTGGCAACTCTTTCACTATATTAAACTGTCAGATGTTAGACGTTAGACTAAACTGTCAGATGCAAATTGTCCTACAAACGTTCTATCGGAAACAACTTCAGCTCATAAACTGCTATTGGCTGATGAAAACTCGAAAACGCCGAAGTAAAAGACGAATTCAAAAGCGGCCAATAGGAACTTGGCCTTGCTTAGCCGAAGATGTTTCCGAAGATGACGTTTGTAAGGCAATTTGCACCCCATCTATTTACACGGAAAATTTCGATCAAAAACAATTTTTATTGAGTAAATTTCGGTATTTTGGAATTTTGACTTTATCGAAACACTGTCTGGAAAATTAGAAGAGGTATCCAAGATAATGTGTATCTAGTTTTTTTTGCAGTAACTTGTGTTTTTTTGTTTGAAACAAAAGTCTAAACATGTTATACATAAAGTTAAAATTTGATATAAATGATCGTAGAATAAACAATATTTTTCAAGTTTGCAAATCATTCGCGACATTGGTTTCTTTGATGATAATTTGCTGTTTATTTCAGGCTAGCTAGTTTGCGCGGAAACTGTATTTACGTGGGAGCTTACGCAATTTTGAAAACGGGTGTATGTTGTATTAGCCCCAAAGAATATCAGCTACATTACTAACTGATTACTGAGACGGTTATATAAAATGCACTGATTGTGTTTGTATATAAATATTTCATATTGTGAATTTAAAACATTTTGAATTCTTCGATTCTACTGAACTATAACTTCTGAAATTTGCACTATCTTTGGATCCATAGTTTGCTCACATTATGGCTCGAAAGAATCTTTTGCTGGTTGTTTATTTACTTTTTGGTTAATTGTTTGATTGATCCGATTTCTGTTTGGTCTACTAGTTGATGATTATGTGATTGAATTATTTGTCATAAAGTTTTTTGTAAATAAATCAGTTGAAAAGATTCCATGTTGGATGCATTTCTGTATTTGCAATTACAGTGTTGAACATTTGATTTGTTTCAGACGTTGATGAGTGTAAGAAAGATAATGGCGGTTGTAGTAATAATTGCACAAATGTTATGGGATCATTTATGTGCAATTGCCCAACAGGATATCAACTCAAGTATGATAGAAAGACGTGCGAAGGTATATCAAGTTAAACACTGATTGTATGGGATGCATGAAGAAAGCAAAACACTTGGTTCGAATAGAAATTTAAAAAACACAAAAAAAAACATTACCAATTGCCATTTTTGCATAATTTTTTTGTCTGGTATTTTATTTGTTTAACAAAGAGTTACTTCTTTAGAAGAAATTTACCAGAAGCAGTCATTTTGAGATGCTTCGAAATTGTTAATATTGTGTTAATTGTTAAGCGTAAAAGACGCAAGCAAAACTCCTTTTCATATGCAATTCCCTCAAATTTTTAACAGTTGGTAAACCAGTTTGGAAATTAAGAAGCATCAGTGTTGGGTTTTCAATCATGCAATGCAAGTTTCTTCCTTGTTTGCAGTTGCCAATGTCAGTCTCCACTGTTCATGAAGTCACCAGTTTTAAATCCGCATATGAACATTGTCACAATGCGACATATTTCGCAACAAAAAAGACTCTAGACAAAACGTATATAGTATAGTAGCGGCCGATGTCAAATAATAAAAAGAAACTATTCACTTATTCAAGTACACGATTAGCAAAGTTTGACCGTATCACTTGATACGGTTGATACGGTCTGGATCCGCGCCTGCTTGTAGCAGAACGTTAGCACAGTTTATGAACAGCAGTTCAAGTGACTCATAAAGTGACCAAAGCAAGTTATTAACGTTTTTAAAGGGAATATACGGCTGTTACCAAATACAAACTCTCAAGTCTTACAAATTAAATTTTAAAACTGCACTCTCTAAAGGCTAAATTTCTTGCTACCTACCTGCTCGAATTTAGCACATTAGCTATTGTTTGAACGATGGATGGTGGGGGAACGGTATATACCTTGCCAATAAATTGGCTATTCGTTTGTGCTTTTTTGAATTTCTTTTCGAACCAAGGATTGCCATTTTCTGATGCACCCTGTATTCTATTTGAAAGCCCTACGATCCAGCTTCCAGCAATAAGTAATCAATTAAACTTGAATTTAGTAATTTTAATAATTCGAAGCAGTCAGAGCTGCATGTATTGAGGCAATAAGTGGCGGCTAATTTTAATTTGAAATTAAGGCTCTTCATCCTTAAGATTGCATCATTCTTTTATTTGGGATTAGGACTTATGGTTTTTAGTTTAGTAATATGGATATACTGACTGGTGGCCCTCGGTTGTCCTATATGCGTCGATTTTAGAAAAGAAGGTAAACAGGAGTACCCGGAGAAAAAACATCGAAGCACAGGAGAAATCAACTCACACGCAATACACTTGATTTGGTTTCACAGTGGCGAAGCACAACGCGCTAACCACCAGCGCCACCCGCGCCGCAGGTGATTCAACCTAGCAACCCGCGGAAAGAATCTGCTGCAGACTCGTCGCGTGACTTTCTTGATGGGGTCATTCCCGCTTTAAAGTGAAGCTTCAGAAGTGAAGCCCCAGTTTGCGTTTCGATATTTTCAGTGCAGTCACAGATTTTGGAGAGGAAGTCAATTCTAGATAGAAACACATGCACCCAGAGTAAATTAAATGCTCACAGTGTGTGTTGTGTTTAATAGAAAAAACGTGCAATTTCATATTATTTGCTTTCTGCGGTAAAACATATAAATATCGATGTAGTTGAGGTTGACCCTCGTCCATATATACTACATAATGGCGTAGTGAAACCCGGAAATAGACACCAGACGTGGGGACACATAGTTTAAAATTAATATAAAATTTTCATATGAAACATTTTCAATTGGTCTAACAGGAGAATTGTTTAGAATTGTCTATGCCGACTACTTTGTATTTATTTAAAGAAATCAGAAATCATGTATATTTAGTCAAAACATTTTAGTACATTGGTTATAACATGCATACGACTGTCAGCACAGAATTACGCCACGTTGAACTGCTTCAACAGACGATGTCATCACTTCAAAATATGATTAACTGACAGCTATATCAGTCCTTTACTGAAATCAATGAAAAATTGTGAACAAAATTATAACTGGCTCGTCAAAGAAACTAAATTCCGAGCACCTCTGAAACCAATCTGTATTTCGCAAATAATATGCAAATTACATTTTGTGTTCAGCCGCCAACAATATTTTTGCACAGCGGTGGCAAATTTCCCAGCTGCTCTGCGGTCCTACTATTTATCCCCCATACTACTATGCTGTCAGTTTTGGAATATGTTACAAGCTACGCAGATGATTTTATTTTTTTGTGTCACATGACCAGTTTGTAGCAGCGGTTGGTATAAAGACTGTGTTAGACTGGAGAGGTTGCATATGTTTGCTAGACTTTCACACCTTCATTTCGTGTTATTGCTTGTTCCATTGTTGTGGGTATTGCCCTCCTCCTCCTCGAGTGCTACGTTTCTAGGAGCAAGTTAATAATTTGAAAGTTTTGTATTTTTTGTGGACTCTTCGATATACTTGACAATTTAATTTAGATAGTCTTCCAACAGGCGCCATTTCAGCGTACTATTACGTAGTATTGATATTTTTTCGAATTTCGTGATTGACAGTGAACTGTTTAGACTGAACATAGTTAATAGAACTAGATGGTTTGGAAACTCATTAGAACTACAATATAAGTTATCTATGTTTTTGTTCTGGTTTATGCAGAAATAAGGACCTTCGTCGTCACGTGCGTAGTGTATTTGTACCTAACTAACCAATAACAACGTTTTAGCAAAGTTAGCCATCCGCGACTTGAACAATAGGGTAATTTAAGAATTCCTGGATTTGGCAAACACACAATGAAGAACCATACTTTTGCATAAACGTTGACCAAGATATATAATGAGTTATATTATTATTCTAATGAGTTTCCAAAGCGTCAACTCTATTAACTATGGACTGAAAAGTTAAAAGCATATCTATACTTGTCTCTTTGAGTTGTAAATAATTTGACCAGCTCAGTTTAGACATACTGTAGCTATAACTGTTTATCTTATCTTTAGATAAAAATGAATGTCGCGAAACTAACGGCAATTGTGAACATTTTTGTGACAATTTAATTGGATCGTACAAATGCAGATGCCGTGATGGTTACAATCTACAAAGCGATATGCATTCATGTAAAGGTAAAATAAATTATCATAAATAACCGATCTTTGGAGTTCTCCAGTGCCTTCAGTAATTAATCAAAAGAAGTAAGTCTTTCACAATCTTTGAATATCACCGTTTTGAATAGCATGATAAATTATCATTTCCAAATGGAAATAACCGACCGAAATCACATATTTCCACCTCTGGGCATAATTGTATTCCTGACAGAATGATGGTGGGGGGGGGGGGGGAGGGGGGGATAAGTTGCGGAAGATAGGGATAAGTTGCGGAAGATAGGGATTAGTTTAGAGCGAAAACCTTTAGCTAGTTTTGCCCAATAAGTACCAGTTTTACCTAAGAAGTACCAGTATCGTGTTGTTGTGCAGGCGTTCCTATATATAATAAAGTATATTATAGTGACTGATCAACTAGTCAGTTTGAGTTACATCTTACTCAGTTTGTAATAAAATGTAGTCAGTTGTTTCAAAACATTTCTGTTTGTCTCAAAATATACTCAACTAATACAATACACACTTCATTACATAATTAAAAATCTGAAATCAAAATAGAAAATAAAAAACGGGAAAATAAGAAAAAGCAAATAATACTTGACTAAATTTTTTCATGTATAATGATAATGCAACCATTCCAAGCAGCACAAATCCTTTATACACAATCAGTAGCGAACCAGCCCGAATTGCAAATTTAAATCATTTTCATTATTCATTTCTTTAGAAATTCATTCCTTATACGGTCAAAAACACAGAAAAATTTGCATGACCAAATATCGGGCTGGCTTCGCCACTGTACACTATCTAATTGTTTAGATTTAAATTTTATACCCTAAATCCTTGGTTATAAATTACAATTTAACTGATTCATGTATTCTCTTGTAATAACATTGTCAGAAGGTCGTAAGATAAGTTTTACGACACGGTTATTTTTCAGGGATTTAGGCGATAATTTTTTCCCAAAATGGTCGTAAAATTTTTGAGCGTAGATTGATCACGAAATATTATCAAATTTTAAGATATTGACGAGTGTGTGGAGTTATCTCCCTGTGACAAGTTTACGACAAATTGTGTGAACACCGAGCCAGGCTATCGGTGTGAGTGTAAACAAGGTTTTCAACCAATGATCAGCAATTCGAAAAGATGCGAACGTAAGTACAAATTGTGGTCAATATATTCTCTATCGATATCATATGTACATGTTTAGTTTATATTGTCTCTTTGATGAAAATGTGACAAAACATTCTTACAGAGCCTGGAATAATTTGAAGTTTTGTACGAATGTCCGATCGTAATCAAAGTTGACCGCAACATTTTAAATTTGATCGGATTTTTTTGCTTTAGTTTTATGCTCCCGTTGGTTTAATCCAATAAAGGATGATTTTACTCTTAAATTTTGAATTGACTTCCCTGGTGACTATGAAACACTTTAGAAACACTTGTATTGGAAAATAGTCCGGACAGAATTTTCGATCAATTTGACATTTCGTCGGAAAAACTTGATTTTTGTTGGAAAACAGGAAATCAACTTTTTACAATGTACACATAATGGTGTTAAAACCTGTTGTAAAAAGAGAATCACTTTTTCGACTCAACTCATCCGAGTCTCACCCAATCACATTTCGTCATTTTAGACCAAGTAATGATTCTCATGTAATATACGACTAGGAACTAGATAACTTTTAAAATAAAATTTTAACGAGCGGAGAGTGTTAAAATGTTGCAACACTGAGTGTCATCAGTTTGTATCGATACTGGCAAGCTGAAAAATATGCCTGAGCAGGCCGTCGTATTTTTTTAAAAAATCAAAATCAAGTTTATGCGGCAGAAGAACTCGCTTCAATTTTTCTGAAGAGATGTCCTTGTATTAACCAAGTGTGTACGTGTTTTTAGGCGTGAAATGTGGTGCTTTTTCCACCAGTAATAAATACACCGTTTCTCCACCAAGATGCTTGTCAAGTGATGTAAATGTTTTCGAGGAAACATGTAAATTTACATGCAAATTAGGATATACGCCCGCTGATCCTAACAAAATGGAATCAACCTGCCTTGCTAATAGACAATGGAGTTTGTACGAACCTGCGTGTATTGGTAAGGATGTTTTCAATGAGTGTTGTGCAATTGTGTTGTTAGAACGTGCTAAACTGTGAACTTTTCCCTTCCAACAGCTGCGAAATGTCCACCTATTACTTCTCTTTCCAATGGATTTGTTAGACCTTCACAATGTACTGCTGGTGTATCTTATCCTGGGCAATGTCACTTTTTTTGCAACAATGCATACGATCTTGTTGGACCTTCAACAATTTCTTGTCAAAGTACTGGATCATTTAGCATTAATATAACTACGATAAGCTGCAAAAAACGTAAGTGTTTCTGTTGTTATATGTTTTTTCGTTGTTGCCATCGTTTTAGTTGTTTTAGGACGTACACTTTTTCACCCGGAAAATACCCCTTTTTTAACATTTTTGTATATGTTGTTGCTTGAAGTCTTTGATCGTGTTATTTTGTTGTTGTTGCTGTTTTTTGTTGTGTCGTTGTTATTCTTGCCGTCATATCGTATAATGATGTTAATGATGTTTGATCTTTGGTATTGTTAGGGCTGTCCGGTGCTTGTTGTTGTAAAGTTTCCAATTTTTGGTACGGTCATGGTTGGCAAAATTGAAAAGAGATTTAGAATTGTAAATGAACTAACTAAAACCACCCGCCTTTAATATAAACAGGTACATATTGTGGCGGAAGTGATTATCATGCAACAGCCTTGGCTGCCGGAAGTAATTAGTATGTAGTAATGACGTGAGTTTAGCTGCAATGAGGTACTTCCTCTTTTTAACAGCAGCAGTTAAAGCTTTGTCAGCAGAAAAATCATCTTCTTTGACCAACGTGGTTTTTATTATTTTTCTATCCAGAGGATCCCTTTTCCATTGCAGGCGATCCCTATAAACATTTCCCAAGTCCTTTCCAAGTTTTGGTAAATTTCTGAAAAAGCTTTTTTCTTTGCATCAATTTCACTTAATCCATCATCTTGGAAACCTTGTACAAGTTCACTGTGCTTTGTACAATGTGACCTTGTGTGCTACCTGAGAATATTTTGTTTAAAAATGAAATTGATTTCGCTTCTTTTGCTTCTTGAGAAAGGCTATTCCAAAGTTTTGCCCATCTGTATTTGAATTTTTTTTCTGAAATTCTCTTCTCGGTTTAGGAAGAGATATGTCAGTATTGGTGCTTCTCGAATTATAGCCCACCAGCATAACATTGCCCCAACTAATGACTGTTTCAAATTAGGATCGTTTTAATCATTTAGAATTTCACACATAAAGACCTCCGTCTTCTGCTTTCTGAAGTTTCCCAACCATGAGATTCAAGAATTAATTTCATAACTCAGACAGGAAATTATTCTTGCCGCCCGATTTTGAAATTCCTGGAGTTTATTAAGCAGATGTGTGTCACAAATCCGACAGTGGAGAACAGTAGTCAAAATATGGCTGTATCAAGGGATTGTATATCGTTTGGCGTGAGCTTGTCATGAGGATAATTTTTTTGGCTCTTCGCAACATTGCGATGCCAGATCCGACTTTTCTTATTATGTTTTCGATATGTTTATCCCATTTCAGTTTTTCATCTGATAAGACACCCATATATGTTGAACATGACAGGATTATTGTGGACCGTCTCCTTCAACGGGTGATTTGAAAATTTCTTTGTTGGATAATATTCACATTTCCTTCTCGGGTTGATGTCACATTCATTTAGGTCTCGTCATTTCATCTTCAGACTTTTCACTTTCTCTGACATCTTTATTTCATCCTCACAGTTTGATGCTGTAAACATTTCGTCATTCGACTGTTCCGCATTCTTTTGCCACTCGATCTGTCTTTCTTTGATCACTAAGTAATTTAGCCTTAGAAAGATAGTATCACCTTTTGTCTCCAGAAAGTTAAAGAGTATCCGCTAAGTAGTTCGATAATTTTACAAGGTTCCTTTTCCAGCAAATGTGACAATCCTTACGCCTCCAGTACATGCTACAATTACTGAGTTTAACCAAAAATTGCAGTTACTTAGAAAATGCCTGACAAGAAAAACTCCCTGACATTTTACCTTTAGCAGGGTAAAAAAATAGCAAAGTGAGCCAAGGAACATCGGGACGACGCAAACAGTGTCCTGCACGAGAGTCCTTTGAGTAGGGCACCTAAAGTTGTTGACGTTATTAAAGAGCGAGAGTTGTTTTAGTTAAAGTACCTATGAAACGAAATTTTCTCCGACAATATTCTTATTGCCTTGGAAAGATCAGTTAAAATCACTGTATAACTTCTTTGATAGAATTTTTGTAACCGCCTTACTTTTCGAGATATTCAATTTTATTTGATTTGAAAATGACATAACCAGTGACGTCATACTGCATAATAACTTGTCAAAAAAGCTGAATTAATTTAAAAAGTACTCAAGATATAACACCTAAATACCCAGGTCTGGATGTTAAACATAGCCTACACACATGTAAGTGTAGTTTTAGCGATTTTCCACTATTATATGCTACAAAATAAGCAATCTAACAGTCGCTCATTATGCAGTATGACGTCACTGGTTGTGTCATTTTCAAATCAAATAAAATTGAATATCTCGAAAAGTAAGGCAGTTACAAAAATTCTATCAAAGAAGTTATACAGTGATTTTAACTGATCTTTCCAATGCAATAAGAAAATTGTCGGAGAATCGAAAATTTCGTTTCATAGGCACTTTAAGATAACAAAATAACGAAAGGGATATCGGGTCCCGTTAGAGAGTCCCGTTGAGCGAAACACATAAAAAATGTCCCGCAATAAATTCCTAGCGTCCCAGCTCGATGAAAAGTAGATATGAGGTCGATGTAGGATTGATCTATGAGAGGTCAATATGAGGTCGTTGTACAGCGAACTCACACCGACCTCTTATCAACCTCACATCGAACCTAGGATCGATGTGAGGTCAATGAGAGTTTGATAAGAGGTCGATGTGAGGCTGATGTAAGGTCGCTGTAGAGTCAATGTGTCGTCTATGTGAGGTTGATAGGAGGTCGATGTAAGGTCGTTGTAGGGTTGATGTGAGGTCTATGAGAGTTTAATAAGAGGTTGATGTGAGGTCGTAGTAGGGTCGATTGACGTCTATGTGAGGTTGATAGGAGGTCGATGTAGGGTCGATGTGAGGTCAATGAGAGTTTGATAAGAGGTCGATGTGAGGTCGTTGTAGGGTCGAGGTGAGTTCAATGGGAGGTCGATTTCCTAATGCTAGAAGCCTTACAAAAGCTTACCGAGGCTCTGCAGAAACTCCACAGTTTATTTGTATTTGTTTTAATCCGTGTCTGTTTTTATTTGTGTACCTCTCTTCTCTTACATTCACGTCATCACTGCAGGCGCCCCAAGGCTGTTCCACACTTTCGCGTTTATGTGTATTGGTTATACTCTTCTCGGCTTCGATCCTCATGGTCTACTTTTTCTACTCAATGTGACTCGTACTCAGTCTTCATGCGGAAAAAGTATATGGGCTTGTGAAAGAATTCAATAGTTTTCGTAATCTACCATCAAACATGTGTTGCATATGAATGTAACATTTGAAACGAATGGTTGCTGGTGATGATAAACCACCATTTAATGTAATGTGATTCCAAAATGTTTATATACGTTCTCTCAAATCCTATTTTTAAAATGATAGCTTATTTGCGACATGTTTGGGATTGAAAGAAAACTAGAGTAGGAGACGACTGTCTATATATTCCTATAGTTATTCGTTAAATTTGTAGGCGTCATAAAGCTATCAATGTCGTGCCCTTCTGGAATCAACGCCGTTCTTCCAACTGGAAATAAATCTATGAGTGTCGCTGGACAATGGAAAAACCCTTATGTTAATGTTGGAAAGATTACAAGTTCTCATGATAAAAACTTTTTATTTCCTGTTGGAACTACGAAGGTTACATTTACAGCTAAGACACATGATGGTCAAACGGATAGCTGCGATATACGTGTTACTATATCAGGTATATATAGCCATATATTATTATGTTTCAACTGTTTCTTTTTTGTTCTACAACTCGATCGTTGCAGGTCAAGTGATCTATCTAGTCGAAAAGAACACAGACTATCATCACAGTACATAGAGTAGTAGAGTCACTTGAATAAAGTTTGTGTGTCTACGCATGTCGTATTGCGCATGTCATTACCGTTATCCCAGTCAGTCAATTTTCTAGCAATAGAAACGCTGAACTGGTTGGTCGCAGCCAGAAAATTGTACAAAAATACCACGGTTACTAGAGGCCGCCTCGTTCAGATACAGGTACAGCTAAAATAAGGTAGTACAGTTTAGCTCTGAGCCAAATAATGTTAATGTTCAATTTTTAATATTTTACTAAATTTACATGTTACAATCAAAAGAAACTAGATTACGTGTAAATTGTACGCAACAGCTTTTTATCCTAACGATTAATACTAAACATCAAACATATAACATACCAATACTATTAATCTTATACCATATATAATACTATTATCATTTAGCTTCTGAGGCATAGTAATAACTCATAATATTCATAACTAAATATTCATAAATCAATATTCATAACTCTATATTATAACTTTATACAGGGTAAGTGAAAAAAACTGATCCCCGTTCATATTCAAATTAGCCACATAGCGACTGGGATTTGACAGAAGTTGCCTAAATACAATTGGTAGTACACTTATTTCATATGCCTCGTATACCCATGCGATATGTGTAGGCAATCTCTGTCAAATTCAGTCGCAATGCGGCTAGTGTCAGTATGAAAGAGCCTCAGTCTTTTTTTTACTCACCCTGTATAGAAAAAATCGGCCAACGTTTGTTTGTACGCAATTCACATTTTCAGATCACTCACATGTTTAGTTACTATTATGTTAGCTTGCGGCAGCGTAACGGAGAACAAAAGTAACTGCGCATTTAGAAGTGTGGTCACGAGTGAATAACTCGTATTCATCATTCGTATGCCTGGTTACTTTTGTCCTGATGTACTCTTCTGCAAACCATAACAATGGTATCCAACCATGTGAATAATCCAAAATTGGGAATTGGGTGGCAACTGTGTAAACAAACGTTAATCGATTGTGTCTATTGTTATTCTAACTAATTTAATGAAGGTTGTCCTTCCAAAAGCGTAATTTGTAAACTGTGAGCGCGCAAAGGTTGATGGGTTATTGCTTATTTTCACCTATAAACACGGAATTATTTCTTTCAAACACCATCGAGAGCATTTATATACAGTCGCGGCAATAGAATATTTGAACAATTCATTTTCCCAAGTTTAGCAGTTCCTCTGATCAATTCCTCTCGTGATTCGTCAAATTTTGAAAAGTTCGATAGATTTTATTGACCATACTGACCAATTAGAATGCTCACGAATACAATATATATAGCATTCTAATTGGTCAATTAACAGGAAGTTGTGAATCTTTTAAGGAACTTCTTCAAAATTTTAGGGTCATTGGTCAAATATTTTCGAAACGTCTCTGTAGAAACCTACGGCGGCAAACTCACTTGCTACGAATGTAGATGACTGTGGGTATCAGGGCCTAAATAAACAGTAATTCCTCGTCCCTTGCGCGCTATGAGCGCGGTTCGCGCTTTTGAAAAGACAACCTAATTGAAACAGTTGTATATTATTGGATTTTTCATTATAGACAAAGAAGCTCCGACTCTCAAATCCTGTCCAGCCAATCAGTATGTTAACATATTTAGAGGAGATCCAGTGAGTTGGCCAGAGCCAAAATATACTGATAACATTGGTGTGGTGAGCATTGTGTCACATCCATATAAGCCAGGAGAACGTTTAAGAGGAAACGACTACGATGTTTACTACACAGCCAAGGATAGTGCTGGAAACAGAAATGATGATTGTAAATTTAAAGTTTTTGTTACTGGTGAGCACCATAGGTTGAATGATCACCTACTGTGTTTTAAAGACTCTCTTATTCACAATTGATTCTAGTAGTGCTTGTACACTCGTTGTACAGTCATTCAACAACGGCAAACATGAATTTGGGCCTGATTTCTAGCAACTGGTCGTGTTATCAACGTCGTAACTTTTGAGGGGGGGGGGGGGCGTGTGTAATGATACGAATATATTTGATTTCAACTGATTTCAAAGGAAATAAGACCGGTTTAGATTGTACCAGATCCGTGCGGTCACGACATCGAATGCAGTCGTTTTGCGAGCATTTCAGCCCGGATAAATGAAGTACTTACCACAATGGACCGATTGCATTATGGGCAAAATTTTGAAAAAAGTTGAAATAGGAAAATTTATCACCACAGCATTGAAGAGCATCCTAAAATTAGTAAAATTGCAATGTTTGGTTGCGAAACGTTGTAAAATGTGGAAAATGTAAGCCTGTGAAGATTGCAAATTTTGTATATTTTTGTATTACGCACGGAAAATTGATACCAACATCGAGAAAACGGTATCAATTTTCAGTGTGCAATACAAAAGTATACAAAATTCGCAAACTTTGCAGGGATAGATTTTCCTCATTTTACAATATTTCGCGACCAAACTTTGCAATTTTACTAATTTTAGAATGCTCTTCAATGCTGTGGTAACGCATTTTCCCTCTTCAACTTTTTTCAAAATTCTGTCCATAATGCAATCGGTCCATTTAACGAGATTTAGACGACCAGCCTAAAATAACCAGGCTGACATTATATTACACCGTCGCGAAGCTCATATTTTTCAAAATTTCGAATTTTGTCGTTCAATATCCATGTATATACTTGTCCGCGTTGCAAGGAAAGGCTTTGAATGATTCTTAAGACGTTTTAGTGATAATTATTGCAAAAGTGCGATTGACTATATACTTTTTACGTTCTTCGTTGCTATTGTGTCACGCCCTTTTTGACAACATTTTTTATCAGACCGACATTTCGTACTACCCCGCCCAAAAATTGTCAGGCGGCGAAACGTAGGTGTGTGATCAGGCTAGATGCATGATATGCACACCCTAATTAAAGAAGTGACGGCGTTGCGTGTTACTCGACGTAAACAAGCACTATTCTCGAAATACGTTTATTGACATAAGCACCACATTTACCGAAACGTATCCACACAAATTATAATTCATTGCCTACTCATAACCAAAATTGGCAATGTCATTAGACATATGTAAAAGTTATTTGGATAGGTTTTCGGGTTTTACGACCTGGCCGAGAGGACTTTTTCATGATCAACAGTACTGGTGTATTTAATATAGCTTTCAAAAATGAGAAAACTTTGCTTTTTCAGTCGCTGCGGAGCCAAGTTTCAGTTGAAAACGGTGTCATCCCGTGAAAGGATGACTCAACTGAAATTTGGTTCCGATCTTACAGTTCACTATTTGAGTGTCCGCGTAGCTTGAATGTTCTTGTTCAAGACAATTAAGGGTCTGATTCCACGACAGCAATACTCTTCGCGAGAAATTGTTTATGCGAAATACGGATGGTTGCACATGAATATAACGCCATTAAGTTATCTCTTCCCGTGAAAAAAAATCCGCTTTGCCAGCGAGTAAAAATCAGTTCTGCTCACTGTGAAAGCGGAAAAGGTAAGAGAATTGAATAGAATCATGCATGTGCAACCGTCCGTATTTCGCATAAAAGCTTTTTTAAGAGAAGATGACTTATTTGAAAATTGAAAGCGTTAAGCGGGAACATAAGGTTATCAGTTTCGTTTTGAGTACAAAATAGTAACATTACAAAATTTAAACGATAAAAATTCCTACATTTCGATAACATTTTTGTTATCATTTCAGGATTAGTTTCTTAGATGAAAACGACGTCAACTCGCTTCATCCTTGTTTCGTGCTAAGCTAGCAAAGCACTAGGTTTGGTTCAAACCGGTTCGGTTTCGTAGCCTAGGTAGGAGGGATGTAGCCTGGGCAAAGCACTAGATTTCGTAAATTGTTGGTATTTTTATCACCCTGTAGAAAAGAGTTGTCGTAAAGAAGATTTTGTTGTTGGTTCTAAAAATGTTGGACACACCTGCTTCAGGTACCCTATTACTGGAGACATTTATTGTTACATACAGTGTAAGGATTTCAAACAAAAAGTATTTACTACGAAAGATAGACAATTTATTTGTTACCAACACAACGTATCCTGGGTACCAGAACTGCGAAAGGTTCCTGATTGTGTAGGTAAGACACTAAATATTACAATACCAAAAAGTAGTAACAAATTTAGGAAGTAAAAAATGTTTTCCGTTTGGACATACAGTTTTAGTATACATTTTCAGGTGACTATTGATTTCCCTGCATTCTCATTGGTCAAGATCACTGGATAGTGACTATGGATTTTTTGTTATACAATAATAAATTTTATTTTGTTAATTATTATTCCGCTTTTGGCTCAGTTAATATAGGCTTGTAATCATCTCGCCTTCGCGACTAATTGATAAATATATTAAAGCGTGGAAATGAAGGAAACGATAAATTAGATAGAAACACGACCCCGACTCTTCTATTCGTGTTGAAAGAACTGTATATAAATTCGGAAAACGTTTTCAATTTTTACACGGCGCTTAGCCAATTAGCGCTCGGGATTTACAAGTGCTATATTATACAATACAAAAATATATTGCCTTTCAAAAATCTAAAATCTACACACATTCTAAACAATAACACAGGTGTAATGGCAAGGGCAGGACACTATCATTATATTGTTTTTTCAAAGCACGCATGTTGTTTCGTGAAGCCCTCGTGCACTGCCGCCCTATACCATTAACTGAAAGTCATTAAGTCAGCAAATGATGTACTCTGTGTCCCGTATTTTTTATTTATATTTTTGAAAGATGACCTTTTAGGAATTAGCTTTATACCTGGCTACATTATGCAAATAATGAATGTTTATTCATGCAATGGTAAG
The DNA here is from genome assembly GCA_963855995.1 of Muricea muricata. Lineage (NCBI taxonomy): Eukaryota > Metazoa > Cnidaria > Anthozoa > Malacalcyonacea > Plexauridae > Muricea > Muricea muricata. The sequence goes on along the minus strand of OY979718.1, from coordinate 55,984,777 downwards.
AGTATTTTCATGAGGTGAAAGATGGAATATTCCAATCAACGAAGCGAATCCGATTTAAAATTGGAACATTCCATCTTTCACCGAATGAAAATATTCTTACCATTGCATGAATAAACATTTATTATTTGTTTTTTTATGACGCCAAAACAGATCATCGACACTAAGTTAGATCGCCATTTTGTTTCGTTAGTTTACTAAATAAAATTCCATCGCTCACATTGTGGCGCTATGTTCATGGATTCGCCATTTAATGCGTGTAGAATGTGTGCGATAGTAACATTTTGAGTGTTTAAAAAAAATCCGTGCAATGGAAAAAAACGGTTCGCGGTTCCATTGAACGATCATGAAAATGGAAACTTTTCATAGTTTTGAATACCATTCAGAGCTAAAAAATAAGCTTCTTTTTTGCATTTCTACCTTTTACTATGTTTTTATTGAGTCACTTTTCTTTTTGTCTTCCAATTCTTTATCCGAATAGAATAGGATTAAAACAATTTACCTGGATGCCATTTAAAATAATAACCATCACTGTATATATGGGCATGTGCGTGTTCCAACATCCAATCGGCGAGCTCAAAAGGATACAAGTTTTTCAGGGCCAATCAGCGGACTCCAAAACTCCTATATCCAGTGTAGAACGCATTGGGGACACGAATTTTATCTATTCTTTTTCAACCAATCATATTCGCGTATTACAGAAAGGTGGTAGATAAATATAAATATTTATAGTTTAATCTCCTCATTTCAACTTCGCCAAACTTTTTTATAATATACTGTATAATATAGCGTTTAATTGTTTGTCGTCTGCATGTCATTATCCTTTGTTTTACTGACATTTCACTTTTTTTTAGGCTTTAGTAATTTTGCTGGCAATTGTCCACAAGGAACGTTTGAATTGTCAGATATTACCAAAGGGAAAATTTGTGGTAAGAGCAGTATCAATATCTTAACAAGGTGTTTCTACTTTCTAATGAACCGGAAAACACATTGCAATAGCATGATCAAATAATATAAAAGACCTAGGAGTAACTGATGAATAGAAGTCCATTTCCATCACTTTATCTTTTATTTTCCTGCAGTATCTTTTATTTTCCTAAGACTGACTTGTTACAACTAGTAATCCTTAGTAAAATGGTCCCCCATTCCACCAAAACTGACATTCTATATTGGACAACTATACTTCCAGTACCAGCTTTTCCGAGTTTTTAGATCACTTGTATTAGATGAAATATATAATATTAATACACTTTATTAATGAAATTTTAGGTTACATACAATTATAAATCTCGCTTATATAAGGTACAACCGTCTACTTGAATCAACATTTATATACATACATATATTTATGGATAATTAGGACAATAATAACACACAACAGTACATCTAGATATTTAAAACGTCAAGAGCTCTGGACTTGTCCATTGTTTGTTTCGGCACCAAACTATGTAGTATGTTGTTCTGATCGCAATCGTCGTCATTCGCTTCATGCAGTATTTTTGGTCGTTTTTATTGAAGCCAAGATTATTAAGCATGTTGATAAAAAGGCGAACATTCCTTTCCGCAAACTCTAAGACTGCTCTTTGAAATATTTACAAAGTTAACTTTCTCAAAGTGGTCGCTTTGGTCGTTAATAAGTTGCGGGTAATTTGCCGTTTCTCGCGGTTAGCATTCTTCTCAAGATTTGTTTCATATCCTACGGTTAGTTCCACAACATACAGACATTTATATGAAAAGAACATTAGTAAGTCTGGACGAAGCAGTCACCTGTAATAGTGGATAGACTTTTGTACCCTGGAATATCCGCAGAAAGGCACGATCCATCGACTGTCTGCAGGTAGGTCGCAAGGAATTTTAAAATTGAGTCATGTCTCTACGTAAATCGTTCCAGACACGACTGGCAACCTGTTACGATGTGTAAGAGGGTTTCAGGAGCCATACAATAGGAACAGTCTGATGTATTTAATATGCCCCATCTGGCAAGGTCTGGGCGCGTGGGAAGGGAATTAGTAATGTATCGCACTGTAAAATTGAAAATATTTTTCGGCAAATTCCATTGTAACACTGACCATACACCATACTTTCGTTAAAATAATTTGCTAAAATGCAGGATCTATTTCTTCTGATGACACTCACACCTGCTGGTCGCAATGGTTTCTGCAGGCTGTTTAGAAATTTTTTCCTGTTAAAAAAGCCAAGTACAAAGACTCCGGCGCCACACTAACAAAAAATCGTACCTGACCCTGAACTTGTTCCAGTATTACGGATGTAACAACCCAGCGAATTCTATGTCTGTCACTTGTTATGCTTCGGTGGTGTGGTCACCGGTTAATAATCTTCGGCTACTAAGGCAAGTGGAGAAAGCTCAACGTTGGACTACCAAGTGAACATTCAATGGCCAAAGTAATGTCCTACAAAGATGGAGAGAGAGTATTTTGAAATATTAGTCAGAAGAGTGAGCCTTGGCAAGTGAGTTGGTTATTAAGTTTATTTTAAGTCTTTGAGGACGTCGTACTGAATATTTTCGCTAGTACTGACTAATTGACTTCCAAAGTTCATTTACTGCTTCGTTTGGCGCTGTGCAGAGAACAGTTTGGCGTTGGATGAACGTGACAGATGAAGGATATATGTTAAGTCCAAATTTATTTCGGGTGAGGAAGACAGTACTCAGTACTCCCGGAATAGGAATGTCAAGCCATTTGCAGAGATAACATTTCACTACAGAATCAATGTTTTCACTGGCAAAATACCAGGATAATTTGGATAAGACATATCGGCTGTACAAGAGGATTTTATTTTTTGTTTGTAAAGGTTTGGAATCAATGTTATTCATCAGGTCGTCAACGAGAGAGCATATTTCCGACTTGTTAATTTGTTCATCAGACATGTTAAAATGAAATATCTTCCCAGATACTAGAAATTTTCACCCGCTTTGATCATAGGAATTAGTTTGTTGTTGATGAGGAGTTTTGGTAGATATTAAACTGATATAGTCATAGCTTTTTTAATGCCGAATGTACAACATTTGCCAACCCGAATAATCATATTAGACCATTAGAACCAGACGGAGAACCGATTTAAAAGATGCTGGTTTTCAGTCTCATGACTACATATGACGGGCAGATGGCAAACTGAAACCAGTGAATGGGATTTAGGAACTGGAACAAAAAACCAAACTATATTTTTCTGCTTTGATATGTTGGATGAAAGTGTTAAAACGCATATTGAAGAGAAGAAGACTGAGGCAATCCCACCAATCCTTGATTTGTGTCGCACGACAGCTCCACTTGCGTCGTCTGCAAACCAGCATTGCTTCCCAGTAGGCGTGGCCTGCAGGCTTGTAATCAACGGTAAAATGCTTGTCGCGTAAAAGGCCATTGCCTACCGATCTCCTTGAGTTGTTCCTTCTGCTGACATAATTCTTTGCCGCCAACAATAAACAGCCGTGCTGGGTGTCTGTAGGTGTTTATATATGGTGTAGGCAGCAATTATCGGACATAACACACGGATGTTATGAAGGGGTGCAGTTCTGTTGAGTGCATTGAATGCATTAGAAGCATCAATGAGTAAAACAGCATCAGTTTCATCTGCTTGGAATTCATTGCATGTATTGCAGCCTCACTTTCAGACTTTTGTCCAGCGCATAATTGTAAAGATTCACTTGCTTGTCTAATTCATGCATCGTTGAGTATATAATTTAACAATTCAGTATGTTCAACCGTCCCAGAGACACCTGGCCAAATGCCTGTTGGATGTTCGTTTCAACGTATTTATTGTCACGTACAAACTTGAAAACCCTCGGTAAGGTTAAAACTTTAAGCATGACTGGCTCTAAAGCAATTGGCCGAAAATTGTGACAGCTGAACGCTTATGTTTCAATTTCCGTGTTGTTTCGGTGCTCCTATCCCACCAAATCTCAACCTTCCCATCCTCAGACACTCTAATTTTATTTGGAACCTCCTTGCATGCACCATGCATCAGCAGACTTGATACCATATTTTCTACATAGCTCCCAGTACAGCCTCAAACCCATGCGGTCATGATACTCTCTCTGCGCTAACCCACTACGCCCACTTGCCAGATGTCCAACTGACTCCACTTCTTTCCCACAAACCCTACAAGATCAAAAGAAGGTGTACCAACGAATGAAGGGAACATCTAGAAGTTTCAGTAGTTCTTGACAGCACTACATGAATGAATGGCGGACCATATGAATGATTTGGTCAGCAATAGAGTCGCCATGCCTGTTTGGATGACAACTGGATGGACTGTAGTTTGCCAGAAAGACCAAGAAAGAGGGAGTGCTGTTAATAATCATCGACCCATATCCTGTCTGCCACTTACTTTAACTAGTGAAGATATGGAAAATATCTCTGTGTTTTTTTAGTCTTATTGTCTACTAAACAATACATAATGATTTATATAACACCTTGTTAAGTTATCGTGATTTAATTGGCTATTTATGATCACGTGATATAGAATAGAAATTTTCATTCTCATAATCGTGCAATGGAACCGTGCAATCACTCAAAATTTTAATCTCGCACACATTCCGCATGCATTAATCCGAAGATTAGCATCTTGAAACACAATATAGTATAAGTCAAACAAGAAAATGTTTTTGAGTAATTGTAATATTTTGATTTTTATTGCAAAATCATCACAAACTAACTGAGTTCGCTCACTCAATTTTCTTATTTGACTTATATTTTGGGTTTATTATTGGTTTATGGCTATCTAACGAGCTCATTAATTATCAATATGTAAATTTGTGTTCTATCCGACTAATTTCTTCTGGAATCAACCTTTCTAAGAACAAGTGATTAACTAAGCTCGTGTTTGAATAGTCGAAAAATTGTTTTAATTATGGCCAATTTTTAATACTCAGTTTATAAATTAAAGTTAATGAAGCAATGCAGCTAACATAGTTCAAAGTTTTTATTGGATAGTATCCAAGTACGCCTGTATCTCTTTGTCTTATCCTTGAGAGAGATAGGAAGCACGAGAGCTGCCTAAACATTTTCCCACCTCGTCAGAATAAAAAGGGCATTCCACCAAACTCCGTATCATATAAATTCTAAGGACTGTCCAAGGGGATTTTAACCCCTTGGACAGGTTAATGTTAGGGGGGATCGTAAATCCTTCAACATTGCCTGATGGGGGATTGTAACCCCAAAGGCTTTCGTCCCCCAGCGGCAGGCATGAACACACACTGCTAAGTTGTATAATTTTGCACATAGACATGACCAAAGACGATAGAACCAAGTGGAAAGGACTTTAGAGAAAACATTGTAATATTGTAGTTTAGTATAGGAAGTTAACGTGTGCAAGGAGTTACAATCCCCTTACTATAGAATTTCCATAGATTGTAATTAATTGCTAGAATTAATAAATAATGTGAGTCTTTGGCCAGAAAGTGATCATTAGGAGCACTTTAACCCCATGACTATGTATTTATTATTATAGCAATTATAATAATACACATTTCTCTTAATGTTATGGGGGGGGGGGGGGGGGGGGATTGTAACCCTTCTAACATTGCGTGATGGAAATTGTAACCCTAAAGGCAGTCTCCTAGTGGGCACATATACATTCCGCTAGATTATATAATTTGGCAAGTTTATGAGTCTATGATAATCTATGATAGACTAATAATGCTATGTAATAGTTTTTACCATCAGAGCACTTCACCCCCACTGACCCATTTCTCCCACACTGACCCATTTCTCCCACAAAAAACATGGTCTTGTTTTTCTTTTGATACATTAATAATTCATTGTTTAGTAGTTAATTTAATCGTGTTGTTTAAGCGAACTGTCCTCCTGGAACATTTTACAACAATGGAGTGTGCGAAAAGTGTGCAGTTGGGAGCTACCAAGATGAAGAGAAACAATTAGTATGTAAAAAGTGTCCAGCTGGCAAGGGAACTCTGACCAATGGTGCTACGAAATGTTACAGTAAGCCTAAAAATTTGAATAAATTTGATTGGTGGTCTGACTTTTTCATTATTTTTTCAAAATATTTAGTACATATTGCCAATAAAAATATTTAATGCTTGCGGAAATATTTAATAGAAATGAAAATCGAAACTTGCCTGTCGTTTTTAAAGGGTGAAGATTGGCGGATAAGAGTATATAACTATGATGCATGTTCTATACCTGAAATTTCGTCTTCACACCAGCAAACATTTGCGTAGGCAGCTCGTCGGGCTGTATATGGGGTGTCCAAGAAAAATGGAGTCCAACTTCTAAGATTGATTACTAAATGAAAACTTGATCATATAGAGCGACTATGTTTTAGTTTTATGACTTGTTCATTTGCCTTTCGAACAAGGTATTCCTTTTCTACTTGAAGCAAGTAATAAGGCCACAGGAACAATTTTAGCGCAAGTGGTGGATTTGGTGCCCCACGGTATAGTTTGACTGACTAATGTTATGTTCCACAGCAAAAGTAATTATCCTTGATGAAAATTATTTTATAGTAATTAACAGAATTACACAAAATATCAATAAAGAATATGAATGTTTTTTTTTCTGATTGAGATTCCCTTGATCGAAATTAAATGGATCTGATTGAAATTAAATGCATTCACCACATTTTATGACTAAAAATGCATGAGACAGTGATTAGTCACTCTTTTGAGCTGTCTTAAGACAAAATCTACTGCACGCTGCCCCCAACATACTTTTATTACAAAAAAATGAACAAATCACGAAAAATAATTAAAAATGAGATGAATGTTCAGCTTCCAGATATGAAATCCAGAAAGCCACTTTGAATACAGATTGCGAACATGTGATGTTATTAAAGCGTTATCTCAATTTTAAAAACCTTCCAATTGCGATCGGTTAATGTACCATAACTTGTGACTTACATGCTCAAATTTCATAGACACCATATCTAAAGAAAGCTGAATGAATACACTTTTAAACGAGAGTAAGCTCTAGTTTCACTGCTTAATGTTCTTTTCAAAATTTAAACTTGAATACAGAACTTTTTTGGGACACTATGTATACGTTACTGTAAGTAAACTTACTAAACACATCGTCCTATCATTATATATAGTATTCTAGTTACTAAAGAAGAGATGTATTTTCTCAGATGTAGAATTGTATGAGATGTATATATTATCATCTTTCTTTATTAAAAATGTTTTTTTACATTATTGTTTTCATCTTGATGCATATGCAAATAAATTCTTCCAGTACGTATTTACTTTGTCATTATTCTGTTTTTTAGACCTATGTTCCCCGGGTTCATATTCAACCTCCGGCTTCCGAACAGACAGCGAAGTATGCAAAGTATGTCCTGTTGGAGAATATCAAACAAATTATGGATCCACGTCATGTCTCAGATGTCAAAATGGAACAACAACGGCTTCTGCAGGACGTTCTTCGGAGGGCGATTGTGGAAGTAAGTATACTGCATTATATTTGCCTTCAATGTACTAAGAGCTTATTGCGCGATGATATATATATATATAGAGAGAGAGATAACTGCATGGTTGGCGAGTGCGTACGATTTTTATGCACGAGTTGTGAAAGAGTGCTAAACGAACGAGAAAAACCGTATAGCCAATCCAAATGCTGATACGATAAATTTTCACAAGTGAAAAAAATCGTACGGCCAATGAAAACGCTTATTCGCTTCTCCACAATGAAAATACGATTTTTATTTCACCCGTTTACCTCGCGTAAATCTCTATATGTATGGCATAAGTATATATACATATATATACATTCATACATACATACATATTGACGACAACGGCTTTTCCTTTGTCGGCAGGGATAATTATGCTATTGTCCTTGCGCAGGTTTTTTAAGGCTAGCTTCTGTTGGCGGAGAGGTTTCCCATCAAACGCGATTATCGCCTGAAGAGTGTGGCAAGCGTTGCTTGCCATACGAAACAAATTTGTAGCGAATAAATCTATGAAGTAACCAATCTTGTTTCATCTATATATATATATATATATATATATATATATATATATATATATATATATATATATATATATATATATATATATATATATATATATATATATATATATATATATATATATATATATATGCAAAATGCAAGCACCGAATATGCAAAACTTTGACATGCGAACAAAGGAACTTACTATGTGATGTGCAGCAATGGAGAAAAAGCTGCATGAATGTCTACCTATTTATAAATTTGCATTGTTCCAATTTGCATTGGTCAAAGCGTTGCAACACATCGTTCAACTTTGTTGGTTAATCAACGGGCGACTATTTGCGATTATCTACCAAACGAACACAACATTGTGGTATAACGGGAAATACTCACTGCATACGAAGAGCTCAAAACACGAGTAAATGTTGCGTCAAATTTGATCGAAGTCAAATAACTTGCAGCATAATGCAACACCATAGAAGATCGCAACAAGCCGGACAAACAGTCGCAACACGTCAACACAACATGGCCCAAGGCTTATTAAGTTCTTTCAAGGCTTCAAGGCTCAAGGCTTATTAAGTCACTTTTCTTGTTTTGTTTTCTTGTAGGTGCTGGTAAAATTAGAATAGAGGGTGAATTAAAGGTTACAGAATTGAATAAAGTGGAACTGAATTGCTATACTACCGCTCATCCGAGAGTTTCTGTCGAATGGAAGAAACTTTTTCCAAAGCCCCCCGGTAGGTATTATTTAATAGTGAACATAAGGTGCACAACGGCAACCCCATAGAGATTATAAATAACATTAGAGGGGTCATCGAGAGTAAAATTTGGGAGCACGGCGATTGGGGGCAAATCCAAGTCTCGGATGTTCAAGTCCCGGATGCAAAAAGTCGTTTTAGACGAGTTCTTCTGCTTTTTGAAATGTTTTTCCTCGTAAAAATATTGAAAATATCATTCCAGATTGTCTAAAATAATAAAAACAATTGAAAAACTACTATTTTGCCCACAAAACCGGCAAAACGGCCTCAACAACGATGAGGAAAAGGTGGTTGCTAAGGAAGCATTAGCTCAGCCAATAAGCGCCTGGCCCTGCATCCGGGACTTGGATTTGCCCCCCAAAAAACGTGTTCCCTTTTGTTTTCAGTGAAAAAGATTACGATGCCTCCTCTAGTGTTAATCATAATCTCTGTGGGCGTCTATGGTAGAAGCCAACTGACCAAAGTAATTGCGTTTTCACCAAGAACATTACACGCTGTACACAACAAGCACACATATATATATACAGTATCATACGAACATTTATGACAAAGACGTAAGAAAACTTGATGGTTGGGTAACCACAACAGTTTAAAACCAATTATTGCGCGTGCTCATCGACAAGGATACTAATTATTAATAACACAAATAACATATGAACCAGTATGACTAAAACCTTTACCGAGGCGGTTAAAGTTCTTGCTCTAATGCATCTCAAACAAATAGTTTTAAAAGTTCGTCATCGTCACAATCGTATGTGTCCCTGAATGCAGTGTTCTAGTATTCCCTCATTACAGTCTTGAACGCTTTGATGTTGTCATGCTCAGGTCAAGTATTTCCGTTAATGCGTTCCATGTTCTGATATTCGTATGGTTCTTATCCAGAACGATCTTTGCTGGGTTGTTGTTTTGCACCGCAGGACTTCGTATTTTACACCTTTTGTGTTACTGAACGATCTCGTACATTTGGTGATCTTTATGCGCAAGCGAAAGGACGAGCTGGTGAGGCCATTGACTGCTTTAAAGCAATGCACGATATCAAGAAACTCACGCCAATGACAAATTGATAGAAGGTGGAGTGTCTGCAATCTCGAGTTGTAACATGCTGAAGTGGTGAACGACAGGCTGAGGATATGTACTTTGTTTGCACGTCTTTGAGATATTTCTAGTTTGCGTTCAGTAGATTGAGGTCACCAGACTTGCGTTTCATAATCAAGATGTGATTGCACCAGTGTCAAGTAAATAGTTCTTCTTGTTTTAATGCTGTCATTGTTCGTGCATGTATTTCGCATGTAGCTAAGCATTTTATCAGTGCTTGTGCACACTGGTCGTTGGTGTGTTTGTTGAAGTTTAAATCTGACGATATCCACACCCCAAAGCCTCGTTCGTGTTTAACTGATGCTAATGCAGAGCCAACTTCAATTAAGCGGCCCTACTGTCCCTCTACTGTGACCATATATCACTCATTTTCACAAAAAGTAATTTCTTTAGAGACCAGTCAAGGGGAAGGGCATAACTTCAATTGATCCGGCACGTTTCCCATAATCGCATTATTATTATAATTTATAATGTACAGATAACATATCCGTGGCTATGGAGTATGACCCGCACGAGATGTTGTGCATGATGACACTGTTGTTTTGCTGTAGCTAAGGCTGAGGCTGGAACGTAGCAAGCGATAAGCCGAGTTCTGAAGCATTTTAAAATTTTATGCTCATGCAAATATATATTCTCTATTGTTTTACCATAAAGTCTGTATAGTAAATTGCTCTATTTCGAAGATATTCAAAGTTCTTGCATTTGAGCTCCTGCCAAAAAGTTGCGTGATATTTTTTTTTTCATTTTCGAACATCTAAGTAAATTTTATAATTCAGAAATTTAGAGTTTCATAGTTTAGTGTTCATTCAGCATTACGGACTTTAGATAAACAAAAGTATTCTACACTTTCGCAGATGACGCAAAACGTTCAAACGGTGACGGGGCTGCCGTTTCCTAGCGTTTTCATTCCGAATTATTTTAAAAAGCTCCCGACTTGTAGACATGTGTTACTCCAAGTAAAAGTTAAATAAAGTTAATTGAACACTGTGTCCGTATTTCCCTTCGCTTATGCATATTGTACAAATAAAAACAAATAGATGCTTGTTACCGTAATTTTTTGCATTGATTTAATCATCACATTTCATTTCATTTATAGTTGATATAGGCAGAGTGTCGGAAAACCTTCTATACAGTGAGGATGGCGAGGTTGTAGGCAAGTCGTACGTCATATCCAGGGTGAGATATTACGATGATGGGAAATATAAATTTCAGTGTCATACTGTCAATGAAATCGGTGAAGCTAAACAAAACGTCACCCTGACTGTTATGAAAAACTTTGGCTAAAAATACTTTGCACTTAGAATGCAGTTACTAAGTTTCGTTGTTAGCGTAGCAGAAAAATGATTCAATAAATTATCAACGAAAGGGTCATCGTTGTATCGTGTTGTATCAACAATGAACATGCATAGATAAAAACATTTTAATAAGACGTTTGTGGTCACAGGGCGTTTAATTTATTGGATACAATAATCATACTAGGTTACAACATTCGGATCGGGTGCAGGATAAGATAAACTTGTAATGAAATTTAAAATTCCTAATTGAGTAATTTAATCAGGCGAAAATTAAAATTCTGGTATTTATATGCAAAAAATTCCAATAAGTACTGAAATTTGTTAAACGTTGTAACCAGTAATTTTATTGGAGATTACAACGTTTGGATCGGCTGTATCCTGAGGGGTTATCCTAAGGCATTTAATATTCTTATGCAGATAACTCAAAACAACTGCTTCTAGGAAAGTAGGAAATTAAGCTAAAAAGCGAGTTTTTATATGCAAGAGATGATAATTCCAAAAACAATTGAAATTATCAAACGTTGTAACCAGTAATTTTATTAGGTTGACAGGGTGGGTTAAGAGTGATACGGGTCGACAAAAATTGCAAACAACTTCAATAGCTAATTGCACACCTCTGGCTCTGAGAAGGAAATGAAAAACAAAGTGGCACTTCCACGTTGACTACTTTTACAGCTGAGACCAAGACAATGAATAAGTTGTGGTAACGAAATAAAATTGACTCCCCATGCAGAATCTGCATGCATAATGAACATGTGCAATGCGCGGCATGTGCGAGGACAAATTTCAAAGTGGAGTTGCCCTTCAGTAACAGCAAACTCGTTTTGGCAGAAAACACGAAATTCAATACATTATATAACACGAAATACATTACATTATATAATTAAAAACGAAACTAAGCGTTAGCAAAAACCTCTGATACAATATTGTAAACTCAATGGTCGACTATTGAAAGTACTTACTTTGAAATGCCGTAAGAAACAAAACCTGACCCGTTATTATTTTTAAATGTAAATGAGTAAAACGACCGTTAGCCGATCCTAACAGCTTGAACATCAGTCTGCCGATGGTATCTATCTTTGACGTCGACGTTCTACGTTGAAATATCGGGGAGAGATCACCTAGAGCCCCAATAAAACACTTCCAGAGACACTTTATTGCATCATCCACAAATACGGTTGAAAAGATTAATTAATCTTTACACAAACACCCTCCCCTAATATATCACGATTCATCATTCATCAAAATTTTGGCCCGAAAAGGTCGTCCACTCACGCACACTTGTCATCTACCAGCCTCGTACCCATGCGTCTTCCTTAGTGCAAAATAAAAGCACACGTAACCCCTGCGCGCTCAGTCTGTAACTGATCTGTATGTATAACACTGGACTAACTGACGACATTTTAACTAAAAAGCGCCCGGGTACGAGGCTGGTCATCTACTCAGTGGCGTAGACAGAGTCGAAAGTTCCAGGGGGAATCTCACGCAGGGGGTTCCGGGGCATGTTAGATTTCTAAATCAGTCGTCTCACTGAATTACTTAATTTATTTCCAGCTTTTTTTATCATGGCATAAACTTGCCTTCCCATTTCAAGAAACTTGCTCAGATTATTGCAATAGCCATAACAAAACTTGTGTTGTTGTTAAATACAAAACGAGCTGTATACATGACACACACAATTTTGAATTAATTACGCTTGTATTATAGATTTGTGTTTTCAAATTTGCCATGCATGATTTTATCAACCATGACTTCTTAAATTTTTCTGTACTTATGGTTTAGTAAACTCCCAGTTCATAACTTTTCTGCGGTCATCCAGTTAGTCACTGCATCAGGATTCTTTTTAAAAGCTCTCCGGCAAGTATGAGTACAAACAGTGAAGATAATGGGAATGCTTTTGACCCCAAATATCTCTTCAACAGTCTTGATGATTCTTACTCCAGGGCCAAACAACGGACCATCACAACAGTCACAGATTCCAGGACTATAACGACAAAACAATCACGTGTGTTATTTCTTCTTCACAAAATGAAGTGTATTCTCCTGGGAAAAAGCCTTTTCAAAAAATTGCTGCTATATATTGCACTTTTTCCCTGTTGGAGCGTATCAGGATAAAAATAGCAACATCACTGCAAAGGAAAACTACAAACCATGTTAATTGCTTTACGTTCTCATTAACGTTACCCTACCTTAACATTTGCTTTCTTATTTCTTCTGGAACCGAAGCATTGTTAAGTTTTTCCGATGTTATTTTTTGTGCAGCCAAGTGGAACAATCTCTGTAGTTTTTTGGGGGAAAATGAAAAACGCTAATAAGCTAATCAACATCTAAGATTTCCTACTAATTCTTACTTTCCCAGGCTAATATTTTCCAAAGACTAAGCCCCCCTCCTGCAAAGGAAAGGCAGTAGGGCAAGCATCTTCTCCTGCAAAGGAAAGGCAGTAGGGCAAGCCTCCCTCCTGCAGCAGAAAGGCAAGCTAATGCCAGGATGTGGGCTGAAAGTATGCAGGCGCATCTGACCGTCTATATATGGTTACAAATGGCTGAAGAGCGGGGCGTGAGAAGCTGCAATTTGAGTGTTAATACACAGTGAAGGTTAAAAGGCAAATTTCAATAGTTCTTACAGGAAGCATAAAAATTATGCGTGAAATGCTATGAGAAACACTCGGAACCTTTGTAACATGTAATCATTCGCTTAAGAAAGTGATTCCTACCTGTGGTTGGTTGCTTGTAGTCTCTCTCCAAAACAATGGGTGGGTGAAATTGTTCATAATTCGAAGATGTTTTAAACCAAGTTGTAGAATACCGGTTGGAAGTGCAGCTAGTTCATTCCCTTCAACGCTGAGCTCACGTAATGACCTGGACAAATACAGTAGATCGACATACAAGTCAAAAGGAGTCGGAAGTTCCGGTGATAAAAAAAACAACAACACATACCTAAGATTTCGAATTTCTTTTGGAAGAAAGGATAATCTGTTGTAGGAGAGATCCAGCAGCTTCAGATAATTCAGACCAAATAAACTGAAATCAACAACAAGTATCATTATGTTTTTGCTTTTTTTCCCACTTGGTTTATAATGTTGAAACGTTCTGAGCAATCCAATACCTAAGAGGAATGCATGAAATTAAACAAAATGAGACAACCAGAGTTCGTAGCCGACGCAGCTTTCCTATTTCTATAAAGAAAACAAACATCAAACGAACAATTAAAAACACCAATCATATCACCCGATCCGAACGTTGTATCCCAATAAAATTATTGTATCCAATAAATTATTGGGATTATCACGGTTTGGGTTGGGGTTTGGGTCAGGGTTCATTTTATATGCATGAAATGACAATTCCAGTAACTATTGGAATTATCAAACGTTAATTGTAACCAGTAATTTTATTGGATATACAACGTTCTGATCGGTTGATCATATAGGTTTATTATCCAGCCCAAAATGTAGTGACACAACTGGCACCGCGTACCGCGCCCACAGTAAAGATCACATCACGAATATTCACAAAAACAGTTTAATATGATATATAATATTGCGACTTACATTCCTGTCACAACGCGCCAACAAATTCATTGCACTTTGCAGCAAAGAAATGAAAACGCACCTGCAGGAAGTTCTTTTATAGGATTGTTTCGTAAATTTAAATTTACCAGGTTTTTTACCGTTAATATTTGAGAAGGAATCATCTAAAATAGCAAAAAGTTCATAACCATGAGGTACATACGCCGGCCGCGTTGCTTTCCAGGAAAAGGTACTGGAACTAGTTGTCAAATAAAATTTTTTTTTTACAGAAACTACCAAACTCCATGAAATATGATTTATTACAAGCGACACAGAGTTGCAAAAAGCGTTCAAACTTCCTCCGGGCAAAATTTTCTGAGGTTGCAAACCTTCCTCAAAATGTTGTAAAGTTGGGCTTTCTGACAAACTGAAGATCAGAATTAGTCTTGCAAATGAATCACTATTTTTTTTGGAAAGAAGGCATGTTTTCTGGAATGGATCACCATCTATTATTTTTTTGTTAGTTTAGTGTTTAGGATACATTATGTAGTGTGTTGACATGAAACCTTCCTCACTGACCGCCCATTTTGCAAACCTTCCTCACGGGTAATACCCGCATACCCGTGGCTTTTTTGCAACTCTGAAGCGACAGTCTTTCAGCGCCGATCCAAAAACATCGAATTTCTCTTCCCGCCGGTGTTTGGATATCCCGCTCGTGTTTGATATTACTTCGATCACTGCATACAATTTGTGTTCGCCTAAAATCCTTAATACTTTTTTCGCAATAGTAACATCGCTGATGACTACATGACAATGAAATAATGTCCAGTACTCACCCGAAAATTGTTAAACGATAAATTTATAACCGTGAGCTTCATACAAAGTGGTTCAATGTTGGGTAATTGAGAAATGAAGTGAGCCTATAATAACAATGACATGAAGCAAACTTAAATGAAGCAGAATAATGGAAGTGACGAGAAATTCTTATTTTTAATATTTGTTGAAGCAGTTGAACAATGATATTTTAGCAACACCAACATAATGATTTTATTCATCGAAATGATTTTAACGTCTTTTACTGCCATGAGGTCTGCGTGAGATTTTACTATTTAGTTTTGTTTTCTGTTTAACCATGTTGTAACACAGTAAACCATATAATTTATCATACTTGAATACAAATATCATATATTCTGACTCTGTATATAACTATGAATATTCTTAATTACAATAACAAATGTGATACTTGGTGATTTCACGAACAGTTTTCAACTAATTCTAGTTAGCAGTACTACCTTGAGATCAAGTGTGGTAAAACTTCTCACAATAGTCTCCAAGACAACGAATTCTGCTGGTGTTAGTATTGTTTCATGTTCGCTCTCGTTATTGTCTAGAAAATTTAAAAATAGTTGTTTTAAAACAGCTGGGCTTTTCACATTTAATGCAAATAACTCAGACAGGCATTAATTGTCGATCATTCGGAACGAAAAGAACAAAAAAATCAGACAGTCGCATTACCATACTAAATATTTCTTTGTTTAATAACTTAATTGCTACGCCCTAACATCTGATAAACCAAGGTGATAGTTGCGTGCATGGTATCTCGCAACTTACGAAAAGGCGATGAAGAACGAGCAGTTCCTTGAAAAAACGCAGCAGGTGATTTAGAGAGCAGCACCTCACTTTGTGGCCAACTTTCTCTAAAATGAGAAAAAAAACAACCATAGTAAACAAGAATGAAAGATTATTCAGAGAAATGAAACTGGTTTACGATGTCGGTGACTTAACGATACTCGGTCACTGATTAAACGATATATATATATGTACATAAGCTCGAGGAAGCTAACTATGTTTTTTAATCATCCATTTAGTTTCTTGTAAGATTTCTTGGAAACTCTTTAATTTTCTTTACTGGTGCACATTTCATACGATGATGTCTGAAAGTTTGACAGTGTAAAACGAGCTTGCCTTTAGATTAAATAGACAAAGTTCAAGTGCTTTATGTAACAAATTAAGATCGCTTGGCAATACGGCTGTGCGATACTAAAACATTTGTTTAGAAGTTGGTTGAAAATTTCATGTACGTCCGGCCCTATTCGTGACAAAATAGAAATTTCGTCGCTAGTCAACACTTCAACAATACACTTTTTGTGAATTTAAAAGCTTTTGTACGTCATCGGTCTATCCAACCGACTTTATAGTAGTATATCCTTATCCTAACTATTTTCCTGGTAACGTTCCACTAAATCATTTGCAAATATTTATATATCACTATTATTTACATCACTATGACCTACCTCTTCGAATCTATAGTCGCCTGTTCTTGATCTAAATGTCTGTTTAAAATTTGTGCAAGATCAGGAGCACAACGTGTATCAAGTGAGGATAAATCACTCAATTCTCGCATCATGTCAGTCATGGCTCCTACATCTTTCGATGGATCAGAGCCAGGCTGGCGTTGAAACCATGCCGGTGGTTGACTGCTAGTGGCTTGCACTTTATCTAAAATTTCTGTGATTCTCCTATCGAGGTCTGTATCATCGCTTTCTAATATGGCAGCTGCTAATTCTATGTAAAATCCGGAGTACTAGTTATTAGTTACATTGAACACATTTCAAAAGAAAGTGATCACAAAATTCAGCGCCAGGAAATAAGTATTTAAAACCGAATAACTTCATTCAAAATGATTAGTAACATACAGGGTGTATAAAAAAACTGAACCCTTTCAAATTCAAATTAAATATGACGTATTGTAGTAATTTGGCAGCTCTAATTGCTTTGAAGTAATGGTTGTGTAAGAACACAAGGTCTTGTACTCATGGAACAAAACTGTATAAAAGAACTTGTGAGTTGTGTTTTCATTCACGCATATTAATTTGAGGAGGGACTAAAGCTGTCAAATTACTACAATGCGTCACAATACGCTTATAGATGAATTTGAAAGAGTTCAGTTTTTTATACAACTGTAGATTACAGTTGAGATGTTTCCCTTGATGGCTAGATAAATAAAAATGATACAGTTGCAAGCAATTATCACCGTATGTAATTGAAACATTTTTCATAATGCGTCAATGTCATCGTGAGCTTCAAAAAATTGCGATAGCAATTGAGACATTTGCCGCCCCGATTTCAAACCATTAACGCGTAATTAAAAAAAAACATAACACATACCCAAAATAATTTGCCTTTGAGGTTTTCTTGTTAGTTTTTTTGGTATATCTGCACTCTCTACAAATTAATATAAGTGTTAAACTTTAAAACGTTTACTGACACTGGATCGACGCGCGTGCATCGCTGCATCACGCGAAGAACCGGGTGGCATGGCTGCTGGTAAGTTTTAGAACCATTAGTTTCAAGGCTTTTATTACGTTTACTTTCTTCTTTTGATGCAGTACCAGATATACCTTTTAATTCAACAGGCATAATTTAAAATACGCCATGAAAATTGATCTTTAGCCTTATTGTCACAAAACAAGCCAGGGTTAATCATGATCAATCAAGAGATTAGAGTAAAAAAGACTAGTGTAAGCGCATATAACAAAAAATGCGTGATAGAATGTTAATTGAAGAGTTTCTTTTGAAATCTGTTGCTATTAGGAGTGAATTCAAAGAAATTCATTGGACAAAACACAAATATATGAATCTTCAACCTCCCTCTCCCAATTGGATAGTAAATCTCACAAAATATATGTATATACAACCCCCCAATTAGAAGGGGTAGGTTGGAATCCTGCTGTAGGAGTTGTAGTTCTTGATAAGGATTCACAGACTAAAGTTGTGCTCTTGACTTGCATTTTCAAGATGAATATGATTTCCACTTGAGATTAAAGCACATTTTTAAAACCTTTAGAAGTTACCTTCAGACAACTATTGATGTTTTTGCACTAGCTGCATCACAGATCAGTGGCGGATCTAGCGTAGGTCAAAATAAATTACTACAGCTCATTCTTGGATATATTTACGTTTTAAAACACCCTTCAAAGCAATTTCATTGGTAAGATTTCACTCTTTGGAAATTCATAACCAATGGCATGGTTATAAAGTTATTTTGAATTTAAAATTGGGCTGCTATAATTTATTTTGACCTACGCTGGATCAGCCACGGCCACAGATTAGGTATCTAACCAGATGTCTCACTATAACTGTCTATTTTTGTGCTGCAAATGTTTTGCTGAGTATGAATTGAATCATGGCATTTGCAGCTGTGGCATGTGCTGCAATTATGTTATATAACCAATCATGACAGGGAATTCTCTTTTGCAATTCAAAAAATGAACATAAAATTATTTTGACAGCTAGTTGAAAAATAGTAGCACAAGGAGAACATTTTGCCAGCAAATGGTACCAGTACCTCAATTAAACAAGGCTAATTTCTTTTAAAATTTCTTTGTCAAGATCATTGGAAATGGCAATTTCAGTGCCCAATTGCTAAACTGGCATAACTATTGTGTCATTTCTATAATTTTCTGGAGATTTGTTAGCCCTTTTCATTCCCATCCACTCCAGTGTAGCATCTAAAATTCTACGTGTGCATTTTAGGATTTAGGGAGAATCTATTTTTGTGTACTTAGCACTGAGTAAACAAAATCATTCTAAAATGCATCTGTCATTGCGCACAATATTTGGTAAACGTCTCTCTGTTCACATTTTGAAAGATTTCCAGTCAGCCACCCACTGATTGATCAAATTTTACCATACACAACACAGGCACACTATTGAAACTGACAATATGTGCAGGTGTAAGTATCAATTGTATTGATACAAGATTGAATAATATTCCTTAAATTGATCTGCCCATCCCCTCGATAGTGTATATTTAATTTAATAATATTTTTTTCAAAGAACTTTTACACACCATTGATGACATGTGTATAGAGTTCCTCTTGCTTATTCAACTCATTAATTCTTTTCAAAAACCACGTATCATCACTTCTCCCAATAAATTGTCTCGGTGCAAACTTGTTTTCTAATCTGCCAGGTGCGTCACATCCCTGTACAAAGCACTCCAAAGTAAATTCTGGTAATGGAGCAAGAAAACGCCCGTCCACTGGAAGCTCATATGGATTAACTTTTAAACGTCTCGGTTGTCTTGCTGGGAGGGGATCAGGACCCCGATGTTTACAAGGCACTAAAGCTGTATCAAAGTTACAAATAGGACTTGCACGATCCACTGCAATTGGCTGGATTGCTCCCTTCAGTCCCTTGTTTTGATTTGACTGTAAAGCTAAATATTCCGTTTTTCGTAGCCTTTCCCTCTTTATGTCACAAACTTTAGACTTTGATTTTTGGTACTGCTGAGTGTTCTGAGATACAGTGATTTTAGGGGGTAAAGGCCGTCTCAAAAGAACAGTTGATGGACTAGAGGTACTTGTATTGACCGCCATGTTGTTTATGGCGTGTTGCCATGGTAATATCTCAGTTCGAGCCACTGAGCTTTACTAATATATCTGGAGGAGCGGCTCGGCATGAAAAAGTGTCGCCAAAAACATGGCGGATTTTGGCCTTTGCTGACGCCATATGGTTCCTCAGCCTACAGGTATTTACCACTGACCAACCGCGATCCCGAGCTTTTAAAAAGACCTTCGCCCCCCTGGCTTTTGCAAAAAAATTTTATGGCTTGGTTGTTTTCGGGAGAAAATCAAAGATAAAATAGGTTTTTTTCGCTCGTGAAGGCAAGGATTTGTAAAAATAATATGGAAATGTTTTTTCTAGCAGGTAAGACTCCCGAAACTTTCAATTTTATATCGTTTTACTGGCTAAGTTTGCATTTTGATTCCCAAAGTTTACAGAAATGCGTAAAAATTTTTTGTCAAATACTGATACAAAGTCTGTTTATTTATTGCGTATATCCGTATAAACAGTTCTGTCTTCAGCATCAGGTACTGACTTTTACTTTAATAGAGCTGTTTTTTTATGTTATTTATATAGACAACAAGTTTTCCTTGATGAATGTTTATAGTCATGTATCCATGATTTAGTGTTTGTCCATTTGCAGTTTAATGCTGAAGTTAATTATATCACTTGACAGTGTGGAACAATCTCTCTGTGCTTGATAAAAACATTCGTGCCTCTGTGACCTCTGTTGGCATAGTAATTGTGGATTGAAGTGTAGATAAACAGACAATTAATTCAGCTTGTTTTTGAAGTGCAAATTGTAGTGTCAGACTGTCAGTGCCTCAGTGGGGCATAAATAACATTTTGGGTCTATAAACCCCATAAAATTTACATTGTGCTGTTTTTTTTCCCTTTTTGAGTAATGTGTTGGGTAAGATGCATTATCGACCTTATTTCTTATTTTGCTTCTAACACCTGATGATTATTCATCATGGGGAGTGCTGGACACTCAGTGGTTTTAATTAATGCCTTGCATGTTTCTTACATTAACTGAACACAAACAAGGTGGTAAATTTGTTTCTCATTTTATTGCAGATTTTAATGTGATGTACAAAGAACTAGAGCAAAACACTCCCATTCTAACTTATATATGTATAGTCAACATGGATATTTGTCATATATGTGTAATATTTTATGCAGTACAACTGTTTTCTTCAAATGTTGCACTAATAATCTGTTATCAATACCACATCAAAATTGAGAAGAGGTCAGAAATCAAAGCCCATTTGGACAACACAGTGATAGTTATGTCATAATCATAATAGTATACAATGTAGTTTTAGGCATTATTGTAATTTCAGAAAACATCTGCACCACCAATGCAGAGATAGGAGATTCATGTCAGCCTCTCTACCATCAGATGATTTAGCATTTTTACTATAGATTATAGTATCAGCATAATATAATATCCTCATCCCACTACAGGAAGCATACATTGCTCAGACTCAAGTGGAGTAATCCTAGGATTACTCTTGCTAAATGTGGTGTTAGTGTTTTTCTTCAATGACTCATTGTTAGTTAAAATTACTAAACCTTGAAATTTTTCAATTTAAATAATACAACTATGAAGTTTATCACTGTGGATTGGTTTTGTAGTAAGCAAAAATACATTTTTGAAAAAGTTGTTCAAAAAAGTCAAAAGCAGTAGAAATCATGATGAGAAAAGGAGGGGAATGCACAAGATGGATAATGGAGAAATGTTAATGTGAGCTTCATCCTTTCCACCCAATTGGGGATTAGGCATTTTAAAACTGTACTTTTATTGTCAGCAGTCAATTCCCTCACTCCATACCATCCATATTTATCTCTGGAGTATAAGTAGTGAAAAATTTTATCTAATCTTACTTATTTAAATAATTTAAACAAATAATACATCTTTCAGCTGTATTGTTGTGGAATAATTCTGAGGTAAACAAGTATAATAGTCAGATTATATACTTATACTTGTTATTAAAAAAGGCATAAGCTTAAACATAGGGGGAAATGAGAGAAAGTTTGTCTCAAGCAAGCGTGTTTGAACTATGCTTGCATGAACTTTGAGAGCTAAATTATATTTATATACAATATCATTAGCAAAAAATACTTTAGGAAACACAAAAACTTGCATGTAAAATGCAAAACATTTTGTAAAATGCAAGACGTTTCTACCATCTACAGTTAAGTATAAATGTTCAAGACAGTTAAGAAACAAAAAGCCTTGATTCATAAAACGTTCACATCAAAACAAGATGGCATGTAAGCAATTTTAAAAACAGTAAAGCATAATTGTAAAAACCAAGTAAAAACAGCCATATATCAAATGCTGATGTACAACAAAGCGGACTTAAAAGACAAAAATACTCGTTGCAAACACTCGTTGCTAAAAATACGTTTTACTTAACAATTTAACTGGAAATATTTTTTTCCTTGTGAATATAAACAGCAAAATTCTTCGGTTTTATACCAACCCAATTGTCCCTTGAAATATTGGTTTTGCCAATATATTTCGAGGTTTTTTGTCCTTTCCTGGCCGCGATAACTTTTAAAACTTGCGCATGTTTTTCAAAAGTTGGTGAAGCGTCCAGCAAACGTGAAAAAACTTTCAAAACCCCCAAGATTTACAGCGAAAACTAAAAGACAAAACAAAATTTTGCAAAAAATCAAAAGGGGGGTGTAAAAGATGAGCCTGCTTTACAATTGAGCCCAGTCAGTGGCAAATACCTTTAGGCTGAGGAACCATATGGCGTGGATCTGGCGTCAGCAGAGGCCGAAATCCGCCATGTTTTTGGCGACACTCCGATTACTGAAGCAAGTATAGGAGCCGCTCCTCCAGATATATTAGTAAAGCTCAGTGGTTCGAGCTCATTGGTTTGAGTACTGGTACTGAAAGTATTTTAAAAATACTACATGAAGTATTGCAACTTTAAAGAAGAAATGACAAAAGAAGACAAAACGAGGCAAAAATGAAGTTGGAGGATAATGTTATTCGCTCTTTTCGTGTTGCTAAAGTATTTCGAGAATACAGTGACCGTGTAAATCACCTGGATTTCTCCGCTAATGGGGAGACATTAATAACAAGCAGTGATGATGATTCAATGGTTATATATGATTGTATGGAGGGAAAGTAAGTACCTGACTGGAAAGTTTGCAAATTGCGCGCCCGAGATTTCAAAAATTTACTATAAAATATATAGCGAACATCAAAACTGCGCGGCCGAGATCTCGGTCGCACAATACAAACTTTCCAGACTGGAGTAAGTACGAAACTATTTCATTTTGAAATATGTTAAAACATTTCAAATATAGGAATAAATTATAATGATTTCTCAAGAAGTAGAAATGTGGTTGCACTTCCACTACATGCATAATATCAGAGCAACTTGTTGTCCTTATAAGAACCCAGACTGCCAGACTGGAAAGTTTGCAAAATGCGCACGGAAGGGCGCTCGTTTGAAAAAAATGCGCACCTACACACTTGCTGTTTCGCACGTAAGTCATGATGCTCCACAACACTTGAAATCCACTCAAATATAACCTTAGTTTTGTTTGTTTTACATGCGCACCCAACACTTCCTGAACAAAAATATGCACACCTAAATTTGCATTTGCGCCGGTGGAATTTCAGGTGCGCATGGAAGATCTTCCGTGACAAAGTTTCCAGTCTGGCCAGACTGCACAGTATGGCAGTTTTCAACATGATCTCTGGTGCGGAGAAGGTGCAAATCGTAGGTGCAGGTGCACAAAACAATTGCCAAGTGCAGATCATGAGTGACTTGAGGGGCAAAAGTAACAAAATATGTGTTAAAAACAATGAAAATTAAATTTTTGGGGGCACATTGAAAGGTAGGTGCGCTATTTTTTTTTTCTATAAAAAGTCTCGGGGGCACTATTGACATACTCTGCAGTCTGGATAAGAACGACCAATCAATTCTTTTGTAATTGTATTAGTGCATATCGTGGAAACATTATTACAAATGGGTTCATTTGAAGTATCACCCCCTCCCCATGAGGTGGTGTACATTAAATAACAAAATTTTGCATTTGAATATATGCCCCCTAATTAATTACCCCTCTAAAATTGCTACACTTTCACTATGAAGTCTTAAAGTGATTGACTAACTTTTATGTACAATATTGAATTGATGAAATGTCCTAGAAGACATTTTAAGATCGACAAAAGTTGCCTTGATGAATCTATAGAGACAACAGTTCAATGGTTCCTACTTATTTTCTCTGTTTGCATGAACAAAAGGAAAACAGGCTTAACTCTAACTGCTACCAGTGTGTTCGTTGTTTTCCTCTGGGTCGGAGACGTGTAACGTGTGTGAAGGTGAAACTTTACCTGTTCGAAACTCTCCTTCCCACTGTGATTATGTTCTCTCTTCCCACTGTGATTATGTCATCTTTTCCCACTATGATTATGTCATCTTCTGCCTCTGTGATTAAGTCATCTTTTCCCATTGTGATTATGTCATCTTTTCCCACTGTGATTATGTCATCTTTTCCCACTGTGATTATGTCATCTTTTCCCACTGTGATTATGTCATTTTTTCTCACTGTGATTAAGTCATCTTTTCTCACTGTGATTAAGTCATCTTTTCCACCTGTGATTATGTCATCTTTACTACCTGTGATTATGTCATCTAACGGTCAACGATGTTTGTGATGTTGTTCTGAGACATCTTTTCTCTGTCCGTGACTCAGTGGAATCTGTGCGAATCTCTATTCTCAGATCTAATGTAATTTTCATTTGCAGGAACGCTTTTTAAATGTCAGCAAGCAAAGCTTTTGGTTTTAGACAAGTTCTGGTGAGATTGTTCTACAATATATTTGGAGAGGATGTCTCGTTTCCAAATAGTCATTCTAAGTTGGACTCTGAGACTTTCCTCGACGCTTGTTAAACAATTGGCAAGATCTTGTAAGATCCTGGATGATCTTGAAAGATCATGCCAAGATCTTGCAAACATGCTGATCTTGGCAAGATCTTGGCAAGATGTTGTCAACATCTTGCCAAGATTTTGAATCTTGGCAAGATTTTTTTAAAATACTTGCCAAGTTTTTGGCAAGATTGAAAAGAGATAATCTGGTCATTTTCTTGCCATGATCGTGGAAAATCTTGCCAAGATCCCATCAAAATCTTGCCAAGATCTTATTATAATCTTGTCAAGATCCCATTGTAATCTTGCCTAGATACCATTGTAATCTTGCCAAGATCCCATTGCAATCTGTCAAGATCCCATCGTAATCTTGCCAAGATCTTATTATAATTTTATCAAGATCCCATTGTAATCTTGCCAAGATCCCATTGTAATCTTGCCAAGATCCCATTGTAATCTTGCCAAGATCCCATTGTAATCTTGCCAAGATCCCATCATAATCTTATCAAGATCCAATCATAATCTCAACAAGATCCCATCATAATCTCAACAAGATCCCAACATAATCTTGCCAAGATCCCAACATAATCTTGCCAAGTTCCGAACATAATCTTGCCAAGATCCTGTTATAATCTTATCAAGATCCCATCACGATTTTGCCAAGATCCCATCATAATCTTATGAAGATTCTATTAAAATCTTGCCAAGATCCCAATATAATCTTGCAGAGATCTCAACATAATTTTACCAAGATCCCATCATATAATATTTTCAAGATTCAACCTAACCTTGCCAAGATCCTGTTACAATCTTATCAAGATCCCATCATGATTTTGCCAAGATCCCATCATAATCTTATGAAGATTCTATTAAAATCTTGCCAAGATCCCAGTATAATCTTGCCAAGATCTCAACATAATTTTACCAAGATCCCAGCATACAATATTTTCAAGATTCAACCTAATCTTGCCAAGATCCTGTTATAATCTTATCAAGATCCCATCACGATTTTGCCAAGATCCCAGCATAATGTTACGACAATCTTGCCATGATATTGCAAGATCGAATCATGATCTTCCATTCACTTCTCCACGCTTCTCAGCTATAAACACAAACTTACAAGTTTGATTCCTTTTGGGCCGAATATATTGTGAATACAACCTTGAAGAGCAATCACTACCTATATTTATTACCTATATTAGAGTCACGAAAGATTTTCGTGACTCTAATAAACCAAATTTAGACTGACGCATCAATTTTAAATGAGACTGCCGTTAAAATACACGCAAATCGGTAGGTGGGTGAGTTGCTTTTAAAAAAAATCACGATTTTAGTGGAATGGGGTCCATCGTGACTAAACATTATGCCAGCGTCCCCAAACAAAGCGAAAACTTCGTTGAGACCTTGAAAAACAATGGAAAATCTTTATTTAGCAATGTAGGTGTCCTGGTGGCCTTAATCATATGAGATTAAATTTGAGACCTTACATGGCAGCTTATTTTACAAGTTTTAATGCCTTTCGTTATTGAACCTGTGATATACTTTACTCACGAGTAATTTCCATGCACCGTTATTTGCATTGTATAAGGAAAGTTTACGGAAGCTTAAATAAAGTTAGAGTGTATAAAGTATGAAAAATATAGAAAGCTAGCTATTGGCAATACAAAAACACGATGCCTATATATGAAAAAAACTCCGTATATAATCCATAATTTTTTTAAAAACAGAGCATACGGTAGTGATATAATTTTTGCGTGTATTTAAACCAATAATTTATCATATCACGCGCAACTGTACATGCATCAGAAAGAATATGAATATCGTGCGTATCACATGTGCATGTTGTTATCGCAACTTTTCGTGTCAGACCAAATGAGATTAATATCTGCAAATCTTATTATCATCGCATGTTTTGCATATTTGCTGTTGGCGACCGTTGGCTAGTGAGTCCAAAGCGCGTTTTAAAAGCTAGCCGAGGAAAGCAAGATGACTTCACTTCACACAGTTACGCTTCTGCAGCAACAGCTATTTGTTCCCAGTATCAGCCACAGAAAGAAATTGAGTATTATAAGATGACTTGCCGAACGATTCAAGACAAAAGTATTGAAGGTTAGTGTGTCTTCTTAACCCACTTTTAGCTGTACTGCATTTTTTAATGAAGTTTTGTATTAATATAATGTTTATCTATAAGTAAGAAAATATATGATGCGGGCTATTCCATTTTGTTAGTCTGAGCATATAATGTGAAATATTTTGCACAAATTATTCTGTCATTGTTGATTAGAAAATGCGTAAATATAGATTTTAGCAATTATGAAATATGGTATGTAAATTAATTGTAGGGGGGAATTAATTTACAAAAAGGAAAGCCTAGTATACATCTATAACTAAAATTGCAGTAATTTGTACCATGTAGATGTCCTCAACGCCAAGTATGGTGAAGAATTAACAAGTGCAGAAGACACATCAAGTCATATTGTTGATGCTTGTAACCAAAAGTGCTGGGATATAAGAAGAAAATCCAAAGCATCCAATCACGAAACCACAATAGATGCTAAACAAAGTTCATGAATAAAGCTTCCGGAATCCGAATGATACCCAAATGAAAGTTACCTCAAACAAAATCAAGGCGAGACAAAATATTTCTCGTTTACTTTTTGAAAGACACAATGATATGATAGCGCAGCAAATAACTTTGATTCTATGTTCGCATCATATGCACTTTGTTTTCTTCAATACTCATACTTTTATTAAGACATTTAGCACTAGACTATAATGGTGCGATACATAAGTTTGTTGATAAATTTAATTAAATTTAATGTAGAGAACATATATGCAGTGGTATTTTGTCTCGTGAGTACGTTTTGATAGCTATCAGGGAATTCTGGCTTGCCTGAATAATTCTGAAAGCTATTTTATTTTCTGATCTTAAAAAGGAACCACAAGATCTTTCCATGATTTTACAGGATTTATGTCAAGATTACTAGTATTATCTTGCGAAATCATGGCAAGATCTTTCAGGATTCACAGATAATGTGGGATCTTGGTAAGATTATGTAAGATTCTTAATAAGGTCTTGTGGGATCATGGCAAGATCTTGCAGGATTTTTGGTAAGATCTTGCGGGATCATGGCAAGATCTTGCAGGATTTTTGGTAAGATCTTGCGGGATCATGGCAAGATCTTGCAGGATCTTGGTAAGATCCTGTAAGAACTTGGAAAGATCTTGCAAGATCATGTAAGATCTTGCAAGATCATGTAAGATCTTTCCATGATCTTGCAGGATTTATGTCAAGATCTTGGCAAGATCATGACAGGATCTTGGCTATGATCTTGGCAAGATCTTACGGGGATCTTGGCAAGATTGTCAACCTGGGTGTTATTTTTGTAGTATGTATGTGTATAGTTCTCTTCCTTATGGCTCTTCGGTTCCTTTCTTAATAATGCCTTCCTTTAACTTATTATGGATGTTTTTGTGGTAAGTGCTCAAGTACTTCAGGATTGCGTTATTTTTTTTCAACCTGTTATTTCTGATGTTAGATTCATTGTTTGGTATGGGCTTGTCACATCTAGGTTTTCACAGTAATCCAGTATCGCACCAGCCCGCTTCGCTGCGTTGTATGTTGTTGTTCTATGCATCTGGGGGTTTTTTTGTGTAAAATAGCAATCTGTTTTACACACGGTTGATATTGAAATTCATTGATGTCTAGGTTACCCAGTGGATCATAATCTACTCAGATATGTTTATATCTGATGATAACGTTGTTATTAGATGTACCGAGCATTAGTTCTGATGCCTGCTTCACAGATTGATTTATGGTGCTTTGATTTACGCTTTGACAACTCCTTTTTCAATTCTTTCTTCCTAGAAGCCACATCTGTCACCTTGTGACAAGCACCTCATTTATGTATCCTGGTACCAATTACAACAGTACACACGCAGCTTCGGCTTCCAATGCTCTTGCTTGTGTTAATAGACCTTGGTAGAATTTGCCAGATTCATATCTGGTTCCCCCATTGCCACACTTTTCTTCGACTTTCTCGACATGAAAATTGGATTTCTTTCATTCCACACCACTTCCTAGCCCTAAGCTCTAATTTTGCCTGTCGTCATTCAGTTGTATCACGTTATCCTGACTCACTTAAGTTTATAAAAGATTCTTTACCACTAAAATAAACTACAGCTAATTTTAGTAAGTTAGTTGCGTCACTTATGTACAAGCTGCATTATTTTTACTAATAAAAATGGTCCTGATCTTCTTGGTTTCTAGTAATCCCCCCTCCCCGTGTGCCCTGGAGGTACATGTTTTTGATCGTCCATTGCTAGAAAATTTTACTCGTCAGTGGAAAACCTTTGCTGCTAAGCTTAATATGTTTTTTCAGGCCACGACGTACATTATACAGCAAAAAATATGGCGTTGCTCTCATCCAGTATACACATGCTGCAAACACTGTGATCCATGCTTCAACTAAAGTCGATGGTGAGTAGGATACCATTTCTCAATGTCTTCGATCTGCAGTCTAGATTAGATCTAAACGTGTGGTTACATGTTTGCCCCAAAAGCGTAAGGGCGACTATGTTATAGGTAATATTTAAATGTATATTGGTTTGCAAGACTTTTGTTTTATTTATTGTTTTAGATACAATTCGTTATTTATCTCTGCATGACAACAAGTTTCTGAGATATTTTCAAGGGCATACAAAAAGGTACAATATGATCATTATTATTATTAGGGTACAGTATGATCATTATTATTATTAAATCTGAAACCAGAACGACCAGATCCTCCAGTGGCAACCAAATTTCCTTCCGTCCGGCCAAATGCAAAACCTCTACCTACCAACGCTCCTTCTTCATTCGTGCATCTAGAACCTGGATCTCTTTACCAACTATACTAAGATCTCCTGGCATTAATATTAGACAATTTAAAACCGATTTACAAAATTACTACCTGATAGCCCTAAGAGAATGCTTCAACGAAGAAGATCCGAGGACATGGAAGACTATATGTCTGAAGTGTAACACTAGTCGACACTTACGTTCCAAGCTAACTTGTTGTTTTTAGTGGTCTCCTGTCCATGTACTGTGTGTGTATGTTATTATAATTGTGTGTATTTTTGTATAAAGGGCCCACAGTAATTGGTTTACACTGTTGTGGTGTCCCTGCCATTCTTGTCTATGTTTATTGTGTAGATGTCTATTTGTAAATCTGTTAAATGTTTTTGGCAAAGTTAAATAAATAAATAAATAAATAAATGTAAATATTTTGAATATATTTTTGTGAATTAATTGCTAGTTGCAATTTGTATTTAATGTAATTTCCACTTTCATATATGCACATAGGTCATGTATCAAAATTTGATTCTTTCAACTTGTGGGGCATTTTCAACTTGTGGGGCATTTTCAACTTGTGGGGCATCTTACATTTCCAACACAGTATTAAAACAGCCTCGTCCCCAGGCGCTCTGATTGCTTTTTCTTGGGCGAAATACTGTTGCGTGTACGACGCGGGATGTCGCGCGAGGCCGGAAGACAAACAGGCGCAACATCCCCGTCGTACACGCAACAGTATTTCGCGCAAGAAAAAGCAATCAGAGCGTCTGGAGACGAGGCTGGTATTAAAATACGGCAAAGCAAGTAGCAATGTTTAGATTGTGCTTCAGTCGTAGTTGGCGCAAAAATCCAACTTTTGAATTCTACAGTGATGGTGGCAGTATTTGTTAAAAGTTCGTTCCTTACGATGAGGCCGCTCAAAACGTGAAAGTTATTATTTTTCGTTTTTAGAGTTATGACACTGAGTATGTCACCTTTAGACGATTCTTTCATATCTGGTTCCCTGGACAAAACTCTGCGATTATGGGATTTGCGCTCTCACAACTGTCAGGTTTGATTTCTTGACGTAGTTCAAAATTGAATGAACTTATTGCGTTGTTTTCGAAAAAAATATTGCATACATATACCAATGTATAGTCGTTTTACGCTGAGTAGGTGGTCATGTTTGCCCCTTATCTCCAAGAGTCATTTTTACTCCACTGGAAAATCTCGTTATCTTTCTGGGAGTCATGGGACCCTGGAGGTGTCCAACAACTACAAAAGAAGTTTTTCGAGCCAATGGAGAGAAATTACAGTAATATAACTCATACTCGCGTCACTTTTTACTGCGGTTCAATTAATAAACTCTCAGTCAGAGTAACTTGACTGTTTCGAAAGAGTCAATTGACTTCTTTAAAGTACTCCTACTGTATCTAAACTATCAGGGTGGTAAAACGTCTCTTAAGTTACATTTCAACGTTTGGGAATGACGACTCATCCATAGAATTAAATTATTGTTTTTAAGTGTCAGCACAACCCTTTAATACGAGAGGTAAATACCAACCTAAAATGATCAAGGTTTACGACTGGCTTAAACAAAAGTCACTATTGTTTGTGATTCGTTCTTTAGAAAACCAATTTCTATAGTTTATTGTCTTTTATTGCTATAACCAACCACTCACAAAGCCTGTTAGTATGGCCTGTTGATGATCCTAAACGAGTCAGTGTAGAAAGGGGCCTTCCTAGAGTTAATAATAACGACTACTTCAAAGGAGTTGAAACGACTTTTTTAAATAACAGTGTGCTAATTATAGCAATACTATGCAGTCATGATGTTTTTACTGTGCATCCATAGGGTTTAATGCAAGTTAATGGCAGACCTGTAGCAGCATTTGATCCAGAAGGTCTGGTTTTCTCAGCCGGTGTTGATAGCGAGATGATAAAGCTGTATGATCTCAGATCATTTGACAAGGTAAGAAACGTGGAATGTATATAAGATATTTCACTGCACCTAAGAAATCAATACATGCAAAACTTTGTCATTTTCGGAAGAGGCGAAATAAACTTGGTGTATATTTACTTATTGAATTGAATTATGAAAGATAACTGGGGATCATGTTGCTTGCACTGATTGATTGAAGTGGAAACACGAGGGAACAAATTTAAACATTCTTTGATTTTTAGGGTCCGTTTTCTACGTTTCACATTCAAGGAAATACTCCAGGAACGGAGTGGACGAATTTGAAATTTAGCAACGATGGCAAAATGATCTTACTTTCAACTAATGCTGGAGCTATTTATCTTATCGATGCTTTTCAAGGGTCACAGTTGCACACATTCACAGTGAGTCGTTTACACGTATTTATAGTTTCCTGCCTGAATTTACCATGGTTGTAACTGATTTATCTACAGTAAGAAGCTTTTATTTATAAACTTTGAAATTTTATTTATAAACTTTGCCGATAAAACATTACATTACATGAAAAGTCAAGAACGAGAGATAATGAAATGATAACCACGGTTGGGTTTCGGCCACGCAGGAGTAATTAATTACTGCGGCTGGATACTTCATGTAATCGATATTCAGTTCGTTAACCAGGATATTTCCTACTGTCGCGTCGTTGTTGCTTTAGTCGCTTAAAGGTTACTATATTTTATTTAGGGAGTTGGAAGTTCTCCAACATCATATATCGAGGCATGTTTTTCACCTGATTCCCAGTATGTAATATCAGGTAAGGTAATCAGTTAGGGATATTTATAGTGTTTAATTTAATTTGAAAATTTGTACATCTTCTAAAAGTACTTTTCATATACTTATAACAAGATGTAATTAAAAACCTAAAATTCACTTGGAGAAATATGCTCCTTGAAACATTGCAGAAATCTTTCATAGTATTATTTGAGCATGCGCAAAGGTTGCCAAGAGACCTAGCTATTTGTATGTAGAAAGTTGTTTTCACTCCCGGCCAGCAATTATTTAAAACCTCTTTCACACGGGGGTCAAGCCGGAATACGTATGTATCACATTATTCAAATTTTTGGATCAGCGGCTCCATAAAGGAAATAAAAGATTTCTTCATTGTCCTCTTCTCAGGGTAAAATATAATCATAAATAAGACGCCTACTCAGGCGTTCAGTCCGCCTGCCTGGAGACGTAAAAAGCTGTTCACTAGTCCCTAACTACAAACGTAACAGGAGTAAACTATAAACATAATGCGTATATGTGGGGAATATGCGGCAAAAACGGGGGGCGAGACTTGCTTCTGAATTAGATTGGCAATTTTGGGAGGCTTCCTCCCTTTGGCTATGCATCTGATGTACAGGTCATGTTTCAGTAGAATGCGACTTTGATTAGATGATGTAGCTTTGATCAATATTAAATTTTTAGGTGAAATTAAATAAAATAGGTACACACAATGTGTACATGCATCTACATTGTTGCTAACATCCTGTATAACTGTACTATCCAGTAAACTGTAATACAACTGGAACGCTAACTCAATACAAAAGTTCAATTAATGGCTGAAGCCAAGTTAGTTTTTCTGAGTTTTGAGACGAAATACTTAACGCCAAAGATCAGACCGTATATCAAATTGAAGCTATTAAAAAGTTACATTTAATATAAAAAATTCAAGACTTTATACAAAAAATAAATGCCTTAAAAGTACGAAAACAACGGCAATTTTGCAAAAAACGGCAAATTTCCCTTCAAAGTTTAAGTTTGTCTTTCACCTAAAGCCTCAAAATTTTTACACCAAATACAACTTTTTAATAGCTTTCATTTGATATACGACCCATTTTGGGACGTTTAGTATCTCAACTCAATACTCAGAAAAACTGAATCAAATTGGCTTCAATTTCCCCCCCTGACTTATCGTTCCAGTTTACTTATAGTTCAATGGTACTATCCAATGGCGCAACTCGTTGGGTGGGCGTAGGTGGTGTGACACTCCCCAAGTTTACAATTTTCAAGCAAATATCAATAACTAGTCGGGTAAAACATTCAGGAAAACCTAAATGTAAGGGTTAAGAGGACCCTGAAAGCGCCATTACTAGCAATCTACGGCTCCAAATTTTGAAAGAATTTCTCACGTAGCGCCAACTATAGTGGCGCCTCGTGAACAGGGATATCATTCTTGTTTTCGAGGCAATCAAGATCACATACCATAAATTTTTGCCTATCCATCATTGGGCAAAATTAAGTTTCCTCCCCCCCCCCCTCCAAAAATAACCAACTTATACCCAAGCTATGCCACTGCTGCTATCAGATGTATAATCATATGATAAAAATAATAGTTAAAATAGTGCTTGTGACTTTATTTTGTAAATTCCAGATACCTGTGACAGTAGTCTATTATGTGCACCGATTCTGCTTTCAACAAAGAGATTTTATCATTAAAATATCATTGGGTTTTTGTTCTATATATGACCCAGCCGCCCCCATGGAAATCAGCATCTAGCTGTTAGGGCCTCAGGGGGGGGGGGGCTTTATGTTGGCATGCATATAAAGTTTTAGTATGTGTGTAAACAAAGGGTTTGTATATATTATTTATGAGTGTCAGTAATGAACCATATTGACAGGGCCGAAACTAAAGCGTTAATTGGGGGGGGGGGTGCATATTCATATATTCACGTTCTGCCCGACGAATTTCTTTTGAAATCAGTTGTCATTACCGTTGATTTCAAAAGAAATTCGTCGAGCAGAACGCGAATATATGAATATGCACCCCCCCCCCCCCAATTAACGCTTTAGTTTCGGCCCTCCATATTGACTATAGATGTCACATTTACACAATACACTACATATTATAACAAAAATTGTGTAATGCATTTACATAATAGTACATTTGTGAGCTCCATACATAATTATATTTAATTAATAATTTCAATGTTTCAGAGTTCTTGGTGACTATCTGTTATTATTCCCAAAGACACGTGATTACATCACCAAATTACAATTAACAGTCTCACATTGTGATGCTGGTTTTCTAGAGTTGACAAAACTCAAGGTTTATTCATACTGATGGATTTGATGCGATAAATCTATTTACGCTAGTAACATTGTCACACACCTTCGCAAAAGCCTAGAAAAATACGATAACACATTCGCTATTAATTTACAGGATGTCCAAAAATAAAGGCCCCTCGCCAAACTTTGGGGTATATTTCTTGAAATCAAAACACAGTCTATTAATTGTTATTATCTGGCAAATGTCTATCACGTTATTTGTTCTTCTGCGAATTTTGGGTTAAAAACATGTGATTTCAGTAGCAATCCAAAGAAGCAAGACCGCAATTCTGAATTGTACAAGTTTTGCATAATTTATCAACTTTAATTTGCGTCATAAAATTGTTTGACTTACCACATTTACGTCCCCACCATGAATGTTCTCCACAATATCCACACCTTGCTTCACCAAATGTTTTTTGTTGGGATACATCAGAGACAAAATTTACACCACTCCACCAGCTAACGTTGACGAGCTAAATAAATAGAAGTTAATCACTTGTGAGTTTGTTGCACTGTGAAGGACGAGGATGATGAGGCGGTTATTGTTACTTTAAATTTTGTCGATTAAATGTGTTAGTAAGCAAATAAAAGTAAAATGTTGTTATTCAAAACTTGGACAAGTAGCAATTTTAGTTCTCCTAATTTGGATTGCTACGAAAATTGACTTTCCCTAGATTGTAAAAATTTACAATATGAGCTCCTGCTTAAATAAGTATCCTCTACGGTTTAATGAGGGGCATTTTCTTTGGGACACCCTGTATAATCATTGCTTGATTTAAAACAAAGTGCCCGCGATTCCCCGCTCATATGCGATATGTATATTCACTGATATATTCACGATAAATTTGTCTTTTTAAAACATTTTGGCTGGGAATTTTTGCACGGAGAACCTTGTTATCGTTTAAATGTTTCAGTGTACTTCAATCGACGTGTTAGAATGTGTGTGTTTTTTTGTGATATTACGCTCGAAAATGAGTTTAAACGAGTTTAAATGTGTTTAAATCACATGTTTAAATGAGTTTAAGATGCGTTGGTAATAAGAGATGGGATCAGATCACACTTCTCGGCCAGCGGTATCACCATGAGCGCTGCGCCAACTGCGGAACCGAAAAAAAAAACAGAAATGGGGTGAATTTAAAACTCTGCCTCGCCTAATAATAATAATTAATAATTGTAACTAATAATTGTCAGGACTGTTGGATAATATGGACTATTTATAGATACCTTTTTTGAAAAATAATGACATATACAGGGTGTCCCAAAAAACCCCAAAAACCATTGAAAATGATCTATTGTTAGAATTTCAATGCCTACCGCTAAATTGAACCCACGAGTGGATAAACTATTGACATAACCGTCATAATTAATAGTAATACTCAGTGTTAACCATTTTTATGCCAGACAAAAAAACTGAACCTACAAGTGCATATTAAAAATGCAATCAAATTTTATGCATGGGTTATTTTAGCCTATTCAATTTGGTTTTTATCAATGTTCCTATGAGCAAAACAAACGTACTTTACAAAGATATTTTAATTTTTTAACAAGTGCTAGGGCATTCAAATGTTAACAATAGGTGATTTCAATAGTTTTTGGTTTTTTCTGAGGCACCTGTATATGTACATATCTTATCGAGTTTTCATTATTATTTAACATTATTATTATTATTATTAATAATTGTCAGGATAGTAATAACTAATAATTGTAACTAATAATTGTCATGATTGTAGTGATTAATAATTGTAACTAATAATTATCACGATAATAATTTATTATATATTTATTTTAAAATTAATGTACAAAGACTAGGTCGTTAAAAAAATGTATCTTTGGTTCATGATATTAAAAGTATGTGTCCTTCTAGTGCGTATTTATTAAATAATACTAATGTATTAATGATACTAAAAAACATCCTAATGATACAATAAAACTAACGGTACTACTTGAATATATACAATTATACTTTTATTACCAACAACTATATTAAATATTAATTAATAACTATCAAATATTAATGAGAAGTACCACTCTCTACGTTGTCAATATTAAAATCGATGTTGTTTATGTCATATATAATTTTCCTTGCTCTTGAACCTAGTAGTATCACGATAGTAATAATTAATAGTTGTAACTAATAATTATCACAATAGTAATAATTCATAATTGTAACTAATAATTGTCACGGTCGTAATAATTAATAATTGTAACTAGTAATTATCACAATAGTAATAATTAATAATTGTAACTAATAGTTATCACGATAGTAATAATTAATAATTGTAACTAATAATTGTCACGGTAGTAATAATTAATAAATCTAACTAATAATTATCACGATAGTAATAATCAATAATTGTAACTAATGACCATCACGATAGTAATAATTAGTAATTTTTAGTGATAATTATGACGATAGTAATAATTAATAATTGTAACTAATAATTGTCACGATAGTAATAATTAATCATTGAAACTAATAATTATGACGATGTCATAATTAATAATTGTAATTAATAATTATCACGATAGTAATAATTAATAATTATAACTAATAATTATCACGATAGTAATAATTAATAATTGTTACTAATAATTGTCATGATAGTAACAATTAATAAAATTTTTTTTGTAAATACCCAGTAGCTACTTTGACTTCATTTGAAAATACATTTTAATAATTAATAATCGTAACTAATAATTATCACGATAGTAATGATTAATAATTGTAACTAATAATTGTCACGATAGTAATAATTGATAAATGTAGCCAATAATTATCACGATAGTAATAATCAATAATTGTAACTAATAACTATCACGATAGTAATAATTAATAATTGTAACTAATAATTGTTATGATAGTAATAATTAATAATTGTAGCTAATAATAATGACGATAGCAATATTTAATAATTGTAACTAATATTTGTCACGATAGTAGTAATTAATAATTGTAACTAATAATTATGACGATAGTAATAATTAATAAATGTAACTAATATTTGTCACGATTGTAATAATTAATAATTGTAACTAATATTTGTCACGTTAGTAATAATTAATAATTGTAACTAATAATTATCACGATAGTAATAATTAATAATTGTAACTAATAATTGTCATGATAGTAATAATTAATAATTATAACTAATAATTATCACGATAGTAGTAATTAATAATTGTAACTAATAATTGTCACGATAGTAAAAATTAATAATTGTAGCTAATAATTATCACGATAGTAATAATTAATAATTCTAACTAATATTTGTTACGATAGTAATAATTAATAATTGTAACTAATATTTGTCACGATAGTAATAATTAATAATTGTAACTAATATTTGTCACAATAGTAATAATTGATAATTGTAACTAATAATTGTCATGAAAGTAATAATCAATGATTGTAACTAATAATTATGGCGATGTAATTATTAATAATTGTAACTAACAATTATCACGATAGTAATAATGAATAATTGTAACTAATAATTATGACGATAGTAATAATTGATAATTGTACCTAATAACTATCACGATAGTAATAATTAATAATTGTAGCTAATAATTATCACGATAGTAATAATTAATAATTGTAACTAATATTTGTCGCGATAGTAATAATTAATAATTGTGACTAATAATTGTCACGATAGTAATAATTAATCATTGTATCTAATAATTATGACGATGTAATAATTAATAATTGTAACTAATAATTGTCACGATAGTAATAATTAATAATTGTAACTAATAATTAGGACGATGTAATAATTAATAATTGTAACTAATAATCATCACGATAGTAATAATTAATAAAATTTTTATTCGTAAACACCCAGTAGCAACTTTGACTTCATTTGAAAATACATTTTAATAGTTAATAATTGTAACTAATAATTATCACGATAGTCATGATTAATAATTGTAACTAATACTTCTCATGATAGTAATAATTAATAAATGTAACTAATAATTATCACAATAATAATAATCAATAATTGTAACTAATAACTATCCCGATAGTAATAATTAATAATTGTAACTAATAATTATGACGATAGTAATAATAAATAATTGTAACTAATATTTGTCGCTAAAGGTGATGTTGTACTCGGGTAAATGTGATATTATGATATTGTGATGCTGCTCCGAGTGTAAGCAACACTGGGAAGGCTGAAAAATTTGCCTGGCCACAGCGGGATTCGAAATGCCCAGTGTGGCTTACACTCGGAGTAGCATCAGAACATCATAATATCGTATTTACCCGAGTACAACATGACCTTTAGTATATATATCATTTGATTAGAGTATTAGGTATTGAAGGAACTAGACTCTGTTCCGAAATATCACTTATCAAACCGTCCTGACCGTGTAGCTCAGTTGGTAGAGCGTTGGGGCTAGTATTCCAAAGGTCGCTGGTCCGAATCCCGCTGTGGCCAGGCAAAAAATTTTTCAGCCTGCCCAGTGTGGCTTACACTCGGAGTAGCATCACAATATCATAATAATATTTGTCACGATAGTAATAATTAATAATTGTAACTATTAATTATGACGATAGTAATAATTAATAATTGTAACTAATATTTGTCATGATAGTAATAATTAATAATTGTAACTGATAATTGTAACTAATAATTATCACAATAGTTAACATAAATTAATCCCGCAAGTGAAATTTGTCCCTAAAGTTACTTAAATAATTTATTTATAATATTGTTTAGGTATGATTTGTAGCTACAATACTAAACCAATCATTTCTATCGTGTAGGGTCAAAAGATGGTCGTGTTCATGTGTGGGCTGCAGATAGTGGACAGAAAGTTACAATACTAGATGGAAACCATCCTGGCCCAACGCAATGTGTCAAGTTTAACCCAAAATTTATGACAATGACGACCGCTTGTACAAACATCGTAAGTTTTAAATTTATTAAAGGAATGAAATTGTTTATGCATGGCTCTGGCTTTCGTTTTAGGTGTCAAATATTTGATATGCACATTAGGCCAGATATAAAACTAACTTCAATACAACTTTTCCATTATGATGTCAAATGCGGAAAATTAGTGTTGCGTGATACTTGTTTGGCTCGACATTTCTACTGAGCCATCAAATTTCGTGTAGCATCTCATATCCGCATTTGACGTCATTTCGAGAAAGGTCTATCATTACATTACTATTTTTAACCATTCTTGAAATGGACGCAGCACAAAAAATCGTTTTAGTCGTACAAAACGTTGTCTGAGGCGTTGTGTAAAGTTCCACTTCAGGTGCGGTCGACAATTTCAAAGGGATCCCTTAGTTAAAATACAGGATGGGAGCTTATGTAAATGTTTAAATCTTAGGGTCTTCAGGATCTCCTGAATTAAAATTTATCCCGAATTCAGCCTGAGAGCTATTTTGATGACCAACTTTGCGTTTGCGTACAAACTACTCCATGAGCTGTTAGAAGAACCAGATACATGGAATTATAGAATACACGTTAGGTACAACGTTATATATCAGGCACAATGAAAGCGAAACTAACGTAATTTGATGTAAGCATGTTTTATTTTAGGCGTTTTGGTTGCCAAATGTTGAGGAAGTTGAAGGAACAAAGAAATCATGAAATGCGTGTTAGGATTCGTTGCATTTTCTTTGATGATATCCACAAAAGTGCAGCATATTGCTGGGTATTCGTGGATGCATGTATGAAGTGTCACTGGTTGTGTGAAGACAACGCAGCTCATTATACCATGCAGCCTGTATATACCTTCCCTGCTTTCCTTTACATTCATTACATTCACATAGAATACGATCGAGCAGTCACGTGTCTACAGTAACATTACCTTTTATGACAAACGGAACGTTTTTAGGAGAAAATGTGGCATTCGCTTTTGATTGTCATTGCTTTGTCTACATAGGATTGTCATTGCCTTGTTTTGCATAGTTTGCATTCATTTCAAAGATTTCAACAGTATCTTGACTTGTGCTATAACAGAGGTGTACCACCTGTCGCGACATTAATTTTATGGGCTATAGATTGGTACATTTATCAAAGTTGACTAGCTCTTGTAACACGAAATTTTAATTTTATATTGTGACTTATGCATGTACATATTTAGAGAATTCAGCATTGTCTACGATTTAGCATGCTTTTGCGCGTTCTGGCACGTGTGGCCGCTAAATACTTTGTATCCTGACGTCGCAAATGAAATTAGGCGAATCGGCACCTTACATCTTGCTATGCAGAGTCTATATTTTCTTTGCTCTACATATGGCAATGTACCTACATTACAACGTCTTCTCCTATGTTGGTTATTTCCTTTTCCAACATTAAAAAATCATGATAATCGAATATATTATTATTATTAAGTCTTTATTAAAGGATACTTCGCAGACGTGCAAGTTTATAACATCGAGACTAAGATATACATACAGTAAAATATCATAGCTTAAAAAGGCATCTTTTGATAAAACATCGCTTAAACTGTTCAGTTCGGACTTCCGGCAATATAAAAATCATGTTTTCTGTCACGTAATTTTCTCTTGGCAATAGATCGTACAAACAATGTTTCTCATTGGATATAATTTTTCCACATAAATGCATCCCTTTGATATACTATAGATCATTGATAGATATAACATTTGTAGTGTAACGACGACAAAACTTGTCTACTCGTTTAATGTATTTATCACAAGCCCATACTTCAATGGCGCACAGAAACATCTCTCTAACTGTTTTAATGTGATTTACTCTTTTCAACTGTATAGTCGAACATTTTCCGCCTCACTTTGCTTATCTGATTCTGGTTGTTGATAAGTTTGCGAAGATATTTTACATGAGTGTCGACACACGATGGATCGCTTGTCGATACCCTTACTTTAATAAGTGGAAAACACTCCTTTCATTCAGATAGGAAATTAGGAATTCAACCATAAAAGTTTTTCACTTGCTGTATTTAAGCTACCAATATCATTCCAACAAGTACACGTTTTTAGCATTGTTTCCATTTTGATCTTGCAATGTTCTCGATGGTCTCTGAAGAATACATTTTTCCTTCTTGGCTTATATTGTGAGATATATTGACATATATTGTGCGATATATTGTGAGGCTAAACTAAACTTCACTACCAAATGTCCCAAAAGAGCACAGTGAATGTGTAATAACTTGAGACTAGCTGACTAAGTATAATAAGAAATTAAGTGTATAAGTCCAACGTTAGACAGCGAGTTAAAAACAACAAAGTACAGTCGACAAAGAAATATAGAATCAGTGAAGGCCTGTTTACACGTGCAATTTTTGTTCTGATATCTAAAGCGATTTACTTAACTTAAAGTTACAAGACAAAATGTATTGCAAACTGAAATCTTAATGGTCTTACAAATCACTCTGTGAAAATCAATAAAGGGCCTGGCCTCCTCCGGAGGCATCTCTAAAACCACTTCTAATCGTGAAATATTTCAAATATATGTACTTTTTATTACAGTTTTAATTACACTACAGTTGTGCCCCCCCC
This sequence comes from Muricea muricata, assembly GCA_963855995.1. Classification (NCBI taxonomy): domain Eukaryota; kingdom Metazoa; phylum Cnidaria; class Anthozoa; order Malacalcyonacea; family Plexauridae; genus Muricea; species Muricea muricata. The sequence continues at coordinate 55,942,631 of OY979718.1, read as the reverse complement.
CCCCTCGTATTCTCCCTCCACAGCTAACCCAGGAAACAAAACTTTTATATTCTAAATATTCCACGTTTTAGAAGTAGTTTTAGAGGTGCCTGCGGAGGGGGCTATAAAGGACCGTGTAATTTATTTTTGGGCATGGAACTTATTACTATTTTAGCATTTACTATTTAAACAGTGAACTTTGATAGGGTTTCACCATTAAGGTTGCGCCATAGAACAGAAGATGATCAGTACGGCCACTCAAAGACGTGTGTTGTTGGTGATTACGGACGTCATTATTACGGATGTCATTATTACCATTATCACGACTAGTCAATTTAAATTTTTTGGCCAATAAGAACAATTGGGTGGCTGGCCGTAGACAGTGAACTGCATAAAAATAGGGCAGCACGTTGTACTGCTGAATGGTCCACTTGCTAATGTGGTCATGGGGAAGGGGTCAATTCTCAGTAGGGTCTTCTTTATGCAACTTGAACCTAGTCCTCCCATGAAAAAGAGAAAGTTGTTGGCAAAATCATTGGTTTCCTCAGAACAGAGCGTGCTGACGTGTGCCATCATTTGTTTTAGTGACCCAGCTTCCTTCTCGTTATATGACATATGACGGACGTTCAGGTAAAAATGGGTCACTGTACAGGCTGTCCCCAAAAAAGTGACACTATAGAAATTATATCATAATGATTCGGTTTAAGCCTTTTAAAACATTTTCGCTTTGTATGGTTTGATTTTTACAGTAATAGAAGTTAGCATGGTGCTGAGATATTCAAATAATAATTTCAGGATAATTTCTATACATTGGTCAGGTTTTTTAGGACACTCTGTACTAAAGAAATCTCAACTCAACACTGAAGACTTTATACTATTGTGCATTGAAATATATTTATACAATAAATTCCTTAATAGCAAACCAATATCTTACAAACGTTCTAAACATTACACTTGTCCAATATCTAATTTATACAATTTTCCACACAAAGTGCAACGTTTAAACACAAAATTAATGTTAATGCTATGTACACTCTGTAAACGTTGTCACCATGTTACCCATTTTTCGAGTGACAGTTCTACAGTTTTTTTTATGAGAGCCAGACCCTAAAAGAAAAAAAATGACCAGTTAAAGAACACTAGGTTTACTAAAGTGTGTTGAGCAAATTAACGAGTGAACTTAATTGAAGATATTAAAATAATATTTAATTAGCTAAAAGGCTGAATAAAACTTTCCAGTGAATTTTTCAATTCCTAGAATAACTGCCAGGAACATATTAAAGATATCAATATTCCTAGATTCTTATACAGTTACTGCAAAGCTAGAGCATGGACCTAAAGTTGGGAGTATTTCTAGTTAAATTAATTTAGCAACATCCTGATCACATACTTGATGACTCCCTGTACATTTGTCTTGAGTGTATACTTTCTCCATGATTATTTCTATGATGCCCAAAAAATGAGTCACCAAAGTCTCCAAAGCCATCACCAAAGTCTCCAAAGCCATCACTAAAGCTGCCACCAAAAACACTGTCTTCTTCAATAAAATAACTATCATCATCATCCATTTTAAAGAATTCATCAAAGCCTCCACCAAATGAAAACTTGAAACCATTACCACCATGTCTGTTTTCATTGCCTCTGCCAAATCCATCAAAGTTAAAGTCTTTAAAAAAGTCCTTGAAATTTTTAAAAGATCCTGTACTAAATCCTTCTTCTTTTAACCCATCTTCACCAAACTGGTCATATAGACGACGCTTCTTTTCATCAGACAACACCTCGTACGCTTAAAATGAGAAGTACAAATTAAAACAGCACTGGTATACAATATCAATGTGTGATATCATATGTATAGGTTATCATACGAGGGGCAAGGCAATATCAGTTTTATCGCTTGAGTGACGCTATCATAAATGTCACAAGTCATTTATGTTCAACAGTACTCAAATGAAAAAACAAATATTCCCGTCAAGCTTTTTGCATTGGTTGGTCGTATATCACTTGAAACTGCTGTAACTAGTAACCAGGATTCATGATGCAGAATGTTTTTCTGAAATATCTCTATTCGTTTTGTGCATTCAAAACACTTGGTCCAGAAAATAGTTGTGATTTGAAACAATTGTTTCCAGCACCAAATACGTTAACGTACGGACATAGAGAGCTATGGGTAAAGTAAATCAGCCATGGCATGTCAACCAGAACAACCAGTGAGTGTGATGTACTGAAAGCTATTAAACATGACGTGTCAGCAGCCAGCACTGTTGATTTAGTCCCAATATGGATCATTGCTCAACCATTTAAGAACCTATTTTGATTAAAATACTAACCCAGATCAACTTAAGACGTTACAAATTTACTCAATTTACAGTATATTTTTACGATTAACGTTTCCTTACAAAATTCTGATTGTCAACATGATATGTCATTCCTCCCAAAATCATTCATTTGCAAACTCTTAAAAATCACATTCAATTCTTGTACCTTCTACAATCTCCCGAAATTTGCTTTCTGCGTCTTTTTCTTTATTTTTGTCCGGGTGATATTTTATTGCTAGCCCCCGGAAAGCCTTTTTGATTTGCCTTTCTTTGGCATCTCGTGGGACGCCGAGGATTTTGTAGTAATCTTTTCGAGCCAAAACCAAGTTAATTTCGGTGACAAACGCACCGATGACGGCCGCTATCACGACAAAATTTTCGCAATGCATCAAACGTACACGATATCTTTTAAACGACGAAGATATTTCTGATTAACAAATAACAGACAAGTGAAATAATCACGAAATCTAATGATGACGGTACGAATTTTGACAAAATATTTCACAACAGGAAGCGCAACGCAGCACTTTGTGATTGGTTTTATTTTTGTTTTGACGTTTTGACAAGTGCCGTCGAATTTGTGCCGTCGGAAGTGCTCGTGCGGTATTCGCGTGAAGCCCTGCCTGGGTACGAGGTTGGTGATTTTTGTAACTGAACCTGAGGAGCTTTTAACATGATGTTTGTGGATTTTGTGGTACTACCATGTGTGGTAGTACCGTGCCAACCCTCTGGTGCCAGTTGTGTAATGTTTTAGTTTTTGTATTTCTACACCTCCGTTTCTCTTTAGAAATCGAAACCACTACTGATCTAGACAAGTCAAGATTTCTTAAGAAATATTTCCAAGCTTCTAAACAAGCGCTGGCAAATTTCCTGACTAGTCCTAAGAACCGACCTGACCGTGGTGTGACTCAACTTAACAGCATTGGGTAAAAGAATTTAGAGTTGGGTAAAATTTCATTCAACCGTAATTATGCTCTTTCAGTTTATAAAGCTATTTAAAATATTTGAGGGGGTTTTTAACTCTTTAGGATTTCCTGAAGAACCCCCTGCTGTTATAACGTTTTACACTTCTGCACATTCATTCACATTCATAAAAAATGAGACACTAGCTTTTGACTTCAAAGGGTAGTCTTTCTGGGGCATCATGCATACATCACTGGCATTACATGATTACATATCAATGGTGCATACATAATACACAAATACAGATCTCCCTCCCGATATTTCCGATCCCTCTAACAAGAAATAATCCCACAGAAGCGCAAGATTACACTTGATCTAATTCAGTTTGCCATATGTGACTGATTATTTCTTGTTAGAGGGATCGGAAATATCGGGAGCTGACGGAGATCTGTATTTGTGTATTATATATGTATCATTGATATGTAATCATGTAATGCCAGTGATGTATGCATGATGCCCCAGAAAGACTACCCTTTGAAGTCAAGAGCTAGTGTCGCATTTTTTATGAATGTGAATATGCAGAAGTGTTATAACAGCTGGGGGTTCTTCAGGAAATCCTAAAGTGGTAAAAACCCCTCAAATATTTTAAATAGCTTTATAAACTGAAAGAGACATCTCAGAAAGCGTAATTACGGTTGATTTACATCCTTCAGAAGCCGATACTACTAGTACTCCCAACGTTTTTGGCCTCGTATCAGTCGTATGTAAAATCATTCAGGTTAAAAGAACTTACAATAACATTCTTTTGTTTTCATACAGTGCCTACTACTAAAGGATATGTTGTAAAGTACAGTTTTATACCTTAATTTTTCCTACATTTGTGAAAGATGTAAACTACCTACTTGTGAAGGATGCTTTTTTAAGATGTAAACAAAAATGGCAGATGATATGGAAGAGGATGGGTATGATGGTTTAGAAGATTTACACAGTGACAGTTCTAGTGACGATTACTTTGATATTCAACAAGCATTAGTCTCACATGGTACAGTAAATTTTAAAGATTGCAAATGCGTGTATATCTATTTATCAGTTTGATACATTAATAATATTATAATATCATTTGAGTGTAGCATGAAAAAATGTTTTACAACGTGCATGTTTTTAAAAATTCGTTTAAGATTAGCCAATTTGTGGCTGGGCATGCAGCAGTAGTAAGCCTGTCAAGTTCTAACTCTGGGTTGTTTAGTTTATAGTACTAAATGTTGTGTTGTTTGCAACCTAAATAATAGATCTCTGGTAATATCACTATTGCACCAGTCAATGGTTTGCAGTTTTGCATGAATTCATTATACCGTTTTACATTTATTACTGTTCTTATATCATTGTACATAGTTTTATACATAGGTATTTATTCACTTGTAAATTATTCCGGAAGAGCCCTTTGGGAGCATTAATAAATTATTACTATTGGGCATCCAATGGAGTTTTGACACCTACATCAAAAAGTGTACCAAAATGGCAAATCCTGTGGGTACTAATTCCCACCCAGATTGCTAAGTTTGCTGTGTGTGATCTTTCCCACACACTTTTTTATGTACACACAAAATATGTAAAATACATACAGTTTGTGCAATATTTTGCAAGAAACTGTATTTGTAGAATCGAAAAAAATTCAAAGTCCAAAATGGAGAATCTTTATAACATTAAATCATTTTTGCAATGTGGTGTAGATGCAAATACCAACATGTACAGCCTACTAGACATACTCAAGAAGTTAAAATTTTGTCATGAGAAAATGTTGCTTTGGTTAGCTCTCTCACAGTGCAAAACCAGCTACACAATCTGGAGGAGTAAGAGGACCAATCCTAAGTGTGTTTCTTATCACAATCAGCCATTTGAGGAAATGTGATGGGCATGTTTTCTCTGAAACATATATACCCAGCATTTAGAAACTGTTGGAACCATTAGATCGCAACAATTGATACTAGAGAGAAGTTATTTGAAATTACAAAGAATCATCTTCCTCATGCCCGTGCTGACAACACTTAGTTGTAGCTACTTATTTAATCTATGACTTATATTTATTGTTCTTACTAGTAAGTTGTAAAGCGCATCTGATCATTTATCATAGCTACTAAAAAAGTTTAAAACACTGAGAAAAACGTGGTGTTGAATTATATAAGTCATTCAATCGGTATTACAGGTAACCATAGAAAATGAGCATCATTCTGGTTGGCAGTTTTTCCTGTGTCTATCGAATGAAATGCGTCTGAAACAGACGAGAGCTTGAAGACGCATTGCATGCAAACGATGCTAATTTATGACTGGCCTTTCAATGATAATCCAACAAGATGTACGGTGCTACAGAGATCTGTTTGATCTCTGTAAATAAGGTGGTTTCCTAGTTGAACGACATAATTTACAAGCAGAACTACAAGCAGATGTTGTGTGCAATCAAATTAATCTTGCAGGAAAAAACTTGGAGAATGCGGCAATAAATCACAGGATGTTATGCATGTTAGATATTCACGCACCGTGTGGCTTCTGAGGACGACAAAAATCTTCATTCTATGAAATCCGGGTGTGCCATTCAAACGCGTACAAAGAGTGTATAACACATGTTCAAATATATCGTTTGAAGAGAAGAAACGCATGCAAGTTGCGCTTGAGGTTTTCACTGTATATTCGTTTGCACTGTAATCCAAGTTGTCATCATTTCAGGCCCGTTTTCAACAAATACTATTTTGGAAAGGAGTTTATTGATAATTACATCGCTTATTTCTTTTTCATTAAAATTGTCTAAATTAATGCTTGATTTAATGCAGCTTTTAAGTGACACACAGGTGTTCTTTTGTTCTTTCAAGCCTCTTTTGATGGTAGCTTAATGCTTAACTAAGAGAACTGCAGGCATTTGCTATTTGATTTCACTCATCGCCAGTAAACTGTAACAAACCGTGTAAAAGTATGGTTGTACTCGAACAAAAAGATAATGTCAGTAAAACTTTTTTATCGCGCAGTTGAGGAATTAGAATTAGAGTTAAATAGTCAGATTAATGAAGAGTTTATGTGGAAATCACTTGTCATATGCATGAGCATTACAGTATGAATGGGGAACTTTGAAGATGGTCTTTTTTATGCTGTAACTACATATTGTGGGTGTATTTGAATATGTTATTTATAATTGCCACTATCAATTCACATTCGTGAGAAAATGCATTCTTACATAGTAAAAAACTGTGTTGCAAATCTTGTAACGCGTTTAGTTAGCTATATTTTGTTTCTCATATCCTTTTATAATTTCCACACAAAACAATCAACTCGCAAAAATCCAAAAACAATTTTAATATCTTTGTATTAGGTGATGAGCAGACTCATGATGAGGACAGTAAAAGCGATGAAGACGAAACCATTGACGGCGAAAAAGAAGCTAAAATTAAATTTGACCAGTCACTTCCTTCTTCTCACAGTGTAAGTCATGCGTATAGTAACCCGTGTTAATAACTTGCGCTAGCAATAAATAATTCAGTTGCCGTCATTTGAAATATATTATTTAAACAATGATTTATATGAGATCATGGATTTCATGGATTTATTCTTGCGCTGATTAATTAAGGCTAAGAAAAAGTCGCAGAAAGTAAGTTAGTAACAATAAAAATGCTTAAATGCTTTAAATTAATTTGGAATAGAAGTTAGGCTATACGAGCTACGCGGTTAGGTTGGTTCGAGTATGTGATATTTCGGCACTGAGTCTAGTCCCTTCAATATCAATGTAATCAATGATTTTATTATCTTAGTGTAATATGTGCATATGTTCAGAGTAACACCAAAAAACATCATTTTCACCAACCTCGCAAGCCAGGGTCTTTACCTACGCCTGGCGCTGCGACAAAGACCCTGGTTCAGGCTGGTCACGTGGCACCCCAAAATCTGGGGTATTTTTAATTAGCGACCTTTATTTTATTGGGGAGGGGTGGTAGAGTAGCTTATGAATGCATTTTTCGTGTTCAATGAAATTTTTTCAACAAGAAATTGGTCAAATGGCCAAGAAAGCTCATCAAAAATTGTACTTTTGCTGCCAGGGTCATTATTTTCTATGCATGAAAGCTCAAGCGCGTGTCGAGTTTCACATGAAACACAAACGTGGATCAGATTTCAAAAGATTACGCATCGCCGCAATGTAAATGTCGAAGAGAAAATAATCCTGTGATATTGGCTTTTGGGTCGTATTGACGGCGTTTGCAGTCTGTATACGATAACTGATACCAAAGGTCGCATTTATTATTGAGAGTCTGGATTTATATTACTGCAAAATTTCTGTGGAAATATATAGAAAGAATTACCGCAAGCGACGGCAAAATTTGTAAACAAATGTCAACTGTGCATCGCGGCGACCAGGCGACGAAAAACACACCACGGCGAGGGAAAGGCACTAGATAGGATCGAGTAAAACCACGGCGAGCCCGCAATAAGTTAATATTTCATACATTTGACAGCGGTGCCTACAAGCACGGTTACATAAGCACTATAAATTTAGTTTTTAACGGTAACTTTTTCGATTGGCCGCATTAGCTCAGGGGTCTAGGTGGCGCGCTCCTGACCTGTTTGTTCCGGGTTCGAGCCCAGTTTTATACTTTTTTTTTCTTAATTTTTTGAATACTTTTTTTTCTTATATTCTTATATTTTTTCTTATTAAAACTATTCTCACTCACTATTCTCACTCACTGGGACTGTATCTACTTCACCAAATTTAGCTAAAGCGCGAGCCCGAAGGGCGAGTAAGGACTCGGCTCGCCGTGGTTTTACTCGATCCTATCTAGTGCCTTCCCACGGCGAGGAGATATATCCATATTATCAACTTTACTATAAAGCCAACAAGAATTTTTCAAAGATAAGTCCAAGGCTCGTCTATATGTGTATTTTTAACGCTACAATTTTTTAGTTGATCCAGTCATCCTCAATGCGCTATGCGATATGTATGAATATGTAGTATTACTTTAGATGTAGAAAATGAATGACAAATAATAATTTTGTTAATTAGATACAAGAATCTGAAACGAGTAATATCTATAGGGGTAGTGCTGTAAATAGTGTGTAACTTATGTTACATAATAATTGTTGGTGTAAAATTTCTGTTCATATATATATGTATATACATATTGAGGTCCTGCTAGGGAAGTGTGGATGTTACTCGCCTGATTTTCAAGATATGCTATGTGTCGCCTCTCGAAAACAATGCTATGTCTCTTTCGAAAATTTTAATTGTTTCCCCCTTATATATGATTATGACAGTATTGACTATGGTCTATGGCGCTGTCGCTATAGCTAGCGATTGTGCTAAATTTACCCCAGAAGGGCCTCATTATTTCTTACTTTAACTCTTACATTGCTGTTATTTTGTTGCTCGATTCAAGGGGTCAAAATTAACAAATGATAAAAAGAATATGTACATATAAAAATTATATAATATAGAAATTATATTGTGTGCAAATGTCAGTTGCAAAAGGTGAAATATATTTCACTCCATGGGGCCTGTGTTGGACATTCCCATTTTCGTATTTATTTCATGCACTAGAATTCCCCTGCAATACAGTTCTCGCCCTTTTTAAATCAGTAATCCAGTAGTTTCAAGGTAGTTTTACATGGTCATTGAGAGTTTTGTAAAGTCACTCATGGCTCATCTAATGATATATGCCCTTGGCAATATTGATCTTTATTGATGATAGACATGATACGCGTACGGCGTACACTCTGCGCGTACACTAAATATTTGCATCGGTGCACACACACCCTTTGCTCTAAAGAACATTATGAATATATCAAATTGCAATATTTTTTTCAATTTAACGATACATTTATTAATTAATGTGCTTTATTATTGATGCATTCATCTAACACGTGTTACATAAAAAGTTCATCACATGGTAGCTACATAAAATCGCACTCGCGCGTTGAAATCTCGGTTGAGTAATTTACCACTCTAGTGATTTCGATAATAACACTAAGATATATTAAATCATGAATATACAGCTTTTTAGTTTTAAATGTATTTAACTTGGAGTATATATTATATAACTATTATATCAAAGAAACCCTTACAGTACCTTGATCTTATCCTTGGGACCTTGGATTTAGTTCGTAAGGCTATTTTCTTCAAAATTCTCTCGGGTCCGTAGTTGAGTTCTCAGACAGAATTCATATTTCATATTATAGTACTGTAATAACAGACGACTCTATATATGTAAGCACTGTAGATTATTGCACAAATCCTGTCTAAAGTATTGCTTCTTAGTACTTAGAAGGGATGAACGAGGTTGCTGGAAGAACTATTATGGAAGATGACAATGTCGTATCTCTCCCACTCGTGGAATATCCAAATCTTCTTCTCGTTCCTGGACAGACATTGCCAATGCATATTTTTAACCCACAGGTAAATTAGTTTAGCTGCGCCTTATTTTTGTTTATATTTATAGGGGATGGCAAATAGTTATCTGGCAGTTAATTTTGAATTCGATAACGTTTCTACCCATCATTTTACTCAGGTTATTAAATGTTCAACTTCAAGATTTAAGTAGCTGCGTTGTTTTGCTTATTGTTCACGCTTTAGTATAGTTGCTTTATTGTAAGAGTTATGTGGAGGCGTAATCGTCGTAGGAAGCACAATTTCGGCGTCGTAAATGAAGGATTCGTGATGTTTCTCTCGGTATTTAGATCTCATGTTATAAGAATTGTCTGGAATAGAATTTATTTCTCCAAAATTGATTTTCATACATAATTACAATTTACATTATTCGGTTTATTACGTATGTCATTCTCCCAGGGGCGTAGCCAAGGGGGGACAAGGGGGGGCGGTCGCCCCCCCCCCCTCCCAATCATCCGAGAAACCAATTTTTCAAAACATTGAAATCCGGGTAGAAAATTGTTGGGGGGATTATCTGATAGTGAAAGAAGACCAGTTTACCAAAAAAAAGAGGAAAAAACATCTGATCTAATTTATATATTTTGAATTACTAAAAAAAGTCATTTCCATTTTCTATCAACTTGGTGGTCTCGTAAATTCTTCTTGCCCAAACTTCCAGAATGGGAAACCCTTATTTTTCTGAATTTCAGAAACCCTATGTAGAATGTTAAATTTCCTCGGTGGGGATGTCGCCCGACACCACTTAAATGAGCTCGCCCCCCCCCCCAAAGTCAGGGCCCTGGCTACGCCCCTGCATTCTCCGATGCGAGTTAACGTCATCAGTTTTCCGTTTTATATGATATCTACGCAGAACTGAAATCCTCTTGCTCAAAATAGTCTTTCTCGAAAATTTCGTGTTCTTCGTTGATTATGGGAACATTTGGTTTTCCTATACATTTGAAAGCAATTTGCAGCTGCAGCGAAGATTTTCCACTGCCAAATTCCAATCAAATTTGTTAGGGAAACTAAATTTTTAAAACGACGTTACTCTTGCTTCAATTAATTCTATGGTCTATCTTTGTCAAATATGAAGACATTCAATTGCATTGAGTTAATCCACTCATTGTACAAAATATCTCCTATTATTATTATTACTTTGTAGTTCAATAATTGGTTATTTAAGACACTTAATGCCATAACGGTATCCTAATATTGCAACCTGTAAGAAACAGGTATAAGCGCTCAAGCTGTTGTGCTTATCATAACTCAGGTACCAATAGTAATAATAATTTAATTGATCCATCTTTTGTTGATCCATCTTTTATAAAAAATACAGGTAGAATGGATTTACATTTAGAATTTTATGATACATAAGTTAACAAGTATTACAACAATGGACAATTCCCCAATTAGACAAAGTTTTAACTTGGAAAACAATTTTAGCACAGTTTGAATTATAAAGAGCTTCCTAAATTTAGTGAAATTGTGAAGTTTGGTTGCAAAATATGGTAAAATGTGGAAAATATAGTCCTGTAAAGTATGCAAATTTTGTATACTTTTGTATTATGCACGGAAAAGCGTTACCACTATGTGGAAATGTGGTAACGCTTTTTCCCGCGTAATACAAAAGTATACAAAATTTGCAATCTTTACATTACTATATTTTCGACATTTTACAATATTTTACAACCAAACTTTACAGTTTCACTAAATTTACGAAGCTCTTTCCAACTGTGCTAAAATTGTTTTCCAAGTTAAAACTTTGTGTAATTGGGGAATGGTCCATTAGATGATAAATAAGAATGCCCCAAGAATAAAAGAATTTTTACGCCCATCTGTATGTGATATTATTTCTTTAAAAAATAGATTTACTTCTAAAACTATAATTATAAACTACCACCGCCAGTTCTCCTGCAAATCTTTTAAGAAACCATGTACGGTTTTTATCTACTCCAGTGCACTTTTGACTTGCCCAATACTTGGTACAGGTGGATTGTGATCTTTAAGGAGGTTCTGCACCTCGCGGACATCACAAGTAGTTATGGAATTAGGATCTTTTTTCCAAAGGGGCTGTGAAGACGTAATATCTCCGACAGTTCTTGAAGTTCTTCCTTCTGTGGTCGGGACAGTTAGAGTTCATTGCGGATTACTTTTTTCAGCTAGTTTATAAATCAAGCTATACCATTTGGTGGGAATATGCCATTTATTTTTTTTTGGCCTTAATTATCTTGATGGTACTTATACTTAGCTTTAGATATCAAGTTCTTAACCATGATACAGAGGGCGTCATATTTCAACAAATTATCCGCTGTATATGCATTTTGGCGTTTCTTAATATGAACTGTGCTTTATCCAGGGCTTGCCCGTTGGATGTATTCGGACGGATCTTTCAGGCATAGCAGTATTGACGATATTACCGATGATATTATTAAATACAGATACTTTCTTGTTGACATTATGAGCTTTAATAACAGTTTCCCAACTTTTATTATTCATTGCAACTTGTGACAAATGCAGATTTCTTGGGTTTATTTATCTAACTTTCTTTGTTACTGGAGGCAGCTTGATGCGTGTTTTGGGTTTAAATACCAAGCATTGGTGGTCAGAACGTCCAAGAGGAGGGATATGTTGAGCAAAAGTTAGAATATCTGACATACTGGTATGAAATTGGTCGAGCACGGAGTTATCTCTTGTTGGGGATTTCACCATCTTCTGTAATTCAAAAATGTCCACAAAGTGGCTCCAGTTTTAGTTTGTTCTTGGTGGGAGTAACTTTAGTTATAAAGCTTCTTCTACTTCATATTCAAGCAATCGTTTCTCACGTGTTTTATGATTTACATACACGAGAACTACTCCATCTGATGATCTTCTATTAAGGCGATAAGTTGCAAAATTGTTAACCTCTACGTCTGAGCTAGGTATATTTTCTGTTAGCCAGGATTCTGTTAGAATTGCTACAAATATAGCATTATATCGATCACTCTGCGTAGTTCGTCCAATTTACGCCCATGCAAACCACGAGATCATTGTAAATTCTGTCTTCTGTTGTTGCCAGAAGAGTGTAACCGTGTTTAGTGCATTTTGTTTGATATCCATCAAACTCCATTCCTAAATCTCGAGCTGAACTTTTGGACTAAACAAGTAAAGCAGCTCGTTCTTTTTGGGCTAACAAGCAGGTTATTTAAGCAAGACAAAGCAGAAACTCACCGCAGATCGCCGTTAAGCTGAATCGTGGTATCATTACTCTTTTTCCATGCCTGGTGCCTCATTTGTTAGATTTAGAAATTCACGATCTTACGTATTTCGCAGGATGATACATCTTTTGCAATGTCTATTCCCTTCGAACCTTCTGTGGCTTTGGTGCCAAGTGGTGTGTGGAAGATGTTTTAAAAATTCATCTGCCAGTTCTTTCACTTCCTTGCTATGAACGGGTAGCGATACCTCGTTACAACGCATGCGTGTCCTAATATTAACCTTTCACATTGCATTCGGCTCTATTGGATTAAATACTCTGTTGGGGTTTGCGTTTTATTCAGATTGCAATTATCGAAATAAAAATTTTTAACACCCTTTGCCTTTGGAATAATTGGGTGTTTATACCATGTGATCTCATTAATGTTTAAATGTTTCCAGCTCGTGGCAATGATGAGGAATTTGCTGGACAACGATAACACATTTGGTGTTGTTACAGGCAGTCGTGGGTTAGTATCCATGAATGTCAATTCTATATTCATGTTTATGTTGCATTGTGTTGCCTTAATATTGTTGATGTGAAATGATGTTTCTGAAACTAGAATTAATTTCATTTTTTAACATGACATAGCCTTCAAGTGAATTCAGAAGACGATGTAAAACGTATAATGGGGACAACGTGTGAGATTTATTCTGTAAGAGAAGAAGATGAAGCAGGAATTAGGACCATCAGTATCAAAGCCATGGCTCGCAAGAGATTTCGCGTTTTGTCTTTAAGGACTCAATTGGACGGGTAAGATTATAAAACTTAACAATAAATTTTAATCATCTGTCACCCAAGCCAGTGCTCATTAAGACATCACATGTCATATTTTTTTATCTACCTTTGATCTCATTTTAACCCATTCCGCTTCAACCGAGTCGTACTGAAACGTATAGTATTTTATTGTTTTGTGAATACACAAGAGAAATCATGATGTGGGCACAAAAGGCTGCGTTTTGCTCAGGGTTCTTACAAAACGTCAATGTCCTGTAATGTCTTTGAATTTGGAAATACTTCAATTTATAAAGAAGGGCTCCGAAGTCCTTGAATTTGTCTTGCTTTTTATTTTAGTTTTTTGAAAATGAAATGTTCATCACTTGTGGATCTATTTCGTGGAACTACAACCTATATACTCTAATAGAGCATTATATGCAACAACTCTTTTTTGTCCTTAAATTTCCTGATATATTTGACCTTGAAAGTCCTTGAAACGTCCTTGAATTTTACTCTCATTGACCGGTGCGAACCTTGCATGTTTGCTATGTACGGTTGAAGTGAGAAACGGTCTTATACATTAATCAATCAATTCTACGACTTAAAATGGTCGCAGATACATGCGATACTTAGCGACTTTTACTTTTAATTCAAAGGTCGTTTAAGAATGGTAATATATAGTTTTACCGTTTCCATATAGAACTCGTATCGGAACTATTCGAATTCTCCCGGATTTACTTATACCAGCTTACCCTAGAAATGCATTAGCAGAATGCGTGCGATCCACTCGTTTGGTGACAAGTCATTTACAAGCCAGTAGAAAACTCAAAGAATGTTCACGAAAGAAGGTTAGCTTCTGTTGAAACCCTTCTAGTCCCGTCTTATAAGTACTTTCGGATTATTACTTTACGTTGTTAGTGACGGCACAGATCATTTAAAAATTAAAAGAACAGAAGTAGTTTGCTGTGATGTTAATCGAAGAACACACGCAGTCAGTTCTCACTAACATCGTGTCATGATTATGGGCACATATTAGGTATCATTGCTAATATCATTTTTTTAGTTTACTCGATTCTGATCGGTTAAAAAGTGTGCCGATTAATCCTTAATCGGCACGGAAACGAGCTATACGTCATGTAGTAAAATGTTTTTGTGATAAAATTTGTCAACATTTTTGTATTTTTATTTTGAAATATTCAAAAAATCAGCAGCTTTTTTACAAAAATGTTCACAAGGTGGTTAAAAAACTTTCGATGGATGAATACTCGTGTTAGAAAAGGTTTCTTTGAAGAGAAAATGGCAAACCTGAAAGTATTTATTGCGAAAGTTTGTGAAACATATCGTCGACAGCACTTCCTTCACAAAAACAGTTAAGTTCAGCATTGAAATATGTAGTAAAATGATATTAATATAGAAATTACACTTGTTCTCGAAGTATTAATGAAAAATCTCACTTGTGTTTGGCGAAATATTGCCAACCTTCATTAAGGCCGGTTTCCACTTCAATCGTATCGTAGCGAAACGTAGCGTATTTCATTGTGTTCATATCATTAGTTCTGCTTCATGAGTGTTCACATGCAAAACAATGAAATACGCTACGTTTCGCTACGATACGATTGAAGTGGAAAACGGGCTTTACCGAACAATTAATACCCGACATTTTTCACGTTGTCTAGACTGTTCCTAGTTGTTCAGCGTGGTCATCTTGGGTATACGAGCTTTATAATCCGGTAAGTGTAATGTCGTAGATCTTTGATGAGTATCAGTTATCATTTTCTCGCACTACACTCAATGTCGAAAAATTGAAAAATTCTAGAAGGGTAAATGTGTCTCAATCTCCAGTGCTGTGAATGTATGTTAATTATGACGAATATACCTTGTTCTTTGTAGTATTTATTGACTGCAAAAATTAAAGAAGAGCTAAAGAGTTGGAGTAACAGTCTAAAACTGGAATTGTTACCTACGGACGCGACTGAATTTTCTTACTGGGTAACACGTAATTTGCCTCTGGATAATAATCGGCGTGTTAATTTGTTACAAATGGACTGTCCTATACAACGTCTGAGAAAACAATTGGAAATTATGCAAAAGGTGTGTGCTATCTGCATGCATCCGAAATTAAGACTCATAAATACTGCTGTCATTTAAATCGATCTCACTATTATCAGTTCCATTTCATTAAATTAATATTTTTTTCAAGTATGGTATCATGATTTGCAATGACTGCAGGACGACCATTGCCGACAAAAAGGACTTGTTTAGGTTTGTATTCTCTTAGTTTATTTCAGAGTCGGGGGTTTTTATGTTCCGAGGTATTTATCTCGGATAAATACCTTGAATAAGTAATTAGATCAAATTTGCGGAAAAATCTTGAAGAATCTCGACTTAAATTGTGTAAAGTCAAAAGGCTTTGTTAAAAAACCTCTTCAAAAATAAATTATGTAAGTTATTAAACCCCCTCGAAAGCCGGGATTTATGTCATATAAAGCCCTCGGACGCTGCGTGTCCTCGGGGCATGACGTACTCCTCACTCTCGGTATATATATTATTTATGTTCACCGACTATTGTCCGAACTGACGTGATGTTGTAAGTAAAAGATGTTTTTCTTGTAGTATGTCTTTAACTGGTTTAACGGGAGCATACGTCAATCCAGGCGGATACGTTCACGAAACTGTTACTTTCCACAAAGCTAAGGGTCTTCGATTACGTGGCTCATCATCCACAGAGCACAGCTGGTTTCCTGGGTATGTTTTATGTAGAAAACATTGTTTTGTAAAGTGCTACCTGAAATTTGTAGTACGGTAAATACAGAAATAAAACATTAGTGTTCTGCACTTTGCGTGCTACACCAAATATTATACGGACACAAAATTTAATGTACTGTTTATACCTTCATTTATTTAGATATGCTTGGACGATAGCGGAGTGTAAACACTGTGGCAATCATATGGGCTGGAAGTTCACAGCAGTCAACAAGAAGTTGATGCCGAACAAATTCTGGGGATTAACAAGAGCATCTTTGCGACCATCATTTAGTCAGGAAGAAGATAAGATTTAACCCTAGACCTTTTCTCTCTTCCCAAGCTTCTCAGTTTGACGTACAGGGCCTTTTTTAACTATATACGTGGGGGGGGGGGGGGGGCAAGGACCCCCCACTCCCTCCTTTGGCCCCCCACTGATGGATTTTGCCCCCCCCCCACTAAGTTGTCATGTTGTTACTTTAATGTTGTCAGCTCCTTGCTGTTAACGATATATTACACAAAAAAACAGTGCGTTGATGAGCGAAAATGTTAACTAATAATAGCTGATCGTAACATTTTAAAAATATTTTTCATTCAATAATAAATATAGAAACTATGTCAGCATATCCCACAATTTGCTGGTCCCTTCGGTCATTACCAAAAGGTCCCTTATGTACACCGCCCCCCCCCCCCACGGGCAATTTCTTAAAAAAGGCCCTGTTGACGTATGTTAAATTATAAAAGTAAAAGGAAGGAACTATAGGCTGGCTGCCACGTACGCTGAGAAATCGATAGCTTACATGCACAATTTTAATGGCCATTTACCTGGCAACGATATGTTGCGATTAAAGAAGCACAATAATCAATACAGAGGACGAGTGGCAAACCTTGCCACACACGGATGTATAGAATCTATATCCTTAGCAGCCAAACTAAATCAACACACCAGTATTCCACAGTAGTGTGAACATATAAATTAATATACCCTGGGTGATATAAATATACACATAGGTTTTTGAAATCTTTGTGTGGGCACTATAATAAGCCTAGAAGAAATTATTAGTAAACAGTAGCTATGTTCACCAGCACATATTAGGGATATAAGAGAAGTCTCACTCTTGTCGGAACCTTTAATGTTTTTCAAACCTCTATAATAGCACTGAAGTCCTATTAACCAACCAGCATTTATAGTGACGTCTTGTGATTCTGGCTTTTTAAAACTAGCGATAATCTCCGTCGCCATCTTCCTAGCAAGTACTTTAGACGCGCAGAACAAGAATCTTGTTGTACAAGATGCGCAATGCACAAGTAGGAGCACTCGTATACTTGAGTGAGAGTTCTGCATGTATACGTTTATTCTGTGCACCAAGTGCTTAAAGTGCCTTATGTTTCAATGCTTACGTTTCAGTGACTGTTGAGACTAAAACAATAATTTATCTAAACAAAATTTTAATGTATGTTCCAACAGATCTACTAACTGCAGATAAACATGATGTACTCAGGAAGAATGTTGTGAAGCATGAAAATTAATGTACTGTATGAACTTCAAATCCTGTTGGATGATAAAGTCCTGATATATCATAAAACATCAGTGCGAATAAACTAACCACATAATTATGTAATATAATAATTTCAAAATATTAAAATACTTCCTACAAATTGATTGTTTCTTTTGAGCGAGAGTGACCCGGTGAAGCGACCGCATATGGACCGTGTCCGTGTATTTTGTCAGAGCAAAAAGTGTACGATCTTCCAGTTGAATTTGAGTATTCAAGACCGTAATCAAAATTGTATGACCTGTGTTCAGTGTGTTGTTATTTGAATCCTACAAGTGTAGGAACACATTTTTCTGTACCACTGGCTGCACTGCATGTATGCTACCTTATTAATGACAAGGCCATGTGAGGTAGATTCCCATTTCCATGCAATGGAAAAAGGAAGATCATTAAATGTTTGATGATGTTTCTGGTGTTACTCTCAGTTTATATCCACACCTGGCAAGCTTAAAGATAGGTTACAGTCGCATCTGCGCATGCGCTAGCTTTGTTTACGTTATTTGTTTTGATCAGCTTTAATTGTATAAAATGAAGTATTTAGTTCGTCGGTATAACAATGCAAAATGCAATATAATTTTACCAACAAGGAGCGAAGGAGTGCAGCAACAGCGAAGCGTTTCTGTTTTTGTCTAAAGCCATTTTTTTAATCTAAAGCAATCTAGAGCGGCGATTTCGGCGAACCGAAATACCGAATGTGCGAGTTTGAATCATTTTTGTATTTAAAGTGGATTTTAATGCCTTAATGGTTTTGGAAGTGTTTATTTGTTCTTTATGAAGATTTTTATTGCGGGACCCTCAACAATCCACATTGCCAGGCAGACAGAGTTGTGTTGTCGAACGTTATGGCAGTCTTTCGAGAGAAGTTGTTCGTTGGACGATTTCGAGGCAAGCACTATAGCCGCTATTGAGAATGCTGCTGCGGTCTCAAACTTGGACAATATTGCATAGTGCTTTTGTCGTGGCCACTGTCTTCGGGAGAGCGAAACAACTTTTGTTTCAGCGCGTGCCATGAAGGGGATTTCGGGCAATACATGAACAACAGAAAAGTGCATGAAGATACGGACAGCGGTGATATAGATCATACAGTAATATCATTTTGGAATCGTTTTATAGATCTTTACATTACTATGTTTTTGAACTTTATGGGAGCGTGTAAAGGTGTTAACAATTGCATGTTGACAAGTTTACCATATTGCATACCTTATTACTAAGAAACTCTAAACTCTCAAGCTCCTGTCCTAGCTGATCAAAAAATTAAATACATCAAATTTGTAGTCAGGCTCTATTATATTGTAAAATATGAGAAAGAGGTACAACTCTCACTAAAATATAAATTAAATCTCTTATAGTCACCATTACTTATTTGATATTATTAGTATTTATTAGTAGTGTTGTCAGTAGTGTTTATTAGTAAACTATAGTAGTGTAATCTAGGATTCAGATTTTTTCGTGGACATGGGGTCTGCTGTCTATTTGCTGACTGTGGAGCATCACCAATGGGAGGTGGTGAATTGGGTAGCTGAGCTGATATTCCCTCAACATAACTGTCACTGTCTTCTTCATTGGTTACAATCAAGTTTTTTCACCAACAGGACAATGAACAGATCTTATTTAATACATGTGTCACATTACAGTCACAGCAAAATAGAAACATGACACAACAACTTCCTGTTAAATTACCTATCAGAATGCTATATCTTATTCGTGAGGATTCTGATTGGTCAATAAACAGAAAGTTTTGAATATTGTAATAAAGTTTTCTAAAAATATTGAGGAATTGATCAGAGGAACTGCTAAATTTGAGCAAACGAATTGGTCAGATATTTTTGGAACACTTATATTGCTGCGACCGTAAACTGTGTCATACAAAGCAAGTTAACCAAGAATAGTATTTTTTTCTTTGGGGAACATACACTAAGGTTATTTTGCAAACAAATTAATTCATAGTTTTCACATATTGGTATTCATCAATTAATACAGCAATGTAGTAGGAATGGAAAAGCACCATTCCTCCTACAAATATTCAATCATTCAAGGAGTGTCCTCTTTCTTTGTTTCATCACTACCCTCGCTACAAGTTAGTGTCTCCTCTTCTTCGTACACTAAAGGTCTGAAATAAAAACATAAAAATGTCAGTAACACTGAACATTTGCAATTGAAGTAGTAGAGTATCATAGGCATGTGGGGGGGAATGTCCAAACAGGTAGCCATTTGTTTTACAAAAGGGCAGGAAATTGGTCAACTGATTTTTTCAAGTCAAATGGCTGGGTGTTCATGTATGTCCAGGGACATATGAGGCTTTGGATAGTGCTTCGTCCTTACCATGCATATGGCAGGCTCTTAAACCAGGAATCCTAGACATAACTAATTTCTCCTATTACTCCTAACATGTAACTTTGTTTTATTGCCAACGACCCACAGGTTAAAGGTATTTGAATATTTGATAAGTGATACATCATCACATTATATGGACATCCCTATATAGTATGATACATATATTGATAAAAACAGTTGATTTGTGAGAAGATAATAGTCGAATTTGAATTTGCCTTCTGACTCTCGCTGTTTGTGATTGGATACAAAAGAAGTTGCCACATTGGCAGCTTTGGGCGATCGTATATATTTCCTATTCCAAAATTGTGTCCAAATATTATTTGTCCTCAAATTTATAACTGTTTTATGTTGGACAAACATGTGCGGTTTCATATTTCAAAGCCATAAATACGACACATGAAAAGTTTAACATATAAAAAAGCCTCGATTATTTTATACTGATTTTACACACCATGAGAGCGAAGACGTTAGTAAACCCTCGGGTAAACGTTCGGGCGACAATCGACGTTTAGTTGTTGTAGAGGTGACAGATATAAAAATAAAAAATACAACCGGCAAATTCGCGTCTTGAGAGTATAGAACTTCTCAAAAACATTGCTACACAGAAATAGAAGACATATTCACTTACTTGGTGATGGTATTAATATGTGGCTTCACTTCTGAGCCATGAAATTGTAGCCTCAACTGATGTCTCGACTGTCTCATGAATATTACTAGTCTGCGTAAGCAAGTGTCTGAATGAAAAGACGCAAACATATCAGGAAACGTTATAGTTCGTTACCATATGAAATTGGCAACTTTCATGTATTGTTAATTAATCAAGTTCTTACCACAAAGCCTGTTTTGTCGCTTTTGGGGCTTCTGTAGCGTCGAACGAATCTAACAATATTTGCGCAACATCCGCATCTGTTTCCAGAGCGTGCTTGTCTTTAAATTCCCGCCATCGAGGAAACAATTCATATAAGTAGATTCTAGACGACCCTCTTTTGGCATAGTAATCCTTTCTGCATGCAGTTTAAGCACGATTTGCGCTCGAACTCGTAGGATTTGAGCTTGAAGCTTCGCTATCGCTCTCTTAGATAAAATTTCCGCAATGAATAATAATTAGTTATGGTGCAATACTAAAAGACTGGGGAGAATGTTATTGTTTGTAGGTGCCGGAAGTAAACAAAGAATGGAAAACTGGTGCATGCGCAGATGCGACTGTAACCTATCTTTAAAAATATGCCTGACCACGGCAGGAATTGAACCTAGACCTTTGGAATGAAAACAGGGTTCAATACTATGCTATTGGGGCAACATTGTTCCTGGAACCTGAATCAGCGCACAATCAGCAGTGACAATTACGATAGCCCGCAAGGGACACTGCAACTGCAAACATAAAAAATGTCAAATGCAAACTTAAAAAAACCCGAATGCAAACCTAATAAACCTGATGCAAACATTTAATTGAAAGCATGCGCACCCACTTATTGGCGGATTTATTGCCGGTGTTGTCGTAGTTTCTCTTTCTGTATACGATATAATTTATACGCAGTGGGTGTTCCATCAATGGTTCGCACTGGAACACTGACGTCGAGTTTAGTTAGGAGTTTAGTACTTTAGTTTGCTATTTGTACTGCAGTGGGAACATTTCTTGCAATTTTTGAAATAATTTTGGTTTCTTTTGATCTCTATAATCTTACTTTAATAAAACAACAGTAAACGGTTGCCATTATTTAATTTTCGTTCTTAAAATCACTGTTGTTTACAGTGACTTTATTGTGAGCGTTAGTACATGCTATATGAAGTACTTCTCACTGGTACTGCTATTGTTGCTTAGCAACAATCAAATTAATACAAACTCAAACAAGATGGAGGACAGTGGAGAAAGGTCGGCACAAGAGTATCTTGCTAAGCATAAAATTTTAGAGTTGTTTGAAAATCTTACGGCTGCTATAGTTTTTGAAAGGCCAGGTAAGCATTCTGGATTACTCGTGTTTATAATGGTATTGATAAAAACCCTAACCCTAACGTAGCAAATATTGTGTAACAAACTAAAAATCGTCTTTAATAGTCCATGCAGACCATACAGTCCATACTTCAGGCCCAGCCATAGCCCATAGGGTGTAAAACAGTGCAAGGATACTGCAGAACCTAGGTACTAAATACCCAAAATATTAGGTAATATACTGTAAGGAACAGGGAGGCATGAGAGAACTGCTTCAGCACAAGGCCATGTAAATAGATTATTAATACTTACATGCCTAATGGTGCACAAATATTATTATTATTATGAATTAATTGATATATATATATATATTATATATATATATATATATATATATATATATATATATATATATATATATATATATATATTTATTTGTATATATATATATATAGTCGGATGAATATTGGGAGAAAAAACAGTTTAGCTAGTGCCTCTTCCTGTATGCTTAAAACTTGATCGGGATTACACGACAACAGGCTTACTAGCATGTAGACCCTAATCCTTGCCTGCAGCTAAGATCTTGACAAAGAGCTTAGCTTTTAACATCAAAGTTCTTTTCATGTGTCTTTTATCATTTGGTACATTACGACCCCGTTCACACGATACTGGCAGAGTTTGAAAACGGTATGAAATTCTTACGTTTAGGGGTTGCGTTCACACGATGCCGGTATGAAATTGTGTGAAACCGTAACGCTAACCATAAGAGTTTGGAAACGGTATACGTACCATAAGACTTTGAAAACGGAACGAAATTCAACCGTCAGACTACCGTGTGAACGCCTGACCGTAAGAGTTTTATTACGGTTATGCAAAACGTTTTAGCGTGCGAATTTCAATAATGAAATGAACAAAAGTTGTAACTAGTATAACTCTACCGGTACCGTGTGAATAGTTGAAAACGTAATGATCTTTAACCGGCAGAGTTTCATACCGATATCGTGTAAACGGGGTCTACGTTTGCAGGCATCACGATAGGATTGTTAAAAATTATTTTCACTAATCGATTACGAGGTTATAGTAGGGCTAAGTGGGGCAATAACAAATGAAAATAATAATAGGATGTAAATATAATTATATCAAATGTATAATCATGCAAAATACCTCAAAAACATACCGCAGACTACAGTCTTTTTCATCCAAAAGGAATCTTCAGGTGGTAGATTCCTTCTGGATGAAACAGACTGTAGTGATAAGTTTTTGAGGTATTTTGCATAATTATACATTTCGCTCTGTCTATATTTTGTCATTGAGCATACATATAGAGGATATTACACAGCGGCACGAAGATATGAATATTATTTTCGAGTGGTGAAAACATGTATATGATAGATTTGAAGATTTGTAATCCAGGCATTTTATTAAAAATTTTAATTTATATACAAATTTATAGTGTTACTGCAGACACAAGTTGGATGACAGTTATCATGCATAAATCAGATTATACAGATTTATTATACAGATAAAACTCTTCTCAATGACGCCAGCAATTATCTTCAACTTGACTTTGACCCTAGCACGACAACAGTAAACCCCATTAACAAAAAACTCAAGGATCTTAAAAACCACGAGAAAATCGATAAACATACCTATGAGCAAATAAGACCAAACGAAGCAACCATTGCCAAATTTTATGGGGTTCCAAAAATTCATAAACCTACCTACAACTTACCCAAATATCTTGCTGAGACTCTGTTAAAAATGTCAATGCCTTTCTGGCCGGAGAAGATAAAAAACAACCATGTAGAACCTGATGAAATCATAGGTTCCTTCGATGTTGTTTCCCTATTTTCTTCTATTCCACTTGACACTGCTCGACAATTAACTGAAGTACTCCTCAAGAACGACTCTTCTTGTCAAAGCAAAACTAATCTTGACATGCAAGATATTCTCGACTTGCTTGACCTGTGTCTTTAAACTGAATTCTGCTTCAAAAAAATACTGCAAACAAGTCTCTGTCACCCCTATGCAGTCACCAGTTTCCAGTTTCTATGCTGAGGCGGTAATGCAAAATTTAAAACGCAAGGCTGTTACTAAGAACAACAACATTAAAACATGGGACAGATATGTAGGTGACGTACTTGCTTGCAACTGTCAAAAAAGAAGTTGACAACATTCTACATACTATCAACAACACTACAAAAAACATCGCATTTACAAAGGAAGAAGAACATGACAACAAACTGGTCTTTTTAGACGTACTTTTAACCACAAACTTAACAAACCAAGATGAAACAGCCTATGAAAACAACGACAAGATTTACTCTACCATACATGCACAAAGCGTTGGAAATGGCGTCTAGACTATTTCGACCATTCAACATTGACGTTGCACATTAACTAACAAACAAACTTGGGTCTAATTTTACCAAATCAAAACACATACAACGAACAAACACAACGCCATCTATATGTTTAACTGTATTAATTGTCCAGAAAAAGACATTGGCCAAACATCAAAAAAGTTACAGTAAAGACTAACAGAACACTGAAACGCAATTAATAGACATGACCAGAACTCACTTCCAGCTAAACACGAAGACGACAATGGAAATAAGTTTAATTGCTCTCATACAAGATGCCTAGGACAAGCTAAAACATGCACGTGAATTTAAGAAAGCATAGCACAGTTTAGACAAACAAACATTCAACCGTGATATCGATATTCCTCTAATTTACTTACAACTAAAACGCTCACGCAGATCCCTAATCTCATCACCTTTCGTAACCCCTATCAAAGCTTCTACTACCTTACCAACACCGAGAGTTAAATACCGAGAGGGAGGGATGTACGTCATATACAACCCCCGAGGATGCGCAGCGTCTGAGGGTTGTATACGACACACATCCCGACTTTCGAGGTATTTAACTTACTTAATTTATTTTTGAAGAGGTTTTCTAACAGTCTTTTGACTTTAAATAATTTAAGTTGAGATTCGTCGAGATTTTTCCACAAATTTGATCTAATTATTTATTCAAGGTAAATAACCTGATATACAACCCGCGGTACATCAAAGAAAACCGACTAAAAAATGAATTAAAGGCAGTAAGACGCATTCCATAGCAACCAACTACCATCAAGTACAAAACCGTCAGCCAATCAGACGCTCACGCAGACTTCATCACCGTAACAAAGAGCGCGAAGATTTAAAACAATATCCATCTTTCTGATGAAGACTTGAAGCACCGAGTCGAAAGCTCAAAACAATAAATTTTAATCCATACATTTGTTCATTTATATAAATTAAATTTTTAATATGTTATATAATCGAGAATAGGATGATTTTTCTTTTCAAATTTATTTGTCAGATAATCCAAAAGCATTCATGATTTCTTATCTAAAGAAGTTGATGGACTCCAGGACAATTGCAATGAATCACCCATGTTTGTTTGATGATACAAATATCAGATCTTTATTTGGAATGTTGGATATATCAAATCATGATCGTATTAACTACGAGCAGTATAAACGAGGTAACTAATTTACCAGCCAACTGAGGTGTATGTTTTTGATTAAGTTAGTGCTGTGCCTGGTTTATGGTCAACTTAACCCACTAACCTAGTTGGCCAAACCAACTCGGCCTACTTCACAAGTCAACTCAGCCCTGCATCAAAGCCAACTTGGCCCAAGTCAACTCGGCTGAGAGTTGAGATCTAGAAATAAAACGGTGGAAAAGACCAATTTGCTCAGTACACTTTTCAGTGTCTACTTTGAAACATTTCATGATTTTTAGAATTGCTGCAACCATCCACTGATTAATCTGGCTTTATCTGGTGAACAAAAACAACATTTTTCAATCAGTCATGATTGTAAAAATGCAACCTCAAAAATACTGTGACCGTACCGGTAATTTCTGTCTAATAGTATAAATGTGTTATGCAACATAACATTAGATTATTAAATAAATATGGTTTTACATAAAAATATGTATTCAGTGGACTTGGGTTGGTTTTAATGAAGTGGGTCGAATTAGTTAGTGGGCCAAGTTTACCATTTCCTGCTGTGCCTAATTTACAATTTATTACCGCAAAGCCTAAGATCACTGGCATCTTCCTTTTGCATCAAACTATTCAATACGCTCAGTAGTTCACGAATATTCCTGTAACAGTTATGTTACATTACTACTAGTATCTGCCATGGAAAAAGAGGAAGAATGTAACTATCTAAATATACAGTATGAGACTTATTCAGCCTTTCTCGTGCCTTTCAATGCGACTAAACCTTAAATCCGGTACTGGGTGGTAAAATGATTTTTAAAATTAATTTTTGTTTTATAACATTAATTAAATTAATTTTTGAGATTTTTCGTGTTTCAGTTAACCTATGACTGTAACTTTCAGCATTAAATTTTCAAATTTGGTCGAGAAAATATGAAGAAATGCATATTTTCAGCGAATATTTACATTCTATTAAGAAAATTTTACAATTAGCATTACTATGAAGGAATTCATTTTCAAGATTTTTATTCACCCAAAAACGGCGAATTAAGACCTGGTCGCATAGCGTATGAAAAACTAACTGATCTATTAACACACTTTGGATTTTGTTAACTTCACAAACCTTACGTGAACACCTTGCCTTCAGCTCTTGAAAACTTGGGTGTCAGAAAAATAAACCGTAATCCAACCGGTGCAGATATCGATGAAATTACCTTAGAAGTCTTTCTCAAAGAAGCGTGAGTATATCACACCTTGTCATCATCTAAAAATTCCTCTCATATACAAAATGTTGCCATAAGTAAGAAATCAATTTAGTATTGGATAGATGGTTGTTATAAATTTCTGGCTGCCTATCACAATGTCACCTCCGCTATCACATGCACTAAGATACTTTCTTATCTTGGGAAGCACATTATTTTAAAATGTCAGGGGGATAAATTTTTCTGTACTTCCCAAAAGCAATAATCACAGGTCACTGGTTGTTGTCATTTAGCTTAATCGAATTATTGACCACGGCTTTATGGATCATCTAATGGTCGCCTAGCCATGATTTTCCAGATCAGAGTATTAATAAGGTGATTGAATCCCACCTGGGGCAAATCATTCCATGTACGGCTCCCCCGTGCCGTAGTAAAAGTCATAACGCTTGGTTATATAACAATATCCCGGCACGTTTCTTTCCCGAGGCTGAAGTTACAATCTCTATGAAAGTATTGAATATGTTGTTGAAAGTGAACATCCCCCTGAACTAATACCATATTCGCTATATGGAGAACTTTCAGTGCCTTCCCAAGCTCTCTTCAACAGCGAAAAGATTTCGGTGTCCAATTAACATCTTCACTCTCCTTTTCCCCCTGTACTATCTCCTAGCTCGATGTGGTAGTTTATCTAATCTCAACATGATATTTCTGTCGTGTTTTTGCAATTTGCTAATCTTCCAATTACATACTGCAATTAATAATCAACTTTAATTTATTTTTGTATTGCTTTCACTATAATTTTAGGAGGGCTGGTCTGTCTGAATCTTCGGCTACTTTCGTTGCTACATAACAAAAAAATTATGTATCGTTTTATTACAGTAGTACATTGTATTTAACATGCTGATGATGGGCTATAACTGCCATATTTCATAGTTAGTATTAAACGTTACTATGGTAAGGAAGATCAATGAACGCGAAATAACATTTTCTTCGTGACATGCTCGTACCATTTCGTTGGTTACCGTTACGTGAATTACCCGGCACGTAAAAACTGTTGCAACTTATACAAGTCTGTCAACAAGCCATCAACAAGTTGTGTTCTCTCATCTCGTGCCAAGTAGTCAGCAAGGATGAAACAACGTGTTCAGATTTGGTATTATCGTACTTGTTGCACGGTTGTTCCTATAAAATACACAACAACGGTACTGACTTTTTTCGGAGTTACCGTTGTTGTGTATTTTATGAAAATACTCAGTGGTTCCCGCAATTATTGTTCCTATAAGACCGATAAAGTATTAATATAACAATTTTATTGTTACAACCTTGTTTCAACTTGTGTTTAACAGCGTGTTCCAAATTTGTTTAAGGTAGTCATTCCCCTTTAAAATGTAATTTTTGAAAAAAAAATCAAATTTTTAAAATTTATATATTTAGGTACTTTAAGTATTATACTTTAAGATAACATGGCTTGTTTTGTTGAAAAAATGCATATTTGTGAGAAAATAGGTGTTTAAGAAGCCCTATTTAAAAAATTTCCCCATAGCAACGCCATAGCAACGCGTTTTCCTTCCAAATTTGCTTGATTATTTCACTGACAAAGCGTATTTTTTTGAATTAAACTTTTGATGTATGTTATTTAAAGCTATGCCAGTAGATCTCTTTGTGATTGGTTCATTTTCGTAGGCATAGCAACGCGCTGACTTCTCAAACTCGAGGTCGATTTGTGGCGAGCTGTGTAAAAAATTGTGTCAGAAAATTGCTGTTTTTTTCGCGTTTATAAGTTGAAATATTGTTGTTACAGTGTAGAATTACATTCCTAAGGTTGTTCTGAGTGTAATTCAGAGTGAATAGATGGGGAACTCGAAAAATAGAGCAAGAAAAAAGAAGAAGATACCACCGTCAAGGAAGAAGAATATAATCCAAGATGGCGGCCCAAGCTACAAAGATCGTGGACCTTCTGCGAAAAAAATCAGCCAGAATACAGAATTGCTTCGTGGTATGACGGAAAACATTGATAGTACTGTAAAAGAAGGAACTATTTTAATGGACTTATCCATACTATGCAATGTATTTGACAATGTTTTGAAGTGCCCTGATTGTGGATGTGATATAAAGTCACATGCTGACATGAAAAAGAAATGTGGATATTCCAATTACCTCGTGTTACAATGTGAAAGTATGGAGTGTGATTGGGAGTATTCTTTTAATACTTCAAAGAAACAAGGTCATTCTTATGAAATGAATGTAAGAACAGTCTTAGCTTTCAGGGAAATTGGCAAAGGGCATAATGCCATGACTACCTTCAACAAGGTCATGAACATGCCTCCTCCACTAACCCGTCGTGTCTTCACAAAGATCCAAAATGAAAAGGTTTTGCCTGCTGTAAAGAAGTTGGCTTCTGATAGTATGATCAACAATGCCTATCAAGTCAGAGATGAAATAGCAAATGATGATGGTGAATGTGGAGTGTCGATCGACGGTACTTGGCAGAAGCGAGGATATTCGTCCCATAATGGGATTGTTACTGTGATCTCCTTGGATACGAAGAAATGCCTGGATGTGGAAGTGTTGTCAGACAAGTGCCAAGAATGCCAAAAGTGGGGGGAAAAGATTAATGACCCAGGCTACAATGCATGGAAAGCATCCCATGAATGCAAGATCAATCATGAAGGAAGCGCTGGCAGTATGGAGACAACTGGTGCCGTTCGGATTTTTAAAAGGTCGGTGGCTACGAGAGGGCTGAAATATATGGACATGCTTGGAGATGGGGACTCCTCAACCTATAACAGTATTGTTGAAAGCCAGCCATATGGAGAGGATTCTATTCCAAACAAATTAGAGTGTATCGGCCATGTTCAAAAAAGGGTTGGAAGTCGTCTACGCAAACTGAAGAGTTCGAACAAAGGAGTGAAATTGGCTGATGGGAAAGGTTTGGCTGGTAAAGGTAGGCTGACTGACAGTAAAATTGATGTGTTGCAAAACTATTATGGCTTGGCAATCAGGGAAAACCTTGATGATGTTGGTAAAATGGCCAAGTCCATAGAAGCGTCTCTTTACCATGTTGCATCAACTGCCGAGAATCCACAGCATCATCTCTGCCCAGAAGGAAAGGACAGTTGGTGTGGATATAAGAGAGACAAGGAAGAATATAAACATAAAAATGGAATACCAAGCTGTATTGTTGATATGATCAAGCCAGTATACAAAGACCTTAGCAAATCTGAACTGCTAAGTAAATGTACTCATGGCTTGACACAAAATGTTAACGAGTGTCTGAACAGGCTCATCTGGGACAGATGCCCTAAGTCTACTTATGTTGAGCAAGAAACTGTGGCTCTTGCCACCTACCTGGCTATTCTTAAGTTTAATGATGGTGACATTTCCTTCTTGAAGTTATTTCAGGACCTTGATGTAACTCCTGGTATTTTCACTGGTAAAGCCTCGGAGGAATGTGACAACTCGAGGATAAAACTGTCGGCAAAAAAGAGCTCAGAACAAGTGAAGAAGAGAAGAAAGATACTGAGGCACCAAAGAAAACACTATATAGACACTACAGAAGACCAAGAAGGTGTTACCTATGAAGCAGGTGCTTTCTAGAGACTATATAAACCAGAACAAAACATTAAAGTACTATTTTCTCAATTTCACAGTTTTCTCATTTCAGTTAATCTTTGTGACAGCATATCTTTCTGAATATTTAGTGTAAAAGGTTGAAACTTGGTATGTTTATGGCTTTTAACATTATCTAGTAACTGACCATTTTTAATTTTTCATATTTTTCATTAGTAATGTATAAATGAGGTTTAATTACCTAATTAGCTGTAAAAAATCCCTGTTTTTTCCTAATGTGCAGATTTTTTACCAAATTTTTTGCAAAAATGTTTTAAAGTGAAAATAAAGATGGTCAGTTACTAGATCATGTTATAAGCTTTCAAAATATATGTCATTTATGTTCTTCTGATTAACGGTGTGTGTGGTATCATGTTTCATGCGACGCCATTTTTTGGCTAATTAGCGGGCGGCCATATTGGATAATTAGTGTAATTAATGAGTAACCTGAAAATTTTTTTTAGATTTTGATTTTTATCACTGTGCCCCTTAAAAAAATGTTTTTGCTGAGTCTGTACCTTGTAAAATAAAAAAAAATGCTTTAAAGGGGAATGACCACCTTAACAAGCGAACACAACTTGTCAACAGCTTGCGAACTTCTTCGCAGGTCCGTATTATCTTGTACTTATACACGTGTATAATTCTTTTTTTATCCTTATATAATCACTTTAGTTGTCAACAGGTCTTGCAAACTATGTGCTTTTACCTATCCGTGTAAATACACTGTAATTTATAAATGTATAATATAGCTTAGCAGAGAACTATTCCTTTTGGGCCTTTAGTTTGACGTTTGCTGCAAATGGCAAATTTTCATCCGACTTGCTTTGCAATTTTAACAAAATTATCAACCGTTAAATTATTTAAATATGCGATATATTTAAAACACCAAAAGTGTGGCACTGAGGCCTTTTGTACGACTACAGAAAGTTGGTGGTTGATGTTCAATTATATTTCTACTCATAGTCACATGGCTTGACGTTTGACTATATAGACTTTGACATTGGCAGTTTACAACTTCACGGCGAATGTGGCATTGAGATATTTACAGTCAATAATAAAGTTTCTGAGATCATATAAAGTGTCTTAGGGCAACATCTAAAATCTTTTTAATAAATCGTATGGTTTGAACATTTCACGGTTGACCATTTCTATCTAAAAATGTTACGTAAGGTAACGTGATGTAAAAATGTTACGTAAAGTTTGCGGCCGTTTGCGATAGAGCCTTGAAACTAAATAGCCCTGTTGAAGAGATAGGTTTCTTCCATCTTAATGTTAAATAATACAGTTTTGCATACCTAAATGCTTGATTGTTTTCATTTGAGTATAAGTTATTACATTCATCATGATCATGGAAACGTGTCTCTGTGAATGTGACTAAAGGGATAAGGTCGTCAATGACATCACAGGTAAAACGAAGCAAAAGTAGTAATTTCGTCTTAAAGAATTGTGTATTCAGTATAACAAGTGCCGGTGTTGGCAATGTATATAACTTTTGAATTCATGCAAATAGGTTTTGATTAGGAAATATAACAATAAAGCTTCTTCCATGATCCGCAATCCGTCATCATGCGTGACGTCACAGCAAGGGTAAAATATTTTGTATCGTTATATATATAAATATTATTTTATATACGACGGACTCGTTCCACAACCTTGATTTGTGATTGTATGAAATACTGTTGATAAAATGCAATTTTTATTTGATATTACAATTCATACACAATTCATTAATTCAATACAATTCATTCACACATGTAAGCATAACAACCAAGATAGCAATTTGAAAAATAGTTCAAAACGGTTGAGGGAAGGCTCAAGTGTCACACAGATTGCAGCTCTTTTTACAGGACTTATGAAGGTAAGGGAACATATTACATGATCCAGTATTGGCCCAGAAAGGACATAAACTATCTTCGTCTTTACAGTTCTCAACTCGACAGGATTCACAGCACATATTTTCCATGTATTCTTGATGATCTGTATCACTGCATTGACCACCCAATGCCTTCACTTCACAATCAGGAACAAGATCGACACAAGTTTCTGCAATGCGTAACATGATGGTTTTAGACAGACAACAAA
This sequence comes from Muricea muricata, assembly GCA_963855995.1. Classification (NCBI taxonomy): domain Eukaryota; kingdom Metazoa; phylum Cnidaria; class Anthozoa; order Malacalcyonacea; family Plexauridae; genus Muricea; species Muricea muricata. The sequence continues at coordinate 55,910,135 of OY979718.1, read as the reverse complement.
ATGTAGAAATAGTAAATTCGTGCTCAATTGTTAAAACGTACAGTAACTAGCATATAGAGAAACGACATGAAGCGACAGCCAGCATAGGCGATAATCTGTCACACCCGATCTTCTCAATTGAGAATTGTGAGCAGGGCCTGGGCCTTGAGTTATACGCTGAGCGACTGCTCTTCTTTATTTTAAGCCAATTTTAGTAGCCAAAGAATACATGAGCAAACTACCTTAATTTTGAGCATTGTCAGACGAACATATGTAATTAGTATACACTCGACCATGGACTATTACAAATCCAGAGTTTTGATTGGCTTCTCGACTATGGACTGCTCGTAATAGTCCATGGTTGAGAAAAACAACAAAACAAAGTACAGTTCAGAGTGTATACTAAAACAATTAGACAATTGGAAAAGCAACAAAACAGAATACAGTTCAGAGTGTATACTAAAACAATTACACAACTCGGCCTCGTTGTCTATGAGTGAATAGTCAACTCAGGCTTCGCCTTCGTTGACTATTCGCTCATTGACAACTCAACCTCGTTGTCTAATTGTTGGATATAGTAGGTCTAATATGAAAAGACGTTTGCAGGTGTGTAACGCTTTTATACCTCCTGTACTCATCATATAAAGTCTCCAAATTTCACACGTTTTGCTGCAGAAATACTTCATAAAACTATAGTTTATCGACGATGGGGAACAATAGCCTTTACGAATCCATTTGTAACAAGTGGACAGCAGATCATCGCAGACTAAAATGTTTAAAAATAGAATATTACTTTATATCCTTTTATGGTGAATGGCTGCTCTAGCTGGGTAACAGAGTACTACACAGAGGGCTCACTCGACGAAAAAAGCGTAACGCGGATTGGTAGTTGTCAGGGGTGAATGCCTCGATGCACTTGCTAGAAATTTTATCCCAGCAAGTGCATAGAGGCATTTATCCCCCCCTGACAACCTCAAAAGACTCTGAACTTCGCCGCCATTTTGAATTTTTCAGGGGGGTGACCACCACTCTTTAGCGCACGTTTGAACAAAAGGCCGTTACGCAAAAATCAGGAATATAAATGAAGTGAGCCCTCTGTGTAGTACTCTGTGGCTGGGTGTCATGTTGTTGTACATTTGTCCCCACGCTTGCCCCCCCCCCCCTAATAAAAGAATTAGTGTAGTGCAGAGTTCATTTTGAGTTATGTACCTTGAGTTATGAATAACATACCTGGAGGTTTTTCCGTGGAAGGTTGAGTTGTAATAGATTCAGGTTCTGTAACAGGTTCTGGTGTTGTAACAGATTCTGATTCTGTAACAGGTTCTGGTGTTGTAACAGATTCTGGTTCTGTAACAGGTTTTGGTGTTGTAACAGGTTGTGATGTTGTAACTGGTTCTGTCTATTTATCGGAAAAGAAAAAGGCATATTAAGGCCAAAATAAAACTATGGATATGTCATTTTGCCCGCTAACGTAATGCTATAACGTAAGATAAACAAATGTTCTCACGAGGCTGTACGTTGTTAAAAAGTCCCCTAAGTAGTTTAGTTACGTTATTACAGAATACCACCTTGCGCTCATTTTCGTTTCGGCAGGCAGAGAACGGCTTAGCAAGCGTCTTGCTTAGTATCATCTTATTAGAGTGGCCCACGTTTTGTCCACAGTATGTACACCATGTATAATCTCCTCATTTCCATTAATACGAAACGTAAGTAGTTTTATTATATTAAAGCTCTTCTCTATATACTTGCATCCCTACAACTTAAAAGGCAACCAACGAAGAGGCGAATGAAAACATCTACTTTCTTTAGAGTAGTGATAAGTATAGGTATTACGCGATCATTTTAATACCTTGTTTTGTGTTGTCGTTGCTTTGGTAGATGTTTCAGGAGCTGTAGTAGGTCCTGTAGATGTTGTAGGTGCTGTAGTTGTGGTAGGTGCTGTAATTGTGGTAGGTGCTGTAGTTGTGGTGCCAGGTGCTGTAGTTGTGGTGCCAGGTGCTGTAGTTGTGGTGGGTGCTGTAGTTGTGGTGGGTGCTGCAGTTGTGGGTGCTGCAGTTGTGGTGGGTTCTGTAGTTGTCTGTTCTGGTGTGGTTGAGACTGGAGTCGCTACAAACTCTGTATCCTGACAACTATACATAGCTCTTGCTTGTCTAATGTCACTTGCGCTGAGATGCTCGCGTTGTCCGAATTTCACATCCCGTTTTGGCCGCGGTTCTATCGTCACCAACCCTGGTTCCTTTGCAAATGCAGTCGCTGAGTAATGCATGATTGAGGAATAGTCATAGGCGTTATTGTAGCTGTTGATAAAGTCTTCACCAAATTTCTCAAACTGCGTTTCAAAACCTAAGTTGATGAAAAGGGGTAGGTTTTGGTTAAAAATGATAAATGATGGTAACTTTGGTATGTAAATAATAATAAAGAAACCTGCAGTGCACAGAGTCATTAAGCAACAGCAGATGTTCCAATAATATTTTACAAACATGTGGAAGCACTGACATTGTTAAAATCAGGTCAAGAAAAAGAGAAGAAATTTGTTGACGCAAAAAAGACAAACCACAATCTAATTGAGAAAAGAAAAATGTACATAACGATAGACCTGTCAGGAAAACAATGAAGACAAAAAGATGTGTTAACAGATACTAAGCCACTCAGGTTAAGTGTTAAAGGTGGATAAAAAGTTTTAAAGAGAAGAGAGCGTTGTATAATTATAGCTTACCAGACTATAGCTAATGTTAAATGTGCCTGAGCAAAATCGAACTATTTGCAATTTTTGGGTGTAGTTCTAACTCAAAGTAGGAATAATTACCTTCAAGAATATTCTTCTTTATTATATTCACGTAATTATCTCTATCCGGCCGAGACTGTTCGTGAAATATTCCCAGAGTGTGAGCTACAAATTTAAACATAATAAATGATGGTTAAATTCAATAAAGGTGTAACGTATATGGTCATGACATATTATATAGAAAGATACACATAAAAACACTTAAAAAAATGTTCAGCACGAATCAGAACAAGTAGTAACAAGTATTTCCTCGTGCCACGTGGTGTACCTGCCGATAATGAGAAGCCCCCCCCCCCTCTTTGAGACGTGATTTGTCATGGTAGAAGACGTTATTTGTCAAGGAGAATTACAAGCTAGTTCAGGCTAATCGAAGTCGATGCAACTAGATTTAAAAAAACGAAAGTTTAGGGTTTTGTATTTCTCTATTACCATAAACCAATAAATTTTGTATTTCTCTATTACCATAAATCGTTCTCTTAATGTATTAACTTCTTAAGTTTAGGCTCGAGGTTAAAATTGACTGAATTGTATTGACTAATTTCTCCACGTATTTCTTGCTATTTAATACTCACCCATCTCATGAAGAGCAATACCATGGACGTCACATCGGCTACCAATGGATAATAACTGCTCACCACCCTGTCGTCCAATTTGAGAGTAACATCTGAAAAATGTTATTAAGTTACTCATTCATCCATTCACTTACACCCCTCTGTCCAAATACACGTCACTCAGAGAAGGGCAAAGTTATGTATCGTGACAGACAAGAGTGGTAACCGAAACACCAGATATGCTAGTCAAGTTTAGGAAAGGTGAATGCGCTAAAGATATAGCAGAACATTCAAGCTGTTCAAGTGAGGTCATTTCACAGAATCGGAAATTAATCCCATAATGTTGTGCGCGCGCATTGTTTGGGGTACCAAATCCCAACAAACTTAAAACAAAATGTCGTCGATTTGGAGCTAAACAAGCAGAACTTGGTACCCAATACAATGCATGCATAATATTATGTAATTTAGTGAGTAATGCTACTATATTAAATATTACTATAATAGTTACGCTTTGCATACTTTTACATAATTGTTGGCATAGTACCTGGACAATTTTATTGTTTTTTTCGATGTAAGTTTTCATGATTTTTGAAGTGAGCAATTTTAGAATCTATTTTATAGAGGTTTTTGAAAGCGCTTTTTAAAAAAGATGTCATTACGTCGGTTTCAAATGTAGTAAGTAGCAAGCACAGTTTAGCTCTATATGAAAGAAGGGATACGTTTCCGCAAGAGTGAACCTTCTGTTTAATTTCGTGTTCTTGGGTGGTTCAGTTTCTTTAATTGCATTATACGTGTTCAAGAATGAGAAACCTTTGTTTTTCTCGTCATAAATTAATGAATACTATAGAATTGATATTAATGACCAAACATGCGTCATTATATGCATATTGAACGACTTACCCTTCTCCTTTGAAAAAGTGAACGAAATCTGAATCGTCGTCAGTTTTAACTCTCCATTTCAAGCAAGGTAAAGCCTGTTCCCATTCTCTCATCGCACTCAAGATCACACGGCGGCTGGCATCTATAGTTTCAAGCATTAGCACCATGGATATTAATTAGAAAGTTTAAAAAATCACTGTTCGGTGAATAGCGCTTTTCACCATTCATACAACTATTATAGTAATGCTTCATGTGTATAATTAGTAGTTGTCAGTTTTCTGATCATTGTATTTCTCGGAGACTAAACATGAACATATAGCTATACATATTGGAACCTGAGACGTTGGACAGTGGAAAATGCCGCATGCAGTGAAGATCAATGAAGAGTAGCAGGGAGCTGCACGTACGTGACTTGACTGACCAGCTGTTCAACTGGCTACGCTGAACCTTGCCTGCGCGCTCATATAATGGTTTTAGTCTCGCTGCTATGAAATTTTCCATCGTGGAGATATTTTCAATCTACTGTTGTAGCAATAAGAAAGAAACTCACCATTCAAAGCTTCATGCAGTTTATAGGGAACACCTTCATCAACGCTCCAACGAAGGTATTCAAAAGCAACAACAGCTCTCTTTTTTTTCGTCTGCTGACCAGAAGTTGGTAAACCATTTTCATTCATTAAAATATCGCCTTGATATAAGAATTTGTCATCGTTTGCTTCCGCTATTAAAAGTTAAATTGTTTGTACATGACTGAAATGAATAAAACTTTATCCATCTAATTTATAAAATAAAATTCATAAAATAAAATTCTTGTCGTGCTTCTAATGATTATATTTAAATTTTATCTAGCTGTTTAGGACATTCGCTTTAATTCGTATCAGAACCAGTCCATCAAGCCGTATCAAATTAAGACATTTAATGCATGCACAGGGGCAGTAAAGGGCCTGGGAAGGCACCAATGTGACTAGGACGATAATTGGGAGAGGGGTGATGTTGTTAATTTTCACGTTCTGAACGACGAATTTCGTTGAAATCAAGTAGATTTCAAAAGCAACTGGTCGAGCAGAACGCAAATATATGAATAAACAACAAAAAAATATCGATCTAATTACGCCCCTGCAGGGGAGGGGGGGGGGGAGAGAAGTATAAGAATTACGTATTGAGGTAAACGTGAATTAGATTCTGGCCTATAGGAAGGTTGCTCTGTTGATGTATGCGAAAAAATTCCAGTCAACGTTTTCCAATCTAAGATAGGCGGGTCGAAATTCCTATGTTTTGCTACTCACAAAAACTTCTGAAAAATTGCATATATAGTGATATGCAAGTTTATTTTGTTATTTTATAAAATTAGTGTCGTCTTATTATGATCATGAGGTCTCAATGAGGTGGAAAAAACTGTCAGAGAAACGGAGAATATCATCAGAAATGCTCAAAGCACAGTGCCCTAGTTGCTGATCAGACTTAATTCACAGTTATAGGCAAGAAATATTTGCGAGACAGCAATTAGTATTTCAATGGTACTCACATCTTGCAAATGCGTTGACAATGACAATGCGATCAAACAACGAAGTTGTATTATCTATATTATCATCGGGGCTTTTTCCAATCATATTGTTGCGAAGTTTTGACCATTGTTCTTGATCCGTGTAAGAAAATTCAACATCAGTTTCTGTCTCATTCTCTTTTACATTCTTTCCAAGCAATGTTATTTTCAGTGCGACACCTGGCTTCAGTTTGATTTTTAATGAATATCCTATACAAAAATAATTAATTGCATTATAATGGCTACAGTATCTTGTTGCATAGCATGCAACATAAAAATGAATTGCTTTGAAATCCTACATCTTTTGCACATGACATCACGCTGGGCAGACAAATGCATATATTTGAAAAAATAACTTAACTTTTTCATTTTTGAATTTTTCATTGGATCTTAATCAAGTAAGGTCTGTGGTTAGAATTCTAAATGCTTTAGAGAAGCGTCTGCATGTTTCTGAGACAAAAGTATTTGCTGGAGTGGAAGTCGGTAATAATTCCATGTTCTCAGTGCGCGAAATTAAATCTTAATCCAAGCCTTAATCTAATCAAATCTTTAAATCTTCAATCAATCAAAGTTAAAACATGGCAAATAAAACGTTGGTTAGGGTTAGGGTTTAGGTTGGGGTGAAGGTTGCGGCTTGGATTAAGATTTATTCGCCATACTGAGAACATAGGATTACTGCCTGGAAGTCTGACTATAGTCTCTTTTGTGCTTCTGTTGTGCCCAATAAATGCACGAGTGTGCTTATTTGTGTTTTCCGCATCGCTTTTCATCTAATTTAAATGATTTAATCCGTGGAATTGCAGGAGATTGATGTTACTATTAGAGATAAATTTTATTCGTATCTTTATGCTGGAAATGATTTCTAAAGTGATCCTTCGAAATTTAGAGCTCGGGACGGGAAATGATGTGTGCAAAAATGAGGTGTCCGCAGCAGTCCGTAGACACCATTTTGATTGTAGCTCTTTACGACTTAGACCTCAGCGTGATTTAATTACTCTCTGTAAGTACAGTAAATTATCACATAGCATGTTTGCGCTATTCACTGCCACTGATTCAGTTTCGACAAACTTTATTTACGATATTTATTTTAAGTTTATTAGGCCAGATTATTGGAATATGCTGATTAATTCCAAGACTTCCAAATCTTATTATAATAATTTTGTCGAAAATGTCAATTATAAAGCCAAAATATAATATTAGTCCACTCAAATCTGATTTTACCACCACTGAGTGATCATAATTATCTAATTAGTTGCGGTAAATTCACTTGAATAACCAATCACCCACTGCATGTGCATTATTCTTAGTCAGTAAATGATAGTGATAGTTGTCCAAATCTAAATAACATTCCGATCCAAAAATTTTCACATTCCCTTAGATTGCTCTGCCGCTGATCACATCAGCGGTGGGGCAATCTAAGGGAATGTGAAAATTTTTGGATCGGAATGTTATTGACCAATCAGAGGTCTTAACTCTACTCATGATTTCAGTGTACAACAATAGGATTAGGTATGTTGATTTGTTATGGATGTCAAACTGTATAAATGCCATGTGCAATAGCTTTTTGTTCTGAGGAAGGCCGTGTCAAGTGGCCGAAAATCAAAGTTTTATTTTATTTTATTTTGTATTTAATAAATCTTTCGATTCGCAGCCATCTCTTTGTTGGTCAATTATGATTTGTTGGATGAGGCAAGTTTTGTTCATTATTGTCATTTTGCATGTCAACTGGCTGTTTTTTTTCCAAATTACTATTTTGGAAATGATTTTTACCAAATTTCTATTTTGGAAATGATTTTTAAATTTAGAGCCAGGGAAAGGAAATGATGTGCAAAGATGGTACCCTCTAAGACATGCATGTGTCCGCAGTGGCAGCAGTCCGCTAATAAGGTTTTTATTAATTGCATTTCTTTAAAAAGTAAAAAGTTTAATTTACTCTTATGTATATTACAGCTCTTCGTTTGTTTTCCTAAGAGGGGAATTTAATATTAAAAGAGCGTACGACGAATTTTAGGGTTTAAAATTAATATCTCTTTAGAAATATCCACGGCTTTAAGTTCCCATATAAGCTTAAAATACATGTGTTCGACACTAAGATTTCAGGACTTCAAAAAGATGCTAACCTTCCGGACGCCAAGAGATTCGGGCACAGACAGATTGTGCTTGGCAAATTTTTTGGCCACCATTCTTCGAGCAACTTACCGCTGATTATGAGCTACTGGCATGGTTGTTTTTGGGAATGACATCGACACCCTATAGATCGTCTATTTTAATTTGCTGTCAATGTTGGCCACCGCTGACCATATGCAGAGAGTTCATACCGCTGCTTATATGAAAATTGAGTGATTAAGTATTGGGTTGATGGAAAAAAGTCGTTAGCTAAGCCGGCATTGAAGAAATTAAATTGAGTTGAAAGAGTGAAGAAATCAAATTAAATGAAGTGGTTGAATGGTGTATTAATTTCTTCAATTGACGCAGATGGACTAGTGCCAAGAATTGGTCAGAAATTAAAACAACAGCGGGGCAATGTTATAGATGAAACGGATAAGTTACATGATACTGACGCGGAGTGACGCCATAATGAGTTAGTGACAAATTTATTAATCAACAGCCATTGAACTCAATGTTAACGGCGTCTATACTGTCTATGCCAGGAGGGGCAAAAAAAGTATGACATTTTGTTCCATCTTTGTTACATCTTCGAATATCATTGTATCTTAACAATTTATATACTTGCAGTCGGTGTCGAATAAAACCGAATCAAAGTCTCATAAATAGACGCTACGTCTGAGCGGTCTGACTATTAGCTTGCATGGTTAATTGAAGTAATCCGCCTAGGTTCATGAACCGGACCTGGTAATAATAACCATTTCTTTGAAATTGCTGTCTATATTTATATCCTGGAATAATTCAATTGTGAAGTAACCTAAATAACACAGGACTTATCCGAGAATGTAAGGCATTTCTATAGCGCGCAAATATACCACAACACCATCTACCTCCATAGACAAATAAGCCAAACATACTAACCTTTACCCGGTACAGATAGATGAAGAATAATCACATTGATGATCAAAAAACACTCAAGCCAGAAAAGGCGCATCTCGACGGCCACTTCAGTCAGTTCGAAAGACAAAGTTTCCTTCAACTGGGCCAAATTGGAAATATGAGCTTTCGCCACAGCATGAACACCACTCTGCATGGGTTAAAAATACATTCACGTTTCAATACATGGTCACGCAGTTTATTTAATTTGCATGCTATGCACTTAATTGTCAGCCCTACTGGCCACCATCACTTGTCATTGATTAAAAATTCAGTTAAAAAAACTTAACATTGGCGAAAACGAAGCTACTTTTTTTCCACCATGTTGCAACCTTCCTTGCAAAAGGGCTAATGATGATAGATCTATATCCACGAAACCTTGAATATAAAACTATTGGATTTTTGAACCAAGTAATTGTAGTTTAATTTATCAGGATAATCATAAATTAACTTTGTGGAAAACTAGTACAGATTGTAGAAACCATGCATGTGATGTAACATGAAAGCGCGAATCATAGCCAGAAATTGGTGATACATACATACTAATTATACTAATTTAGTGGCCTCTGAAAGGTTTTTCATTTTTATCAGGATATACAGAGGACGCAAATATTCTCTGGAAACAACAAAAATTAGCAAGCTCACATTTTGCCGACCTCGAGGTCAATAAAGCAGTTATTTTCGAACATTTTGTTGGCATGTTAATCTACATCGTCATCGGTTAATAATACAGTATGTCTGCGAGCCATGGTTAAGCCTCCAATAACAGTAACAACAACATGTACAAACAGTTGCAAACTATTTTCGTGTACTTATTTTGATCTGATATTATATCGAAGTAAAAGATTCCAAGTTACATTGTTCATTTTTCACATTCGTGACACCGATACTATATATAAACTTTTGACTGTTTCACCAGATTGTGTTTCAACCTCTCCATGCAAGCCGACAACAACGAGATAAATTTTGAATTTGATTTTACGTACTTTACTCTTTTCTACTCATCGCAAATACCAACTCGTCAACTATCTCGCTGCGAGCGATTTCATCCAATCACAATGCTTGATTCTAACGAGATTCAAGCAGTCATGCAAGTACTTGCAGCGAGCTTGCGAATTGGCTTTGCGATAAGTGGAGAAGAGCACCCGATCTCAATAAATATACCCCCAAAACGTTGAGAAATTACTGCTTTGTTCATCTGGAGGTCAGAAAATTGTAACTCAGTCACCTGCTTGCTGTAATTTCTGAAAAAATGTTTGCGAATACTAGTGTATTTCCTGATAAAAAATCAGAGGCCATTGCCGTACGAGGCGTATATAACCATTTTGTCCCTAATTTCTGGTAATGTTTGCGACTAATCATCACCATTGACCATTCATCCAATTTAAAAACTATTTTCGCCGCATTAAGCCTTGTTCACACTTGGCAACACTTCAGTGTCGTAAGAATTGGAGATGGCTTCTTCTGGTCGATGTGTCTTCTTTCCCAAAACAAGCTAATTTTTATTGTATACTTTAGTTTGTTCACATATTTATTCAATGTAAAGCTCTGATTCATACGACTAGTGAGTAGTGTGAATCTGAGGCTTAAGAAATTAGCTATTCGTGCAGGGGGGTGAGTCGTACGAAAGTTGAATAGCGCTATCCACCGGATACATCTGGCTCGCGCATCAGGTGGCAAAAGGTCTGAAGAGGCGTTTAAGAAGCACTCAGGAAACTCCAACTTCGTATTGTACCAGGCCACGATGTTGCTAGAGCTAACACGATCACGATGTCACAAATTTCATAACTATGATAAAACTAGCTCAGAGGAGCTCTAGCTCATCTTAACTGCACGGCGAGCAGTTGTAATAGAAATGATAAAAAACCCCAAGATTTGGTAACTCAAATACGTTAAAAAATCTCATGAAACTGAAAGAAAAATGCGAGAATATTGTGCCGGCAATGAGCAAGGAAACTACTACAACTTTCTGCTTAGGAAGAGTGATACATTCGCCCTGCCCATTTTTTTTCAGACAAATTTTTCCTGTCAAATTTTATGTGGATAAAGTCATTTTTAACCAGACAGAGTAGGAAAACGTAACTACAGAGTGTATAAAAAAGTATAGACTAATTTGAAACCGCTCTCTATTTCGGGAAGCGCCTCAATGTACTAAGTTTCTATTAAAATAAATTGTTTTAGTACTTGTAATGTACAATAAACAGAAAAAATGAGAAATTTGAAATTGAAATACCCGGGGGTGTCTTTTCCGGCAAGTTATTGAAGTTAAATATGCCTTGCGAAAAAAACGTAAATGCTTAATAAAATGTACTTTTGACTTGGTAGATAGAGAAGTAGTGTATTGCTGTACAAAATTCCCGGCAGAAAATTTCAGCCTAAGCCGTTCAAAACATCGCGCGAACTTTTATATTTTTGGTATAATCGGCTTTGTACATGGTTAATTTATACCGGCATTTACGTAATTTACATTTACGAATGGCTTAAACTCGAGCAAATCTCTTGAAATTTTGAACAGCAATAAAACATCTAACGTATTTTCTTTCTACCAACTCAAAAGTACTTTTAATTTAAACATTCAAATTTCGTGCGCAAAATTCGTATGCTCCCCGGATTTGAAGCATTTGAATTTCATAATATTTTCGTTTTCTCCAAATCACAACTTCATACTTCAAGGTGCATCGCAAGGTTGAGATCTTCAAAGCCAAAATTGCCTACTTTCTTTTGATACACCGCTGTATATCTTTCGGCGCTAGGACCAGTATTATATATGCGACCTAGTGTTATTCCCAACAAAAAATAATGTCAGTATGTGTTATTCTGTTCATCAAATTCATAGTTTGACAAAACTGTAATTAAGATGCGTTAAAAATATGTACGAATATCTAACTTCAAATTAAGTAGTAGGTGTTCGAGGTAAAACATAAGCATAATTATTTAATTCGATTCTTACCACTAGGTTGCAATGTACCTAAAAATTCCCATGCCTTCCTTTGCTTTTATAGTTGGGAGAGTGAGGGAGTGCGAGCACAGTGACTATTAATATTAACTGTGGTGCGAGTCAGTGGTGCGACATGGTGGGATCTAGAGCGAAAAATTAAGCATACTCCAATAAAATACGAAAGAATGATGAGTGACTACAGTTTAGTACAATTTAATACAGTTTAGTCGAAACGTCGATTCATTAAAACAATCAAAATGTTGTTCGAAGTTATTGTTCTTTAGTATTTTATTAAAATCAGTACTGGTTGGCCTCGTAACTATAAGCATACTCCAGCATCAAGATATATGTATGGAGATCAATGGCATTTGCTACTATCCGCTGCTCTGAAACGTGCTGGCTCATATATTTTAGTTTCCATGCTCCTGAAAAGATTTGCGGCCAAAATGAAACATTTGAAATTTCATCAAAACACTGATATACACATTGAATAGATATCTTTTAAAGTGTTAAAAATAGTAAGTTCTTAATTGAGAGGTATCTTTTCAGTTTATAACGATGTCAGACATCGACATGGAAATGTCACCAAAGAGTGAGACAGGATCAGATCATTCTGAGGGTGAAAATCCTCCTACACCTGGAAGCTATGGAAGGCAAGATGGCGAGCTAAATTCTCATGATAATAGTGAACATGAGGAGAGCGATCAGGAAACAAAGGACAAAGTAACCGCGGATGATAAAGGTATGAATAAAAAAGATACGTTCATAAAGTGTGTGGAACATTCATTTGGAACATTCATTAAATATGCCTTATACACTTAACAGTTAACACTTTCATAATAAGGAAACTGTGTAACAAATAACAATTCCCTCATTCTGTCATGTACACTGCCTACTTAACGATTAGATTACGCGTTTCTAATTTTTTTAGTAGAGTGTGGCATAAATAATTACAAATTGTCTTTGAATTACACCAGGAAAATTATTGTTTTTTTACTTTCTATCTATCGAGCAAAAGATAGTGAGTAGAGTAGCCAATCAAATTACAGCATTTGCATTAGAATGCTGGTATGATTCCACTAATAGGGGTTATTGACAAATAGATTTCATCACAAACTGGCAATCACAAACTTGCCCTCCCATAGGGGGATGGGAATTGGTCAACTCGACCCACTAACTCAACCCATGCCAACTCGGCCAACTAAGAAACCAACTCCGCCCATTATTGCAACCAACTTGGCCCACTACGGATGACAACTCAGCACAAAAAATAACTTATACAAGAGAATTGGATAAAAACCGTATATAATTTATATTATTCTGTATAATAGAAAATTATAGACCGAAAATACACATGTACACATTGTAGCTGTAATCGAAACTGATATTATTGGGATAATATGTTATTGAACTATAACTCATTTGTTTTACTTAAGCGGTTGAAGATCTGTCGCTGAACAAAAATGTTGGTTCTGTTTTGTCAAACGCAATCTTGGATATTAGCGTGATTTGCATGATACAAAGCAGCTAATCCGTCATAGTGTCACAAACAACAGCCCACACAGCGCATGGGATGTTAAACTTGTTTTCGCTTGAAAATTATCTGAGAAATTTTATGTGAATGTAATTGAAAGAAAATTTCAACAATTTAATAAACATATGTGATTGTGATGTTTTTAAGGCATTTCAATGACATTACCAAGAATTATGACTTCAATTCTGGGGCAGAGTTGGCTTTGATTCAGGGCTGAGTTGACTTCCATGCTGGGCCGAGTTGACTTAAGAAGTGGGCCGAGTTAGGTGGGCCGAATTAGTTAGTGGGCCGAGTTGATCATAATCCGGAGGGATGGTAGTAGTAGAGAATCTGCAAAAGTCAGACATACTTTTCTAGGCCAAAAAGAGAATGAAGTGGAAAAAGGGCTTAAGAAAGAAACTTATAGCTATTCAATGACACAATTTTTATACAATAAGTCATGAATTGAACTAATATGAGTTGAATCAATGAAAAAATTGTGGTGAAGACATCGTTTAATCTCCAGGCATAAGCAAGGTAGAACAAAAGCAAATTGAAAGGAAATTGTTTCTGTTATGTCTTTGAAAACCTCAGAGTAGCATTTATGCTTTGTTTTTTTTTTGTCTGTGTCACAGTGACAATTGTCTGGCTCAACTTGCAGTTGTATGGCTGTGAATAATTAATCAGCTCACTGCAAAACAATGTATATACCTGTATATTTGTTGACTACTGGGATGAATTATTTAATATTTATATGTTTTAAATGTTAATAAGTAACAAATAGAGTTTGGGTTCAGTTTGTTTTGAGACAGGCTTTTTTTATTGTGTTGAAGGTTGATTGTGGTAAGTATGTAAAATGGTAAAATTCAAACTTTCATATAAAGTGCAGTTTCAGTATGTATTTAACACATAGATTTCATTTTTGTTTGTGCTTGTACTGTCATTAATCAAAGATGACGTCAAGACATGTGAGGAATAAAAAGTGCCTGTAGGCTGTCAGACAAATTCGACCAGTGCTGTATCTTTTTGCTGTTAAAACACTATGGAATCATCTGTTACATCCATTACTCTGCAGACCTGATGGATGCAAAATGAAATGTGTTTTGTTCAGTATAAGACCTTATGCATAATATATAACATTTTCTTGTGGGCTGTGACTGTGGAGTATTAATTGATATTCATATGAGAATCGTAATACAAAAAGATGACAAATTCTCAGAAAGCATTCTGGTGCTCATGGTCTCGACCTCTGTATAAATTGGAAATTATACCTCATGTCTAATGTACTTCATTTTGAGGATTGATTGTGTTGCTATTATTGAAGTACACGATTTCTATTGGCATACCCCAGTTGTTAGGCGAATGCCCTTGCTGCATCAAGTGTGCCTATAAATAGGTGTGGTTCGAACATATTGTGATAGACATATTTTTATTGTTAGAAGATCTTGAAGAAAATGATCTCTCAGATAAAGAAGAAACTGAAGATAAGGACTCAGTAATTTCCCCAATCTTGCCAATCTCACCAGTTGCTCCAATATCGCCAATTTCACCAAACCGTCCAGATGATGATGAGGAAGGAAATGAAGGAAATGATGATGTAGAGAATACTGAACAAGGGGATGATGCTGATCAAGATGATAATGTTGAAAAACAAAGTGAGAAAGACACATCAGAAGATAAGCATGCAACAAATTTGCCAAGAGAAAACACGCAGTCTGATGATGAAAACTTGAATGATTTGAGCAAAGAAGAGACTGCTGAGGTTACAGATGATGTTGAATCAGCGAACAAGGAAGAAACAAACATAGAGGATAGACCAGAAGGAAATAGCAAAACATCCTCCCTGAACATTAGCGAAGGCTCTAACAGTGTCGAGGCTGAAGATGATGAAAGCAAAGATGCTAAGAATAGTTCCTTGGAGGAAAGTGATTTGTTAAACATCACAGAGATAAGTGACCTTTCTGTAGACTTGACAGGTGATGAAGAAGCCATTGTTGATGATATTTTACAAAATGTTGGCGATGGTGAACTACTTCCTGGTGAAGAGAAATCTGTGGCTGAAGATCAAGAACAAGTGCCAGGTAAATGTTTACCAGTGATAAAAAATATGACCTGCCAAACCACATTTTTTTTCACAGGTCAAATAGCCCATCATTTTATTTTTTACCTGCCAAAAATGGTGAGGTCCCATATGTTTTAGGAATGAATGTTTTCATGATGGGAATTTATTTTTAGTTTTATCGCTCTATATTAGTATATAGGACTATATTAGCATTTGATTGTAGTAATCTTAGACAGCAAAATGATCTAGAGTTCTACTGAGCATTTCAGCTACGAGCTAAAAATTCCATGTTTTTCAGTAGTCATAAATTGTTTCTTACGAGTTATGGCAACCAAATGAAATAAACTGACATCAAACTCAGAATCTTGCCTTTTTTTTCAATTTGGCAGCTAGTCCATTATTATTTTTGCCTGCTATCTCTAAAATATGCCTGCTATTGGCCATTGGCAGCCTGCTATCTTGAGCCCTGGATTCCTACCATTTACGGCAATTACAGTAGGATAGTGGTCGAGCAGACAGTGGAACAAAAACAAATAAAAATTACCATATCAAAGAGAAATTCCATCTTGTATTAATCTTTTACTACAAGGCTAGCAAGTATATCTCTTGAAGCTGGTGATGTTTGGGCTCTTACCGATGCCCTTTTTTTTTATTCTCTTTAATAAACTTTTATGTTGCTACCGAAAAGTCACGAAAGCTTATCAGAATCAGAGGTCAAACATCGAATATTCAACAAAAAATTTGATTTTAAAGCAATTTTTTTAAAAGAAATCTCTATAGGAAGATGATTGTTTCGCTACTCGCTATCTATCGAGAAATAGATAGCGAGTAGAGTAACCAATCAAATTACAGCATTTGCAATAGTATACTAGTATGATTCTACTAATAAGGGATATGCACAGTACATATAACTGAAATAATATGCAGTTGGTAGATACTTGTGTAACTAAAATAAAGTGAATCGTGTTTCATCGCTCCATGTTTTAGAGAAATCTCGCAAGGATAACGATGATGAAAATGAAGAGTAAGCTTAACATGTTTTATTTGAATTCTTTAATACGCAACTCAGTTGTAATTGTTGGCTGCAGTGAGATCTCTGATAAATCAAGCGTGATGCATACCCTGTAACTTTTATATGTCAGTGCGCAACTTGCACAGCATGCAGAACTTCAAGCTACTTTACGGCTCTTCAGTCCACAACCTTCAATACAATTTTTATCATTGTAATAGTTCGTGAACTTGTCCGTTGAAAGATTGTTTGCCAGTAAAATGATGATTGTTGATTAAGTATTTCATATTTTGGACATTTTAGGCCGACTGGAGGTGCTGGAGAACTTATCAATGATATTTTTGGATCAAGTGATGAAGATGATGACGAAGACTTTGAGGTAAGTAATGCACACAAGGTTGCCATTCCGTTCATTTCCTTCTTCATTTCCACTTGGGCATTTTCAGGAAAAGACCATTGTTTTAGCTCGCGAGGCATTGGGAATACTGCATACAAAATAAATTTAGTTTATGTTATTCTTCAATTTTGCAGGGATTTGAAGACGATGAAGTACGTGGAAAGACAAAAATCAAGAAAAAGAGCAAATCAAAACCGGAGAAGAAAGGAGGTTGGTCACATTAAATTTCTGCACAATATAACTCTATACCCTTACTTGTGAGACCTAGGTTGCTATTTCGCTATATTTGTTTCCGTTTTGTGCTACTTTACCTTTGTTCATATTTTTAGCCATCATATCAGACGACGAAGGTGAATCTGAGAAAAATGAATCACAAACAGAAGCAAAAGGTCCTGAAGAAGAATCAATGACTGTACCTCCACCTAAAGACAGCGACAGTGAAGATGACGATACCGAAAGAAAATCTCAAGTGTAAGAAGTTTCATTCTTTCACTCCGTTGTCCGTACGCGGATGTGGAAGAATTAATAAAATATCCTTGTGAGAAAACGTACGGTATCTATCACGCCAATTTAGCATGGAGGAAATTACTGATTAGTGTACTGACATTCGTTATGAGTACGGATTTCTCTCTGTAAAATTATAGAAATACAAGTACAGTATATGCCATTCTTAGTAGAGGGAGGCTTCATGTTCGGTGGGCAAACAGTTGAAATTCCAGATAATTCTGTACAAATGGCTTGTATAAATACGGAATGAGACGATTTTACATCAAACAATGATCGTGATTTGTTTGGTAACAGCAATGACGTTACTGTACACTATATATAGTACACAGTTACTCCATGATCATCCCAGTTTATTTTTCTTGGCAAGTTCAATTTAGATGAGTTGGATTGTGAAGTGTGTTTAATGAAATTTTGTGGCTTACGTGTTGAAAATTTGTTTTTGTAGTTTTATTTCTGACTTTGACCAGATGATGCAACAAAAGAAAGAGGTACGAATGTGATAATTAATTAATTTTAATATTTTTTAATAAGATTGATCTCTATATACTGGAATATTAGCATGTAGAACGTTCCTTTTTAAACTTTGTTGCTTTAAAGGAAATTTTTTTTTAACATCCCTCACCCTCCCTATGCTGTTACAGTACTTTCTCAATGTATTAATCCCTGAGTATCACTGCTAGTGTACGTTTACCGCATTGTCTGATAAAGTAATGTTATAATTTTTGCTTTTGTGTTCAATCTTTTAGGAAAATAGAAAGGCCCACCGACGGAGAAAGGTGCGATTCATTTTGACCTTTTAAACATTCAACAAGTATACTGTAGCATTAGAGAATGAATTAAACATTAATAGCCAGAACACCGTGGCCTTCAAACATTTTTAATATATTGAAAAACTACTGGCAATGTTCTGTATGGGTACTAAATGTTTTTTTTTATTGGAGAAGATGTTTAATATCCAGTTTACTTCGCTTCTTCCTAGAATGTTGACATAATTAGTGACAATGATGATTTGGTTGTGGGTATAATAAAGAAAATGCAAGAGGCAGCCCAAGAAGATAGAGTAGCAAACGAAGCTAAACAAGCGGCGACAAAAAAACTCAAAATGTTGCCATCTGTTCTGAAACATATGTTGAAGTAAGATTTCTTCTCCCCTCCAGTTGATGTTGTATATTTTATGCGTTTGATGTGGATGGAAAATGAATAAATCTACTGTTTTAAAGGTCCTTGTAAAATTGGTCTTGTCAACGATTAAGCTTCGTTTCCTCAACCTCAGGATAAAGCGTCGCTCGTGTCTTTGTGTTCGTATGTTATTTAGGTGGCGCGAAATGTTTTTATCATCAGATTTAGTGAACTTTTCGAATGTAGTTTCCATTTCTTCCGAGGCGAAATATACAAGCTTTCCGCAGTTATACCACGATTTATTCAAACTTAAGCATCACGATATGGAAATATTATGTTCTTTTTAGGATTGACTTGATGGTCATATTCGTCGATTGTAATGTTCTTCCAGTTCTGAAGGTAAAGTCAGCAACCTGCCACCACAAGGAATACGTGTGAAGAACGTGTTATAGACGCATCCTTGTTGTCATATTTCTTAGAAATATTTCTGTTTATTATAAACCAACAAATATTCAACCATTATAAAAATAACTTAAATTCGTGCTATGATTTGTGAAGATTTCTGTAGCTCTTTGTTTTCTTGTAGGATTGGATTAGTCCTCTTCCAGACGGTTCTTTACCACATATTCAAATTCGAGAAGCAATATTAAAAATTTTAGAACAGGTATGTGGTTACTGTCAATAGCGGCGCCAGCGCGATAAGTGAGGGGGACATATTCATATATTCGTGTTCTGCACAATTAATTTCTTTTGAAGTCGATTCGATTTCAAAAAAAATTAATTGTGCAGAACACGAATATATGAATATGTCCCCCTCGCTTATCGCGCTGGCGCCGCTACTGGTTACTGTCAGTGGTAAATTTTGTTTTTAATTGTTTTATTTTCAGATTTATCTGTATGTAAATAGTTTGTGCCTTTGTGTTTTCGTCTTTGTCAAGATTTTTCTCGCAAATAACATGATATGTTTAGTGAAGATCTGTTTTTATATTTTTAGCTTCCTCCAGTGGACAGTGGAGCGTTAAAAGTGAGCGGCATTGGTAAAGCTGTTATGTACTTATTCAGACACCCCAAAGAAACCAGGAAGAACAAGGAACGCGCTGGAAAAATCATAAGTGAGTGCTTTTACGAGTATACATACCTGTAAGGAGGTGCATGATACTAGAAAAGGTGGTCGTATTTGCGAGATTTTTAGCGAAGATAGCTGAGGCAGGAACTGGGAAGAAGAGCGGATGTAACTCTTAATGTTTGCTTATTATAATATGTAATATAAGCTGTTATACGTTTATTTGTCGTTCTTTATCACTTTTGGTCAGCCTTTTACTGACTTTCATGTTATGTAATAGTTCAAACACGTTTAGGACGACTTCCACCTATTCCCAAACAACGAGGAGTGTTTTGAAATCGGAGGAAGTCTTACTTAAACGAAGCAGTATATAATGCGAAAAAATCAAGGAGAAAGCTGGCCTAACTTATGTAATTTCTTCCTCCGATTACCAAAACGTTCCCCACGGTATTGATTTTCTTTGTACTTGCATCATGAATTATTAACGTCCATATTTCAGGCGAGTGGTCAAGACCGATATTTGGGGTGACTGCAAATTTTAAGTCAATGTCAAGAGAGGAACGAGAAGAACGAGATTACGTCAATATGTCAAAACGCAGAAGATTAAGGTAAACAAACGGATATCTACCAATCCAAGAACTATTCCTCTAATATTCTTATTACATTTACAGTAGCGACGGTGTCGATGGAGGCAAGACACCAAAGAGGATTGAAAACGCTATAAAAGCAGATTCCAAGTAAGTTTTGTCTTGTGCAAGACTCTGCGACTCCATAAATTGCCGTATGTAGCTTTCTGCTGTCCCTTTTTAAAAGCCATGGCTTTTAGCTGCGTTTCTTGCTATTATGACACAATAGGCACACATACAGTATGCCGATTTACTGTATATTCATATATATGGAATCGTACAGTATTTCATCGTGTTCGCTCAACTATTGATGGTTGTTTCTATTTCTCTGGTAAAAAAGGAAAGACTCGATAATCAGGCGCTCCTTGCTACAATGGTACTGTACTGTATTTGGAGACGAGGCTGTGTTAAGATGACATTACACAACGATGTTATTATTCCGTTTCTGATAAGGATAAACCTGGATCACATAAAACCAGTGAAATTTCGAATCATTTGTTTGTGTCAATATGATTGTGTCCTTTCATCAAATTTTCTTAAACTGAGGAAGTTTATTTACGTGTCGGATTATCCGCCATTTTCATGTACAAACTAAAGTACATTTCCCTGCAGTTTTAGTCGTTCATATCACTAGATAAGATGAGCCAAGATAGTTCATATTGCTAGACATGATAAATAAGTGTGCAAGTCAAAACTGCAAAACTTATTTCTTAACAGAGCTCTTCGTCCAGGCGAGAAAGGTTGGTGTATGCGGGCTAGAGTTCCTGCTCCGTCTAATAAAGACTACGTCGTACGTCCTAAAAGCAACGTAGAATATGTCGATTTCACAAAGGTATTTGTTTTCTTTCTCAGAATTAACTTGATCATGTATGCAAATCAGTTCATCCACGTGAAGTTCATCCTAAAAAAAATGTGTTCAACATAGCACCGCTGTCAAACGTCAGAGGTACAGGTATATGTACCACAAAATACCTCGGTACCACAGAGTACCAGTCGTATTTATTTTCAGTATAAAATTTGGAAGAAACGTGCAAAATACTTTATTCTCGTAAATATATATTAATTTTGGTGTCAATTGACACATAAATAAGAAAAATGAATATTTTAATAAAAATTCTTAAAAGTAACGAGGATAAAGTTTTGTTTTTGATACCTCTTTTTTGATAAATGCTCGCAAAATCAGGACGTTTGAAAATAAGCTTGCAAACCAACATGAATTATGTTCATAGACACTTGCACCAAGCGATAAAACATTCCTGCCATTCAAGAATAACAGGGAGCAATCAAATTTGCTATAAAAGAACACGATCTTTCAACATTATTGATAAACCTGATATATTGTAGTATATACCATGGGTATTATGTAGTGACTTTAGTATTAACCTTCCACTAAATTAGATAGCAATATCTATGCAGTATTACCATACAGCATCAAAGACCAAGTCCTGGTTCAATTTGATAAACCGCTACTTATTTATTGCCACACTGGTGTTCTGTGGTACATTAGGATTTTGTCCAAATAATGCCAGGCTTCAAAAATACTAGAATATGCTAAATCTAACCGCAACACCACACAGGAAGAAAAACTACAGGGAAAACCTTTCCAAAAAACCAATAATAGTCCATGATATATACTTGTGACATAAAATATGAATGATAGAAAATTGTGTGGTATTCTGTGGTACATACACCTGTATTTGCGACTCGTAACGTATGTAAAGAAACAGGAGCGGCGAAATAACTGACATACTGAGAGTAATCTGTATAGAGAACGTAATTTAAATATCACACCTTCCCCCATCTTGTCAATCTTACTGTGGATGGCCAATCGCCTGACCAGGTGCTGAATCAGTGCAGCTGGCACATACGCATACGTTTGACCGCAAATTACACTAAACCACAGAGTATTTAGCATGTTCATTTCTGACTAATAGAAACGCTGAATGCCGGTTCAGCCATTATTCTGGCCAGCAAACTACTTTTAATAGTTGGACATACCTTTGCACTACTGGCTAAGAAGAATTAAGAGCTGAACATTCCCAATTTATGCACATTATGTATTTTAAGGAATTAATACAACACATAGTATAAATTTCTTAATTTTAATATTGTGTGGTTTTAGACGTCAAAGAAGGCTTTGAATCGGTTTGAAAAACAGAAACGAAAAATGAAGGACAAGAAAGGAGGGTCGAAACAACGTGCTGTAGAAATAAGTCTTGAAGGAAGAAAAATGGCATTATAAAATAGTGCAAGGTCTTGTGACTCCAATCATAGAAATACTTGGCTGTATCTACTCAGAGGTACAAAGTATTGAATGAAATTGGACTACTCATCTTGTTAGTCGAGCCAGTTAATTTTTGTTCGGTACAGTGCGGTGTTATGCAATTGGCTGTAATTGCAGATGGCTAGGAGTGGTCAGTAGTATGAACTACAAAGTTAGTAGCTGAAAACTATTTTATCAAGCCGTGGGCTATAAAAGCAAAAAGTGGCTAAAAGTACATTTTTCGCTTTTTTCGTGGCTTAATTTGCTCAATACTGAGAAGACCTGATCAGTGATAATCGTCCATAATTTTATATTGCAACTCGATTGCTATTGAAACTCGAAAATGACTCGCATCCTCAGAAAACTTACTGTACACAATACAATTTCATAGAAGACAATCACTAATGACCAAGTTTTTTACTTGCGAATTTTTTTGGCAATTAAATACACATACATGTAAGTCACACAAAATTTATTTCCCAGATGGAGGTCACGAACAGAAACAATTTCGTCTCATAGCCCACTGCCTGTATGGAGATCTGTGGAATTTGTAAAAGAATAGGCAGGGTATGTTTCCCCTCGACTGCAATGAGCTGTAAGTGCAGTAGAAAAATCACCTTGTTTTTACAGGGTGTTTTTAATAATGTATCAGACAGTCGATGATTTATTGTCATAATTAAACAAAAAAAAAACAAAAATGTCAAGCTGTCAAGTCTGTGCTTCCATTGTGATTGAAAATTAAAGACTAACATCGGAAGCGTGTATGATGCAATTTAATTAGATTCTGGCAAGCCTTTACGTTATTACTATTTATTAGTCACGTGGTTTGACGACCCCCAGATCCGCCCTGCCTATATATCAAAGACCAATTTGTAAATTAACTTAATAGTGTAGTATATTGTCATTGGTCAGTTTTTTGGGAATATACTTTGTCAGTACGGATTTTTCAAAGAAACAGGTGAACATAGAAAATTAATAAATATCATGTGTAAAAAGAACGGGACATTGAACGTTGAGACAAATATTACATTATTATGCTTATTTCAATAAAATACTTTGATATGAGTTTTCAGAAAACGAGACAAACAGATATAAATACATACACATATAAATCACATTGATATATCAATATTTTTCTGAACATACTTAGCTACGGGTTTATGGCCACATACAGAAAGGCAATGGACAATTTGCATGTTAGACTAACTTTCAGTCTAGCCAAGACAAACAAAATCTTTTACCACAGTTAAAAAGAGCATCCTAAAATTAGTAGAATTGCCAAGTTTGGTGGCGAAATGTTGTAAAGCATGGAAAATATGGCGTCGCAAAGTTTGCAAATTTGTATACATTCGTATTATACGCGAGGAAAAAGTTACCACTTTTCAGCTAAAATTGCATCAAAAGTGGTAACTTGTTCCTCGCGTAATACGAATGTATACAAATTTGCAAACTTTGCGACGCCATATTTTCTACTAATTTTAGGATGCTCTTTTTAACTGTGGTAAAAGATTTTGTTCGTCTTGCCTAGATTGAAAGTTAGTCTAACATGCAAATCGTCTATTATTAAAGTAACATTGGCAAGTCATATTTGTGAGTCATATTTGATGCACATTTTTCAACGTGTTCGCCACGCGAGTCTAGGCTGGTGCCTTGGCTTCAACCTAAGAAGTGCTGCATTTACATTAGCATATCAGTAAATGGTAAGGCTTTCCCTTCTTCGACTTGATCAATTTTACCGGCTTTGTCAATTAATAAGTCAATTTTATCAGGTTGCTACCTGTCTCACAATAACTTTATTTAAACACGCTAACCCCGGCCTGTGAAGTATGCAACAAACACATAACAAAAACACTTAAAAGTTATTTACAAAATGTAAGATATAGTACGGTATGCGAGATAACAACCTATTTACATGTGCATATATTTGCTTTTATTATCAAAGCAAGCGGCGATTTTCGTCTGAAAGGAATTTCCTCTTTCTAATTTCCCTTGGAATAGAATTCCAAAGAAACGATCCATCATAGACGGCTAAACTTGCCCCCAGGTTGGTAGTACGCGGTTGCGGGAAACAAAGTGTACCTGAAATGTTTCGGAGATTATAGCTAGTTGTTTTAACTTTATAAGTGAATAAGTTGGTGAGTGATTCAGGACCCACGTTATTCAACAACTTACATCATTTTTGCCTCGTCTTTCTTCGTTTATAAGTGTCTTCCAGCTCAATGCTGTCAGTGCTAAAGAATGATCTGTATCATTGCTCATATTCATAATAATTCGAGCGGCTTTATTTTGGATTTTTTGTTGTCGTTCAGATTGTGTTTCATTCAATTCAATACAACCCATACTTCGCAGCAGTAATCGAAATATGGGCGGACAATAGTATTATAAACGGAAAGAAGTGTTTGCCTTCCAATAAAATCCTTTGGACGTCTAAGAGCAGTAATTCCTGACGTTATTTCCACGACAAAATAATGCTGGTCTACTATCACTCCGAAAGTTTTCCACTTTTTGTAAGAGGTTTGTTTTCAATTATCATATTTGGCTGGAAATTTGAGATATTTCTTAACCATTTGTAAAGAATTTACTGCAGTTTTAAGAACAGTTACAGAGACGCTAGAAGGTGTCAGGTTTGTGTCGTAAACGTAGTTTCGTTTTTTAAAGACATTCGGGCAAGTCATTGATATATAATAAAAAAATAGTGGTCCTAAAATTGAGCGTTGAGGTACACAACATCTAATCGTTTTCGGGTTTGGATAAAACGCTGAAATTGAATGGCGGAAACAGAAGCTGAAATGGGGATAAAACACTAAAATTGGGGGATAAAACGCTTAAATAGGGATAAAACGTTGAAATGGCAAGTTCGAAAGAGTTTTGTGCTATTTAAAAAACGACTTTGTGGCTTGATCCAGATTAAGCAGAATTAAATTCGACTACATGCAATATTGTTCAAGCCAAAAATATTTGTAAAATTTACACTCTACATTTTTAGCCATTAAAACATTTTACAACATTGTGAGAGTGGCATTCACGTGATATTAACGAAGACAAAAGTATCATAACTACCGTTACAATAGAATTCAAATAAATGTTAAAACAACAAATATGCATTAAAAAACACGTGTGGAATAATCCGTACAGTATTTTGTTGTCAATGTTCGGCATTGTTACAGCTGATAGCAGGATGATTCGGGCTCAACAATGTTGTTCAATATTTGTGACGTCATTCTTGCGTCAGCGAAGACCGAATCCCGTGTATTTGGCAAGGTAGTTCAGACCCACACCATAACCAAACACAATAACTTTCATATTACCACAAGTTGCACGTTAAAAATGGGTGCAAGATAACTGTTAAAATTGCAATAAACAGGTATTTCAATTCGAAAAGCATCTAGAAAGCACATAAGAGCCCCAGTCTAATATCAGATCAGTGATACCAACGAGCTCTGTAAGTGGTTTGTTATAACAATGAAAGACAACAAAAGTTGTTTCAAGGTTGGTATTTACCCACTCAGACCCATATTTATTTTTGATCAACCCAACAACTAACCAAAAAACATTGATGGGATAATGATGTGTTTGAAGGTCACATTAGGGGCTACTTTTGTGGCTATTTAGGTACATTTGATTCACATGGGCGAAAGCAACCAATCAAAATCATCCCACACCATGCCACGCTGAGGTCAAATTATTTTCCCGCCAAAGCCCTATTTGTGCAAAGTCTTGAGACGATAAACAGCAAAGCTTCGTTCTGAGCTGACAAGTTATTTAAAGCTGTTCAAAAACCGCTAAGACTCAACAGAAGTCGTCCTTCGCTGTTTGAAGGTATGTTGTTCTATTTTTCCCGTTTTCTCCCGTTTTCCTCTTTAAATTTTCTAGTTTTCGTCGCCGCGAACCGGCAGTTACGAATTCGCAAACAAGGCAGGTCGTTCGCTTACAGGACGTCGAAACAAACTGTAACTGACAGTTTTTAAGCTTCTTACTTCCCTTTCAGAAACTACAAGACACTAGAAACCTATGTAAATCGAAATTTAACCAAAGTTCACGCTATTTGGGCATTTTTTAGGGAACAGTTTAAAACGGGTTTAAAATTAAAGAAGCTGTAACAATCGAAGCATTTGTCGACATATTTGTGTTAAAATCATCGTTTTCCTTATATTACAGTGATAAAAGCGAACCAGAGACGTCCAAATGGTACTCGCCAGTAAATACAGGTATAAACTGATTATACTGACCTTTTTTGTATTTTTGTACTATTTTTGCATCAAAAACCTAGTGAGAGACTAGAGGCGGAGACGGCTGTCTTGAAAGAATCTTGAACCAACTATGGCAGACGTTTGTTTGAATACTCTTCACACCTACCGAAAGTGAACAATATGGAGGCATTATACCTAAGATATCAAATAAAAATTTGTATTTTCAGTGTGTTTTGTCCATTTTTTGGGGCATTCGCAGGCGCCATGAGAGAACTTGTCGGTCACATAAAAGGGATTCTCAGGCGCTCGAACTGAATGCACCGGCGCCATAAGCAAACCTGGGGGGAATAAACCCATTTGCTGGCTATGCTTCCAACAATTGAACGTCTGCTTTTGAAAGAAAACTCACAAAAAAACTGCTAAAATGCGAACAGAACTCAACAGAATTGGAGGCAATTGTTCATTCTAATTTGTGGGTGTATCTGAACATTTTCTTGTATTCCCAAAGTCCGAAAATCATTCCACGGAAATTGACCATATGGGCATGGCGGC
Organism: Muricea muricata; assembly: GCA_963855995.1. Lineage (NCBI taxonomy): Eukaryota > Metazoa > Cnidaria > Anthozoa > Malacalcyonacea > Plexauridae > Muricea > Muricea muricata. Next base: position 55,883,117 of record OY979718.1, on the reverse strand, counting down.
TAGAGTTTACGGCTAATTATGGCGGAATTTACAGCAATTCACGGTTTTAAAAACAAATCTGACTTACCTTTTTGAGCTTTTGCTTCGCTTCCACGAACTGCAATATTTAATTTACTAGGCTATGGCGTATAAGTCTAGAAAAATTCGGTAATTTAAGCCCTATATAAAGAGAGCCATGGAGCCAACCGAGACACTTTAATCAGTTTAGAGTTAAAAATAAAAAAAATATTCTTACTTTTTACAATGGAGGCGACTTTTTTGGCGGCATTTACAGCAAATCCATATTCTTTTTTACAAACTTCTGGGACAGGTGACTGCTCAAATACCGTAACTTGCAATTGGTTTTGAGGAAGTTTAACAATGTAGACTTTTTAGCTAATATACAATTCTCATGGTAGATTAAATTTGAATCACGCAAGATTAACAAATCTTTTATCACAATTATAAATAGAGCATTAAAAACATTTAAAATTAGCAGACTGCAAAGTTTGGTGGGAAAATGTTGTGCAATGCAGAAAATATAGCCCTGCGAAGTTTGCGAATTTCCTATATTTTTTGTATTTACGGACGAGAAACCCAATGACATTTGAGACGAATGTGGGAGGCTTTCCCAAGACTTACGTCAATATAATGCAAAATTTGCTACGATGTAGGATTTGTTAATCTTGCGTGGATCAAAATTTAATCTACCATGAGAATTGTATATTAACTAAAAGGTCTGCATTGTTAATCTTCCTCAAAACCAATTGCAAGTTACGGTATTTAGTTAAAACCAAATAAAATTATGGAAAGTTTGTAAAAAAGAATATTGAGTTGCTGTAAATGCCTCCATAAAAATCGCCTCCATGCATTGTAAAAAGCAAGAATATTTTTAATTATTTTTAACTCTAAAGTGTCTCGGTTGCCTTTAATCGTTTCTTTATAAAGTGATTAAATTGCCAAATTTTTCTAAACTTACGCCACAGCCAAATAAGCATTACAGTTCGTGAAAGTGAAAGCGAAAGCTCAAAAAGGTAAGTCAGTGGTTTGTTTTTAAAACCGTGAATTGCTGTAAATTCCGCCAAAATTAGCCGTAAACTCTAGCCGCCATAGTCAATTTCCGTGGAGTGATTTTCAGAAAATGTTCAGATAGACTCACAACTTAGAATGAACAGTTGCCTCCAATAGCAAAGCAAGACTTCTGCTGAGTTTTGTTCGCTTTTTAACAGTTTTTACCTTTTTTTTTGCGAATTTTTTTCCCAAAAGCAGACGTTTAATTGTTGGAGGCATAGCCGGCAAATGGGTTTATTCCCCCGAGGTTTGCTTATGGCGCCAGTGGATTAAGTTCGAGCACCTGAGAAGCCCTATGTGACCGACAAGTACTCTCATGGCGCCTGCGAATGCTCAAAAAATGAGAAAAAGACTGAAAATACAAAAATTCATTTGATATCTTAAGTATAATGCCTCCATATTGTTCATATTTCTGTAGATGTGTAGAAAATTCAAACAAAATCCACCATAGTTGGTTCAAGATTCTTTCAAGATGACCGTCTCCGGCTCTACTCTCTCACTAAACTTTTGAAGCAAAAATTGTACAAAAATACAAAAAAGAGACTTTTGCCCTTGGACACTGAGACTTAGTCAAATGGGGGATGGGAAATGTAGGGGCATAGCCAGGCCATGAATTTTGAGGGGGCAGAAAGAGTTTGGGTGGACAATAACCGAAAAAAATTGAAAATTCTATAGCTTATGATATGAAAGTTGCAACATTCTGGGGGGAATTTTAACCAGAAAAATTTACAAGAAGAATTGAATCTACAGTTTTCTGCAAGTTTTCTTGTAGTGTGGTCTCCGTTTACCTCGAACTCCCCCTTCCCCCCTCCACATTTTTTACCCGGTTTTAAGTTTCAAACAATTGGGGTCTGGTTCCCCTTTGGGACATCCTTAGAGAAAAGGCAATAGTACCCCCAACCCGGCTCCCTTCAGGACCCTGAATTAAGGAAAATCTCATTAAAGTTTATTTAAGAAAAACCATTGTTCGAATTAATTCATCCGCACAGTCTACAGAAGAAAAATTTAAGACAAAATTTCATCCGTTTTAGCAGTTGAAAAATATTTCTTGTTTTTGATATTTTATTTTGTTTGGCCCTTAGTGCACATGATAACCTCAGCTTGTGTTTAAGTATCCTTTTGAAAAAATGTTTCAAAAATATAACAGCACATGATGACAGCGAGAAAGCGAAATCATAGGCGAAGTATCCTCAGTTGACATCTATGTATCCTTAATTTACAATAGTATGTAGCATATGTTACTGGTGCTCTGCTGCAGATAAGGAACTGCGGATACGCGATAAAAAGCTGGTTCGGCTACGCAGATTTCTTAACAACATTCAAAAACTTTCAAAAATAATTGCATTTTTATTTTTTTACAATTTTTAGTGAATGACATGTATCAACATGCTACAAGTGGTAAAGAAAGGTACAGAATTTGATATATTATATGACGAACCCGCCATGGTCGTCCCTAGAACTAGACTTACTGGCGGTATAAAACAATACAACAGTATATAGAGACCAGTTCAGAATGACTGCGGTAAAAAATTAGCGTTTTATTCGAACTCGTGAATGCATGTTCATTTCTGCTTAAACTTTAAAAGTCATAGGCTTTAACTTTTACCCAAAAAATCATCGTGAGCTAAGCAAAAATTTAAAAAAAATTGATCAAACAAATTTTGCACATAAAACATGCTTGTGTAAATTAATTAGCAAGCCATTTCAATAAAACTTGACTTCTTCACAAAAGCCAAAACTATGAAGTCTCATCACGCAAGGAATGATGGATTATTCTTTATTTAGGCCCTGATACTTAGCCAACTACCTCGATGATGTTTCAAAAAATTAATTCCATCCAGGTAAGCAATAGCCATTCATCGCTTGTGCGCTAGGACTTCTAATTCTACTTACAAAAATAATACAAGTGCATGAAGGTCTTAAAATAATCTAAGAAATATATAATAAAAACAAAAAAATCGAAAACGATAGGCAATGACCAAGCAACAACGAAACACGTAGATGTCTAACTAAATGATATTGTTTTCAGGTGCAAATATTCGAACGTTAGCCGATGAAGTGTTTTGGGGCTCAAAAAAATTTTTCAGTAGGCTTTTTCGCACTATATTTTTTACTTTTTACCAAAAAAGCGTTAAGTGCTGGAAATATATACCCATGGCCTGAGCACTTCTCTCAGATATTTACTAGAGGTATTCACATACGATGCATGCTAGCTACACAAACTTTGGCGCACATAATTAATATTCAATGATGATATTAATCAACAACAAAAATAATAGTAATGATATCTTGCTACACAACACATAGAAGTATATTACTTAATTATTATATTTTTGTACGTATTACCTAGTTATATAAACGTATACCGTATTTATTAGTAACGTGTATTGCCTATGTATGTTATTGACATAATTTTAACCTATATAATATATATATATATATATATATATATATATATATATATATATATATATATATATATATATATATATATATATATATATATATATATATATATATATATATATATATATATACATACTTTATAGACCTATTTATCGGTACATATTTAGTATTTATATTATGTGTATTTTTCAGCCATCATATATGTCTCTCTTACATGTAGTTAGGCTATTACATACTAGTATATGATAATGTTAAGCTTATATTTGATAAGAATCTTTTGTTATCCGTGTGTCATTTGTTACCTGTCAAACATTTGAGTGATATGTATATATCAATCTATGTTCGATAACCAGAACTACAGTTACTATATATCACGTGAAATAATCTTTTTTGTAACCATATTCTATATAAGTTCAATAGTGCTATTTTCACGTCAAAATATATAACGGCAATCGGAGTTCCGATCGGCCATATAGGTATATGGACATAGGTGAGACCATATGTATTACAAAATGGTCAAACATATATTCATGAGACAATACGAAATAGTTAAGTATTTATTCATAAAACCATATGTATAAGGAAATGGTCGATGATCAATAAGTACAACATAGGTATATGGACATAGGTACATGGTCAAAAGTACATGGACAAAGGTACATGGACAAAGGTACATGGACATAGATATATGCACATAGGCACAAGGACAAAAGTATATGCACATAGGTATATGCACATAGGTATATGCACATAGGTATATGGACAAAGGTATATGGACAAAGGTATATGGACAAAGGTATATGGACAAGTGCTGTGCAATGTTCTGTTGTATATTGTTTTAATTGTGTTGCGCTGCGTTTGCGCTGCGATTCCATCCTTCTGAGTTTTCTGGTTGGTGGTTGTTATGGACTCATGTCTTGTTGTTTTTCTGAGTGAGAGAGAAAGTGAGTAAATGAGTGAGTGGGCCAATATATAACTAGATTAGGCGAAAAACAACGACGACACGAGGGGTGAGGTTGTTGTGGAGGAGCGGTAATGGGTTCACACTTGCATTGCGCGCGCTTGCGATCGTATTTTGTTGTATTTTCGTGTCGTATTCGTGTCGTATTCATGTCGTATCGTTACTGTCCTGCACAGCATCTTTCCATATGGATCGTGCACATATAAACAAGTCAAATATACCTGAGACTATATGCCTAACAAAGTGCCGGACAAACATAATATACATGAAACCAGACTTATAACAGAATAGTCAAGTATTTATTCATGAGAGACCATATTTATAACGGAATGGTCAAGTACTTATTCATGAGAGACCATATTTATAACGGAATGGTCAAGTACTTATTCATGAGAGACCATATTTATAACGGAATGGTCAAGTTCTTATTCATGAGAGATCATATTTATAACGGAATGGTCAAGTAGTTATTCATGACAGACCATATTATGAAGCAATGCCCAAAAGTACTTATTCATGACAGACCATATTATAAAGGAATGCCCAAAAGTACTTATTCATGACAGACTATATTTATAACGGAATGGTCAAGTACTTATTCATCACAAACCATATTTATAACGGAATGGTCAAGTACTTATTCATGACAGACATATTTACAACGAAGGGGTCAAATATTTATTCAAGAGAGACCATATTTATTACAGAATGGTCAACTATTTTTCAAGAAAGACCATATTTATAACGGAATGGTCAAGCACTTATTCATACTTATTCATGGGAGACCATATTATAACGGAATGGTCATGAAGTTCGTATTCATGAGAGACCATATTTATAACGGAATGGTCAAGTTCTTATTCATGAAAGACCATATTTATAACGGAATGATCAAGCACTTATTCATACTTTTTCATGAAAGACCATATTTCTAACGGAGTGGTCAAGTACTTATTCATGAGAGACCATATTTATAATGGAATGGCCAAGTACTTATTCATGAGAGACCTCATTTATAGCGGAATGGTCAGGTACTTATTCATGAGGTACCATATTTATAACAGAATGGTCTAGTAGTTTTTCATGAGAGACCATTTTTGTAACGGAATGGTCAAGTTCTTATTCATTACAGACCATATTTATAGCGGAATGGTCAAGTATTTTTCAAGAGAGACCATATTTATAACGGAATGGTCAAGTTCTTATTCATGAGAGACCATATTTATAACGGAATGGTCAAGTACTCATTCATGCATGAGAGACCATATTTGTAACGGAATGGTCAAATATTTATTCAAGAGAGACCATATTTATAACGGGATAATCAAGTACTTATTCATGAGAGACCATATTTATAACGGAATGGTCTAGATCTTTTTCAAGAGAGACCATATTTATAACGGAATGGTCAAGTATTTATTCATGAGAGACCATATTTTTAACGGAATGGTCAAGTATTTATTCATGAGAGACCATATTTATAACGGAATGGTCATGTTTATTCATGAGAGGCCATATCTATAACAGAATGGTCAAGTATTTATTCATGAGAGAGCATATTAATAACGGAATGGTCAAATACTTATTCATGAGAGACCATATTTATAACAGAATGGTCATGCTTATTCATGAGAGACCATATTTTTAACGGAATGGTCAAGTATTTATTTATGAGCGACCATATTTATAACAGAATGGTCAAGTATTTATTCATGAGAGACCATATTTATAACAGAATGGTCGAGTATTTATTCATGAGAGACCATATTTATAACAGAATGGTCGAGTATTTATTATTGAGAGACCATATTTATAACAGAATTGTCATGCTTATTCATGAGTATTCATGAGAGACCATATTTATAATGGTCGAGTATTTATTCATGAGAGACCATATTTTTACGGAATGGTCAAATACTTATTCATGAGAGACCATATTTATAACAGAATGGTCAAGTATTTATTCATAAGAGACCACATTTATAACAGAATGGTCATGCTTATTCATGAGACACCATATTTTGAACGGAATGGTCAAGTATTTGTTGATGAGCGACCATATTTATAACAGAATGGTCGAGTATTAATTCATGAGAGACCACATTTATAACAGAATGGTCATGCTTGTTCATGAGAGACCATATTTTTAACGCAATGGTCAAGTATTTATTGATGAGCGACCATATTTATAACAGAATGGTCGAGTATTTATTCATGAGAGACCATATTTATAACGGAATGGTCAAATAATTATTCATGAGAGACCATATTTATAACAGAATGATCGAGTATTTATTCATGAGAGACCATATTTATAACGGAATGGTCAAATACTTATTCATGAGAGACCATATGTATAACAGAATGGTCAAGTATTTATTGATGAGCGACCATATTTATAACAGATTGGTCGAGTATTTATTCATGAGAGACCATATTTATAACAGAATGGTCATGTTTATTCATGAGAGACCATATTTATAACAGAATGGTCTAGTATTTATTCATGAGAGACATATTTATAACGGAATGGTCAAATACTTGTTCATGAGAGACCATATTTATAACAGAATGGTCAAGTATTCATTCATGAGAGACCATATTTATAACAGAATGGTCATGCTTATTCATGAGAGACCATATTTTTAACGGAATGGTCAAGTATTTATTCATGAGAAACCATATCTATAACAGAATGGTCGAGTATTTATTCATGAGAGACCATATTTATAACGGAATGGTCAAATACTTATTCATGAGAGACCATATGTATAACAGAATGGTCAAGTTCTTATTGATGAGCGACCATATTTATAACAAAATGATCAAGTATTTATTCATGAGAGACCATATTTATAACGGAATGGTCGAGTATTTATTCATAAAAGACCATATTTATAACAGAATGGTCAAGTATTTATTCACGAGAGACCATATTTATAACGGAATGGTCAAATACTTACATGATAAGACCGGTAACGTTAAGGTTACCCTCTCCATCTATGTATTTTCCAATGCTTAATGCTATGTGGGAAATAGCAAATTAATAAATTCGTAAATTTATAAATTTGAAAAAGTGTACGGGAAGAGAATTTTCAAAACGCGAATCAATCTGACGTTGTAAACTAACTGCAACGAAGTTAAAAGAAGTTAGAGAAGCAGTTAGAACAAATTAACCATGAAGTAATGAAAGTTTGAAACAAGTTCAAGAAATGAAATGAAGTTAAAAGAAGAAGTGAAAAATTAAACCAGGAATGAGTTGACGTATTTTGTGATGGAAGGTTCGAGAAAGAAGAGAGATGTCCCAGAGAGATGGAAACTTTGCAAGAATGTTTTCCTTTGGAAACTGTGCAAGAATGAAGAGAAGTTTGTCCTGTGATTGATGCAAGATGACGTAAATGACGACGATGACGATGCCTGACGAGCGACGAAGATGCCCGACGAACGATGACGATACCCGGCGAATGAGAACGATGCCCGACGAACGACGACGATACCCGTCGAACAACGAAATTGTCCAGCGAAAGATGTCGATGCCTGACAGACGATGATTTAAAGGTGACGTAAACGGAAGAGGTAATTAATATAGAATCCTGGTGGTTAAATTAAAGTTGAATAACTGGTGACTTTCAAACATCAAAAATATATTTATGAAAATAGAAGTTAAACATGCTTTTCAGAAGTTAAACAGGATTCCCCCGGGTACTCCGGTTTCAAACCTTAGTTTAATCTTGTATAGAAAATTAAACACAAAGAAATTGGAAGTTATTCAACTTTGGTTTTCCAAAATTTGGTTTAAAAATGGGTCATGGTATATCTTTCAAATATATAATATATTTCACTACATAAAAGATAGTTTCTATCTCTCATGTAAGGAAATTATCTTGTACATTTGCAAGTTTTTATATTAACTTCCCGACGAAGGACCTTGAAGGGCGTGAGCTGGAAATGCTCGAAAAGCAAGTATCTGACGTTTTTGTACGGAAAATGATTAAAATTATTGGAAGATTTCTAGATCATATTCGAAGCAACTGGAGGAAAGAGGTTTCACCCTATTTCCAAAGGTTTTCTTCCTGAGATCCTTGTTCAACCACCAGGATTAACGACGAAGTTCAAGGAAAATTAAATTAAATTCTAGATTTCTTTGAAGTTCGTCTGTCTTAGTTTAAGTTGCTGCATATAGTGCAGGATTAATATAGTTTGCATGTACTTGAGCATGAAATAAAATATGAAAGTTAACATACTCCGGATTCCGGAGTATTTGCTTAACTATCATTGGGAAATTATTCGGAAGCTCCAGCTTGGTAAGCGAGTTTTAAAACGGCGCGAAAACGAAGAAATGAAGAACAAATATTAACAAATCTATCAAGTCATAGTATATATCACATGAAATCATAGAGCAAATACATACTGATGCAAATTAGCTACAACTATAAGTAGAGCACGTATGCTAGCAGCACGCATATATAACTAGGCTACAACTAAGTATGGCACAAGCCAACAACATCGAACTTTTATACATTACCATGTATTCCAATAATATAATTGCTAATATTCTAATATGTCTCATATGACACTATATAATATACAGAATAGTACCATCTTATATACCATCTGCTACCATCATGAGAATTTATGTGTTTAACATATTATATCCTCACGTATATCAAGTCATATTATATATCATGCACATGAAATCATAAAGTAAATAAATATAAAATGATGCAAATTAGCTACAACTAAGTCTAAGGAACCCATGCAGCTAACAACATCGTACTTGCGCACATTACGATACAATCTGTATTATAATTATGTTAATATTATAAGATGTCGCATATAGCTGTACAACATACTATATGAATAACATTATCTAGTACACCATGCATATAAAACCACCATTAGAATTCAATGCTGCAACATGGTATATCGACACGTGTATATTATATTACCTAAACATGGTCAACTGTATGTTGGAAGCATGCAATTTCATCGAAATTAAAAAACACGATTACTATAACAATTTATTTGTACACAATTTGTAACACGTTTTATTAACACAGCTTACACACACTAGGTATGGTTAAGCTAAAGCCAATTAACTTCATGTTAACTGGTAATTAACATTAATATATGTGTGTACACAAATAATACAGAAAATATACAAAACAGTTGAAAGCAAATGCAAAATGAAATGAAATAAAAGAAAGAAAACGTGCGCGCTAAGAAACCAAGCCAAGTTACGGAACTCCGAGAATAAATTGCAATGATCGTGGAACAGCACATAGAAATTTATCAACACAGTAACCAATATAATATAAATCAGATAATTTGCTATCCTACGTCTTAATGTTTGGCATTATAAACCCTTTAAAAAAGTTTAATCTGTCAGATTCTTTCTCTTTTCTTTACTTGAAATCGAATCTTTTAAATTAGAGACGCACACACGATTTAGAATATGGCAAACAGTGTTTGCATGCATGTATGAATGGATTAAACTGATTGTTATAAGGGGTTTATAAGGTTTGTTGGAGATAAGGTAATATCATGTGTGACGTGACAATTTCATTTGAACTTTAACCGCATGATATGAACTTTATTTTTTAAATTGAAAAATAACAAAACAAGAAGAATATGTTTATAACCATTTCGTTTTTTACCATATACAGTTTTCATCCAGGCAAGCAATCATTACGCCTCGTATGATATGACCTAATTAGTCAACACTCCACGAACCAAAAAAGTGAAATACGTAAATGAGCATGATAAAAAAGTCTTAATTGCATGATCTTGCGAGTCTGGGTCTGTATATCTGTTGTCTTTCAGCCCAATAACCAAAAGGGCACAAAAAATGAAATTCATGAGAGTACAAAGTAAAGAGAGGTTATTGAGGGTTTAAAAGGGAAATATATGTTATAAAGGGAAATATTATAAAGCGTGCATGTCAATAAAGGGGAAAGGCTGCAAGTAAAGGATTAAAAAACTTAAAAAACGGAAGAATTACAAAGGTTTTAAAAGCTAGGGAAGAGGGCTGTACATTGTGGGTGGTACAACTAACTGCAAAAGAAGATTCGGATAGGAGGTCCTTCGTCGGGAAGTTCGGGTAGTTGTATATCTCTCCATGTACAGTTCTCTCATTTAAGAATCTTGGTGGTGAAGGTTAAAGCTGAATAATGTCAACATCCAACTGATTTATAACTTTTAATATCTTTTCGAACAAAAAAAGTTATTGATTGCGTGAAGGCACGATATTTACTTGAAATCAATGTTCCTTTAAGACCAATTTACGTTATTCAGGTTTAACTACTGATATTTTTCAGTGCATGAACTAGGATATAATTGTAAGCGGTACAAATGGTACCTAGGAGTAAGTTTCAGGTACGCGAGTGTTGGACACAGAAGGATTGGTGGACGTCTTTTGTTGGTAACGTATGGGCAGGGGCCCAGGGATGGGGGCCCCAACCCTTAAGTCCCAGTTCGGTCGGGTACTAACGTCGCTTTAGTTTCAGGTGTCGTCAACGACAGTTCATCGTCACTCAGGTGATTAGCTAGAACTACTAGATGATCAGTTAGGTCTTTTTTTATTGTAAAAGCATGACTTTAGATATTTATTAAGCTTGCTTTTCATTTAGTCGTAAGTTCGCTATAGTTATTTACATTTGGTGCGGACAGTTAGTGACTAAATGGAAACGAAGCTTTGTATGGTTCGGTTCATCACCACCAAGATTGCTAACTTAGGCTGTTTCAGACGTCGAACTTTACATGTGCCAAACTTAATGCAGAGGAGTTGAAGCGAAGTTTCAATTCATTTGTATTATATTCGGCACATGAATAGTTTGTCTTCCGAAGCATATCCAGATATACAGACCATCAGGCAATAGGTGTTATGGGATCTCGAAAGAAAAACATAAGATAGTGGTGCCGAAAATCCGAAAAACAAACATGCCGTACCGGATTGTCGAAAAGAGAAAATGGCGGTGCCGGAAACGAAAAAAAAACCCACAAAATGACGGTGCAAGAGAATATCGGAGATATTAACAGTTTCATACTGCAGCATTGGCATTTTTGAAGTGATATATATGTGAAAGAAGTGAATAAAGAAAATAGGATAAAGGAAATAATCGAAAAAAGAAAATAAGGGGGAAATTAAAAAAAGAGAAAAGATTGAAAAAAGGAGACGTCAGAGAATTGGTGATCTGAAGGGCTCAGGTAAGAGGGTTTTTCTCCGGGTCCTCCGGTTTCCCTCAAAAAAAAAAGAGTGGCTATGTTTAGGACCATCTATAAGATCATAATTCTTAGGCATTCTCATTGGACAAAAATTTCATGCATAGGCATCAAAATTAGCCTAAATGACGATGCATTGTTAGTGTATATAAAATAATTGTTCCCACCCCTTCAATGGACCATTCCCCAATTAGACAAACTTTCAAATTGGAAAACGATTTTAACACAGCTGGAAAGAGTTTCCTAAATTTAGTGAAACTTTAAAGTTTGGTTGTAAAATATTGTAAAATGTCGAAAATATGGTAATGTAAAATTGCGAATTTTGTATACTTTTGTATTACGCGGGAAAAAGCGTTACCACATTTCCACATAGTGGTAACGCTTTTCCGTTCGTAATAAAAAAGAATACAAAATTCGCAAACTTTACAGGACTATATTTTCAAACTTCACAATTAACCAAACTTCACAATTTCACCAAATTTAGGAAGCTCTTTCCAACAGTGCTAAAATTGTTTTCCAGTTTAAAACTTTGTCTAATTGGGGAATGGTCCATTTAGCGATTAGTTGTATTAGTCCGGATGCATGCATACACCCATGTTTATTTCATTTTCAAATTGTTTTCGGCTTTTTCCCTTTGGATAATGTAAGTGATTTTGACTCTGGAGAATAAAATTCGTTTAATCGTGAAACTATAGGAGTTGGCCGGTGAGGATCTTAATGAGTTTAATGATCTGTGGTCTGTAGGTTAGATTCCTGCTCCACTCAAAGACCTAAGCAGAAAATTGATCACAAAACAAGTAATATATGTTCACAATAAACAAGATAAATCAGATAACTCCACTATTGTTGTAAACAATCTAATCTACCAATTTTGTGTGTGGTGTAGTGTTAGCTTTTGTAGCCTTTATTTTAAGCCAAATTTACTTTAAATGAGTTCAGCGAGATTTGAACCTGACTAATGGAAAAGCACGCCAAACCATTTATCATTTTATCACTAGATTATGAACTCATACTTAAAATTGCAATGTAAATTATCGACTTTAACTAATCTTTGGTTACTATTTTAAACTAAACTCAAAACAAATTCTGTACCGTTGGACCACTCGTTCATGCCTGAAATTGCGATGTCATTCATTAAGTTGAACAATTTTTGGTCTTTATTTTAAGCAAAAAAATTAATGAATAATGTGGTTTTACACAAAACAAAACTTTTTTCAATTTTTCTGACAATGTGAAGAACTTCAAAAAACCTTTTTTACATCACTAAGATCAATAGCTAGGAGGTGAACTAAAACTATTTGGCTCCGCAAAAAGTGCGGCTGCAGCAGTAAATTATCCGTTTATACGAGAGTATCAAATTACAAATATAGCGATATCTTCCTAACAATGTAATTTACCGACCAACATTATTCTAGTTCACTTTCTAGAGAATGATAAAAGCTGTTAACTCTGAAAATTTCAGACCAATAGCATAAGGGAACAGGTAATTTGCGGCCTGGGAAGTTGCGAGCTGTGAAGTTGTGAGCTTTGAAGTTGCGAGCTGCGAATTTGTGTGCGAAATGGAAAACAAAAAAAGGAACTCGAATGTGCAGGCACTTGAAAATTGCATAATTGATACATAATTAATAGATATGTTATATATTGACAAAATGTGATTGAACAACTTACTATTAAACTGGGCGTTTAAATCCAAGCTTACCGTGGGAACAGTAATTGGAAAGCTAGCTACTGAAAATCAAGTTCATAGTCGCAAACGGTACGCAGGCGTCCATTTCTAGAGTTTATTGACTAGCAGCCCAACATATTAACAACAATACTATACCATCTTGCAAACTCAAAAAGCACTACTTCTGTTCCGAAATCACTGGCATTTTCTTTTTTCTTTATTTTACAACAGCAATAATAATATACAAGGAAATCTCCGACGGGGATTTATTGCTCTATTACAGTGCAGTTAAATCTCTAAAATTAAGCAGGGCGAGAATCTGTAATAAACATGGCGGCGAAAACTTGAAGGCGTGCTGAAAACGATAAGGAGTTCATCTACTTTACTTTTTTATTTATCGAAAATTTGTGGTCATAGATTTTTAAGGATTAGATGCCATATTAATGTTTTTAATGGATATTAATCGAGGTTGTAGCTGAGCTAAATGCAACTTTTCTCGAATATTTCCTTGTACCATATTGTCAAGTAATAGAATGGTTTCTCTTGTGAAAAAACATGCATTCATACATTTTTTCAAGCACTCAAAATACAGTAACATTGTGAATCTAAGAAAGATGTTTCCAACATTGCACCCGAAACCTTTCTGTTATAGCTATACTAATAACATAACAGCAACAACAACAGCAATAAATAAAGGGAAACAAGCTAATTAGGTCGTCTTCACAGAGTCAAATGTCTCCGCCATTTATTAAACCATGAAAATGCGATTTTTTCAACTTTTCAAAGTTGATTTTCCGTCTTTCAGTTTTTTGTGTCTGAAAAATTGTGTCTGTAAATATTTATACCACTATCAAAGAAATAAGATAGAGATCCAAACAACTGAATAATTGTCGCCAAAACAATTTTCTCTTGCTTGAGAGCAAAATTTGAAAACTTTTATGATAAAACCTTAGATACTGAGAATTTTTCTATTTTCATGTCCTGCCTGAAACTAATTAATTTTTGCACAACACCTCCTATTTTATAAGCATAGCTAATAAAAATCACACATGATTCTTCTTCCACTATGTATTCTCACACTTAATATTAGATAATACCTTGTTCATATATACTTTGGTTAACTGCATGTTACAATTATTTTTTAAGATATAAATTCCGACCAGGATCAGACAATCCATACCTTCATGTTTCTCAAGACTCTGACATGGAAGACATGGAAGAAGTGTGAGTATTTGCGCGGCCAGGAATTATTTTGATCAAAACTGAGTCGGATTACCCAGACAAAGACGCCACAGACTTGTTGCAAGTTGTTTACCAGCTTGTTGAAAATTTTCAACAAGTTGCACAAACTTAGAACATTTTAACAGTGACTGATTGAATATTCCGTAACTTGAGTGTTCAAAACTCAATATAGTTCGCCATGCTCCAACCTATACTAACATGCTTTGTGAGTGCAGTGGCGGATCTAGGGTAAGTCAAAATAAATTATAGCAGCTCAATTTTAAATTCAAAATAACTTTATAACAATGTCATAGGTTATGAATTTCAAAAAAATAAAGTCTAACCAATGAAGTTGCTTTGAAGGTATTTTAAAATGTAAAAATATCCTAGAATGAGCTGTGGTAATTAACACTTATTGACTGAGACCGAGGGAAGCAGTATGTTATGTGGACCAGAGACTGTCGATGTTTCCCGAGGCGATGCCGAGGGAAACATCGACAGTCGATAGTATTAAGTATAGTATTAGTAGTATTAGTAGATAGTATTAAGTAAGTAAGTATAGTATTAGTAGATAGTATTAAGTAATTAAGTATTAAGTATAGTATTAGTAGATAGTATTAAGTAAGTAAGTAATAAGTATTTTATTATATACTGAGTGTCAAAAGAGAAGAAAAGTACCACAAATCAATCAAACATGTATAAAAAGGATTACCTTTTACCTGACATGGCTCCGTGAGGCTCTGTGAATTTGTTGTTTACTGGTGAATAAAAGTAATGTCCACCGCTTGGCTACGTTGCCAGGGAGACAGTAGAATTTCTCCACTATCACGTGATACGTTCTTAACCAATAAGAAACAGGAATAAATGAACTTTGACACTCAGTATATAATAATTTATTTTGACCTACGCTAGATCCGCCACTGTGTGAGTGGTTCGTTCTAACAATCAAAAACAATAAACCTTGTCTGTGGCAAATGTTTAGAACTTTTGTGCTTCGCTGTGATTGGTCAATTTTACGAATTCTGAAATCGACAAAGAAACATGAACGACAAAGTGAACGTGTAACACTTGTGTCTATTTATACCAATATTTTTCTACTCTACCACAATTAATACATGGTTTATTAAGCTTATCGGGGGAAAAGATCTTCAAAGTTACACCCATATCGATTTAAGCGAAATACGTACGTTATTTAATGCATAAAATGTCGATATTGAAGCAGCAATTTGTAATTCTTCGTGGCGCCACTGACATCAGTTGGCAACATGAGGTAGTGTATTACACTACTTTTTTTATCTTAGGCGTCGTTTTTTTGTCTGAATTTCTATCCTATTCGGTGGATACCTTTTTGAAGACTATTGACTGTTAACTATATGGACTACAGTGGCTGGACTTGAACAAAATAGGTACAAAACGAACAATGGGTGTATTAAATATTTGCCACAGACCGGATAAACTAATAATAGAAATCGGTTTTCTAAAGAATAAATCACAAACAGATGAGTTTTTACCTTTAATAGCTGAACTTTGAGAACCATGTCAGACTACTATATTTTATGATACTCGCAGTCTTGCTTCATATTAGTTCCTTTTTTCTGTGTCGTTTAAGCCGAATTAGTAATTTCCATTGATAAATAACTGTTGCCGACTGACTATTGCATTGTACACTAGATGTATTTATATTATACGGTAAAGTTTTTTACTAATTACACAGCAACACAAATAGAATGCTGAAACCATTGCGGGTAGCAACATTGTTGAAAATAAATATTAATTTAAACTTCGAAAATCAAATTGTGGAATATTGAAGCAGCCACTGTAGGTAAATGTTGAAATCTGGCGCAATAATGCAGCCTCGGCTCGTATCGATGCAACCAAGTCGCTGCTAGTATTGTTAATAAGCGATACTGCTCCTACAATGAGGAGAGAGCTTCCTCTTCTTGACAAAATCTTTGCCATTCTTTCAAATAATTTTATTACAATGTAAATTTTAAATGGAAAAAATATAATAAAGTGTGGCCAAAAAATAAATTTGAATCGATTGCTCAGTTTGGGTAGCAAATCACAAATTGAAGTTTGCAATGTTCTTTTCGAAGACGAATGGAATGGACGTTGGACATGCGATTGCTTAGGAAGTGATTGCTTAGGAAGTTAAAAAACCAGGACGCCTTCTAAAAGCCTCTTCGCCTGCCGAGAAGAAAAATGGGCTCAACGCGGTCTACTGCTCCGTTCACTAACGCCCTAAAGGTTATGCCATTGTACAGTGCTAAAGATTTCTGACACCCTGAGTTAAACAGTAATGTATCTTTCATCTTTGATACTAATGTGGCACAAGATTGGTTAGATTACTGCCTCCTGGCTGGAAAAACCTCTCGCTTCCGTATACTTTGGCAAAGGATTCCCTAATTGCCCTATAATAAACAATTATTGGATGAGGTTTTTCTGATATGCGGAATTATCAATGTCGAGATAAGAGGTATCAGCCGAGCCGAAGGCGAGGCAGATAACCCTTACCGAGACATTGATAATTTTGCATATCACAAAAACCGAATCCGATAATTGTTTTATTATACATTGTAACGAAAGAATAGATTTATTAGGAAAACGACAATGTTGTTGCCACGCCAACCATTGATGCCAACGAATACTGCATACTGTAATAATCCGCACCGTAGGCTCAACATGCAAATAACTCAGTTATCTGCTAGCAAATAACTGAGTTATCTGCAGATTGTGTGATAGTCGCATTTATCTGTGTACAACTGATCATGACCAATCACAACGCATAAAACAACTGCAATGTATAATAATACTTGATAATACTTGTAGCTCCGACACTTCGTCAGGCTGTGATAATTCGAATGGCATTCCATTTAATATCCGTATTCCGTGATTCCATGGCGCTGAAATGATTTTGCCATTATTTAATTTCAGGTGGTACATATCAAACCAATTATACGGTTTTTAACTAACAGCGATTACTAGTCCGGAGCAGAAAAAATGTTTTAAAAGTGATAAACGTTGAGCCTTCTCTCACGTGAAACATTGGGTTTCGGTGGGGTGCGGTCATAGGGTGGCTCATGCCTCTGGAAGCATACCCCTAGAACTGCTTCCTCTCGAATCTGACCCGCCCCCACTTTTTGACAACGGATTGTCGTCCTCAAAATTTTAAAACACTGAAATTCATCATAATCTTTCACCAACAAAACGACCTAGTTGCTCTCCATATTCTGAGATTCGGGATTATATTCAGGAAAGAGTCAAAGATGACAACGCTTACCAAATCAACGCCGTGTGTAATCATGTTTCGAATTGTTTAGCTATGTTTAACAATTTTTTATGGCAAGACCTTTGCAAGAAGGAAAGTCGAAGTGTGCAAGATTAATAACTGTTGTCTTTTTGACTTTCCGTGGGCCGTTCCTTCTTGATTGAGCTTGATTGATATGCCATTATGTTCAGTGTCCTTGATATAGGAGTCAATTATATATGGCCTTGGGTTTAATTCCCAAACACTGAATGGCATTCTTTAGTTCTTTCAACTAACGAGAAAACATTGCCACAGGATGGACTGGGTTATCGATAACTTTGCTTAAACGACAGACAAACACATAGTATATTCAGTAAGCCTTGACTCAAAACTCCGCAATTCAGTTTGTGTCAACGAGAAAGCTTGACCTTCACCGTTTGCATATAACCGTGCATTTTATACATCACAAGTAAACTAAGTGCCTCGCAGTTGTCTTAACAGCTGTTAAGGCTTACAGCATACACTGTGTTTGTCAAATTGGTTACAGGCGTGACATAGTGTCGATTAGGCAGTGATAGAGCAGTGCCATCCATGTTGTAATTACTCTGTTAGCTCTTCTGAGTCACCTCTGCGATTCAGTTTGTATGAAGTATGAACATTGCGTTTCTCTATCGTTGTTTAGCGTGTTGAGAAGATGATTACTGGCGTGACATAGCATAAAGTGATAACGCAGTGCTATCTTGTTGCAATATTATCTCATTAGTTGAAAGAGCTAAAGACTGCCATTCAGTGTTTGGGAATTAAACCCAAGGCCATATATAAATGACTCCTATATCAAGGACACTAAGCGTAATGGCATATCAAGCTCGATCACGAAGGAAACGGCCAACGGAAAGTCAACAAAGACAACAGTTATTAATTTTCCGCTTTCTCTCGACTTTCCTTCTTGCAAAGACTTCGCTATAAATATCGTTAAACATAACTAAACAACTTCAAACATGACCAGAAAGCGTTGATTTAGTTAGCGTTGTCGTCTTTATTCCCGAAAGAAAACCCTTGTTTTAAAAGGCTTTAAAGTGTTTGCGCAACTTTGCCATCCATGCTTGTACCGTAAGCTTTGGGAAGACGTCCGCCATATATATTTGGCACAGTGTAGTGGTCCACTACACTGCAGTTTTACAGTGTGGTGGTTTAGTGGTGCTTTGAAGTCTTCTTGTCGTTATTTCTCATCGAAGACAACTTGTCCTCTCGAACGAAGGGAAATAACGTCGAGAGGTCTTCAATGCACCAACCCTACAGGTCTGTCCCCAACAGTCAAGAGGAAGAAATTTGCTTAAATATTAGTTAAAACACCAGGCAAACAACGTTTTCCTCCTTGGCCTCGCGGTACTGCCTAGTGTTTTCCTGCACTCCACGCCCAGCTTTGATTTCAGTTTTGGATGGATCGGGGACCGACCAAGTTGAACCTCAGTTGAGCTTGAACGGTTCCCGATCCGCCCAAAATCAAAGTCAAACGATGCATGCAATTCGGAAGACAGTTACCTTTACCTCTCGGCCACGGAGGGAAAGATGTTTGACAATGAAATCACGAACGGGTCTTTTCTTCTTCATTAGCATGCAAATATTATTTTTTGCAAAAACGTCCCTTACAGGCGTTTTTTGGGCGAATTAACTAAGTAGACTAAAAGTAAAGAAGTAGAAGAAAGACCTGAGTTAGAAATAATGGCAAAAACACCTCATTTGGGTAATAAAAACTTATTTTCACCTTCGTACATAGATGATCGAACATTATACATACGGGTATTTTCTGGCATACAATGGTCATCTGACGTCATTTGGTGCTAGTTCCTCTAACACGAAGCTTCGTTAAAAATCGCTCCTCTTGCACCAAATATTTAGGCACAAAAAGTCCTCAAAGTTCCACATAAATGGCGCAGGATTCCACATAAATGGCGACGAAGACACAAAGAAGACATCTTGGGCAAATTTGAGCTAAAATCTCGATGAAATGGGGAAAAATTGAGAACGAACATATGTCGTCGTCGAGAAAATTCAAAATCAAAATGGCGTCAGTCTTCTTCTCCGAACTAAAGATACAACGAAAATTGCTTCAGTGTAGTTGGACATCAACAATATTGGATTTTTATTACACATGTAAGTATTCTCTAACTAATCTGCGTATTTATTAGTTGTTAAATGTTCTCTTGTTTAGCGAAAATTCTGTTTGCTCACCAGGTCGAAATTTTATTTTATAAATTTCATAAATTTCTGTCAAATGTACTGGTATATAAGACTGAGCTTCTATTTCTCTCTCTAGCTAAGCCTTCAGGGAATAGTTCGAAATGGAACAACGATGACTTGATTAAAACAGGACCTTTTCAAGGTAAAATAATTTTATTTTTATCTTAATTCTGGGTCATTTACCTCCATAACTGATTCAGGCTAAAATGTTGAGGCATCAATTTGGTTTGAGGTTTTTATTCCTAACCGGCATATTTTGTTTTACACTTTAGATATTCCAGAGGTATTGCGAGACTACCACGTGACAAATTCGATGCAAAAATACAATGATGTTCAACAGGATTTAGTAAACTTATTTAGGGTAAGAAAACCAAATATTAGAATACACTTAATGTCATTGTAAATTCTCTATTCTAGCCCCTATCCTCCGTCAAACTTCTTTTCTCTTAACTACCTTTTCACGTACGATCAAAATTATTTTGGCAACACAAGTAATTAATTAATCGTGCTTTTGTTTCAAACTTTCCTGTCCAGCAAGACCACACCCACTGTATGGGGATTAATAGAGCATTTATGATGATGATTATTATGATGTATCGAGCGTTGTATCGATAGTTTCTTGATTATTTTTTTATAAACTTGAGTGTAACTTACTTTTCCTCTTCTTTCGTTGTTATTTTTCTTCAAAACCTCCTCTGTCCACTGATACACTGCAATCTATACAAGGAACAGGAACTTCAGATTTCTAGTTCAAATTCAAAGGGAATTCCGAGTTAGGGTCAAGTGAGAACTTGTTACGTGCGAATATTATTAACAACTAGTTCTAATTCTTCCTGCCTTTATTTCAATTACATCTTTTATTTCCTTCTTCCCTACCTCCTTCGTGGTAACTGGAATTATCCATTCAGTTTGACAATCATATTTATATGATAAGTACAGTGAAACACTAAGTTTTATTCATTTATTTTACCACGTCATCGTCATCTAGCTATAGCAGCCTTGGCTAGTTACCCGAATCCGGTTGATTACCGATATTTTACAACTTTGACCACCCTTTCAACATTCCCTAACCGGTGTACCGTAGCCCTACGACTGTCGACAGAGCGTTGACCAACTCCTCGCATAGTGCCACGAATCTGAAGTGGGGATTAAACTCCCGATCTCAGAGTCGGCAGGTGCTTGCTTTGACGATTGCGCCACTTGGTGATTACTGCATAGGATCAAACAATCCTGGACGAGAAATTTAAATTCTATCGCGTTGTATTAATTGTGTTTCACTGTAATTTCTTTATAAAACAATTACGAAATAGTTTTCTGCCAGGAAAGCGTTATTCATGTATTTGGGGGATTGGGATTGCCCACGCGCTTGGATGTCGTTATTCTGAACAGAAAACCATTTGATATTTTATTAATTTCTTAAGGTATAAAAAAATGTAACCCAAATTGCGGGCATTCCTGGGCGTTCGTCTCCTAACGTCCGCTGTCAAATACCTTTATATCCTGTGTTTTAATAAATCCTATAAATAAAATTTATACTCTTCGACGACAAACAAATCAATATTCGACTGTTTATTTCAAAATTTTCTTCCAGTTTTTGCTTCAAAATAAAAAACAAAAAATGAAATCCGTAAATAAGAGAAAATGACGCCAAATAATTCATTCCAATTCCGGTATTTTGTTTTGCGCTTTTTTGTCATGCCTAGGTTTTGTCCCGGTATTTCGAAGTGTTGTCCATTGACTATCCTCTGTGATGTGCCACATCTATTATATAATTACTTAATCCTCCTCAATGCTTGTTAACGTAGTTTTCTTTGCTTATTCTGGAACGAGTTTTTTTAAACATTGTAATTATTTATTTTATCAAAGGACATCAAGTGAAAGCGAAAACACCAGTCAATTCATTCAACAAGATGAAAAGAACTAATATTGATCCAAGACGTGAATCACTAGTCGTGTCCATCAGAAAATGTTAAGATGAAAATAACATCGCAATGTACGGTTTGTCAAAGTGATTTACAATCATATTTCCGGAGTTTTGTTTTCAACATTCTAAAATATTGTTTTGTAACATTACGAATTTTCTCCTTATTTTATGATGGTTGACTGGATATGAGAGAGCTTGTTAACCAACTGGACCGGCGTGATGTTCTTTGAAGAGAGAATGCCAACCAGATGAAACCACGAACAGCATATAATAAAACTAGACCAATCGAAGCCACGACGATCCGAAGATAGAGTGAAAGTAAGTGATTACATTTTTAGTTAACCCATTTTAGTTAACTGCAGACCAGTTAACCCATAATTCCTTGCGTGGTTATATCTTGCATATATCAAATTACTTAATTAATACGAACTTGGATATTCGAACAGGGTAAAAAAGCAATTAGCAAACATGTTTAACATCTATATTTTTATGTATATAATTCTTTTTTAAATTGCAAATGGTCAATAAAATTTCATTACGATTTAACTCATTGACGGTAAGTTTTATAAAGTTTACGTGGTAGTGACGTTTTTAAATAGAGCTAATTATAAAACAAAATGGCAGACGTTGTGTTTCTTTTAATATTTCAGAAACTAAGCAGTGTTGTAATCCAGTAACTACAAGTCTCGTGCATTTAAGTCCGAATCCAAGGCCTGCATTATCTAGTACAGTATTCATTTTCAAGTCAAGTATCAACTATAGGCTACGTGCACACGATGTCGTTTCTGAGCGTTTTCATTCCGAATTATTTCAAAAAGCTCCCGACCTGTTGACATAATTTAATGAAAACCAGCATATACTTCGTCTGAGGACAAAAACTAAAAACTTCATATAACGAGAACTCTTATAGTTCATGTCGTTTTCATTTTGACTGCTGTGAAAATTTCCGGAAACGTTAACTCGTGTGCACATAGTCTAAGTAGGTATTCCATCCAAAGCACCCACAGAAACCCACAAGTGACACCCTACAATACACACCCACAAGTGACACCCTACAATACACGCTGTTGACCAAGAGCACAGCTATTTGAACCAATGTCCACTTCCTAAAGCGTTTTCGTCGTAGACATTCGAAAACGGAAACTATTAAAAATTCTCGTACTCTTTATAGTTATTAGAAAATTCCTTCAAAATTGTATTTGCTAAAAGTTTAATTCATTTTTTCCAAGAAAAGGAATTTTCTTTCATTACATTGTACTACGAATGTGAGTTCTTTAATATCGAGTCAACTCCGATTTGTTAAAAGTAAGCATACTAGGAAAAAATTAACACGGGTATTCCAATTGCTTTAAGAAATATATTGTATCCCTTTAAAAATTATATCTCTCTTGCACATTTTTACGTCGCTTATTTCCTAAAATATTTTATGAATAAATTGAGCTACCCGCCATCAATGAACTTATTAATTAACGTTGATTTTGGTGATGTCACAACCAGAGCTAGCCAAGTAAAACTACTATTAAACAACAAGTACATTTCGCAAATGTTGCCAATAAACTAATCACGAACCCCTTTTTGTCGCGTAAAATATCACACTACCTTCGTCATAAAGCAAAAATCACGGCCTGTTTGTACACTTTATTATGATATAGCATTTTTAAATTCTGAACGCTGATTGGCTAAGAGCCGTGTTGATATAACTCTATGTCAACACGGAAAATTTCCCGCCACTCTTCTGTTAAAGTTCTTTGTGCTATACTATATTTAAGAAATATAAAACATTTTCCGTGTTGATATACAGTTATATCAACACGAGTGGAAATTGGAAAATTTGTTTTTCCAAATTGGTTTTTCCAATTTCCACTCGTCTTGATATAACTGTATATCAACACGGAAAATGTTTTATATTTCTTAAATATAATATAGCATTTGTAAATCCTGAACGATGATTGGTTAACAGCCGTATTTACATAACTCAATGTAAACACGGAAAATTTTCCGCCACTTGTAAACACGGAAATTTTTCGTATCCTTCGGGCTTTTGACATTGCTATATTATAAACTAATATAAAACATTTTTCCGTATTGATATACAGTTATATCAACACTCGTGTAGTCGGGAAAACTCGAAATTGTATGAAAACACAATTTCTCGTTCTCTAATTCCACTCGTGTTGATATAACTATATATCAACACAGAAAATGTTTTATATTTGTTAATTTGGAAATGATTGAGTCGTAGCGTAAAGTTAATATGAATACTTCAGAAAATTGTTACCGTTAAATTTTGTTACATCTCGTTTGGTGCAAAAATCAGTCACATTTGGAACTTCGTATTTCTTTCTTGCAATAAAGTGATTTACAATTTAACTGCAATAAACGTACGGATACGATTCTTTAATTTCGAAAGGTGATGGGGTGTGAAAAAACGCAAGAGAAAAAGACCAGAATAAACGATGCTGGATGAGATGGACCCACAAATCAACAACAATCCGCAAGACAGAGAAGACACGACATTGTAATACAAAGTAGTGGTAATTTACAAGTTAGTGGAAACAAGATACTAATAATTTAGATATCAAAGAGGATTCAAGTAAATTTTATTGTTTTTCGTCGAACAAAATCATTGTTTCTGGTTGTGAAAAAAAGCAAGGAATTTAAGATTGAATTAACACTGAAAAAAATAAATCGCACTTGAAATTTTGAAGTAATGACACTTGTTTGTTTCATATTTCGGGTTCAAAACAGTAAAAAATAATAACATTTGGATTTTGGTTATTTCTAAAAGCAAAACGAAATAATGCATGCATGTCACTTGATATGTAAGATTGAACACAAAACACATTCAACTTTCAAGAAATAATACTATGCTAATTTAATGACACTAAGTTGGTTTAATGACACTAAGTTAGATTGGTTATTATTATTGTATTCTATTACCATCATTAACATATAATTTGAAAAAACGAGGTAATAAGACTCGATCGAGTTTTGATTCTAATTCCAAGAATTCCCAGGGGAATATACTGTTTCTGTATTTCTTAGTTAATTTGATTCATGCGTACCTTAAAACAATAGGATTTATTATATTTTTTTGCCTATTTTTAATTCCCAAGGGAATAGAGCAAGCTCTGTTTTCATGGTGATATGTCGATTCATGGTAGAGACGTGACTGTATAATGGTCCTCTTTGATTATAAATATAATAAGTATCTTGGTTCCTTGGAGTTTGTTTTGGTAAGCATGAACAATGGAATAATAAATCCATTGTTTGTGTGCACAAAAGCAAATTACGGAAGTGGTTTGAGAGCAACTGCGACGTACCATGCAAATGAAGGCGTTTCGGTTAAATAAGTATGAGAATCGCGGTGAAGCTTTAAAATGTTCCGATCATTAATTTGAACTATACACAGTAATAGGTATAGGGAGATTAAATTGCATGGTAACTACGGTGCAGGATTTAAATCTCTAAGCTAGACTTGAAGGAAAAAAGATTTAAACTCTTTGCATCCTCATGCTTATTTGACCCAGCCTTAGGCTTTGGTAAGTATCAGATTTATATTAACTTCGGATCAGTTTAACGTAACGAAAAGCCCATGCCCTTTCAGCTAAGGTTTAACGTTTGAAAACTCAATCAAATACTCAGTCTAAGTGGGTTTAAGTAGCTAGAGATAACGTAATTTATCTTTTTATTTTGCTTTTTTGTTTATAACGTAATTTAATAGCTAAATGTATGGACTGCGAGGGTGTGAGCCGTGTGTAAGTTGCATGGGGTTAGGCTTATTAAAGGTATTTAAATTTTTTGAAAGTATGCTTGAAAACCAAAATCTACCATCACTTCTCACAAACAGTTTGGAGTAACATCTCTACATCAACTAAATTAGTCTAGTATTATTATTCAAACTAGTATTGTGTGCAGTGGTAAGATATTAAAGACAAAAATCTGGGTCAAGTTTTGTATACTTTGCAAGGTAATTTTAAATACTAAGTCAGCTCACCTGTTTTTATATTCGAGCTTTGGTATTTTTATATTCGATGTTGTGGCCTAAAACGTCAAATTAAACCAAAATAAGCAGGCATACTTTACTGAAATTTTAATTCCTTTAATTTTCGGTTTTGGTTGGTAGTCGGGGTGGTGGTGGTGCATGTGGGTTTATCAGCTGTGAGTGACAGCGCGATGGTGAGGAAAGTGAAGGTAACGAATGGAATGCAGGAGCTTAGGACCGAGGAAGACAGCTTAGGACCGAGGAAGACAGCTTAGAACCGAGGCAGGTAGGCAGTTGGTAGGATCAGAGGGGGGCACTTGTCATTTTGGCCTTGGGAGTCAAATTTGCATGCTAAGTCACTAACATTTGTTGTTTTAATTTGTTAGGTATGCGCGGCTGCTCTGTAGGGAAGATCAACTTAGCAATTTGTATTAGCACTTGCAAGGTTGATCTTCTCTTTGCCTCGCTACCTCGGCCAGCTTTCCGAGTGCTACTTCCACCGCAATTAAGTAGAAGTACTTGTACTATATGTATTGGTACTTCTACTTATGTGGAAGTAGCACTTGGAGAGCTGGCCGGGGTAGAGGGATTTTTTTTATTCAATTTCTCAATTCCCATGGGAATTGAATTTTTAATTAAAAAGGGTCACATGTAAATTTTGTAAACAATTTATTAAAAAGAATTTGTAAAGATTACAATTTGAATAACAATAAAAAGACATTAATTACCGCAAACTGGTACGTATTTAAATAACAATAGAAGAAAACAGAGCATGGCAAATAGCATTGCGTTTAACACAAGTGAAAAGGCAATGTTAAATGAAAATTGGTCTTTTCAAGATAAATGTTTATACTCCAAGATAAATTACTTACAAAACAACTAGTAATGGATCATTTTGCGAGTTCGACAGACAAAATGCAAAACGTAACACCAAGTTGTTTCATAATAATACTAAGAAATATATGGCTCAAAGATTTAAAAAACTAGATAAAAATGCTATTTGTTTTGGATAAAAATAAGAAGAATAGTTTGTTTTTTTCACAAGTCTTTTATACAAATAGTCTTTTTACTCAAGTATTGAAAGCAATGGACTAGTTGAAATACAAGAATACAAAATCTTTTGAGCTAAGTTAGAAATGGCCAGAAATAACCTCTCAATTGCCTCGACATTTTCCTAATGTATTCTTTGGAGTTCTTTAGAAAACTTATCGAAAAAATGTATACTAAAAATCCTACGAGAAGCATTCCAGTTTTTGTCTATAGTTACAAAAGAGTTTTGAAAACAAATCATTTCCATCTTATAAGCCATATATCTACGTGACTTTTTTAACCTGACAAGACGTAATGTCTCGAATGTTTCTTTATGTCTTTTTTAACATTTTCTTTACAATTTATAAACTTAAATCAAAGTCTACGTATTTTCCAACACAATTTCAACATACTTGTTTTGCTTAGAAAAATTTTCTTTCACACGTTTAACATAAAGAACAGTTTCATCAGAAAGGAATGTTCTGCAACTTTAATTTCAAAATTCTGATTTGTCTACAACTCGGACATTTCATTTTGAAAAAGCTTAGGCAAAGGTAGGCAAATTTACTCAATTGATTAATATACTATGCAGCATGCAACACCAAAGCTATCAATTTTAACTCAATTCTTAGAATTTCCTTTCAATTCTCTGAGTTTTATTAACTAGAGTCGACATCAAGAATTTAGTAACAGCACAGTTTAGATAGAGCATTTGTGTGTAAAGCAGAAATGTAAAAAAAACCCCAAAAATTTGGATAATGTTCTTGTCAGGTTAAAAAGCTGATCTCTTTTGAAGTACGAACTTATCTTTACTTACTTGTTGAATTAAAAAAGACCTTGTTCACAAGCCATATAAACCTGTTTTCTTATATTATTATTACAATCACAAAGTGGAACTACTTGAATATAGATTTGAACTGAAACACACAAACTTCACAAAGTTAATTTCAATTGCCAAACATAAATGAACAAGCCAAAAAGGATGAAAAATGGGCAAAAGGGCAAAAGGGCATCTTGTAATTGTTGCATTAAATCAGATTCAGTAACAACTTTCAAGCCTAAACTATGGATAAAATCTGAAGAGAATTGCCTGAGTGATTTAGATGAGTTAACAACTGAAATGCCACAAATTTGATTCAAACTCAAAAGTTTTGTGATAAACATTTTTGCATGCCACAGCAAGAACCTTCACTGAGATTCTGTTATAAACTTCACTTTCAGCTATCATCAAAATTTTAAACAAACTACTTCATTGATTGTTTATTTCTAAATCTTTTATTGAGCATAAATTTCAGAAATACTGCATGCGTGTTATATAACATATACTTACTGGACAATTCATAAATTTTTGAGGGTTTTCTTGTAGTTTCATTAAGAATAATCTTGTTATCTGCTGTGGTTGGAGTTGTGTTTACATTATATTTTAATAAAAATTGCTTCAGTTCATTTGCATTCAAACCAGTTCCACTTTGCAATGCAGCAAAGCTTACTTTATGAATTATGTTGCTGGATTATTTGACCATAATATTTGTTCTAAAGTTTCATACATTATCATTGAAAATCACAAAGACTGAAAAATTAAAGATTAAAATGCATAATAACAGTTGAATTTTCACTTTCTGTGGGACAATGGACAATTCCCCTTGTGGACAAACATTTGAATTAGGAATATTCATTAGCACAACTCTTAAATTTAGTAAAATTGTTACGTTCGGTTGCAAAATATTGTAAAATGTGAAAAATATAGTCCTCTGAAGTTTTGAAATTCTGTATTCTCTTGTATTATGCACAGAAAAGTGTACTCAGAACTCAAAATGTGATTACACTTTTCCACTCAATACAATAGTTACTAAATAAAATTTGCAAACCTTGCTGGGCTATATTTTCTACATTTTACAATTGTTTGCAACCAAACTTCACCATTTTACTAAATTTAAAATGCTCTTTCCATCTGTGCTAATGAATATAAACGTTTGGCTAAAAGGGGAATGCTCCATGGTTTAAAGCTGCTGTTCCAACATCTTAGTTGTTGTCGGTTTTCGGATAACTTTGAGCAGCTAACAGAGGATAAACACAATACGTAAGACTAAAATAATTTAGTTTTTGAGGCAGCAAGTGCTTGCAAAATCATCTGCCTGACATCCATAGGGAACTAAAAATTTGTGTTGGATAACTTAAATCTCTTGAGTAATCAACCACATTTTGTATTTTGATTTCTGATTGGTTTTGTTGTTGTGTTTTATTAGTTGATTATTTTCAAAATTTTGCAACACCTGATGTTTTCTATTGACAGGTAATGGGAATTATATTAACAGAATAGATACAAGGTGTTTACAATTGTAAAAAATCACTAACAGCAGCCATAGTCAATTCGTTTTTTGTGGCAAATGCATTAGCTAAACTAAGACTAGAATTCATATGAACTTTGGGTTCCCAAGGAATTGATCCACTAACACATAACTGCCATCCACGAGTAAAGTCAATCATGGTGTTAGGCTAGCTCAAACAAGGAAGGAGGAGGATTATTTCATTATACAGGTAAAGCAATGGACAAGTTTAAAGCAGTACATAATTTAAGGATGATTCAAATTTCTTCTGATAAGAAATTGATTTTAAAAGCACTGGAGCTTGTATAACCATCTTTGTGATTTTTATGAATGTTTCAAACTTTTAAACAAATATTGAAAGTCAATTTGAGCACAAGAAATTAAAGACCTTTCTCCATACTTTCCATTCAAGACAATAGTTACTTTTTGGTGATCACAAGGATGTCAGTTGGGAATTCAAATGAAGCATTCTTAAAACTTGCAACAAATGTCTAGAAAAATATAAAAAAATGAATGTCTATGATGTTTCTTAAGCCATATGTTTAGAGATCAATTATCCATCTAGATCGAAAGAAGAAAAATGATATCTTAACTTTTTAAAATCTGTCAGTTACTGAGAGTTGGGGAATTTAGTTGATCTACAAACAAATTTCAGAGAATTCTTTAATTGAGCTATGATATGAACAAATGAGATTGTAAACAAAATACAAAAGGTAATTAAGCAAGTGGTTGTGTGAATTAAATAATAAATATGTCACTTAAATACATCAAAAAACATCCACAACCCCACACACTCTTAATAAGGGGAGGGGGTATATTCTCCTGTATAATAAACCTTACACCCTCTTTCAACTAGGGTTGTATTCCGCAACTCATCGTTTACAGAATGCACCCTACATTAACTAAATCTTCCCAAAATGGCCTTGCCTTTCTTCCAGTTGTATAAACACAAGGAACTTCTACACTAGTTGGGTCAGTAGTCATTAACAAATGGGTTCCATCTTTCAATCATGTCCTGTACTGAAACTGCATCACTCCCCCCCCCCCCCAATCAATCACAGACCAATTTTAACAGATCTTTTGCCAAAAGTCTGTTCCCATCCCATATATTGCCCCCATCACAGAACAAGTCCTGAATTGACTGAGGAAATCTATTTGTCAAAAGCCATATTTTGTAGTCCTGATTGGCTAACATTTTTCATAGGAAATGCTTGATTTTGGTACCATAAAATGTGATTGTGCTTAAACCAAGAGGCATTATTCTTAATGAAGATGTGAAATAGTTACATAATACTTGGCCAGCTTATAACCCTAACCTAATCTTTAAACCAAACCCTAACACTTACGTACCCTAAATGAGTGAACTATAAATTCAACCAAAATTTGTAGCCTTTACTTTGAAAAGCGTTAGCGATCATTCATTTTTGTAAGCATGGATACTACAAACTTTATACTCAAATATTGTAATTAATTCCCGCCCAATTTTGCAAAAATCTGTTTCTATGAGCACGCTAAGTACTTCAGTACAGGTACTAACAAAAAGTAAACTATATTACCTTAAAACAAATCTAGGATTGATGAAAATTCGAGGTGAAGTTTTGTCGCAACTCAGCGTTTTGAAAATTTAAAAAAAGTTGGGAAAATGTTCGGGCAGCGTCGGAAACCGAAGAATGCCGAAAAATACCACGTTGTATGCGTTGTTTTGCGTTGTATCACAGGCACTGACCACTGAGCTTTATTACATCTGGAGAAAGCATCGCGCCGCCATCTTTGAAGCCATTTTAATGGCGGCGATTTGCAAAATTGGTTCCCAATTGGGGTATGTACTTCATCTTATGGGACTGGAATGGATCCGTGTGACCAGTGCTAATATATACAGTAGTGATATCTGTTTAGTAGTACTGCCTAGTTTGTATTGGTGTTGGCGTTTGAAGTGTTGTTAGCGTTTGTACTGTTGTTGGCGTTTGTAGTGTTGTTGGCGTTTGTAGTGTTGTTGGCGTTTGTAGTGTTGTTGGCGTTTGTAGTGTTCTTGGCGTTTGTAGTGTTCTTGGCGTTTTTAGTATTGTTGGCGTTTGTAGTGTTGTTGGCGTTTGTAGTGTTCTTGGCGTTTGTAGTGTTCTTGGCGTTTGTAGTGTTCTTGGCGTTTGTAGTGTTCTTGGCGTTTGTAGTGTTGTTGGCGTTTGTAGTGTTGTTGGCGTTTGTAGTGTTGTTGGCGTTTGTAGTGTTGTTGGCGTTTGTAGTGTTCTTGGCGTTTGTAGTGTTCTTGGCGTTTGTAGTGTTCTTGGCGTTTGTAGTGTTCTTGGCGTTTGTAGTGTTCTTGGCGTTTGTAGTGTTCTTGGCGTTTGTACTGTTCTTGGCGTTTGTAGTGTTGTTGGCGTTTGTAGTGTTGTTGGCGTTTGTACTGTTGTTGGCGTTTGTACTGTTGTTGGCGTTTGTAGTGTTGTTGGTGTTTGTACTGTTGTTGGCGTTTGTAGTGTTGTTGGCGTTTGTAGTGTTGTTGGCGTTTGTAGTGTTCTTGGCGTTTGTAGTGTGTTGGCGTTTGTACTGTTGTTGGCGTTTGTACTGTTGTTGGCGTTTGTACTGTTGTTGGCGTTTGTAGTGTTGTTGGCGTTTGTACTGTTGTTGGCGTTTGTAGTGTTGTTGGCGTTTGTACTGTTGTTGGCGTTTGTAGTGTTCTTGGCGTTTGTAGTGTTGTTGGCGTTTGTAGTGTTCTTGGCGTTTTTAGTATTGTTGGCGTTTGTAGTGTTGTTGGCGTTTGTAGTGTTCTTGGCGTTTGTAGTGTTCTTGGCGTTTGTAGTGTTCTTGGCGTTTGTAGTGTTGTTGGCGTTTGTAGTGTTGTTGGCGTTTGTAGTGTTGTTGGCGTTTGTAGTGTTGTTGGCGTTTGTAGTGTTGTTGGCGTTTGTAGTGTTCTTGGCGTTTGTAGTGTTCTTGGCGTTTGTAGTGTTCTTGGCGTTTGTAGTGTTCTTGGCGTTTGTAGTGTTCTTGGCGTTTGTAGTGTTCTTGGCGTTTGTACTGTTCTTGGCGTTTGTAGTGTTGTTGGCGTTTGTAGTGTTGTTGGCGTTTGTACTGTTGTTGGCGTTTGTACTGTTGTTGGCGTTTGTAGTGTTGTTGGTGTTTGTACTGTTGTTGGCGTTTGTAGTGTTGTTGGCGTTTGTAGTGTTGTTGGCGTTTGTAGTGTTCTTGGCGTTTGTACTGTTGTTGGCGTTTGTACTGTTGTTGGCGTTTGTACTGTTGTTGGCGTTTGTACTGTTGTTGGCGTTTGTAGTGTTGTTGGCGTTTGTACTGTTGTTGGCGTTTGTAGTGTTGTTGGCGTTTGTACTGTTGTTGGCGTTTGTAGTGTTCTTGGCGTTTGTAGTGTTGTTGGCGTTTGTACTGTTGTTGGCGTTTGTAGTGTTCTTGGCGTTTGTAGTGTTGTTGGCGTTTGTACTGTTGTTGGCGTTTGTAGTGTTGTTGGCGTTTGTACTGTTGTTGGCGTTTGTAGTGTTCTTGGCGTTTGTAGTGTTGTTGGCGTTTGTACTGTTGTTGGCGTTTGTACTGTTGTTGGCGTTTGTAGTGTTGTTGGCGTTTGTACTGTTGTTGGCGTTTGTAGTGTTGTTGGCGTTTGTAGTGTTGTTGGCGTTTGTCCTGTTGTTGGCGTTTGTACTGTTGTTGGCGTTTGTACTGTTGTTGGCGTTTGTACTGTTGTTGGCGTTTGTACTGTTCTTGGCGTTTGTAGTGTTCTTGGCGTTTGTAGTGTTCTTGGCGTTTGTAGTGTTCTTGGCGTTTGTAGTGTTCTTGGCGTTTGTAGTGTTCTTGGCGTTTGTACTGTTCTTGGCGTTTGTAGTGTTCTTGGCGTTTGTAGTGTTGTTGGCGTTTGTACTGTTGTTGGCGTTTGTACTGTTGTTGGCGTTTGTAGTGTTGTTGGCGTTTGTAGTGTTCTTGGCGTTTGTCCTGTTGTTGGCGTTTGTACTGTTGTTGGCGTTTGTACTGTTGTTGGCGTTTGTAGTGTTGTTGGCGTTTGTACTGTTGTTGGCGTTTGTAGTGTTCTTGGCGTTTGTAGTGTTCTTAGCGTTTGTAGTGTTCTTGGCGTTTGTACTGTTCTTGGCGTTTGTAGTGTTCTTGGCGTTTGTACTGTTCTTGGCGTTTGTAGTGTTCTTGGCGTTTGTAGTGTTCTTGGCGTTTGTAGTGTTCTTGGCGTTTTTAGTATTGTTGGCGTTTGTAGTGTTGTTGGCGTTTGTAGTGTTCTTGGCGTTTGTAGTGTTCTTGGCGTTTGTAGTGTTCTTGGCGTTTGTACTGTTCTTGGCGTTTGTAGTGTTCTTGGCGTTTGTAGTGTTCTTGGCGTTTGTAGTGTTCTTGGCGTTTGTAGTGTTCTTGGCGTTTGTAGTGTTGTTGGC
Source organism: Muricea muricata (assembly GCA_963855995.1). Lineage (NCBI taxonomy): Eukaryota > Metazoa > Cnidaria > Anthozoa > Malacalcyonacea > Plexauridae > Muricea > Muricea muricata. Next base: position 55,849,466 of record OY979718.1, on the reverse strand, counting down.
GTTTTTAGTATTGTTGGCGTTTGTAGTGTTCTTGGCGTTTGTAGTGTTCTTGGCGTTTGTAGTGTTGTTGGCGTTTGTAGTGTTCTTGGCGTTTGTAGTGTTCTTGGCGTTTGTAGTGTTGTTGGCGTTTGTAGTGTTGTTGGCGTTTGTAGTGTTGTTGGCGTTTGTAGTGTTGTTGGCGTTTGTAGTGTTCTTGGCGTTTTTAGTATTGTTGGCGTTTGTAGTGTTCTTGGCGTTTGTAGTGTTCTTGGCGTTTGTAGTGTTCTTGGCGTTTGTAGTGTTCTTGGCGTTTGTAGTGTTCTTGGCGTTTGTAGTGTTCTTGGCGTTTGTAGTGTTGTTGGCGTTTGTAGTGTTGTTGGCGTTTGTAGTGTTGTTGGCGTTTGTACTGTTGTTGGCGTTTGTACTGTTCTTGGCGTTTGTAGTGTTCTTGGCGTTTGTAGTGTTCTTGGCGTTTGTAGTGTTCTTGACGTTTGTAGTGTTCTTGGCGTTTGTAGTGTTCTTGGCGTTTGTAGTGTTGTTGGCGTTTGTAGTGTTGTTGGCGTTTGTACTGTTGTTGGCGTTTGTACTGTTGTTGGCGTTTGTAGTGTTGTTGGCGTTTGTACTGTTGTTGGCGTTTGTAGTGTTGTTGGCGTTTGTACTGTTGTTGGCGTTTGTAGTGTTCTTGGCGTTTGTAGTGTTGTTGGCGTTTGTACTGTTGTTGGCGTTTGTAGTGTTCTTGGCGTTTGTAGTGTTGTTGGCGTTTGTACTGTTGTTGGCGTTTGTAGTGTTGTTGGCGTTTGTACTGTTGTTGGCGTTTGTAGTGTTCTTGGCGTTTGTAGTGTTGTTGGCGTTTGTACTGTTGTTGGCGTTTGTACTGTTGTTGGCGTTTGTAGTGTTGTTGGCGTTTGTACTGTTGTTGGCGTTTGTAGTGTTGTTGGCGTTTGTAGTGTTCATGGCGTTTGTCCTGTTGTTGGCGTTTGTACTGTTGTTGGCGTTTGTACTGTTGTTGGCGTTTGTACTGTTCTTGGCGTTTGTAGTGTTCTTGGCGTTTGTAGTGTTCTTGGCGTTTGTAGTGTTCTTGGCGTTTGTAGTGTTCTTGGCGTTTGTAGTGTTCTTGGCGTTTGTAGTGTTCTTGGCGTTTGTAGTGTTGTTGGCGTTTGTAGTGTTGTTGGCGTTTGTAGTGTTGTTGGCGTTTGTACTGTTGTTGGCGTTTGTACTGTTCTTGGCGTTTGTAGTGTTCTTGGCGTTTGTAGTGTTCTTGGCGTTTGTAGTGTTCTTGACGTTTGTAGTGTTCTTGGCGTTTGTAGTGTTCTTGGCGTTTGTAGTGTTGTTGGCGTTTGTAGTGTTGTTGGCGTTTGTACTGTTGTTGGCGTTTGTACTGTTGTTGGCGTTTGTAGTGTTGTTGGCGTTTGTACTGTTGTTGGCGTTTGTAGTGTTGTTGGCGTTTGTACTGTTGTTGGCGTTTGTAGTGTTCTTGGCGTTTGTAGTGTTGTTGGCGTTTGTACTGTTGTTGGCGTTTGTAGTGTTCTTGGCGTTTGTAGTGTTGTTGGCGTTTGTACTGTTGTTGGCGTTTGTAGTGTTCTTGGCGTTTGTAGTGTTGTTGGCGTTTGTACTGTTGTTGGCGTTTGTACTGTTGTTGGCGTTTGTAGTGTTGTTGGCGTTTGTACTGTTGTTGGCGTTTGTAGTGTTGTTGGCGTTTGTAGTGTTGATGGCGTTTGTCCTGTTGTTGGCGTTTGTACTGCTGTTGGCGTTTGTACTGTTGTTGGCGTTTGTACTGTTCTTGGCGTTTGTAGTGTTCTTGGCGTTTGTAGTGTTCTTGGCGTTTGTAGTGTTCTTGGCGTTTGTAGTGTTCTTGGCGTTTGTAGTGTTCTTGGCGTTTGTAGTGTTCTTGGCGTTTGTAGTGTTGTTGGCGTTTGTAGTGTTGTTGGCGTTTGTACTGTTGTTGGCGTTTGTAGTGTCGTTGGCGTTTGTAGTGTTGTTGGCGTTTGTAGTGTTCTTGGCGTTTGTACTGTTGCTGGCGTTTGTACTGTTGTTGGCGTTTGTAGTGTTCTTGGCGTTTGTAGTGTTCTTGGCGTTTGTAGTGTTGTTGGCGTTTGTAGTGTTCTTGGCGTTTGTAGTGTTCTTGGCGTTTGTAGTGTTCTTGGCGTTTGTAGTGTTCTTGGCGTTTTTAGTATTGTTGGCGTTTGTAGTGTTGTGGGCGTTTGTAGTGTTCTTGGCGTTTGTAGTGTTCTTGGCGTTTGTAGTGTTCTTGGCGTTTGTACTGTTCTTGGCGTTTGTAGTGTTCTTGGCGTTTGTAGTGTTCTTGGCGTTTTTAGTATTGTTGGCGTTTGTAGTGTTGTTGGCGTTTGTAGTGTTCTTGGCGTTTGTAGTGTTCTTGGCGTTTGTAGTGTTCTTGGCGTTTGTAGTGTTCTTGGCGTTTGTAGTGTTGTTGGCGTTTGTAGTGTTGTTGGCGTTTGTAGTGTTGTTGGCGTTTGTAGTGTTGTTGGCGTTTGTAATGTTCTTGGCGTTTGTAGTGTTCTTGGCGTTTGTAGTGTTCTTGGCGTTTGTAGTGTTCTTGGCGTTTGTAGTGTTCTTGGCGTTTGTAGTGTTGTTGGCGTTTGTAGTGTTCTTGGCGTTTGTACTGTTGTTGGCGTTTGTAGTGTTGTTGGCGTTTGTACTGTTGTTGGCGTTTGTACTGTTGTTGGCGTTTGTACTGTTGTTGACGTTTGTACTGTTGTTGGCGTTTGTAGCGTTCTTGGCGTTTGTAGTGTTCTTGGCGTTTGTAGTGTTGTTGGCGTTTGTACTGTTGTTGGCGTTTGTAGTGTTCTTGGCGTTTGTAGTGTTGTTGGCGTTTGTACTGTTGTTGGCGTTTGTAGTGTTGTTGGCGTTTGTACTGTTGTTGGCGTTTGTAGTGTTCTTGGCGTTTGTAGTGTTGTTGGCGTTTGTACTGTTGTTGGCGTTTGTACTGTTGTTGGCGTTTGTAGTGTTGTTGGCGTTTGTACTGTTGTTGGCGTTTGTAGTGTTGTTGGCGTTGGTAGTGTTGTTGGCGTTTGTCCTGTTGTTGGCGTTTGTACTGTTGTTGGCGTTTGTACTGTTGTTGGCGTTTGTAGTGTTGTTGGCGTTTGTACTGTTGTTGGCGTTTGTAGTGTTCTTGGCGTTTGTAGTGTTCTTGGCGTTTGTAGTGTTCTTGGCGTTTGTAGTGTTCTTGGCGTTTGTAGTGTTCTTGGCGTTTGTACTGTTCTTGGCGTTTGTAGTGTTCTTGGCGTTTGTAGTGTTCTTGGCGTTTGTAGTGTTCTTGGCGTTTTTAGTATTGTTGGCGTTTGTAGTGTTGTTGGCGTTTGTAGTGTTCTTGGCGTTTGTCCTGTTGTTGGCGTTTGTACTGTTGTTGGCGTTTGTACTGTTGTTGGCGTTTGTAGTGTTGTTGGCGTTTGTACTGTTGTTGGCGTTTGTAGTGTTCTTGGCGTTTGTAGTGTTCTTGGCGTTTGTAGTGTTCTTGGCGTTTGTAGTGTTCTTGGCGTTTGTAGTGTTCTTGGCGTTTGTAGTGTTCTTGGCGTTTGTAGTGTTCTTGGCGTTTGTACTGTTCTTGGCGTTTGTAGTGTTCTTGGCGTTTGTAGTGTTCTTGGCGTTTGTAGTGTTCTTGGCGTTTTTAGTATTGTTGGCGTTTGTAGTGTTGTTGGCGTTTGTAGTGTTCTTGGCGTTTGTAGTGTTCTTGGCGTTTGTAGTGTTCTTGGCGTTTGTACTGTTCTTGGCGTTTGTAGTGTTCTTGGCGTTTGTAGTGTTCTTGGCGTTTGTAGTGTTCTTGGCGTTTGTAGTGTTCTTGGCGTTTGTAGTGTTGTTGGCGTTTTTAGTATTGTTGGCGTTTGTAGTGTTCTTGGCGTTTGTAGTGTTCTTGGCGTTTGTAGTGTTGTTGGCGTTTGTAGTGTTCTTGGCGTTTGTAGTGTTCTTGGCGTTTGTAGTGTTGTTGGCGTTTGTAGTGTTGTTGGCGTTTGTAGTGTTGTTGGCGTTTGTAGTGTTGTTGGCGTTTGTAGTGTTCTTGGCGTTTTTAGTATTGTTGGCGTTTGTAGTGTTCTTGGCGTTTGTAGTGTTCTTGGCGTTTGTAGTGTTCTTGGCGTTTGTAGTGTTCTTGGCGTTTGTAGTGTTCTTGGCGTTTTTAGTGTTGTTGGCGTTTGTAGTGTTCTTGGCGTTTGTACTGTTGTTGGCGTTTGTAGTGTTGTTGGCGTTTGTACTGTTGTTGGCGTTTGTACTGTTGTTGGCGTTTGTACTGTTGTTGACGTTTGTACTGTTGTTGGCGTTTGTAGCGTTCTTGGCGTTTGTAGTGTTCTTGGCGTTTGTAGTGTTGTTGGCGTTTGTACTGTTGTTGGCGTTTGTAGTGTTCTTGGCGTTTGTAGTGTTGTTGGCGTTTGTACTGTTGTTGGCGTTTGTAGTGTTGTTGGCGTTTGTACTGTTGTTGGCGTTTGTAGTGTTCTTGGCGTTTGTAGTGTTGTTGGCGTTTGTACTGTTGTTGGCGTTTGTACTGTTGTTGGCGTTTGTAGTGTTGTTGGCGTTTGTACTGTTGTTGGCGTTTGTAGTGTTGTTGGCGTTGGTAGTGTTGTTGGCGTTTGTCCTGTTGTTGGCGTTTGTACTGTTGTTGGCGTTTGTACTGTTGTTGGCGTTTGTAGTGTTGTTGGCGTTTGTACTGTTGTTGGCGTTTGTAGTGTTCTTGGCGTTTGTAGTGTTCTTGGCGTTTGTAGTGTTCTTGGCGTTTGTAGTGTTCTTGGCGTTTGTAGTGTTCTTGGCGTTTGTAGTGTTCTTGGCGTTTGTAGTGTTCTTGGCGTTTGTAGTGTTCTTGGCGTTTTTAGTATTGTTGGCGTTTGTAGTGTTGTTGGCGTTTGTAGTGTTCTTGGCGTTTGTCCTGTTGTTGGCGTTTGTACTGTTGTTGGCGTTTGTACTGTTGTTGGCGTTTGTAGTGTTGTTGGCGTTTGTACTGTTGTTGGCGTTTGTAGTGTTCTTGGCGTTTGTAGTGTTCTTGGCGTTTGTAGTGTTCTTGGCGTTTGTAGTGTTCTTGGCGTTTGTAGTGTTCTTGGCGTTTGTACTGTTCTTGGCGTTTGTAGTGTTCTTGGCGTTTGTACTGTTCTTGGCGTTTGTAGTGTTCTTGGCGTTTGTAGTGTTCTTGGCGTTTGTAGTGTTCTTGGCGTTTTTAGTATTGTTGGCGTTTGTAGTGTTGTTGGCGTTTGTAGTGTTGTTGGCGTTTGTAGTGTTCTTGGCGTTTGTAGTGTTCTTGGCGTTTGTACTGTTCTTGGCGTTTGTAGTGTTCTTGGCGTTTGTAGTGTTCTTGGCGTTTGTAGTGTTCTTGGCGTTTGTAGTGTTCTTGGCGTTTGTAGTGTTGTTGGCGTTTTTAGTATTGTTGGCGTTTGTAGTGTTCTTGGCGTTTGTAGTGTTCTTGGCGTTTGTAGTGTTGTTGGCGTTTGTAGTGTTCTTGGCGTTTGTAGTGTTCTTGGCGTTTGTAGTGTTGTTGGCGTTTGTAGTGTTGTTGGCGTTTGTAGTGTTGTTGGCGTTTGTAGTGTTGTTGGCGTTTGTAGTGTTCTTGGCGTTTTTAGTATTGTTGGCGTTTGTAGTGTTCTTGGCGTTTGTAGTGTTCTTGGCGTTTGTAGTGTTGTTGGCGTTTGTAGTGTTCTTGGCGTTTGTAGTGTTGTTGGCGTTTGTAGTGTTGTTGGCGTTTGTAGTGTTGTTGGCGTTTGTAGTGTTGTTGGCGTTTGTAGTGTTGTTGGCGTTTGTACTGTTGTTGGCGTTTGTACTGTTCTTGGCGTTTGTACTGTTGTTGGCGTTTGTAGTGTTCTTGGCGTTTGTAGTGTTCTTGGCGTTTGTAGTGTTCTTGGCGTTTGTAGTGTTCTTGGCGTTTGTAGTGTTGTTGGCGTTTGTAGTGTTGTTGGCGTTTGTACTGTTGTTGGCGTTTGTACTGTTGTTGGCGTTTGTAGTGTTGTTGGCGTTTGTACTGTTGTTGGCGTTTGTAGTGTTGTTGGCGTTTGTACTGTTGTTGGCGTTTTTAGTGTTCTTGGCGTTTGTAGTGTTGTTGGCGTTTGTACTGTTGTTGGCGTTTGTAGTGTTCTTGGCGTTTGTAGTGTTGTTGGCGTTTGTACTGTTGTTGGCGTTTGTAGTGTTGTTGGCGTTTGTACTGTTGTTGGCGTTTGTAGTGTTCTTGGCGTTTGTAGTGTTGTTGGCGTTTGTACTGTTGTTGGCGTTTGTACTGTTGTTGGCGTTTGTAGTGTTGTTGGCGTTTGTACTGTTGTTGGCGTTTGTAGTGTTGTTGGCGTTTGTAGTGTTGATGGCGTTTGTCCTGTTGTTGGCGTTTGTACTGTTGTTGGCGTTTGTACTGTTGTTGGCGTTTGTACTGTTGTTGGCGTTTGTACTGTTCTTGGCGTTTGTAGTGTTCTTGGCGTTTGTAGTGTTCTTGGCGTTTGTAGTGTTCTTGGCGTTTGTAGTGTTCTTGGCGTTTGTAGTGTTCTTGGCGTTTGTAGTGTTCTTGGCGTTTGTAGTGTTCTTGGCGTTTGTAGTGTTCTTGGCGTTTGTAGTGTTCTTGGCGTTTGTAGTGTTCTTGGCGTTTGTAGTGTTGTTGGCGTTTGTAGTGTTCTTGGCGTTTGTACTGTTGTTGGCGTTTGTAGTGTTGTTGGCGTTTGTACTGTTGTTGGCGTTTGTACTGTTGTTGGCGTTTGTACTGTTGTTGACGTTTGTACTGTTGTTGGCGTTTGTAGCGTTCTTGGCGTTTGTAGTGTTCTTGGCGTTTGTAGTGTTGTTGGCGTTTGTACTGTTGTTGGCGTTTGTAGTGTTCTTGGCGTTTGTAGTGTTGTTGGCGTTTGTACTGTTGTTGGCGTTTGTAGTGTTGTTGGCGTTTGTACTGTTGTTGGCGTTTGTAGTGTTCTTGGCGTTTGTAGTGTTGTTGGCGTTTGTACTGTTGTTGGCGTTTGTACTGTTGTTGGCGTTTGTAGTGTTGTTGGCGTTTGTACTGTTGTTGGCGTTTGTAGTGTTGTTGGCGTTTGTAGTGTTGTTGGCGTTTGTCCTGTTGTTGGCGTTTGTACTGTTGTTGGCGTTTGTACTGTTGTTGGCGTTTGTAGTGTTGTTGGCGTTTGTAGTGTTGTTGGCGTTTGTAGTGTTCTTGGCGTTTGTAGTGTTCTTGGCGTTTGTAGTGTTGTTGGCGTTTGTAGTGTTGTTGGCGTTTGTAGTGTTGTTGGCGTTTGTAGTGTTGTTGGCGTTTGTAGTGTTCTTGGCGTTTTTAGTATTGTTGGCGTTTGTAGTGTTCTTGGCGTTTGTAGTGTTCTTGGCGTTTGTAGTGTTCTTGGCGTTTGTAGTGTTCTTGGCGTTTGTAGTGTTCTTGGCGTTTGTAGTGTTGTTGGCGTTTGTAGTGTTCTTGGCGTTTGTACTGTTGTTGGCGTTTGTAGTGTTGTTGGCGTTTGTACTGTTGTTGGCGTTTGTACTGTTGTTGGCGTTTGTACTGTTGTTGACGTTTGTACTGTTGTTGGCGTTTGTAGCGTTCTTGGCGTTTGTAGTGTTCTTGGCGTTTGTAGTGTTGTTGGCGTTTGTACTGTTGTTGGCGTTTGTAGTGTTCTTGGCGTTTGTAGTGTTGTTGGCGTTTGTAGTGTTCTTGGCGTTTGTACTGTTGTTGGCGTTTGTAGTGTTGTTGGCGTTTGTACTGTTGTTGGCGTTTGTACTGTTGTTGGCGTTTGTACTGTTGTTGACGTTTGTACTGTTGTTGGCGTTTGTAGCGTTCTTGGCGTTTGTAGTGTTCTTGGCGTTTGTAGTGTTGTTGGCGTTTGTACTGTTGTTGGCGTTTGTAGTGTTCTTGGCGTTTGTAGTGTTGTTGGCGTTTGTACTGTTGTTGGCGTTTGTAGTGTTGTTGGCGTTTGTACTGTTGTTGGCGTTTGTAGTGTTCTTGGCGTTTGTAGTGTTGTTGGCGTTTGTACTGTTGTTGGCGTTTGTACTGTTGTTGGCGTTTGTAGTGTTGTTGGCGTTTGTACTGTTGTTGGCGTTTGTAGTGTTGTTGGCGTTGGTAGTGTTGTTGGCGTTTGTCCTGTTGTTGGCGTTTGTACTGTTGTTGGCGTTTGTACTGTTGTTGGCGTTTGTAGTGTTGTTGGCGTTTGTACTGTTGTTGGCGTTTGTAGTGTTCTTGGCGTTTGTAGTGTTCTTGGCGTTTGTAGTGTTCTTGGCGTTTGTAGTGTTCTTGGCGTTTGTAGTGTTCTTGGCGTTTGTACTGTTCTTGGCGTTTGTAGTGTTCTTGGCGTTTGTAGTGTTCTTGGCGTTTGTAGTGTTCTTGGCGTTTTTAGTATTGTTGGCGTTTGTAGTGTTGTTGGCGTTTGTAGTGTTCTTGGCGTTTGTCCTGTTGTTGGCGTTTGTACTGTTGTTGGCGTTTGTACTGTTGTTGGCGTTTGTAGTGTTGTTGGCGTTTGTACTGTTGTTGGCGTTTGTAGTGTTCTTGGCGTTTGTAGTGTTCTTGGCGTTTGTAGTGTTCTTGGCGTTTGTAGTGTTCTTGGCGTTTGTAGTGTTCTTGGCGTTTGTACTGTTCTTGGCGTTTGTAGTGTTCTTGGCGTTTGTACTGTTCTTGGCGTTTGTAGTGTTCTTGGCGTTTGTAGTGTTCTTGGCGTTTGTAGTGTTCTTGGCGTTTTTAGTATTGTTGGCGTTTGTAGTGTTGTTGGCGTTTGTAGTGTTCTTGGCGTTTGTAGTGTTCTTGGCGTTTGTAGTGTTCTTGGCGTTTGTACTGTTCTTGGCGTTTGTAGTGTTCTTGGCGTTTGTAGTGTTCTTGGCGTTTGTAGTGTTCTTGGCGTTTGTAGTGTTCTTGGCGTTTGTAGTGTTGTTGGCGTTTTTAGTATTGTTGGCGTTTGTAGTGTTCTTGGCGTTTGTAGTGTTCTTGGCGTTTGTAGTGTTGTTGGCGTTTGTAGTGTTCTTGGCGTTTGTAGTGTTCTTGGCGTTTGTAGTGTTGTTGGCGTTTGTAGTGTTGTTGGCGTTTGTAGTGTTGTTGGCGTTTGTAGTGTTGTTGGCGTTTGTAGTGTTCTTGGCGTTTTTAGTATTGTTGGCGTTTGTAGTGTTCTTGGCGTTTGTAGTGTTCTTGGCGTTTGTAGTGTTGTTGGCGTTTGTAGTGTTCTTGGCGTTTGTAGTGTTGTTGGCGTTTGTAGTGTTGTTGGCGTTTGTAGTGTTGTTGGCGTTTGTAGTGTTGTTGGCGTTTGTAGTGTTGTTGGCGTTTGTACTGTTGTTGGCGTTTGTACTGTTCTTGGCGTTTGTACTGTTGTTGGCGTTTGTAGTGTTCTTGGCGTTTGTAGTGTTCTTGGCGTTTGTAGTGTTCTTGGCGTTTGTAGTGTTCTTGGCGTTTGTAGTGTTGTTGGCGTTTGTAGTGTTGTTGGCGTTTGTACTGTTGTTGGCGTTTGTACTGTTGTTGGCGTTTGTAGTGTTGTTGGCGTTTGTACTGTTGTTGGCGTTTGTAGTGTTGTTGGCGTTTGTACTGTTGTTGGCGTTTTTAGTGTTCTTGGCGTTTGTAGTGTTGTTGGCGTTTGTACTGTTGTTGGCGTTTGTAGTGTTCTTGGCGTTTGTAGTGTTGTTGGCGTTTGTACTGTTGTTGGCGTTTGTAGTGTTGTTGGCGTTTGTACTGTTGTTGGCGTTTGTAGTGTTCTTGGCGTTTGTAGTGTTGTTGGCGTTTGTACTGTTGTTGGCGTTTGTACTGTTGTTGGCGTTTGTAGTGTTGTTGGCGTTTGTACTGTTGTTGGCGTTTGTAGTGTTGTTGGCGTTTGTAGTGTTGATGGCGTTTGTCCTGTTGTTGGCGTTTGTACTGTTGTTGGCGTTTGTACTGTTGTTGGCGTTTGTACTGTTGTTGGCGTTTGTACTGTTCTTGGCGTTTGTAGTGTTCTTGGCGTTTGTAGTGTTCTTGGCGTTTGTAGTGTTCTTGGCGTTTGTAGTGTTCTTGGCGTTTGTAGTGTTCTTGGCGTTTGTAGTGTTCTTGGCGTTTGTAGTGTTCTTGGCGTTTGTAGTGTTCTTGGCGTTTGTAGTGTTCTTGGCGTTTGTAGTGTTCTTGGCGTTTGTAGTGTTGTTGGCGTTTGTAGTGTTCTTGGCGTTTGTACTGTTGTTGGCGTTTGTAGTGTTGTTGGCGTTTGTACTGTTGTTGGCGTTTGTACTGTTGTTGGCGTTTGTACTGTTGTTGACGTTTGTACTGTTGTTGGCGTTTGTAGTGTTCTTGGCGTTTGTAGTGTTGTTGGCGTTTGTACTGTTGTTGGCGTTTGTAGTGTTCTTGGCGTTTGTAGTGTTGTTGGCGTTTGTACTGTTGTTGGCGTTTGTAGTGTTCTTGGCGTTTGTAGTGTTGTTGGCGTTTGTACTGTTGTTGGCGTTTGTACTGTTGTTGGCGTTTGTAGTGTTGTTGGCGTTTGTACTGTTGTTGGCGTTTGTAGTGTTGTTGGCGTTGGTAGTGTTGTTGGCGTTTGTCCTGTTGTTGGCGTTTGTACTGTTGTTGGCGTTTGTACTGTTGTTGGCGTTTGTAGTGTTGTTGGCGTTTGTACTGTTGTTGGCGTTTGTAGTGTTCTTGGCGTTTGTAGTGTTCTTGGCGTTTGTAGTGTTCTTGGCGTTTGTAGTGTTCTTGGCGTTTGTAGTGTTCTTGGCGTTTGTACTGTTCTTGGCGTTTGTAGTGTTCTTGGCGTTTGTAGTGTTCTTGGCGTTTGTAGTGTTCTTGGCGTTTTTAGTATTGTTGGCGTTTGTAGTGTTGTTGGCGTTTGTAGTGTTCTTGGCGTTTGTCCTGTTGTTGGCGTTTGTACTGTTGTTGGCGTTTGTACTGTTGTTGGCGTTTGTAGTGTTGTTGGCGTTTGTACTGTTGTTGGCGTTTGTAGTGTTCTTGGCGTTTGTAGTGTTCTTGGCGTTTGTAGTGTTCTTGGCGTTTGTAGTGTTCTTGGCGTTTGTAGTGTTCTTGGCGTTTGTACTGTTCTTGGCGTTTGTAGTGTTCTTGGCGTTTGTACTGTTCTTGGCGTTTGTAGTGTTCTTGGCGTTTGTAGTGTTCTTGGCGTTTGTAGTGTTCTTGGCGTTTTTAGTATTGTTGGCGTTTGTAGTGTTGTTGGCGTTTGTAGTGTTCTTGGCGTTTGTAGTGTTCTTGGCGTTTGTAGTGTTCTTGGCGTTTGTACTGTTCTTGGCGTTTGTAGTGTTCTTGGCGTTTGTAGTGTTCTTGGCGTTTGTAGTGTTCTTGGCGTTTGTAGTGTTCTTGGCGTTTGTAGTGTTGTTGGCGTTTTTAGTATTGTTGGCGTTTGTAGTGTTCTTGGCGTTTGTAGTGTTCTTGGCGTTTGTAGTGTTGTTGGCGTTTGTAGTGTTCTTGGCGTTTGTAGTGTTCTTGGCGTTTGTAGTGTTGTTGGCGTTTGTAGTGTTGTTGGCGTTTGTAGTGTTGTTGGCGTTTGTAGTGTTGTTGGCGTTTGTAGTGTTCTTGGCGTTTTTAGTATTGTTGGCGTTTGTAGTGTTCTTGGCGTTTGTAGTGTTCTTGGCGTTTGTAGTGTTGTTGGCGTTTGTAGTGTTCTTGGCGTTTGTAGTGTTGTTGGCGTTTGTAGTGTTGTTGGCGTTTGTAGTGTTGTTGGCGTTTGTAGTGTTGTTGGCGTTTGTAGTGTTGTTGGCGTTTGTAGTGTTGTTGGCGTTTGTACTGTTCTTGGCGTTTGTACTGTTGTTGGCGTTTGTAGTGTTCTTGGCGTTTGTAGTGTTCTTGGCGTTTGTAGTGTTCTTGGCGTTTGTAGTGTTCTTGGCGTTTGTAGTGTTGTTGGCGTTTGTAGTGTTGTTGGCGTTTGTACTGTTGTTGGCGTTTGTACTGTTGTTGGCGTTTGTAGTGTTGTTGGCGTTTGTACTGTTGTTGGCGTTTGTAGTGTTGTTGGCGTTTGTACTGTTGTTGGCGTTTTTAGTGTTCTTGGCGTTTGTAGTGTTGTTGGCGTTTGTACTGTTGTTGGCGTTTGTAGTGTTCTTGGCGTTTGTAGTGTTGTTGGCGTTTGTACTGTTGTTGGCGTTTGTAGTGTTGTTGGCGTTTGTACTGTTGTTGGCGTTTGTAGTGTTCTTGGCGTTTGTAGTGTTGTTGGCGTTTGTAGTGTTGTTGGCGTTTGTAGTGTTGTTGGCGTTTGTAGTGTTGTTGGCGTTTGTACTGTTGTTGGCGTTTGTAGTGTTGTTGGCGTTTGTAGTGTTGATGGCGTTTGTCCTGTTGTTGGCGTTTGTACTGTTGTTGGCGTTTGTACTGTTGTTGGCGTTTGTACTGTTGTTGGCGTTTGTACTGTTCTTGGCGTTTGTAGTGTTCTTGGCGTTTGTAGTGTTCTTGGCGTTTGTAGTGTTCTTGGCGTTTGTAGTGTTCTTGGCGTTTGTAGTGTTCTTGGCGTTTGTAGTGTTCTTGGCGTTTGTAGTGTTCTTGGCGTTTGTAGTGTTCTTGGCGTTTGTAGTGTTCTTGGCGTTTGTAGTGTTCTTGGCGTTTGTAGTGTTGTTGGCGTTTGTAGTGTTCTTGGCGTTTGTACTGTTGTTGGCGTTTGTAGTGTTGTTGGCGTTTGTACTGTTGTTGGCGTTTGTACTGTTGTTGGCGTTTGTACTGTTGTTGACGTTTGTACTGTTGTTGGCGTTTGTAGTGTTCTTGGCGTTTGTAGTGTTGTTGGCGTTTGTACTGTTGTTGGCGTTTGTAGTGTTCTTGGCGTTTGTAGTGTTGTTGGCGTTTGTACTGTTGTTGGCGTTTGTAGTGTTGTTGGCGTTTGTACTGTTGTTGGCGTTTGTAGTGTTCTTGGCGTTTGTAGTGTTGTTGGCGTTTGTACTGTTGTTGGCGTTTGTACTGTTGTTGGCGTTTGTAGTGTTGTTGGCGTTTGTACTGTTGTTGGCGTTTGTAGTGTTGTTGGCGTTTGTAGTGTTGTTGGCGTTTGTCCTGTTGTTGGCGTTTGTACTGTTGTTGGCGTTTGTACTGTTGTTGGCGTTTGTAGTGTTGTTGGCGTTTGTACTGTTGTTGGCGTTTGTAGTGTTCTTGGCGTTTGTAGTGTTCTTGGCGTTTGTAGTGTTCTTGGCGTTTGTAGTGTTCTTGGCGTTTGTAGTGTTCTTGGCGTTTGTACTGTTCTTGGCGTTTGTAGTGTTCTTGGCGTTTGTAGTGTTCTTGGCGTTTGTAGTGTTCTTGGCGTTTTTAGTATTGTTGGCGTTTGTAGTGTTGTTGGCGTTTGTAGTGTTCTTGGCGTTTGTCCTGTTGTTGGCGTTTGTACTGTTGTTGGCGTTTGTGCTGTTGTTGGCGTTTGTAGTGTTGTTGGCGTTTGTACTGTTGTTGGCGTTTGTAGTGTTCTTGGCGTTTGTAGTGTTCTTGGCGTTTGTAGTGTTCTTGGCGTTTGTAGTGTTCTTGGCGTTTGTACTGTTCTTGGCGTTTGTAGTGTTCTTGGCGTTTGTACTGTTCTTGGCGTTTGTAGTGTTCTTGGCGTTTTTAGTATTGTTGGCGTTTGTAGTGTTCTTGGCGTTTGTAGTGTTCTTGGCGTTTGTAGTGTTCTTGGCGTTTGTAGTGTTCTTGGCGTTTGTAGTGTTGTTGGCGTTTGTAGTGGTGTTGGCGTTTGTAGTGTTGTTGGCGTTTGTAGTGTTGTTGGCGTTTGTAGTGTTGTTGGCGTTTGTAGTGTTCTTGGCGTTTGTAGTGTTCTTGGCGTTTGTAGTGTTGTTGGCGTTTGTAGTGTTGTTGGCGTTTGTAGTGTTGTTGGCGTTTGTACTGTTGTTGCGTTTGTACTGTGTTGGCGTTTGTAGTGTTGGTGGCGTTTGTACTTTGTGGTGTTTTGTTGAATTTCCGGCTTGGAAGCATAAATACTGCGAAGGAAAGCCGATACTAAGCCGAAGCAAACCGAGGTGTAACTTGGCATAAAATGTTGGTAGTTGTAGCTTTTCAAGTTTTTAAGCTAACAAAATGATTTGTTTGGGAAATTGTGTTGGTATCCGTTTAGAATGGTTTTCATATTTGCATGAAATGGTAAGGATGTTTGGCCGTGTGTGTGTGAACAGAACCGCAGAACCATGGTCACCCGTGTGTGTTTCCTATAGCGCGCATTATGTATATCTACGATCGAACAGCGTACGAAGATCTCAGGCAATGTCTTTCCAAACATAGTTTGGAATCCCCTAGTTCAGTTTCCTCAATTTGCAACATGCATAAATAGATGTGTAGACAACATCTATAAATAGATGTGTAGCTGATAACTGCGAAGAAGAGATCTTGGCAGGATCTTTGAAACAAAGCCTTAATATCACTGCCTCGTCCCCAGTCGCTTTTTATTTTAGTACTTTTCAAAGTACGTTTAAGTTTAACACAGTTATGTATATAGCTCAAAGTTGTTTAATACAGTAATGTATATAGCTCAGCAGCTCAAAGTACTTGGGGATGATGGGCTCTATATCTATACTGTATGCGTATCAAATTATATATTGCCCTTATTAAGAACCTGCGGAGGAGGCAGTTAATATCATGTAATAGTGGTTAATAACCAATTGATTCAAGGAATGAACGCAAAAGATGATCCTTAACAGGAGCGGAGCCTAAAATAAGAATAAAAAGGCGTTTTCCGTAACTTCACATCCAGATCTTGTTTGTTGTGGACGTTATGCATAAAACGTGTCTGGACTGGTTATCCTAAGCAACAGGAATCTACGCATTGTTATTCTAGTACTCGCAAAAAGTGGAAACTGAAAGCTAAGTTTTTCGAAGATAACTTTGGATACTTGATTTGATAATCATTATTAATATTAGCTAAAATGTAATTTATTGGCCAGGTGTAATGATGTTATATTTCTAGCATTATCTCGTGATTAAGACTTCATCTATATTAGATTTATACATGGCTTTTTCACAAGAAATCTAAATTGGAAAAACAATTTCAAATTTATTTCTTTTTAAAAGTTATATTACAGTTTTTAGATTACTGTTTCAATTTTTAGGTAACATCATGCCAAAAAGAGCCCCCAAAGGGGCTAACCCAACTAAATACGCAACCATTTAAGTACTAAACCCTGTGTTAACAGTGAGTTCTAGCTGGGAACTTACAGGTATTTTAAGGAGAGTTTCCCTGTGTGGAAGCCAGTTTTAACGAAACAAAACACTATCGTGACGCACTACTGTCACTTGATTTCTTACATCAGTGTACATTATTACATGAACTGCCATTGACTGCGCTATGACACAAGCATAAATGCAAAACAAAGGTCAACAATCAACATGGCTAGCGGTTTAAACTTCAGTTAGCTAGCGTTTACCCTGCAGGATTTTATAGATCTAATTTGGCGAAGTAATTTTGAATACATTTCATATAAATCAAGAAAAATCTGTCGGCTAGCTGATAGGCCAACACATACCGTGAACATTTAATTTAATCTGACGGTTGTGTGTCGATTCAGACTTGACTGAAATTTACGACATCACGCGAAACCCAAGAATACAATCAATTCTTTATTAATTCGGCGCAAGTAAATGCGGCTTTAAACCGGGCTTATATGTAGGTTGATCTTTATTTCGTTGATCTATATTACCTTATATTTATTCCCCTTGTTTTTTTTTACTTGCACGCAGTGGCGTAGCTAGCGTCGATAATTGGCCGAGTATTCATATATTTGTGTTCACAGAGGGGCGAGTATTCATATATTTGTGTTGACAAACCTTATCAACAATGGATTTCAAAAGAAATTAATGATGCAGAGCACGATATATGAATATTCGCTTCTCCAATTATCGACACCGGCTACGCCACTGCTCGCACTTATTCTAGTGTCAGGAACAGGCTCTACAGTCACTGAAGTGAATGCCAAGTTCTCAATCATCAATACTGCGCGGTTTACGTTGTCGTTTTCCATCTACCTTTTCGTTGGCAGATAAGCTATCTTTAAGACTGTCAAAGGGTGTTTTTCTTTTTTTTTGGTTACTTGATGATGTGGCCTTGTCACCTGACTTCCCGATTGGAGGTATTTCTTGATCGTTTAGCTGGAGTGGCTTATTCAGTGGCAATTCTTTTTGTTGGTCAATTGATGATGTGCCCTTGTCACCCGACTTTGTGACTACATGTATCTCCTGATCTTTTAGCTGGAGTGGCTTATCAACTGGTAATTCGTTTTGTTGGTCATTTGACGATGTGCCCTTGTCACCTGACTTCGTGATTGGGGGCATTTCTTGATCTTTTAGCTGGAGAGGCTGGTTTTCGGGCAATTTGTTTTGTTGTTCATTTGATGATGTACCCTTGTCATCTGACTTCGTGATTAGATGGATCTCTTCATCTTTTAGCTGGGGTGGCTGGTTTTCATCATCGACATTCATGGCCATTTTACTTATCTCCTCGCATTCGTCTGTCATATCGTTCTCTTCTGGCTGCCATGTCAAATCTGGAATAACTTGTAAAAGACAAAAGAATTGTTAATTGCCAAAGATTTGTGTTAAGGTGTTAGAACGTTTTAATTTCTGGTAAATGTTTATTATTTGACCGAATTAAACTAAACAAATCTAACATGGGTACATTTAGAAGTCCTTTACCTTCACAAAGTGATCGTTGCATCTTCTTAGAGAAGGCAGCAATCTTCACAGCAACACAGCGAACGTTTTTGCTTTTACCATCCTTCTGCATCATATCTCTAGTGCATGACAATGTGCACAAATCTCTATGGCATGATAGATGGGCAAAGAGTTCGCTCTTTGTTAAAGGAACTTTTCCCGGGATTTCATTCCATCGAATGGCTACGGCCGGAACGTGACCAAGCGTTGTACTTCGGACAAAGGCAGCTATCTACCAAACAATAAATAGAGATAATCAATACTACATATATACTAACTGAAAACTTCAAAAACGTTAAACGTATCTATTTTAGGATCGGAGTAGAGAGGATAAAAACGTAATAAAATTTTGACAGGGTGTGCAAGTTGACAAATGTACATACGGGTGGGCTGCGGAAGCATCTGAAAAGTGCTGGCAGGGGGGGGGGGCATGGCCTAAAAAGGGTACCTGCCAGGACAGGCTGTACCTACATTTTTTGTTTTTAGATCCCCGCCCAGTACGGCAGGTCCTCTACGCAGATACTCGTATAGATCATGATATTTTTTATTCTTTATTTTGTCGCAATAGCAATGGCAACAAAAGATAATTCATAAGCTACAATGTAAAGGCATCGTATCATAAAATGATGTGGTATTTTTTAAATAATATAATTTTAAAAGGTCATTACTGTATATTTATTTAATGCAACAAACGTGTACTTAACATTGCAACAAAGTATAAAATTATTGACTATTGAGTATCAAAAAGGGCAAATTTTCTTGTTTTCAAAACGTAGGGCACCGTGCCCCCCTGTTCCGCGGCCTCTGATGGGCGGCAAGCGAGAACACTGAGCGAGAAGGCCTAGCACAATTCTAAAACCTGCCCTTGACACTGTTTTGCCTTCCAGTAACATTGCATATTACTAATTTACATCGATGTTTTCGTGTAACCTATGAAATACAAATACTGGCAAAAATTTAGGTAAGCATTACTTTGTGTGATCCATCTCATGCTTTCAAGTTTCAAGATAAGATCAGAATAAATTTCGCTAAGCCTTCTCAAGTGGTTCAAGCCACCTCAGTTATTCGAGAAGGCCTGAAAAAGTGCAACTACATTCATGCAGTGTTACACGATTGCAGTCAGAATGGATTATGGAAAAAAAATAAAAGTGGCATATTATGACGTTTTACTGATGACAGATATCAAAGGAAACCGAGTTAGACGGTTTTTTAAAACAAACCAAACATATTTTGAACTAACGTTTTCACTCTAGGTAATCAAAAATACACGAAAGGTGTAGGTTTTTTCACGTTCTGGAACGATCAAGCCAAATTCGCCGTTTTGAGAAAGTCCTTCATCGGAAAATTAGAAGTAGGAGGTCACTGAAAAAAACGCCAGTTTTTATACTTGTTAATGCAAAAACATCTGCCAAGTTTTTAAAAGTTGCATGACACATTGACACTGACCACATTCTTGGTATTAATCAATGCTCTTGCTACATTTAATGTTCACCTGTTTTTGCTGACATTGATTGTGTTTCTTTTCCTTGTTTTTCCCCTATATTGTCCGGCGTATTTGTCCTGTTTGTCGCGTATTATACTTTTATATTTGCTTTGATTAAATTCAACTGACTGGCTTTTATTTTGTTACGTGATGATTTTGTTTTAACTCGTATAAAACACGTGTATTTTTCCCGACCCCACACTAATTACTAGGGCCTTTTCTCTTATTGTTTCTTGAATTCTGTTTTATCCTTTCCAGTACTAGTTGTGAAAGTACCTATATCTTCGTGGATAATCCAAAAATGCTATTTGATTCGCTACTGTTTTTCATTCTTTTAAGAGCACAGACAGTTTTCACAAGATATACATATAAGGCGAGTTACCAAGGTCTTAAACGGTTTGTTTCACGATTAACATGCGCACATAATAATTCTCGTTTTCAAAATGATTTATTTTATGCTCAACCTCATTCAATGTTTACCTCTTCTGGTTTTTTCCCGTTGCATGCATCACAAAGAGTGTTTCCTATCTGAGCAAATACATTTTCATCATTGACATTTATATTGTCATCTTTTCCAGCAGACAAACCTTGTTTGACTTTGCCCTGAACGAAAAAAAAATGCAAACAAAATTTATCAAAAATACTCCTCAAACCCATTGATAATATTGGTGCTTTCATACCACGGTGATAAATAATTGTAATTGGCACTGAGTGGAGTGCAATTTGGTCTGAAATCAAGCGCGTGATTACAAAATCGCACGACCGCGAAGCGGGAGTGCGATTTGTAATCTCAAGTTTGATTTCAGACCAAAATTGCACGACACGAAGTGCAATTACCATTATTTATTATATTCATTGTAAAATCTAAAACAAGACACACCTCCCGCCTTCCTTCCGGTTCTTCTTCGCGCGGTAGCATAGCAACAAGCGAACAAAATCGAAGGAGGTGTACAGGTATTTAACAAATGGAGAAGATAATGAACTTGTTTGTGCATAAAATCTTGGCCAAACGAATAGCAAGGTTAGTTTAAACATTCTATCAGCTTTATTCGTGATTTAAGAGGATTCAACAACGGATTTTTGAGCTAAAACATATTAAATTTATCTGGACTCACTTGTCACTGCCATATTGCATTTCGAGCTTGTACTAGTTATTCAATGTTATTCACAAAGGTTGTATTTCTGTAATGTGTAGAATCGTTTGATTTGTTTAGCAACTTAGCTAGTGTTTTATCTGTTTTTCAGTGCTTGTGTACTAGCCTTTGACTGCCTGAGAAATGTCAGAGTACATAGCAGTATAGGTGATATGAAATTTGTTTATTTTGCTCTTTTGTCACCATGATCAGATGTTTTTAAAATTTATTTGGTAAATTGAATGCATGCAGTTTGATTTGTTTTGTTGGCTAGACTCAGCAGCCATATGCAATTGTGATCTAAAAAGATGCGATTAATGAGCCATTTTTTAATCGCACCCAAAATGATGAGATTTGGGGATTAATCGCACTATTTTTGACCAATCAGAATGCTGGAAATACCATTGATTTCAAAATGAATGTACTAGACCCCAATAATTTAACTCAAATATATTTCGTGTCGGATTCGAAGTTCATAGAAAGACTGGTACCGAACTTGGCTATAATGGCATTGTAGGGTGGAATTTAAGAACAAAACAAAAGGCAAAAGTACTAAAATATGATTGGCTACTGAGGTGAAACTTTTGCTTAGTTTAGGGTAAAATTACTTGGCCCTGATTGGCTGAGACTTTAAAAACACGGCTGAAATTGAACTTTGATTTTTCTCAGTCCCATGTTACTAACTAGAGAAATTTAAGTTCATTTGAGAAACAATATAATGGCCTTGAAATTGTTTATTACCAGCATACCGAACATCTCAAACTGTACGTAAAAGCCTTCTCGTTTTTCAACACTGTTTTCTTAGTTTTATTCCTCGGTAAGGGCCTTATAATAGTGAACAACCAGTAATCACCACATGTACCTTGTTTAGGATAGCACGCTGTTTGGAAAAGTACCGAACAAGTTCCAGAACAGTTTGGGCAGTTTCGTGGGACACCTGCTCTGGTATGCCAAATTCTTCAGATTCGATTGTGTCGCGATCATTGAGAAAGTAGTGGAGTGTGTAGAACAGCACATGAATTACCCCACAAAGCCTATAAAAGAAGGTGCAAATTCTATTATAAGCATTTATCAAATTTGAATATTACACATTGCATATATACATGTTGCAATTATAGTAATGATATCCCAGAAACACTTTCCACTAACCTCGATCCCAGGGCCTTTTCTTAAATTAGGGAAGGGAAAAGGCCCTGGCATCGGCTGGTCACATAACACCCAGAATATCTGGGTGTAAGAATATGTTAATTTCTGTGGTCTCTTTGAGTGTTTGCATAAATAATAAATCAGAGAAGCTAGCAATACAGCTAGCTTTAAGGTAAATAACTTCCTATAAAAGCAACCTTCTACGGACTATAGCTGGCTCTACATCTTCAACTGTATATATGACACTACAATGCCCAATGAAAGTAATATGTTGAACCTGGTAGAGTAAGTGCTTAGTAGGTATAATACAGTTAAAACTTGTTTAGAAGATTGCTGTGTGTGAGCTGATAACATGTATAAGTTGTCCCTGTACCTTCATCAAATTCCGATAATGAAGCATACGGATATTCTACGTATATGACTTTGTACGAAGAGTGCTAAGAGTCAGCCGAATAAGTGATTTAAAGCTACATAAACAAACTAAGCAAAGGGTTTAAATGATTTAAATCTCTCTTCAGTTGTATTTTATGAATAAATTATTTACTCTTAAATTATTTAATTGCAGTTTGAATGAGCCAATGGGATTACAAAATAGACCAGCCGATGCCAGGGCCTTTTCCCTTCCCCAATTTAAGAAAAGGCCCTGGGAACGAGGTTGACTTTCTACCTGATAAAAATCTTTCTGTCCTTCGACATATTGTTTTGAATTACTATATCTTCTGCCAGTTGTCTGTTCATTTCCTCAACAATTTCATCAGAGAATGTTTCATAAATTTCTTTCGCTGGCACAGAAAATTCATATTTGGTTGGTTGATTTGAATGAGCCTCATAAATTTTTTTGTAAACATCTATAATTTTTGGAAAGAGAAATTATTTAACACAAAAGATGCACTACATACACATTTATTATATTACTTAACTTAACACACTATATATATATATATATATATATATATATATATATATATATATATATATATATATATATATATATATATATATATATATATATATATATATATATATATACATATATATATATATATATATACTATATATATATATATATATATATATATATATATATATATATATATATATATACATATATACATATATACATATATACATATATACATATATAGTGTGTTATCTGGCACCTGACATTGAGTGACAATGTAGAATTAAATACTCTGGTCAACATTATAGCCTCGGCAATTATCAGTTCTAATGCCAAGTTCTGATCCTATCTTTTTAGGGAGGGTGAAATAAAGGTCAAATAAAGATAAATTATTAATTATTCTTGGATCAATGCCATCTATCAATACTAGTAAATTAATCCATACCATCAAATGTTGTAATGCTAAACGTATCCAGTACTTCATTCCACTGCTGTATTTCTCACTCTTTCAGGATTACTGAATTGACAATGCATGTGCTAATTCGGTCGAGGAAACCGTCATCGCAAGAACCAAGCAGCTGATGCAGATTTATGTATGGTTGAGGTTGTGAAAACCCCCCAATGACAAGACATGCTTTATCGAGCTGCTCTCTTTCGTCTTTAACCTCCTCCTTTTTGCCGCCCTTTCCATGAGAGGTTCTACTGATCTTAGAATTTCCATCATGGAAGCGGCAAAACATTTGGCGTTCGCCGCCTCCTTCGCTCTGTTTTTTGAGGAGGTTCTCGAAAAAACTCGTCATTTCAGCGTGACAAACTAAAGCACGTCCTTCTCTACTCTTCAAGTGTTCGAATAATCCTTTCGAGGTATAATCGTGAACTAATATTTCAATAGGTAGTCCATCAAGGGGATCTTCAATCGCAATTTTGTATGCTTGTGTCTTTCCTGTTCCAGGTTCGCACAAACATATCGTGAAAATATTACATGGCTCTTGATGTCGATCTCTAACATGAAAGACACAATCTGGGCCCATCAAACATGATGTCGCACTCAACGCTGCCAAAAGTAAAAATTCTGGTTGGGTGTTGACGGACCCTGCCATTGCTTCCAACCAGGTTTTAATGGCTGGAGAAATTGAATCCCAAGGAAAGGAGACGCTACGAGCTTCTTTAATCACTTCTTTTATACCTGAGATGGGTATCTCTGGTTGAAAGGATTTGTTTCTTACTTTGTGCTGATACATCTACAGATAGAATAGACAAAAAGGTTAAATATTATCACGTAACATAAATACGCAAGTAACAATACTGTCCTCCTCTATTTTTCATCATATATATGAATAAAATATACGATATTGAACAAAATGTATGGGAAACTATAAAATCCACAGTTTAAACTGATATTTGATGTTCGCCATGCAAATATACAAGTAACCTAAATATAATATAGTCATGATAAAACGCGGAGCCATAACACCCCCACCAGAAAAAATGTGAAGTGGAAGATAAAACGCAAGCAAAGCGGGGGGTTAGACGCAAAGTGTGATGGGATAGTGGAAAACAAACTGTAATAAGTTTGTTTTGATGTAAGTTTTGTGCATTAATAAATGATCATAAGTGTTCTTTATTAACTTGATATGTTGTTATATACACCGCAGACTACGAATTTTGCAAGCCTTTATGCGAAGGCTCGCGTTTGTCGCCGGTTGGTTTGTATTATTCTTCACTGTAAAATAATACAATAATGAAGTTAGTTATATAAAGTTACAAAATCTTTACCTCCTGCTATTCAAAGCACGATGTTCAATTATATCCGGATTATCTTTTCAAAATGTTTTTTAACACTGCATTTCACTAAAGCTACGTATACATCAATGCTAAGTTATCTTTGATGTACTGTTTATAATACATTACATGTCCAAAAATAGTTATTTTTACACAAAAACCTCGGATGCTGGTATATTTTAGAATGACTCGTCAAAGTTGTATGAAATTATTTAGCTAGGCCTACTTGTCAAACTAATATCAACTATATAAGTAAGTTCAACTACCATTGATTATCCCCTATTCGTGTTTTATCCCCTATCCGCATTTTCTATTCCCATTTTATCCCCTGTCCACACTTTCCATTTTCATATGTATATCTGCATCCGCGTTTTATTTCTAACAATTTATTTTGATATTCGTATTTTAAAAAAAAAGTTCAAGCTGAATTAGCAACAGTTTGCTTTCGGTATTTCTCGCTTGACAGCTTCTACCATTTGGTATTTTTTTTACTGATGTGTTCTCTGAGTTTTTCAATTTAAACTTGCATTGTAGGATACTTAAACTGTTTGTGAGGGCCTGTTTATATTACCCTGGTTAACGCGATGTGTGTGATGATGACTTCTAGTTCATATGAGATAGCGAGCTGAGCCGCTAGATTGAAAAAAATCAGTATACACGCTACTCACTAGACTTGGACGTTTGCATGCCGTAATAATTCCACGGAGACATACAAAGGGCTCACTCAGCAAAAAAGGCGTAACCGGGTTTTTCTGCGCATAAGCCTAGCCTAATAAAAGCCCACTAATTGATTTTTTTGTCTTCATAAAATATTCTGGCAATAAATTTGGATACTGGAAATCCATTGCTCTATGAGAAAACGAGTCTGGAAATTTACGTTATGCCAAAACCATATAAGGAAAGACATAAAGTGAGCCCTCTGCATAGTACTCTGTTCAATCTGCTTAGCTGTGCAGTTTAATCTTAGACCCAGTTCACACGGGACCGGTCCGTGTGGTCACCAAGTCTCAAGACTAGCATGACTCTTAAATTTGTGATAATATTACAGAACTTAATTAAAGCATATGATAGGAAAAGTGGTATAAGAGCAAATATGACAGTAAACTGACAGAACAAGATATCGAGACCACACGGACCCGGTCCCGTGTAAACGGGGTCTTATGTTTATAGTTTATGCTACCCAATTGAAGCATGACAGATGGGAAAATACTAAAATTTCGAGTACGAATTCATCATTAAGTATAATAAAGCTCGTTTTCCACTTCAGCGTAGCGAAACGTAGCGTATTTCATTGTTTCGTGAACACTCAAGCAGAACTAATGATATTGACACAATACAGTGTGTATCAAAAAAGACTTAACCTTTCAAATTCAAATTTGGGACGGACCATTAAATTCTTGAGGGGAGGGTTAAGCAAATACCAAAAAAAAATTCGCGCACGAAAAAAAATGGGAAGAAAAAATATCGCGCACAAATAAACAAATTTAAAAAAAAATCGAGCAAGTTGTTTAAGGTCGCTGTTGTTAAATCCCAGATGATATATTGGCGAAAATATCAGGGTTGTTAGGCGTTTGCGCATGCACAAAGCCAAATGGCGTTTTAAAAAAGGCCAAATTTTATTTTTTTTCCAAAAAAGCCAAAAAGTGAAAAAGAGCCAAATTTCATCAATGTTTTGACATGGTATCAATCAGATTTGGTCCAGCTAATTTCAAGTATTCTAAATTTAAGTTCCAAAGTCTTCAACTTCACAAAAAATGATACAGTTTTATGTTGAACACATACACAAAATAACGCGCATTTACACGAATGTGTCTACGGCATTGACAGTTTTTACTTAAATTTTGTCAGTCGATAAAAAAGCCAAAATAAAGCCAAAAGGCCAAACATTTTTTCAAGGCCAAACGAGAAATAAAAAAGCCAAAATCGAGTTATTTGGCCTTAGAAAAGCCAAGTTACCAACCCTGGAAAATATCTTTGTATTATTAAATAGCTCACATTGTATGTTTCGCATGTATTTCTGTCCAAAATGGTCACCTGGTCACATTTTAGGGAAATTAACATTAAATAAAAATGAGTTTTTTAAAAGTGTTCCTTCAACATTAATCACACCAGTGTAGCAAGTTATCAGTTATCAAATAATGTTCATTACTGAACTTTTGGTATAACGCAACATGAATAGCATATTAAAAACAAATAATATAAATGGTAAGACGCAAAAGTCATTGTAATTTTAGTTTATTAATTCAAGCTCAGTACATTCCACAAATTCTATGCCTTTTTCTGTACCAGTGTATATCAACTTAATATCATAATCAGTTATATATCTGGTATATAACTGAACTGGTATATAATTTAATAGCGCAACATGTGAATTTTTTGTGGGATATATACCACAAAAGAGAATTAATAAAAGGACATATGTGTCTGTTGAAAAAATCTTGCAATAAAATGTAGTAGAAAAAAAATTCCAACGTGTTTAACTGCCACGAAAAAAAAACAACCGATCCGAACGTTGTATTCCAATAAAATCACTAGTTACAACGTTTGATAATTCCAATAGTTACTGGAATTCATTTCATCAGTCATATCATCCATATAAAATGAACCCTGACCCAAACCCCAACCCTGACCCTAACAATCCCAATAATTTATTGGAGACAATAATGTTATTGGGATACAACGTTCGGATCGGGTGAAAAAAAAACATGCACAAAAAAATTGCCCAACCCTCCCCTCAAAAATTTAATAGTCCGTCCCTTAGCTATAGCGTTTGTAGTAATTTGACAGCACTGCATGACTGCTCCGAGTTAATGATCCGCAAAAATGAAAGGTCTTGTACGCATTGGAAGG
Source organism: Muricea muricata (assembly GCA_963855995.1). Lineage (NCBI taxonomy): Eukaryota > Metazoa > Cnidaria > Anthozoa > Malacalcyonacea > Plexauridae > Muricea > Muricea muricata. The sequence continues at coordinate 55,823,724 of OY979718.1, read as the reverse complement.
GTTAAGCTTTTTTTTTATACACACTGTAGAATACGCTTAAAGGGTTAAAGTGCGGAAACGGGCTTAAGCCACAAATGAAGAAATTTTTTAAAAATTATCTGCAAACTATTGTGCTATTGTATTAATTTGACAGCTCTCAATGCTTCGCATTAATGATCCGCAAAAACACAAGGTCTAGTACACGTGACAATTATGTGACGTTATTATTAATTTTCAATCTTTACAAGACCTTTTGTTTTTGCGGATCATTAACTTGAAGCAGTCAGAGCTGGCACCCGCCATTTAAAAATGCCTAATTTGTTTAATTTGTTTTCTTAATCCAAAATTTATTCAAATCTCCCTCATTTCCTCCACTAGAGCATTTGGAAGCCTATTATAGCACCAAATGTGTACTTCAGTGGTTTTTCTTCGACAAAGTCAACAAGAAAAGCAAAATCCTAAAAATTTTCGTGTTGCTGATGAAATGAACGTATTTTGCAAATGCTAATTATGCTCCAACATCAGTAGCCATTTGTGCATTGCGTGCAAGCGTGAATATGATGATATATCTTTCATGTGATTAGTCGTGAATCGATATTTTTCTGTCCTTAGGAAACTAGTTTTTGATTTTTCCGTGATCCGTGAAATAGCATTCACTGATGTGTGATTTGCTAACCAGCGCCTTTTGCGCAAGTACTAATTTGGAGATTTTAGCGTTACTGTATTATAGTCCGTAAAGTACACCAAACTGATGAAGCACTAGATGTGTAAACCTGACCATTTGGCGCAAATACGGATGGAGACCAGATAACTGACGACAGCAAACTAACATTTGCAGTTTTATTTTATATTGGCATCTTGGGCCGGTTGTTCGAAGCCCGTTTAGCTTAAACAGTGGATAAGTCTAAAATATCAAACAACTCTATGTATTTATTGAGCAACTAAGTTAAAATATTTCAACATTAAATAAACACTAATGTATATAACTACATATTTAGTGTTTAAAACTTAAGTTCAGTCGTACACAAGATAAATGGGAGTGTGATTTAAATTTGACTTATCCACCGTTTAAGCTAAACGGACTTCGAACAACTGGCCCTTTATCATTAAATTGCTTGGTGTTCTTCAATAAAGTCGATGATTGACTTGATTCTGTCATGATCTACAATTAAACGCACCAACCAAGGCCAGGATTAAAAAGGGTGCAAGATTTATATGTTATATAAGTTTATGCCCAATTCGACACTTATTTCAAGTTAGATTTCCACAAGTATAAATCTCAACGTCTATAACGTTTACTTGATTTTTTAATCGATTTAAAAACCAAATACTGCTGCAATTTTTTTACAAGTATCGTCACAATTCACAAAAACCAAATGTTATGTACCTGTCAAGAATTTTCTATAAGGCCCAAAATGAAATAACAATTCAGTGTTGGGAAGTGATGTTACAATGAGAAATAAAGACACGTGTTATCAGAGAAATGACCTCTTGTCAGGATGGCTCCCTGTGACAAACAGCATTGAATGGCTTCCCTACGCTATGTTATTAGAATCACAGCTCTCCTCCTTGACACGTTTATATGGAAAATTTCCAGCCCTACACTAGGCGCGATTACGTCTTGTCAACAGCAACATCTCGCATAATAGGGAGGCTGACCCTCGTCTCATGTGAACGCCTTTTCTGAGTATTGTTTCAAATAGCACGAGGCATATCGTCTAGTAGGGCTGGCCCTCCCTGTAGAATCCCAAAAGTACAAATCAGTATACATTCAAAAGCACTCAAAACAAGAACAAGATATAAAATATGTGTTTCTATAAATATAATAAACCGTCAATGTTTTTATACTTACATTTTCCACGGTAGGTTTTTATCGCCGATTGTTTCAAGATCTTACAGTTAGCATCCGCACCAAGTTCGCAGAGGGAAGCAAAGGAAACGATTAGCGGAAGTAGTACGGGTGTGGTCAATCTCGTTCCCCGAGCCTGCGATGTGGTAAAAGGCAGACCGCGGACGGCGGACCGCGGAAAACAATTATTTTTATCCAAATGGAAAATTTTGAGAACCGTTGGTTTGCAAACAATTTCCAGCACCATATACACCAGACGTAATAATTATAACGTCTGGACGGGAAATTATGTTAATCTCAGTGTCCCAAAGCCACCTGATTGCGGGTTAATTCAGGCTTAACAATACTGATCAACATTGTTGACAACATTGAACAATGATGGCAGCGCAGCATTGTTCAATGCTCTTTTATTTTCGATATTCACCCTTTTGAAGATTTTTATCCATGTTTCCATATGTTTGTCAACCTCAAGAAACACTACAGTTGGTACAGACACATAATCCCTTTTCGAGGAAACAAAAATGTTTGCCAACAAATTCAGAGGCATTTTGGTGGTGTGAACAATCCCACATGCTTCGTCGTTTTCTCAGACATTTCCAGCATGAAAAACACTGTCTTCCAGCCAGATTAGGTCTAAATAAGCAATGTTTACGTTTCGTGCAAAAAACTTTCAGCCCTTCAGAATTCATTGATAGTCTTTGAAATTTACTCCCATTTGCGAATTTAAATGGTTGGTTTTACCTTAGATATAGTAAAATAGGTTGCCAAGTTAATTGTTGATTGTGATAGTTAGTTGATTTTTGGATCTTTTTCTTATTTGCTTCTTTAATAATGCTCGGAGGTAGAAATATCCGATTTCGACCGACTGTTTTTATTTGATTCGTATTTGCTCAATTCCCTATTATAAAAGTTCAATAGCAAAACATCTTGGGCCGGTTGTATTTAAGTTAACTATGATTAGTAGAAAAATCAACCAGTCAGAACCACACATTTTGTACTTAATCGCTATTTAACTGCAAAACAGTCATTAAAAAGTGATTAAGAGTTTTATGCAACCGGCCCCTGGTCTTTCCGACTCTGAAAAAATGATTTTTGTAGATTAAATATTGAGCGCGCTAGAGCACTTCAAAGTCCGATTACCTTTCTTCATACATACTGTATATTAGGTCTGCCACAAAACATGGTCGTCTTGAGCTGATAATCAGTCAATCGTCTTCTCGTGCCAGCCTTTTTTTTTAAATCAACTATCATTACGGATTTTTCGGTTAAGTGGTAACACCGCCAGTAATTATGCAAGTACATGATTGGAGGATACATTAACGGCGTAGGCTTACCTTGTTTTCCAAAAGGGTGTCGTAAGGATCCACAGCAGCTGCGTGGCATGAAATACTTACCCGCAAGGCGACTCACACGAATACACAAAAAAACCACACGACCTGTTCGGGATTGCAAAAAGCAGCATTGAACAATGCTGTGCTGCCAATCATTGTTTAATATGTTGTCACTGAACAATGTTGTCAGTATTGTTAAGCCTCATTTAACCCGCAGGTGCCTTTGGGACACTGAAATTAACATGATTTCCGTACTATTATATTACGTCTGGTGTATATGGTGCTGGAAATTGTTTGCAAACCAACGGTTTTCAAAATTCCATTTGCATAAAAATAACACCCGATATAGCACCGTTGTGTATCATATGCTCGGAGGTGTAAATTTTATTGGTTAGCCTTGAATTACGTTTGGCCAATCAACAATGAGAATACTCCGTTCAATAAAAAAACCTTTGGGAATTGAGAGTTCCTAAGGGATAGCACACAGTATATCCTGGCGACTATAGGCGTAGAGTTTTGGTTTTGTCTGGGGAGGGGGCTCATACTTAGTGACTCTTGGTAGGGCTACGGGGGGATGCTCGTCGAATTTTTTTTTAAATTAAGAGCTCTGAAATTACATTTCCAGCATTCTGCGAACACATTTAGTGTGCAACGTGATCTCTTGCCAAAATTAAGGCTGTGTCTTAATTGTCAAAGTATCTCAAATTTAGGCATGGCTTTAAATCCGTTGTACCGTAACTACTAGAGAAGCGCATCCGACCGAATCTGGTCAAAAAATATACCAAATCTGGTCACACTGGATTTGGGGTCGGTGGTACTTCTAAGTTCTAACACCACGCATGCTTCGTTTTTAAGAGAATCGAGCGGCCGAATACCTTGAAATTAAAGCTATGCCTTAATTTGAGATGACAGTGACAATCAAGCCACAGCCTTAATTTTGGGAAGAGACTTTACTGTGGCGTAATATTTCGGTTATTTCGTAATGTTACGCGCACGAACGTCCGTTCTTAGATCTGAATACGAGATTAGGACTGGGATCAAAAAACGAAACATTCGTGCGCGTAACATAACAATATAACCAATATTTCGTCAACCTCGTTCCAAGGGCATTTAGCCTTGGTTGGGAAATGCCCTGGGAACGAGGTTGATATTTCATAGTTTCAAAACAACATTTTATTGGTGCCGTGAATGCAACACATTTGCTATGGTACAAATTCATGTCCAAATGTTTCAAGCGATGTCAGTTAAAAGATATCTGCTGACTAATGTGTCGATATTTCACTACACTTGTGTATTTTACACATGTAAATTTGCAAAAAAAAATTATATCACTGAATAGAGGGCCATTAAAAGCACAAGGACAGTTACAAAACAGCAAATTTTTTATTTCGCTTCACATGCGCTTTAAATTCATGATACAAGTGAACGGATAAGTACTTCATTCGACCCTGCTGTTGTAGAACTTTATCATGCCCTATATATTTAAGAACGAAACAATTTACACATATACGCCCGTCCTTCAGTTATATTCTCATATTTCGCGCACGGATGTACTGTTTTCCGACCCCAAATTTCAATCAGGTTTATAATCAAATCAGAAAGCTATACATTCGTGCGCGCAACGGGTCACGGGAGACCCACCTTTCAGCGCCGTCTATTTTCATACCCTGCCATTTCTAATTATCGTGGTGCATGGATCGATTACAGTCACAGATCCACAACAATAGCGTAGTTCCCACATCGCAAACAGATCCCAATATCAATGTGCAATATTAAACCGTCTCTCTATTCACATATACGTGATGAGCTCTACTGCATTTCTTTGTTATAATATCCATTCAACCACCCTTTAAGTGCTTCATCATGAGCCCTAATCCGCAATCGAATCTCGTCTAAACTTTTCTCGACGATTTCAGCAGTGTAACCTAATTGATCAATTCGACGGACTATCTTATTAAAATAGCGTTGAACATTACCACATGATAATGCAATATGCAAACTGGACAACAACTGAATGAGGCATTCAAATACAATTATTTCTGCACGATTCCAAACCTTTTCAATTTTGGCTTCCATTTTTTCCATAAACCCCTTTCCAGAAGTTAACTTTGTTGTTAAAGAGTGTTTTGCTCTTTTTCTTGGAATAGTGGGAGAAATTGCTAATGGATTGTTAAGCACAGCCCCACGCTTTCCAAATGGGTTTTCACATTGTTTGCACGAGCATCCGTTACGACATCCTAACTGATTCTTGTAACAAGGACAACGAGATGCATAATGTTTTTGATCAACACAAGCTTGTTTTGCAGATTTATCTAGGTTGGACTTTCTACCGCAATAGCATTTTTGGTGGGGTGTATTTAAATGGTTTTCGACAACTGAATCTTTTTGACTGACAGGCTCGCGTGCTTGTAACGTCGTGCTCGCGTCATTACTGATCACTGCATCATAGTGACCGGCACCAAATTGGTTAAAAGCCAAGTATACTGCAGGGAGTGCATTTTGCATCGAAGATGGACTGATTAGTAGCACTGGCATTGTTTGCAAGGATGTAAATACTATAATAGGCGATGATAATATGTTAGATAAAGCAAGAGGCATTGTATTGCCTAATTTTCCCATAAAATGACCAGACTGTAAAAATAGCTGGGCCTGGCTCTGTAATGATGAGGACAAAAATGGTTGATATCTATCAGAATTATTCAACCATTCTCCTACCAGTAATTGACGAAGTCTTTTTGCGATGTCAGGAACCGTCATATCAACGCAGATACCACTGTTTTCTAAGAGTGTTACAATGTTTTGTGAACTCGAAGCCTCTTTCATAATTTTCGATAATGCTATCGCTACGCTAGAAAAGAAACAATTTCCGTCACCTTCGGTTCTCAACGTTTCAAATCCCCATCCTCGAACTACAGCATTAAGCCTTTCAGCATGTCTGGCATATTCATCTTCGGAATCAGGACAACCAGGTTTGGTGAATGTATGTGATTGAAACAGAGATGCTGCGGAATTCATAAAAGGTATGAAACGTTCGTTGAATATCGCTTTGTTTACTTTTTTTTGTTCAACTTCATCAATTATCTGGGTGAGTGCTTTAACTTTTTCTATTATTTCTACAATGTCGTTGTCATCAATGTCACCTTCCAAGTCTTCATCTTGTTCTACTTCCTCTTCCAGATGCGAGCATTTATGGTTTTCCGATGTAAGCAGTCCATACTTAGGTGGTTTAACAGTTGCCATATTTTTTTAACCAAGGATACATTCTGTTTTATACTGTAGGACACTCTGTCTCTCAGATGGTCTTTTTATATCTTCGTTGTGACGGTCGAATTCTGACATCAGAAGTGCGTAAGCCAACTCAACTCCAACTTTTGAATACTTCATAAAACTATTTATTCTCTTATGTAGTGATTCATCCCGATTTGTTCCTCTTCCGGGTTTTATACGAGACAAGCAACCCTTGCCAATGTGAGTTCTAAGTTTATTAATTTCTTGAGAAACCTTTGTTGTTAATATTAATTGGCCGTTCTGTGATGTGACGTCCTTCCAACGTTCAACAAAAGCAATGATATTATCTTGCATTAACTGAGGTTCGGGCGTGCTTTGCAGTCGTACCTCTCCAATGTCATCCGAATTTCTGAAAACATGCTTAAGGGATGTGACAAAGTCGTTAAATAAAGGGTGTCTTTTTGAAGCCTTTTTAGTTATCCGTTGCATAGCATGAAACAAGTCAAGTTTAACCAAAACATCGTGACCAAAAATATCCTGTAATTTGTATCTGACTTTGCAGCAGTCATCAACGTAAATCTCCCTTAGATTTTCCTTTTTAACAGCCAGCCTTGTTTTGATTTCCCTCAACAGTTCACAAACCGTATCCATAGAAGTGTCGTCAGCAAACTGCCAGGATAAAACCTGGCCAATGTCATTAAGTACGATAAAAAGCGATTTGAATTGCTTAACCCATTTAAAACCGCCACTTCCATTAGGTTGGTAAATTCCAATATTCGTTATTGATTTGAATGTATGATCACAACATATCCAGTCGCTGTTAATACCTACATTGTGCATTCTTCGTCTATAATAGATCTCATTATTCCAAAAGTTTTGTAGAAATGCCGACAGTAAAATTTTCTTTCCTGGACAAAATAACCCATTCACTGATTGTTCAAATTTTGGGGCGTCAAGTTTGTCTGTATTGCTTTGCAGCTTAGCATAACACAAACAGTTGCGGTAAAAGACATCCTTTCTCGTCTCACGCAAAGCAGCTTCAATTGCGGAAATTCTTTTACCTTCTTCGATTAAAGATATTACTAACGAAAGACAACGACTTGTCAGGCCAGAACGATGAGTCAACACGAAAGGCAAATGAGCAGAAGATGGAAAGGCTAATAAAATTCGTTCGTCGTGACTAATGCATCGATGACCAGAGTTGCAAACATATATTCTGCTAACAAGTAGTACTATTCCGTCAATTCCATGAATAACACGTGGCATTGAGGCTTTGTTTCGACCATCCTGCCATTCTCTCCTCGTCATAACTTCTTCGCAGTTATCAGCTACACATTTATTTATAGACGTTGCTAATTGAGGAAACTGAACTAGAGGATCCCAAAATATAATGTTTGGAAAGACATTGCCTGAGATCTTCGCACGCTGTTCGATCGTCAATATAATGCTATGGGGAACACATACAGGTGACCATGGTTCTGCGTCAAATTTCCTTACCATTTCACGCAAATATGACAACCATTCTAAAGGGATATCAATGCAATCTATTGCACGAAAATCTTGACTAAAAACAAACAGAATAAGCACAATACAATTTCGTAAGCGAGCCATACTGTTAACTTAAAAATCTGAAACACTAAAATTACCGATTCTTTATGTTACGTTATACCTTAGGCCTACGTCGGCTTGATATCGGCTATGCTTCGCAGTATTACGTTACCGAGCCGGAAATTAAACAAAACCCTAAAAACGCCAACAACACTACAAACCCCAACAACACTACAAACCCCAACAACAGTACAAACGCCAACAACACTACAAACGCCAACAACACTACAAACGCCAACAACACTACAAACGCCAAGAACACTACAAACGCCAAGAACACTACAAACGCCAAGAACACTACAAACGCCAACAACACTACAAACGCCAACAACACTACAAACGCCAAGAACACTACAAACGCCAAGAACACTACAAACGCCAACAACACTACAAACGCCAAAAACACTACAAACGCCAAGAACACTAAAAACGCCAACAACACTACAAACGCCAAGAACACTACAAACGCCAAGAACACTACAAACGCCAAGAACACTACAAACGCCAAGAACACTACAAACGCCAAGAACACTACAAACGCCAAGAACACTACAAACGCCAAGAACACTACAAACGCCAAGAACACTACAAACGCCAAGAACAGTACAAACGCCAAGAACACTACAAACGCCAAGAACACTACAAACGCCAAGAACACTACAAACGCCAAGAACACTACAAACGCCAAGAACACTACAAACGCCAAGAACAGTACAAACGCCAAGAACACTACAAACGCTAAGAACACTACAAACGCCAACAACACTACAAACGCCAACAACACTACAAACGCCAAGAACACTATAAACGCCAAGAACACTATAAACGCCAAGAACACTACAAACGCCAAGAACACTAAAAACGCCAACAACACTACAAACGCCAAGAACACTACAAACGCCAAGAACACTACAAACGCCAACAACACTACAAACGCCAGGAACAGTACAAACGCCAAGAACACTACAAACGCTAAGAACACTACAAACGCCAACAACACTACAAACGCCAACAACACTACAAACGCCAAGAACACTACAAACGCCAAGAACACTACAAACGCCAAGAACACTACAAACGCCAACAACACTACAAACGCCAACAACACTACAAACGCCAACAACACTACAAACGCCAACAACACTACAAACGCCAACAACACTACAAACGCCAACAACACTACAAACGCCAACAACACTACAAACGCCAAGAACACTACAAACGCCAAGAACACTACAAACGCCAAGAACACTACAAACGCCAAGAACACTACAAACGCCAACAATACTAAAAACGCCAAGAACACTACAAACGCCAAGAAAACTACAAACGCCAAGAACACTACAAACGCCAACAACAGTACAAACGCCAACAACACTACAAACGCCAACAACACTGCAAACGCCAACAACACTACAAACGCCAACAACAGTACAAACGCCAACAACAGTACAAACGCCAAAAACACTACAAACGCCAAGAACACTACAAACGCCAACAACACTACAAACGCCAACAACAGTACAAACGCCAAGAACACTACAAACGCCAACAACACTACAAACGCCAAGAGCACTACAAACGCCAAGAACACTACAAACGCCAAGAACACTACAAACGCCAAGAACACTACAAACGCCAAGAACACTACAAACGCCAAGAACAGTACAAACGCCAAGAACACTACAAACGCCAAGAACACTACAAACGCCAAGAACACTACAAACGCCAACAACACTACAAACGCCAAGAACACTAAAAACGCCAACAACACTACAAACGCCAAGAACACTACAAACGCCAAGAACACTACAAACGCCAAGAACACTACAAACGCCAAGAACACTACAAACGCCAAGAACACTACAAACGCCAAGAACAGTACAAACGCCAAGAACACTACAAACGCCAAGAACACTACAAACGCCAAGAACACTACAAATGCCAAGAACACTACAAACGCCAAGAACAATACAAACGCCAAGAACACTACAAACGCCAAGAACACTACAAACGCCAAGAGCACTACAAACGCCAACAACACTACAAACGCCAAGAACACTACAAACGCCAAGAACACTAAAAACGCCAACAACACTACAAACGCCAACAACACTACAAACGCCAAGAACACTACAAACGCCAAGAACACTACAAACGCCAAGAACACTACAAACGCCAAGAACACTACAAACGCCAAGAACAGTACAAACGCCAAGAACACTACAAACGCCAAGAACACTACAAACGCCAAGAACACTACAAACGCCAAGAACACTACAAACGCCAAGAACAGTACAAACGCCAACAACACTACAAACGCCAAGAACACTACAAACGCCAAGAGCACTACAAACGCCAACAACACTACAAACGCCAACAACACTACAAACGCAAACAACACTACAAACGCCAACAACACTACAAACGCCAAGAACACTACAAACGCCAAGAACACTACAAACGCCAAGAACACTACAAACGCCAAGAACACTACAAACGCCAAGAACACTACAAACGCCAACAACACTACAAACGCCAACAATACTAAAAACGCCAAGAACACTACAAACGCCAAGAACACTACAAACGCCAAGAACACTACAAACGCCAACAACAGTACAAACGCCAACAACACTACAAACGCCAACAACACTACAAACGCCAACAACACTACAAACGCCAACAACAGTACAAACGCCAACAACAGTACAAACGCCAAAAACACTACAAACGCCAAGAACACTACAAACGCCAACAACAGTACAAACGCCAACAACAGTACAAACGCCAAGAACACTACAAACGCCAACAACAGTACAAACGCCAACAACAGTACAAACGCCAAAAACACTACAAACGCCAAGAACACTACAAACGCCAACAACACTACAAACGCCAACAACAGTACAAACGCCAAGAACACTACAAACGCCAACAACACTACAAACGCCAACAACACTACAACCGCCAAGAACACTACAAACGCCAACAACACTACAAACGCCAAGAACACTACAAACGCCAAGAACACTACAAACGCCAAGAACACTACAAACGCCAAGAACACTACAAACGCCAACAACACTACAAACGCCAACAACACTACAAACGCCAACAACACTACAAACGCCAACAACAGTACAAACGCCAAGAACACTACAAACGCCAACAACACTACAAACGCCAAGAACACTACAAACGCCAAGAACACTACAAACGCCAAGAACACTACAAACGCCAAGAACAGTAGAAACGCCAAGAACACTACAAACGCCAAGAACACTACAAACGCCAAGAACAGTACAAACGCCAAGAACAGTACAAACGCCAAGAACAGTACAAACGCCAAGAACACTACAAACGCCAAGAACACTACAAACGCCAACAACACTACAAACGCCAACAACACTACAAACGCCAACAACACTACAAACGCCAACAACACTACAAACGCCAACAACACTACAAACGCCAACAACACTACAAACGCCAACAACAGTACAAACGCTAACAACACTTCAAACGCCAACACCAATACAAACTAGGCAGTACTACTAAACAGATATCACTACTGTATATATTAGCACTGGTCACACGGATCCATTCCAGTCCCATAAGATGAAGTACATACCCCAATTGGTTCCCGGCTACAGGTAGCTACCACTGACCCAAAATGCGATGCTATACGTCTGACAAAGCTCTTCGCCCCCCTGGTTTTTAACAAAAAATTGTTTACGAGATAGCGAGAAAAAAGAAATAATCTTAAAATATTTTGATTTCTTTGAATATATTTTTATACTACATTTGCTTAACGGTGAAAAAAGGTGCTTGCCTTACTTGTCGGAGCAAGAATCTACTATAAATGCAGGGGAATTCCTCTTTCAGGTATGTTTCACACAACATATACTTTGTATTTTGCGTACGATATTAATACAGACACGGCAACACGCTTCGATGTTTGTCTTGTTTGATAATAAAGTGTTTTTAGATCACACAAACCATTAGATCTTATATACAAACGGTTAAAGATTATTGACATAGTTTTTCTTCTTCTGAGCATCGTATTTTTATAATTTTATTGCTAGCTTCGCTTTGTTTTGCTGAAGAGTGAAGGCTGTTGCATTACTTCCATATGTTAGCCTAACTTTCCAGGACTCAGCAGCATCTCTATGCAACTCGTTCCGGCTAAGCTGCTTGTGTAGAAAGTAGATACTACCAGAAGATTTGAAGAAAGTACACACTCGCTTTGTTTTAGGTTTGTACCTGCCAGTATATGTGCAAATCCAATACCTGAGAAAAAAGTCAGCTACAGAAAAGGGAAAATATCCAGGACATGGCATAAGAGGTTTTGTTTTCCAAATGCACCAAGGTAACTCACACTTTATATTAACAATCAGAAGAAATTTAGAAGTGACAGGGTCCAGAAAACTGCATGTTTTCATTTTTAAGTTTTGTATTAGCCATTGATGCCTTTTAAAGATACAATAGTTGATTGCATGTGCACAGAAAATTAGACATTTCAAGACCAAATACAGGGGGCCAGTATTGAATGGGGTCACTCTGTAAAAATAAAATTGTGTAATTATAATTGTAAATATCATTGACTTATCAATATTTAAGAGAGTCCTTGATAGTTCCACCCTTTTAGAATAAAGGCATTTGCTTTTCTTTGTGTATCCTTGTGTTGTAAAGGCAAAAATGTACTACAATATACTAATATACTTGTTAATGTTTTCTTATTTTGTAGGACCTATCTACTGTAAGAACCTCACCTCAACATGGCATAAAGCATACATATGTAAAACAACAAAGACAGAAATTTTATCATGTCATATCTATGATATGATGAATAATTTAATAAAATGTCAAATTCTATATTGTACAGTAGTCACTACTATTCTTAAAGTTACATTGTTAATGTTAAGCTAGTAATGATACATGTAAAAAGCCAAATTAAAAAAGTTCAAAATTAGTCCTGCATTAATGCTGTCTCCAATTTTCTTCATAAATGTTATCTTCAAGACACATTTTGCATGTATTTTTGACATTCCCCTAGAATACAAAAACAACAGGTAAGAGTCTGCACAAACCAGGTGTCAAATTTACAGTGTTCACTAGAAACAAAAACATAACATTGACAAGAAAGGATGTGAGATGATACACATTGGCATCACCCAAGGGATGGTAGTTGGACATAGGATTCATTGAAATCAGTAGAAAATTGCATTAGGAAAATGATGACTTTGACTCCCCTTCCTTAAAAAGGCATAGGACCCACAAATCAAGGTGAGATGTGTTTTTTGCAGACATATGTGTCAATTTGTGCCAGAGTAGAAAAGATATGCACTTCTATATCTAAACTTCTATGTATTTTACTGTCTCATTGCATACAGGGTGGTTAGCTTTACAAACTGTGTGTCAATGTACCTGAATAAAAGAGCTAATTTGGCAGAAATATGACATTTTTAGAGGGTCCTGAAAAGGGTAAACTGGGAGCTGGGAATTGCATATATTTTTGCTGGGAAAATAAGATTCCATGGACTGGGACTTCCCACAAAACAATAGAAAGCTTTGTGCACTTGGACAACGGGATTAGTAGCCCTTCAGGACCCTGTTTTTATAATTCAAAGATATAAAATATACCTGAAGGCAATTTCAACTTTCTACATCCAACTGATCCAAGTTATACATAACATAAATCTGTACATTCAATGTAAGACTGTAGAGTATATTCAGGCGTCAAGCTTACAAATTTTATATAGAACAACATTGAACATGAAAATTGAAAAAATAAACTTAAAAGAAAGAAACTCTAATTTTCAAATACCTGTTTTTAAAATACAAAACTTCAAATAGTTCAGGCTGGTGTTCCTCATCACCTCAAAAATCTTGCAATTGTCGACATTTTCAAGACTTTATTAATTTTCCGTTCCTTTCCAAGACCAAGTATATAATGAATAACTTGTACACCTTTGAATAAATCGTAAAAGTCCCAAAAAATTCATCAAAATCATTCTCATTGACAAAAAAAATTCAATGCGAAAAAGATCAACATAACATCCAGGGGGGTGTGAAAACCGCCGCGGGCTCAAAATTGAGCCTGGCTAGCGGTTACTACCTTTAGCCGTTGCCATAGATATGGCGTCAAATGGCGTGAGATGGCGTCAAATGGCGTGATGATTCGTCAGAAATCGGCCATGTTTTTGGCTTCAACTGCTTGACTGAACAGAGATTGGCGTGCTCTCTCCAGATATAATAGAACTCAATGGCACTGACCTGAATGATATGGACCGCGCACGTCATACAAATGACTGAAGCCAAAATGACGCCATCGCCGCCATGTTTTGGTGCTAAAATGTTCGATTTTCGAAGTTCTACCATGCCAATTTCGACGCCAAAAAATACGCCGTTACATTTTGAAATCCTAGCAGTTTTTCATATCAACAAAACCAGGACATATTCAAGAAACTTTTTAAAGCTTACAACGTTTGAACAAATCCTGTATATCGAAAAGATCGCATGATAAAGACGAAGATTCGACCAATTCCTGCATTCGAATTTTCCTGTTGAGGCGAGCTGATTTCCAGCAATCGCTGGTCTGGCCGTTCTCATCTCCCGAATGGAAAAGTACACACTTTATATTAAATGTTTGAAACCAAATCGGCTTTGGTCGACAAGTTTTTCAGCAGAGATCGCTCAGGTAAATGTCGTGATTTTTTCCCCCCAAAAATGTAGTCAGTATATACCCAGATCGTCGAGTAAATACTTCAATTTTTGAAGATGGGATTTAGCCTAAAATAACTCGTAACTAGTTTTAGGTTCCCTCTTTTTACAGTTTGGGTGAGTTTGCCATGTTGCAGGCGATGAAAAGTCTATATATGTCTATAAAAGTCTTAATAAACGACTTTATGTTATGCTATATTGTAAGTAACTGTTTCTTAATGTATTAAACAACATTAATTAAAATCTATTGATGTTTGAATAAAACAAGTTTACTTAGTTCCTTTCTGACAGAAAGTCCACTTTCAGCTTGTGTTGTTTGCTTTGCTAGATGATGTAATCTTATTTTGCAATAACATTTTGCTACTTGCTTGACCAATTGAAAGATATGGTTATCAGTGGCTGAGGTATCAATCATATGCTCATTTAACTCAGGGAAAATTTCTTTAATATTTAGGCTTCCCAAGACTGCTACTGAAATAGCATCTGGCACACCTTGTCCACGTGGGAGTTTACCTGAGGTAGCTGCCAGTAGACGAGCAAAGCATTTCTCGGTTTCTTCACAAACTTTACGAACACTTGAAGATGCTAATGTGAGACCTCCCCTGCTCTTGAATTGCACAAAGTCACTTTCATCCATTGGCTTTTGACTTGGAGCTTTTAGTGCACCTAAACACTGACTGCAGATGATCTTTTTTTCTGCCATGTTGACGACATAGCCAGCTATGTAGGAAATTGCTGCACTTTTATATTCTGATAGCACAACAATGTTGGGGGCGTCACAGTAATCATGGTCTGCTTGGGCTGGAGGGCGTTCCTGAAGATCATACTTCCGAATTAGTGCAGCTTCAGATATGGTAACTGTTTTGCCACTGGAGGTTTTGCAAGAATCACCAACAATATCAAGAATGGTAGTATTGTCCATTTGAGTTACATTTCCCTGACCGCCTTTAATTGTGCTTCTGAAGAGCAACCTCTTGTAAGCTGCCATAAATTGCTGTGCTGTTGGATTATTGTTGAAACCACCAGCTGCACGGACAGCAGAAAAAAACAGCTCCATATGGTCTTGGCTCAGTTTGTATGTCAACAGATACTTCAATGGTGCTGAGGGTAATGCAACAAGATCATCGAAAATTCCTTGAACACTTTTAATGGCAGCCAAGAAACCAATGAAACCTGTTTTTCGCTTTGATTTATATAGAAGCTGGTCCTGTGCATCTTTCAATGTGGAGATGTAACTAAATGCTTCATCAAGGAATGGATTCCAGTGTTGTTGGTTAGATTTTCGCAGTGGAGACTTGAAGTGTTTTCCTAATGGGTTCCGGGAGTTGAGGACATCAAAGAGGTGGTCAAAAGTGCGAATGAATTTCACTGTGGGCATGCAGCCCTCAAACTGAAGAAGCTTCAAGTGCTTAGTACAATATTCCAGGGCATCTGCAACACTGCTACTAAGCACTTGTGCTGCAAGGTTGACCTTCATCTTCTGCTTTTCCCAACAGATGTGAGCAGCTCTAACTTTATTCCCCAGGCGGAGACCTTCCTTCTCTTGCAGCTTGTGGAGCTCTACAAGAAAATGCCATGAAATACATTGCCCTTCACCGTCTTTCAACATTCCCTTGTCAGCAAATGTATTTCTCACTAGTTTCAACATGTGACAGACATCGAACAACACATAAATCTTCTGTGTGGGATCTGATGGATGTGGAAACTGAGGAAACAAGTCAGGGATCTTTAAAATTGCTCCTAATGCTGCCAGCATTGCAAAATGGCAGGATGGACCATCACAGGTTAGTGAAACAACCACTACATTGATATCGTAAAGCCTCTGAATGCACTGGCTCACAAGGTTGGCACGCTCTTTTCCTGTTAATGAGTCAACCAAAAAGTATCCACAAGGGACCTTCCATAATTCATTAAGTGCAACAACCATGAGAACCAGTGCATTTTTTGCTACAGGTGAAGAATCATCATCATTGACATCACAGCCAAGATCAACATATCCCAAAAATGACTTTCCATTCCACGACACATGTTTTCGAATAGCCATTTCATCAAGCATTAGAGCACACAGTACCTGCTTGTTTTCACTCTTTGCTTTTTCAGCGTGGATCTTTAAAGCATCAAATGCTGGTTGAGTAAAGCCTGGGCCAGCTGGTACTTTGCTATACCATTTCCTGATCTGTGCTTGATGAGGCAGGGCAAGATTAAATGTTGTGCGAACATATTCATATGCCTTTGCAGAGTAATATTGCAAAGTCATTGCAAATGATCTCAGTTCTGGTGGGTAAGGTGTGTTCTTTTTGTTAGTCAACCTTTTAATGAGTTGTGTAGGGACACCAGATAGAGTATTATGCAATGAATCCTCACATTCTGGGGAGATTAGACCACTTTTAGAGAGGGTTTGCACAACATCATTTAATGTATTGAACCTTTGTGATAATCTCCTGTTTTTTTGTCGGGCTATTTTTAGCTTTTTTCTTAGCACAGTATTCTGCTGTGACAGAATGTTGTTTTTTCGTTTAAGTAAGCTTACTCGTGATGCATGGAATGTGTTACTGTTATCAAGAGTAAGACCTACTTCAGGCTGTGGGGGTGTACTGGTGATGGCACTTGTTTTTGGCTCACTGCGTTCTTTAGGTGCTTTTCTTTCCTTTGTTTCCTAAGCAGAACAACATGTTTATTGCATACTTTACTTCTTATCTTTAATTAGGTGGTACAAAATTACACAGGAAATGTAAAGAAATTATTGTGTGGTCATAATTTGTACCTTTTGCAAATGCTTTGGAAAATGAAAGATGGTGGGCACTGCATCTTGATGTAGGTGTACTCTTGTTGTTGTCCGGTTAAAGCACGACTCATTAAAGTGATCTGAGCACAGCCTGTCGTTTGGAGAGGGTTGGTAATCTTTCAATCTCAAGTTCCAGAGCCATTGTTGTCGCTTTTTAGCATTTTTTGGAAACCTTCAATAAGTTTAAGAAAGTATGCCGTTTTGTAAATTGTGTTCTGCAATGCAATTTATACAATTGTTTTTAATTTGTATTACCCTATTTTCTTAACAAACTTTAATATGTGGCCAACCTAGCTAGCAGATGTCTAAATCAAAATGCAGTAACATTTTCAGCTCAGTACCTAAACAGTATTGCAGAATTTGAAGTTTTAAGGCCCATGTATTTGTATTTCTATCATCTTGACAAGTGGAAGTTTTACTGCATTTTGATTTGTATGTTCGCTTATTCTGTATGCGAATGTAATAATGTTAAATCATAACTTTTTTAGCTTTGTGGTAGTATTTTAGTAATGACAGCACCACAATTGTGGTATGGATAATGGTATATTGATATGTGCCTAATGTGGTACAACTGCAGTATTTTCTTGCGCAATATTCACATTTTTTGCATAATTATATTTTGTAATGGCTTCCTACCTGTGAAAGGTTTTTTGGGAATTCTTTTTTGAACGCTCGGTATTTCTACACCCATAGGCAACACACGATGGCATATCACATTAATTACATCGTACTTTATACTGTATTATATATTCCCGTTAGAGTAATATGATAAAAGTATAGTTATAGTAAAAACTCGCTTGAACGCTTTGTGGATATCTCCTTTGACCTTTTGAGTGCAAGACCTTGTCGTCAATAGACTTTTTGTCTGTACTTTACAATATTTTGTAACAGTGGCCAGACAAGTTGTCTACTTGACTCGTACATAGATGTATACGCTCACAATTCAAGCTACAGATGTTAAATAAATAAACGTACACAAGACAACAATATTAAAAAAGATGGTTTATTTATAAATTACAATCTTTATTTCTAGCTCTTAAATATATATATAAAAATAAGATTATTTAAAAAGAAAATTATCGAAGGATTTTGTTGTCTTTAAACAAGTCTTTAGCCGGTTCACCTTGCGTTGTGTTAGACTTGCAGCCTGCCTTGCACGTTATTCCTTCGTTCTAGAACGTATGCATGGTAAAATATGAACGCTCACTCGCACAAAAAAATTATGAAACCAACTTCACTATACTGTTAACTGACATACTAAATTTTAAAAAAATTCTAGTATTTCCTTTTTATAAACGTATATCTCGCGTATTAAGCACAGAGTAAGCCGAAAAAATAGATCACACGAATCAAACAATAGCGTCGTTTTTCGCAAGATTTTAAAGACTTTTCATTGCCTGCAACATGGCAAACTCACCCAAACTGTAAAAAGAGGGAACCTAAAACTAGTTACGAGTTATTTTAGGCTAAATCCCATCTTCAAAAATTGAAGTATTTACTCGACGATCTGGGTATATACTGACTACATTTTTAGGGGGAAAAAATCACGACATTTACCTGAGCGATCTCTGCTGAAAAACTTGTCGACCAAAGCCGATTTGGTTTCAAACATTTAATATAAAGTGTGTACTTTTCCATTCGGGAGATGAGAACGGCCAGACCAGCGATTGCTGGAAATCAGCTCGCCTCAACAGGAAAATTCGAATGCAGGAATTGGTCGAATCTTCGTCTTTATCATGCGATCTTTTCGATATACAGGATTTGTTCAAACGTTGTAAGCTTTAAAAAGTTTCTTGAATATGTCCTGGTTTTGTTGATATGAAAAACTGCTAGGATTTCAAAATGTAACGGCGTATTTTTTGGCGTCGAAATTGGCATGGTAGAACTTCGAAAATCGAACATTTTAGCACCAAAACATGGCGGCGATGGCGTCATTTTGGCTTCAGTCATTTGTTTGACGTGCGCGGTCCATATCATTCAGGTCAGTGATCACAGGTCACCCGGAATGCGTACAGTTCTAATATAGCGTTCAGTGGGACAGCATCTGTTACATAATGTATATATTAACCACTGAGCTATATTACTGGAGAACTTGCCCCTATCTTCCTTCAGTCAAGCAAGTGAAGCCAAGAAAATGGCGGATTTTGGTCCTTGCTGATGCCATCTCCATGACAACTGGTCCACTATTCTCATGCGAATTACCACTGACCAACCGCGATCCTAATGATTTCATGGTTATATCGTTATGTTACGCGCACGAAATGTATATATATATACGTCATTTATAATATAGATCCATGACGTCATTTATACAGCATATATGCCATATGTGTTATAGACGTATTGGTGTTATAGATGTTGTGGCGTTATTGGTGTTATGGGCGTTATTGGTGTTATGGATGTTATTGGTGTTATTGGTGTTATGGGCATTATGGTGTTATGGACGTTATTGGTGTCAATGGTGTTATGGCGTTATGGCGTTATTGGTGTTATAGACGTTATGGCGTTACAGACGTTATGGCGTTATCGGTGTTATAGACGTTATTGGTGTTATAGGCGTTATGGCGTTACAGACGTTATGGCGTTATTGGTGTTATAGACGTTACTGGTGTTATAGACGTTATTGGTGTTATAGACGTTATTGGCGTTACAGACGTTATGGCGTTATTGGTGTTATAGACGTTATTGGTGTTATAGACGTTATTGGTGTTATAGACGTTATGGCGTTATTGGTGTTATAGACGTTATTGGTGTTATAGACGTTATTGCTGTTATAAACGTTATGGCGTTATTGGTGTTACAGACGTTATTGGTGTTATAGACGTTATGGCGTTATTGGCGTCATAGACGTTATTGGTGTTATAGACGTTATGGCGTTATTGGTGTTATGGACGTTATTGGTGTTATAGACGTTATTGCTGTTATAAACGTTATGGCGTTATTGGTGTTACAGACGTTATGGCGTTATTGGTGTTATAGACGTTATGGCGTTACAAACGTTATGACGTTACCGGTGTTATAGACGTTATTGGTGTTATAGGCGTTATTGGTGTTATAGGCGTTATGGCGTTACAGACGTTATGGCGTTATTGGTGTTATAGACGTTATTGGTGTTATAGACGTTACTGGTGTTATAGACGTTATTGGTGTTATAGACGTTATTGGTGTTACAGACGTTATGGCGTTATTGGTTTTATAGACGTTATGGCGTTACAGACGTTATGGCGTTATTGGTGTTATAGACGTTATGGCGTTATTGGTGTTATGGGCGTTATTGGTGTTATGGGCGTTATTGGTGTTATGGCGTTATTGGTGTTATAGACGTTATTGGTGTTATGGACGTTATGGCGTTATTGGTGTTATGGACGTTATTGGTGTTATGGACGTTGTTGGTGTTATAGACGTTATGGCGTTACAGACGTTATGGCGTTATTAGTGTTATAGACGTTATGGCGTTATAGACGTTATTGGTGTTATAAACGTTATGGCGTTATTGGTGTTATGGACGTTATGGCGTTATAGACGTTATTGATGTTATAGTTTTTTGTTAAGTAATAGGTAATAGGAACCATATTGGTGTCTAGCAAAATGAAATAAAATAATATTCTGTGACAACAGTCCCTTTGTTCATAAAGGGGTAGTGTAGGTGTAACATGAAATACGATAGCCATAATGACTAAAAGTAAATATATGAGACTGGGAGAGTAAAAAACAATATCTAGAAATGGAAATACTTAAATAGGTAATAGAAACTGTATTGGTATAAAGTAAAATGGGCAAAAAAATTTTTTAATAACAGTAACAATGAGTGTGTAAAGAGAAAAATAGCTAGACCTCATGTAGTGTATTAAACGCGAAATGCGACGGGACAAGACATAAACTAGTCTGTTATACAAAAAAGCTAGTAGGAGATACGTAAAAAGTTAGTAGAAGGAAAGAAAGAAGGAATATTCATGTGTGTAAAGCAGATATCCCCGTACGCGGCGTTTCGTCCTTCGTGGACTCGTCAGCGGGGAATAGGGGCTGGCACGTGTTTAGAAAGATAGAGAAACGAACAACAAGATAGGTAAAAAATAAACAGTAATGTATCAAATGAGAAGAAAGCATACCAAATGTGTTGTTGAGTTTCGACAAGCCAATATGTTGGGCCATGACCAATCAGGTTTACACAATCTCGTTAATAAAATTTCAAAATTTCTTCACAGTGTTCGCGTTGCGAAAGACGAGAGCAAAAGGGGAGAAGGGGCCTTAAGCGCCTGAATAAATTGCGTGTCCGCGGGCTGTGCACACGTGTAATTGTGACGTAAAGGATGAGGGTAGATGGGATAGTGTGGGTGTCAGGTAATGATAGTTAGGGATACGTTTGTTGTAAGTTTTGCGGGACTTCATGTAAGGTAAGCTTTCATAGATGTGGTTTCAAGATATTAATTAAATTTGTACAAGGCTGTAAATATTATCACAGATCACCATAGCACAATAGTAGTGTGTGATATTACAGACAAAGTATAATAATCGCGAAGGGAAATGAAAGTGTAAAGTTGTATACAACAGGCAGGATACGGGAGGGCTACGAGGAGGGAAAACTAAAAATACGCTGAGTGATGAATAAGCCAGAAGGTCAATATTATTGAAAAATTTAGTAAGTATAATATTGTAAAGAGTGTGCTGGTAAATAGTCAATCTGAATGATATACAACGTTTTTAGCACGGTAGATCTCAATTATATAAAACGTAAATAGGATAGTGAATATCAATTGTATACAACGTTAATAGAATAGTCAAACTTATTTATGTACAACGTTTGTAGAATAGTGGATCTGATTAAATAACGTTTATAGAATATGTACTGAGTATCAAAATTAGTACAATCACTGAAAACTCCAGGGTAAGGTGGTGTAGTGTAAGTCAACAGGGCAAGTTAGCCCGTCCTTTTATGCAGAGGAGTTTGTGAGGATATATAAGTATGGTATCCATAAATATATGTGAAGTATATGGTCGAATATTCCTAATCAAATGCTCAGCTATGATTAAGTATAGGTATATATGTGTAAAAGTATTTCATATGAAAATAACCTTTCACTCTATTAGGAAAATCATCGTGACTTATAGTTTATCTCATCCACTTCTTAATCCATGTGCAGTCAAGACAACAATGGTTGTGTTATCAAAGTTGGTAGTGCTGCATATATGTTCTAATTGGTGGGTCATGGCAGGTGGTTTTTCTCATCCACTTCTTAATCCATTTGCAGTCAAGACAATCATAATGGTTGTGTTTTCAAAGTTGGTAGTGATACATATATGTTCTGATTGGTGGGTCATGGTAGGTGGTTTTAACATCCACTTATTAATCCATGTGCAGTCAAGACCTCCATAATGGTTGTGAATTCAGAGTGGGCAGTGATGCATATGTGTTCTGATTAGTGGGTCCTGGCAGGTGGTTTCAGGGGAGCTGAACTGAATTGTCCATGTCCTCGGGAGGGGGGAAGTTGTAGAAGGAAGTCTGTTCTACTTGTGGGTGGGTTGGTGGCTGGCTGGCTGTTATTCTCATAATTGATGTGATTGGTGTTTGCTTGTTTATGTTTGTCTTAATGGGTTGGTCTGTACATGTATGGGGAACAAGAAGATCATGTTAAGTAGAGTTATCTGTCCTAAGTTTTGTTGATACTAATGTGTGTTTATATTTTTTGTTAAGTAATAGGTAATAGGAACCATATTGGTGTCTAGCAAAATGAAATAAAATAATATTCTGTGACAACAGTCCCTTTGTTCATAAAGGGGTAGTGTATGGCGTTCCGATACGGTCAAAACTACTAGTAAGTACAAATTACAAATGAAACAGGCGGACAGTATGTTATAACTCATTAAGTATATTCGAAGCACACAAAAGAAAACTGTATTCGCAAAATAATTACATGAAATGGCGCACAAAAGAAATGAAACTCACAAAAACTTTTCGAAGCCCACTCGCCGTATACGGACACACAAAATCATTTCGATCTCCTAGCAACCGTACCGTTGCACAAACATAATTCGAAACAAGATGTAAAACGGAAGTAAACTTGAGGGTCATCCAACAGGAAACGGAAGTAGAACAAGAAATGCAAACTTCAAAACCATCGATCTGTTTTAGTGTTAGATGATGGCGGAAAATATGAATAATAGTATATTAAATAGTAATGATATATCTCAGCTTGTGCGGTCAGTTGTAAGTTCATTGCAAAATTTGCCTTCAACAAGTTCCCAGGCATCAGTAAGTTCGAGCAACAGTAACAGCAGTACAAACAGGAATGTAAATACAGCCACAGGTAATGTGTCTGTCAACGAAGAACTCTCCGAGAGGTTTCGTCTTCCGCGTGGTCAAAATAGAAGCTCAAGTACCTCAACAAGACAATTACCTAGAGGATCCAGTGGTCGCTTTGTGCCCTACACTACTGCAGCCAAGGCCAGTAGTAAAAATAAACAAAAATCTGAGATCATCATGAAAGATGTTTGTTTGTTGCCATCGTCTCGTTGGGAAGAAGTACCCAGACGGGATATTAAACAAGATTTGATTAACAGAAACCTCTTTATTGACGCATGGTCCTTAGACAAGTGTTGGTCTGAGCAGCAATTGCGTTTAGAACTATTTAACCTCTTTAAAAGTCATCTATCTGGAACAACAGAGTAAGTCAGTCTACTAGTACTGTGAGGATAATTTGGAAGGGAAAGAATGCACCATAAGCTATTGTGATGCCCTGTTGTTCTGCTTCCCTGAGGACTCTTTTCACTAACCCTGGGCGTAACCACGTACACGGAGGGGGAAGACAGGGTCTGCCCCCCTCCAACATTTGTTTTGAACAAGTTTTTTAATTCTTTCAAAACTGGGTAGAAATGTAGAAAGGACATCAAGTGCCCTCATCATCAAATCTCAAAACAATCTGGTAATTTTTTATTTAGAATTTGACTGTACTATATCTGTTCAACATTTTAGACAGCAATAGCTGCATAAAATGTATTTTAAAAATGGATTGTATGTTATCTTTCTATTCACAGGATATCTGGGTACTGGGTCATTGGTGATTGATCCCCCCCCCCCCCCAACTAGTTTGGGCCTGATCAAATTAAAGATTTATTTTGGGCCTGATCAAATTAAAGATTATATACTCCCTGTTGATCTGGAGTGTCTTTTCTAAAAATTTTATGTTACAAGAATGTAGCCAGAGTTAAAATTTTTTGCGAAAAGTGAAAACTTTGTCTGGTTTTACTGGTTTGGTTAAATCCAAAATTGTATGTCTTCCTAGTTGAGATTACTAAATAAAGTCCTCTAGTCTTTAAAAAAAATGTACAGAAGTAGTACATATTTGTACAATTGTTTCTTATTGGGTTGATATTAAAGAAATAACTTTGCTCCTGCAAATCTGTACTTTTTGCTTCATATCATTCAAATTAATTAGACAGAGCACGTTTTACTAGTATAAAGCAGTATGTTGTAAATAGTTATTAATTACATTTTAGCTTTGAATTTATTAAATCTGTTGGGAACAAAATAACTTCTGTCAAACTGGCTGAAGGTCAAGAAACAAATGCCAGGGTAGTCAGACACATATCTGGAAATGGTCCCATTTATATTCGCCGTCTCTCTGGTGATGATGATGATATTGATGATGGGGTAGATGCTGTTGATGAGGGAGAAGACGAGGTAAGTAAACTGTACTGTTACAGCATTAGAAGTTGCAAATTGGAAACGTTAGATTTGGTGCATGCTCTTGCATTTTATTTTTCAAACCGTAATGTTTGCATCTTACAATGTATCTTTCTGTTAATCAGTGCAATTATATAATTGCTTATGTTTCAATTTAGGAAGATACCATCGTGACATCAGAGCAAACTGACATCAGGAGATTTGTTTCAAGTGATGAACCATGCACTAGTGGTGTAACTAATCAATTGTATCTTGCTTCTGTTGGAAGTCAGCAAAAAGTGAGTCAAGATGGCTTGACTTTGTGCGACTTTGAAGTCCAACAACTAAGAGAAATGTTTCCAGACTGTTCCGAAGATGTTGTAAAAGAAGCTTCAGAAAAATATGCTACACTGGAATCTGCTATTGATTTTATCATAGGTAATTCTGTCAAAGCAATATATATGTATACTGGTATTCTTACTGCTGCTTTCAGGTGTTGATTAATTGAAGGGTCTTGTAGCTTTTTTATGGAAAAGATACAAAATTAATGTTAAATTAACAATTCACCTTAAAACTGGAACGATATATAAGCGATATTTGTATCTACCCATATAAGCGATATTTGTATCTTTTGTTGAAGAATTGAAACTACTATAGCTACTGTAAACTACAATCATTCATAAAAAGTTCCCCTGATGAATCAAACCTGATAATGCATTTTATTTGAAACAGAAGCACAGATGTCAAATTACAGTATTTGCATATACTGTAACTTATACAGCTGCATTATGTTTTAATTTATAGTGTCATATACTGACACAAATTTCTTTTCTGATCCTTCTGTTAGATAATACTACAAAGTCAGAAACTGATGATCTGAACAATGCAACATCTCTTCAAGATATACTAGAGAAGTTAAAACCCCAACCTGTTGCTCCAATAAGATTAACTGTGAGTAGGGAAACCATTTTCTCTGATTGTGTAGCCTTTTTTAAGCAAAGGAGCTTTGATTTCAAAAAACCTTTAAAGATCTCATTTGATGGAGAGCCAGGTATTGATGGTGGAGGGTTGAGAAGGGAGTTTTTTACCATTGTCATCCGTTCAATGTTGTCACCTTCAGCAACACCTCGCCTCTTTGAGGGACGAAA
Source organism: Muricea muricata (assembly GCA_963855995.1). Lineage (NCBI taxonomy): Eukaryota > Metazoa > Cnidaria > Anthozoa > Malacalcyonacea > Plexauridae > Muricea > Muricea muricata. The sequence goes on along the minus strand of OY979718.1, from coordinate 55,797,410 downwards.
TGGTCGTTTTTTACCCATGCATAACACGGACGCACTCCGTGCCAACCTTTTCAAAGTTGCAGGTCGAATGGTAGCTTCTTCTATAATGCAAGGGGGGCCTGGGTTTCCAGTTTTTCCATTGTCTGTATATTCCTATTTTCAAAACCCAACACCTGATGATCTGACTGAGTATCTTTCACAAGAAGACGTTGTGGATCTTGATCATGTTATTGCTTTGACGAAGGTGTGTATAGCCATTATAGTACAGGCATTATATTGCAGTTTTTGTTACTTATTGACTCTTAAGTCTTTACAGTATTTAGATGAAGGCTTTAACTGGATACGACCGTTTTGCGCATTCAAAGTCAATTATAAAATACAGTGTCAGTAAGCCAGTGGAAGCCATCAAACCATGTATTTCAGCCGAATGATGAATGCCCTAGACTTAACTGCTAAATTCAATTTTCTTCTGAGATAGATAGATGGAATTTCCAACGAAGATGATGTAGAAGAAGTTGCTAATGATGTTCAACAGTTGCTGATGGAAACCGGATTTCCACATTTTTTAAGCCTAGATAACCGCTTTCAAGCTATGACTTCTCTTTGCCTACATGGAATTATACTGTCCAGAAAGGCAGAGCTTGACCAATTTGTCAGTGGTTTGGGGCCTTTGGTTGATGTTATTAAACAACATCCCAAGAAAATGGAGCCACTCCTTGTCGCTGGTACCAAGAAACCACTAACTGCTGAAGAGTTTCTGTCACTCATTGAGTATGAGGATGTGGATGACTCATTAAAGCAACATTTTATCCGTTATGTACATTTACCAGGTAAATGGCAATCATAATGATATGTGGAAATGAATGAGAAAATTTCAATTTGGTTTAGACGTCGAACTTATGTAAACGAGCTAGAACAAAAAGTTTGGATCATTTGCATTAGATTTGGCACATGAAAAGTTTGACATTTAAACCAGTATGTTTAGACACACAATATTAGTACTGGCACCGTCCGGGTCCCAAGAGCAGCTTTTTGTATCCAGGTAGTAATTTGACTGTGTATTTGTCTGGCGTTAACCTGCATGATGATGAATTGCTGGGGGCCTATCAAAGAAATAATACCTATTATTATGTATTCAAATTTTATTCTTGTTCGTGGTTGGTTAAAACGCAACGGATAATTTACCGTATCAGCAAGATGACGCGCTATTTTGGCTGCTGACGTGATCAGCGTGCCATAATACCTTATTTTGGAACTTCGGTCCAAAATAAAGTATTATGGCACGCTGTCGAACCCAAGCCCCCTGCAGGTTGCTAAAAACCCGCCAACACTGAGTACTTTTGAATTATAAACAATTACAAAATTTTGTGTTTTGAATACATAATAAAACAATTACTGAATTCGGTTTTCGCATGATATCGAGAATTATCAAAGCCTCGGTTTGTGTTAACCACCTCAGCCTTCGGCTTCGGTGGATAACACAAACCTCGTCCTTGATAATTCTCGATATCATGCTCAACCTCATTCAATAATTGTTTATTATTACTATGGGGCCAATGTATGCAAACAATTCCCATCACTGTCCTTTATTTAGTTGACATTCTGTACTGCAGTAATGCTTGTACTGTGTTCAACTTAAAGAATTTAATCTATTATTTGTTTAGGCACACGGATACCCAGTCTCCTAATGTTTGCAACTGGTGCTGATTTAGTCCCCCCAATGGGCTTTTTCAACCCTTCAGTAATAACAGTACTTCAAAACTCATCTGTCTTCCCTAATTCAAACACGTGCCCAATGGAATTGGAATTGCCTGGTGGTGTTACAAGTTTTGACGATTTTAAGAGAAACATGGACTCAGCAATGGAGTTCCAAAAAGAGGGATTTGGTATTGTATAGCTAAACAGTTTGAATGGCCTTCAATTCAGAACAGTTGAGTTTTTTAGAATTTTCCTCTTATTGACTGGGCTATTACAGCTGCTTCTAAACCTCAAATATTGCTATTGGTAATTTTCAAATTTGTATGCACAAAACAGAGCAAGCATGTTTTAAACTGTGTAAATTAAGGGTTGTTTATACAAGTGAAAATAAACAGCATCTTAAGGAGGCCTCCGCTGAGATAACTCCTAATTGTTTGTGTGAATGCATTATTTCTTACGACTAATAAAAAAATAAGAGGCTGTTCTTGGGTTTCACTATTGCCATTATGTATTCAATCTGGTCAAGGGTCAACCTCACTGAAATTATACCTATGCTGTACAGGAGCAAACAAATAATACAAAACTACACAGATTTGCACAGCCACAGTCGCCCAGTTTGCAGGCTGGCAAGGCAGTTGGTCAGTTACATCACAGATTGTTACAGTTTTGTACACAAAGCTGCAACTAGTGCTGATATAACTAACCAACCTGCTAGCATGTGCACACCAGCAAGCTATGCTGCCTGTGTTATTTGCTGCCAAGCACAAGGTAAACAGATACAGTGGAGTGAACTCCAATGACTGTCTCAATTTAGAGTTCACCCTCTACAACTTACAAATAACATGAAACCCAAGAATTTATCCTAGGATTCAAGCCTTGTCTTAACATTACAGAGCTGCAGCCAATTTTAGGTGCCAAAACATTGCACAAGATTAATGCTTTATTTGCAACCAAAGCTCTCTACAGGCTATAAAAACACCAAATGGCCATTTATAGAGTTAAATTTTTGGTGCTATTTATACAACTGCTTTGTACAAGCTTGGTAACTTAGTATAACTGCTGTATATACAGCTGTTGAGACATAGTTTGGCCACTGATTATTTTCACTTGTATAATTATATAAGTAGTCTATATATTGTGATGTTTTAGAACATAGATCTAAATTTAACATTTTTTAAGTTGAAACAGAAACTGCCAAGTGCTAACTTGTTAATGGTAGTTAAGTTGTTGTAAATAGTCCAGAAGAACAAGAAAGGCAACTATACCATCTTCATCTCCTGCATCCCTAATGCTGTTTGCTATTTGTTCCATCTGATTAGAATGTTCTTCTCTTATATTAACTTGTGTTTCAGGAATTCTCACACCGTAATCAGGTTGTATGCTAGTTGATGGACCATCCTCATCAATACCATATTCATCCCAGTTAATCTGTTGACCGCTTTGTACACTATATACAGCACTATAGTTGGTGTTCCTTGCATTAATCATGCCTTGCACCCATAGCTGCCGAGGGCTTAGATTCCCTTCAGAGCTCAAAGGATGATTGTTCCATGCCTCAGTAAGCTCATGAAGCGATTGGTTAATGATGGGGGTATAAACATAATGTAAAACAAACAAGTGCAATTCATTGGTGGTATCAAGTACTAGTGACTCCAGACAAGAAAATATATTAACAAACCGACTACATACAATATTGTTCACCTCTCGCCAAAGTCTCTCAATACGCTGATTGTGCACTGATGTGCCTGTTATGATGCTTCCACGATTAAGACCACGAGACTCGAGCATAAAGCGAGCAACTTCAATGTTTTCCAGACCCAAATCAGTCCGCACACGCGAAGGCAGATTATACTTAGTGACAGCTTCTCGGAAGCATTGTAAAACAGTCGATGCTTGATTGTTGGTGGCTACTTTCAAGAAGACTATTATCCTGGAGAAGCCATCAACTCCTCCATGAATTACAAAGCGATGTGGCTGAATCAATTTATGATTGCCGTCCAAGTGCCTATTAAAGGTGCAGTAATAGCATGTTTAGTAAACATGTTTACTAAAAGCAGTTATGCTTAAGTTGCATATTTGTATGGTTATGTGGCAAAACAATAGCTGCTGTCTTTTGTGCATTGGGCCACACAATAAAAATATACAGAAGGGTCACTTGAGTAGGAACCTTTGAAGTTTGTGTCCCCACACATGTCACATTATGCATGTTTCAGTTCTAGCCAACCAATTGCCTTTTCTGGCTAATAGAAACACTGAATTGGCTGTTCCACCATTATTCTGGCCATTCAATTGCATAAAAATAGGGGGACATATTGCATGGCCAAGTGGTCCTACTGTTTATTCCTGATACTGTGAATGGGTATACTGTTTATTCCTGATACTGTGAATGGGTATACAGTTTGCCTGGAACATGGGGGAAAGAACACTGTAATGTACAGCTCCTTACTAAGTACTAACTGTTGAAGCATTAAATTACAACCTTTTTATACTTACCATAATGCATTAGGACATGGAACAGAGTATCGGCGTCGTATAATACTTCTAGATGCTCTCAAAGTGACCATAACTGGGTCAACCCGGCGTAGACTGTCCAAAACACGATGTCTTTGTACGGTCATACCACGCTGACGTAAGGCACCTTGCACGAGCCTATAGCCAATTCTTGGTGTTGTATGTAAAATTCCACGGACAATTTGATCCAGATCATTGTCACATATGCTACTGTAAAACGCCTGGCTGTTGCTTGACATTCCAAATGAATTTCTCCTTCGTCGTATTGTTCTTTCTGAAATTCCAATATTGCGAGCAATTTGAGCCCACGAAAATCCAAAATTGTCATGAAGTGTTTCTAATAACTGCTGCGTTATCTCAACTTGAGGTCGACCCACTCCAGATGTCCTCACTCTCACAGCTGAACGGACGGCTAACTGGTCCTCCAGGAAGAAATTTCGGAAAGATAAAGCTTCGCAAAATTCTCTCCGATGGTGAATAACTGTAATTAGACTGGCCAAATGATCTAACAATTGTTCTTGCTCAGGGTATGTTTCTCGAAGGCGTGAATTTAAAACGTTTAAATTCCTTTCGTATCCATCAAGACGACGAGCCAAGAACTCTGCCGAATCGAAAGACAAATTCTCATTCAAAGATGCTTGCAATACAGTTAGTAATGCGTTAAAGAACTCTTCTACTTGAAAATCATTAAGCTGATTTCTTACTGCCGCCATTTTCCAATGTTGCAAACTTGCAATCGTTTTCAATTTCCGACATTCCACTTTCTTCTACTTCCGTTTCCTGTTAGATGACCCTCAAGTTTACTTCCGTTTTACATCTTGTTTCGAATTATGTTTGTGCAACGGTACGGTTGCTAGGAGATCGAAATGATTTTGTGTGTCCGTATACGGCGAGTGGGCTTCGAAAAGTTTTTGTGAGTTTCATTTCTTTTGTGCGCCATTTCATGTAATTATTTTGCGAATACAGTTTTCTTTTGTGTGCTTCGAATATACTTAATGAGTTATAACATACTGTCCGCCTGTTTCATATGTAATTTGTACTTACTAGTAGTTTTGACCGTATCGGAACGCCATAGGTAGTGTAGGTGTAACATGAAATACGATATAGCATGAGGGTAGATTCACTGTTTCTCAAATACACAGAACGAGCACTGATCAATGCACAGAAAAAAACTACAAAACGCATAAAAAGGATTAACAATAGACAACCAAAACACACCACGAGAACCCAAAACCAACAAGGACACATCACACCCGCAATAACTACTTATAACCTAAAGACACCAACCTTCCCCTACAGCACCACAAAATCTACAGTAGATTTGGGCACACCATTATCAAGAGGCGCACAACTTCCACCACCACCCACGAATAGGCACACACATGCTCCCACTATAGATTCCCGTCAACTACTTTCCCACAACAAACAACAACATATAGCGAGCACATCTACACCTACAACACAACAGGTTGCACTCACGCCACTAATGCAAATTAACACAACTCACCAGATGACACGATTAAACACAGGTCTGAACACACCTACACATATGCCGAAATTACGCATACCTCCCCTCCCACATCAACCCAGGAACCCCCTGCCCCACAGCTTAACCTCACAGCAAAACAACTCTGAAACACAGGCACACTTTACTCTAGCACACAAACATAATACACCCACTAACAGATCTATAAATAATATATCACCACAAGTCACACATAACATACAGTCACAAATACAAAATTTTCTCAATCACAAAGCACCCAAGCACAAGAAGTGACCCAGATCACTAATACTAACACTAACTACACCTACCACAATAACTACAACAAAAGAACAATGCTAACTTTTACTAGATCCCGACGTAATAATAACAACGACAGATTTCTCAGCAAAAACAAAATACACAAAAAAATACACCACAACATGCAAAATAAAACAATCATTAATCTGTCTAATAAAAGACTCTCCCCCCATACAGTAACGGCACTATCCAAAGGACTCAACTATATCCCCACCCCTAAACCAGCTCCATACAACAACATTTATGAATCCTTCCTAAAATACAGAAGAAATATGTACAATAAATATCTTTTCGGACACACCACAAGAAATACGAAACACCCGTTCAAACTCCCCACAAACTTCACAGCACCAATACCAGACAATAGCAACCTTCAGGAATACATCTCTAATGTTTATTATGACATCAAGACTAATTATCAGATAACTACCAACCCCCCATGTTCCAGCATTACAAAACAAGAAATACAATCACTACATCAGCTCAAAACAGATAATGATTTGTTAGTCAAACCAGCAGATAAAGGTGGGGCTATTGTCATTTGGCCTAAGGACTCTTATCTGAAGGAAGCATATAGACAATTAAATGATTCAAATCATTACCAAAAGATCCAAAAGGATCCAACCCCAGATATATTAGAAGATACAAAAAAATTAGCCTACAACCTTCACAAGTCTAAGATAATAGATAACATGACCCATAAATTTCTCACAACCGACACAATAGCCAGAACTCCACACTTATATCTACTACCAAAAATCCACAAACAGAATGTTCCAGGCAGACCCATTATCTCTGGTTGTGGGGGTCCCACAGCAAAATTATCTCAATTTGCAGATCACTTCCTCAAACCACTCCTTAATCACATCCCAGCATATATACAGGACACAGCACATTTCCTCCGCAGAATCTTCTCACTTAATCAGAATTTACCTGAAAACATCATACTAATCACCATTGATGTTAAAAGCCTTTACACCAACATACCGAATGACCAAGGCATCCAGGCCTGCTTAGATATGTTGAAAGAACACAGCACACTAACATCAGAATTGGAACAGTACATTATTGACATACTAACACATATTTTGACTAAAAACGCCTTCACATTTAACAATGAACACTTTGTACAAATTCATGGTACTGCCATGGGGTCACCTATGGCTCCAACCTATGCAAACATCTTCATGGCAAGACTAGAAAGGGAACTTCTTTTGAAAGCTCCCAATGGCCTTATACCTATTGAATGGATAAGGTTCATTGATGACATATTTGCAATATGGACCCATGGCATTGAAAAACTACAACAATTTCTAACATACATTAATAAGTTCCACCCAACAATTAAATTTGATTGTACATACTCAGATAAAACTGCTAATTTTCTGGATACAACGATCTACATTAACTCAAACAACAAACTTGAATCAGACTTATATATCAAACCTACGGACAGAACACTACTTTTGCACAATAACTCGTTCCATCCCCAATCATGCAAAAACTCGATAATTTACAGCCAGGCATTAAGATACAGACGTATAATAAGTGATAACAGTAAACTCCATGAAAGACTTAACCACCTACTTGTGGCACTCATTCATCGGGGATATAAAAATGATACTATAGTAACAGCTTTTAACAAGGCATTGGAATACAACACACAAGACGAACTACTTAGCATACAAACAACCCACAAAACAAACAACAGACCTATCTTCCCCATAACATACAACAACAACACCAAATACATTGCACACATACTAAGAAAACACTGGACTCTAATCCAAAATGACCCTAAACTACAGATCCTCTGGCCAGAACCACCTGTTGTAGCATACAAAAAGAACAAAACTCTTAAACACACATTAGTATCAACAAAACTTAGGACAGATAACTCTACTTAACATGACCTTCTTGTTCCCCATACATGTACAGACCAACCCATTAAGACAAACATAAACAAGCAAACACCAATCACATCAATTATGAGAATAACAGCCAGCCAGCCACCAACCCACCCACAAGTAGAACAGACTTCCTTCTACAACTTCCCCCCTCCCGAGGACATGGACAATTCAGTTCAGCTCCCCTGAAACCACCTGCCAGGACCCACTAATCAGAACACATATGCATCACTGCCCACTCTGAATTCACAACCATTATGGAGGTCTTGACTGCACATGGATTAATAAGTGGATGTTAAAACCACCAACCATGACCCACCAATCAGAACATATATGTATCACTACCAACTTTGAAAACACAACCATTATGATTGTCTTGACTGCAAATGGATTAAGAAGTGGATGAGAAAAACCACCTGCCATGACCCACCAATTAGAACATATATGCAGCACTACCAACTTTGATAACACAACCATTGTTGTCTTGACTGCACATGGATTAAGAAGTGGATGAGATAAACTATAAGTCACGATGATTTTCCTAATAGAGTGAAAGGTTATTTTCATATGAAATACTTTTACACATATATACCTATACTTAATCATAGCTGAGCATTTGATTAGGAATATTCGACCATATACTTCACATATATTTATGGATACCATACTTATATATCCTCACAAACTCCTCTGCATAAAAGGACGGGCTAACTTGCCCTGTTGACTTACACTACACCACCTTACCCTGGAGTTTTCAGTGATTGTACTAATTTTGATACTCAGTACATATTCTATAAACGTTATTTAATCAGATCCACTATTCTACCAACGTTGTACATAAATAAGTTTGACTATTCTATTAACGTTGTATACAATTGATATTCACTATCCTATTTACGTTTTATATAATTGAGATCTACCGTGCTAAAAACGTTGTATATCATTCAGATTGACTATTTACCAGCACACTCTTTACAATATTATACTTACTAAATTTTTCAATAATATTGACCTTCTGGCTTATTCATCACTCAGCGTATTTTTAGTTTTCCCTCCTCGTAGCCCTCCCGTATCCTGCCTGTTGTATACAACTTTACACTTTCATTTCCCTTCGCGATTATTATACTTTGTCTGTAATATCACACACTACTATTGTGCTGTGGTGATCTGTGATAATATTTACAGCCTTGTACAAATTTAATTAATATCTTGAAACCACATCTATGAAAGCTTACCTTACATGAAGTCCCGCAAAACTTACAACAAACGTATCCCTAACTATCATTACCTGACACCCACACTATCCCATCTACCCTCATCCTTTACGTCACAATTACACGTGTGCACAGCCCGCGGACACGCAATTTATTCAGGCGCTTAAGGCCCCTTCTCCCCTTTTGCTCTCGTCTTTCGCAACGCGAACACTGTGAAGAAATTTTGAAATTTTATTAACGAGATTGTGTAAACCTGATTGGTCATGGCCCAACATATTGGCTTGTCGAAACTCAACAACACATTTGGTATGCTTTCTTCTCATTTGATACATTACTGTTTATTTTTTACCTATCTTGTTGTTCGTTTCTCTATCTTTCTAAACACGTGCCAGCCCCTATTCCCCGCTGACGAGTCCACGAAGGACGAAACGCCGCGTACGGGGATATCTGCTTTACACACATGAATATTCCTTCTTTCTTTCCTTCTACTAACTTTTTACGTATCTCCTACTAGCTTTTTTGTATAACAGACTAGTTTGTCTTGTCCCGTCGCATTTCGCGTTTAATACACTACATGAGGTCTAGCTATTTTTCTCTTTACACACTCATTGTTACTGTTATTAAAAAATTTTTTTGCCCATTTTACTTTATACCAATACAGTTTCTATTACCTATTTAAGTATTTCCATTTCTAGATATTGTTTTTTACTCTCCCAGTCTCATATATTTACTTTTAGTCATTATGGCTATCGTATTTCATGTTACACCTACACTACCCCTTTATGAACAAAGGGACTGTTGTCACAGAATATTATTTTATTTCATTTTGCTAGACACCAATATGGTTCCTATTACCTATTACTTAACAAAAAATATGTTTGAACGACCGAAGCCTGTCTCTGATTATTCGAGAAGCGAAAGATAAGGGGCGAAAAGCGTTGAAAGTACTTCGACAGCATTAAAGCAGGTAAAAAGGAGCGTGATTGCGCTTTACACCGAATTGACGTTGCTGCGAAAAGGCGAAAACGAGACCACAACAGACTATATTATAGCTGAAACTGCTGCAACAGCCCTCAAAACCGCCGAGGAAATAATAAGTGATGGGTTGCTGATTGCTACGGTTCTGAAGGGTATAATTTACGACGAAGTTATAAAACATTTTAAACCGTTGTTATACAAAGAGCAAATGACCTTCAGTGAATTCAAGACCGCTCTTCGAAACTACGAAGAAAATGAAAAGAGCTGTAACCCACGCGACAACCAAGATAATGTGATGTTCTCAAAGCAAAGATTCACTGGGAAATGTTTCAAATGCAACAAGCAAGGACACGAAAGTTCTGAATGCCGGATGAAGACAGAAAAATGGTGTGTAAAATGTAGAAGCAAGACACACAATACGAAGGACTGCAGGGCCAACAAGAAAGACGCTGCAAAAGCGGTTGCTGAACCGGAAAAAGATGATACCTAAACGCATACATTCACCTTTACACTGCTAGAAACAAGTGAAAACCTGAAGAAGACTCAAGAGACAAGAAGAAGACATGACGAAGACCCAAGTCTATTGGTAGACACTGGTGCGACAAGCCACATAATTACGTAATATTTCAAATGGGGCTATGAGGACTGGACTAGATTTCAAGTCCGCGCAGTCAACTGCAAGGACTTAAAATCTAGATCCAACTACAAGGACTTGAAATCTAGTCCAGTCTGAATTGGAGGATTTGGAATGACATCTCAAACGAATGAATTATTAATTATATCCAGTCCTTGGACTGAATTAATTTTGATCCAGTCCTAGGACTGGATCAACATACTTCGTAAAGTATCCAGTATTATCATGTGAGGAAAATAGACTAACATGATTTGCTAATTGCTTCATGAATTACCAATGAGTTTGAGATAGACCGTTCAAAATTCGTAAGCTTTGATGACAATTATCACACAAACGCACATATTATTGAGTTAGCTGATGGGAGTAAAACTAGCGTAGTATTGGGTAAAAAAAACGCTAAAGTAAAATTATTTGATGTAATTAATATCACAAATAACAAAAATGGGTAAGAACACAACTTGAGCATACAGTAGGTTTCTGGTGCTACGAATTTTAAAATCCCATATTTTTGTAAGTAGAACATTTTAAAGATAAATGTGTGTTGAAATCAGCCTTCTCTTATACTCGGAGAAGACCATGTAAATTCTGATCAAACATACATTTCCAAATTTAATGACCCAGCTATATGACGTTCAATATATATCATTGAACTAAACAGATCACTATTTAAATCTAATGTCGAAGAACAATTTTATTGCTGAGGCACTACAGACACGATAAGTATTAAATAAATGGAAATGTTTTTCGCTGATTGCATAAATGACCACGCAAATTATATTTTGATATGATAAAACTTATACAGCACGTTAATAACAGCAGCCTATATATAGATGCATGTGCGCATGGCAATAGTGTCTACCCGGTCGTAATTCAACCACAATCACTGCAACAGCAGAGCATGAGGTATATATATACAAATCGGTGATACTGTATCTTGATGGTCTGATTCGAAGATACAGGGTTTTAGCACTTACGGTCTGGGGGCCGCTTCTACCCTCCCCTATATTTCGAACCAGAGGTGGTGGAGTTATGATACAGACGGTTGAGGCAGTCAATTCGATGTCGTTGTCGAAAGGCAACCGCATTTGGTGGGTTGTCAAGGCCAATTGTGCGAAGCCACCCGTGCGCGCCATCCGTGTGCAAACTTTTATTACAATACCCCGGTCCTTTTTACCATCGTTATACATTTCCAAGGCTAATCCTTCGAAGGTGGCAGAATTCCTCACACCTTTTGGAACTTTTTAATTTAAATTGATTACGCTGGCGTACAATCTCTTATGACGCTTTTCAATAGCCCTAACGTAAGTGGTAGAGCGTAATTCTTTTCAATTATTTATTTGGGGTTTTTTCGCCAAAAAAGATGGCTCCCACCGTTAAGAAAAACTGTAGCATTTTGAGCACGGTTTTCTGTTCAATTTTTTTCGATGGTGTTTTAATTAGAACTTTTATTTTCTCCATTTACCAAAAATTTTGCCAGTGCGGTTAACAAGGAAATAAAAATTTTTCTTTATCAGACTGTATGATAAAAAGAAGTAATTGTCAAATTGTGACGAATTTTTTTCTAAAAAAATTTGCAAAATAGACGGAAAAGATACTTTGGAAAGGGTTATTAATTCTTACACAAGACGAAAACTATTTAATGCATGGCAAGGGCAGGAATTGATCCTACCCACTTTTGTCAGTAGGGTAATTTGTATTTGACCACTGCATTACATTGGTTATGTGGCTTCGGCAAGTTGGTTTAAGTTGTCTATACGTTCTTCTAGCCTATGCTTAATTCTTGAAACTGACGAAATCCAGAACGATTTTTATCAAAGGTAGGTATTGCTCCCGGACTCAGTGATTGATTCTGAAGGGATACACATTGTCTTTACCACTGGACTATGTTAGTTACCACTTTCTATGTTAGTTACCACTTTGACTGGGTTAGGAATTATTATAGATATACACGCTAGATTAAATCAAAGTTATTCGAAGCCATTCGCGAGCTTTTGTTCGCATTTCATCGAATAATATTTAATCATACTCTGTCGAGGAAGACCTTGAAGTTGCTTTTGAGTGTAATTACATTTTTAAATTATGTACAAATTTATTTCTAAATAAATCCAATTGAGTCTTGCAATATCACAAATAACAAAAATGGGTAAGGTCAAAACTTGAGCATATAGTAGGTTTCTGGTGCTACGAATTTTAAAAGCCTATATTTTTGTGAGTAATAAAACATTTGAAAAATAAATGTGTGTTGAAATCAGCCTTCTCTTATACTCGGAGAAGACCTTGTAAATTCTGATCTAACATACTTTTCCAAATATAATGACCTAGCTATAGGCGTCCAATATATATATCATTGAACAAAGCAGATCACTATTTAAATCTAATTTCGAAGAACAACATTATTGATGGAGCACTACAGAGACGATAAGTATTAAATAAATGGAAATGTGTTTCGCTGATTGCATAAATGACCACGCAAATTATATTTTGATGTTTATGATAAAACTTACACAGCACGTTAATAACAGCAGCCTATATATAGATGCATGTGCGCATGGCAATAGTGCCTACCTGGTCGTAATTCAACCACAATCAGTGCAACAGCAAAGCATGACGTATATAAATACAAATCGGTCGTACTATAGTAGCACCGATTTGTATTTATATACGTCATGCTTTGCTGTTGCACTAATCGTGGTTGAATTACGACCAGGTAGGCACTATTGCCATGCGTGATCATTTGCTTTTCTTCTTTTAAAATATCTGTCTGTACTTAGGGGGAACAGGCAGATCTCTGGAAACAAGAAAGGCTGAACACATCAGAAACGTTAAGGAACATAATAATGGTTCAAACATCGAAAAACGTGCAACGCGAAAATCATTGACACAGGGAATTTCCGTAGTCGCCTAACACTAGAAAGTCTAGAATCATGGCATACAGCTGCCAAACACAGCAATGCTGATAACAACTCAAAACCGCTTCCTCGACAATGTACAATCTTAATAAAGAAAACATAGTATCACCTTATCGTATTCACAGTGCACATGTATACACGTCATATCTAGCTTCATTTCACACTTTCACAGTTTACTGCAATCATTATAAATATACCCGTTGAAGGCTACAGACTGGTGGCCGAAAGCTCGTAAACAAATAAATATATTTTAGTCAGAGAACGTCTCACCCTTTTCATTTATGTCTAATTGACACATCTACGATTTTTAGTGGTTTATATTGTTTAACCATTTCTTAAAGCTCATTCAGTTAAAAACGGGTAAAATAGGGCGAGTGTAATAGCCAACGCGGTCTGGTGGTAAGGCAAAGTGGCGGTAAATAAACAACGCAGCTGAACGATAATTCCCTTGCTCTGAATTCTTTTCATGTTTTAGAATTAATTATAGGCTAGAGAAAAGCCCGCTTAAACAATTTAGGTGGCAAGCGCGTGATGGCAAACATATATAGTCTAGTGGCCAATGCAAAATGTCTCAAGTCAACGAGTTTTTGGTCAAACCTAATTGCCCTTGTCACAAACCCCATAGGTTTTTGTCTGAGGTAAGAATTAATATAAATATACACGCTAGATTAAATCAAAGTTATTCGAAGCCATTCGCGAGCTTTTGTTCGCATTTCATCGAATAATATTTACTCATACTCTGTCGAGGAAGATCTTGAAGTTGCTTTTGAGTGTAATTACATTTATATGCACAAATTTATTCCTAAATAAATCCAATTGAGTCTTTTGCAATATCACAATAACAAAAATGGGTAAGATCACAACTTGAGCATACAGTAGGTTTCTGGTGCTACGAATTTTAAAATCCCATATTTTTGTAAGTAGAACATTTGAAAGATAAATGTGTGTTGAAATCAGCCTTCTCTTATACTCGGAGAAGACCATGTAAATTCTGATCAAACATACATTTCCAAATTTAATGACCCAGCTATATGACGTTCAATATATATCATTGAACTAAACAGATCACTATTTAAATCTAATGTCGAAGAACAATTTTATTGCTGAGGCACTACAGACACGATAAGTATTAAATAAATGGAAATGTTTTTCGCTGATTGCATAAATGACCACGCAAATTATATTTTGATATGATAAAACTTATACAGCACGTTAATAACAGCAGCCTATATATAGATGCATGTGCGCATGGCAATAGTGTCTACCCGGTCGTAATTCAACCGCAATCACTGCAACAGCAGAGCATGAGGTATATATATACAAATCGGTGATACTATATCTTGATGGTCTGATTCGAAGATACAGGGTTTTAGCACTCACGGTCTGGGGGCCGCTTCTACCCTCCCCTATATTTCGAACCAGAGGTGGTGGAGTTATGATACAGACGGTTGAGGCAGTCAATTCGATGTCGTTGTCGAAAGGCAACCGCATTTGGTGGGTTGTCAAGGCCAATTGTGCGAAGCCACCCGTGCGCGCCATCCGTGTGCAAACTTTTATTACAATACCCCGGTCCTTTTTACCATCGTTATACATTTCCAAGGCTAATCCTTCGAAGGTGGCAGAATTCCTGACACCTTTTGGAACTTTTTAATTTAAATTGATTACGCTGGCGTACAATCTCTTATGACGCTTTTCAATAGCCCTAATGTAAGTGGTAGAGCGTGATTCTTTTCAATTATTTATTTGGGGTTTTTTCGCCAAAAAAGATGGCTCCCACCGTTAAGAAAAACTATAGCATTTTGAGCACGGTTTTCTGTTCAATTTTTTTCGATGGTTTTTTAGAACTTTTATTTTCTCCATTTACCAAAAATTTTGCCAGTGCGGTTAACAAGGAAATAAAAATTTTTCTTTATCAGACTGTATGATAAAAAGAAGTAATTGTCAAATTGTGACGAATTTTTTTCTAAAAAAATTTGCAAAATAGACGAAAAGACACTTTGGAAAGGGTTATTAATTCTTACACAAGACGAAAACTATTTAATGCATGGCAAGGGCAGGAATTGATCCTACCCACTTTTGTAGGGTAATTTGTATTTGACAACTGCATTACGTTGGTTATGAGGCTTCGGCAAGTTGGTTTAAGTTGTCTATACGTTCTTCTAGCCTATGCTTAATTCTTGAAACTGACGAAATCCAGAACGATTTTTATCAAAGGTAGGTATTGCTCCCGGACTCAGTGATTGATTCTGAAGGGATACACATTGTCTTTACCACTGGACTATGTTAGTTACCACTTTCTATGTTAGTTACCACTTTGACTGGGTTAGGAATTATTATAAATATACACGCTAGATTAAATCAAAGTTATTCGAAGCCATTCGCGAGCTTTTGTTCGCATTTCATCGAATAATATTTACTCATACTCTGTCGAGGAAGATCTTGAAGTTGCTTTTGAGTGTAATTACATTTATATGCACAAATTTATTCCTAAATAAATCCAATTGAGTCTTTTGCAATATCACAATAACAAAAATGGGTAAGATCACAACTTGAGCATACAGTAGGTTTCTGGTGCTACGAATTTTAAAATCCCATATTTTTGTAAGTAGAACATTTGAAAGATAAATGTGTGTTGAAATCAGCCTTCTCTTATACTCGGAGAAGACCATGTAAATTCTGATCAAACATACATTTCCAAATTTAATGACCCAGCTATATGACGTTCAATATATATCATTGAACTAAACAGATCACTATTTAAATCTAATGTCGAAGAACAATTTTATTGCTGAGGCACTACAGACACGATAAGTATTAAATAAATAGGAATGTTTTTCGCTGATTGCATAAATGACCACGCAAATTATATTTTGATATGATAAAACTTATACAGCACGTTAATAACAGCAGCCTATATATAGATGCATGTGCGCATGGCAATAGTGTCTACCCGGTCGTAATTCAACCACAATCACTGCAACAGCAGAGCATGAGGTATATATATACAAATCGGTGATACTGTATCTTGATGGTCTGATTCGAAGATACAGGGTTTTAGCACTTACGGTCTGGGGGCCGCTTCTACCCTCCCCTATATTTCGAACCAGAGGTGGTGGAGTCATGATACAGACGGTTGAGGCAGTCAATTCGATGTCGTTGTCGAAAGGCAACCGCATTTGGTGGGTTGTCAAGGCCAATTGTGCGAAGCCACCCGTGCGCGCCATCCGTGTGCAAACTTTTATTACAATACCCCGGTCCTTTTTACCATCGTTATACATTTCCAAGGCTAATCCTTCGAAGGTGGCAGAATTCCTCACACCTTTTGGAACTTTTTAATTTAAATTGATTACGCTGGCGTACAATCTCTTATGACGCTTTTCAATAGCCCTAACGTAAGTGGTAGAGCGTAATTCTTTTCAATTATTTATTTGGGGTTTTTTCGCCAAAAAAGATGGCTCCCACCGTTAAGAAAAACTGTAGCATTTTGAGCACGGTTTTCTGTTCAATTTTTTTCGATGGTGTTTTAATTAGAACTTTTATTTTCTCCATTTACCAAAAATTTTGCCAGTGCGGTTAACAAGGAAATAAAAATTTTTCTTTATCAGACTGTATGATAAAAAGAAGTAATTGTCAAATTGTGACGAATTTTTTTCTAAAAAAATTTGCAAAATAGACGGAAAAGATACTTTGGAAAGGGTTATTAATTCTTACACAAGACGAAAACTATTTAATGCATGGCAAGGGCAGGAATTGATCCTACCCACTTTTGTCAGTAGGGTAATTTGTATTTGACCACTGCATTACATTGGTTATGTGGCTTCGGCAAGTTGGTTTAAGTTGTCTATACGTTCTTCTAGCCTATGCTTAATTCTTGAAACTGACGAAATCCAGAACGATTTTTATCAAAGGTAGGTATTGCTCCCGGACTCAGTGATTGATTCTGAAGGGATACACATTGTCTTTACCACTGGACTATGTTAGTTACCACTTTCTATGTTAGTTACCACTTTGACTGGGTTAGGAATTATTATAGATATACACGCTAGATTAAATCAAAGTTATTCGAAGCCATTCGCGAGCTTTTGTTCGCATTTCATCGAATAATATTTAATCATACTCTGTCGAGGAAGACCTTGAAGTTGCTTTTGAGTGTAATTACATTTTTAAATTATGTACAAATTTATTTCTAAATAAATCCAATTGAGTCTTGCAATATCACAAATAACAAAAATGGGTAAGGTCAAAACTTGAGCATATAGTAGGTTTCTGGTGCTACGAATTTTAAAAGCCTATATTTTTGTGAGTAATAAAACATTTGAAAAATAAATGTGTGTTGAAATCAGCCTTCTCTTATACTCGGAGAAGACCTTGTAAATTCTGATCTAACATACTTTTCCAAATATAATGACCTAGCTATAGGCGTCCAATATATATATCATTGAACAAAGCAGATCACTATTTAAATCTAATTTCGAAGAACAACATTATTGATGGAGCACTACAGAGACGATAAGTATTAAATAAATGGAAATGTGTTTCGCTGATTGCATAAATGACCACGCAAATTATATTTTGATGTTTATGATAAAACTTACACAGCACGTTAATAACAGCAGCCTATATATAGATGCATGTGCGCATGGCAATAGTGCCTACCTGGTCGTAATTCAACCACAATCAGTGCAACAGCAAAGCATGACGTATATAAATACAAATCGGTCGTACTATAGTAGCACCGATTTGTATTTATATACGTCATGCTTTGCTGTTGCACTAATCGTGGTTGAATTACGACCAGGTAGGCACTATTGCCATGCGTGATCATTTGCTTTTCTTCTTTTAAAATATCTGTCTGTACTTAGGGGGAACAGGCAGATCTCTGGAAACAAGAAAGGCTGAACACATCAGAAACGTTAAGGAACATAATAATGGTTCAAACATCGAAAAACGTGCAACGCGAAAATCATTGACACAGGGAATTTCCGTAGTCGCCTAACACTAGAAAGTCTAGAATCATGGCATACAGCTGCCAAACACAGCAATGCTGATAACAACTCAAAACCGCTTCCTCGACAATGTACAATCTTAATAAAGAAAACATAGTATCACCTTATCGTATTCACAGTGCACATGTATACACGTCATATCTAGCTTCATTTCACACTTTCACAGTTTACTGCAATCATTATAAATATACCCGTTGAAGGCTACAGACTGGTGGCCGAAAGCTCGTAAACAAATAAATATATTTTAGTCAGAGAACGTCTCACCCTTTTCATTTATGTCTAATTGACACATCTACGATTTTTAGTGGTTTATATTGTTTAACCATTTCTTAAAGCTCATTCAGTTAAAAACGGGTAAAATAGGGCGAGTGTAATAGCCAACGCGGTCTGGTGGTAAGGCAAAGTGGCGGTAAATAAACAACGCAGCTGAACGATAATTCCCTTGCTCTGAATTCTTTTCATGTTTTAGAATTAATTATAGGCTAGAGAAAAGCCCGCTTAAACAATTTAGGTGGCAAGCGCGTGATGGCAAACATATATAGTCTAGTGGCCAATGCAAAATGTCTCAAGTCAACGAGTTTTTGGTCAAACCTAATTGCCCTTGTCACAAACCCCATAGGTTTTTGTCTGAGGTAAGAATTAATATAAATATACACGCTAGATTAAATCAAAGTTATTCGAAGCCATTCGCGAGCTTTTGTTCGCATTTCATCGAATAATATTTACTCATACTCTGTCGAGGAAGATCTTGAAGTTGCTTTTGAGTGTAATTACATTTATATGCACAAATTTATTCCTAAATAAATCCAATTGAGTCTTTTGCAATATCACAATAACAAAAATGGGTAAGATCACAACTTGAGCATACAGTAGGTTTCTGGTGCTACGAATTTTAAAATCCCATATTTTTGTAAGTAGAACATTTGAAAGATAAATGTGTGTTGAAATCAGCCTTCTCTTATACTCGGAGAAGACCATGTAAATTCTGATCAAACATACATTTCCAAATTTAATGACCCAGCTATATGACGTTCAATATATATCATTGAACTAAACAGATCACTATTTAAATCTAATGTCGAAGAACAATTTTATTGCTGAGGCACTACAGACACGATAAGTATTAAATAAATGGAAATGTTTTTCGCTGATTGCATAAATGACCACGCAAATTATATTTTGATATGATAAAACTTATACAGCACGTTAATAACAGCAGCCTATATATAGATGCATGTGCGCATGGCAATAGTGTCTACCCGGTCGTAATTCAACCGCAATCACTGCAACAGCAGAGCATGAGGTATATATATACAAATCGGTGATACTATATCTTGATGGTCTGATTCGAAGATACAGGGTTTTAGCACTCACGGTCTGGGGGCCGCTTCTACCCTCCCCTATATTTCGAACCAGAGGTGGTGGAGTTATGATACAGACGGTTGAGGCAGTCAACTCGATGTCGTTGTCGAAAGGCAACCGCATTTGGTGGGTTGTCAAGGCCAATTGTGCGAAGCCACCCGTGCGCGCCATCCGTGTGCAAACTTTTATTACAATACCCCGGTCCTTTTTATCATCGTTATACATTTCCAAGGCTAATCCTTCGAAGGTGGCAGAATTCCTGACACCTTTTGGAACTTTTTAATTTAAATTGATTACGCTGGCGTACAATCTCTTATGACGCTTTTCAATAGCCCTAATGTAAGTGGTAGAGCGTGATTCTTTTCAATTATTTATTTGGGGTTTTTTCGCCAAAAAAGATGGCTCCCACCGTTAAGAAAAACTATAGCATTTTGAGCACGGTTTTCTGTTCAATTTTTTTCGATGGTTTTTTAGAACTTTTATTTTCTCCATTTACCAAAAATTTTGCCAGTGCGGTTAACAAGGAAATAAAAATTTTTCTTTATCAGACTGTATGATAAAAAGAAGTAATTGTCAAATTGTGACGAATTTTTTTCTAAAAAAATTTGCAAAATAGACGAAAAGACACTTTGGAAAGGGTTATTAGTTCTTACACAAGACGAAAACTATTTAATGCATGGCAAGGGCAGGAATTGATCCTACCCACTTTTGTCAGTAGGGTAATTTGTATTTGACCACTGCATTACATTGGTTATGTGGCTTCGGCAAGTTGGTTTAAGTTGTCTATACGTTCTTCTAGCCTATGCTTAATTCTTGAAACTGACGAAATCCAGAACGATTTTTATCAAAGGTAGGTATTGCTCCCGGACTCAGTGATTGATTCTGAAGGGATACACATTGTCTTTACCACTGGACTATGTTAGTTACCACTTTCTATGTTAGTTACCACTTTGACTGGGTTAGGAATTATTATAGATATACACGCTAGATTAAATCAAAGTTATTCGAAGCCATTCGCGAGCTTTTGTTCGCATTTCATCGAATAATATTTAATCATACTCTGTCGAGGAAGACCTTGAAGTTGCTTTTGAGTGTAATTACATTTTTAAATTATGTACAAATTTATTTCTAAATAAATCCAATTGAGTCTTGCAATATCACAAATAACAAAAATGGGTAAGGTCAAAACTTGAGCATATAGTAGGTTTCTGGTGCTACGAATTTTAAAAGCCTATATTTTTGTGAGTAATAAAACATTTGAAAAATAAATGTGTGTTGAAATCAGCCTTCTCTTATACTCGGAGAAGACCTTGTAAATTCTGATCTAACATACTTTTCCAAATATAATGACCTAGCTATAGGCGTCCAATATATATATCATTGAACAAAGCAGATCACTATTTAAATCTAATTTCGAAGAACAACATTATTGATGGAGCACTACAGAGACGATAAGTATTAAATAAATGGAAATGTGTTTCGCTGATTGCATAAATGACCACGCAAATTATATTTTGATGTTTATGATAAAACTTACACAGCACGTTAATAACAGCAGCCTATATATAGATGCATGTGCGCATGGCAATAGTGCCTACCTGGTCGTAATTCAACCACAATCAGTGCAACAGCAAAGCATGACGTATATAAATACAAATCGGTCGTACTATAGTAGCACCGATTTGTATTTATATACGTCATGCTTTGCTGTTGCACTAATCGTGGTTGAATTACGACCAGGTAGGCACTATTGCCATGCGTGATCATTTGCTTTTCTTCTTTTAAAATATCTGTCTGTACTTAGGGGGAACAGGCAGATCTCTGGAAACAAGAAAGGCTGAACACATCAGAAACGTTAAGGAACATAATAATGGTTCAAACATCGAAAAACGTGCAACGCGAAAATCATTGACACAGGGAATTTCCGTAGTCGCCTAACACTAGAAAGTCTAGAATCATGGCATACAGCTGCCAAACACAGCAATGCTGATAACAACTCAAAACCGCTTCCTCGACAATGTACAATCTTAATAAAGAAAACATAGTATCACCTTATCGTATTCACAGTGCACATGTATACACGTCATATCTAGCTTCATTTCACACTTTCACAGTTTACTGCAATCATTATAAATATACCCGTTGAAGGCTACAGACTGGTGGCCGAAAGCTCGTAAACAAATAAATATATTTTAGTCAGAGAACGTCTCACCCTTTTCATTTATGTCTAATTGACACATCTACGATTTTTAGTGGTTTATATTGTTTAACCATTTCTTAAAGCTCATTCAGTTAAAAACGGGTAAAATAGGGCGAGTGTAATAGCCAACGCGGTCTGGTGGTAAGGCAAAGTGGCGGTAAATAAACAACGCAGCTGAACGATAATTCCCTTGCTCTGAATTCTTTTCATGTTTTAGAATTAATTATAGGCTAGAGAAAAGCCCGCTTAAACAATTTAGGTGGCAAGCGCGTGATGGCAAACATATATAGTCTAGTGGCCAATGCAAAATGTCTCAAGTCAACGAGTTTTTGGTCAAACCTAATTGCCCTTGTCACAAACCCCATAGGTTTTTGTCTGAGGTAAGAATTAATATAAATATACACGCTAGATTAAATCAAAGTTATTCGAAGCCATTCGCGAGCTTTTGTTCGCATTTCATCGAATAATATTTACTCATACTCTGTCGAGGAAGATCTTGAAGTTGCTTTTGAGTGTAATTACATTTATATGCACAAATTTATTCCTAAATAAATCCAATTGAGTCTTTTGCAATATCACAATAACAAAAATGGGTAAGATCACAACTTGAGCATACAGTAGGTTTCTGGTGCTACGAATTTTAAAATCCCATATTTTTGTAAGTAGAACATTTGAAAGATAAATGTGTGTTGAAATCAGCCTTCTCTTATACTCGGAGAAGACCATGTAAATTCTGATCAAACATACATTTCCAAATTTAATGACCCAGCTATATGACGTTCAATATATATCATTGAACTAAACAGATCACTATTTAAATCTAATGTCGAAGAACAATTTTATTGCTGAGGCACTACAGACACGATAAGTATTAAATAAATGGAAATGTTTTTCGCTGATTGCATAAATGACCACGCAAATTATATTTTGATATGATAAAACTTATACAGCACGTTAATAACAGCAGCCTATATATAGATGCATGTGCGCATGGCAATAGTGTCTACCCGGTCGTAATTCAACCGCAATCACTGCAACAGCAGAGCATGAGGTATATATATACAAATCGGTGATACTATATCTTGATGGTCTGATTCGAAGATACAGGGTTTTAGCACTCACGGTCTGGGGGCCGCTTCTACCCTCCCCTATATTTCGAACCAGAGGTGGTGGAGTTATGATACAGACGGTTGAGGCAGTCAACTCGATGTCGTTGTCGAAAGGCAACCGCATTTGGTGGGTTGTCAAGGCCAATTGTGCGAAGCCACCCGTGCGCGCCATCCGTGTGCAAACTTTTATTACAATACCCCGGTCCTTTTTATCATCGTTATACATTTCCAAGGCTAATCCTTCGAAGGTGGCAGAATTCCTGACACCTTTTGGAACTTTTTAATTTAAATTGATTACGCTGGCGTACAATCTCTTATGACGCTTTTCAATAGCCCTAATGTAAGTGGTAGAGCGTGATTCTTTTCAATTATTTATTTGGGGTTTTTTCGCCAAAAAAGATGGCTCCCACCGTTAAGAAAAACTATAGCATTTTGAGCACGGTTTTCTGTTCAATTTTTTTCGATGGTTTTTTAGAACTTTTATTTTCTCCATTTACCAAAAATTTTGCCAGTGCGGTTAACAAGGAAATAAAAATTTTTCTTTATCAGACTGTATGATAAAAAGAAGTAATTGTCAAATTGTGACGAATTTTTTTCTAAAAAAATTTGCAAAATAGACGAAAAGACACTTTGGAAAGGGTTATTAATTCTTACACAAGACGAAAACTATTTAATGCATGGCAAGGGCAGGAATTGATCCTACCCACTTTTGTAGGGTAATTTGTATTTGACCACTGCATTACGTTGGTTATGAGGCTTCGGCAAGTTGGTTTAAGTTGTCTATACGTTCTTCTAGCCTATGCTTAATTCTTGAAACTGACGAAATCCAGAACGATTTTTATCAAAGGTAGGTATTGCTCCCGGACTCAGTGATTGATTCTGAAGGGATACACATTGTCTTTACCACTGGACTATGTTAGTTACCACTTTCTATGTTAGTTACCACTTTGACTGGGTTAGGAATTATTATAAATATACACGCTAGATTAAATCAAAGTTATTCGAAGCCATTCGCGAGCTTTTGTTCGCATTTCATCGAATAATATTTACTCATACTCTGTCGAGGAAGATCTTGAAGTTGCTTTTGAGTGTAATTACATTTATATGCACAAATTTATTCCTAAATAAATCCAATTGAGTCTTTTGCAATATCACAATAACAAAAATGGGTAAGATCACAACTTGAGCATACAGTAGGTTTCTGGTGCTACGAATTTTAAAATCCCATATTTTTGTAAGTAGAACATTTGAAAGATAAATGTGTGTTGAAATCAGCCTTCTCTTATACTCGGAGAAGACCATGTAAATTCTGATCAAACATACATTTCCAAATTTAATGACCCAGCTATATGACGTTCAATATATATCATTGAACTAAACAGATCACTATTTAAATCTAATGTCGAAGAACAATTTTATTGCTGAGGCACTACAGACACGATAAGTATTAAATAAATGGAAATGTTTTTCGCTGATTGCATAAATGACCACGCAAATTATATTTTGATATGATAAAACTTATACAGCACGTTAATAACAGCAGCCTATATATAGATGCATGTGCGCATGGCAATAGTGTCTACCCGGTCGTAATTCAACCACAATCACTGCAACAGCAGAGCATGAGGTATATATATACAAATCGGTGATACTATATCTTGATGGTCTGATTCGAAGATACAGGGTTTTAGCACTTACGGTCTGGGGGCCGCTTCTACCCTCCCCTATATTTCGAACCAGAGGTGGTGGAGTTATGATACAGACGGTTGAGGCAGTCAATTCGATGTCGTTGTCGAAAGGCAACCGCATTTGGTGGGTTGTCAAGGCCAATTGTGCGAAGCCACCCGTGCGCGCCATCCGTGTGCAAACTTTTATTACAATACCCCGGTCCTTTTTACCATCGTTATACATTTCCAAGGCTAATCCTTCGAAGGTGGCAGAATTCCTCACACCTTTTGGAACTTTTTAATTTAAATTGATTACGCTGGCGTACAATCTCTTATGACGCTTTTCAATAGCCCTAACGTAAGTGGTAGAGCGTAATTCTTTTCAATTATTTATTTGGGGTTTTTTCGCCAAAAAAGATGGCTCCCACCGTTAAGAAAAACTGTAGCATTTTGAGCACGGTTTTCTGTTCAATTTTTTTCGATGGTGTTTTAATTAGAACTTTTATTTTCTCCATTTACCAAAAATTTTGCCAGTGCGGTTAACAAGGAAATAAAAATTTTTCTTTATCAGACTGTATGATAAAAAGAAGTAATTGTCAAATTGTGACGAATTTTTTTCTAAAAAAATTTGCAAAATAGACGGAAAAGATACTTTGGAAAGGGTTATTAATTCTTACACAAGACGAAAACTATTTAATGCATGGCAAGGGCAGGAATTGATCCTACCCACTTTTGTCAGTAGGGTAATTTGTATTTGACCACTGCATTACATTGGTTATGTGGCTTCGGCAAGTTGGTTTAAGTTGTCTATACGTTCTTCTAGCCTATGCTTAATTCTTGAAACTGACGAAATCCAGAACGATTTTTATCAAAGGTAGGTATTGCTCCCGGACTCAGTGATTGATTCTGAAGGGATACACATTGTCTTTACCACTGGACTATGTTAGTTACCACTTTCTATGTTAGTTACCACTTTGACTGGGTTAAGAATTATTATAGATATACACGCTAGATTAAATCAAAGTTATTCGAAGCCATTCGCGAGCTTTTGTTCGCATTTCATCGAATAATATTTAATCATACTCTGTCGAGGAAGACCTTGAAGTTGCTTTTGAGTGTAATTACATTTTTAAATTATGTACAAATTTATTTCTAAATAAATCCAATTGAGTCTTTTGCAATATCACAAATAACAAAAATGGGTAAGGTCAAAACTTGAGCATATAGTAGGTTTCTGGTGCTACGAATTTTAAAAGCCTATATTTTTGTGAGTAATAAAACATTTGAAAAATAAATGTGTGTTGAAATCAGCCTTCTCTTATACTCGGAGAAGACCTTGTAAATTCTGATCTAACATACTTTTCCAAATATAATGACCTAGCTATAGGCGTCCAATATGTATATCATTGAACAAAGCAGATCACTATTTAAATCTAATTTCGAAGAACAACATTATTGATGGAGCACTACAGAGACGATAAGTATTAAATAAATGGAAATGTGTTTCGCTGATTGCATAAATGACCACGCAAATTATATTTTGATGTTTATGATAAAACTTACACAGCACGTTAATAACAGCAGCCTATATATAGATGCATGTGCGCATGGCAATAGTGCCTACCTGGTCGTAATTCAACCACAATCAGTGCAACAGCAAAGCATGACGTATATAAATACAAATCGGTCGTACTATAGTAGCACCGATTTGTATTTATATACGTCATGCTTTGCTGTTGCACTAATCGTGGTTGAATTACGACCAGGTAGGCACTATTGCCATGCGTGATCATTTGCTTTTCTTCTTTTAAAATATCTGTCTGTACTTAGGGGGAACAGGCAGATCTCTGGAAACAAGAAAGGCTGAACACATCAGAAACGTTAAGGAACATAATAATGGTTCAAACATCGAAAAACGTGCAACGCGAAAATCATTGACACAGGGAATTTCCGTAGTCGCCTAACACTAGAAAGTCTAGAATCATGGCATACAGCTGCCAAACACAGCAATGCTGATAACAACTCAAAACCGCTTCCTCGACAATGTACAATCTTAATAAAGAAAACATAGTATCACCTTATCGTATTCACAGTGCACATGTATACACGTCATATCTAGCTTCATTTCACACTTTCACAGTTTACTGCAATCATTATAAATATACCCGTTGAAGGCTACAGACTGGTGGCCGAAAGCTCGTAAACAAATAAATATATTTTAGTCAGAGAACGTCTCACCCTTTTCATTTATGTCTAATTGACACATCTACGATTTTTAGTGGTTTATATTGTTTAACCATTTCTTAAAGCTCATTCAGTTAAAAACGGGTAAAATAGGGCGAGTGTAATAGCCAACGCGGTCTGGTGGTAAGGCAAAGTGGCGGTAAATAAACAACGCAGCTGAACGATAATTCCCTTGCTCTGAATTCTTTTCATGTTTTAGAATTAATTATAGGCTAGAGAAAAGCCCGCTTAAACAATTTAGGTGGCAAGCGCGTGATGGCAAACATATATAGTCTAGTGGCCAATGCAAAATGTCTCAAGTCAACGAGTTTTTGGTCAAACCTAATTGCCCTTGTCACAAACCCCATAGGTTTTTGTCTGAGGTAAGAATTGATATAAATATACACGCTAGATTAAATCAAAGTTATTCGAAGCCATTCGCGAGCTTTTGTTCGCATTTCATCGAATAATATTTACTCATACTCTGTCGAGGAAGATCTTGAAGTTGCTTTTGAGTGTAATTACATTTATATGCACAAATTTATTCCTAAATAAATCCAATTGAGTCTTTTGCAATATCACAATAACAAAAATGGGTAAGATCACAACTTGAGCATACAGTAGGTTTCTGGTGCTACGAATTTTAAAATCCCATATTTTTGTAAGTAGAACATTTGAAAGATAAATGTGTGTTGAAATCAGCCTTCTCTTATACTCGGAGAAGACCATGTAAATTCTGATCAAACATACATTTCCAAATTTAATGACCCAGCTATATGACGTTCAATATATATCATTGAACTAAACAGATCACTATTTAAATCTAATGTCGAAGAACAATTTTATTGCTGAGGCACTACAGACACGATAAGTATTAAATAAATGGAAATGTTTTTCGCTGATTGCATAAATGACCACGCAAATTATATTTTGATATGATAAAACTTATACAGCACGTTAATAACAGCAGCCTATATATAGATGCATGTGCGCATGGCAATAGTGTCTACCCGGTCGTAATTCAACCGCAATCACTGCAACAGCAGAGCATGAGGTATATATATACAAATCGGTGATACTATATCTTGATGGTCTGATTCGAAGATACAGGGTTTTAGCACTCACGGTCTGGGGGCCGCTTCTACCCTCCCCTATATTTCGAACCAGAGGTGGTGGAGTTATGATACAGACGGATGAGGCAGTCAACTCGATGTCGTTGTCGAAAGGCAACCGCATTTGGTGGGTTGTCAAGGCCAATTGTGCGAAGCCACCCGTGCGCGCCATCCGTGTGCAAACTTTTATTACAATACCCCGGTCCTTTTTACCATCGTTATACATTTCCAAGGCTAATCCTTCGAAGGTGGCAGAATTCCTGACACCTTTTGGAACTTTTTAATTTAAATTGATTACGCTGGCGTACAATCTCTTATGACGCTTTTCAATAGCCCTAATGTAAGTGGTAGAGCGTGATTCTTTTCAATTATTTATTTGGGGTTTTTTCGCCAAAAAAGATGGCTCCCACCGTTAAGAAAAACTATAGCATTTTGAGCACGGTTTTCTGTTCAATTTTTTTCGATGGTTTTTTAGAACTTTTATTTTCTCCATTTACCAAAAATTTTGCCAGTGCGGTTAACAAGGAAATAAAAATTTTTCTTTATCAGACTGTATGATAAAAAGAAGTAATTGTCAAATTGTGACGAATTTTTTTCTAAAAAAATTTGCAAAATAGACGAAAAGACACTTTGGAAAGGGTTATTAATTCTTACACAAGACGAAAACTATTTAATGCATGGCAAGGGCAGGAATTGATCCTACCCACTTTGTAGGGTAATTTGTATTTGACAACTGCATTACGTTGGTTATGAGGCTTCGGCAAGTTGGTTTAAGTTGTCTATACGTTCTTCTAGCCTATGCTTAATTCTTGAAACTGACGAAATCCAGAACGATTTTTATCAAAGGTAGGTATTGCTCCCGGACTCAGTGATTGATTCTGAAGGGATACACATTGTCTTTACCACTGGACTATGTTAGTTACCACTTTCTATGTTAGTTACCACTTTGACTGGGTTAGGAATTATTATAAATATACACGCTAGATTAAATCAAAGTTATTCGAAGCCATTCGCGAGCTTTTGTTCGCATTTCATCGAATAATATTTACTCATACTCTGTCGAGGAAGATCTTGAAGTTGCTTTTGAGTGTAATTACATTTATATGCACAAATTTATTCCTAAATAAATCCAATTGAGTCTTTTGCAATATCACAATAACAAAAATGGGTAAGATCACAACTTGAGCATACAGTAGGTTTCTGGTGCTACGAATTTTAAAATCCCATATTTTTGTAAGTAGAACATTTGAAAGATAAATGTGTGTTGAAATCAGCCTTCTCTTATACTCGGAGAAGACCATGTAAATTCTGATCAAACATACATTTCCAAATTTAATGACCCAGCTATATGACGTTCAATATATATCATTGAACTAAACTGATCACTATTTAAATCTAATGTCGAAGAACAATTTTATTGCTGAGGCACTACAGACACGATAAGTATTAAATAAATGGAAATGTTTTTCGCTGATTGCATAAATGACCACGCAAATTATATTTTGATATGATAAAACTTATACAGCACGTTAATAACAGCAGCCTATATATAGATGCATGTGCGCATGGCAATAGTGTCTACCCGGTCGTAATTCAACCACAATCACTGCAACAGCAGAGCATGAGGTATATATATACAAATCGGTGATACTGTATCTTGATGGTCTGATTCGAAGATACAGGGTTTTAGCACTTACGGTCTGGGGGCCGCTTCTACCCTCCCCTATATTTCGAACCAGAGGTGGTGGAGTCATGATACAGACGGTTGAGGCAGTCAATTCGATGTCGTTGTCGAAAGGCAACCGCATTTGGTGGGTTGTCAAGGCCAATTGTGCGAAGCCACCCGTGCGCGCCATCCGTGTGCAAACTTTTATTACAATACCCCGGTCCTTTTTACCATCGTTATACATTTCCAAGGCTAATCCTTCGAAGGTGGCAGAATTCCTCACACCTTTTGGAACTTTTTAATTTAAATTGATTACGCTGGCGTACAATCTCTTATGACGCTTTTCAATAGCCCTAACGTAAGTGGTAGAGCGTAATTCTTTTCAATTATTTATTTGGGGTTTTTTCGCCAAAAAAGATGGCTCCCACCGTTAAGAAAAACTGTAGCATTTTGAGCACGGTTTTCTGTTCAATTTTTTTCGATGGTGTTTTAATTAGAACTTTTATTTTCTCCATTTACCAAAAATTTTGCCAGTGCGGTTAACAAGGAAATAAAAATTTTTCTTTATCAGACTGTATGATAAAAAGAAGTAATTGTCAAATTGTGACGAATTTTTTTCTAAAAAAATTTGCAAAATAGACGGAAAAGATACTTTGGAAAGGGTTATTAATTCTTACACAAGACGAAAACTATTTAATGCATGGCAAGGGCAGGAATTGATCCTACCCACTTTTGTCAGTAGGGTAATTTGTATTTGACCACTGCATTACATTGGTTATGTGGCTTCGGCAAGTTGGTTTAAGTTGTCTATACGTTCTTCTAGCCTATGCTTAATTCTTGAAACTGACGAAATCCAGAACGATTTTTATCAAAGGTAGGTATTGCTCCCGGACTCAGTGATTGATTCTGAAGGGATACACATTGTCTTTACCACTGGACTATGTTAGTTACCACTTTCTATGTTAGTTACCACTTTGACTGGGTTAGGAATTATTATAGATATACACGCTAGATTAAATCAAAGTTATTCGAAGCCATTCGCGAGCTTTTGTTCGCATTTCATCGAATAATATTTAATCATACTCTGTCGAGGAAGACCTTGAAGTTGCTTTTGAGTGTAATTACATTTTTAAATTATGTACAAATTTATTTCTAAATAAATCCAATTGAGTCTTGCAATATCACAAATAACAAAAATGGGTAAGGTCAAAACTTGAGCATATAGTAGGTTTCTGGTGCTACGAATTTTAAAAGCCTATATTTTTGTGAGTAATAAAACATTTGAAAAATAAATGTGTGTTGAAATCAGCCTTCTCTTATACTCGGAGAAGACCTTGTAAATTCTGATCTAACATACTTTTCCAAATATAATGACCTAGCTATAGGCGTCCAATATATATATCATTGAACAAAGCAGATCACTATTTAAATCTAATTTCGAAGAACAACATTATTGATGGAGCACTACAGAGACGATAAGTATTAAATAAATGGAAATGTGTTTCGCTGATTGCATAAATGACCACGCAAATTATATTTTGATGTTTATGATAAAACTTACACAGCACGTTAATAACAGCAGCCTATATATAGATGCATGTGCGCATGGCAATAGTGCCTACCTGGTCGTAATTCAACCACAATCAGTGCAACAGCAAAGCATGACGTATATAAATACAAATCGGTCGTACTATAGTAGCACCGATTTGTATTTATATACGTCATGCTTTGCTGTTGCACTAATCGTGGTTGAATTACGACCAGGTAGGCACTATTGCCATGCGTGATCATTTGCTTTTCTTCTTTTAAAATATCTGTCTGTACTTAGGGGGAACAGGCAGATCTCTGGAAACAAGAAAGGCTGAACACATCAGAAACGTTAAGGAACATAATAATGGTTCAAACATCGAAAAACGTGCAACGCGAAAATCATTGACACAGGGAATTTCCGTAGTCGCCTAACACTAGAAAGTCTAGAATCATGGCATACAGCTGCCAAACACAGCAATGCTGATAACAACTCAAAACCGCTTCCTCGACAATGTACAATCTTAATAAAGAAAACATAGTATCACCTTATCGTATTCACAGTGCACATGTATACACGTCATATCTAGCTTCATTTCACACTTTCACAGTTTACTGCAATCATTATAAATATACCCGTTGAAGGCTACAGACTGGTGGCCGAAAGCTCGTAAACAAATAAATATATTTTAGTCAGAGAACGTCTCACCCTTTTCATTTATGTCTAATTGACACATCTACGATTTTTAGTGGTTTATATTGTTTAACCATTTCTTAAAGCTCATTCAGTTAAAAACGGGTAAAATAGGGCGAGTGTAATAGCCAACGCGGTCTGGTGGTAAGGCAAAGTGGCGGTAAATAAACAACGCAGCTGAACGATAATTCCCTTGCTCTGAATTCTTTTCATGTTTTAGAATTAATTATAGGCTAGAGAAAAGCCCGCTTAAACAATTTAGGTGGCAAGCGCGTGATGGCAAACATATATAGTCTAGTGGCCAATGCAAAATGTCTCAAGTCAACGAGTTTTTGGTCAAACCTAATTGCCCTTGTCACAAACCCCATAGGTTTTTGTCTGAGGTAAGAATTAATATAAATATACACGCTAGATTAAATCAAAGTTATTCGAAGCCATTCGCGAGCTTTTGTTCGCATTTCATCGAATAATATTTACTCATACTCTGTCGAGGAAGATCTTGAAGTTGCTTTTGAGTGTAATTACATTTATATGCACAAATTTATTCCTAAATAAATCCAATTGAGTCTTTTGCAATATCACAATAACAAAAATGGGTAAGATCACAACTTGAGCATACAGTAGGTTTCTGGTGCTACGAATTTTAAAATCCCATATTTTTGTAAGTAGAACATTTGAAAGATAAATGTGTGTTGAAATCAGCCTTCTCTTATACTCGGAGAAGACCATGTAAATTCTGATCAAACATACATTTCCAAATTTAATGACCCAGCTATATGACGTTCAATATATATCATTGAACTAAACAGATCACTATTTAAATCTAATGTCGAAGAACAATTTTATTGCTGAGGCACTACAGACACGATAAGTATTAAATAAATGGAAATGTTTTTCGCTGATTGCATAAATGACCACGCAAATTATATTTTGATATGATAAAACTTATACAGCACGTTAATAACAGCAGCCTATATATAGATGCATGTGCGCATGGCAATAGTGTCTACCCGGTCGTAATTCAACCGCAATCACTGCAACAGCAGAGCATGAGGTATATATATACAAATCGGTGATACTATATCTTGATGGTCTGATTCGAAGATACAGGGTTTTAGCACTCACGGTCTGGGGGCCGCTTCTACCCTCCCCTATATTTCGAACCAGAGGTGGTGGAGTTATGATACAGACGGTTGAGGCAGTCAACTCGATGTCGTTGTCGAAAGGCAACCGCATTTGGTGGGTTGTCAAGGCCAATTGTGCGAAGCCACCCGTGCGCGCCATCCGTGTGCAAACTTTTATTACAATACCCCGGTCCTTTTTATCATCGTTATACATTTCCAAGGCTAATCCTTCGAAGGTGGCAGAATTCCTGACACCTTTTGGAACTTTTTAATTTAAATTGATTACGCTGGCGTACAATCTCTTATGACGCTTTTCAATAGCCCTAATGTAAGTGGTAGAGCGTGATTCTTTTCAATTATTTATTTGGGGTTTTTTCGCCAAAAAAGATGGCTCCCACCGTTAAGAAAAACTATAGCATTTTGAGCACGGTTTTCTGTTCAATTTTTTTCGATGGTTTTTTAGAACTTTTATTTTCTCCATTTACCAAAAATTTTGCCAGTGCGGTTAACAAGGAAATAAAAATTTTTCTTTATCAGACTGTATGATAAAAAGAAGTAATTGTCAAATTGTGACGAATTTTTTTCTAAAAAAATTTGCAAAATAGACGAAAAGACACTTTGGAAAGGGTTATTAGTTCTTACACAAGACGAAAACTATTTAATGCATGGCAAGGGCAGGAATTGATCCTACCCACTTTTGTCAGTAGGGTAATTTGTATTTGACCACTGCATTACATTGGTTATGTGGCTTCGGCAAGTTGGTTTAAGTTGTCTATACGTTCTTCTAGCCTATGCTTAATTCTTGAAACTGACGAAATCCAGAACGATTTTTATCAAAGGTAGGTATTGCTCCCGGACTCAGTGATTGATTCTGAAGGGATACACATTGTCTTTACCACTGGACTATGTTAGTTACCACTTTCTATGTTAGTTACCACTTTGACTGGGTTAGGAATTATTATAGATATACACGCTAGATTAAATCAAAGTTATTCGAAGCCATTCGCGAGCTTTTGTTCGCATTTCATCGAATAATATTTAATCATACTCTGTCGAGGAAGACCTTGAAGTTGCTTTTGAGTGTAATTACATTTTTAAATTATGTACAAATTTATTTCTAAATAAATCCAATTGAGTCTTGCAATATCACAAATAACAAAAATGGGTAAGGTCAAAACTTGAGCATATAGTAGGTTTCTGGTGCTACGAATTTTAAAAGCCTATATTTTTGTGAGTAATAAAACATTTGAAAAATAAATGTGTGTTGAAATCAGCCTTCTCTTATACTCGGAGAAGACCTTGTAAATTCTGATCTAACATACTTTTCCAAATATAATGACCTAGCTATAGGCGTCCAATATATATATCATTGAACAAAGCAGATCACTATTTAAATCTAATTTCGAAGAACAACATTATTGATGGAGCACTACAGAGACGATAAGTATTAAATAAATGGAAATGTGTTTCGCTGATTGCATAAATGACCACGCAAATTATATTTTGATGTTTATGATAAAACTTACACAGCACGTTAATAACAGCAGCCTATATATAGATGCATGTGCGCATGGCAATAGTGCCTACCTGGTCGTAATTCAACCACAATCAGTGCAACAGCAAAGCATGACGTATATAAATACAAATCGGTCGTACTATAGTAGCACCGATTTGTATTTATATACGTCATGCTTTGCTGTTGCACTAATCGTGGTTGAATTACGACCAGGTAGGCACTATTGCCATGCGTGATCATTTGCTTTTCTTCTTTTAAAATATCTGTCTGTACTTAGGGGGAACAGGCAGATCTCTGGAAACAAGAAAGGCTGAACACATCAGAAACGTTAAGGAACATAATAATGGTTCAAACATCGAAAAACGTGCAACGCGAAAATCATTGACACAGGGAATTTCCGTAGTCGCCTAACACTAGAAAGTCTAGAATCATGGCATACAGCTGCCAAACACAGCAATGCTGATAACAACTCAAAACCGCTTCCTCGACAATGTACAATCTTAATAAAGAAAACATAGTATCACCTTATCGTATTCACAGTGCACATGTATACACGTCATATCTAGCTTCATTTCACACTTTCACAGTTTACTGCAATCATTATAAATATACCCGTTGAAGGCTACAGACTGGTGGCCGAAAGCTCGTAAACAAATAAATATATTTTAGTCAGAGAACGTCTCACCCTTTTCATTTATGTCTAATTGACACATCTACGATTTTTAGTGGTTTATATTGTTTAACCATTTCTTAAAGCTCATTCAGTTAAAAACGGGTAAAATAGGGCGAGTGTAATAGCCAACGCGGTCTGGTGGTAAGGCAAAGTGGCGGTAAATAAACAACGCAGCTGAACGATAATTCCCTTGCTCTGAATTCTTTTCATGTTTTAGAATTAATTATAGGCTAGAGAAAAGCCCGCTTAAACAATTTAGGTGGCAAGCGCGTGATGGCAAACATATATAGTCTAGTGGCCAATGCAAAATGTCTCAAGTCAACGAGTTTTTGGTCAAACCTAATTGCCCTTGTCACAAACCCCATAGGTTTTTGTCTGAGGTAAGAATTAATATAAATATACACGCTAGATTAAATCAAAGTTATTCGAAGCCATTCGCGAGCTTTTGTTCGCATTTCATCGAATAATATTTACTCATACTCTGTCGAGGAAGATCTTGAAGTTGCTTTTGAGTGTAATTACATTTATATGCACAAATTTATTCCTAAATAAATCCAATTGAGTCTTTTGCAATATCACAATAACAAAAATGGGTAAGATCACAACTTGAGCATACAGTAGGTTTCTGGTGCTACGAATTTTAAAATCCCATATTTTTGTAAGTAGAACATTTGAAAGATAAATGTGTGTTGAAATCAGCCTTCTCTTATACTCGGAGAAGACCATGTAAATTCTGATCAAACATACATTTCCAAATTTAATGACCCAGCTATATGACGTTCAATATATATCATTGAACTAAACAGATCACTATTTAAATCTAATGTCGAAGAACAATTTTATTGCTGAGGCACTACAGACACGATAAGTATTAAATAAATGGAAATGTTTTTCGCTGATTGCATAAATGACCACGCAAATTATATTTTGATATGATAAAACTTATACAGCACGTTAATAACAGCAGCCTATATATAGATGCATGTGCGCATGGCAATAGTGTCTACCCGGTCGTAATTCAACCGCAATCACTGCAACAGCAGAGCATGAGGTATATATATACAAATCGGTGATACTATATCTTGATGGTCTGATTCGAAGATACAGGGTTTTAGCACTCACGGTCTGGGGGCCGCTTCTACCCTCCCCTATATTTCGAACCAGAGGTGGTGGAGTTATGATACAGACGGTTGAGGCAGTCAACTCGATGTCGTTGTCGAAAGGCAACCGCATTTGGTGGGTTGTCAAGGCCAATTGTGCGAAGCCACCCGTGCGCGCCATCCGTGTGCAAACTTTTATTACAATACCCCGGTCCTTTTTATCATCGTTATACATTTCCAAGGCTAATCCTTCGAAGGTGGCAGAATTCCTGACACCTTTTGGAACTTTTTAATTTAAATTGATTACGCTGGCGTACAATCTCTTATGACGCTTTTCAATAGCCCTAATGTAAGTGGTAGAGCGTGATTCTTTTCAATTATTTATTTGGGGTTTTTTCGCCAAAAAAGATGGCTCCCACCGTTAAGAAAAACTATAGCATTTTGAGCACGGTTTTCTGTTCAATTTTTTTCGATGGTTTTTTAGAACTTTTATTTTCTCCATTTACCAAAAATTTTGCCAGTGCGGTTAACAAGGAAATAAAAATTTTTCTTTATCAGACTGTATGATAAAAAGAAGTAATTGTCAAATTGTGACGAATTTTTTTCTAAAAAAATTTGCAAAATAGACGAAAAGACACTTTGGAAAGGGTTATTAATTCTTACACAAGACGAAAACTATTTAATGCATGGCAAGGGCAGGAATTGATCCTACCCACTTTTGTAGGGTAATTTGTATTTGACCACTGCATTACGTTGGTTATGAGGCTTCGGCAAGTTGGTTTAAGTTGTCTATACGTTCTTCTAGCCTATGCTTAATTCTTGAAACTGACGAAATCCAGAACGATTTTTATCAAAGGTAGGTATTGCTCCCGGACTCAGTGATTGATTCTGAAGGGATACACATTGTCTTTACCACTGGACTATGTTAGTTACCACTTTCTATGTTAGTTACCACTTTGACTGGGTTAGGAATTATTATAAATATACACGCTAGATTAAATCAAAGTTATTCGAAGCCATTCGCGAGCTTTTGTTCGCATTTCATCGAATAATATTTACTCATACTCTGTCGAGGAAGATCTTGAAGTTGCTTTTGAGTGTAATTACATTTATATGCACAAATTTATTCCTAAATAAATCCAATTGAGTCTTTTGCAATATCACAATAACAAAAATGGGTAAGATCACAACTTGAGCATACAGTAGGTTTCTGGTGCTACGAATTTTAAAATCCCATATTTTTGTAAGTAGAACATTTGAAAGATAAATGTGTGTTGAAATCAGCCTTCTCTTATACTCGGAGAAGACCATGTAAATTCTGATCAAACATACATTTCCAAATTTAATGACCCAGCTATATGACGTTCAATATATATCATTGAACTAAACAGATCACTATTTAAATCTAATGTCGAAGAACAATTTTATTGCTGAGGCACTACAGACACGATAAGTATTAAATAAATGGAAATGTTTTTCGCTGATTGCATAAATGACCACGCAAATTATATTTTGATATGATAAAACTTATACAGCACGTTAATAACAGCAGCCTATATATAGATGCATGTGCGCATGGCAATAGTGTCTACCCGGTCGTAATTCAACCACAATCACTGCAACAGCAGAGCATGAGGTATATATATACAAATCGGTGATACTATATCTTGATGGTCTGATTCGAAGATACAGGGTTTTAGCACTTACGGTCTGGGGGCCGCTTCTACCCTCCCCTATATTTCGAACCAGAGGTGGTGGAGTTATGATACAGACGGTTGAGGCAGTCAATTCGATGTCGTTGTCGAAAGGCAACCGCATTTGGTGGGTTGTCAAGGCCAATTGTGCGAAGCCACCCGTGCGCGCCATCCGTGTGCAAACTTTTATTACAATACCCCGGTCCTTTTTACCATCGTTATACATTTCCAAGGCTAATCCTTCGAAGGTGGCAGAATTCCTCACACCTTTTGGAACTTTTTAATTTAAATTGATTACGCTGGCGTACAATCTCTTATGACGCTTTTCAATAGCCCTAACGTAAGTGGTAGAGCGTAATTCTTTTCAATTATTTATTTGGGGTTTTTTCGCAAAAAAGATGGCTCCCACCGTTAAGAAAAACTGTAGCATTTTGAGCACGGTTTTCTGTTCAATTTTTTTCGATGGTGTTTTAATTAGAACTTTTATTTTCTCCATTTACCAAAAATTTTGCCAGTGCGGTTAACAAGGAAATAAAAATTTTTCTTTATCAGACTGTATGATAAAAAGAAGTAATTGTCAAATTGTGACGAATTTTTTTCTAAAAAAATTTGCAAAATAGACGGAAAAGATACTTTGGAAAGGGTTATTAATTCTTACACAAGACGAAAACTATTTAATGCATGGCAAGGGCAGGAATTGATCCTACCCACTTTTGTCAGTAGGGTAATTTGTATTTGACCACTGCATTACATTGGTTATGTGGCTTCGGCAAGTTGGTTTAAGTTGTCTATACGTTCTTCTAGCCTATGCTTAATTCTTGAAACTGACGAAATCCAGAACGATTTTTATCAAAGGTAGGTATTGCTCCCGGACTCAGTGATTGATTCTGAAGGGATACACATTGTCTTTACCACTGGACTATGTTAGTTACCACTTTCTATGTTAGTTACCACTTTGACTGGGTTAGGAATTATTATAGATATACACGCTAGATTAAATCAAAGTTATTCGAAGCCATTCGCGAGCTTTTGTTCGCATTTCATCGAATAATATTTAATCATACTCTGTCGAGGAAGACCTTGAAGTTGCTTTTGAGTGTAATTACATTTTTAAATTATGTACAAATTTATTTCTAAATAAATCCAATTGAGTCTTGCAATATCACAAATAACAAAAATGGGTAAGGTCAAAACTTGAGCATATAGTAGGTTTCTGGTGCTACGAATTTTAAAAGCCTATATTTTTGTGAGTAATAAAACATTTGAAAAATAAATGTGTGTTGAAATCAGCCTTCTCTTATACTCGGAGAAGACCTTGTAAATTCTGATCTAACATACTTTTCCAAATATAATGACCTAGCTATAGGCGTCCAATATATATATCATTGAACAAAGCAGATCACTATTTAAATCTAATTTCGAAGAACAACATTATTGATGGAGCACTACAGAGACGATAAGTATTAAATAAATGGAAATGTGTTTCGCTGATTGCATAAATGACCACGCAAATTATATTTTGATGTTTATGATAAAACTTACACAGCACGTTAATAACAGCAGCCTATATATAGATGCATGTGCGCATGGCAATAGTGCCTACCTGGTCGTAATTCAACCACAATCAGTGCAACAGCAAAGCATGACGTATATAAATACAAATCGGTCGTACTATAGTAGCACCGATTTGTATTTATATACGTCATGCTTTGCTGTTGCACTAATCGTGGTTGAATTACGACCAGGTAGGCACTATTGCCATGCGTGATCATTTGCTTTTCTTCTTTTAAAATATCTGTCTGTACTTAGGGGGAACAGGCAGATCTCTGGAAACAAGAAAGGCTGAACACATCAGAAACGTTAAGGAACATAATAATGGTTCAAACATCGAAAAACGTGCAACGCGAAAATCA
This sequence comes from Muricea muricata, assembly GCA_963855995.1. NCBI lineage: Eukaryota > Metazoa > Cnidaria > Anthozoa > Malacalcyonacea > Plexauridae > Muricea > Muricea muricata. The sequence goes on along the minus strand of OY979718.1, from coordinate 55,757,190 downwards.
TTGACACAGGGAATTTCCGTAGTCGCCTAACACTAGAAAGTCTAGAATCATGGCATACAGCTGCCAAACACAGCAATGCTGATAACAACTCAAAACCGCTTCCTCGACAATGTACAATCTTAATAAAGAAAACATAGTATCACCTTATCGTATTCACAGTGCACATGTATACACGTCATATCTAGCTTCATTTCACACTTTCACAGTTTACTGCAATCATTATAAATATACCCGTTGAAGGCTACAGACTGGTGGCCGAAAGCTCGTAAACAAATAAATATATTTTAGTCAGAGAACGTCTCACCCTTTTCATTTATGTCTAATTGACACATCTACGATTTTTAGTGGTTTATATTGTTTAACCATTTCTTAAAGCTCATTCAGTTAAAAACGGGTAAAATAGGGCGAGTGTAATAGCCAACGCGGTCTGGTGGTAAGGCAAAGTGGCGGTAAATAAACAACGCAGCTGAACGATAATTCCCTTGCTCTGAATTCTTTTCATGTTTTAGAATTAATTATAGGCTAGAGAAAAGCCCGCTTAAACAATTTAGGTGGCAAGCGCGTGATGGCAAACATATATAGTCTAGTGGCCAATGCAAAATGTCTCAAGTCAACGAGTTTTTGGTCAAACCTAATTGCCCTTGTCACAAACCCCATAGGTTTTTGTCTGAGGTAAGAATTAATATAAATATACACGCTAGATTAAATCAAAGTTATTCGAAGCCATTCGCGAGCTTTTGTTCGCATTTCATCGAATAATATTTACTCATACTCTGTCGAGGAAGATCTTGAAGTTGCTTTTGAGTGTAATTACATTTATATGCACAAATTTATTCCTAAATAAATCCAATTGAGTCTTTTGCAATATCACAATAACAAAAATGGGTAAGATCACAACTTGAGCATACAGTAGGTTTCTGGTGCTACGAATTTTAAAATCCCATATTTTTGTAAGTAGAACATTTGAAAGATAAATGTGTGTTGAAATCAGCCTTCTCTTATACTCGGAGAAGACCATGTAAATTCTGATCAAACATACATTTCCAAATTTAATGACCCAGCTATATGACGTTCAATATATATCATTGAACTAAACAGATCACTATTTAAATCTAATGTCGAAGAACAATTTTATTGCTGAGGCACTACAGACACGATAAGTATTAAATAAATGGAAATGTTTTTCGCTGATTGCATAAATGACCACGCAAATTATATTTTGATATGATAAAACTTATACAGCACGTTAATAACAGCAGCCTATATATAGATGCATGTGCGCATGGCAATAGTGTCTACCCGGTCGTAATTCAACCACAATCACTGCAACAGCAGAGCATGAGGTATATATATACAAATCGGTGATACTATATCTTGATGGTCTGATTCGAAGATACAGGGTTTTAGCACTTACGGTCTGGGGGCCGCTTCTACCCTCCCCTATATTTCGAACCAGAGGTGGTGGAGTTATGATACAGACGGTTGAGGCAGTCAATTCGATGTCGTTGTCGAAAGGCAACCGCATTTGGTGGGTTGTCAAGGCCAATTGTGCGAAGCCACCCGTGCGCGCCATCCGTGTGCAAACTTTTATTACAATACCCCGGTCCTTTTTACCATCGTTATACATTTCCAAGGCTAATCCTTCGAAGGTGGCAGAATTCCTCACACCTTTCGGAACTTTTTAATTTAAATTGATTACGCTGGCGTACAATCTCTTATGACGCTTTTCAATAGCCCTAACGTAAGTGGTAGAGCGTAATTCTTTTCAATTATTTATTTGGGGTTTTTTCGCCAAAAAAGATGGCTCCCACCGTTAAGAAAAACTGTAGCATTTTGAGCACGGTTTTCTGTTCAATTTTTTTCGATGGAGTTTTAATTAGAACTTTTATTTTCTCCATTTACCAAAAATTTTGCCAGTGCGGTTAACAAGGAAATAAAAATTTTTCTTTATCAGACTGTATGATAAAAAGAAGTAATTGTCAAATTGTGACGAATTTTTTTCTAAAAAAATTTGCAAAATAGACGGAAAAGATACTTTGGAAAGGGTTATTAATTCTTACACAAGACGAAAACTATTTAATGCATGGCAAGGGCAGGAATTGATCCTACCCACTTTTGTCAGTAGGGTAATTTGTATTTGACCACTGCATTACATTGGTTATGTGGCTTCGGCAAGTTGGTTTAAGTTGTCTATACGTTCTTCTAGCCTATGCTTAATTCTTGAAACTGACGAAATCCAGAACGATTTTTATCAAAGGTAGGTATTGCTCCCGGACTCAGTGATTGATTCTGAAGAGATACACATTGTCTTTACCACTGGACTATGTTAGTTACCACTTTCTATGTTAGTTACCACTTTGACTGGGTTAAGAATTATTATAGATATACACGCTAGATTAAATCAAAGTTATTCGAAGCCATTCGCGAGCTTTTGTTCGCATTTCATCGAATAATATTTAATCATACTCTGTCGAGGAAGACCTTGAAGTTGCTTTTGAGTGTAATTACATTTTTAAATTATGTACAAATTTATTTCTAAATAAATCCAATTGAGTCTTTTGCAATATCACAAATAACAAAAATGGGTAAGGTCAAAACTTGAGCATATAGTAGGTTTCTGGTGCTACGAATTTTAAAAGCCTATATTTTTGTGAGTAATAAAACATTTGAAAAATAAATGTGTGTTGAAATCAGCCTTCTCTTATACTCGGAGAAGACCTTGTAAATTCTGATCTAACATACTTTTCCAAATATAATGACCTAGCTATAGGCGTCCAATATATATATCATTGAACAAAGCAGATCACTATTTAAATCTAATTTTGAAGAACAACATTATTGATGGAGCACTACAGAGACGATAAGTATTAAATAAATGGAAATGTGTTTCGCTGATTGCATAAATGACCACGCAAATTATATTTTGATGTTTATGATAAAACTTACACAGCACGTTAATAACAGCAGCCTATATATAGATGCATGTGCGCATGGCAATAGTGCCTACCTGGTCGTAATTCAACCACAATCAGTGCAACAGCAAAGCATGACGTATATAAATACAAATCGGTCGTACTATAGTAGCACCGATTTGTATTTATATACGTCATGCTTTGCTGTTGCACTAATCGTGGTTGAATTACGACCAGGTAGGCACTATTGCCATGCGTGATCATTTGCTTTTCTTCTTTTAAAATATCTGTCTGTACTTAGGGGGAACAGGCAGATCTCTGGAAACAAGAAAGGCTGAACACATCAGAAACGTTAAGGAACATAATAATGGTTCAAACATCGAAAAACGTGCAACGCGAAAATCATTGACACAGGGAATTTCCGTAGTCGCCTAACACTAGAAAGTCTAGAATCATGGCATACAGCTGCCAAACACAGCAATGCTGATAACAACTCAAAACCGCTTCCTCGACAATGTACAATCTTAATAAAGAAAACATAGTATCACCTTATCGTATTCACAGTGCACATGTATACACGTCATATCTAGCTTCATTTCACACTTTCACAGTTTACTGCAATCATTATAAATATACCCGTTGAAGGCTACAGACTGGTGGCCGAAAGCTCGTAAACAAATAAATATATTTTAGTCAGAGAACGTCTCACCCTTTTCATTTACGTCTAATTGACACATCTACGATTTTTAGTGGTTTATATTGTTTAACCATTTCTTAAAGCTCATTCAGTTAAAAACGGGTAAAATAGGGCGAGTGTAATAGCCAACGCGGTCTGGTGGTAAGGCAAAGTGGCGGTAAATAAACAACGCAGCTGAACGATAATTCCCTTGCTCTGAATTCTTTTCATGTTTTAGAATTAATTATAGGCTAGAGAAAAGCCCGCTTAAACAATTTAGGTGGCAAGCGCGTGATGGCAAACATATATAGTCTAGTGGCCAATGCAAAATGTCTCAAGTCAACGAGTTTTTGGTCAAACCTAATTGCCCTTGTCACAAACCCCATAGGTTTTTGTCTGAGGTAAGAATTAATATAAATATACACGCTAGATTAAATCAAAGTTATTCGAAGCCATTCGCGAGCTTTTGTTCGCATTTCATCGAATAATATTTACTCATACTCTGTCGAGGAAGATCTTGAAGTTGCTTTTGAGTGTAATTACATTTATATGCACAAATTTATTCCTAAATAAATCCAATTGAGTCTTTTGCAATATCACAATAACAAAAATGGGTAAGATCACAACTTGAGCATACAGTAGGTTTCTGGTGCTACGAATTTTAAAATCCCATATTTTTGTAAGTAGAACATTTGAAAGATAAATGTGTGTTGAAATCAGCCTTCTCTTATACTCGGAGAAGACCATGTAAATTCTGATCAAACATACATTTCCAAATTTAATGACCCAGCTATATGACGTTCAATATATATCATTGAACTAAACAGATCACTATTTAAATCTAATGTCGAAGAACAATTTTATTGCTGAGGCACTACAGACACGATAAGTATTAAATAAATGGAAATGTTTTTCGCTGATTGCATAAATGACCACGCAAATTATATTTTGATATGATAAAACTTATACAGCACGTTAATAACAGCAGCCTATATATAGATGCATGTGCGCATGGCAATAGTGTCTACCCGGTCGTAATTCAACCGCAATCACTGCAACAGCAGAGCATGAGGTATATATATACAAATCGGTGATACTATATCTTGATGGTCTGATTCGAAGATACAGGGTTTTAGCACTTACGGTCTGGGGGCCGCTTCTACCCTCCCCTATATTTCGAACCAGAGGTGGTGGAGTTATGATACAGACGGTTGAGGCAGTCAATTCGATGTCGTTGTCGAAAGGCAACCGCATTTGGTGGGTTGTCAAGGCCAATTGTGCGAAGCCACCCGTGCGCGCCATCCGTGTGCAAACTTTTATTACAATACCCCGGTCCTTTTTACCATCGTTATACATTTCCAAGGCTAATCCTTCGAAGGTGGCAGAATTCCTGACACCTTTTGGAACTTTTTAATTTAAATTGATTACGCTGGCGTACAATCTCTTATGACGCTTTTCAATAGCCCTAATGTAAGTGGTAGAGCGTGATTCTTTTCAATTATTTATTTGGGGTTTTTTCGCCAAAAAAGATGGCTCCCACCGTTAAGAAAAACTATAGCATTTTGAGCACGGTTTTCTGTTCAATTTTTTTCGATGGTTTTTTAGAACTTTTATTTTCTCCATTTACCAAAAATTTTGCCAGTGCGGTTAACAAGGAAATAAAAATTTTTCTTTATCAGACTGTATGATAAAAAGAAGTAATTGTCAAATTGTGACGAATTTTTTTCTAAAAAAATTTGCAAAATAGACGAAAAGACACTTTGGAAAGGATTATTAATTCTTACACAAGACGAAAACTATTTAATGCATGGCAAGGGCAGGAATTGATCCTACCCACTTTTGTAGGGTAATTTGTATTTGACCACTGCATTACGTTGGTTATGAGGCTTCGGCAAGTTGGTTTAAGTTGTCTATACGTTCTTCTAGCCTATGCTTAATTCTTGAAACTGACGAAATCCAGAACGATTTTTATCAAAGGTAGGTATTGCTCCCGGACTCAGTGATTGATTCTGAAGGGATACACATTGTCTTTACCACTGGACTATGTTAGTTACCACTTTCTATGTTAGTTACCACTTTGACTGGGTTAGGAATTATTATAAATATACACGCTAGATTAAATCAAAGTTATTCGAAGCCATTCGCGAGCTTTTGTTCGCATTTCATCGAATAATATTTACTCATACTCTGTCGAGGAAGATCTTGAAGTTGCTTTGGAGTGTAATTACATTTATATGCACAAATTTATTCCTAAATAAATCCAATTGAGTCTTTTGCAATATCACAATAACAAAAATGGGTAAGATCACAACTTGAGCATACAGTAGGTTTCTGGTGCTACGAATTTTAAAATCCCATATTTTTGTTAGTAGAACATTTGAAAGATAAATGTGTGTTGAAATCAGCCTTCTCTTATACTCGGAGAAGACCATGTAAATTCTGATCAAACATACATTTCCAAATTTAATGACCCAGCTATATGACGTTCAATATATATCATTGAACTAAACAGATCACTATTTAAATCTAATGTCGAAGAACAATTTTATTGCTGAGGCACTACAGACACGATAAGTATTAAATAAATGGAAATGTTTTTCGCTGATTGCATAAATGACCACGCAAATTATATTTTGATATGATAAAACTTATACAGCACGTTAATAACAGCAGCCTATATATAGATGCATGTGCGCATGGCAATAGTGTCTACCCGGTCGTAATTCAACCACAATCACTGCAACAGCAGAGCATGAGGTATATATATACAAATCGGTGATACTATATCTTGATGGTCTGATTCGAAGATACAGGGTTTTAGCACTTACGGTCTGGGGGCCGCTTCTACCCTCCCCTATATTTCGAACCAGAGGTGGTGGAGTTATGATACAGACGGTTGAGGCAGTCAATTCGATGTCGTTGTCGAAAGGCAACCGCATTTGGTGGGTTGTCAAGGCCAATTGTGCGAAGCCACCCGTGCGCGCCATCCGTGTGCAAACTTTTATTACAATACCCCGGTCCTTTTTACCATCGTTATACATTTCCAAGGCTAATCCTTCGAAGGTGGCAGAATTCCTCACACCTTTTGGAACTTTTTAATTTAAATTGATTACGCTGGCGTACAATCTCTTATGACGCTTTTCAATAGCCCTAATGTAAGTGGTAGAGCGTAATTCTTTTCAATTATTTATTTGGGGTTTTTTCGCCAAAAAAGATGGCTCCCACCGTTAAGAAAAACTGTAGCATTTTGAGCACGGTTTTCTGTTCAATTTTTTTCGATGGTGTTTTAATTAGAACTTTTATTTTCTCCATTTACCAAAAATTTTGCCAGTGCGGTTAACAAGGAAATAAAAATTTTTCTTTATCAGACTGTATGATAAAAAGAAGTAATTGTCAAATTGTGACGAATTTTTTTCTAAAAAAATTTGCAAAATAGACGGAAAAGATACTTTGGAAAGGGTTATTAATTCTTACACAAGACGAAAACTATTTAATGCATGGCAAGGGCAGGAATTGATCCTACCCACTTTTGTCAGTAGGGTAATTTGTATTTGACCACTGCATTACATTGGTTATGTGGCTTCGGCAAGTTGGTTTAAGTTGTCTATACGTTCTTCTAGCCTATGCTTAATTCTTGAAACTGACGAAATCCAGAACGATTTTTATCAAAGGTAGGTATTGCTCCCGGACTCAGTGATTGATTCTGAAGGGATACACATTGTCTTTACCACTGGACTATGTTAGTTACCACTTTCTATGTTAGTTACCACTTTGACTGGGTTAGGAATTATTATAAATATACACGCTAGATTAAATCAAAGTTATTCGAAGCCATTCGCGAGCTTTTGTTCGCATTTCATCGAATAATATTTACTCATACTCTGTCGAGGAAGATCTTGAAGTTGCTTTTGAGTGTAATTACATTTATATGCACAAATTTATTCCTAAATAAATCCAATTGAGTCTTTTGCAATATCACAATAACAAAAATGGGTAAGATCACAACTTGAGCATACAGTAGGTTTCTGGTGCTACGAATTTTAAAATCCCATATTTTTGTAAGTAGAACATTTGAAAGATAAATGTGTGTTGAAATCAGCCTTCTCTTATACTCGGAGAAGACCATGTAAATTCTGATCAAACATACATTTCCAAATTTAATGACCCAGCTATATGACGTTCAATATATATCATTGAACTAAACAGATCACTATTTAAATCTAATGTCGAAGAACAATTTTATTGCTGAGGCACTACAGACACGATAAGTATTAAATAAATGGAAATGTTTTTCGCTGATTGCATAAATGACCACGCAAATTATATTTTGATATGATAAAACTTATACAGCACGTTAATAACAGCAGCCTATATATAGATGCATGTGCGCATGGCAATAGTGTCTACCCGGTCGTAATTCAACCGCAATCACTGCAACAGCAGAGCATGAGGTATATATATACAAATCGGTGATACTATATCTTGATGGTCTGATTCGAAGATACAGGGTTTTAGCACTCACGGTCTGGGGGCCGCTTCTACCCTCCCCTATATTTCGAACCAGAGGTGGTGGAGTTATGATACAGACGGTTGAGGCAGTCAATTCGATGTCGTTGTCGAAAGGCAACCGCATTTGGTGGGTTGTCAAGGCCAATTGTGCGAAGCCACCCGTGCGCGCCATCCGTGTGCAAACTTTTATTACAATACCCCGGTCCTTTTTACCATCGTCATACATTTCCAAGGCTAATCCTTCGAAGGTGGCAGAATTCCTGACACCTTTTGGAACTTTTTAATTTAAATTGATTACGCTGGCGTACAATCTCTTATGACGCTTTTCAATAGCCCTAATGTAAGTGGTAGAGCGTGATTCTTTTCAATTATTTATTTGGGGTTTTTTCGCCAAAAAAGATGGCTCCCACCGTTAAGAAAAACTATAGCATTTTGAGCACGGTTTTCTGTTCAATTTTTTTCGATGGTTTTTTAGAACTTTTATTTTCTCCATTTACCAAAAATTTTGCCAGTGCGGTTAACAAGGAAATAAAAATTTTTCTTTATCAGACTGTATGATAAAAAGAAGTAATTGTCAAATTGTGACGAATTTTTTTCTAAAAAAATTTGCAAAATAGACGAAAAGACACTTTGGAAAGGGTTATTAATTCTTACACAAGACGAAAACTATTTAATGCATGGCAAGGGCAGGAATTGATCCTACCCACTTTTGTAGGGTAATTTGTATTTGACCACTGCATTACGTTGGTTATGAGGCTTCGGCAAGTTGGTTTAAGTTGTCTATACGTTCTTCTAGCCTATGCTTAATTCTTGAAACTGACGAAATCCAGAACGATTTTTATCAAAGGTAGGTATTGCTCCCGGACTCAGTGATTGATTCTGAAGGGATACACATTGTCTTTACCACTGGACTATGTTAGTTACCACTTTCTATGTTAGTTACCACTTTGACTGGGTTAGGAATTATTATAAATATACACGCTAGATTAAATCAAAGTTATTCGAAGCCATTCGCGAGCTTTTGTTCGCATTTCATCGAATAATATTTACTCATACTCTGTCGAGGAAGATCTTGAAGTTGCTTTTGAGTGTAATTACATTTATATGCACAAATTTATTCCTAAATAAATCCAATTGAGTCTTTTGCAATATCACAATAACAAAAATGGGTAAGATCACAACTTGAGCATACAGTAGGTTTCTGGTGCTACGAATTTTAAAATCCCATATTTTTGTAAGTAGAACATTTGAAAGATAAATGTGTGTTGAAATCAGCCTTCTCTTATACTCGGAGAAGACCATGTAAATTCTGATCAAACATACATTTCCAAATTTAATGACCCAGCTATATGACGTTCAATATATATCATTGAACTAAACAGATCACTATTTAAATCTAATGTCGAAGAACAATTTTATTGCTGAGGCACTACAGACACGATAAGTATTAAATAAATGGAAATGTTTTTCGCTGATTGCATAAATGACCACGCAAATTATATTTTGATATGATAAAACTTATACAGCACGTTAATAACAGCAGCCTATATATAGATGCATGTGCGCATGGCAATAGTGTCTACCCGGTCGTAATTCAACCGCAATCACTGCAACAGCAGAGCATGAGGTATATATATACAAATCGGTGATACTATATCTTGATGGTCTGATTCGAAGATACAGGGTTTTAGCACTCACGGTCTGGGGGCCGCTTCTACCCTCCCCTATATTTCGAACCAGAGGTGGTGGAGTTATGATACAGACGGTTGAGGCAGTCAACTCGATGTCGTTGTCGAAAGGCAACCGCATTTGGTGGGTTGTCAAGGCCAATTGTGCGAAGCCACCCGTGCGCGCCATCCGTGTGCAAACTTTTATTACAATACCCCGGTCCTTTTTACCATCGTTATACATTTCCAAGGCTAATCCTTCGAAGGTGGCAGAATTCCTGACACCTTTTGGAACTTTTTAATTTAAATTGATTACGCTGGCGTACAATCTCTTATGACGCTTTTCAATAGCCCTAATGTAAGTGGTAGAGCGTGATTCTTTTCAATTATTTATTTGGGGTTTTTTCGCCAAAAAAGATGGCTCCCACCGTTAAGAAAAACTATAGCATTTTGAGCACGGTTTTCTGTTGAATTTTTTTCGATGGTTTTTTAGAACTTTTATTTTCTCCATTTACCAAAAATTTTGCCAGTGCGGTTAACAAGGAAATAAAAATTTTTCTTTATCAGACTGTATGATAAAAAGAAGTAATTGTCAAATTGTGACGAATTTTTTTCTAAAAAAATTTGCAAAATAGACGAAAAGACACTTTGGAAAGGGTTATTAATTCTTACACAAGACGAAAACTATTTAATGCATGGCAAGGGCAGGAATTGATCCTACCCACTTTTGTAGGGTAATTTGTATTTGACCACTGCATTACGTTGGTTATGAGGCTTCGGCAAGTTGGTTTAAGTTGTCTATACGTTCTTCTAGCCTATGCTTAATTCTTGAAACTGACGAAATCCAGAACGATTTTTATCAAAGGTAGGTATTGCTCCCGGACTCAGTGATTGATTCTGAAGGGATACACATTGTCTTTACCACTGGACTATGTTAGTTACCACTTTCTATGTTAGTTACCACTTTGACTGGGTTAGGAATTATTATAAATATACACGCTAGATTAAATCAAAGTTATTCGAAGCTATTCGCGAGCTTTTGTTCGCATTTCATCGAATAATATTTACTCATACTCTGTCGAGGAAGATCTTGAAGTTGCTTTTGAGTGTAATTACATTTATATGCACAAATTTATTCCTAAATAAATCCAATTGAGTCTTTTGCAATATCACAATAACAAAAATGGGTAAGATCACAACTTGAGCATACAGTAGGTTTCTGGTGCTACGAATTTTAAAATCCCATATTTTTGTTAGTAGAACATTTGAAAGATAAATGTGTGTTGAAATCAGCCTTCTCTTATACTCGGAGAAGACCATGTAAATTCTGATCAAACATACATTTCCAAATTTAATGACCCAGCTATATGACGTTCAATATATATCATTGAACTAAACAGATCACTATTTAAATCTAATGTCGAAGAACAATTTTATTGCTGAGGCACTACAGACACGATAAGTATTAAATAAATGGAAATGTTTTTCGCTGATTGCATAAATGACCACGCAAATTATATTTTGATATGATAAAACTTATACAGCACGTTAATAACAGCAGCCTATATATAGATGCATGTGCGCATGGCAATAGTGTCTACCCGGTCGTAATTCAACCACAATCACTGCAACAGCAGAGCATGAGGTATATATATACAAATCGGTGATACTATATCTTGATGGTCTGATTCGAAGATACAGGGTTTTAGCACTTACGGTCTGGGGGCCGCTTCTACCCTCCCCTATATTTCGAACCAGAGGTGGTGGAGTTATGATACAGACGGTTGAGGCAGTCAATTCGATGTCGTTGTCGAAAGGCAACCGCATTTGGTGGGTTGTCAAGGCCAATTGTGCGAAGCCACCCGTGCGCGCCATCCGTGTGCAAACTTTTATTACAATACCCCGGTCCTTTTTACCATCGTTATACATTTCCAAGGCTAATCCTTCGAAGGTGGCAGAATTCCTGACACCTTTTGGAACTTTTTAATTTAAATTGATTACGCTGGCGTACAATCTCTTATGACGCTTTTCAATAGCCCTAATGTAAGTGGTAGAGCGTGATTCTTTTCAATTATTTATTTGGGGTTTTTTCGCCAAAAAAGATGGCTCCCACCGTTAAGAAAAACTATAGCATTTTGAGCACGGTTTTCTGTTCAATTTTTTTCGATGGTTTTTTAGAACTTTTATTTTCTCCATTTACCAAAAATTTTGCCAGTGCGGTTAACAAGGAAATAAAAATTTTTCTTTATCAGACTGTATGATAAAAAGAAGTAATTGTCAAATTGTGACGAATTTTTTTCTAAAAAAATTTGCAAAATAGACGAAAAGACACTTTGGAAAGGGTTATTAATTCTTACACAAGACGAAAACTATTTAATGCATGGCAAGGGCAGGAATTGATCCTACCCACTTTTGTAGGGTAATTTGTATTTGACCACTGCATTACGTTGGTTATGAGGCTTCGGCAAGTTGGTTTAAGTTGTCTATACGTTCTTCTAGCCTATGCTTAATTCTTGAAACTGACGAAATCCAGAACGATTTTTATCAAAGGTAGGTATTGCTCCCGGACTCAGTGATTGATTCTGAAGGGATACACATTGTCTTTACCACTGGACTATGTTAGTTACCACTTTCTATGTTAGTTACCACTTTGACTGGGTTAGGAATTATTATAAATATACACGCTAGATTAAATCAAAGTTATTCGAAGCCATTCGCGAGCTTTTGTTCGCATTTCATCGAATAATATTTACTCATACTCTGTCGAGGAAGATCTTGAAGTTGCTTTTGAGTGTAATTACATTTATATGCACAAATTTATTCCTAAATAAATCCAATTGAGTCTTTTGCAATATCACAATAACAAAAATGGGTAAGATCACAACTTGAGCATACAGTAGGTTTCTGGTGCTACGAATTTTAAAATCCCATATTTTTGTAAGTAGAACATTTGAAAGATAAATGTGTGTTGAAATCAGCCTTCTCTTATACTCGGAGAAGACCATGTAAATTCTGATCAAACATACATTTCCAAATTTAATGACCCAGCTATATGACGTTCAATATATATCATTGAACTAAACAGATCACTATTTAAATCTAATGTCGAAGAACAATTTTATTGCTGAGGCACTACAGACACGATAAGTATTAAATAAATGGAAATGTTTTTCGCTGATTGCATAAATGACCACGCAAATTATATTTTGATATGATAAAACTTATACAGCACGTTAATAACAGCAGCCTATATATAGATGCATGTGCGCATGGCAATAGTGTCTACCCGGTCGTAATTCAACCACAATCACTGCAACAGCAGAGCATGAGGTATATATATACAAATCGGTGATACTGTATCTTGATGGTCTGATTCGAAGATACAGGGTTTTAGCACTTACGGTCTGGGGGCCGCTTCTACCCTCCCCTATATTTCGAACCAGAGGTGGTGGAGTCATGATACAGACGGTTGAGGCAGTCAACTCGATGTCGTTGTCGAAAGGCAACCGCATTTGGTGGGTTGTCAAGGCCAATTGTGCGAAGCCACCCGTGCGCGCCATCCGTGTGCAAACTTTTATTACAATACCCCGGTCCTTTTTACCATCGTTATACATTTCCAAGGCTAATCCTTCGAAGGTGGCAGAATTCCTGACACCTTTTGGAACTTTTTAATTTAAATTGATTACGCTGGCGTACAATCTCTTATGACGCTTTTCAATAGCCCTAATGTAAGTGGTAGAGCGTGATTCTTTTCAATTATTTACTTGGGGTTTTTTCGCCAAAAAAGATGGCTCCCACCGTTAAGAAAAACTATAGCATTTTGAGCACGGTTTTCTGTTGAATTTTTTTCGATGGTTTTTTAGAACTTTTATTTTCTCCATTTACCAAAAATTTTGCCAGTGCGGTTAACAAGGAAATAAAAATTTTTCTTTATCAGACTGTATGATAAAAAGAAGTAATTGTCAAATTGTGACGAATTTTTTTCTAAAAAAATTTGCAAAATAGACGAAAAGACACTTTGGAAAGGGTTATTAATTCTTACACAAGACGAAAACTATTTAATGCATGGCAAGGGCAGGAATTGATCCTACCCACTTTTGTAGGGTAATTTGTATTTGACCACTGCATTACGTTGGTTATGAGGCTTCGGCAAGTTGGTTTAAGTTGTCTATACATTCTTCTAGCCTATGCTTAATTCTTGAAACTGACGAAATCCAGAACGATTTTTATCAAAGGTAGGTATTGCTCCCGGACTCAGTGATTGATTCTGAAGGGATACACATTGTCTTTACCACTGGACTATGTTAGTTACCACTTTCTATGTTAGTTACCACTTTGACTGGGTTAGGAATTATTATAAATATACACGCTAGATTAAATCAAAGTTATTCGAAGCCATTCGCGAGCTTTTGTTCGCATTTCATCGAATAATATTTACTCATACTCTGTCGAGGAAGATCTTGAAGTTGCTTTTGAGTGTAATTACATTTATATGCACAAATTTATTCCTAAATAAATCCAATTGAGTCTTTTGCAATATCACAATAACAAAAATGGGTAAGATCACAACTTGAGCATACAGTAGGTTTCTGGTGCTACGAATTTTAAAATCCCATATTTTTGTTAGTAGAACATTTGAAAGATAAATGTGTGTTGAAATCAGCCTTCTCTTATACTCGGAGAAGACCATGTAAATTCTGATCAAACATACATTTCCAAATTTAATGACCCAGCTATATGACGTTCAATATATATCATTGAACTAAACAGATCACTATTTAAATCTAATGTCGAAGAACAATTTTATTGCTGAGGCACTACAGACACGATAAGTATTAAATAAATGGAAATGTTTTTCGCTGATTGCATAAATGACCACGCAAATTATATTTTGATATGATAAAACTTATACAGCACGTTAATAACAGCAGCCTATATATAGATGCATGTGCGCATGGCAATAGTGTCTACCCGGTCGTAATTCAACCACAATCACTGCAACAGCAGAGCATGAGGTATATATATACAAATCGGTGATACTATATCTTGATGGTCTGATTCGAAGATACAGGGTTTTAGCACTTACGGTCTGGGGGCCGCTTCTACCCTCCCCTATATTTCGAACCAGAGGTGGTGGAGTTATGACACAGACGGTTGAGGCAGTCAATTCGATGTCGTTGTCGAAAGGCAACCGCATTTGGTGGGTTGTCAAGGCCAATTGTGCGAAGCCACCCGTGCGCGCCATCCGTGTGCAAACTTTTATTACAATACCCCGGTCCTTTTTACCATCGTTATACATTTCCAAGGCTAATCCTTCGAAGGTGGCAGAATTCCTCACACCTTTTGGAACTTTTTAATTTAAATTGATTACGCTGGCGTACAATCTCTTATGACGCTTTTCAATAGCCCTAACGTAAGTGGTAGAGCGTGATTCTTTTCAATTATTTATTTGGGGTTTTTTCGCCAAAAAAGATGGCTCCCACCGTTAAGAAAAACTATAGCATTTTGAGCACGGTTTTCTGTTCAATTTTTTTCGATGGTGTTTTAATTAGAACTTTTATTTTCTCCATTTACCAAAAATTTTGCCAGTGCGGTTAACAAGGAAATAAAAATTTTTCTTTATCAGACTGTATGATAAAAAGAAGTAATTGTCAAATTGTGACGAATTTTTTTCTAAAAAAATTTGCAAAATAGACGAAAAGACACTTTGGAAAGGGTTATTAATTCTTACACAAGACGAAAACTATTTAATGCATGGCAAGGGCAGGAATTGATCCTACCCACTTTTGTCAGTAGGGTAATTTGTATTTGACCACTGCATTACATTGGTTATGTGGCTTCGGCAAGTTGGTTTAAGTTGTCTATACGTTCTTCTAGCCTATGCTTAATTCTTGAAACTGACGAAATCCAGAACGATTTTTATCAAAGGTAGGTATTGCTCCCGGACTCAGTGATTGATTCTGAAGGGATACACATTGTCTTTACCACTGGACTATGTTAGTTACCACTTTCTATGTTAGTTACCACTTTGACTGGGTTAAGAATTATTATAGATATACACGCTAGATTAAATCAAGGTTATTCGAAGCCATTCGCGAGCTTTTGTTCGCATTTCATCGAATAATATTTAATCATACTCTGTCGAGGAAGACCTTGAAGTTGCTTTTGAGTGTAATTACATTTTTAAATTATGTACAAATTTATTTCTAAATAAATCCAATTGAGTCTTTTGCAATATCACAAATAACAAAAATGGGTAAGGTCAAAACTTGAGCATATAGTAGGTTTCTGGTGCTACGAATTTTAAAAGCCTATATTTTTGTGAGTAATAAAACATTTGAAAAATAAATGTGTGTTGAAATCAGCCTTCTCTTATACTCGGAGAAGACCTTGTAAATTCTGATCTAACATACTTTTCCAAATATAATGACCTAGCTATAGGCGTCCAATATATATATCATTGAACAAAGCAGATCACTATTTAAATCTAATTTCGAAGAACAACATTATTGATGGAGCACTACAGAGACGATAAGTATTAAATAAATGGAAATGTGTTTCGCTGATTGCATAAATGACCACGCAAATTATATTTTGATGTTTATGATAAAACTTACACAGCACGTTAATAACAGCAGCCTATATATAGATGCATGTGCGCATGGCAATAGTGCCTACCTGGTCGTAATTCAACCACAATCAGTGCAACAGCAAAGCATGACGTATATAAATACAAATCGGTCGTACTATAGTAGCACCGATTTGTATTTATATACGTCATGCTTTGCTGTTGCACTAATCGTGGTTGAATTACGACCAGGTAGGCACTATTGCCATGCGTGATCATTTGCTTTTCTTCTTTTAAAATATCTGTCTGTACTTAGGGGGAACAGGCAGATCTCTGGAAACAAGAAAGGCTGAACACATCAGAAACGTTAAGGAACATAATAATGGTTCAAACATCGAAAAACGTGCAACGCGAAAATCATTGACACAGGGAATTTCCGTAGTCGCCTAACACTAGAAAGTCTAGAATCATGGCATACAGCTGCCAAACACAGCAATGCTGATAACAACTCAAAACCGCTTCCTCGACAATGTACAATCTTAATAAAGAAAACATAGTATCACCTTATCGTATTCACAGTGCACATGTATACACGTCATATCTAGCTTCATTTCACACTTTCACAGTTTACTGCAATCATTATAAATATACCCGTTGAAGGCTACAGACTGGTGGCCGAAAGCTCGTAAACAAATAAATATATTTTAGTCAGAGAACGTCTCACCCTTTTCATTTATGTCTAATTGACACATCTACGATTTTTAGTGGTTTATATTGTTTAACCATTTCTTAAAGCTCATTCAGTTAAAAACGGGTAAAATAGGGCGAGTGTAATAGCCAACGCGGTCTGGTGGTAAGGCAAAGTGGCGGTAAATAAACAACGCAGCTGAACGATAATTCCCTTGCTCTGAATTCTTTTCATGTTTTAGAATTAATTATAGGCTAGAGAAAAGCCCGCTTAAACAATTTAGGTGGCAAGCGCGTGATGGCAAACATATATAGTCTAGTGGCCAATGCAAAATGTCTCAAGTCAACGAGTTTTTGGTCAAACCTAATTGCCCTTGTCACAAACCCCATAGGTTTTTGTCTGAGGTAAGAATTAATATAAATATACACGCTAGATTAAATCAAAGTTATTCGAAGCCATTCGCGAGCTTTTGTTCGCATTTCATCGAATAATATTTACTCATACTCTGTCGAGGAAGATCTTGAAGTTGCTTTTGAGTGTAATTACATTTATATGCACAAATTTATTCCTAAATAAATCCAATTGAGTCTTTTGCAATATCACAATAACAAAAATGGGTAAGATCACAACTTGAGCATACAGTAGGTTTCTGGTGCTACGAATTTTAAAATCCCATATTTTTGTAAGTAGAACATTTGAAAGATAAATGTGTGTTGAAATCAGCCTTCTCTTATACTCGGAGAAGACCATGTAAATTCTGATCAAACATACATTTCCAAATTTAATGACCCAGCTATATGACGTTCAATATATATCATTGAACTAAACAGATCACTATTTAAATCTAATGTCGAAGAACAATTTTATTGCTGAGGCACTACAGACACGATAAGTATTAAATAAATGGAAATGTTTTTCGCTGATTGCATAAATGACCACGCAAATTATATTTTGATATGATAAAACTTATACAGCACGTTAATAACAGCAGCCTATATATAGATGCATGTGCGCATGGCAATAGTGTCTACCCGGTCGTAATTCAACCACAATCACTGCAACAGCAGAGCATGAGGTATATATATACAAATCGGTGATACTATATCTTGATGGTCTGATTCGAAGATGCAGGGTTTTAGCACTTACGGTCTGGGGGCCGCTTCTACCCTCCCCTATATTTCGAACCAGAGGTGGTGGAGTTATGATACAGACGGTTGAGGCAGTCAATTCGATGTCGTTGTCGAAAGGCAACCGCATTTGGTGGGTTGTCAAGGCCAATTGTGCGAAGCCACCCGTGCGCGCCATCCGTGTGCAAACTTTTATTACAATACCCCGGTCCTTTTTACCATCGTTATACATTTCCAAGGCTAATCCTTCGAAGGTGGCAGAATTCCTGACACCTTTTGGAACTTTTTAATTTAAATTGATTACGCTGGCGTACAATCTCTTATGACGCTTTTCAATAGCCCTAATGTAAGTGGTAGAGCGTGATTCTTTTCAATTATTTATTTGGGGTTTTTTCGCCAAAAAAGATGGCTCCCACCGTTAAGAAAAACTATAGCATTTTGAGCACGGTTTTCTGTTCAATTTTTTTCGATGGTTTTTTAGAACTTTTATTTTCTCCATTTACCAAAAATTTTGCCAGTGCGGTTAACAAGGAAATAAAAATTTTTCTTTATCAGACTGTATGATAAAAAGAAGTAATTGTCAAATTGTGACGAATTTTTTTCTAAAAAAATTTGCAAAATAGACGAAAAGACACTTTGGAAAGGGTTATTAATTCTTACACAAGACGAAAACTATTTAATGCATGGCAAGGGCAGGAATTGATCCTACCCACTTTTGTAGGGTAATTTGTATTTGACCACTGCATTACGTTGGTTATGAGGCTTCGGCAAGTTGGTTTAAGTTGTCTATACGTTCTTCTAGCCTATGCTTAATTCTTGAAACTGACGAAATCCAGAACGATTTTTATCAAAGGTAGGTATTGCTCCCGGACTCAGTGATTGATTCTGAAGGGATACACATTGTCTTTACCACTGGACTATGTTAGTTACCACTTTCTATGTTAGTTACCACTTTGACTGGGTTAGGAATTATTATAAATATACACGCTAGATTAAATCAAAGTTATTCGAAGCCATTCGCGAGCTTTTGTTCGCATTTCATCGAATAATATTTACTCATACTCTGTCGAGGAAGATCTTGAAGTTGCTTTTGAGTGTAATTACATTTATATGCACAAATTTATTCCTAAATAAATCCAATTGAGTCTTTTGCAATATCACAATAACAAAAATGGGTAAGATCACAACTTGAGCATACAGTAGGTTTCTGGTGCTACGAATTTTAAAATCCCATATTTTTGTAAGTAGAACATTTGAAAGATAAATGTGTGTTGAAATCAGCCTTCTCTTATACTCGGAGAAGACCATGTAAATTCTGATCAAACATACATTTCCAAATTTAATGACCCAGCTATATGACGTTCAATATATATCATTGAACTAAACAGATCACTATTTAAATCTAATGTCGAAGAACAATTTTATTGCTGAGGCACTACAGACACGATAAGTATTAAATAAATGGAAATGTTTTTCGCTGATTGCATAAATGACCACGCAAATTATATTTTGATATGATAAAACTTATACAGCACGTTAATAACAGCAGCCTATATATAGATGCATGTGCGCATGGCAATAGTGTCTACCCGGTCGTAATTCAACCACAATCACTGCAACAGCAGAGCATGAGGTATATATATACAAATCGGTGATACTATATCTTGATGGTCTGATTCGAAGATACAGGGTTTTAGCACTTACGGTCTGGGGGCCGCTTCTACCCTCCCCTATATTTCGAACCAGAGGTGGTGGAGTTATGATACAGACGGTTGAGGCAGTCAATTCGATGTCGTTGTCGAAAGGCAACCGCATTTGGTGGGTTGTCAAGGCCAATTGTGCGAAGCCACCCGTGCGCGCCATCCGTGTGCAAACTTTTATTACAATACCCCGGTCCTTTTTACCATCGTTATACATTTCCAAGGCTAATCCTTCGAAGGTGGCAGAATTCCTCACACCTTTTGGAACTTTTTAATTTAAATTGATTACGCTGGCGTACAATCTCTTATGACGCTTTTCAATAGCCCTAACGTAAGTGGTAGAGCGTAATTCTTTTCAATTATTTATTTGGGGTTTTTTCGCCAAAAAAGATGGCTCCCACCGTTAAGAAAAACTGTAGCATTTTGAGCACGGTTTTCTGTTCAATTTTTTTCGATGGTGTTTTAATTAGAACTTTTATTTTCTCCATTTACCAAAAATTTTGCCAGTGCGGTTAACAAGGAAATAAAAATTTTTCTTTATCAGACTGTATGATAAAAAGAAGTAATTGTCAAATTGTGACGAATTTTTTTCTAAAAAAATTTGCAAAATAGACGGAAAAGATACTTTGGAAAGGGTTATTAATTCTTACACAAGACGAAAACTATTTAATGCATGGCAAGGGCAGGAATTGATCCTACCCACTTTTGTCAGTAGGGTAATTTGTATTTGACCACTGCATTACATTGGTTATGTGGCTTCGGCAAGTTGGTTTAAGTTGTCTATACGTTCTTCTAGCCTATGCTTAATTCTTGAAACTGACGAAATCCAGAACGATTTTTATCAAAGGTAGGTATTGCTCCCGGACTCAGTGATTGATTCTGAAGGGATACACATTGTCTTTACCACTGGACTATGTTAGTTACCACTTTCTATGTTAGTTACCACTTTGACTGGGTTAAGAATTATTATAGATATACACGCTAGATTAAATCAAGGTTATTCGAAGCCATTCGCGAGCTTTTGTTCGCATTTCATCGAATAATATTTAATCATACTCTGTCGAGGAAGACCTTGAAGTTGCTTTTAAGTGTAATTACATTTTTAAATTATGTACAAATTTATTTCTAAATAAATCCAATTGAGTCTTTTGCAATATCACAAATAACAAAAATGGGTAAGGTCAAAACTTGAGCATATAGTAGGTTTCTGGTGCTACGAATTTTAAAAGCCTATATTTTTGTGAGTAATAAAACATTTGAAAAATAAATGTGTGTTGAAATCAGCCTTCTCTTATACTCGGAGAAGACCTTGTAAATTCTGATCTAACATACTTTTCCAAATATAATGACCTAGCTATAGGCGTCCAATATATATATCATTGAACAAAGCAGATCACTATTTAAATCTAATTTCGAAGAACAACATTATTGATGGAGCACTACAGAGACGATAAGTATTAAATAAATGGAAATGTGTTTCGCTGATTGCATAAATGACCACGCAAATTATATTTTGATGTTTATGATAAAACTTACACAGCACGTTAATAACAGCAGCCTATATATAGATGCATGTGCGCATGGCAATAGTGCCTACCTGGTCGTAATTCAACCACAATCAGTGCAACAGCAAAGCATGACGTATATAAATACAAATCGGTCGTACTATAGTAGCACCGATTTGTATTTATATACGTCATGCTTTGCTGTTGCACTAATCGTGGTTGAATTACGACCAGGTAGGCACTATTGCCATGCGTGATCATTTGCTTTTCTTCTTTTAAAATATCTGTCTGTACTTAGGGGGAACAGGCAGATCTCTGGAAACAAGAAAGGCTGAACACATCAGAAACGTTAAGGAACATAATAATGGTTCAAACATCGAAAAACGTGCAACGCGAAAATCATTGACACAGGGAATTTCCGTAGTCGCCTAACACTAGAAAGTCTAGAATCATGGCATACAGCTGCCAAACACAGCAATGCTGATAACAACTCAAAACCGCTTCCTCGACAATGTACAATCTTAATAAAGAAAACATAGTATCACCTTATCGTATTCACAGTGCACATGTATACACGTCATATCTAGCTTCATTTCACACTTTCACAGTTTACTGCAATCATTATAAATATACCCGTTGAAGGCTACAGACTGGTGGCCGAAAGCTCGTAAACAAATAAATATATTTTAGTCAGAGAACGTCTCACCCTTTTCATTTATGTCTAATTGACACATCTACGATTTTTAGTGGTTTATATTGTTTAACCATTTCTTAAAGCTCATTCAGTTAAAAACGGGTAAAATAGGGCGAGTGTAATAGCCAACGCGGTCTGGTGGTAAGGCAAAGTGGCGGTAAATAAACAACGCAGCTGAACGATAATTCCCTTGCTCTGAATTCTTTTCATGTTTTAGAATTAATTATAGGCTAGAGAAAAGCCCGCTTAAACAATTTAGGTGGCAAGCGCGTGATGGCAAACATATATAGTCTAGTGGCCAATGCAAAATGTCTCAAGTCAACGAGTTTTTGGTCAAACCTAATTGCCCTTGTCACAAACCCCATAGGTTTTTGTCTGAGGTAAGAATTAATATAAATATACACGCTAGATTAAATCAAAGTTATTCGAAGCCATTCGCGAGCTTTTGTTCGCATTTCATCGAATAATATTTACTCATACTCTGTCGAGGAAGATCTTGAAGTTGCTTTTGAGTGTAATTACATTTATATGCACAAATTTATTCCTAAATAAATCCAATTGAGTCTTTTGCAATATCACAATAACAAAAATGGGTAAGATCACAACTTGAGCATACAGTAGGTTTCTGGTGCTACGAATTTTAAAATCCCATATTTTTGTAAGTAGAACATTTGAAAGATAAATGTGTGTTGAAATCAGCCTTCTCTTATACTCGGAGAAGACCATGTAAATTCTGATCAAACATACATTTCCAAATTTAATGACCCAGCTATATGACGTTCAATATATATCATTGAACTAAACAGATCACTATTTAAATCTAATGTCGAAGAACAATTTTATTGCTGAGGCACTACAGACACGATAAGTATTAAATAAATGGAAATGTTTTTCGCTGATTGCATAAATGACCACGCAAATTATATTTTGATATGATAAAACTTATACAGCACGTTAATAACAGCAGCCTATATATAGATGCATGTGCGCATGGCAATAGTGTCTACCCGGTCGTAATTCAACCGCAATCACTGCAACAGCAGAGCATGAGGTATATATATACAAATCGGTGATACTATATCTTGATGGTCTGATTCGAAGATACAGGGTTTTAGCACTCACGGTCTGGGGGCCGCTTCTACCCTTCCCTATATTTCGAACCAGAGGTGGTGGAGTTATGATACAGACGGTTGAGGCAGTCAACTCGATGTCGTTGTCGAAAGGCAACCGCATTTGGTGGGTTGTCAAGGCCAATTGTGCGAAGCCACCCGTGCGCGCCATCCGTGTGCAAACTTTTATTACAATACCCCGGTCCTTTTTACCATCGTTATACATTTCCAAGGCTAATCCTTCGAAGGTGGCAGAATTCCTGACACCTTTTGGAACTTTTTAATTTAAATTGATTACGCTGGCGTACAATCTCTTATGACGCTTTTCAATAGCCCTAATGTAAGTGGTAGAGCGTGATTCTTTTCAATTATTTATTTGGGGTTTTTTCGCCAAAAAAGATGGCTCCCACCGTTAAGAAAAACTATAGCATTTTGAGCACGGTTTTCTGTTCAATTTTTTTCGATGGTTTTTTAGAACTTTTATTTTCTCCATTTACCAAAAATTTTGCCAGTGCGGTTAACAAGGAAATAAAAATTTTTCTTTATCAGACTGTATGATAAAAAGAAGTAATTGTCAAATTGTGACGAATTTTTTTCTAAAAAAATTTGCAAAATAGACGAAAAGACACTTTGGAAAGGATTATTAATTCTTACACAAGACGAAAACTATTTAATGCATGGCAAGGGCAGGAATTGATCCTACCCACTTTTGTAGGGTAATTTGTATTTGACCACTGCATTACGTTGGTTATGAGGCTTCGGCAAGTTGGTTTAAGTTGTCTATACGTTCTTCTAGCCTATGCTTAATTCTTGAAACTGACGAAATCCAGAACGATTTTTATCAAAGGTAGGTATTGCTCCCGGACTCAGTGATTGATTCTGAAGGGATACACATTGTCTTTACCACTGGACTATGTTAGTTACCACTTTCTATGTTAGTTACCACTTTGACTGGGTTAGGAATTATTATAAATATACACGCTAGATTAAATCAAAGTTATTCGAAGCCATTCGCGAGCTTTTGTTCGCATTTCATCGAATAATATTTACTCATACTCTGTCGAGGAAGATCTTGAAGTTGCTTTGGAGTGTAATTACATTTATATGCACAAATTTATTCCTAAATAAATCCAATTGAGTCTTTTGCAATATCACAATAACAAAAATGGGTAAGATCACAACTTGAGCATACAGTAGGTTTCTGGTGCTACGAATTTTAAAATCCCATATTTTTGTTAGTAGAACATTTGAAAGATAAATGTGTGTTGAAATCAGCCTTCTCTTATACTCGGAGAAGACCATGTAAATTCTGATCAAACATACATTTCCAAATTTAATGACCCAGCTATATGACGTTCAATATATATCATTGAACTAAACAGATCACTATTTAAATCTAATGTCGAAGAATAATTTTATTGCTGAGGCACTACAGACACGATAAGTATTAAATAAATGGAAATGTTTTTCGCTGATTGCATAAATGACCACGCAAATTATATTTTGATATGATAAAACTTATACAGCACGTTAATAACAGCAGCCTATATATAGATGCATGTGCGCATGGCAATAGTGTCTACCCGGTCGTAATTCAACCACAATCACTGCAACAGCAGAGCATGAGGTATATATATACAAATCGGTGATACTATATCTTGATGGTCTGATTCGAAGATACAGGGTTTTAGCACTTACGGTCTGGGGGCCGCTTCTACCCTCCCCTATATTTCGAACCAGAGGTGGTGGAGTTATGATACAGACGGTTGAGGCAGTCAATTCGATGTCGTTGTCGAAAGGCAACCGCATTTGATGGGTTGTCAAGGCCAATTGTGCGAAGCCACCCGTGCGCGCCATCCGTGTGCAAACTTTTATTACAATACCCCGGTCCTTTTTACCATCGTTATACATTTCCAAGGCTAATCCTTCGAAGGTGGCAGAATTCCTCACACCTTTTGGAACTTTTTAATTTAAATTGATTACGCTGGCGTACAATCTCTTATGACGCTTTTCAATAGCCCTAATGTAAGTGGTAGAGCGTAATTCTTTTCAATTATTTATTTGGGGTTTTTTCGCCAAAAAAGATGGCTCCCACCGTTAAGAAAAACTGTAGCATTTTGAGCACGGTTTTCTGTTCAATTTTTTTCGATGGTGTTTTAATTAGAACTTTTATTTTCTCCATTTACCAAAAATTTTGCCAGTGCGGTTAACAAGGAAATAAAAATTTTTCTTTATCAGACTGTATGATAAAAAGAAGTAATTGTCAAATTGTGACGAATTTTTTTCTAAAAAAATTTGCAAAATAGACGGAAAAGATACTTTGGAAAGGGTTATTAATTCTTACACAAGACGAAAACTATTTAATGCATGGCAAGGGCAGGAATTGATCCTACCCACTTTTGTCAGTAGGGTAATTTGTATTTGACCACTGCATTACATTGGTTATGTGGCTTCGGCAAGTTGGTTTAAGTTGTCTATACGTTCTTCTAGCCTATGCTTAATTCTTGAAACTGACGAAATCCAGAACGATTTTTATCAAAGGTAGGTATTGCTCCCGGACTCAGTGATTGATTCTGAAGGGATACACATTGTCTTTACCACTGGACTATGTTAGTTACCACTTTCTATGTTAGTTACCACTTTGACTGGGTTAAGAATTATTATAGATATACACGCTAGATTAAATCAAAGTTATTCGAAGCCATTCGCGAGCTTTTGTTCGCATTTCATCGAATAATATTTAATCATACTCTGTCGAGGAAGACCTTGAAGTTGCTTTTGAGTGTAATTACATTTTTAAATTATGTACAAATTTATTTCTAAATAAATCCAATTGAGTCTTTTGCAATATCACAAATAACAAAAATGGGTAAGGTCAAAACTTGAGCATATAGTAGGTTTCTGGTGCTACGAATTTTAAAAGCCTATATTTTTGTGAGTAATAAAACATTTGAAAAATAAATGTGTGTTGAAATCAGCCTTCTCTTATACTCGGAGAAGACCTTGTAAATTCTGATCTAACATACTTTTCCAAATATAATGACCTAGCTATAGGCGTCCAATATATATATCATTGAACAAAGCAGATCACTATTTAAATCTAATTTCGAAGAACAACATTATTGATGGAGCACTACAGAGACGATAAGTATTAAATAAATGGAAATGTGTTTCGCTGATTGCATAAATGACCACGCAAATTATATTTTGATGTTTATGATAAAACTTACACAGCACGTTAATAACAGCAGCCTATATATAGATGCATGTGCGCATGGCAATAGTGCCTACCTGGTCGTAATTCAACCACAATCAGTGCAACAGCAAAGCATGACGTATATAAATACAAATCGGTCGTACTATAGTAGCACCGATTTGTATTTATATACGTCATGCTTTGCTGTTGCACTAATCGTGGTTGAATTACGACCAGGTAGGCACTATTGCCATGCGTGATCATTTGCTTTTCTTCTTTTAAAATATCTGTCTGTACTTAGGGGAAACAGGCAGATCTCTGGAAACAAGAAAGGCTGAACACATCAGAAACGTTAAGGAACATAATAATGGTTCAAACATCGAAAAACGTGCAACGCGAAAATCATTGACACAGGGAATTTCCGTAGTCGCCTAACACTAGAAAGTCTAGAATCATGGCATACAGCTGCCAAACACAGCAATGCTGATAACAACTCAAAACCGCTTCCTCGACAATGTACAATCTTAATAAAGAAAACATAGTATCACCTTATCGTATTCACAGTGCACATGTATACACGTCATATCTAGCTTCATTTCACACTTTCACAGTTTACTGCAATCATTATAAATATACCCGTTGAAGGCTACAGACTGGTGGCCGAAAGCTCGTAAACAAATAAATATATTTTAGTCAGAGAACGTCTCACCCTTTTCATTTATGTCTAATTGACACATCTACGATTTTTAGTGGTTTATATTGTTTAACCATTTCTTAAAGCTCATTCAGTTAAAAACGGGTAAAATAGGGCGAGTGTAATAGCCAACGCGGTCTGGTGGTAAGGCAAAGTGGCGGTAAATAAACAACGCAGCTGAACGATAATTCCCTTGCTCTGAATTCTTTTCATGTTTTAGAATTAATTATAGGCTAGAGAAAAGCCCGCTTAAACAATTTAGGTGGCAAGCGCGTGATGGCAAACATATATAGTCTAGTGGCCAATGCAAAATGTCTCAAGTCAACGAGTTTTTGGTCAAACCTAATTGCCCTTGTCACAAACCCCATAGGTTTTTGTCTGAGGTAAGAATTAATATAAATATACACGCTAGATTAAATCAAAGTTATTCGAAGCCATTCGCGAGCTTTTGTTCGCATTTCATCGAATAATATTTACTCATACTCTGTCGAGGAAGATCTTGAAGTTGCTTTTGAGTGTAATTACATTTATATGCACAAATTTATTCCTAAATAAATCCAATTGAGTCTTTTGCAATATCACAATAACAAAAATGGGTAAGATCACAACTTGAGCATACAGTAGGTTTCTGGTGCTACGAATTTTAAAATCCCATATTTTTGTAAGTAGAACATTTGAAAGATAAATGTGTGTTGAAATCAGCCTTCTCTTATACTCGGAGAAGACCATGTAAATTCTGATCAAACATACATTTCCAAATTTAATGACCCAGCTATATGACGTTCAATATATATCATTGAACTAAACAGATCACTATTTAAATCTAATGTCGAAGAACAATTTTATTGCTGAGGCACTACAGACACGATAAGTATTAAATAAATGGAAATGTTTTTCGCTGATTGCATAAATGACCACGCAAATTATATTTTGATATGATAAAACTTATACAGCACGTTAATAACAGCAGCCTATATATAGATGCATGTGCGCATGGCAATAGTGTCTACCCGGTCGTAATTCAACCACAATCACTGCAACAGCAGAGCATGAGGTATATATATACAAATCGGTGATACTATATCTTGATGGTCTGATTCGAAGATGCAGGGTTTTAGCACTTACGGTCTGGGGGCCGCTTCTACCCTCCCCTATATTTCGAACCAGAGGTGGTGGAGTTATGATACAGACGGTTGAGGCAGTCAATTCGATGTCGTTGTCGAAAGGCAACCGCATTTGGTGGGTTGTCAAGGCCAATTGTGCGAAGCCACCCGTGCGCGCCATCCGTGTGCAAACTTTTATTACAATACCCCGGTCCTTTTTACCATCGTTATACATTTCCAAGGCTAATCCTTCGAAGGTGGCAGAATTCCTGACACCTTTTGGAACTTTTTAATTTAAATTGATTACGCTGGCGTACAATCTCTTATGACGCTTTTCAATAGCCCTAATGTAAGTGGTAGAGCGTGATTCTTTTCAATTATTTATTTGGGGTTTTTTCGCCAAAAAAGATGGCTCCCACCGTTAAGAAAAACTATAGCATTTTGAGCACGGTTTTCTGTTCAATTTTTTTCGATGGTTTTTTAGAACTTTTATTTTCTCCATTTACCAAAAATTTTGCCAGTGCGGTTAACAAGGAAATAAAAATTTTTCTTTATCAGACTGTATGATAAAAAGAAGTAATTGTCAAATTGTGACGAATTTTTTTCTAAAAAAATTTGCAAAATAGACGAAAAGACACTTTGGAAAGGGTTATTAATTCTTACACAAGACGAAAACTATTTAATGCATGGCAAGGGCAGGAATTGATCCTACCCACTTTTGTAGGGTAATTTGTATTTGACCACTGCATTACGTTGGTTATGAGGCTTCGGCAAGTTGGTTTAAGTTGTCTATACGTTCTTCTAGCCTATGCTTAATTCTTGAAACTGACGAAATCCAGAACGATTTTTATCAAAGGTAGGTATTGCTCCCGGACTCAGTGATTGATTCTGAAGGGATACACATTGTCTTTACCACTGGACTATGTTAGTTACCACTTTCTATGTTAGTTACCACTTTGACTGGGTTAGGAATTATTATAAATATACACGCTAGATTAAATCAAAGTTATTCGAAGCCATTCGCGAGCTTTTGTTCGCATTTCATCGAATAATATTTACTCATACTCTGTCGAGGAAGATCTTGAAGTTGCTTTTGAGTGTAATTACATTTATATGCACAAATTTATTCCTAAATAAATCCAATTGAGTCTTTTGCAATATCACAATAACAAAAATGGGTAAGATCACAACTTGAGCATACAGTAGGTTTCTGGTGCTACGAATTTTAAAATCCCATATTTTTGTAAGTAGAACATTTGAAAGATAAATGTGTGTTGAAATCAGCCTTCTCTTATACTCGGAGAAGACCATGTAAATTCTGATCAAACATACATTTCCAAATTTAATGACCCAGCTATATGACGTTCAATATATATCATTGAACTAAACAGATCACTATTTAAATCTAATGTCGAAGAACAATTTTATTGCTGAGGCACTACAGACACGATAAGTATTAAATAAATGGAAATGTTTTTCGCTGATTGCATAAATGACCACGCAAATTATATTTTGATATGATAAAACTTATACAGCACGTTAATAACAGCAGCCTATATATAGATGCATGTGCGCATGGCAATAGTGTCTACCCGGTCGTAATTCAACCACAATCACTGCAACAGCAGAGCATGAGGTATATATATACAAATCGGTGATACTATATCTTGATGGTCTGATTCGAAGATACAGGGTTTTAGCACTTACGGTCTGGGGGCCGCTTCTACCCTCCCCTATATTTCGAACCAGAGGTGGTGGAGTTATGATACAGACGGTTGAGGCAGTCAATTCGATGTCGTTGTCGAAAGGCAACCGCATTTGGTGGGTTGTCAAGGCCAATTGTGCGAAGCCACCCGTGCGCGCCATCCGTGTGCAAACTTTTATTACAATACCCCGGTCCTTTTTACCATCGTTATACATTTCCAAGGCTAATCCTTCGAAGGTGGCAGAATTCCTCACACCTTTTGGAACTTTTTAATTTAAATTGATTACGCTGGCGTACAATCTCTTATGACGCTTTTCAATAGCCCTAACGTAAGTGGTAGAGCGTAATTCTTTTCAATTATTTATTTGGGGTTTTTTCGCCAAAAAAGATGGCTCCCACCGTTAAGAAAAACTGTAGCATTTTGAGCACGGTTTTCTGTTCAATTTTTTTCGATGGTGTTTTAATTAGAACTTTTATTTTCTCCATTTACCAAAAATTTTGCCAGTGCGGTTAACAAGGAAATAAAAATTTTTCTTTATCAGACTGTATGATAAAAAGAAGTAATTGTCAAATTGTGACGAATTTTTTTCTAAAAAAATTTGCAAAATAGACGGAAAAGATACTTTGGAAAGGGTTATTAATTCTTACACAAGACGAAAACTATTTAATGCATGGCAAGGGCAGGAATTGATCCTACCCACTTTTGTCAGTAGGGTAATTTGTATTTGACCACTGCATTACATTGGTTATGTGGCTTCGGCAAGTTGGTTTAAGTTGTCTATACGTTCTTCTAGCCTATGCTTAATTCTTGAAACTGACGAAATCCAGAACGATTTTTATCAAAGGTAGGTATTGCTCCCGGACTCAGTGATTGATTCTGAAGGGATACACATTGTCTTTACCACTGGACTATGTTAGTTACCACTTTCTATGTTAGTTACCACTTTGACTGGGTTAAGAATTATTATAGATATACACGCTAGATTAAATCAAGGTTATTCGAAGCCATTCGCGAGCTTTTGTTCGCATTTCATCGAATAATATTTAATCATACTCTGTCGAGGAAGACCTTGAAGTTGCTTTTAAGTGTAATTACATTTTTAAATTATGTACAAATTTATTTCTAAATAAATCCAATTGAGTCTTTTGCAATATCACAAATAACAAAAATGGGTAAGGTCAAAACTTGAGCATATAGTAGGTTTCTGGTGCTACGAATTTTAAAAGCCTATATTTTTGTGAGTAATAAAACATTTGAAAAATAAATGTGTGTTGAAATCAGCCTTCTCTTATACTCGGAGAAGACCTTGTAAATTCTGATCTAACATACTTTTCCAAATATAATGACCTAGCTATAGGCGTCCAATATATATATCATTGAACAAAGCAGATCACTATTTAAATCTAATTTCGAAGAACAACATTATTGATGGAGCACTACAGAGACGATAAGTATTAAATAAATGGAAATGTGTTTCGCTGATTGCATAAATGACCACGCAAATTATATTTTGATGTTTATGATAAAACTTACACAGCACGTTAATAACAGCAGCCTATATATAGATGCATGTGCGCATGGCAATAGTGCCTACCTGGTCGTAATTCAACCACAATCAGTGCAACAGCAAAGCATGACGTATATAAATACAAATCGGTCGTACTATAGTAGCACCGATTTGTATTTATATACGTCATGCTTTGCTGTTGCACTAATCGTGGTTGAATTACGACCAGGTAGGCACTATTGCCATGCGTGATCATTTGCTTTTCTTCTTTTAAAATATCTGTCTGTACTTAGGGGGAACAGGCAGATCTCTGGAAACAAGAAAGGCTGAACACATCAGAAACGTTAAGGAACATAATAATGGTTCAAACATCGAAAAACGTGCAACGCGAAAATCATTGACACAGGGAATTTCCGTAGTCGCCTAACACTAGAAAGTCTAGAATCATGGCATACAGCTGCCAAACACAGCAATGCTGATAACAACTCAAAACCGCTTCCTCGACAATGTACAATCTTAATAAAGAAAACATAGTATCACCTTATCGTATTCACAGTGCACATGTATACACGTCATATCTAGCTTCATTTCACACTTTCACAGTTTACTGCAATCATTATAAATATACCCGTTGAAGGCTACAGACTGGTGGCCGAAAGCTCGTAAACAAATAAATATATTTTAGTCAGAGAACGTCTCACCCTTTTCATTTATGTCTAATTGACACATCTACGATTTTTAGTGGTTTATATTGTTTAACCATTTCTTAAAGCTCATTCAGTTAAAAACGGGTAAAATAGGGCGAGTGTAATAGCCAACGCGGTCTGGTGGTAAGGCAAAGTGGCGGTAAATAAACAACGCAGCTGAACGATAATTCCCTTGCTCTGAATTCTTTTCATGTTTTAGAATTAATTATAGGCTAGAGAAAAGCCCGCTTAAACAATTTAGGTGGCAAGCGCGTGATGGCAAACATATATAGTCTAGTGGCCAATGCAAAATGTCTCAAGTCAACGAGTTTTTGGTCAAACCTAATTGCCCTTGTCACAAACCCCATAGGTTTTTGTCTGAGGTAAGAATTAATATAAATATACACGCTAGATTAAATCAAAGTTATTCGAAGCCATTCGCGAGCTTTTGTTCGCATTTCATCGAATAATATTTACTCATACTCTGTCGAGGAAGATCTTGAAGTTGCTTTTGAGTGTAATTACATTTATATGCACAAATTTATTCCTAAATAAATCCAATTGAGTCTTTTGCAATATCACAATAACAAAAATGGGTAAGATCACAACTTGAGCATACAGTAGGTTTCTGGTGCTACGAATTTTAAAATCCCATATTTTTGTAAGTAGAACATTTGAAAGATAAATGTGTGTTGAAATCAGCCTTCTCTTATACTCGGAGAAGACCATGTAAATTCTGATCAAACATACATTTCCAAATTTAATGACCCAGCTATATGACGTTCAATATATATCATTGAACTAAACAGATCACTATTTAAATCTAATGTCGAAGAACAATTTTATTGCTGAGGCACTACAGACACGATAAGTATTAAATAAATGGAAATGTTTTTCGCTGATTGCATAAATGACCACGCAAATTATATTTTGATATGATAAAACTTATACAGCACGTTAATAACAGCAGCCTATATATAGATGCATGTGCGCATGGCAATAGTGTCTACCCGGTCGTAATTCAACCGCAATCACTGCAACAGCAGAGCATGAGGTATATATATACAAATCGGTGATACTATATCTTGATGGTCTGATTCGAAGATACAGGGTTTTAGCACTCACGGTCTGGGGGCCGCTTCTACCCTCCCCTATATTTCGAACCAGAGGTGGTGGAGTTATGATACAGACGGTTGAGGCAGTCAACTCGATGTCGTTGTCGAAAGGCAACCGCATTTGGTGGGTTGTCAAGGCCAATTGTGCGAAGCCACCCGTGCGCGCCATCCGTGTGCAAACTTTTATTACAATACCCCGGTCCTTTTTACCATCGTTATACATTTCCAAGGCTAATCCTTCGAAGGTGGCAGAATTCCTGACACCTTTTGGAACTTTTTAATTTAAATTGATTACGCTGGCGTACAATCTCTTATGACGCTTTTCAATAGCCCTAATGTAAGTGGTAGAGCGTGATTCTTTTCAATTATTTATTTGGGGTTTTTTCGCCAAAAAAGATGGCTCCCACCGTTAAGAAAAACTATAGCATTTTGAGCACGGTTTTCTGTTCAATTTTTTTCGATGGTTTTTTAGAACTTTTATTTTCTCCATTTACCAAAAATTTTGCCAGTGCGGTTAACAAGGAAATAAAAATTTTTCTTTATCAGACTGTATGATAAAAAGAAGTAATTGTCAAATTGTGACGAATTTTTTTCTAAAAAAATTTGCAAAATAGACGAAAAGACACTTTGGAAAGGATTATTAATTCTTACACAAGACGAAAACTATTTAATGCATGGCAAGGGCAGGAATTGATCCTACCCACTTTTGTAGGGTAATTTGTATTTGACCACTGCATTACGTTGGTTATGAGGCTTCGGCAAGTTGGTTTAAGTTGTCTATACGTTCTTCTAGCCTATGCTTAATTCTTGAAACTGACGAAATCCAGAACGATTTTTATCAAAGGTAGGTATTGCTCCCGGACTCAGTGATTGATTCTGAAGGGATACACATTGTCTTTACCACTGGACTATGTTAGTTACCACTTTCTATGTTAGTTACCACTTTGACTGGGTTAGGAATTATTATAAATATACACGCTAGATTAAATCAAAGTTATTCGAAGCCATTCGCGAGCTTTTGTTCGCATTTCATCGAATAATATTTACTCATACTCTGTCGAGGAAGATCTTGAAGTTGCTTTGGAGTGTAATTACATTTATATGCACAAATTTATTCCTAAATAAATCCAATTGAGTCTTTTGCAATATCACAATAACAAAAATGGGTAAGATCACAACTTGAGCATACAGTAGGTTTCTGGTGCTACGAATTTTAAAATCCCATATTTTTGTTAGTAGAACATTTGAAAGATAAATGTGTGTTGAAATCAGCCTTCTCTTATACTCGGAGAAGACCATGTAAATTCTGATCAAACATACATTTCCAAATTTAATGACCCAGCTATATGACGTTCAATATATATCATTGAACTAAACAGATCACTATTTAAATCTAATGTCGAAGAATAATTTTATTGCTGAGGCACTACAGACACGATAAGTATTAAATAAATGGAAATGTTTTTCGCTGATTGCATAAATGACCACGCAAATTATATTTTGATATGATAAAACTTATACAGCACGTTAATAACAGCAGCCTATATATAGATGCATGTGCGCATGGCAATAGTGTCTACCCGGTCGTAATTCAACCACAATCACTGCAACAGCAGAGCATGAGGTATATATATACAAATCGGTGATACTATATCTTGATGGTCTGATTCGAAGATACAGGGTTTTAGCACTTACGGTCTGGGGGCCGCTTCTACCCTCCCCTATATTTCGAACCAGAGGTGGTGGAGTTATGATACAGACGGTTGAGGCAGTCAATTCGATGTCGTTGTCGAAAGGCAACCGCATTTGATGGGTTGTCAAGGCCAATTGTGCGAAGCCACCCGTGCGCGCCATCCGTGTGCAAACTTTTATTACAATACCCCGGTCCTTTTTACCATCGTTATACATTTCCAAGGCTAATCCTTCGAAGGTGGCAGAATTCCTCACACCTTTTGGAACTTTTTAATTTAAATTGATTACGCTGGCGTACAATCTCTTATGACGCTTTTCAATAGCCCTAATGTAAGTGGTAGAGCGTAATTCTTTTCAATTATTTATTTGGGGTTTTTTCGCCAAAAAAGATGGCTCCCACCGTTAAGAAAAACTGTAGCATTTTGAGCACGGTTTTCTGTTCAATTTTTTTCGATGGTGTTTTAATTAGAACTTTTATTTTCTCCATTTACCAAAAATTTTGCCAGTGCGGTTAACAAGGAAATAAAAATTTTTCTTTATCAGACTGTATGATAAAAAGAAGTAATTGTCAAATTGTGACGAATTTTTTTCTAAAAAAATTTGCAAAATAGACGGAAAAGATACTTTGGAAAGGGTTATTAATTCTTACACAAGACGAAAACTATTTAATGCATGGCAAGGGCAGGAATTGATCCTACCCACTTTTGTCAGTAGGGTAATTTGTATTTGACCACTGCATTACATTGGTTATGTGGCTTCGGCAAGTTGGTTTAAGTTGTCTATACGTTCTTCTAGCCTATGCTTAATTCTTGAAACTGACGAAATCCAGAACGATTTTTATCAAAGGTAGGTATTGCTCCCGGACTCAGTGATTGATTCTGAAGGGATACACATTGTCTTTACCACTGGACTATGTTAGTTACCACTTTCTATGTTAGTTACCACTTTGACTGGGTTAAGAATTATTATAGATATACACGCTAGATTAAATCAAAGTTATTCGAAGCCATTCGCGAGCTTTTGTTCGCATTTCATCGAATAATATTTAATCATACTCTGTCGAGGAAGACCTTGAAGTTGCTTTTGAGTGTAATTACATTTTTAAATTATGTACAAATTTATTTCTAAATAAATCCAATTGAGTCTTTTGCAATATCACAAATAACAAAAATGGGTAAGGTCAAAACTTGAGCATATAGTAGGTTTCTGGTGCTACGAATTTTAAAAGCCTATATTTTTGTGAGTAATAAAACATTTGAAAAATAAATGTGTGTTGAAATCAGCCTTCTCTTATACTCGGAGAAGACCTTGTAAATTCTGATCTAACATACTTTTCCAAATATAATGACCTAGCTATAGGCGTCCAATATATATATCATTGAACAAAGCAGATCACTATTTAAATCTAATTTCGAAGAACAACATTATTGATGGAGCACTACAGAGACGATAAGTATTAAATAAATGGAAATGTGTTTCGCTGATTGCATAAATGACCACGCAAATTATATTTTGATGTTTATGATAAAACTTACACAGCACGTTAATAACAGCAGCCTATATATAGATGCATGTGCGCATGGCAATAGTGCCTACCTGGTCGTAATTCAACCACAATCAGTGCAACAGCAAAGCATGACGTATATAAATACAAATCGGTCGTACTATAGTAGCACCGATTTGTATTTATATACGTCATGCTTTGCTGTTGCACTAATCGTGGTTGAATTACGACCAGGTAGGCACTATTGCCATGCGTGATCATTTGCTTTTCTTCTTTTAAAATATCTGTCTGTACTTAGGGGAAACAGGCAGATCTCTGGAAACAAGAAAGGCTGAACACATCAGAAACGTTAAGGAACATAATAATGGTTCAAACATCGAAAAACGTGCA
The DNA here is from genome assembly GCA_963855995.1 of Muricea muricata. Classification (NCBI taxonomy): domain Eukaryota; kingdom Metazoa; phylum Cnidaria; class Anthozoa; order Malacalcyonacea; family Plexauridae; genus Muricea; species Muricea muricata. The sequence goes on along the minus strand of OY979718.1, from coordinate 55,720,442 downwards.
ACGCGAAAATCATTGACACAGGGAATTTCCGTAGTCGCCTAACACTAGAAAGTCTAGAATCATGGCATACAGCTGCCAAACACAGCAATGCTGATAACAACTCAAAACCGCTTCCTCGACAATGTACAATCTTAATAAAGAAAACATAGTATCACCTTATCGTATTCACAGTGCACATGTATACACGTCATATCTAGCTTCATTTCACACTTTCACAGTTTACTGCAATCATTATAAATATACCCGTTGAAGGCTACAGACTGGTGGCCGAAAGCTCGTAAACAAATAAATATATTTTAGTCAGAGAACGTCTCACCCTTTTCATTTATGTCTAATTGACACATCTACGATTTTTAGTGGTTTATATTGTTTAACCATTTCTTAAAGCTCATTCAGTTAAAAACGGGTAAAATAGGGCGAGTGTAATAGCCAACGCGGTCTGGTGGTAAGGCAAAGTGGCGGTAAATAAACAACGCAGCTGAACGATAATTCCCTTGCTCTGAATTCTTTTCATGTTTTAGAATTAATTATAGGCTAGAGAAAAGCCCGCTTAAACAATTTAGGTGGCAAGCGCGTGATGGCAAACATATATAGTCTAGTGGCCAATGCAAAATGTCTCAAGTCAACGAGTTTTTGGTCAAACCTAATTGCCCTTGTCACAAACCCCATAGGTTTTTGTCTGAGGTAAGAATTAATATAAATATACACGCTAGATTAAATCAAAGTTATTCGAAGCCATTCGCGAGCTTTTGTTCGCATTTCATCGAATAATATTTACTCATACTCTGTCGAGGAAGATCTTGAAGTTGCTTTTGAGTGTAATTACATTTATATGCACAAATTTATTCCTAAATAAATCCAATTGAGTCTTTTGCAATATCACAATAACAAAAATGGGTAAGATCACAACTTGAGCATACAGTAGGTTTCTGGTGCTACGAATTTTAAAATCCCATATTTTTGTAAGTAGAACATTTGAAAGATAAATGTGTGTTGAAATCAGCCTTCTCTTATACTCGGAGAAGACCATGTAAATTCTGATCAAACATACATTTCCAAATTTAATGACCCAGCTATATGACGTTCAATATATATCATTGAACTAAACAGATCACTATTTAAATCTAATGTCGAAGAACAATTTTATTGCTGAGGCACTACAGACACGATAAGTATTAAATAAATGGAAATGTTTTTCGCTGATTGCATAAATGACCACGCAAATTATATTTTGATATGATAAAACTTATACAGCACGTTAATAACAGCAGCCTATATATAGATGCATGTGCGCATGGCAATAGTGTCTACCCGGTCGTAATTCAACCGCAATCACTGCAACAGCAGAGCATGAGGTATATATATACAAATCGGTGATACTATATCTTGATGGTCTGATTCGAAGATACAGGGTTTTAGCACTCACGGTCTGGGGGCCGCTTCTACCCTCCCCTATATTTCGAACCAGAGGTGGTGGAGTTATGATACAGACGGTTGAGGCAGTCAACTCGATGTCGTTGTCGAAAGGCAACCGCATTTGGTGGGTTGTCAAGGCCAATTGTGCGAAGCCACCCGTGCGCGCCATCCGTGTGCAAACTTTTATTACAATACCCCGGTCCTTTTTACCATCGTTATACATTTCCAAGGCTAATCCTTCGAAGGTGGCAGAATTCCTGACACCTTTTGGAACTTTTTAATTTAAATTGATTACGCTGGCGTACAATCTCTTATGACGCTTTTCAATAGCCCTAATGTAAGTGGTAGAGCGTGATTCTTTTCAATTATTTATTTGGGGTTTTTTCGCCAAAAAAGATGGCTCCCACCGTTAAGAAAAACCAAAGAAAAAGAAAAAGCATTTTGAGCACAAAGCATTTTAAGAAAAACCAAAAAAAAAGAAAAAGCATTTTGAGCACGGTTTTCTGTTCAATTTTTTTCGATGGTTTTTTAGAACTTTTATTTTCTCCATTTACCAAAAATTTTGCCAGTGCGGTTAACAAGGAAATAAAAATTTTTCTTTATCAGACTGTATGATAAAAAGAAGTAATTGTCAAATTGTGACGAATTTTTTTCTAAAAAAATTTGCAAAATAGACGAAAAGACACTTTGGAAAGGGTTATTAATTCTTACACAAGACGAAAACTATTTAATGCATGGCAAGGGCAGGAATTGATCCTACCCACTTTTGTAGGGTAATTTGTATTTGACCACTGCATTACGTTGGTTATGAGGCTTCGGCAAGTTGGTTTAAGTTGTCTATACGTTCTTCTAGCCTATGCTTAATTCTTGAAACTGACGAAATCCAGAACGATTTTTATCAAAGGTAGGTATTGCTCCCGGACTCAGTGATTGATTCTGAAGGGATACACATTGTCTTTACCACTGGACTATGTTAGTTACCACTTTCTATGTTAGTTACCACTTTGACTGGGTTAGGAATTATTATAAATATACACGCTAGATTAAATCAAAGTTATTCGAAGCCATTCGCGAGCTTTTGTTCGCATTTCATCGAATAATATTTACTCATACTCTGTCGAGGAAGATCTTGAAGTTGCTTTTGAGTGTAATTACATTTATATGCACAAATTTATTCCTAAATAAATCCAATTGAGTCTTTTGCAATATCACAATAACAAAAATGGGTAAGATCACAACTTGAGCATACAGTAGGTTTCTGGTGCTACGAATTTTAAAATCCCATATTTTTGTAAGTAGAACATTTGAAAGATAAATGTGTGTTGAAATCAGCCTTCTCTTATACTCGGAGAAGACCATGTAAATTCTGATCAAACATACATTTCCAAATTTAATGACCCAGCTATATGACGTTCAATATATATCATTGAACTAAACAGATCACTATTTAAATCTAATGTCGAAGAACAATTTTATTGCTGAGGCACTACAGACACGATAAGTATTAAATAAATGGAAATGTTTTTCGCTGATTGCATAAATGACCACGCAAATTATATTTTGATATGATAAAACTTATACAGCACGTTAATAACAGCAGCCTATATATAGATGCATGTGCGCATGGCAATAGTGTCTACCCGGTCGTAATTCAACCGCAATCACTGCAACAGCAGAGCATGAGGTATATATATACAAATCGGTGATACTATATCTTGATGGTCTGATTCGAAGATACAGGGTTTTAGCACTCACGGTCTGGGGGCCGCTTCTACCCTTCCCTATATTTCGAACCAGAGGTGGTGGAGTTATGATACAGACGGTTGAGGCAGTCAACTCGATGTCGTTGTCGAAAGGCAACCGCATTTGGTGGGTTGTCAAGGCCAATTGTGCGAAGCCACCCGTGCGCGCCATCCGTGTGCAAACTTTTATTACAATACCCCGGTCCTTTTTACCATCGTTATACATTTCCAAGGCTAATCCTTCGAAGGTGGCAGAATTCCTGACACCTTTTGGAACTTTTTAATTTAAATTGATTACGCTGGCGTACAATCTCTTATGACGCTTTTCAATAGCCCTAATGTAAGTGGTAGAGCGTGATTCTTTTCAATTATTTATTTGGGGTTTTTTCGCCAAAAAAGATGGCTCCCACCGTTAAGAAAAACTATAGCATTTTGAGCACGGTTTTCTGTTCAATTTTTTTCGATGGTTTTTTAGAACTTTTATTTTCTCCATTTACCAAAAATTTTGCCAGTGCGGTTAACAAGGAAATAAAAATTTTTCTTTATCAGACTGTATGATAAAAAGAAGTAATTGTCAAATTGTGACGAATTTTTTTCTAAAAAAATTTGCAAAATAGACGAAAAGACACTTTGGAAAGGATTATTAATTCTTACACAAGACGAAAACTATTTAATGCATGGCAAGGGCAGGAATTGATCCTACCCACTTTTGTAGGGTAATTTGTATTTGACCACTGCATTACGTTGGTTATGAGGCTTCGGCAAGTTGGTTTAAGTTGTCTATACGTTCTTCTAGCCTATGCTTAATTCTTGAAACTGACGAAATCCAGAACGATTTTTATCAAAGGTAGGTATTGCTCCCGGACTCAGTGATTGATTCTGAAGGGATACACATTGTCTTTACCACTGGACTATGTTAGTTACCACTTTCTATGTTAGTTACCACTTTGACTGGGTTAGGAATTATTATAAATATACACGCTAGATTAAATCAAAGTTATTCGAAGCTATTCGCGAGCTTTTGTTCGCATTTCATCGAATAATATTTACTCATACTCTGTCGAGGAAGATCTTGAAGTTGCTTTGGAGTGTAATTACATTTATATGCACAAATTTATTCCTAAATAAATCCAATTGAGTCTTTTGCAATATCACAATAACAAAAATGGGTAAGATCACAACTTGAGCATACAGTAGGTTTCTGGTGCTACGAATTTTAAAATCCCATATTTTTGTTGGTAGAACATTTGAAAGATAAATGTGTGTTGAAATCAGCCTTCTCTTATACTCGGAGAAGACCATGTAAATTCTGATCAAACATACATTTCCAAATTTAATGACCCAGCTATATGACGTTCAATATATATCATTGAACTAAACAGATCACTATTTAAATCTAATGTCGAAGAACAATTTTATTGCTGAGGCACTACAGACACGATAAGTATTAAATAAATGGAAATGTTTTTCGCTGATTGCATAAATGACCACGCAAATTATATTTTGATATGATAAAACTTATACAGCACGTTAATAACAGCAGCCTATATATAGATGCATGTGCGCATGGCAATAGTGTCTACCCGGTCGTAATTCAACCACAATCACTGCAACAGCAGAGCATGAGGTATATATATACAAATCGGTGATACTATATCTTGATGGTCTGATTCGAAGATACAGGGTTTTAGCACTTACGGTCTGGGGGCCGCTTCTACCCTCCCCTATATTTCGAACCAGAGGTGGTGGAGTTATGATACAGACGGTTGAGGCAGTCAATTCGATGTCGTTGTCGAAAGGCAACCGCATTTGGTGGGTTGTCAAGGCCAATTGTGCGAAGCCACCCGTGCGCGCCATCCGTGTGCAAACTTTTATTACAATACCCCGGTCCTTTTTACCATCGTTATACATTTCCAAGGCTAATCCTTCGAAGGTGGCAGAATTCCTCACACCTTTCGGAACTTTTTAATTTAAATTGATTACGCTGGCGTTCAATCTCTTATGACGCTTTTCAATAGCCCTAACGTAAGTGGTAGAGCGTAATTCTTTTCAATTATTTATTTGGGGTTTTTTCGCCAAAAAAGATGGCTCCCACCGTTAAAAAAAACTGTAGCATTTTGAGCACGGTTTTCTGTTCAATTTTTTTCGATGGAGTTTTAATTAGAACTTTTATTTTCTCCATTTACCAAAAATTTTGCCAGTGCGGTTAACAAGGAAATAAAAATTTTTCTTTATCAGACTGTATGATAAAAAGAAGTAATTGTCAAATTGTGACGAATTTTTTTCTAAAAAAATTTGCAAAATAGACGGAAAAGATACTTTGGAAAGGGTTATTAATTCTTACACAAGACGAAAACTATTTAATGCATGGCAAGGGCAGGAATTGATCCTACCCACTTTTGTCAGTAGGGTAATTTGTATTTGACCACTGCATTACATTGGTTATGTGGCTTCGGCAAGTTGGTTTAAGTTGTCTATACGTTCTTCTAGCCTATGCTTAATTCTTGAAACTGACGAAATCCAGAACGATTTTTATCAAAGGTAGGTATTGCTCCCGGACTCAGTGATTGATTCTGAAGGGATACACATTGTCTTTACCACTGGACTATGTTAGTTACCACTTTCTATGTTAGTTACCACTTTGACTGGGTTAAGAATTATTATAGATATACACGCTAGATTAAATCAAAGTTATTCGAAGCCATTCGCGAGCTTTTGTTCGCATTTCATCGAATAATATTTAATCATACTCTGTCGAGGAAGACCTTGAAGTTGCTTTTGAGTGTAATTACATTTTTAAATTATGTACAAATTTATTTCTAAATAAATCCAATTGAGTCTTTTGCAATATCACAAATAACAAAAATGGGTAAGGTCAAAACTTGAGCATATAGTAGGTTTCTGGTGCTACGAATTTTAAAAGCCTATATTTTTGTGAGTAATAAAACATTTGAAAAATAAATGTGTGTTGAAATCAGCCTTCTCTTATACTCGGAGAAGACCTTGTAAATTCTGATCTAACATACTTTTCCAAATATAATGACCTAGCTATAGGCGTCCAATATATATATCATTGAACAAAGCAGATCACTATTTAAATCTAATTTCGAAGAACAACATTATTGATGGAGCACTACAGAGACGATAAGTATTAAATAAATGGAAATGTGTTTCGCTGATTGCATAAATGACCACGCAAATTATATTTTGATGTTTATGATAAAACTTACACAGCACGTTAATAACAGCAGCCTATATATAGATGCATGTGCGCATGGCAATAGTGCCTACCTGGTCGTAATTCAACCACAATCAGTGCAACAGCAAAGCATGACGTATATAAATACAAATCGGTCGTACTATAGTAGCACCGATTTGTATTTATATACGTCATGCTTTGCTGTTGCACTAATCGTGGTTGAATTACGACCAGGTAGGCACTATTGCCATGCGTGATCATTTGCTTTTCTTCTTTTAAAATATCTGTCTGTACTTAGGGGGAACAGGCAGATCTCTGGAAACAAGAAAGGCTGAACACATCAGAAACGTTAAGGAACATAATAATGGTTCAAACATCGAAAAACGTGCAACGCGAAAATCATTGACACAGGGAATTTCCGTAGTCGCCTAACACTAGAAAGTCTAGAATCATGGCATACAGCTGCCAAACACAGCAATGCTGATAACAACTCAAAACCGCTTCCTCGACAATGTACAATCTTAATAAAGAAAACATAGTATCACCTTATCGTATTCACAGTGCACATGTATACACGTCATATCTAGCTTCATTTCACACTTTCACAGTTTACTGCAATCATTATAAATATACCCGTTGAAGGCTACAGACTGGTGGCCGAAAGCTCGTAAACAAATAAATATATTTTAGTCAGAGAACGTCTCACCCTTTTCATTTATGTCTAATTGACACATCTACGATTTTTAGTGGTTTATATTGTTTAACCATTTCTTAAAGCTCATTCAGTTAAAAACGGGTAAAATAGGGCGAGTGTAATAGCCAACGCGGTCTGGTGGTAAGGCAAAGTGGCGGTAAATAAACAACGCAGCTGAACGATAATTCCCTTGCTCTGAATTCTTTTCATGTTTTAGAATTAATTATAGGCTAGAGAAAAGCCCGCTTAAACAATTTAGGTGGCAAGCGCGTGATGGCAAACATATATAGTCTAGTGGCCAATGCAAAATGTCTCAAGTCAACGAGTTTTTGGTCAAACCTAATTGCCCTTGTCACAAACCCCATAGGTTTTTGTCTGAGGTAAGAATTAATATAAATATACACGCTAGATTAAATCAAAGTTATTCGAAGCCATTCGCGAGCTTTTGTTCGCATTTCATCGAATAATATTTACTCATACTCTGTCGAGGAAGATCTTGAAGTTGCTTTTGAGTGTAATTACATTTATATGCACAAATTTATTCCTAAATAAATCCAATTGAGTCTTTTGCAATATCACAATAACAAAAATGGGTAAGATCACAACTTGAGCATACAGTAGGTTTCTGGTGCTACGAATTTTAAAATCCCATATTTTTGTAAGTAGAACATTTGAAAGATAAATGTGTGTTGAAATCAGCCTTCTCTTATACTCGGAGAAGACCATGTAAATTCTGATCAAACATACATTTCCAAATTTAATGACCCAGCTATATGACGTTCAATATATATCATTGAACTAAACAGATCACTATTTAAATCTAATGTCGAAGAACAATTTTATTGCTGAGGCACTACAGACACGATAAGTATTAAATAAATGGAAATGTTTTTCGCTGATTGCATAAATGACCACGCAAATTATATTTTGATATGATAAAACTTATACAGCACGTTAATAACAGCAGCCTATATATAGATGCATGTGCGCATGGCAATAGTGTCTACCCGGTCGTAATTCAACCGCAATCACTGCAACAGCAGAGCATGAGGTATATATATACAAATCGGTGATACTATATCTTGATGGTCTGATTCGAAGATACAGGGTTTTAGCACTCACGGTCTGGGGGCCGCTTCTACCCTCCCCTATATTTCGAACCAGAGGTGGTGGAGTTATGATACAGCCGGTAGAGGCAGTCAATTCGATGTCGTTGTCGAAAGGCAACCGCATTTGGTGGGTTGTCAAGGCCAATTGTGCGAAGCCACCCGTGCGCGCCATCCGTGTGCAAACTTTTATTACAATACCCCGGTCCTTTTTACCATCGTCATACATTTCCAAGGCTAATCCTTCGAAGGTGGCAGAATTCCTCACACCTTTTGGAACTTTTTAATTTAAATTGATTACGCTGGCGTACAATCTCTTATGACGCTTTTCAATAGCCCTAATGTAAGTGGTAGAGCGTGATTCTTTTCAATTATTTATTTGGGGTTTTTTCGCCAAAAAAGATGGCTCCCACCGTTAAGAAAAACTATAGCATTTTGAGCACGGTTTTCTGTTCAATTTTTTTCGATGGTTTTTTAGAACTTTTATTTTCTCCATTTACCAAAAATTTTGCCAGTGCGGTTAACAAGGAAATAAAAATTTTTCTTTATCAGACTGTATGATAAAAAGAAGTAATTGTCAAATTGTGACGAATTTTTTTCTAAAAAAATTTGCAAAATAGACGAAAAGACACTTTGGAAAGGGTTATTAATTCTTACACAAGACGAAAACTATTTAATGCATGGCAAGGGCAGGAATTGATCCTACCCACTTTTGTAGGGTAATTTGTATTTGACCACTGCATTACGTTGGTTATGAGGCTTCGGCAAGTTGGTTTAAGTTGTCTATACGTTCTTCTAGCCTATGCTTAATTCTTGAAACTGACGAAATCCAGAACGATTTTTATCAAAGGTAGGTATTGCTCCCGGACTCAGTGATTGATTCTGAAGGGATACACATTGTCTTTACCACTAGACTATGTTAGTTACCACTTTCTATGTTAGTTACCACTTTGACTGGGTTAGGAATTATTATAAATATACACGCTAGATTAAATCAAAGTTATTCGAAGCCATTCGCGAGCTTTTGTTCGCATTTCATCGAATAATATTTACTCATACTCTGTCGAGGAAGATCTTGAAGTTGCTTTTGAGTGTAATTACATTTATATGCACAAATTTATTCCTAAATAAATCCAATTGAGTCTTTTGCAATATCACAATAACAAAAATGGGTAAGATCACAACTTGAGCATACAGTAGGTTTCTGGTGCTACGAATTTTAAAATCCCATATTTTTGTTAGTAGAACATTTGAAAGATAAATGTGTGTTGAAATCAGCCTTCTCTTATACTCGGAGAAGACCATGTAAATTCTGATCAAACATACATTTCCAAATTTAATGACCCAGCTATATGACGTTCAATATATATCATTGAACTAAACAGATCACTATTTAAATCTAATGTCGAAGAACAATTTTATTGCTGAGGCACTACAGACACGATAAGTATTAAATAAATGGAAATGTTTTTCGCTGATTGCATAAATGACCACGCAAATTATATTTTGATATGATAAAACTTATACAGCACGTTAATAACAGCAGCCTATATATAGATGCATGTGCGCATGGCAATAGTGTCTACCCGGTCGTAATTCAACCACAATCACTGCAACAGCAGAGCATGAGGTATATATATACAAATCGGTGATACTATATCTTGATGGTCTGATTCGAAGATACAGGGTTTTAGCACTTACGGTCTGGGGGCCGCTTCTACCCTCCCCTATATTTCGAACCAGAGGTGGTGGAGTTATGATACAGACGGTTGAGGCAGTCAATTCGATGTCGTTGTCGAAAGGCAACCGCATTTGGTGGGTTGTCAAGGCCAATTGTGCGAAGCCACCCGTGCGCGCCATCCGTGTGCAAACTTTTATTACAATACCCCGGTCCTTTTTACCATCGTTATACATTTCCAAGGCTAATCCTTCGAAGGTGGCAGAATTCCTGACACCTTTTGGAACTTTTTAATTTAAATTGATTACGCTGGCGTACAATCTCTTATGACGCTTTTCAATAGCCCTAATGTAAGTGGTAGAGCGTGATTCTTTTCAATTATTTATTTGGGGTTTTTTCGCCAAAAAAGATGGCTCCCACCGTTAAGAAAAACTATAGCATTTTGAGCACGGTTTTCTGTTCAATTTTTTTCGATGGTTTTTTAGAACTTTTATTTTCTCCATTTACCAAAAATTTTACCAGTGCGGTTAACAAGGAAATAAAAATTTTTCTTTATCAGACTGTATGATAAAAAGAAGTAATTGTCAAATTGTGACGAATTTTTTTCTAAAAAAATTTGCAAAATAGACGAAAAGACACTTTGGAAAGGGTTATTAATTCTTACACAAGACGAAAACTATTTAATGCATGGCAAGGGCAGGAATTGATCCTACCCACTTTTGTAGGGTAATTTGTATTTGACCACTGCATTACGTTGGTTATGAGGCTTCGGCAAGTTGGTTTAAGTTGTCTATACGTTCTTCTAGCCTATGCTTAATTCTTGAAACTGACGAAATCCAGAACGATTTTTATCAAAGGTAGGTATTGCTCCCGGACTCAGTGATTGATTCTGAAGGGATACACATTGTCTTTACCACTGGACTATGTTAGTTACCACTTTCTATGTTAGTTACCACTTTGACTGGGTTAGGAATTATTATAAATATACACGCTAGATTAAATCAAAGTTATTCGAAGCCATTCGCGAGCTTTTGTTCGCATTTCATCGAATAATATTTACTCATACTCTGTCGAGGAAGATCTTGAAGTTGCTTTTGAGTGTAATTACATTTTTAAATTATGTACAAATTTATTTCTAAATAAATCCAATTGAGTCTTTTGCAATATCACAAATAACAAAAATGGGTAAGATCACAACTTGAGCATATAGTAGGTTTCTGGTGCTACGAATTTTAAAATCCCATATTTTTGTAAGTAGAACATTTGAAAGATAAATGTGTGTTGAAATCAGCCTTCTCTTATACTCGGAGAAGACCTTGTAAATTCTGATCTAACATACTTTTCCAAATATAATGACCTAGCTATAGGCGTCCAATATATATATCATTGAACAAAGCAGATCACTATTTAAATCTAATTTCGAAGAACAACATTATTGATGGAGCACTACAGAGACGATAAGTATTAAATAAATGGAAATGTGTTTCGCTGATTGCATAAATGACCACGCAAATTATATTTTGATGTTTATGATAAAACTTACACAGCACGTTAATAACAGCAGCCTATATATAGATGCATGTGCGCATGGCAATAGTGCCTACCTGGTCGTAATTCAACCACAATCAGTGCAACAGCAAAGCATGACGTATATAAATACAAATCGGTCGTACTATAGTAGCACCGATTTGTATTTATATACGTCATGCTTTGCTGTTGCACTAATCGTGGTTGAATTACGACCAGGTAGGCACTATTGCCATGCGTGATCATTTGCTTTTCTTCTTTTAAAATATCTGTCTGTACTTAGGGGGAACAGGCAGATCTCTGGAAACAAGAAAGGCTGAACACATCAGAAACGTTAAGGAACATAATAATGGTTCAAACATCGAAAAACGTGCAACGCGAAAATCATTGACACAGGGAATTTCCGTAGTCGCCTAACACTAGAAAGTCTAGAATCATGGCATACAGCTGCCAAACACAGCAATGCTGATAACAACTCAAAACCGCTTCCTCGACAATGTACAATCTTAATAAAGAAAACATAGTATCACCTTATCGTATTCACAGTGCACATGTATACACGTCATATCTAGCTTCATTTCACACTTTCACAGTTTACTGCAATCATTATAAATATACCCGTTGAAGGCTACAGACTGGTGGCCGAAAGCTCGTAAACAAATAAATATATTTTAGTCAGAGAACGTCTCACCCTTTTCATTTATGTCTAATTGACACATCTACGATTTTTAGTGGTTTATATTGTTTAACCATTTCTTAAAGCTCATTCAGTTAAAAACGGGTAAAATAGGGCGAGTGTAATAGCCAACGCGGTCTGGTGGTAAGGCAAAGTGGCGGTAAATAAACAACGCAGCTGAACGATAATTCCCTTGCTCTGAATTCTTTTCATGTTTTAGAATTAATTATAGGCTAGAGAAAAGCCCGCTTAAACAATTTAGGTGGCAAGCGCGTGATGGCAAACATATATAGTCTAGTGGCCAATGCAAAATGTCTCAAGTCAACGAGTTTTTGGTCAAACCTAATTGCCCTTGTCACAAACCCCATAGGTTTTTGTCTGAGGTAAGAATTAATATAAATATACACGCTAGATTAAATCAAAGTTATTCGAAGCCATTCGCGAGCTTTTGTTCGCATTTCATCGAATAATATTTACTCATACTCTGTCGAGGAAGATCTTGAAGTTGCTTTTGAGTGTAATTACATTTATATGCACAAATTTATTCCTAAATAAATCCAATTGAGTCTTTTGCAATATCACAATAACAAAAATGGGTAAGATCACAACTTGAGCATACAGTAGGTTTCTGGTGCTACGAATTTTAAAATCCCATATTTTTGTAAGTAGAACATTTGAAAGATAAATGTGTGTTGAAATCAGCCTTCTCTTATACTCGGAGAAGACCATGTAAATTCTGATCAAACATACATTTCCAAATTTAATGACCCAGCTATATGACGTTCAATATATATCATTGAACTAAACAGATCACTATTTAAATCTAATGTCGAAGAACAATTTTATTGCTGAGGCACTACAGACACGATAAGTATTAAATAAATGGAAATGTTTTTCGCTGATTGCATAAATGACCACGCAAATTATATTTTGATATGATAAAACTTATACAGCACGTTAATAACAGCAGCCTATATATAGATGCATGTGCGCATGGCAATAGTGTCTACCCGGTCGTAATTCAACCGCAATCACTGCAACAGCAGAGCATGAGGTATATATATACAAATCGGTGATACTATATCTTGATGGTCTGATTCGAAGATACAGGGTTTTAGCACTCACGGTCTGGGGGCCGCTTCTACCCTCCCCTATATTTCGAACCAGAGGTGGTGGAGTTATGATACAGCCGGTTGAGGCAGTCAATTCGATGTCGTTGTCGAAAGGCAACCGCATTTGGTGGGTTGTCAAGGCCAATTGTGCGAAGCCACCCGTGCGCGCCATCCGTGTGCAAACTTTTATTACAATACCCCGGTCCTTTTTACCATCGTCATACATTTCCAAGGCTAATCCTTCGAAGGTGGCAGAATTCCTGACACCTTTTGGAACTTTTTAATTTAAATTGATTACGCTGGCGTACAATCTCTTATGACGCTTTTCAATAGCCCTAATGTAAGTGGTAGAGCGTGATTCTTTTCAATTATTTATTTGGGGTTTTTTCGCCAAAAAAGATGGCTCCCACCGTTAAGAAAAACTATAGCATTTTGAGCACGGTTTTCTGTTCAATTTTTTTCGATGGTTTTTTAGAACTTTTATTTTCTCCATTTACCAAAAATTTTGCCAGTGCGGTTAACAAGGAAATAAAAATTTTTCTTTATCAGACTGTATGATAAAAAGAAGTAATTGTCAAATTGTGACGAATTTTTTTCTAAAAAAATTTGCAAAATAGACGAAAAGACACTTTGGAAAGGGTTATTAATTCTTACACAAGACGAAAACTATTTAATGCATGGCAAGGGCAGGAATTGATCCTACCCACTTTTGTAGGGTAATTTGTATTTGACCACTGCATTACGTTGGTTATGAGGCTTCGGCAAGTTGGTTTAAGTTGTCTATACGTTCTTCTAGCCTATGCTTAATTCTTGAAACTGACGAAATCCAGAACGATTTTTATCAAAGGTAGGTATTGCTCCCGGACTCAGTGATTGATTCTGAAGGGATACACATTGTCTTTACCACTGGACTATGTTAGTTACCACTTTCTATGTTAGTTACCACTTTGACTGGGTTAGGAATTATTATAAATATACACGCTAGATTAAATCAAAGTTATTCGAAGCCATTCGCGAGCTTTTGTTCGCATTTCATCGAATAATATTTACTCATACTCTGTCGAGGAAGATCTTGAAGTTGCTTTTGAGTGTAATTACATTTATATGCACAAATTTATTCCTAAATAAATCCAATTGAGTCTTTTGCAATATCACAATAACAAAAATGGGTAAGATCACAACTTGAGCATACAGTAGGTTTCTGGTGCTACGAATTTTAAAATCCCATATTTTTGTTAGTAGAACATTTGAAAGATAAATGTGTGTTGAAATCAGCCTTCTCTTATACTCGGAGAAGACCATGTAAATTCTGATCAAACATACATTTCCAAATTTAATGACCCAGCTATATGACGTTCAATATATATCATTGAACTAAACAGATCACTATTTAAATCTAATGTCGAAGAACAATTTTATTGCTGAGGCACTACAGACACGATAAGTATTAAATAAATGGAAATGTTTTTCGCTGATTGCATAAATGACCACGCAAATTATATTTTGATATGATAAAACTTATACAGCACGTTAATAACAGCAGCCTATATATAGATGCATGTGCGCATGGCAATAGTGTCTACCCGGTCGTAATTCAACCACAATCACTGCAACAGCAGAGCATGAGGTATATATATACAAATCGGTGATACTATATCTTGATGGTCTGATTCGAAGATACAGGGTTTTAGCACTTACGGTCTGGGGGCCGCTTCTACCCTCCCCTATATTTCGAACCAGAGGTGGTGGAGTTATGATACAGACGGTTGAGGCAGTCAATTCGATGTCGTTGTCGAAAGGCAACCGCATTTGGTGGGTTGTCAAGGCCAATTGTGCGAAGCCACCCGTGCGCGCCATCCGTGTGCAAACTTTTATTACAATACCCCGGTCCTTTTTACCATCGTTATACATTTCCAAGGCTAATCCTTCGAAGGTGGCAGAATTCCTGACACCTTTTGGAACTTTTTAATTTAAATTGATTACGCTGGCGTACAATCTCTTATGACGCTTTTCAATAGCCCTAATGTAAGTGGTAGAGCGTGATTCTTTTCAATTATTTATTTGGGGTTTTTTCGCCAAAAAAGATGGCTCCCACCGTTAAGAAAAACTATAGCATTTTGAGCACGGTTTTCTGTTCAATTTTTTTCGATGGTTTTTTAGAACTTTTATTTTCTCCATTTACCAAAAATTTTGCCAGTGCGGTTAACAAGGAAATAAAAATTTTTCTTTATCAGACTGTATGATAAAAAGAAGTAATTGTCAAATTGTGACGAATTTTTTTCTAAAAAAATTTGCAAAATAGACGAAAAGACACTTTGGAAAGGATTATTAATTCTTACACAAGACGAAAACTATTTAATGCATGGCAAGGGCAGGAATTGATCCTACCCACTTTTGTAGGGTAATTTGTATTTGACCACTGCATTACGTTGGTTATGAGGCTTCGGCAAGTTGGTTTAAGTTGTCTATACGTTCTTCTAGCCTATGCTTAATTCTTGAAACTGACGAAATCCAGAACGATTTTTATCAAAGGTAGGTATTGCTCCCGGACTCAGTGATTGATTCTGAAGGGATACACATTGTCTTTACCACTGGACTATGTTAGTTACCACTTTCTATGTTAGTTACCACTTTGACTGGGTTAGGAATTATTATAAATATACACGCTAGATTAAATCAAAGTTATTCGAAGCTATTCGCGAGCTTTTGTTCGCATTTCATCGAATAATATTTACTCATACTCTGTCGAGGAAGATCTTGAAGTTGCTTTGGAGTGTAATTACATTTATATGCACAAATTTATTCCTAAATAAATCCAATTGAGTCTTTTGCAATATCACAATAACAAAAATGGGTAAGATCACAACTTGAGCATACAGTAGGTTTCTGGTGCTACGAATTTTAAAATCCCATATTTTTGTTAGTAGAACATTTGAAAGATAAATGTGTGTTGAAATCAGCCTTCTCTTATACTCGGAGAAGACCATGTAAATTCTGATCAAACATACATTTCCAAATTTAATGACCCAGCTATATGACGTTCAATATATATCATTGAACTAAACAGATCACTATTTAAATCTAATGTCGAAGAACAATTTTATTGCTGAGGCACTACAGACACGATAAGTATTAAATAAATGGAAATGTTTTTCGCTGATTGCATAAATGACCACGCAAATTATATTTTGATATGATAAAACTTATACAGCACGTTAATAACAGCAGCCTATATATAGATGCATGTGCGCATGGCAATAGTGTCTACCCGGTCGTAATTCAACCACAATCACTGCAACAGCAGAGCATGAGGTATATATATACAAATCGGTGATACTATATCTTGATGGTCTGATTCGAAGATACAGGGTTTTAGCACTTACGGTCTGGGGGCCGCTTCTACCCTCCCCTATATTTCGAACCAGAGGTGGTGGAGTTATGATACAGACGGTTGAGGCAGTCAATTCGATGTCGTTGTCGAAAGGCAACCGCATTTGGTGGGTTGTCAAGGCCAATTGTGCGAAGCCACCCGTGCGCGCCATCCGTGTGCAAACTTTTATTACAATACCCCGGTCCTTTTTACCATCGTTATACATTTCCAAGGCTAATCCTTCGAAGGTGGCAGAATTCCTCACACCTTTCGGAACTTTTTAATTTAAATTGATTACGCTGGCGTTCAATCTCTTATGACGCTTTTCAATAGCCCTAACGTAAGTGGTAGAGCGTAATTCTTTTCAATTATTTATTTGGGGTTTTTTCGCCAAAAAAGATGGCTCCCACCGTTAAGAAAAACTGTAGCATTTTGAGCACGGTTTTCTGTTCAATTTTTTTCGATGGAGTTTTAATTAGAACTTTTATTTTCTCCATTTACCAAAAATTTTGCCAGTGCGGTTAACAAGGAAATAAAAATTTTTCTTTATCAGACTGTATGATAAAAAGAAGTAATTGTCAAATTGTGACGAATTTTTTTCTAAAAAAATTTGCAAAATAGACGGAAAAGATACTTTGGAAAGGGTTATTAATTCTTACACAAGACGAAAACTATTTAATGCATGGCAAGGGCAGGAATTGATCCTACCCACTTTTGTCAGTAGGGTAATTTGTATTTGACCACTGCATTACATTGGTTATGTGGCTTCGGCAAGTTGGTTTAAGTTGTCTATACGTTCTTCTAGCCTATGCTTAATTCTTGAAACTGACGAAATCCAGAACGATTTTTATCAAAGGTAGGTATTGCTCCCGGACTCAGTGATTGATTCTGAAGGGATACACATTGTCTTTACCACTGGACTATGTTAGTTACCACTTTCTATGTTAGTTACCACTTTGACTGGGTTAAGAATTATTATAGATATACACGCTAGATTAAATCAAAGTTATTCGAAGCCATTCGCGAGCTTTTGTTCGCATTTCATCGAATAATATTTAATCATACTCTGTCGAGGAAGACCTTGAAGTTGCTTTTGAGTGTAATTACATTTTTAAATTATGTACAAATTTATTTCTAAATAAATCCAATTGAGTCTTTTGCAATATCACAAATAACAAAAATGGGTAAGGTCAAAACTTGAGCATATAGTAGGTTTCTGGTGCTACGAATTTTAAAAGCCTATATTTTTGTGAGTAATAAAACATTTGAAAAATAAATGTGTGTTGAAATCAGCCTTCTCTTATACTCGGAGAAGACCTTGTAAATTCTGATCTAACATACTTTTCCAAATATAATGACCTAGCTATAGGCGTCCAATATATATATCATTGAACAAAGCAGATCACTATTTAAATCTAATTTCGAAGAACAACATTATTGATGGAGCACTACAGAGACGATAAGTATTAAATAAATGGAAATGTGTTTCGCTGATTGCATAAATGACCACGCAAATTATATTTTGATGTTTATGATAAAACTTACACAGCACGTTAATAACAGCAGCCTATATATAGATGCATGTGCGCATGGCAATAGTGCCTACCTGGTCGTAATTCAACCACAATCAGTGCAACAGCAAAGCATGACGTATATAAATACAAATCGGTCGTACTATAGTAGCACCGATTTGTATTTATATACGTCATGCTTTGCTGTTGCACTAATCGTGGTTGAATTACGACCAGGTAGGCACTATTGCCATGCGTGATCATTTGCTTTTCTTCTTTTAAAATATCTGTCTGTACTTAGGGGGAACAGGCAGATCTCTGGAAACAAGAAAGGCTGAACACATCAGAAACGTTAAGGAACATAATAATGGTTCAAACATCGAAAAACGTGCAACGCGAAAATCATTGACACAGGGAATTTCCGTAGTCGCCTAACACTAGAAAGTCTAGAATCATGGCATACAGCTGCCAAACACAGCAATGCTGATAACAACTCAAAACCGCTTCCTCGACAATGTACAATCTTAATAAAGAAAACATAGTATCACCTTATCGTATTCACAGTGCACATGTATACACGTCATATCTAGCTTCATTTCACACTTTCACAGTTTACTGCAATCATTATAAATATACCCGTTGAAGGCTACAGACTGGTGGCCGAAAGCTCGTAAACAAATAAATATATTTTAGTCAGAGAACGTCTCACCCTTTTCATTTATGTCTAATTGACACATCTACGATTTTTAGTGGTTTATATTGTTTAACCATTTCTTAAAGCTCATTCAGTTAAAAACGGGTAAAATAGGGCGAGTGTAATAGCCAACGCGGTCTGGTGGTAAGGCAAAGTGGCGGTAAATAAACAACGCAGCTGAACGATAATTCCCTTGCTCTGAATTCTTTTCATGTTTTAGAATTAATTATAGGCTAGAGAAAAGCCCGCTTAAACAATTTAGGTGGCAAGCGCGTGATGGCAAACATATATAGTCTAGTGGCCAATGCAAAATGTCTCAAGTCAACGAGTTTTTGGTCAAACCTAATTGCCCTTGTCACAAACCCCATAGGTTTTTGTCTGAGGTAAGAATTAATATAAATATACACGCTAGATTAAATCAAAGTTATTCGAAGCCATTCGCGAGCTTTTGTTCGCATTTCATCGAATAATATTTACTCATACTCTGTCGAGGAAGATCTTGAAGTTGCTTTTGAGTGTAATTACATTTATATGCACAAATTTATTCCTAAATAAATCCAATTGAGTCTTTTGCAATATCACAATAACAAAAATGGGTAAGATCACAACTTGAGCATACAGTAGGTTTCTGGTGCTACGAATTTTAAAATCCCATATTTTTGTAAGTAGAACATTTGAAAGATAAATGTGTGTTGAAATCAGCCTTCTCTTATACTCGGAGAAGACCATGTAAATTCTGATCAAACATACATTTCCAAATTTAATGACCCAGCTATATGACGTTCAATATATATCATTGAACTAAACAGATCACTATTTAAATCTAATGTCGAAGAACAATTTTATTGCTGAGGCACTACAGACACGATAAGTATTAAATAAATGGAAATGTTTTTCGCTGATTGCATAAATGACCACGCAAATTATATTTTGATATGATAAAACTTATACAGCACGTTAATAACAGCAGCCTATATATAGATGCATGTGCGCATGGCAATAGTGTCTACCCGGTCGTAATTCAACCGCAATCACTGCAACAGCAGAGCATGAGGTATATATATACAAATCGGTGATACTATATCTTGATGGTCTGATTCGAAGATACAGGGTTTTAGCACTCACGGTCTGGGGGCCGCTTCTACCCTTCCCTATATTTCGAACCAGAGGTGGTGGAGTTATGATACAGACGGTTGAGGCAGTCAACTCGATGTCGTTGTCGAAAGGCAACCGCATTTGGTGGGTTGTCAAGGCCAATTGTGCGAAGCCACCCGTGCGCGCCATCCGTGTGCAAACTTTTATTACAATACCCCGGTCCTTTTTACCATCGTTATACATTTCCAAGGCTAATCCTTCGAAGGTGGCAGAATTCCTGACACCTTTTGGAACTTTTTAATTTAAATTGATTACGCTGGCGTACAATCTCTTATGACGCTTTTCAATAGCCCTAATGTAAGTGGTAGAGCGTGATTCTTTTCAATTATTTATTTGGGGTTTTTTCGCCAAAAAAGATGGCTCCCACCGTTAAGAAAAACTATAGCATTTTGAGCACGGTTTTCTGTTCAATTTTTTTCGATGGTTTTTTAGAACTTTTATTTTCTCCATTTACCAAAAATTTTGCCAGTGCGGTTAACAAGGAAATAAAAATTTTTCTTTATCAGACTGTATGATAAAAAGAAGTAATTGTCAAATTGTGACGAATTTTTTTCTAAAAAAATTTGCAAAATAGACGAAAAGACACTTTGGAAAGGATTATTAATTCTTACACAAGACGAAAACTATTTAATGCATGGCAAGGGCAGGAATTGATCCTACCCACTTTTGTAGGGTAATTTGTATTTGACCACTGCATTACGTTGGTTATGAGGCTTCGGCAAGTTGGTTTAAGTTGTCTATACGTTCTTCTAGCCTATGCTTAATTCTTGAAACTGACGAAATCCAGAACGATTTTTATCAAAGGTAGGTATTGCTCCCGGACTCAGTGATTGATTCTGAAGGGATACACATTGTCTTTACCACTGGACTATGTTAGTTACCACTTTCTATGTTAGTTACCACTTTGACTGGGTTAGGAATTATTATAAATATACACGCTAGATTAAATCAAAGTTATTCGAAGCTATTCGCGAGCTTTTGTTCGCATTTCATCGAATAATATTTACTCATACTCTGTCGAGGAAGATCTTGAAGTTGCTTTGGAGTGTAATTACATTTATATGCACAAATTTATTCCTAAATAAATCCAATTGAGTCTTTTGCAATATCACAATAACAAAAATGGGTAAGATCACAACTTGAGCATACAGTAGGTTTCTGGTGCTACGAATTTTAAAATCCCATATTTTTGTTAGTAGAACATTTGAAAGATAAATGTGTGTTGAAATCAGCCTTCTCTTATACTCGGAGAAGACCATGTAAATTCTGATCAAACATACATTTCCAAATTTAATGACCCAGCTATATGACGTTCAATATATATCATTGAACTAAACAGATCACTATTTAAATCTAATGTCGAAGAACAATTTTATTGCTGAGGCACTACAGACACGATAAGTATTAAATAAATGGAAATGTTTTTCGCTGATTGCATAAATGACCACGCAAATTATATTTTGATATGATAAAACTTATACAGCACGTTAATAACAGCAGCCTATATATAGATGCATGTGCGCATGGCAATAGTGTCTACCCGGTCGTAATTCAACCACAATCACTGCAACAGCAGAGCATGAGGTATATATATACAAATCGGTGATACTATATCTTGATGGTCTGATTCGAAGATACAGGGTTTTAGCACTTACGGCCTGGGGGCCGCTTCTACCCTCCCCTATATTTCGAACCAGAGGTGGTGGAGTTATGATACAGACGGTTGAGGCAGTCAATTCGATGTCGTTGTCGAAAGGCAACCGCATTTGGTGGGTTGTCAAGGCCAATTGTGCGAAGCCACCCGTGCGCGCCATCCGTGTGCAAACTTTTATTACAATACCCCGGTCCTTTTTACCATCGTTATACATTTCCAAGGCTAATCCTTCGAAGGTGGCAGAATTCCTCACACCTTTCGGAACTTTTTAATTTAAATTGATTACGCTGGCGTTCAATCTCTTATGACGCTTTTCAATAGCCCTAACGTAAGTGGTAGAGCGTAATTCTTTTCAATTATTTATTTGGGGTTTTTTCGCCAAAAAAGATGGCTCCCACCGTTAAGAAAAACTGTAGCATTTTGAGCACGGTTTTCTGTTCAATTTTTTTCGATGGAGTTTTAATTAGAACTTTTATTTTCTCCATTTACCAAAAATTTTGCCAGTGCGGTTAACAAGGAAATAAAAATTTTTCTTTATCAGACTGTATGATAAAAAGAAGTAATTGTCAAATTGTGACGAATTTTTTTCTAAAAAAATTTGCAAAATAGACGGAAAAGATACTTTGGAAAGGGTTATTAATTCTTACACAAGACGAAAACTATTTAATGCATGGCAAGGGCAGGAATTGATCCTACCCACTTTTGTCAGTAGGGTAATTTGTATTTGACCACTGCATTACATTGGTTATGTGGCTTCGGCAAGTTGGTTTAAGTTGTCTATACGTTCTTCTAGCCTATGCTTAATTCTTGAAACTGACGAAATCCAGAACGATTTTTATCAAAGGTAGGTATTGCTCCCGGACTCAGTGATTGATTCTGAAGGGATACACATTGTCTTTACCACTGGACTATGTTAGTTACCACTTTCTATGTTAGTTACCACTTTGACTGGGTTAAGAATTATTATAGATATACACGCTAGATTAAATCAAAGTTATTCGAAGCCATTCGCGAGCTTTTGTTCGCATTTCATCGAATAATATTTAATCATACTCTGTCGAGGAAGACCTTGAAGTTGCTTTTGAGTGTAATTACATTTTTAAATTATGTACAAATTTATTTCTAAATAAATCCAATTGAGTCTTTTGCAATATCACAAATAACAAAAATGGGTAAGGTCAAAACTTGAGCATATAGTAGGTTTCTGGTGCTACGAATTTTAAAAGCCTATATTTTTGTGAGTAATAAAACATTTGAAAAATAAATGTGTGTTGAAATCAGCCTTCTCTTATACTCGGAGAAGACCTTGTAAATTCTGATCTAACATACTTTTCCAAATATAATGACCTAGCTATAGGCGTCCAATATATATATCATTGAACAAAGCAGATCACTATTTAAATCTAATTTCGAAGAACAACATTATTGATGGAGCACTACAGAGACGATAAGTATTAAATAAATGGAAATGTGTTTCGCTGATTGCATAAATGACCACGCAAATTATATTTTGATGTTTATGATAAAACTTACACAGCACGTTAATAACAGCAGCCTATATATAGATGCATGTGCGCATGGCAATAGTGCCTACCTGGTCGTAATTCAACCACAATCAGTGCAACAGCAAAGCATGACGTATATAAATACAAATCGGTCGTACTATAGTAGCACCGATTTGTATTTATATACGTCATGCTTTGCTGTTGCACTAATCGTGGTTGAATTACGACCAGGTAGGCACTATTGCCATGCGTGATCATTTGCTTTTCTTCTTTTAAAATATCTGTCTGTACTTAGGGGGAACAGGCAGATCTCTGGAAACAAGAAAGGCTGAACACATCAGAAACGTTAAGGAACATAATAATGGTTCAAACATCGAAAAACGTGCAACGCGAAAATCATTGACACAGGGAATTTCCGTAGTCGCCTAACACTAGAAAGTCTAGAATCATGGCATACAGCTGCCAAACACAGCAATGCTGATAACAACTCAAAACCGCTTCCTCGACAATGTACAATCTTAATAAAGAAAACATAGTATCACCTTATCGTATTCACAGTGCACATGTATACACGTCATATCTAGCTTCATTTCACACTTTCACAGTTTACTGCAATCATTATAAATATACCCGTTGAAGGCTACAGACTGGTGGCCGAAAGCTCGTAAACAAATAAATATATTTTAGTCAGAGAACGTCTCACCCTTTTCATTTATGTCTAATTGACACATCTACGATTTTTAGTGGTTTATATTGTTTAACCATTTCTTAAAGCTCATTCAGTTAAAAACGGGTAAAATAGGGCGAGTGTAATAGCCAACGCGGTCTGGTGGTAAGGCAAAGTGGCGGTAAATAAACAACGCAGCTGAACGATAATTCCCTTGCTCTGAATTCTTTTCATGTTTTAGAATTAATTATAGGCTAGAGAAAAGCCCGCTTAAACAATTTAGGTGGCAAGCGCGTGATGGCAAACATATATAGTCTAGTGGCCAATGCAAAATGTCTCAAGTCAACGAGTTTTTGGTCAAACCTAATTGCCCTTGTCACAAACCCCATAGGTTTTTGTCTGAGGTAAGAATTAATATAAATATACACGCTAGATTAAATCAAAGTTATTCGAAGCCATTCGCGAGCTTTTGTTCGCATTTCATCGAATAATATTTACTCATACTCTGTCGAGGAAGATCTTGAAGTTGCTTTTGAGTGTAATTACATTTATATGCACAAATTTATTCCTAAATAAATCCAATTGAGTCTTTTGCAATATCACAATAACAAAAATGGGTAAGATCACAACTTGAGCATACAGTAGGTTTCTGGTGCTACGAATTTTAAAATCCCATATTTTTGTAAGTAGAACATTTGAAAGATAAATGTGTGTTGAAATCAGCCTTCTCTTATACTCGGAGAAGACCATGTAAATTCTGATCAAACATACATTTCCAAATTTAATGACCCAGCTATATGACGTTCAATATATATCATTGAACTAAACAGATCACTATTTAAATCTAATGTCGAAGAACAATTTTATTGCTGAGGCACTACAGACACGATAAGTATTAAATAAATGGAAATGTTTTTCGCTGATTGCATAAATGACCACGCAAATTATATTTTGATATGATAAAACTTATACAGCACGTTAATAACAGCAGCCTATATATAGATGCATGTGCGCATGGCAATAGTGTCTACCCGGTCGTAATTCAACCGCAATCACTGCAACAGCAGAGCATGAGGTATATATATACAAATCGGTGATACTATATCTTGATGGTCTGATTCGAAGATACAGGGTTTTAGCACTCACGGTCTGGGGGCCGCTTCTACCCTCCCCTATATTTCGAACCAGAGGTGGTGGAGTTATGATACAGCCGGTTGAGGCAGTCAATTCGATGTCGTTGTCGAAAGGCAACCGCATTTGGTGGGTTGTCAAGGCCAATTGTGCGAAGCCACCCGTGCGCGCCATCCGTGTGCAAACTTTTATTACAATACCCCGGTCCTTTTTACCATCGTCATACATTTCCAAGGCTAATCCTTCGAAGGTGGCAGAATTCCTGACACCTTTTGGAACTTTTTAATTTAAATTGATTACGCTGGCGTACAATCTCTTATGACGCTTTTCAATAGCCCTAATGTAAGTGGTAGAGCGTGATTCTTTTCAATTATTTATTTGGGGTTTTTTCGCCAAAAAAGATGGCTCCCACCGTTAAGAAAAACTATAGCATTTTGAGCACGGTTTTCTGTTCAATTTTTTTCGATGGTTTTTTAGAACTTTTATTTTCTCCATTTACCAAAAATTTTGCCAGTGCGGTTAACAAGGAAATAAAAATTTTTCTTTATCAGACTGTATGATAAAAAGAAGTAATTGTCAAATTGTGACGAATTTTTTTCTAAAAAAATTTGCAAAATAGACGAAAAGACACTTTGGAAAGGGTTATTAATTCTTACACAAGACGAAAACTATTTAATGCATGGCAAGGGCAGGAATTGATCCTACCCACTTTTGTAGGGTAATTTGTATTTGACCACTGCATTACGTTGGTTATGAGGCTTCGGCAAGTTGGTTTAAGTTGTCTATACGTTCTTCTAGCCTATGCTTAATTCTTGAAACTGACGAAATCCAGAACGATTTTTATCAAAGGTAGGTATTGCTCCCGGACTCAGTGATTGATTCTGAAGGGATACACATTGTCTTTACCACTAGACTATGTTAGTTACCACTTTCTATGTTAGTTACCACTTTGACTGGGTTAGGAATTATTATAAATATACACGCTAGATTAAATCAAAGTTATTCGAAGCCATTCGCGAGCTTTTGTTCGCATTTCATCGAATAATATTTACTCATACTCTGTCGAGGAAGATCTTGAAGTTGCTTTGGAGTGTAATTACATTTATATGCACAAATTTATTCCTAAATAAATCCAATTGAGTCTTTTGCAATATCACAATAACAAAAATGGGTAAGATCACAACTTGAGCATACAGTAGGTTTCTGGTGCTACGAATTTTAAAATCCCATATTTTTGTTAGTAGAACATTTGAAAGATAAATGTGTGTTGAAATCAGCCTTCTCTTATACTCGGAGAAGACCATGTAAATTCTGATCAAACATACATTTCCAAATTTAATGACCCAGCTATATGACGTTCAATATATATCATTGAACTAAACAGATCACTATTTAAATCTAATGTCGAAGAACAATTTTATTGCTGAGGCACTACAGACACGATAAGTATTAAATAAATGGAAATGTTTTTCGCTGATTGCATAAATGACCACGCAAATTATATTTTGATATGATAAAACTTATACAGCACGTTAATAACAGCAGCCTATATATAGATGCA
Source organism: Muricea muricata (assembly GCA_963855995.1). NCBI lineage: Eukaryota > Metazoa > Cnidaria > Anthozoa > Malacalcyonacea > Plexauridae > Muricea > Muricea muricata. The sequence goes on along the minus strand of OY979718.1, from coordinate 55,694,044 downwards.
TGTGCGCATGGCAATAGTGTCTACCCGGTCGTAATTCAACCACAATCACTGCAACAGCAGAGCATGAGGTATATATATACAAATCGGTGATACTATATCTTGATGGTCTGATTCGAAGATACAGGGTTTTAGCACTTACGGTCTGGGGGCCGCTTCTACCCTCCCCTATATTTCGAACCAGAGGTGGTGGAGTTATGATACAGACGGTTGAGGCAGTCAATTCGATGTCGTTGTCGAAAGGCAACCGCATTTGGTGGGTTGTCAAGGCCAATTGTGCGAAGCCACCCGTGCGCGCCATCCGTGTGCAAACTTTTATTACAATACCCCGGTCCTTTTTACCATCGTTATACATTTCCAAGGCTAATCCTTCGAAGGTGGCAGAATTCCTGACACCTTTTGGAACTTTTTAATTTAAATTGATTACGCTGGCGTACAATCTCTTATGACGCTTTTCAATAGCCCTAATGTAAGTGGTAGAGCGTGATTCTTTTCAATTATTTATTTGGGGTTTTTTCGCCAAAAAAGATGGCTCCCACCGTTAAGAAAAACTATAGCATTTTGAGCACGGTTTTCTGTTCAATTTTTTTCGATGGTTTTTTAGAACTTTTATTTTCTCCATTTACCAAAAATTTTACCAGTGCGGTTAACAAGGAAATAAAAATTTTTCTTTATCAGACTGTATGATAAAAAGAAGTAATTGTCAAATTGTGACGAATTTTTTTCTAAAAAAATTTGCAAAATAGACGAAAAGACACTTTGGAAAGGGTTATTAATTCTTACACAAGACGAAAACTATTTAATGCATGGCAAGGGCAGGAATTGATCCTACCCACTTTTGTAGGGTAATTTGTATTTGACCACTGCATTACGTTGGTTATGAGGCTTCGGCAAGTTGGTTTAAGTTGTCTATACGTTCTTCTAGCCTATGCTTAATTCTTGAAACTGACGAAATCCAGAACGATTTTTATCAAAGGTAGGTATTGCTCCCGGACTCAGTGATTGATTCTGAAGGGATACACATTGTCTTTATTACTGGACTATGTTAGTTACCACTTTCTATGTTAGTTACCACTTTGACTGGGTTAGGAATTATTATAAATATACACGCTAGATTAAATCAAAGTTATTCGAAGCCATTCGCGAGCTTTTGTTCGCATTTCATCGAATAATATTTACTCATACTCTGTCGAGGAAGATCTTGAAGTTGCTTTTGAGTGTAATTACATTTTTAAATTATGTACAAATTTATTTCTAAATAAATCCAATTGAGTCTTTTGCAATATCACAAATAACAAAAATGGGTAAGATCACAACTTGAGCATATAGTAGGTTTCTGGTGCTACGAATTTTAAAATCCCATATTTTTGTAAGTAGAACATTTGAAAGATAAATGTGTGTTGAAATCAGCCTTCTCTTATACTCGGAGAAGACCTTGTAAATTCTGATCTAACATACTTTTCCAAATATAATGACCTAGCTATAGGCGTCCAATATATATATCATTGAACAAAGCAGATCACTATTTAAATCTAATTTCGAAGAACAACATTATTGATGGAGCACTACAGAGACGATAAGTATTAAATAAATGGAAATGTGTTTCGCTGATTGCATAAATGACCACGCAAATTATATTTTGATGTTTATGATAAAACTTACACAGCACGTTAATAACAGCAGCCTATATATAGATGCATGTGCGCATGGCAATAGTGCCTACCTGGTCGTAATTCAACCACAATCAGTGCAACAGCAAAGCATGACGTATATAAATACAAATCGGTCGTACTATAGTAGCACCGATTTGTATTTATATACGTCATGCTTTGCTGTTGCACTAATCGTGGTTGAATTACGACCAGGTAGGCACTATTGCCATGCGTGATCATTTGCTTTTCTTCTTTTAAAATATCTGTCTGTACTTAGGGGGAACAGGCAGATCTCTGGAAACAAGAAAGGCTGAACACATCAGAAACGTTAAGGAACATAATAATGGTTCAAACATCGAAAAACGTGCAACGCGAAAATCATTGACACAGGGAATTTCCGTAGTCGCCTAACACTAGAAAGTCTAGAATCATGGCATACAGCTGCCAAACACAGCAATGCTGATAACAACTCAAAACCGCTTCCTCGACAATGTACAATCTTAATAAAGAAAACATAGTATCACCTTATCGTATTCACAGTGCACATGTATACACGTCATATCTAGCTTCATTTCACACTTTCACAGTTTACTGCAATCATTATAAATATACCCGTTGAAGGCTACAGACTGGTGGCCGAAAGCTCGTAAACAAATAAATATATTTTAGTCAGAGAACGTCTCACCCTTTTCATTTATGTCTAATTGACACATCTACGATTTTTAGTGGTTTATATTGTTTAACCATTTCTTAAAGCTCATTCAGTTAAAAACGGGTAAAATAGGGCGAGTGTAATAGCCAACGCGGTCTGGTGGTAAGGCAAAGTGGCGGTAAATAAACAACGCAGCTGAACGATAATTCCCTTGCTCTGAATTCTTTTCATGTTTTAGAATTAATTATAGGCTAGAGAAAAGCCCGCTTAAACAATTTAGGTGGCAAGCGCGTGATGGCAAACATATATAGTCTAGTGGCCAATGCAAAATGTCTCAAGTCAACGAGTTTTTGGTCAAACCTAATTGCCCTTGTCACAAACCCCATAGGTTTTTGTCTGAGGTAAGAATTAATATAAATATACACGCTAGATTAAATCAAAGTTATTCGAAGCCATTCGCGAGCTTTTGTTCGCATTTCATCGAATAATATTTACTCATACTCTGTCGAGGAAGATCTTGAAGTTGCTTTTGAGTGTAATTACATTTATATGCACAAATTTATTCCTAAATAAATCCAATTGAGTCTTTTGCAATATCACAATAACAAAAATGGGTAAGATCACAACTTGAGCATACAGTAGGTTTCTGGTGCTACGAATTTTAAAATCCCATATTTTTGTAAGTAGAACATTTGAAAGATAAATGTGTGTTGAAATCAGCCTTCTCTTATACTCGGAGAAGACCATGTAAATTCTGATCAAACATACATTTCCAAATTTAATGACCCAGCTATATGACGTTCAATATATATCATTGAACTAAACAGATCACTATTTAAATCTAATGTCGAAGAACAATTTTATTGCTGAGGCACTACAGACACGATAAGTATTAAATAAATGGAAATGTTTTTCGCTGATTGCATAAATGACCACGCAAATTATATTTTGATATGATAAAACTTATACAGCACGTTAATAACAGCAGCCTATATATAGATGCATGTGCGCATGGCAATAGTGTCTACCCGGTCGTAATTCAACCGCAATCACTGCAACAGCAGAGCATGAGGTATATATATACAAATCGGTGATACTATATCTTGATGGTCTGATTCGAAGATACAGGGTTTTAGCACTCACGGTCTGGGGGCCGCTTCTACCCTCCCCTATATTTCGAACCAGAGGTGGTGGAGTTATGATACAGCCGGTTGAGGCAGTCAATTCGATGTCGTTGTCGAAAGGCAACCGCATTTGGTGGGTTGTCAAGGCCAATTGTGCGAAGCCACCCGTGCGCGCCATCCGTGTGCAAACTTTTATTACAATACCCCGGTCCTTTTTACCATCGTCATACATTTCCAAGGCTAATCCTTCGAAGGTGGCAGAATTCCTGACACCTTTTGGAACTTTTTAATTTAAATTGATTACGCTGGCGTACAATCTCTTATGACGCTTTTCAATAGCCCTAATGTAAGTGGTAGAGCGTGATTCTTTTCAATTATTTATTTGGGGTTTTTTCGCCAAAAAAGATGGCTCCCACCGTTAAGAAAAACTATAGCATTTTGAGCACGGTTTTCTGTTCAATTTTTTTCGATGGTTTTTTAGAACTTTTATTTTCTCCATTTACCAAAAATTTTGCCAGTGCGGTTAACAAGGAAATAAAAATTTTTCTTTATCAGACTGTATGATAAAAAGAAGTAATTGTCAAATTGTGACGAATTTTTTTCTAAAAAAATTTGCAAAATAGACGAAAAGACACTTTGGAAAGGGTTATTAATTCTTACACAAGACGAAAACTATTTAATGCATGGCAAGGGCAGGAATTGATCCTACCCACTTTTGTAGGGTAATTTGTATTTGACCACTGCATTACGTTGGTTATGAGGCTTCGGCAAGTTGGTTTAAGTTGTCTATACGTTCTTCTAGCCTATGCTTAATTCTTGAAACTGACGAAATCCAGAACGATTTTTATCAAAGGTAGGTATTGCTCCCGGACTCAGTGATTGATTCTGAAGGGATACACATTGTCTTTACCACTGGACTATGTTAGTTACCACTTTCTATGTTAGTTACCACTTTGACTGGGTTAGGAATTATTATAAATATACACGCTAGATTAAATCAAAGTTATTCGAAGCCATTCGCGAGCTTTTGTTCGCATTTCATCGAATAATATTTACTCATACTCTGTCGAGGAAGATCTTGAAGTTGCTTTTGAGTGTAATTACATTTATATGCACAAATTTATTCCTAAATAAATCCAATTGAGTCTTTTGCAATATCACAATAACAAAAATGGGTAAGATCACAACTTGAGCATACAGTAGGTTTCTGGTGCTACGAATTTTAAAATCCCATATTTTTGTTAGTAGAACATTTGAAAGATAAATGTGTGTTGAAATCAGCCTTCTCTTATACTCGGAGAAGACCATGTAAATTCTGATCAAACATACATTTCCAAATTTAATGACCCAGCTATATGACGTTCAATATATATCATTGAACTAAACAGATCACTATTTAAATCTAATGTCGAAGAACAATTTTATTGCTGAGGCACTACAGACACGATAAGTATTAAATAAATGGAAATGTTTTTCGCTGATTGCATAAATGACCACGCAAATTATATTTTGATATGATAAAACTTATACAGCACGTTAATAACAGCAGCCTATATATAGATGCATGTGCGCATGGCAATAGTGTCTACCCGGTCGTAATTCAACCACAATCACTGCAACAGCAGAGCATGAGGTATATATATACAAATCGGTGATACTATATCTTGATGGTCTGATTCGAAGATACAGGGTTTTAGCACTTACGGTCTGGGGGCCGCTTCTACCCTCCCCTATATTTCGAACCAGAGGTGGTGGAGTTATGATACAGACGGTTGAGGCAGTCAATTCGATGTCGTTGTCGAAAGGCAACCGCATTTGGTGGGTTGTCAAGGCCAATTGTGCGAAGCCACCCGTGCGCGCCATCCGTGTGCAAACTTTTATTACAATACCCCGGTCCTTTTTACCATCGTTATACATTTCCAAGGCTAATCCTTCGAAGGTGGCAGAATTCCTGACACCTTTTGGAACTTTTTAATTTAAATTGATTACGCTGGCGTACAATCTCTTATGACGCTTTTCAATAGCCCTAATGTAAGTGGTAGAGCGTGATTCTTTTCAATTATTTATTTGGGGTTTTTTCGCCAAAAAAGATGGCTCCCACCGTTAAGAAAAACTATAGCATTTTGAGCACGGTTTTCTGTTCAATTTTTTTCGATGGTTTTTTAGAACTTTTATTTTCTCCATTTACCAAAAATTTTGCCAGTGCGGTTAACAAGGAAATAAAAATTTTTCTTTATCAGACTGTATGATAAAAAGAAGTAATTGTCAAATTGTGACGAATTTTTTTCTAAAAAAATTTGCAAAATAGACGAAAAGACACTTTGGAAAGGGTTATTAATTCTTACACAAGACGAAAACTATTTAATGCATGGCAAGGGCAGGAATTGATCCTACCCACTTTTGTAGGGTAATTTGTATTTGACCACTGCATTACGTTGGTTATGAGGCTTCGGCAAGTTGGTTTAAGTTGTCTATACGTTCTTCTAGCCTATGCTTAATTCTTGAAACTGACGAAATCCAGAACGATTTTTATCAAAGGTAGGTATTGCTCCCGGACTCAGTGATTGATTCTGAAGGGATACACATTGTCTTTACCATTAGACTATGTTAGTTACCACTTTCTATGTTAGTTACCACTTTGACTGGGTTAGGAATTATTATAAATATACACGCTAGATTAAATCAAAGTTATTCGAAGCCATTCGCGAGCTTTTGTTCGCATTTCATCGAATAATATTTACTCATACTCTGTCGAGGAAGATCTTGAAGTTGCTTTGGAGTGTAATTACATTTATATGCACAAATTTATTCCTAAATAAATCCAATTGAGTCTTTTGCAATATCACAATAACAAAAATGGGTAAGATCACAACTTGAGCATACAGTAGGTTTCTGGTGCTACGAATTTTAAAATCCCATATTTTTGTTAGTAGAACATTTGAAAGATAAATGTGTGTTGAAATCAGCCTTCTCTTATACTCGGAGAAGACCATGTAAATTCTGATCAAACATACATTTCCAAATTTAATGACCCAGCTATATGACGTTCAATATATATCATTGAACTAAACAGATCACTATTTAAATCTAATGTCGAAGAACAATTTTATTGCTGAGGCACTACAGACACGATAAGTATTAAATAAATGGAAATGTTTTTCGCTGATTGCATAAATGACCACGCAAATTATATTTTGATATGATAAAACTTATACAGCACGTTAATAACAGCAGCCTATATATAGATGCATGTGCGCATGGCAATAGTGTCTACCCGGTCGTAATTCAACCACAATCACTGCAACAGCAGAGCATGAGGTATATATATACAAATCGGTGATACTATATCTTGATGGTCTGATTCGAAGATACAGGGTTTTAGCACTTACGGTCTGGGGGCCGCTTCTACCCTCCCCTATATTTCGAACCAGAGGTGGTGGAGTTATGATACAGACGGTTGAGGCAGTCAATTCGATGTCGTTGTCGAAAGGCAACCGCATTTGGTGGGTTGTCAAGGCCAATTGTGCGAAGCCACCCGTGCGCGCCATCCGTGTGCAAACTTTTATTACAATACCCCGGTCCTTTTTACCATCGTTATACATTTCCAAGGCTAATCCTTCGAAGGTGGCAGAATTCCTGACACCTTTTGGAACTTTTTAATTTAAATTGATTACGCTGGCGTACAATCTCTTATGACGCTTTTCAATAGCCCTAATGTAAGTGGTAGAGCGTGATTCTTTTCAATTATTTATTTGGGGTTTTTTCGCCAAAAAAGATGGCTCCCACCGTTAAGAAAAACTATAGCATTTTGAGCACGGTTTTCTGTTCAATTTTTTTCGATGGTTTTTTAGAACTTTTATTTTCTCCATTTACCAAAAATTTTACCAGTGCGGTTAACAAGGAAATAAAAATTTTTCTTTATCAGACTGTATGATAAAAAGAAGTAATTGTCAAATTGTGACGAATTTTTTTCTAAAAAAATTTGCAAAATAGACGAAAAGACACTTTGGAAAGGGTTATTAATTCTTACACAAGACGAAAACTATTTAATGCATGGCAAGGGCAGGAATTGATCCTACCCACTTTTGTAGGGTAATTTGTATTTGACCACTGCATTACGTTGGTTATGAGGCTTCGGCAAGTTGGTTTAAGTTGTCTATACGTTCTTCTAGCCTATGCTTAATTCTTGAAACTGACGAAATCCAGAACGATTTTTATCAAAGGTAGGTATTGCTCCCGGACTCAGTGATTGATTCTGAAGGGATACACATTGTCTTTATTACTGGACTATGTTAGTTACCACTTTCTATGTTAGTTACCACTTTGACTGGGTTAGGAATTATTATAAATATACACGCTAGATTAAATCAAAGTTATTCGAAGCCATTCGCGAGCTTTTGTTCGCATTTCATCGAATAATATTTACTCATACTCTGTCGAGGAAGATCTTGAAGTTGCTTTTGAGTGTAATTACATTTTTAAATTATGTACAAATTTATTTCTAAATAAATCCAATTGAGTCTTTTGCAATATCACAAATAACAAAAATGGGTAAGATCACAACTTGAGCATATAGTAGGTTTCTGGTGCTACGAATTTTAAAATCCCATATTTTTGTAAGTAGAACATTTGAAAGATAAATGTGTGTTGAAATCAGCCTTCTCTTATACTCGGAGAAGACCTTGTAAATTCTGATCTAACATACTTTTCCAAATATAATGACCTAGCTATAGGCGTCCAATATATATATCATTGAACAAAGCAGATCACTATTTAAATCTAATTTCGAAGAACAACATTATTGATGGAGCACTACAGAGACGATAAGTATTAAATAAATGGAAATGTGTTTCGCTGATTGCATAAATGACCACGCAAATTATATTTTGATGTTTATGATAAAACTTACACAGCACGTTAATAACAGCAGCCTATATATAGATGCATGTGCGCATGGCAATAGTGCCTACCTGGTCGTAATTCAACCACAATCAGTGCAACAGCAAAGCATGACGTATATAAATACAAATCGGTCGTACTATAGTAGCACCGATTTGTATTTATATACGTCATGCTTTGCTGTTGCACTAATCGTGGTTGAATTACGACCAGGTAGGCACTATTGCCATGCGTGATCATTTGCTTTTCTTCTTTTAAAATATCTGTCTGTACTTAGGGGGAACAGGCAGATCTCTGGAAACAAGAAAGGCTGAACACATCAGAAACGTTAAGGAACATAATAATGGTTCAAACATCGAAAAACGTGCAACGCGAAAATCATTGACACAGGGAATTTCCGTAGTCGCCTAACACTAGAAAGTCTAGAATCATGGCATACAGCTGCCAAACACAGCAATGCTGATAACAACTCAAAACCGCTTCCTCGACAATGTACAATCTTAATAAAGAAAACATAGTATCACCTTATCGTATTCACAGTGCACATGTATACACGTCATATCTAGCTTCATTTCACACTTTCACAGTTTACTGCAATCATTATAAATATACCCGTTGAAGGCTACAGACTGGTGGCCGAAAGCTCGTAAACAAATAAATATATTTTAGTCAGAGAACGTCTCACCCTTTTCATTTATGTCTAATTGACACATCTACGATTTTTAGTGGTTTATATTGTTTAACCATTTCTTAAAGCTCATTCAGTTAAAAACGGGTAAAATAGGGCGAGTGTAATAGCCAACGCGGTCTGGTGGTAAGGCAAAGTGGCGGTAAATAAACAACGCAGCTGAACGATAATTCCCTTGCTCTGAATTCTTTTCATGTTTTAGAATTAATTATAGGCTAGAGAAAAGCCCGCTTAAACAATTTAGGTGGCAAGCGCGTGATGGCAAACATATATAGTCTAGTGGCCAATGCAAAATGTCTCAAGTCAACGAGTTTTTGGTCAAACCTAATTGCCCTTGTCACAAACCCCATAGGTTTTTGTCTGAGGTAAGAATTAATATAAATATACACGCTAGATTAAATCAAAGTTATTCGAAGCCATTCGCGAGCTTTTGTTCGCATTTCATCGAATAATATTTACTCATACTCTGTCGAGGAAGATCTTGAAGTTGCTTTTGAGTGTAATTACATTTATATGCACAAATTTATTCCTAAATAAATCCAATTGAGTCTTTTGCAATATCACAATAACAAAAATGGGTAAGATCACAACTTGAGCATACAGTAGGTTTCTGGTGCTACGAATTTTAAAATCCCATATTTTTGTAAGTAGAACATTTGAAAGATAAATGTGTGTTGAAATCAGCCTTCTCTTATACTCGGAGAAGACCATGTAAATTCTGATCAAACATACATTTCCAAATTTAATGACCCAGCTATATGACGTTCAATATATATCATTGAACTAAACAGATCACTATTTAAATCTAATGTCGAAGAACAATTTTATTGCTGAGGCACTACAGACACGATAAGTATTAAATAAATGGAAATGTTTTTCGCTGATTGCATAAATGACCACGCAAATTATATTTTGATATGATAAAACTTATACAGCACGTTAATAACAGCAGCCTATATATAGATGCATGTGCGCATGGCAATAGTGTCTACCCGGTCGTAATTCAACCGCAATCACTGCAACAGCAGAGCATGAGGTATATATATACAAATCGGTGATACTATATCTTGATGGTCTGATTCGAAGATACAGGGTTTTAGCACTCACGGTCTGGGGGCCGCTTCTACCCTCCCCTATATTTCGAACCAGAGGTGGTGGAGTTATGATACAGCCGGTTGAGGCAGTCAATTCGATGTCGTTGTCGAAAGGCAACCGCATTTGGTGGGTTGTCAAGGCCAATTGTGCGAAGCCACCCGTGCGCGCCATCCGTGTGCAAACTTTTATTACAATACCCCGGTCCTTTTTACCATCGTCATACATTTCCAAGGCTAATCCTTCGAAGGTGGCAGAATTCCTGACACCTTTTGGAACTTTTTAATTTAAATTGATTACGCTGGCGTACAATCTCTTATGACGCTTTTCAATAGCCCTAATGTAAGTGGTAGAGCGTGATTCTTTTCAATTATTTATTTGGGGTTTTTTCGCCAAAAAAGATGGCTCCCACCGTTAAGAAAAACTATAGCATTTTGAGCACGGTTTTCTGTTCAATTTTTTTCGATGGTTTTTTAGAACTTTTATTTTCTCCATTTACCAAAAATTTTGCCAGTGCGGTTAACAAGGAAATAAAAATTTTTCTTTATCAGACTGTATGATAAAAAGAAGTAATTGTCAAATTGTGACGAATTTTTTTCTAAAAAAATTTGCAAAATAGACGAAAAGACACTTTGGAAAGGGTTATTAATTCTTACACAAGACGAAAACTATTTAATGCATGGCAAGGGCAGGAATTGATCCTACCCACTTTTGTAGGGTAATTTGTATTTGACCACTGCATTACGTTGGTTATGAGGCTTCGGCAAGTTGGTTTAAGTTGTCTATACGTTCTTCTAGCCTATGCTTAATTCTTGAAACTGACGAAATCCAGAACGATTTTTATCAAAGGTAGGTATTGCTCCCGGACTCAGTGATTGATTCTGAAGGGATACACATTGTCTTTACCACTGGACTATGTTAGTTACCACTTTCTATGTTAGTTACCACTTTGACTGGGTTAGGAATTATTATAAATATACACGCTAGATTAAATCAAAGTTATTCGAAGCCATTCGCGAGCTTTTGTTCGCATTTCATCGAATAATATTTACTCATACTCTGTCGAGGAAGATCTTGAAGTTGCTTTTGAGTGTAATTACATTTATATGCACAAATTTATTCCTAAATAAATCCAATTGAGTCTTTTGCAATATCACAATAACAAAAATGGGTAAGATCACAACTTGAGCATACAGTAGGTTTCTGGTGCTACGAATTTTAAAATCCCATATTTTTGTTAGTAGAACATTTGAAAGATAAATGTGTGTTGAAATCAGCCTTCTCTTATACTCGGAGAAGACCATGTAAATTCTGATCAAACATACATTTCCAAATTTAATGACCCAGCTATATGACGTTCAATATATATCATTGAACTAAACAGATCACTATTTAAATCTAATGTCGAAGAACAATTTTATTGCTGAGGCACTACAGACACGATAAGTATTAAATAAATGGAAATGTTTTTCGCTGATTGCATAAATGACCACGCAAATTATATTTTGATATGATAAAACTTATACAGCACGTTAATAACAGCAGCCTATATATAGATGCATGTGCGCATGGCAATAGTGTCTACCCGGTCGTAATTCAACCACAATCACTGCAACAGCAGAGCATGAGGTATATATATACAAATCGGTGATACTATATCTTGATGGTCTGATTCGAAGATACAGGGTTTTAGCACTTACGGTCTGGGGGCCGCTTCTACCCTCCCCTATATTTCGAACCAGAGGTGGTGGAGTTATGATACAGACGGTTGAGGCAGTCAATTCGATGTCGTTGTCGAAAGGCAACCGCATTTGGTGGGTTGTCAAGGCCAATTGTGCGAAGCCACCCGTGCGCGCCATCCGTGTGCAAACTTTTATTACAATACCCCGGTCCTTTTTACCATCGTTATACATTTCCAAGGCTAATCCTTCGAAGGTGGCAGAATTCCTGACACCTTTTGGAACTTTTTAATTTAAATTGATTACGCTGGCGTACAATCTCTTATGACGCTTTTCAATAGCCCTAATGTAAGTGGTAGAGCGTGATTCTTTTCAATTATTTATTTGGGGTTTTTTCGCCAAAAAAGATGGCTCCCACCGTTAAGAAAAACTATAGCATTTTGAGCACGGTTTTCTGTTCAATTTTTTTCGATGGTTTTTTAGAACTTTTATTTTCTCCATTTACCAAAAATTTTACCAGTGCGGTTAACAAGGAAATAAAAATTTTTCTTTATCAGACTGTATGATAAAAAGAAGTAATTGTCAAATTGTGACGAATTTTTTTCTAAAAAAATTTGCAAAATAGACGAAAAGACACTTTGGAAAGGGTTATTAATTCTTACACAAGACGAAAACTATTTAATGCATGGCAAGGGCAGGAATTGATCCTACCCACTTTTGTAGGGTAATTTGTATTTGACCACTGCATTACGTTGGTTATGAGGCTTCGGCAAGTTGGTTTAAGTTGTCTATACGTTCTTCTAGCCTATGCTTAATTCTTGAAACTGACGAAATCCAGAACGATTTTTATCAAAGGTAGGTATTGCTCCCGGACTCAGTGATTGATTCTGAAGGGATACACATTGTCTTTACCACTGGACTATGTTAGTTACCACTTTCTATGTTAGTTACCACTTTGACTGGGTTAGGAATTATTATAAATATACACGCTAGATTAAATCAAAGTTATTCGAAGCCATTCGCGAGCTTTTGTTCGCATTTCATCGAATAATATTTACTCATACTCTGTCGAGGAAGATCTTGAAGTTGCTTTTGAGTGTAATTACATTTATATGCACAAATTTATTCCTAAATAAATCCAATTGAGTCTTTTGCAATATCACAATAACAAAAATGGGTAAGATCACAACTTGAGCATACAGTAGGTTTCTGGTGCTACGAATTTTAAAATCCCATATTTTTGTTAGTAGAACATTTGAAAGATAAATGTGTGTTGAAATCAGCCTTCTCTTATACTCGGAGAAGACCATGTAAATTCTGATCAAACATACATTTCCAAATTTAATGACCCAGCTATATGACGTTCAATATATATCATTGAACTAAACAGATCACTATTTAAATCTAATGTCGAAGAACAATTTTATTGCTGAGGCACTACAGACACGATAAGTATTAAATAAATGGAAATGTTTTTCGCTGATTGCATAAATGACCACGCAAATTATATTTTGATATGATAAAACTTATACAGCACGTTAATAACAGCAGCCTATATATAGATGCATGTGCGCATGGCAATAGTGTCTACCCGGTCGTAATTCAACCACAATCACTGCAACAGCAGAGCATGAGGTATATATATACAAATCGGTGATACTATATCTTGATGGTCTGATTCGAAGATACAGGGTTTTAGCACTTACGGTCTGGGGGCCGCTTCTACCCTCCCCTATATTTCGAACCAGAGGTGGTGGAGTTATGATACAGACGGTTGAGGCAGTCAATTCGATGTCGTTGTCGAAAGGCAACCGCATTTGGTGGGTTGTCAAGGCCAATTGTGCGAAGCCACCCGTGCGCGCCATCCGTGTGCAAACTTTTATTACAATACCCCGGTCCTTTTTACCATCGTTATACATTTCCAAGGCTAATCCTTCGAAGGTGGCAGAATTCCTCACACCTTTCGGAACTTTTTAATTTAAATTGATTACGCTGGCGTACAATCTCTTATGACGCTTTTCAATAGCCCTAATGTAAGTGGTAGAGCGTGATTCTTTTCAATTATTTATTTGGGGTTTTTTCGCCAAAAAAGATGGCTCCCACCGTTAAGAAAAACTATAGCATTTTGAGCACGGTTTTCTGTTCAATTTTTTTCGATGGTTTTTTAGAACTTTTATTTTCTCCATTTACCAAAAATTTTACCAGTGCGGTTAACAAGGAAATAAAAATTTTTCTTTATCAGACTGTATGATAAAAAGAAGTAATTGTCAAATTGTGACGAATTTTTTTCTAAAAAAATTTGCAAAATAGACGAAAAGACACTTTGGAAAGGGTTATTAATTCTTACACAAGACGAAAACTATTTAATGCATGGCAAGGGCAGGAATTGATCCTACCCACTTTTGTAGGGTAATTTGTATTTGACCACTGCATTACGTTGGTTATGAGGCTTCGGCAAGTTGGTTTAAGTTGTCTATACGTTCTTCTAGCCTATGCTTAATTCTTGAAACTGACGAAATCCAGAACGATTTTTATCAAAGGTAGGTATTGCTCCCGGACTCAGTGATTGATTCTGAAGGGATACACATTGTCTTTATTACTGGACTATGTTAGTTACCACTTTCTATGTTAGTTACCACTTTGACTGGGTTAGGAATTATTATAAATATACACGCTAGATTAAATCAAAGTTATTCGAAGCCATTCGCGAGCTTTTGTTCGCATTTCATCGAATAATATTTACTCATACTCTGTCGAGGAAGATCTTGAAGTTGCTTTTGAGTGTAATTACATTTTTAAATTATGTACAAATTTATTTCTAAATAAATCCAATTGAGTCTTTTGCAATATCACAAATAACAAAAATGGGTAAGATCACAACTTGAGCATATAGTAGGTTTCTGGTGCTACGAATTTTAAAATCCCATATTTTTGTAAGTAGAACATTTGAAAGATAAATGTGTGTTGAAATCAGCCTTCTCTTATACTCGGAGAAGACCTTGTAAATTCTGATCTAACATACTTTTCCAAATATAATGACCTAGCTATAGGCGTCCAATATATATATCATTGAACAAAGCAGATCACTATTTAAATCTAATTTCGAAGAACAACATTATTGATGGAGCACTACAGAGACGATAAGTATTAAATAAATGGAAATGTGTTTCGCTGATTGCATAAATGACCACGCAAATTATATTTTGATGTTTATGATAAAACTTACACAGCACGTTAATAACAGCAGCCTATATATAGATGCATGTGCGCATGGCAATAGTGCCTACCTGGTCGTAATTCAACCACAATCAGTGCAACAGCAAAGCATGACGTATATAAATACAAATCGGTCGTACTATAGTAGCACCGATTTGTATTTATATACGTCATGCTTTGCTGTTGCACTAATCGTGGTTGAATTACGACCAGGTAGGCACTATTGCCATGCGTGATCATTTGCTTTTCTTCTTTTAAAATATCTGTCTGTACTTAGGGGGAACAGGCAGATCTCTGGAAACAAGAAAGGCTGAACACATCAGAAACGTTAAGGAACATAATAATGGTTCAAACATCGAAAAACGTGCAACGCGAAAATCATTGACACAGGGAATTTCCGTAGTCGCCTAACACTAGAAAGTCTAGAATCATGGCATACAGCTGCCAAACACAGCAATGCTGATAACAACTCAAAACCGCTTCCTCGACAATGTACAATCTTAATAAAGAAAACATAGTATCACCTTATCGTATTCACAGTGCACATGTATACACGTCATATCTAGCTTCATTTCACACTTTCACAGTTTACTGCAATCATTATAAATATACCCGTTGAAGGCTACAGACTGGTGGCCGAAAGCTCGTAAACAAATAAATATATTTTAGTCAGAGAACGTCTCACCCTTTTCATTTATGTCTAATTGACACATCTACGATTTTTAGTGGTTTATATTGTTTAACCATTTCTTAAAGCTCATTCAGTTAAAAACGGGTAAAATAGGGCGAGTGTAATAGCCAACGCGGTCTGGTGGTAAGGCAAAGTGGCGGTAAATAAACAACGCAGCTGAACGATAATTCCCTTGCTCTGAATTCTTTTCATGTTTTAGAATTAATTATAGGCTAGAGAAAAGCCCGCTTAAACAATTTAGGTGGCAAGCGCGTGATGGCAAACATATATAGTCTAGTGGCCAATGCAAAATGTCTCAAGTCAACGAGTTTTTGGTCAAACCTAATTGCCCTTGTCACAAACCCCATAGGTTTTTGTCTGAGGTAAGAATTAATATAAATATACACGCTAGATTAAATCAAAGTTATTCGAAGCCATTCGCGAGCTTTTGTTCGCATTTCATCGAATAATATTTACTCATACTCTGTCGAGGAAGATCTTGAAGTTGCTTTTGAGTGTAATTACATTTATATGCACAAATTTATTCCTAAATAAATCCAATTGAGTCTTTTGCAATATCACAATAACAAAAATGGGTAAGATCACAACTTGAGCATACAGTAGGTTTCTGGTGCTACGAATTTTAAAATCCCATATTTTTGTAAGTAGAACATTTGAAAGATAAATGTGTGTTGAAATCAGCCTTCTCTTATACTCGGAGAAGACCATGTAAATTCTGATCAAACATACATTTCCAAATTTAATGACCCAGCTATATGACGTTCAATATATATCATTGAACTAAACAGATCACTATTTAAATCTAATGTCGAAGAACAATTTTATTGCTGAGGCACTACAGACACGATAAGTATTAAATAAATGGAAATGTTTTTCGCTGATTGCATAAATGACCACGCAAATTATATTTTGATATGATAAAACTTATACAGCACGTTAATAACAGCAGCCTATATATAGATGCATGTGCGCATGGCAATAGTGTCTACCCGGTCGTAATTCAACCGCAATCACTGCAACAGCAGAGCATGAGGTATATATATACAAATCGGTGATACTATATCTTGATGGTCTGATTCGAAGATACAGGGTTTTAGCACTCACGGTCTGGGGGCCGCTTCTACCCTCCCCTATATTTCGAACCAGAGGTGGTGGAGTTATGATACAGCCGGTTGAGGCAGTCAATTCGATGTCGTTGTCGAAAGGCAACCGCATTTGGTGGGTTGTCAAGGCCAATTGTGCGAAGCCACCCGTGCGCGCCATCCGTGTGCAAACTTTTATTACAATACCCCGGTCCTTTTTACCATCGTCATACATTTCCAAGGCTAATCCTTCGAAGGTGGCAGAATTCCTGACACCTTTTGGAACTTTTTAATTTAAATTGATTACGCTGGCGTACAATCTCTTATGACGCTTTTCAATAGCCCTAATGTAAGTGGTAGAGCGTGATTCTTTTCAATTATTTATTTGGGGTTTTTTCGCCAAAAAAGATGGCTCCCACCGTTAAGAAAAACTATAGCATTTTGAGCACGGTTTTCTGTTCAATTTTTTTCGATGGTTTTTTAGAACTTTTATTTTCTCCATTTACCAAAAATTTTGCCAGTGCGGTTAACAAGGAAATAAAAATTTTTCTTTATCAGACTGTATGATAAAAAGAAGTAATTGTCAAATTGTGACGAATTTTTTTCTAAAAAAATTTGCAAAATAGACGAAAAGACACTTTGGAAAGGGTTATTAATTCTTACACAAGACGAAAACTATTTAATGCATGGCAAGGGCAGGAATTGATCCTACCCACTTTTGTAGGGTAATTTGTATTTGACCACTGCATTACGTTGGTTATGAGGCTTCGGCAAGTTGGTTTAAGTTGTCTATACGTTCTTCTAGCCTATGCTTAATTCTTGAAACTGACGAAATCCAGAACGATTTTTATCAAAGGTAGGTATTGCTCCCGGACTCAGTGATTGATTCTGAAGGGATACACATTGTCTTTACCACTGGACTATGTTAGTTACCACTTTCTATGTTAGTTACCACTTTGACTGGGTTAGGAATTATTATAAATATACACGCTAGATTAAATCAAAGTTATTCGAAGCCATTCGCGAGCTTTTGTTCGCATTTCATCGAATAATATTTACTCATACTCTGTCGAGGAAGATCTTGAAGTTGCTTTTGAGTGTAATTACATTTATATGCACAAATTTATTCCTAAATAAATCCAATTGAGTCTTTTGCAATATCACAATAACAAAAATGGGTAAGATCACAACTTGAGCATACAGTAGGTTTCTGGTGCTACGAATTTTAAAATCCCATATTTTTGTTAGTAGAACATTTGAAAGATAAATGTGTGTTGAAATCAGCCTTCTCTTATACTCGGAGAAGACCATGTAAATTCTGATCAAACATACATTTCCAAATTTAATGACCCAGCTATATGACGTTCAATATATATCATTGAACTAAACAGATCACTATTTAAATCTAATGTCGAAGAACAATTTTATTGCTGAGGCACTACAGACACGATAAGTATTAAATAAATGGAAATGTTTTTCGCTGATTGCATAAATGACCACGCAAATTATATTTTGATATGATAAAACTTATACAGCACGTTAATAACAGCAGCCTATATATAGATGCATGTGCGCATGGCAATAGTGTCTACCCGGTCGTAATTCAACCACAATCACTGCAACAGCAGAGCATGAGGTATATATATACAAATCGGTGATACTATATCTTGATGGTCTGATTCGAAGATACAGGGTTTTAGCACTTACGGTCTGGGGGCCGCTTCTACCCTCCCCTATATTTCGAACCAGAGGTGGTGGAGTTATGATACAGACGGTTGAGGCAGTCAATTCGATGTCGTTGTCGAAAGGCAACCGCATTTGGTGGGTTGTCAAGGCCAATTGTGCGAAGCCACCCGTGCGCGCCATCCGTGTGCAAACTTTTATTACAATACCCCGGTCCTTTTTACCATCGTTATACATTTCCAAGGCTAATCCTTCGAAGGTGGCAGAATTCCTGACACCTTTTGGAACTTTTTAATTTAAATTGATTACGCTGGCGTACAATCTCTTATGACGCTTTTCAATAGCCCTAATGTAAGTGGTAGAGCGTGATTCTTTTCAATTATTTATTTGGGGTTTTTTCGCCAAAAAAGATGGCTCCCACCGTTAAGAAAAACTATAGCATTTTGAGCACGGTTTTCTGTTCAATTTTTTTCGATGGTTTTTTAGAACTTTTATTTTCTCCATTTACCAAAAATTTTACCAGTGCGGTTAACAAGGAAATAAAAATTTTTCTTTATCAGACTGTATGATAAAAAGAAGTAATTGTCAAATTGTGACGAATTTTTTTCTAAAAAAATTTGCAAAATAGACGAAAAGACACTTTGGAAAGGGTTATTAATTCTTACACAAGACGAAAACTATTTAATGCATGGCAAGGGCAGGAATTGATCCTACCCACTTTTGTAGGGTAATTTGTATTTGACCACTGCATTACGTTGGTTATGAGGCTTCGGCAAGTTGGTTTAAGTTGTCTATACGTTCTTCTAGCCTATGCTTAATTCTTGAAACTGACGAAATCCAGAACGATTTTTATCAAAGGTAGGTATTGCTCCCGGACTCAGTGATTGATTCTGAAGGGATACACATTGTCTTTATTACTGGACTATGTTAGTTACCACTTTCTATGTTAGTTACCACTTTGACTGGGTTAGGAATTATTATAAATATACACGCTAGATTAAATCAAAGTTATTCGAAGCCATTCGCGAGCTTTTGTTCGCATTTCATCGAATAATATTTACTCATACTCTGTCGAGGAAGATCTTGAAGTTGCTTTTGAGTGTAATTACATTTTTAAATTATGTACAAATTTATTTCTAAATAAATCCAATTGAGTCTTTTGCAATATCACAAATAACAAAAATGGGTAAGATCACAACTTGAGCATATAGTAGGTTTCTGGTGCTACGAATTTTAAAATCCCATATTTTTGTAAGTAGAACATTTGAAAGATAAATGTGTGTTGAAATCAGCCTTCTCTTATACTCGGAGAAGACCTTGTAAATTCTGATCTAACATACTTTTCCAAATATAATGACCTAGCTATAGGCGTCCAATATATATATCATTGAACAAAGCAGATCACTATTTAAATCTAATTTCGAAGAACAACATTATTGATGGAGCACTACAGAGACGATAAGTATTAAATAAATGGAAATGTGTTTCGCTGATTGCATAAATGACCACGCAAATTATATTTTGATGTTTATGATAAAACTTACACAGCACGTTAATAACAGCAGCCTATATATAGATGCATGTGCGCATGGCAATAGTGCCTACCTGGTCGTAATTCAACCACAATCAGTGCAACAGCAAAGCATGACGTATATAAATACAAATCGGTCGTACTATAGTAGCACCGATTTGTATTTATATACGTCATGCTTTGCTGTTGCACTAATCGTGGTTGAATTACGACCAGGTAGGCACTATTGCCATGCGTGATCATTTGCTTTTCTTCTTTTAAAATATCTGTCTGTACTTAGGGGGAACAGGCAGATCTCTGGAAACAAGAAAGGCTGAACACATCAGAAACGTTAAGGAACATAATAATGGTTCAAACATCGAAAAACGTGCAACGCGAAAATCATTGACACAGGGAATTTCCGTAGTCGCCTAACACTAGAAAGTCTAGAATCATGGCATACAGCTGCCAAACACAGCAATGCTGATAACAACTCAAAACCGCTTCCTCGACAATGTACAATCTTAATAAAGAAAACATAGTATCACCTTATCGTATTCACAGTGCACATGTATACACGTCATATCTAGCTTCATTTCACACTTTCACAGTTTACTGCAATCATTATAAATATACCCGTTGAAGGCTACAGACTGGTGGCCGAAAGCTCGTAAACAAATAAATATATTTTAGTCAGAGAACGTCTCACCCTTTTCATTTATGTCTAATTGACACATCTACGATTTTTAGTGGTTTATATTGTTTAACCATTTCTTAAAGCTCATTCAGTTAAAAACGGGTAAAATAGGGCGAGTGTAATAGCCAACGCGGTCTGGTGGTAAGGCAAAGTGGCGGTAAATAAACAACGCAGCTGAACGATAATTCCCTTGCTCTGAATTCTTTTCATGTTTTAGAATTAATTATAGGCTAGAGAAAAGCCCGCTTAAACAATTTAGGTGGCAAGCGCGTGATGGCAAACATATATAGTCTAGTGGCCAATGCAAAATGTCTCAAGTCAACGAGTTTTTGGTCAAACCTAATTGCCCTTGTCACAAACCCCATAGGTTTTTGTCTGAGGTAAGAATTAATATAAATATACACGCTAGATTAAATCAAAGTTATTCGAAGCCATTCGCGAGCTTTTGTTCGCATTTCATCGAATAATATTTACTCATACTCTGTCGAGGAAGATCTTGAAGTTGCTTTTGAGTGTAATTACATTTATATGCACAAATTTATTCCTAAATAAATCCAATTGAGTCTTTTGCAATATCACAATAACAAAAATGGGTAAGATCACAACTTGAGCATACAGTAGGTTTCTGGTGCTACGAATTTTAAAATCCCATATTTTTGTAAGTAGAACATTTGAAAGATAAATGTGTGTTGAAATCAGCCTTCTCTTATACTCGGAGAAGACCATGTAAATTCTGATCAAACATACATTTCCAAATTTAATGACCCAGCTATATGACGTTCAATATATATCATTGAACTAAACAGATCACTATTTAAATCTAATGTCGAAGAACAATTTTATTGCTGAGGCACTACAGACACGATAAGTATTAAATAAATGGAAATGTTTTTCGCTGATTGCATAAATGACCACGCAAATTATATTTTGATATGATAAAACTTATACAGCACGTTAATAACAGCAGCCTATATATAGATGCATGTGCGCATGGCAATAGTGTCTACCCGGTCGTAATTCAACCGCAATCACTGCAACAGCAGAGCATGAGGTATATATATACAAATCGGTGATACTATATCTTGATGGTCTGATTCGAAGATACAGGGTTTTAGCACTCACGGTCTGGGGGCCGCTTCTACCCTCCCCTATATTTCGAACCAGAGGTGGTGGAGTTATGATACAGCCGGTTGAGGCAGTCAATTCGATGTCGTTGTCGAAAGGCAACCGCATTTGGTGGGTTGTCAAGGCCAATTGTGCGAAGCCACCCGTGCGCGCCATCCGTGTGCAAACTTTTATTACAATACCCCGGTCCTTTTTACCATCGTCATACATTTCCAAGGCTAATCCTTCGAAGGTGGCAGAATTCCTGACACCTTTTGGAACTTTTTAATTTAAATTGATTACGCTGGCGTACAATCTCTTATGACGCTTTTCAATAGCCCTAATGTAAGTGGTAGAGCGTGATTCTTTTCAATTATTTATTTGGGGTTTTTTCGCCAAAAAAGATGGCTCCCACCGTTAAGAAAAACTATAGCATTTTGAGCACGGTTTTCTGTTCAATTTTTTTCGATGGTTTTTTAGAACTTTTATTTTCTCCATTTACCAAAAATTTTGCCAGTGCGGTTAACAAGGAAATAAAAATTTTTCTTTATCAGACTGTATGATAAAAAGAAGTAATTGTCAAATTGTGACGAATTTTTTTCTAAAAAAATTTGCAAAATAGACGAAAAGACACTTTGGAAAGGGTTATTAATTCTTACACAAGACGAAAACTATTTAATGCATGGCAAGGGCAGGAATTGATCCTACCCACTTTTGTAGGGTAATTTGTATTTGACCACTGCATTACGTTGGTTATGAGGCTTCGGCAAGTTGGTTTAAGTTGTCTATACGTTCTTCTAGCCTATGCTTAATTCTTGAAACTGACGAAATCCAGAACGATTTTTATCAAAGGTAGGTATTGCTCCCGGACTCAGTGATTGATTCTGAAGGGATACACATTGTCTTTACCACTGGACTATGTTAGTTACCACTTTCTATGTTAGTTACCACTTTGACTGGGTTAGGAATTATTATAAATATACACGCTAGATTAAATCAAAGTTATTCGAAGCCATTCGCGAGCTTTTGTTCGCATTTCATCGAATAATATTTACTCATACTCTGTCGAGGAAGATCTTGAAGTTGCTTTTGAGTGTAATTACATTTATATGCACAAATTTATTCCTAAATAAATCCAATTGAGTCTTTTGCAATATCACAATAACAAAAATGGGTAAGATCACAACTTGAGCATACAGTAGGTTTCTGGTGCTACGAATTTTAAAATCCCATATTTTTGTTAGTAGAACATTTGAAAGATAAATGTGTGTTGAAATCAGCCTTCTCTTATACTCGGAGAAGACCATGTAAATTCTGATCAAACATACATTTCCAAATTTAATGACCCAGCTATATGACGTTCAATATATATCATTGAACTAAACAGATCACTATTTAAATCTAATGTCGAAGAACAATTTTATTGCTGAGGCACTACAGACACGATAAGTATTAAATAAATGGAAATGTTTTTCGCTGATTGCATAAATGACCACGCAAATTATATTTTGATATGATAAAACTTATACAGCACGTTAATAACAGCAGCCTATATATAGATGCATGTGCGCATGGCAATAGTGTCTACCCGGTCGTAATTCAACCACAATCACTGCAACAGCAGAGCATGAGGTATATATATACAAATCGGTGATACTATATCTTGATGGTCTGATTCGAAGATACAGGGTTTTAGCACTTACGGTCTGGGGGCCGCTTCTACCCTCCCCTATATTTCGAACCAGAGGTGGTGGAGTTATGATACAGACGGTTGAGGCAGTCAATTCGATGTCGTTGTCGAAAGGCAACCGCATTTGGTGGGTTGTCAAGGCCAATTGTGCGAAGCCACCCGTGCGCGCCATCCGTGTGCAAACTTTTATTACAATACCCCGGTCCTTTTTACCATCGTTATACATTTCCAAGGCTAATCCTTCGAAGGTGGCAGAATTCCTGACACCTTTTGGAACTTTTTAATTTAAATTGATTACGCTGGCGTACAATCTCTTATGACGCTTTTCAATAGCCCTAATGTAAGTGGTAGAGCGTGATTCTTTTCAATTATTTATTTGGGGTTTTTTCGCCAAAAAAGATGGCTCCCACCGTTAAGAAAAACTATAGCATTTTGAGCACGGTTTTCTGTTCAATTTTTTTCGATGGTTTTTTAGAACTTTTATTTTCTCCATTTACCAAAAATTTTACCAGTGCGGTTAACAAGGAAATAAAAATTTTTCTTTATCAGACTGTATGATAAAAAGAAGTAATTGTCAAATTGTGACGAATTTTTTTCTAAAAAAATTTGCAAAATAGACGAAAAGACACTTTGGAAAGGGTTATTAATTCTTACACAAGACGAAAACTATTTAATGCATGGCAAGGGCAGGAATTGATCCTACCCACTTTTGTAGGGTAATTTGTATTTGACCACTGCATTACGTTGGTTATGAGGCTTCGGCAAGTTGGTTTAAGTTGTCTATACGTTCTTCTAGCCTATGCTTAATTCTTGAAACTGACGAAATCCAGAACGATTTTTATCAAAGGTAGGTATTGCTCCCGGACTCAGTGATTGATTCTGAAGGGATACACATTGTCTTTACCACTGGACTATGTTAGTTACCACTTTCTATGTTAGTTACCACTTTGACTGGGTTAGGAATTATTATAAATATACACGCTAGATTAAATCAAAGTTATTCGAAGCCATTCGCGAGCTTTTGTTCGCATTTCATCGAATAATATTTACTCATACTCTGTCGAGGAAGATCTTGAAGTTGCTTTTGAGTGTAATTACATTTTTAAATTATGTACAAATTTATTTCTAAATAAATCCAATTGAGTCTTTTGCAATATCACAAATAACAAAAATGGGTAAGATCACAACTTGAGCATATAGTAGGTTTCTGGTGCTACGAATTTTAAAATCCCATATTTTTGTAAGTAGAACATTTGAAAGATAAATGTGTGTTGAAATCAGCCTTCTCTTATACTCGGAGAAGACCTTGTAAATTCTGATCTAACATACTTTTCCAAATATAATGACCTAGCTATAGGCGTCCAATATATATATCATTGAACAAAGCAGATCACTATTTAAATCTAATTTCGAAGAACAACATTATTGATGGAGCACTACAGAGACGATAAGTATTAAATAAATGGAAATGTGTTTCGCTGATTGCATAAATGACCACGCAAATTATATTTTGATGTTTATGATAAAACTTACACAGCACGTTAATAACAGCAGCCTATATATAGATGCATGTGCGCATGGCAATAGTGCCTACCTGGTCGTAATTCAACCACAATCAGTGCAACAGCAAAGCATGACGTATATAAATACAAATCGGTCGTACTATAGTAGCACCGATTTGTATTTATATACGTCATGCTTTGCTGTTGCACTAATCGTGGTTGAATTACGACCAGGTAGGCACTATTGCCATGCGTGATCATTTGCTTTTCTTCTTTTAAAATATCTGTCTGTACTTAGGGGGAACAGGCAGATCTCTGGAAACAAGAAAGGCTGAACACATCAGAAACGTTAAGGAACATAATAATGGTTCAAACATCGAAAAACGTGCAACGCGAAAATCATTGACACAGGGAATTTCCGTAGTCGCCTAACACTAGAAAGTCTAGAATCATGGCATACAGCTGCCAAACACAGCAATGCTGATAACAACTCAAAACCGCTTCCTCGACAATGTACAATCTTAATAAAGAAAACATAGTATCACCTTATCGTATTCACAGTGCACATGTATACACGTCATATCTAGCTTCATTTCACACTTTCACAGTTTACTGCAATCATTATAAATATACCCGTTGAAGGCTACAGACTGGTGGCCGAAAGCTCGTAAACAAATAAATATATTTTAGTCAGAGAACGTCTCACCCTTTTCATTTATGTCTAATTGACACATCTACGATTTTTAGTGGTTTATATTGTTTAACCATTTCTTAAAGCTCATTCAGTTAAAAACGGGTAAAATAGGGCGAGTGTAATAGCCAACGCGGTCTGGTGGTAAGGCAAAGTGGCGGTAAATAAACAACGCAGCTGAACGATAATTCCCTTGCTCTGAATTCTTTTCATGTTTTAGAATTAATTATAGGCTAGAGAAAAGCCCGCTTAAACAATTTAGGTGGCAAGCGCGTGATGGCAAACATATATAGTCTAGTGGCCAATGCAAAATGTCTCAAGTCAACGAGTTTTTGGTCAAACCTAATTGCCCTTGTCACAAACCCCATAGGTTTTTGTCTGAGGTAAGAATTAATATAAATATACACGCTAGATTAAATCAAAGTTATTCGAAGCCATTCGCGAGCTTTTGTTCGCATTTCATCGAATAATATTTACTCATACTCTGTCGAGGAAGATCTTGAAGTTGCTTTTGAGTGTAATTACATTTATATGCACAAATTTATTCCTAAATAAATCCAATTGAGTCTTTTGCAATATCACAATAACAAAAATGGGTAAGATCACAACTTGAGCATACAGTAGGTTTCTGGTGCTACGAATTTTAAAATCCCATATTTTTGTAAGTAGAACATTTGAAAGATAAATGTGTGTTGAAATCAGCCTTCTCTTATACTCGGAGAAGACCATGTAAATTCTGATCAAACATACATTTCCAAATTTAATGACCCAGCTATATGACGTTCAATATATATCATTGAACTAAACAGATCACTATTTAAATCTAATGTCGAAGAACAATTTTATTGCTGAGGCACTACAGACACGATAAGTATTAAATAAATGGAAATGTTTTTCGCTGATTGCATAAATGACCACGCAAATTATATTTTGATATGATAAAACTTATACAGCACGTTAATAACAGCAGCCTATATATAGATGCATGTGCGCATGGCAATAGTGTCTACCCGGTCGTAATTCAACCGCAATCACTGCAACAGCAGAGCATGAGGTATATATATACAAATCGGTGATACTATATCTTGATGGTCTGATTCGAAGATACAGGGTTTTAGCACTCACGGTCTGGGGGCCGCTTCTACCCTCCCCTATATTTCGAACCAGAGGTGGTGGAGTTATGATACAGACGGTTGAGGCAGTCAACTCGATGTCGTTGTCGAAAGGCAACCGCATTTGGTGGGTTGTCAAGGCCAATTGTGCGAAGCCATCCGTGCGCGCCATCCGTGTGCAAACTTTTATTACAATACCCCGGTCCTTTTTACCATCGTTATACATTTCCAAGGCTAATCCTTCGAAGGTGGCAGAATTCCTGACACCTTTTGGAACTTTTTAATTTAAATTGATTACGCTGGCGTACAATCTCTTATGACGCTTTTCAATAGCCCTAATGTAAGTGGTAGAGCGTGATTCTTTTCAATTATTTATTTGGGGTTTTTTCGCCAAAAAAGATGGCTCCCACCGTTAAGAAAAACTATAGCATTTTGAGCACGGTTTTCTGTTCAATTTTTTTCGATGGTTTTTTAGAACTTTTATTTTCTCCATTTACCAAAAATTTTGCCAGTGCGGTTAACAAGGAAATAAAAATTTTTCTTTATCAGACTGTATGATAAAAAGAAGTAATTGTCAAATTGTGACGAATTTTTTTCTAAAAAAATTTGCAAAATAGACGAAAAGACACTTTGGAAAGGGTTATTAATTCTTACACAAGACGAAAACTATTTAATGCATGGCAAGGGCAGGAATTGATCCTACCCACTTTTGTAGGGTAATTTGTATTTGACCACTGCATTACGTTGGTTATGAGGCTTCGGCAAGTTGGTTTAAGTTGTCTATACGTTCTTCTAGCCTATGCTTAATTCTTGAAACTGACGAAATCCAGAACGATTTTTATCAAAGGTAGGTATTGCTCCCGGACTCAGTGATTGATTCTGAAGGGATACACATTGTCTTTACCACTGGACTATGTTAGTTACCACTTTCTATGTTAGTTACCACTTTGACTGGGTTAGGAATTATTATAAATATACACGCTAGATTAAATCAAAGTTATTCGAAGCCATTCGCGAGCTTTTGTTCGCATTTCATCGAATAATATTTACTCATACTCTGTCGAGGAAGATCTTGAAGTTGCTTTTGAGTGTAATTACATTTATATGCACAAATTTATTCCTAAATAAATCCAATTGAGTCTTTTGCAATATCACAATAACAAAAATGGGTAAGATCACAACTTGAGCATACAGTAGGTTTCTGGTGCTACGAATTTTAAAATCCCATATTTTTGTAAGTAGAACATTTGAAAGATAAATGTGTGTTGAAATCAGCCTTCTGTTATACTCGGAGAAGACCATGTAAATTCTGATCAAACATACATTTCCAAATTTAATGACCCAGCTATATGACGTTCAATATATATCATTGAACTAAACAGATCACTATTTAAATCTAATGTCGAAGAACAATTTTATTGCTGAGGCACTACAGACACGATAAGTATTAAATAAATGGAAATGTTTTTCGCTGATTGCATAAATGACCACGCAAATTATATTTTGATATGATAAAACTTATACAGCACGTTAATAACAGCAGCCTATATATAGATGCATGTGCGCATGGCAATAGTGTCTACCCGGTCGTAATTCAACCACAATCACTGCAACAGCAGAGCATGAGGTATATATATACAAATCGGTGATACTATATCTTGATGGTCTGATTCGAAGATACAGGGTTTTAGCACTTACGGTCTGGGGGCCGCTTCTACCCTCCCCTATATTTCGAACCAGAGGTGGTGGAGTTATGATACAGACGGTTGAGGCAGTCAATTCGATGTCGTTGTCGAAAGGCAACCGCATTTGGTGGGTTGTCAAGGCCAATTGTGCGAAGCCACCCGTGCGCGCCATCCGTGTGCAAACTTTTATTACAATACCCCGGTCCTTTTTACCATCGTTATACATTTCCAAGGCTAATCCTTCGAAGGTGGCAGAATTCCTCACACCTTTTGGAACTTTTTAATTTAAATTGATTACGCTGGCGTACAATCTCTTATGACGCTTTTCAATAGCCCTAACGTAAGTGGTAGAGCGTAATTCTTTTCAATTATTTATTTGGGGTTTTTTCGCCAAAAAAGATGGCTCCCACCGTTAAGAAAAACTGTAGCATTTTGAGCACGGTTTTCTGTTCAATTTTTTTCGATGGTGTTTTAATTAGAACTTTTATTTTCTCCATTTACC
The DNA here is from genome assembly GCA_963855995.1 of Muricea muricata. Classification (NCBI taxonomy): domain Eukaryota; kingdom Metazoa; phylum Cnidaria; class Anthozoa; order Malacalcyonacea; family Plexauridae; genus Muricea; species Muricea muricata. Next base: position 55,665,096 of record OY979718.1, on the reverse strand, counting down.
AAAAATTTTGCCAGTGCGGTTAACAAGGAAATAAAAATTTTTCTTTATCAGACTGTATGATAAAAAGAAGTAATTGTCAAATTGTGACGAATTTTTTTCTAAAAAAATTTGCAAAATAGACGGAAAAGATACTTTGGAAAGGGTTATTAATTCTTACACAAGACGAAAACTATTTAATGCATGGCAAGGGCAGGAATTGATCCTACCCACTTTTGTCAGTAGGGTAATTTGTATTTGACCACTGCATTACATTGGTTATGTGGCTTCGGCAAGTTGGTTTAAGTTGTCTATACGTTCTTCTAGCCTATGCTTAATTCTTGAAACTGACGAAATCCAGAACGATTTTTATCAAAGGTAGGTATTGCTCCCGGACTCAGTGATTGATTCTGAAGGGATACACATTGTCTTTACCACTGGACTATGTTAGTTACCACTTTCTATGTTAGTTACCACTTTGACTGGGTTAAGAATTATTATAGATATACACGCTAGATTAAATCAAGGTTATTCGAAGCCATTCGCGAGCTTTTGTTCGCATTTCATCGAATAATATTTAATCATACTCTGTCGAGGAAGACCTTGAAGTTGCTTTTGAGTGTAATTACATTTTTAAATTATGTACAAATTTATTTCTAAATAAATCCAATTGAGTCTTTTGCAATATCACAAATAACAAAAATGGGTAAGGTCAAAACTTGAGCATATAGTAGGTTTCTGGTGCTACGAATTTTAAAAGCCTATATTTTTGTGAGTAATAAAACATTTGAAAAATAAATGTGTGTTGAAATCAGCCTTCTCTTATACTCGGAGAAGACCTTGTAAATTCTGATCTAACATACTTTTCCAAATATAATGACCTAGCTATAGGCGTCCAATATATATATCATTGAACAAAGCAGATCACTATTTAAATCTAATTTCGAAGAACAACATTATTGATGGAGCACTACAGAGACGATAAGTATTAAATAAATGGAAATGTGTTTCGCTGATTGCATAAATGACCACGCAAATTATATTTTGATGTTTATGATAAAACTTACACAGCACGTTAATAACAGCAGCCTATATATAGATGCATGTGCGCATGGCAATAGTGCCTACCTGGTCGTAATTCAACCACAATCAGTGCAACAGCAAAGCATGACGTATATAAATACAAATCGGTCGTACTATAGTAGCACCGATTTGTATTTATATACGTCATGCTTTGCTGTTGCACTAATCGTGGTTGAATTACGACCAGGTAGGCACTATTGCCATGCGTGATCATTTGCTTTTCTTCTTTTAAAATATCTGTCTGTACTTAGGGGGAACAGGCAGATCTCTGGAAACAAGAAAGGCTGAACACATCAGAAACGTTAAGGAACATAATAATGGTTCAAACATCGAAAAACGTGCAACGCGAAAATCATTGACACAGGGAATTTCCGTAGTCGCCTAACACTAGAAAGTCTAGAATCATGGCATACAGCTGCCAAACACAGCAATGCTGATAACAACTCAAAACCGCTTCCTCGACAATGTACAATCTTAATAAAGAAAACATAGTATCACCTTATCGTATTCACAGTGCACATGTATACACGTCATATCTAGCTTCATTTCACACTTTCACAGTTTACTGCAATCATTATAAATATACCCGTTGAAGGCTACAGACTGGTGGCCGAAAGCTCGTAAACAAATAAATATATTTTAGTCAGAGAACGTCTCACCCTTTTCATTTATGTCTAATTGACACATCTACGATTTTTAGTGGTTTATATTGTTTAACCATTTCTTAAAGCTCATTCAGTTAAAAACGGGTAAAATAGGGCGAGTGTAATAGCCAACGCGGTCTGGTGGTAAGGCAAAGTGGCGGTAAATAAACAACGCAGCTGAACGATAATTCCCTTGCTCTGAATTCTTTTCATGTTTTAGAATTAATTATAGGCTAGAGAAAAGCCCGCTTAAACAATTTAGGTGGCAAGCGCGTGATGGCAAACATATATAGTCTAGTGGCCAATGCAAAATGTCTCAAGTCAACGAGTTTTTGGTCAAACCTAATTGCCCTTGTCACAAACCCCATAGGTTTTTGTCTGAGGTAAGAATTAATATAAATATACACGCTAGATTAAATCAAAGTTATTCGAAGCCATTCGCGAGCTTTTGTTCGCATTTCATCGAATAATATTTACTCATACTCTGTCGAGGAAGATCTTGAAGTTGCTTTTGAGTGTAATTACATTTATATGCACAAATTTATTCCTAAATAAATCCAATTGAGTCTTTTGCAATATCACAATAACAAAAATGGGTAAGATCACAACTTGAGCATACAGTAGGTTTCTGGTGCTACGAATTTTAAAATCCCATATTTTTGTAAGTAGAACATTTGAAAGATAAATGTGTGTTGAAATCAGCCTTCTCTTATACTCGGAGAAGACCATGTAAATTCTGATCAAACATACATTTCCAAATTTAATGACCCAGCTATATGACGTTCAATATATATCATTGAACTAAACAGATCACTATTTAAATCTAATGTCGAAGAACAATTTTATTGCTGAGGCACTACAGACACGATAAGTATTAAATAAATGGAAATGTTTTTCGCTGATTGCATAAATGACCACGCAAATTATATTTTGATATGATAAAACTTATACAGCACGTTAATAACAGCAGCCTATATATAGATGCATGTGCGCATGGCAATAGTGTCTACCCGGTCGTAATTCAACCGCAATCACTGCAACAGCAGAGCATGAGGTATATATATACAAATCGGTGATACTATATCTTGATGGTCTGATTCGAAGATACAGGGTTTTAGCACTCACGGTCTGGGGGCCGCTTCTACCCTCCCCTATATTTCGAACCAGAGGTGGTGGAGTTATGATACAGACGGTTGAGGCAGTCAACTCGATGTCGTTGTCGAAAGGCAACCGCATTTGGTGGGTTGTCAAGGCCAATTGTGCGAAGCCATCCGTGCGCGCCATCCGTGTGCAAACTTTTATTACAATACCCCGGTCCTTTTTACCATCGTTATACATTTCCAAGGCTAATCCTTCGAAGGTGGCAGAATTCCTGACACCTTTTGGAACTTTTTAATTTAAATTGATTACGCTGGCGTACAATCTCTTATGACGCTTTTCAATAGCCCTAATGTAAGTGGTAGAGCGTGATTCTTTTCAATTATTTATTTGGGGTTTTTTCGCCAAAAAAGATGGCTCCCACCGTTAAGAAAAACTATAGCATTTTGAGCACGGTTTTCTGTTCAATTTTTTTCGATGGTTTTTTAGAACTTTTATTTTCTCCATTTACCAAAAATTTTGCCAGTGCGGTTAACAAGGAAATAAAAATTTTTCTTTATCAGACTGTATGATAAAAAGAAGTAATTGTCAAATTGTGACGAATTTTTTTCTAAAAAAATTTGCAAAATAGACGAAAAGACACTTTGGAAAGGGTTATTAATTCTTACACAAGACGAAAACTATTTAATGCATGGCAAGGGCAGGAATTGATCCTACCCACTTTTGTAGGGTAATTTGTATTTGACCACTGCATTACGTTGGTTATGAGGCTTCGGCAAGTTGGTTTAAGTTGTCTATACGTTCTTCTAGCCTATGCTTAATTCTTGAAACTGACGAAATCCAGAACGATTTTTATCAAAGGTAGGTATTGCTCCCGGACTCAGTGATTGATTCTGAAGGGATACACATTGTCTTTACCACTGGACTATGTTAGTTACCACTTTCTATGTTAGTTACCACTTTGACTGGGTTAGGAATTATTATAAATATACACGCTAGATTAAATCAAAGTTATTCGAAGCCATTCGCGAGCTTTTGTTCGCATTTCATCGAATAATATTTACTCATACTCTGTCGAGGAAGATCTTGAAGTTGCTTTTGAGTGTAATTACATTTATATGCACAAATTTATTCCTAAATAAATCCAATTGAGTCTTTTGCAATATCACAATAACAAAAATGGGTAAGATCACAACTTGAGCATACAGTAGGTTTCTGGTGCTACGAATTTTAAAATCCCATATTTTTGTAAGTAGAACATTTGAAAGATAAATGTGTGTTGAAATCAGCCTTCTCTTATACTCGGAGAAGACCATGTAAATTCTGATCAAACATACATTTCCAAATTTAATGACCCAGCTATATGACGTTCAATATATATCATTGAACTAAACAGATCACTATTTAAATCTAATGTCGAAGAACAATTTTATTGCTGAGGCACTACAGACACGATAAGTATTAAATAAATGGAAATGTTTTTCGCTGATTGCATAAATGACCACGCAAATTATATTTTGATATGATAAAACTTATACAGCACGTTAATAACAGCAGCCTATATATAGATGCATGTGCGCATGGCAATAGTGTCTACCCGGTCGTAATTCAACCACAATCACTGCAACAGCAGAGCATGAGGTATATATATACAAATCGGTGATACTATATCTTGATGGTCTGATTCGAAGATACAGGGTTTTAGCACTTACGGTCTGGGGGCCGCTTCTACCCTCCCCTATATTTCGAACCAGAGGTGGTGGAGTTATGATACAGACGGTTGAGGCAGTCAATTCGATGTCGTTGTCGAAAGGCAACCGCATTTGGTGGGTTGTCAAGGCCAATTGTGCGAAGCCACCCGTGCGCGCCATCCGTGTGCAAACTTTTATTACAATACCCCGGTCCTTTTTACCATCGTTATACATTTCCAAGGCTAATCCTTCGAAGGTGGCAGAATTCCTCACACCTTTTGGAACTTTTTAATTTAAATTGATTACGCTGGCGTACAATCTCTTATGACGCTTTTCAATAGCCCTAACGTAAGTGGTAGAGCGTAATTCTTTTCAATTATTTATTTGGGGTTTTTTCGCCAAAAAAGATGGCTCCCACCGTTAAGAAAAACTGTAGCATTTTGAGCACGGTTTTCTGTTCAATTTTTTTCGATGGTGTTTTAATTAGAACTTTTATTTTCTCCATTTACCAAAAATTTTGCCAGTGCGGTTAACAAGGAAATAAAAATTTTTCTTTATCAGACTGTATGATAAAAAGAAGTAATTGTCAAATTGTGACGAATTTTTTTCTAAAAAAATTTGCAAAATAGACGGAAAAGATACTTTGGAAAGGGTTATTAATTCTTACACAAGACGAAAACTATTTAATGCATGGCAAGGGCAGGAATTGATCCTACCCACTTTTGTCAGTAGGGTAATTTGTATTTGACCACTGCATTACATTGGTTATGTGGCTTCGGCAAGTTGGTTTAAGTTGTCTATACGTTCTTCTAGCCTATGCTTAATTCTTGAAACTGACGAAATCCAGAACGATTTTTATCAAAGGTAGGTATTGCTCCCGGACTCAGTGATTGATTCTGAAGGGATACACATTGTCTTTACCACTGGACTATGTTAGTTACCACTTTCTATGTTAGTTACCACTTTGACTGGGTTAAGAATTATTATAGATATACACGCTAGATTAAATCAAGGTTATTCGAAGCCATTCGCGAGCTTTTGTTCGCATTTCATCGAATAATATTTAATCATACTCTGTCGAGGAAGACCTTGAAGTTGCTTTTGAGTGTAATTACATTTTTAAATTATGTACAAATTTATTTCTAAATAAATCCAATTGAGTCTTTTGCAATATCACAAATAACAAAAATGGGTAAGGTCAAAACTTGAGCATATAGTAGGTTTCTGGTGCTACGAATTTTAAAAGCCTATATTTTTGTGAGTAATAAAACATTTGAAAAATAAATGTGTGTTGAAATCAGCCTTCTCTTATACTCGGAGAAGACCTTGTAAATTCTGATCTAACATACTTTTCCAAATATAATGACCTAGCTATAGGCGTCCAATATATATATCATTGAACAAAGCAGATCACTATTTAAATCTAATTTCGAAGAACAACATTATTGATGGAGCACTACAGAGACGATAAGTATTAAATAAATGGAAATGTGTTTCGCTGATTGCATAAATGACCACGCAAATTATATTTTGATGTTTATGATAAAACTTACACAGCACGTTAATAACAGCAGCCTATATATAGATGCATGTGCGCATGGCAATAGTGCCTACCTGGTCGTAATTCAACCACAATCAGTGCAACAGCAAAGCATGACGTATATAAATACAAATCGGTCGTACTATAGTAGCACCGATTTGTATTTATATACGTCATGCTTTGCTGTTGCACTAATCGTGGTTGAATTACGACCAGGTAGGCACTATTGCCATGCGTGATCATTTGCTTTTCTTCTTTTAAAATATCTGTCTGTACTTAGGGGGAACAGGCAGATCTCTGGAAACAAGAAAGGCTGAACACATCAGAAACGTTAAGGAACATAATAATGGTTCAAACATCGAAAAACGTGCAACGCGAAAATCATTGACACAGGGAATTTCCGTAGTCGCCTAACACTAGAAAGTCTAGAATCATGGCATACAGCTGCCAAACACAGCAATGCTGATAACAACTCAAAACCGCTTCCTCGACAATGTACAATCTTAATAAAGAAAACATAGTATCACCTTATCGTATTCACAGTGCACATGTATACACGTCATATCTAGCTTCATTTCACACTTTCACAGTTTACTGCAATCATTATAAATATACCCGTTGAAGGCTACAGACTGGTGGCCGAAAGCTCGTAAACAAATAAATATATTTTAGTCAGAGAACGTCTCACCCTTTTCATTTATGTCTAATTGACACATCTACGATTTTTAGTGGTTTATATTGTTTAACCATTTCTTAAAGCTCATTCAGTTAAAAACGGGTAAAATAGGGCGAGTGTAATAGCCAACGCGGTCTGGTGGTAAGGCAAAGTGGCGGTAAATAAACAACGCAGCTGAACGATAATTCCCTTGCTCTGAATTCTTTTCATGTTTTAGAATTAATTATAGGCTAGAGAAAAGCCCGCTTAAACAATTTAGGTGGCAAGCGCGTGATGGCAAACATATATAGTCTAGTGGCCAATGCAAAATGTCTCAAGTCAACGAGTTTTTGGTCAAACCTAATTGCCCTTGTCACAAACCCCATAGGTTTTTGTCTGAGGTAAGAATTAATATAAATATACACGCTAGATTAAATCAAAGTTATTCGAAGCCATTCGCGAGCTTTTGTTCGCATTTCATCGAATAATATTTACTCATACTCTGTCGAGGAAGATCTTGAAGTTGCTTTTGAGTGTAATTACATTTATATGCACAAATTTATTCCTAAATAAATCCAATTGAGTCTTTTGCAATATCACAATAACAAAAATGGGTAAGATCACAACTTGAGCATACAGTAGGTTTCTGGTGCTACGAATTTTAAAATCCCATATTTTTGTAAGTAGAACATTTGAAAGATAAATGTGTGTTGAAATCAGCCTTCTCTTATACTCGGAGAAGACCATGTAAATTCTGATCAAACATACATTTCCAAATTTAATGACCCAGCTATATGACGTTCAATATATATCATTGAACTAAACAGATCACTATTTAAATCTAATGTCGAAGAACAATTTTATTGCTGAGGCACTACAGACACGATAAGTATTAAATAAATGGAAATGTTTTTCGCTGATTGCATAAATGACCACGCAAATTATATTTTGATATGATAAAACTTATACAGCACGTTAATAACAGCAGCCTATATATAGATGCATGTGCGCATGGCAATAGTGTCTACCCGGTCGTAATTCAACCGCAATCACTGCAACAGCAGAGCATGAGGTATATATATACAAATCGGTGATACTATATCTTGATGGTCTGATTCGAAGATACAGGGTTTTAGCACTCACGGTCTGGGGGCCGCTTCTACCCTCCCCTATATTTCGAACCAGAGGTGGTGGAGTTATGATACAGACGGTTGAGGCAGTCAACTCGATGTCGTTGTCGAAAGGCAACCGCATTTGGTGGGTTGTCAAGGCCAATTGTGCGAAGCCACCCGTGCGCGCCATCCGTGTGCAAACTTTTATTACAATACCCCGGTCCTTTTTACCATCGTTATACATTTCCAAGGCTAATCCTTCGAAGGTGGCAGAATTCCTGACACCTTTTGGAACTTTTTAATTTAAATTGATTACGCTGGCGTACAATCTCTTATGACGCTTTTCAATAGCCCTAATGTAAGTGGTAGAGCGTGATTCTTTTCAATTATTTATTTGGGGTTTTTTCGCCAAAAAAGATGGCTCCCACCGTTAAGAAAAACTATAGCATTTTGAGCACGGTTTTCTGTTCAATTTTTTTCGATGGTTTTTTAGAACTTTTATTTTCTCCATTTACCAAAAATTTTGCCAGTGCGGTTAACAAGGAAATAAAAATTTTTCTTTATCAGACTGTATGATAAAAAGAAGTAATTGTCAAATTGTGACGAATTTTTTTCTAAAAAAATTTGCAAAATAGACGAAAAGACACTTTGGAAAGGGTTATTAATTCTTACACAAGACGAAAACTATTTAATGCATGGCAAGGGCAGGAATTGATCCTACCCACTTTTGTAGGGTAATTTGTATTTGACCACTGCATTACGTTGGTTATGAGGCTTCGGCAAGTTGGTTTAAGTTGTCTATACGTTCTTCTAGCCTATGCTTAATTCTTGAAACTGACGAAATCCAGAACGATTTTTATCAAAGGTAGGTATTGCTCCCGGACTCAGTGATTGATTCTGAAGGGATACACATTGTCTTTACCACTGGACTATGTTAGTTACCACTTTCTATGTTAGTTACCACTTTGACTGGGTTAGGAATTATTATAAATATACACGCTAGATTAAATCAAAGTTATTCGAAGCCATTCGCGAGCTTTTGTTCGCATTTCATCGAATAATATTTACTCATACTCTGTCGAGGAAGATCTTGAAGTTGCTTTTGAGTGTAATTACATTTATATGCACAAATTTATTCCTAAATAAATCCAATTGAGTCTTTTGCAATATCACAATAACAAAAATGGGTAAGATCACAACTTGAGCATACAGTAGGTTTCTGGTGCTACGAATTTTAAAATCCCATATTTTTGTAAGTAGAACATTTGAAAGATAAATGTGTGTTGAAATCAGCCTTCTCTTATACTCGGAGAAGACCATGTAAATTCTGATCAAACATACATTTCCAAATTTAATGACCCAGCTATATGACGTTCAATATATATCATTGAACTAAACAGATCACTATTTAAATCTAATGTCGAAGAACAATTTTATTGCTGAGGCACTACAGACACGATAAGTATTAAATAAATGGAAATGTTTTTCGCTGATTGCATAAATGACCACGCAAATTATATTTTGATATGATAAAACTTATACAGCACGTTAATAACAGCAGCCTATATATAGATGCATGTGCGCATGGCAATAGTGTCTACCCGGTCGTAATTCAACCACAATCACTGCAACAGCAGAGCATGAGGTATATATATACAAATCGGTGATACTATATCTTGATGGTCTGATTCGAAGATACAGGGTTTTAGCACTTACGGTCTGGGGGCCGCTTCTACCCTCCCCTATATTTCGAACCAGAGGTGGTGGAGTTATGATACAGACGGTTGAGGCAGTCAATTCGATGTCGTTGTCGAAAGGCAACCGCATTTGGTGGGTTGTCAAGGCCAATTGTGCGAAGCCACCCGTGCGCGCCATCCGTGTGCAAACTTTTATTACAATACCCCGGTCCTTTTTACCATCGTTATACATTTCCAAGGCTAATCCTTCGAAGGTGGCAGAATTCCTCACACCTTTCGGAACTTTTTAATTTAAATTGATTACGCTGGCGTTCAATCTCTTATGACGCTTTTCAATAGCCCTAACGTAAGTGGTAGAGCGTAATTCTTTTCAATTATTTATTTGGGGTTTTTTCGCCAAAAAAGATGGCTCCCACCGTTAAGAAAAACTGTAGCATTTTGAGCACGGTTTTCTGTTCAATTTTTTTCGATGGAGTTTTAATTAGAACTTTTATTTTCTCCATTTACCAAAAATTTTGCCAGTGCGGTTAACAAGGAAATAAAAATTTTTCTTTATCAGACTGTATGATAAAAAGAAGTAATTGTCAAATTGTGACGAATTTTTTTCTAAAAAAATTTGCAAAATAGACGGAAAAGATACTTTGGAAAGGGTTATTAATTCTTACACAAGACGAAAACTATTTAATGCATGGCAAGGGCAGGAATTGATCCTACCCACTTTTGTCAGTAGGGTAATTTGTATTTGACCACTGCATTACATTGGTTATGTGGCTTCGGCAAGTTGGTTTAAGTTGTCTATACGTTCTTCTAGCCTATGCTTAATTCTTGAAACTGACGAAATCCAGAACGATTTTTATCAAAGGTAGGTATTGCTCCCGGACTCAGTGATTGATTCTGAAGGGATACACATTGTCTTTACCACTGGACTATGTTAGTTACCACTTTCTATGTTAGTTACCACTTTGACTGGGTTAAGAATTATTATAGATATACACGCTAGATTAAATCAAAGTTATTCGAAGCCATTCGCGAGCTTTTGTTCGCATTTCATCGAATAATATTTAATCATACTCTGTCGAGGAAGACCTTGAAGTTGCTTTTGAGTGTAATTACATTTTTAAATTATGTACAAATTTATTTCTAAATAAATCCAATTGAGTCTTTTGCAATATCACAAATAACAAAAATGGGTAAGGTCAAAACTTGAGCATATAGTAGGTTTCTGGTGCTACGAATTTTAAAAGCCTATATTTTTGTGAGTAATAAAACATTTGAAAAATAAATGTGTGTTGAAATCAGCCTTCTCTTATACTCGGAGAAGACCTTGTAAATTCTGATCTAACATACTTTTCCAAATATAATGACCTAGCTATAGGCGTCCAATATATATATCATTGAACAAAGCAGATCACTATTTAAATCTAATTTCGAAGAACAACATTATTGATGGAGCACTACAGAGACGATAAGTATTAAATAAATGGAAATGTGTTTCGCTGATTGCATAAATGACCACGCAAATTATATTTTGATGTTTATGATAAAACTTACACAGCACGTTAATAACAGCAGCCTATATATAGATGCATGTGCGCATGGCAATAGTGCCTACCTGGTCGTAATTCAACCACAATCAGTGCAACAGCAAAGCATGACGTATATAAATACAAATCGGTCGTACTATAGTAGCACCGATTTGTATTTATATACGTCATGCTTTGCTGTTGCACTAATCGTGGTTGAATTACGACCAGGTAGGCACTATTGCCATGCGTGATCATTTGCTTTTCTTCTTTTAAAATATCTGTCTGTACTTAGGGGGAACAGGCAGATCTCTGGAAACAAGAAAGGCTGAACACATCAGAAACGTTAAGGAACATAATAATGGTTCAAACATCGAAAAACGTGCAACGCGAAAATCATTGACACAGGGAATTTCCGTAGTCGCCTAACACTAGAAAGTCTAGAATCATGGCATACAGCTGCCAAACACAGCAATGCTGATAACAACTCAAAACCGCTTCCTCGACAATGTACAATCTTAATAAAGAAAACATAGTATCACCTTATCGTATTCACAGTGCACATGTATACACGTCATATCTAGCTTCATTTCACACTTTCACAGTTTACTGCAATCATTATAAATATACCCGTTGAAGGCTACAGACTGGTGGCCGAAAGCTCGTAAACAAATAAATATATTTTAGTCAGAGAACGTCTCACCCTTTTCATTTATGTCTAATTGACACATCTACGATTTTTAGTGGTTTATATTGTTTAACCATTTCTTAAAGCTCATTCAGTTAAAAACGGGTAAAATAGGGCGAGTGTAATAGCCAACGCGGTCTGGTGGTAAGGCAAAGTGGCGGTAAATAAACAACGCAGCTGAACGATAATTCCCTTGCTCTGAATTCTTTTCATGTTTTAGAATTAATTATAGGCTAGAGAAAAGCCCGCTTAAACAATTTAGGTGGCAAGCGCGTGATGGCAAACATATATAGTCTAGTGGCCAATGCAAAATGTCTCAAGTCAACGAGTTTTTGGTCAAACCTAATTGCCCTTGTCACAAACCCCATAGGTTTTTGTCTGAGGTAAGAATTAATATAAATATACACGCTAGATTAAATCAAAGTTATTCGAAGCCATTCGCGAGCTTTTGTTCGCATTTCATCGAATAATATTTACTCATACTCTGTCGAGGAAGATCTTGAAGTTGCTTTTGAGTGTAATTACATTTATATGCACAAATTTATTCCTAAATAAATCCAATTGAGTCTTTTGCAATATCACAATAACAAAAATGGGTAAGATCACAACTTGAGCATACAGTAGGTTTCTGGTGCTACGAATTTTAAAATCCCATATTTTTGTAAGTAGAACATTTGAAAGATAAATGTGTGTTGAAATCAGCCTTCTCTTATACTCGGAGAAGACCATGTAAATTCTGATCAAACATACATTTCCAAATTTAATGACCCAGCTATATGACGTTCAATATATATCATTGAACTAAACAGATCACTATTTAAATCTAATGTCGAAGAACAATTTTATTGCTGAGGCACTACAGACACGATAAGTATTAAATAAATGGAAATGTTTTTCGCTGATTGCATAAATGACCACGCAAATTATATTTTGATATGATAAAACTTATACAGCACGTTAATAACAGCAGCCTATATATAGATGCATGTGCGCATGGCAATAGTGTCTACCCGGTCGTAATTCAACCGCAATCACTGCAACAGCAGAGCATGAGGTATATATATACAAATCGGTGATACTATATCTTGATGGTCTGATTCGAAGATACAGGGTTTTAGCACTCACGGTCTGGGGGCCGCTTCTACCCTTCCCTATATTTCGAACCAGAGGTGGTGGAGTTATGATACAGACGGTTGAGGCAGTCAACTCGATGTCGTTGTCGAAAGGCAACCGCATTTGGTGGGTTGTCAAGGCCAATTGTGCGAAGCCACCCGTGCGCGCCATCCGTGTGCAAACTTTTATTACAATACCCCGGTCCTTTTTACCATCGTTATACATTTCCAAGGCTAATCCTTCGAAGGTGGCAGAATTCCTGACACCTTTTGGAACTTTTTAATTTAAATTGATTACGCTGGCGTACAATCTCTTATGACGCTTTTCAATAGCCCTAATGTAAGTGGTAGAGCGTGATTCTTTTCAATTATTTATTTGGGGTTTTTTCGCCAAAAAAGATGGCTCCCACCGTTAAGAAAAACTATAGCATTTTGAGCACGGTTTTCTGTTCAATTTTTTTCGATGGTTTTTTAGAACTTTTATTTTCTCCATTTACCAAAAATTTTGCCAGTGCGGTTAACAAGGAAATAAAAATTTTTCTTTATCAGACTGTATGATAAAAAGAAGTAATTGTCAAATTGTGACGAATTTTTTTCTAAAAAAATTTGCAAAATAGACGAAAAGACACTTTGGAAAGGATTATTAATTCTTACACAAGACGAAAACTATTTAATGCATGGCAAGGGCAGGAATTGATCCTACCCACTTTTGTAGGGTAATTTGTATTTGACCACTGCATTACGTTGGTTATGAGGCTTCGGCAAGTTGGTTTAAGTTGTCTATACGTTCTTCTAGCCTATGCTTAATTCTTGAAACTGACGAAATCCAGAACGATTTTTATCAAAGGTAGGTATTGCTCCCGGACTCAGTGATTGATTCTGAAGGGATACACATTGTCTTTACCACTGGACTATGTTAGTTACCACTTTCTATGGTAGTTACCACTTTGACTGGGTTAGGAATTATTATAAATATACACGCTAGATTAAATCAAAGTTATTCGAAGCTATTCGCGAGCTTTTGTTCGCATTTCATCGAATAATATATACTCATACTCTGTCGAGGAAGATCTTGAAGTTGCTTTGGAGTGTAATTACATTTATATGCACAAATTTATTCCTAAATAAATCCAATTGAGTCTTTTGCAATATCACAATAACAAAAATGGGTAAGATCACAACTTGAGCATACAGTAGGTTTCTGGTGCTACGAATTTTAAAATCCCATATTTTTGTTAGTAGAACATTTGAAAGATAAATGTGTGTTGAAATCAGCCTTCTCTTATACTCGGAGAAGACCATGTAAATTCTGATCAAACATACATTTCCAAATTTAATGACCCAGCTATATGACGTTCAATATATATCATTGAACTAAACAGATCACTATTTAAATCTAATGTCGAAGAACAATTTTATTGCTGAGGCACTACAGACACGATAAGTATTAAATAAATGGAAATGTTTTTCGCTGATTGCATAAATGACCACGCAAATTATATTTTGATATGATAAAACTTATACAGCACGTTAATAACAGCAGCCTATATATAGATGCATGTGCGCATGGCAATAGTGTCTACCCGGTCGTAATTCAACCACAATCACTGCAACAGCAGAGCATGAGGTATATATATACAAATCGGTGATACTATATCTTGATGGTCTGATTCGAAGATACAGGGTTTTAGCACTTACGGTCTGGGGGCCGCTTCTACCCTCCCCTATATTTCGAACCAGAGGTGGTGGAGTTATGATACAGACGGTTGAGGCAGTCAATTCGATGTCGTTGTCGAAAGGCAACTGCATTTGGTGGGTTGTCAAGGCCAATTGTGCGAAGCCACCCGTGCGCGCCATCCGTGTTCAAACTTTTATTACAATACCCCGGTCCTTTTTACCATCGTTATACATTTCCAAGGCTAATCCTTCGAAGGTGGCAGAATTCCTCACACCTTTCGGAACTTTTTAATTTAAATTGATTACGCTGGCGTTCAATCTCTTATGACGCTTTTCAATAGCCCTAACGTAAGTGGTAGAGCGTAATTCTTTTCAATTATTTATTTGGGGTTTTTTCGCCAAAAAAGATGGCTCCCACCGTTAAGAAAAACTGTAGCATTTTGAGCACGGTTTTCTGTTCAATTTTTTTCGATGGAGTTTTAATTAGAACTTTTATTTTCTCCATTTACCAAAAATTTTGCCAGTGCGGTTAACAAGGAAATAAAAATTTTTCTTTATCAGACTGTATGATAAAAAGAAGTAATTGTCAAATTGTGACGAATTTTTTTCTAAAAAAATTTGCAAAATAGACGGAAAAGATACTTTGGAAAGGGTTATTAATTCTTACACAAGACGAAAACTATTTAATGCATGGCAAGGGCAGGAATTGATCCTACCCACTTTTGTCAGTAGGGTAATTTGTATTTGACCACTGCATTACATTGGTTATGTGGCTTCGGCAAGTTGGTTTAAGTTGTCTATACGTTCTTCTAGCCTATGCTTAATTCTTGAAACTGACGAAATCCAGAACGATTTTTATCAAAGGTAGGTATTGCTCCCGGACTCAGTGATTGATTCTGAAGGGATACACATTGTCTTTACCACTGGACTATGTTAGTTACCACTTTCTATGTTAGTTACCACTTTGACTGGGTTAAGAATTATTATAGATATACACGCTAGATTAAATCAAAGTTATTCGAAGCCATTCGCGAGCTTTTGTTCGCATTTCATCGAATAATATTTAATCATACTCTGTCGAGGAAGACCTTGAAGTTGCTTTTGAGTGTAATTACATTTTTAAATTATGTACAAATTTATTTCTAAATAAATCCAATTGAGTCTTTTGCAATATCACAAATAACAAAAATGGGTAAGGTCAAAACTTGAGCATATAGTAGGTTTCTGGTGCTACGAATTTTAAAAGCCTATATTTTTGTGAGTAATAAAACATTTGAAAAATAAATGTGTGTTGAAATCAGCCTTCTCTTATACTCGGAGAAGACCTTGTAAATTCTGATCTAACATACTTTTCCAAATATAATGACCTAGCTATAGGCGTCCAATATATATATCATTGAACAAAGCAGATCACTATTTAAATCTAATTTCGAAGAACAACATTATTGATGGAGCACTACAGAGACGATAAGTATTAAATAAATGGAAATGTGTTTCGCTGATTGCATAAATGACCACGCAAATTATATTTTGATGTTTATGATAAAACTTACACAGCACGTTAATAACAGCAGCCTATATATAGATGCATGTGCGCATGGCAATAGTGCCTACCTGGTCGTAATTCAACCACAATCAGTGCAACAGCAAAGCATGACGTATATAAATACAAATCGGTCGTACTATAGTAGCACCGATTTGTATTTATATACGTCATGCTTTGCTGTTGCACTAATCGTGGTTGAATTACGACCAGGTAGGCACTATTGCCATGCGTGATCATTTGCTTTTCTTCTTTTAAAATATCTGTCTGTACTTAGGGGGAACAGGCAGATCTCTGGAAACAAGAAAGGCTGAACACATCAGAAACGTTAAGGAACATAATAATGGTTCAAACATCGAAAAACGTGCAACGCGAAAATCATTGACACAGGGAATTTCCGTAGTCGCCTAACACTAGAAAGTCTAGAATCATGGCATACAGCTGCCAAACACAGCAATGCTGATAACAACTCAAAACCGCTTCCTCGACAATGTACAATCTTAATAAAGAAAACATAGTATCACCTTATCGTATTCACAGTGCACATGTATACACGTCATATCTAGCTTCATTTCACACTTTCACAGTTTACTGCAATCATTATAAATATACCCGTTGAAGGCTACAGACTGGTGGCCGAAAGCTCGTAAACAAATAAATATATTTTAGTCAGAGAACGTCTCACCCTTTTCATTTATGTCTAATTGACACATCTACGATTTTTAGTGGTTTATATTGTTTAACCATTTCTTAAAGCTCATTCAGTTAAAAACGGGTAAAATAGGGCGAGTGTAATAGCCAACGCGGTCTGGTGGTAAGGCAAAGTGGCGGTAAATAAACAACGCAGCTGAACGATAATTCCCTTGCTCTGAATTCTTTTCATGTTTTAGAATTAATTATAGGCTAGAGAAAAGCCCGCTTAAACAATTTAGGTGGCAAGCGCGTGATGGCAAACATATATAGTCTAGTGGCCAATGCAAAATGTCTCAAGTCAACGAGTTTTTGGTCAAACCTAATTGCCCTTGTCACAAACCCCATAGGTTTTTGTCTGAGGTAAGAATTAATATAAATATACACGCTAGATTAAATCAAAGTTATTCGAAGCCATTCGCGAGCTTTTGTTCGCATTTCATCGAATAATATTTACTCATACTCTGTCGAGGAAGATCTTGAAGTTGCTTTTGAGTGTAATTACATTTATATGCACAAATTTATTCCTAAATAAATCCAATTGAGTCTTTTGCAATATCACAATAACAAAAATGGGTAAGATCACAACTTGAGCATACAGTAGGTTTCTGGTGCTACGAATTTTAAAATCCCATATTTTTGTAAGTAGAACATTTGAAAGATAAATGTGTGTTGAAATCAGCCTTCTCTTATACTCGGAGAAGACCATGTAAATTCTGATCAAACATACATTTCCAAATTTAATGACCCAGCTATATGACGTTCAATATATATCATTGAACTAAACAGATCACTATTTAAATCTAATGTCGAAGAACAATTTTATTGCTGAGGCACTACAGACACGATAAGTATTAAATAAATGGAAATGTTTTTCGCTGATTGCATAAATGACCACGCAAATTATATTTTGATATGATAAAACTTATACAGCACGTTAATAACAGCAGCCTATATATAGATGCATGTGCGCATGGCAATAGTGTCTACCCGGTCGTAATTCAACCGCAATCACTGCAACAGCAGAGCATGAGGTATATATATACAAATCGGTGATACTATATCTTGATGGTCTGATTCGAAGATACAGGGTTTTAGCACTCACGGTCTGGGGGCCGCTTCTACCCTCCCCTATATTTCGAACCAGAGGTGGTGGAGTTATGATACAGACGGTTGAGGCAGTCAACTCGATGTCGTTGTCGAAAGGCAACCGCATTTGGTGGGTTGTCAAGGCCAATTGTGCGAAGCCACCCGTGCGCGCCATCCGTGTGCAAACTTTTATTACAATACCCCGGTCCTTTTTACCATCGTTATACATTTCCAAGGCTAATCCTTCGAAGGTGGCAGAATTCCTGACACCTTTTGGAACTTTTTAATTTAAATTGATTACGCTGGCGTACAATCTCTTATGACGCTTTTCAATAGCCCTAATGTAAGTGGTAGAGCGTGATTCTTTTCAATTATTTATTTGGGGTTTTTTCGCCAAAAAAGATGGCTCCCACCGTTAAGAAAAACTATAGCATTTTGAGCACGGTTTTCTGTTCAATTTTTTTCGATGGTTTTTTAGAACTTTTATTTTCTCCATTTACCAAAAATTTTGCCAGTGCGGTTAACAAGGAAATAAAAATTTTTCTTTATCAGACTGTATGATAAAAAGAAGTAATTGTCAAATTGTGACGAATTTTTTTCTAAAAAAATTTGCAAAATAGACGAAAAGACACTTTGGAAAGGGTTATTAATTCTTACACAAGACGAAAACTATTTAATGCATGGCAAGGGCAGGAATTGATCCTACCCACTTTTGTAGGGTAATTTGTATTTGACCACTGCATTACGTTGGTTATGAGGCTTCGGCAAGTTGGTTTAAGTTGTCTATACGTTCTTCTAGCCTATGCTTAATTCTTGAAACTGACGAAATCCAGAACGATTTTTATCAAAGGTAGGTATTGCTCCCGGACTCAGTGATTGATTCTGAAGGGATACACATTGTCTTTACCACTGGACTATGTTAGTTACCACTTTCTATGTTAGTTACCACTTTGACTGGGTTAGGAATTATTATAAATATACACGCTAGATTAAATCAAAGTTATTCGAAGCCATTCGCGAGCTTTTGTTCGCATTTCATCGAATAATATTTACTCATACTCTGTCGAGGAAGATCTTGAAGTTGCTTTTGAGTGTAATTACATTTATATGCACAAATTTATTCCTAAATAAATCCAATTGAGTCTTTTGCAATATCACAATAACAAAAATGGGTAAGATCACAACTTGAGCATACAGTAGGTTTCTGGTGCTACGAATTTTAAAATCCCATATTTTTGTAAGTAGAACATTTGAAAGATAAATGTGTGTTGAAATCAGCCTTCTCTTATACTCGGAGAAGACCATGTAAATTCTGATCAAACATACATTTCCAAATTTAATGACCCAGCTATATGACGTTCAATATATATCATTGAACTAAACAGATCACTATTTAAATCTAATGTCGAAGAACAATTTTATTGCTGAGGCACTACAGACACGATAAGTATTAAATAAATGGAAATGTTTTTCGCTGATTGCATAAATGACCACGCAAATTATATTTTGATATGATAAAACTTATACAGCACGTTAATAACAGCAGCCTATATATAGATGCATGTGCGCATGGCAATAGTGTCTACCCGGTCGTAATTCAACCGCAATCACTGCAACAGCAGAGCATGAGGTATATATATACAAATCGGTGATACTATATCTTGATGGTCTGATTCGAAGATACAGGGTTTTAGCACTCACGGTCTGGGGGCCGCTTCTACCCTCCCCTATATTTCGAACCAGAGGTGGTGGAGTTATGATACAGACGGTTGAGGCAGTCAACTCGATGCACTGTAAATTTAAAAGGGCTGAAACGACCCCAAAATTGGGGCCAAAACGTTGACCGCAAAATAGGTCTTTTTTTGGGGTCAAAACAGCACCTATGAGGCGGTGGCCCCTGAGGGGCGATTCGGCTCTTCTAGTATAGAGCCGTTTTAACTCTGGTGAAGGGCCAAAACAGAAAACGACACTGCCGTTTTGGTCTTTAGGTGGGGCTGTTTTGGAAAATATCTGGGCTATTTTAGAAAAGAAAAAAGTCAAATTGGCTCTCATTCAGAGGCATATCAGCCCCAAAAAGTACTGATATTGGGAGCCATTTCAGCTCCTGAGATAGAGGACCATTTTAGCTCTTCTGTGGCGACGTTTTGACAATGATAGGGCTGAATTTAAAAAGTCGATTCCGCCCCTAAAAGTACTGTTGTAAGGGCCGTTTCGGCTCCTAAAATAAAGGGCCATTTTAGCTCCACTATAGAGACGTTTTGAAATTAATAGGGCTGAATTTAAAGCGTCGATTCTGCCCCTAAAAGTACTGTTGTCACAGACGTTTTGGCTCCTAAAATGGAGGGCTATTTTGGCTCCACTATAGCGACGTTATGAAATTAATAGGGCTGAATTTAAAGAGTCGATTTTGCCCCTAAAAGTATTGTTGTTATAGCCGTTTCGGCTCATGATAATGAGGGCCGTTTTAGCTCCACTTTAGCGACACTTTGAAATATGTGGGGTAGCGATTAGAAAGAGTCGATTCTACGCCGCTTTAGATGTCATGGGGCTAAAAAGTCTGCTTTCTTAAACAGCTAAGGTGTCGAACGTTTGGCTGTATCAATCGAAAACTAAATAGTAGATTGCAATATGCTAGCGCTGTTTCTACAATATAACAGTAATATGATAAAATCTAGACCATTTAATTAAGAATGATCATACGAACACAGTTAAAATATTCTTTTTAAGATATATATTAAAAGCAGACAAAATGTCAATTGCAAAATGTTCTGATTGAGTTATACTGTATTATTTATAATAAAGTACAAAGCATGGTTAAGTGTGCTAATAACTTGCCTCTAAATTTACATTGAGATCAACAATATAAGGTTTTTTCGTGGATGCAACAACAAAACGTTGGACAACATTTCGTTGCACATAGCACAGACAACTGAATTTAAGAAAAAAAGTACATCATATAGAATCATGTACATGACCATACTGTTTCTGTGATACTCTACAAAATACAGGTATTCAAACTTGCCAGCAAGACAATGGGAGCATCAACACGCACTGCATTACTGGTGATGGTACGAAATGGTTGTCCTGCAATACATGGCTGTGAATATACATTCCAATATGCCAACATACTGCCATAAATAATTATACAGGATGAGGCTGCGCCAGAAACTCGTCAAGATTTTCAGACTCCTAAAGATGTTAATATTAAATGTTGTTAACATACAGTATTAACACAGTCACAGTGGATGGCATAGCCATAGGGATTACATGTATTACAGGAAGTATCGTACGTATTATGCAATAAGAAAAAATCTGTGAGGTATAGGGGTTTGTGATTATTACCTACACAGGAATTGCATCACATTGATGCTTAACTGCCCAACAAAGAAAATAGAACTTGAGCCCAACACCCTGCCAGAACACAGCAAACTTTCCTACAAGTGAAAGGGGTGAATTTTACCTTGAAGATTTAATATATGTTTGTTTTGTGTAATGAACTATGCTTAGCAAAAGTTAAATTTGTTTAGACGTAAAAGTTTAGATCAGACATTATTGTACATACCATCTGTTATACTGCATACCATATAGGGCAGTTTAATATGTTTTGTCCAGGTTGGGATTTGAGCTAAAATTTTGAAAAGGAAAAGAACAACTAAAATACCCACAAATACCAGCTACATGACTCCATAGTTTAAACTCTTCAACATCCATGACACAATTGAATTATACTTATAGATATTCCTTTTTAGGATGTGCAGTTTATTTGTGCAATCAGTTAAGTATTGGTATCATACAAGTTGAAAATATAGAAATAGACAATTCTGTATGCACATGCACCTCACATGTTTTTGTGAAAACCTATAGTAATTACTACAGTTTTAAGTTTCTCCTGAGGCTTTTCTGCATGTGGTGGGCTTTAGGGATACCATTATCTTACAACAAAGACCTTCAAACAGCTTATTGCCTATGTATTTTACAATACTGTATATACTTATACAATGTATGGAGAACCCATTAAGGGCCACAGTTTTGTCATTGTTATGCTGTTTCTTACCATCATTAAGATTCATTCAAAGTTGATTCATACAATATACTGCATGTATTCTATATTATTTGTATAAATGCTTCTTAAATAAGTGGTCAGAATAAATCAAGTCATATATAAAATAGACAATTTCTTAATGATCCCAGCTCTAGCTGCAAATTTGGAAATCTGGCAAAGAAATATGTAAAGCTATATATAGATCTGTAGCAGAAGATGGAGGATAGGGTGGTTGTTCATGAATTTCTCTCATCTCACTTAAGTTGGTACTTTTTTTCAATCATGCATGTTGTGTGCTGCATGTATGGAAAGCATCATGCATGTTATGTTGTGCTCCATGTAAGGAAGAATATCAAGAATCTGATTTCTAATCTGTACAGTTCTGTTCCTACACAAAATCTTCGCACCTGCACATCGTGTTTAGGACTGTGTTCCAAAACATGAAATTGTTCTGCCCAACAGCCCTGCAAGTTCCCAAAGACTTGTGTAGCCCATGTATATCATAGTACAGACCATAGAAATACAAATTCAAAATATATTTCCATAACAAATATACACGTTCAAGCAATTGTAATACTTTAAGATTATAATGCATGTAATGTAGTTTTATAATACAAACTATCATGTGATTTTACTGATTTACATGTCTTAAAAATACAGTATAAATACAGCATTCTGAAATGTGGAACACTGCCATACCAATATATGAAGTATAAAAATGAGCAAACTAAATGAAGGTCATTGAAGCGAGTGATTTGAAGCTATGCCACAGAGCGTGCTTTGTATTATTAATATATGTTTAACAAATAAGCATCTGGGAATCCAATACAGTTGGCTTGTCGCGCCAAATGCAAATTTTAAATCGGCGCATTGTTGGCTTAATCTCAATATTAAAATCTAATTTCAAGTCCGAGTCACTATGTAAGACCTTGTATACAAATAATGTAATAACATCATCGTTTACTTCAAATATTGTCGCGCCAAATTCAAATTTTATCCTGGCATTCTCAAAATATTCATGAACGTAGGATGAGAAATATTTCATTTTAAATTGGCCTTATCTATACATAAAACATAAGTATATTCTCACCTTAGTGTTACGCATCCATCTCCGATGTGATCCTCTTGAAAATTACTCTTTAGCTTGGTTAAAAAGGATTTTGTTTGACGTAAACGATTCAAAATATGAATTTGAAAAATATGGCCGCGAGAAATGCCGAGGTGTGGTGACACTATCCCGAGAAGCTTTGCGCGTTGCAATACAGTAATTGGACACCGGCCAGTCGATTAGCACACGCGTCTCGCAATGTGACAATATAATTATTACAAATTTCAGCCTATATTTTGGATGTTGTGTGTGTTTAAATCTCATAGAACGTATCGGACCTTCTATAAATGCGCATTACATGTCAATGCTATATCACGCGATGTCAGTATCGCGCTTTGCGTCAAAATATCTGTTAATTAATAAACGTTTAATATACATGTTTATGTTTATAAGTCGATTTATTATATAAAGTATTAGGTCACTAAGTTCACGCTCGATTTAACACGGAGATCGAGTCGATCAATTTGCAAACGAATGCTAGGATGACAATTTATAGGGCTAATACACTTAAAAGATACGCTGAGGGTCGGTTATATTCGCTTTAATCTGAGGGCTATTTTGCTCTATAGGGCCGATTTAAAATCCGATGGGCTGTATTGGAAAATGACAGCGTCATTATGGCAAGTGGCACGTCGAATCACTCGAATGGGCCAAAATGACAATTATATAGGGCTGATACGTACACCATCAGGGTGGTTTTAAAGGAGCTGAAATAGGTCTAGCTCTAAGGGCTATTTCGCTCCATGGGGCCGATTTAAAATGCGAGGGCCTAAATTGGAAAATGACAGTGTCGTTATGGCAAGTGGCACGTCGA
This sequence comes from Muricea muricata, assembly GCA_963855995.1. Lineage (NCBI taxonomy): Eukaryota > Metazoa > Cnidaria > Anthozoa > Malacalcyonacea > Plexauridae > Muricea > Muricea muricata. The sequence continues at coordinate 55,641,314 of OY979718.1, read as the reverse complement.
ATCACTCGAATGGGCCAAAATGACAATTATATAGGGCTGATACGTACACCATCAGGGTCGTTTTAAAGGAGCCGAAATAGGTCTAGGTCTGAGGGCTATTTCGCTCCATGCGGCCGATTTAAAATGCGAGGGGCTAAATTGGAAAATGGCAGTGTCGTTATGGCAAGTGGCACGTCGAATCACTCGAATGGGCCAAAATGACAATTATATAGGGCTGATACGTACACCATCCGGGTCGTTTTAAAGGAGCCGAAATAGGTCTAGGTCTGAGGGCTATTTCGCTCCATGGGGCCGATTTAAAATGCGAGGGGCTAAATTGGAAAATGACAGAGTCGTCATGGCAAGTGGCAGGGCCAAATTGGCTAATCTGTAGAGCTAAATGGGCTTGTGGATGTCGTTTCAGACTTTGAAAGCCAGAACGGCTTTTGGGTAAGGCCAAAACAGCTTTAGCCCTCAGGGAGCCAAAACGAAATTTGGGGTCGTTTCAGCTCTATTAAATTTACAGTGTGTCGTTGTCGAAAGGCAACCGCATTTGGTGGGTTGTCAAGGCCAATTGTGCGAAGCCACCCGTGCGCGCCATCCGTGTGCAAACTTTTATTACAATACCCCGGTCCTTTTTATCATCGTTATACATTTCCAAGGCTAATCCTTCGAAGGTGGCAGAATTCCTGACACCTTTTGGAACTTTTTAATTTAAATTGATTACGCTGGCGTACAATCTCTTATGACGCTTTTCAATAGCCCTAATGTAAGTGGTAGAGCGTGATTCTTTTCAATTATTTATTTGGGGTTTTTTCGCCAAAAAAGATGGCTCCCACCGTTAAGAAAAACTATAGCATTTTGAGCACGGTTTTCTGTTCAATTTTTTTCGATGGTTTTTTAGAACTTTTATTTTCTCCATTTACCAAAAATTTTGCCAGTGCGGTTAACAAGGAAATAAAAATTTTTCTTTATCAGACTGTATGATAAAAAGAAGTAATTGTCAAATTGTGACGAATTTTTTTCTAAAAAAATTTGCAAAATAGACGAAAAGACACTTTGGAAAGGGTTATTAATTCTTACACAAGACGAAAACTATTTAATGCATGGCAAGGGCAGGAATTGATCCTACCCACTTTTGTAGGGTAATTTGTATTTGACCACTGCATTACGTTGGTTATGAGGCTTCGGCAAGTTGGTTTAAGTTGTCTATACGTTCTTCTAGCCTATGCTTAATTCTTGAAACTGACGAAATCCAGAACGATTTTTATCAAAGGTAGGTATTGCTCCCGGACTCAGTGATTGATTCTGAAGGGATACACATTGTCTTTACCACTGGACTATGTTAGTTACCACTTTCTATGTTAGTTACCACTTTGACTGGGTTAGGAATTATTATAAATATACACGCTAGATTAAATCAAAGTTATTCGAAGCCATTCGCGAGCTTTTGTTCGCATTTCATCGAATAATATTTACTCATACTCTGTCGAGGAAGATCTTGAAGTTGCTTTTGAGTGTAATTACATTTATATGCACAAATTTATTCCTAAATAAATCCAATTGAGTCTTTTGCAATATCACAATAACAAAAATGGGTAAGATCACAACTTGAGCATACAGTAGGTTTCTGGTGCTACGAATTTTAAAATCCCATATTTTTGTAAGTAGAACATTTGAAAGATAAATGTGTGTTGAAATCAGCCTTCTCTTATACTCGGAGAAGACCATGTAAATTCTGATCAAACATACATTTCCAAATTTAATGACCCAGCTATATGACGTTCAATATATATCATTGAACTAAACAGATCACTATTTAAATCTAATGTCGAAGAACAATTTTATTGCTGAGGCACTACAGACACGATAAGTATTAAATAAATGGAAATGTTTTTCGCTGATTGCATAAATGACCACGCAAATTATATTTTGATATGATAAAACTTATACAGCACGTTAATAACAGCAGCCTATATATAGATGCATGTGCGCATGGCAATAGTGTCTACCCGGTCGTAATTCAACCACAATCACTGCAACAGCAGAGCATGAGGTATATATATACAAATCGGTGATACTATATCTTGATGGTCTGATTCGAAGATACAGGGTTTTAGCACTTACGGTCTGGGGGCCGCTTCTACCCTCCCCTATATTTCGAACCAGAGGTGGTGGAGTTATGATACAGACGGTTGAGGCAGTCAATTCGATGTCGTTGTCGAAAGGCAACCGCATTTGGTGGGTTGTCAAGGCCAATTGTGCGAAGCCACCCGTGCGCGCCATCCGTGTGCAAACTTTTATTACAATACCCCGGTCCTTTTTACCATCGTTATACATTTCCAAGGCTAATCCTTCGAAGGTGGCAGAATTCCTGACACCTTTTGGAACTTTTTAATTTAAATTGATTACGCTGGCGTACAATCTCTTATGACGCTTTTCAATAGCCCTAATGTAAGTGGTAGAGCGTGATTCTTTTCAATTATTTATTTGGGGTTTTTTCGCCAAAAAAGATGGCTCCCACCGTTAAGAAAAACTATAGCATTTTGAGCACGGTTTTCTGTTCAATTTTTTTCGATGGTTTTTTAGAACTTTTATTTTCTCCATTTACCAAAAATTTTGCCAGTGCGGTTAACAAGGAAATAAAAATTTTTCTTTATCAGACTGTATGATAAAAAGAAGTAATTGTCAAATTGTGACGAATTTTTTTCTAAAAAAATTTGCAAAATAGACGAAAAGACACTTTGGAAAGGATTATTAATTCTTACACAAGACGAAAACTATTTAATGCATGGCAAGGGCAGGAATTGATCCTACCCACTTTTGTAGGGTAATTTGTATTTGACCACTGCATTACGTTGGTTATGAGGCTTCGGCAAGTTGGTTTAAGTTGTCTATACGTTCTTCTAGCCTATGCTTAATTCTTGAAACTGACGAAATCCAGAACGATTTTTATCAAAGGTAGGTATTGCTCCCGGACTCAGTGATTGATTCTGAAGGGATACACATTGTCTTTACCACTGGACTATGTTAGTTACCACTTTCTATGTTAGTTACCACTTTGACTGGGTTAGGAATTATTATAAATATACACGCTAGATTAAATCAAAGTTATTCGAAGCCATTCGCGAGCTTTTGTTCGCATTTCATCGAATAATATTTACTCATACTCTGTCGAGGAAGATCTTGAAGTTGCTTTGGAGTGTAATTACATTTATATGCACAAATTTATTCCTAAATAAATCCAATTGAGTCTTTTGCAATATCACAATAACAAAAATGGGTAAGATCACAACTTGAGCATACAGTAGGTTTCTGGTGCTACGAATTTTAAAATCCCATATTTTTGTTAGTAGAACATTTGAAAGATAAATGTGTGTTGAAATCAGCCTTCTCTTATACTCGGAGAAGACCATGTAAATTCTGATCAAACATACATTTCCAAATTTAATGACCCAGCTATATGACGTTCAATATATATCATTGAACTAAACAGATCACTATTTAAATCTAATGTCGAAGAACAATTTTATTGCTGAGGCACTACAGACACGATAAGTATTAAATAAATGGAAATGTTTTTCGCTGATTGCATAAATGACCACGCAAATTATATTTTGATATGATAAAACTTATACAGCACGTTAATAACAGCAGCCTATATATAGATGCATGTGCGCATGGCAATAGTGTCTACCCGGTCGTAATTCAACCACAATCACTGCAACAGCAGAGCATGAGGTATATATATACAAATCGGTGATACTATATCTTGATGGTCTGATTCGAAGATACAGGGTTTTAGCACTTACGGTCTGGGGGCCGCTTCTACCCTCCCCTATATTTCGAACCAGAGGTGGTGGAGTTATGATACAGACGGTTGAGGCAGTCAATTCGATGTCGTTGTCGAAAGGCAACCGCATTTGGTGGGTTGTCAAGGCCAATTGTGCGAAGCCACCCGTGCGCGCCATCCGTGTGCAAACTTTTATTACAATACCCCGGTCCTTTTTACCATCGTTATACATTTCCAAGGCTAATCCTTCGAAGGTGGCAGAATTCCTCACACCTTTCGGAACTTTTTAATTTAAATTGATTACGCTGGCGTACAATCTCTTATGACGCTTTTCAATAGCCCTAACGTAAGTGGTAGAGCGTAATTCTTTTCAATTATTTATTTGGGGTTTTTTCGCCAAAAAAGATGGCTCCCACCGTTAAGAAAAACTGTAGCATTTTGAGCACGGTTTTCTGTTCAATTTTTTTCGATGGAGTTTTAATTAGAACTTTTATTTTCTCCATTTACCAAAAATTTTGCCAGTGCGGTTAACAAGGAAATAAAAATTTTTCTTTATCAGACTGTATGATAAAAAGAAGTAATTGTCAAATTGTGACGAATTTTTTTCTAAAAAAATTTGCAAAATAGACGGAAAAGATACTTTGGAAAGGGTTATTAATTCTTACACAAGACGAAAACTATTTAATGCATGGCAAGGGCAGGAATTGATCCTACCCACTTTTGTCAGTAGGGTAATTTGTATTTGACCACTGCATTACATTGGTTATGTGGCTTCGGCAAGTTGGTTTAAGTTGTCTATACGTTCTTCTAGCCTATGCTTAATTCTTGAAACTGACGAAATCCAGAACGATTTTTATCAAAGGTAGGTATTGCTCCCGGACTCAGTGATTGATTCTGAAGGGATACACATTGTCTTTACCACTGGACTATGTTAGTTACCACTTTCTATGTTAGTTACCACTTTGACTGGGTTAAGAATTATTATAGATATACACGCTAGATTAAATCAAAGTTATTCGAAGCCATTCGCGAGCTTTTGTTCGCATTTCATCGAATAATATTTAATCATACTCTGTCGAGGAAGACCTTGAAGTTGCTTTTGAGTGTAATTACATTTTTAAATTATGTACAAATTTATTTCTAAATAAATCCAATTGAGTCTTTTGCAATATCACAAATAACAAAAATGGGTAAGGTCAAAACTTGAGCATATAGTAGGTTTCTGGTGCTACGAATTTTAAAAGCCTATATTTTTGTGAGTAATAAAACATTTGAAAAATAAATGTGTGTTGAAATCAGCCTTCTCTTATACTCGGAGAAGACCTTGTAAATTCTGATCTAACATACTTTTCCAAATATAATGACCTAGCTATAGGCGTCCAATATATATATCATTGAACAAAGCAGATCACTATTTAAATCTAATTTCGAAGAACAACATTATTGATGGAGCACTACAGAGACGATAAGTATTAAATAAATGGAAATGTGTTTCGCTGATTGCATAAATGACCACGCAAATTATATTTTGATGTTTATGATAAAACTTACACAGCACGTTAATAACAGCAGCCTATATATAGATGCATGTGCGCATGGCAATAGTGCCTACCTGGTCGTAATTCAACCACAATCAGTGCAACAGCAAAGCATGACGTATATAAATACAAATCGGTCGTACTATAGTAGCACCGATTTGTATTTATATACGTCATGCTTTGCTGTTGCACTAATCGTGGTTGAATTACGACCAGGTAGGCACTATTGCCATGCGTGATCATTTGCTTTTCTTCTTTTAAAATATCTGTCTGTACTTAGGGGGAACAGGCAGATCTCTGGAAACAAGAAAGGCTGAACACATCAGAAACGTTAAGGAACATAATAATGGTTCAAACATCGAAAAACGTGCAACGCGAAAATCATTGACACAGGGAATTTCCGTAGTCGCCTAACACTAGAAAGTCTAGAATCATGGCATACAGCTGCCAAACACAGCAATGCTGATAACAACTCAAAACCGCTTCCTCGACAATGTACAATCTTAATAAAGAAAACATAGTATCACCTTATCGTATTCACAGTGCACATGTATACACGTCATATCTAGCTTCATTTCACACTTTCACAGTTTACTGCAATCATTATAAATATACCCGTTGAAGGCTACAGACTGGTGGCCGAAAGCTCGTAAACAAATAAATATATTTTAGTCAGAGAACGTCTCACCCTTTTCATTTATGTCTAATTGACACATCTACGATTTTTAGTGGTTTATATTGTTTAACCATTTCTTAAAGCTCATTCAGTTAAAAACGGGTAAAATAGGGCGAGTGTAATAGCCAACGCGGTCTGGTGGTAAGGCAAAGTGGCGGTAAATAAACAACGCAGCTGAACGATAATTCCCTTGCTCTGAATTCTTTTCATGTTTTAGAATTAATTATAGGCTAGAGAAAAGCCCGCTTAAACAATTTAGGTGGCAAGCGCGTGATGGCAAACATATATAGTCTAGTGGCCAATGCAAAATGTCTCAAGTCAACGAGTTTTTGGTCAAACCTAATTGCCCTTGTCACAAACCCCATAGGTTTTTGTCTGAGGTAAGAATTAATATAAATATACACGCTAGATTAAATCAAAGTTATTCGAAGCCATTCGCGAGCTTTTGTTCGCATTTCATCGAATAATATTTACTCATACTCTGTCGAGGAAGATCTTGAAGTTGCTTTTGAGTGTAATTACATTTATATGCACAAATTTATTCCTAAATAAATCCAATTGAGTCTTTTGCAATATCACAATAACAAAAATGGGTAAGATCACAACTTGAGCATACAGTAGGTTTCTGGTGCTACGAATTTTAAAATCCCATATTTTTGTAAGTAGAACATTTGAAAGATAAATGTGTGTTGAAATCAGCCTTCTCTTATACTCGGAGAAGACCATGTAAATTCTGATCAAACATACATTTCCAAATTTAATGACCCAGCTATATGACGTTCAATATATATCATTGAACTAAACAGATCACTATTTAAATCTAATGTCGAAGAACAATTTTATTGCTGAGGCACTACAGACACGATAAGTATTAAATAAATGGAAATGTTTTTCGCTGATTGCATAAATGACCACGCAAATTATATTTTGATATGATAAAACTTATACAGCACGTTAATAACAGCAGCCTATATATAGATGCATGTGCGCATGGCAATAGTGTCTACCCGGTCGTAATTCAACCGCAATCACTGCAACAGCAGAGCATGAGGTATATATATACAAATCGGTGATACTATATCTTGATGGTCTGATTCGAAGATACAGGGTTTTAGCACTCACGGTCTGGGGGCCGCTTCTACCCTTCCCTATATTTCGAACCAGAGGTGGTGGAGTTATGATACAGACGGTTGAGGCAGTCAACTCGATGTCGTTGTCGAAAGGCAACCGCATTTGGTGGGTTGTCAAGGCCAATTGTGCGAAGCCACCCGTGCGCGCCATCCGTGTGCAAACTTTTATTACAATACCCCGGTCCTTTTTACCATCGTTATACATTTCCAAGGCTAATCCTTCGAAGGTGGCAGAATTCCTGACACCTTTTGGAACTTTTTAATTTAAATTGATTACGCTGGCGTACAATCTCTTATGACGCTTTTCAATAGCCCTAATGTAAGTGGTAGAGCGTGATTCTTTTCAATTATTTATTTGGGGTTTTTTCGCCAAAAAAGATGGCTCCCACCGTTAAGAAAAACTATAGCATTTTGAGCACGGTTTTCTGTTCAATTTTTTTCGATGGTTTTTTAGAACTTTTATTTTCTCCATTTACCAAAAATTTTGCCAGTGCGGTTAACAAGGAAATAAAAATTTTTCTTTATCAGACTGTATGATAAAAAGAAGTAATTGTCAAATTGTGACGAATTTTTTTCTAAAAAAATTTGCAAAATAGACGAAAAGACACTTTGGAAAGGATTATTAATTCTTACACAAGACGAAAACTATTTAATGCATGGCAAGGGCAGGAATTGATCCTACCCACTTTTGTAGGGTAATTTGTATTTGACCACTGCATTACGTTGGTTATGAGGCTTCGGCAAGTTGGTTTAAGTTGTCTATACGTTCTTCTAGCCTATGCTTAATTCTTGAAACTGACGAAATCCAGAACGATTTTTATCAAAGGTAGGTATTGCTCCCGGACTCAGTGATTGATTCTGAAGGGATACACATTGTCTTTACCACTGGACTATGTTAGTTACCACTTTCTATGTTAGTTACCACTTTGACTGGGTTAGGAATTATTATAAATATACACGCTAGATTAAATCAAAGTTATTCGAAGCTATTCGCGAGCTTTTGTTCGCATTTCATCGAATAATATTTACTCATACTCTGTCGAGGAAGATCTTGAAGTTGCTTTGGAGTGTAATTACATTTATATGCACAAATTTATTCCTAAATAAATCCAATTGAGTCTTTTGCAATATCACAATAACAAAAATGGGTAAGATCACAACTTGAGCATACAGTAGGTTTCTGGTGCTACGAATTTTAAAATCCCATATTTTTGTTAGTAGAACATTTGAAAGATAAATGTGTGTTGAAATCAGCCTTCTCTTATACTCGGAGAAGACCATGTAAATTCTGATCAAACATACATTTCCAAATTTAATGACCCAGCTATATGACGTTCAATATATATCATTGAACTAAACAGATCACTATTTAAATCTAATGTCGAAGAACAATTTTATTGCTGAGGCACTACAGACACGATAAGTATTAAATAAATGGAAATGTTTTTCGCTGATTGCATAAATGACCACGCAAATTATATTTTGATATGATAAAACTTATACAGCACGTTAATAACAGCAGCCTATATATAGATGCATGTGCGCATGGCAATAGTGTCTACCCGGTCGTAATTCAACCACAATCACTGCAACAGCAGAGCATGAGGTATATATATACAAATCGGTGATACTATATCTTGATGGTCTGATTCGAAGATACAGGGTTTTAGCACTTACGGTCTGGGGGCCGCTTCTACCCTCCCCTATATTTCGAACCAGAGGTGGTGGAGTTATGATACAGACGGTTGAGGCAGTCAATTCGATGTCGTTGTCGAAAGGCAACCGCATTTGGTGGGTTGTCAAGGCCAATTGTGCGAAGCCACCCGTGCGCGCCATCCGTGTGCAAACTTTTATTACAATACCCCGGTCCTTTTTACCATCGTTATACATTTCCAAGGCTAATCCTTCGAAGGTGGCAGAATTCCTCACACCTTTCGGAACTTTTTAATTTAAATTGATTACGCTGGCGTACAATCTCTTATGACGCTTTTCAATAGCCCTAACGTAAGTGGTAGAGCGTAATTCTTTTCAATTATTTATTTGGGGTTTTTTCGCCAAAAAAGATGGCTCCCACCGTTAAGAAAAACTGTAGCATTTTGAGCACGGTTTTCTGTTCAATTTTTTTCGATGGAGTTTTAATTAGAACTTTTATTTTCTCCATTTACCAAAAATTTTGCCAGTGCGGTTAACAAGGAAATAAAAATTTTTCTTTATCAGACTGTATGATAAAAAGAAGTAATTGTCAAATTGTGACGAATTTTTTTCTAAAAAAATTTGCAAAATAGACGGAAAAGATACTTTGGAAAGGGTTATTAATTCTTACACAAGACGAAAACTATTTAATGCATGGCAAGGGCAGGAATTGATCCTACCCACTTTTGTCAGTAGGGTAATTTGTATTTGACCACTGCATTACATTGGTTATGTGGCTTCGGCAAGTTGGTTTAAGTTGTCTATACGTTCTTCTAGCCTATGCTTAATTCTTGAAACTGACGAAATCCAGAACGATTTTTATCAAAGGTAGGTATTGCTCCCGGACTCAGTGATTGATTCTGAAGGGATACACATTGTCTTTACCACTGGACTATGTTAGTTACCACTTTCTATGTTAGTTACCACTTTGACTGGGTTAAGAATTATTATAGATATACACGCTAGATTAAATCAAAGTTATTCGAAGCCATTCGCGAGCTTTTGTTCGCGTTTCATCGAATAATATTTAATCATACTCTGTCGAGGAAGACCTTGAAGTTGCTTTTGAGTGTAATTACATTTTTAAATTATGTACAAATTTATTTCTAAATAAATCCAATTGAGTCTTTTGCAATATCACAAATAACAAAAATGGGTAAGGTCAAAACTTGAGCATATAGTAGGTTTCTGGTGCTACGAATTTTAAAAGCCTATATTTTTGTGAGTAATAAAACATTTGAAAAATAAATGTGTGTTGAAATCAGCCTTCTCTTATACTCGGAGAAGACCTTGTAAATTCTGATCTAACATACTTTTCCAAATATAATGACCTAGCTATAGGCGTCCAATATATATATCATTGAACAAAGCAGATCACTATTTAAATCTAATTTCGAAGAACAACATTATTGATGGAGCACTACAGAGACGATAAGTATTAAATAAATGGAAATGTGTTTCGCTGATTGCATAAATGACCACGCAAATTATATTTTGATGTTTATGATAAAACTTACACAGCACGTTAATAACAGCAGCCTATATATAGATGCATGTGCGCATGGCAATAGTGCCTACCTGGTCGTAATTCAACCACAATCAGTGCAACAGCAAAGCATGACGTATATAAATACAAATCGGTCGTACTATAGTAGCACCGATTTGTATTTATATACGTCATGCTTTGCTGTTGCACTAATCGTGGTTGAATTACGACCAGGTAGGCACTATTGCCATGCGTGATCATTTGCTTTTCTTCTTTTAAAATATCTGTCTGTACTTAGGGGGAACAGGCAGATCTCTGGAAACAAGAAAGGCTGAACACATCAGAAACGTTAAGGAACATAATAATGGTTCAAACATCGAAAAACGTGCAACGCGAAAATCATTGACACAGGGAATTTCCGTAGTCGCCTAACACTAGAAAGTCTAGAATCATGGCATACAGCTGCCAAACACAGCAATGCTGATAACAACTCAAAACCGCTTCCTCGACAATGTACAATCTTAATAAAGAAAACATAGTATCACCTTATCGTATTCACAGTGCACATGTATACACGTCATATCTAGCTTCATTTCACACTTTCACAGTTTACTGCAATCATTATAAATATACCCGTTGAAGGCTACAGACTGGTGGCCGAAAGCTCGTAAACAAATAAATATATTTTAGTCAGAGAACGTCTCACCCTTTTCATTTATGTCTAATTGACACATCTACGATTTTTAGTGGTTTATATTGTTTAACCATTTCTTAAAGCTCATTCAGTTAAAAACGGGTAAAATAGGGCGAGTGTAATAGCCAACGCGGTCTGGTGGTAAGGCAAAGTGGCGGTAAATAAACAACGCAGCTGAACGATAATTCCCTTGCTCTGAATTCTTTTCATGTTTTAGAATTAATTATAGGCTAGAGAAAAGCCCGCTTAAACAATTTAGGTGGCAAGCGCGTGATGGCAAACATATATAGTCTAGTGGCCAATGCAAAATGTCTCAAGTCAACGAGTTTTTGGTCAAACCTAATTGCCCTTGTCACAAACCCCATAGGTTTTTGTCTGAGGTAAGAATTAATATAAATATACACGCTAGATTAAATCAAAGTTATTCGAAGCCATTCGCGAGCTTTTGTTCGCATTTCATCGAATAATATTTACTCATACTCTGTCGAGGAAGATCTTGAAGTTGCTTTTGAGTGTAATTACATTTATATGCACAAATTTATTCCTAAATAAATCCAATTGAGTCTTTTGCAATATCACAATAACAAAAATGGGTAAGATCACAACTTGAGCATACAGTAGGTTTCTGGTGCTACGAATTTTAAAATCCCATATTTTTGTAAGTAGAACATTTGAAAGATAAATGTGTGTTGAAATCAGCCTTCTCTTATACTCGGAGAAGACCATGTAAATTCTGATCAAACATACATTTCCAAATTTAATGACCCAGCTATATGACGTTCAATATATATCATTGAACTAAACAGATCACTATTTAAATCTAATGTCGAAGAACAATTTTATTGCTGAGGCACTACAGACACGATAAGTATTAAATAAATGGAAATGTTTTTCGCTGATTGCATAAATGACCACGCAAATTATATTTTGATATGATAAAACTTATACAGCACGTTAATAACAGCAGCCTATATATAGATGCATGTGCGCATGGCAATAGTGTCTACCCGGTCGTAATTCAACCGCAATCACTGCAACAGCAGAGCATGAGGTATATATATACAAATCGGTGATACTATATCTTGATGGTCTGATTCGAAGATACAGGGTTTTAGCACTCACGGTCTGGGGGCCGCTTCTACCCTCCCCTATATTTCGAACCAGAGGTGGTGGAGTTATGATACAGACGGTTGAGGCAGTCAATTCGATGTCGTTGTCGAAAGGCAACCGCATTTGGTGGGTTGTCAAGGCCAATTGTGCGAAGCCACCCGTGCGCGCCATCCGTGTGCAAACTTTTATTACAATACCCCGGTCCTTTTTACCATCGTCATACATTTCCAAATCTAATCCTTCGAAGGTGGCAGAATTCCTGACACCTTTTGGAACTTTTTAATTTAAATTGATTACGCTGGCGTACAATCTCTTATGACGCTTTTCAATAGCCCTAATGTAAGTGGTAGAGCGTGATTCTTTTCAATTATTTATTTGGGGTTTTTTCGCCAAAAAAGATGGCTCCCACCGTTAAGAAAAACTATAGCATTTTGAGCACGGTTTTCTGTTCAATTTTTTTCGATGGTTTTTTAGAACTTTTATTTTCTCCATTTACCAAAAATTTTGCCAGTGCGGTTAACAAGGAAATAAAAATTTTTCTTTATCAGACTGTATGATAAAAAGAAGTAATTGTCAAATTGTGACGAATTTTTTTCTAAAAAAATTTGCAAAATAGACGAAAAGACACTTTGGAAAGGGTTATTAATTCTTACACAAGACGAAAACTATTTAATGCATGGCAAGGGCAGGAATTGATCCTACCCACTTTTGTAGGGTAATTTGTATTTGACCACTGCATTACGTTGGTTATGAGGCTTCGGCAAGTTGGTTTAAGTTGTCTATACGTTCTTCTAGCCTATGCTTAATTCTTGAAACTGACGAAATCCAGAACGATTTTTATCAAAGGTAGGTATTGCTCCCGGACTCAGTGATTGATTCTGAAGGGATACACATTGTCTTTACCACTAGACTATGTTAGTTACCACTTTCTATGTTAGTTACCACTTTGACTGGGTTAGGAATTATTATAAATATACACGCTAGATTAAATCAAAGTTATTCGAAGCCATTCGCGAGCTTTTGTTCGCATTTCATCGAATAATATTTACTCATACTCTGTCGAGGAAGATCTTGAAGTTGCTTTTGAGTGTAATTACATTTATATGCACAAATTTATTCCTAAATAAATCCAATTGAGTCTTTTGCAATATCACAATAACAAAAATGGGTAAGATCACAACTTGAGCATACAGTAGGTTTCTGGTGCTACGAATTTTAAAATCCCATATTTTTGTTAGTAGAACATTTGAAAGATAAATGTGTGTTGAAATCAGCCTTCTCTTATACTCGGAGAAGACCATGTAAATTCTGATCAAACATACATTTCCAAATTTAATGACCCAGCTATATGACGTTCAATATATATCATTGAACTAAACAGATCACTATTTAAATCTAATGTCGAAGAACAATTTTATTGCTGAGGCACTACAGACACGATAAGTATTAAATAAATGGAAATGTTTTTCGCTGATTGCATAAATGACCACGCAAATTATATTTTGATATGATAAAACTTATACAGCACGTTAATAACAGCAGCCTATATATAGATGCATGTGCGCATGGCAACAGTGTCTACCCGGTCGTAATTCAACCACAATCACTGCAACAGCAGAGCATGAGGTATATATATACAAATCGGTGATACTATATCTTGATGGTCTGATTCGAAGATACAGGGTTTTAGCACTTACGGTCTGGGGGCCGCTTCTACCCTCCCCTATATTTCGAACCAGAGGTGGTGGAGTTATGATACAGACGGTTGAGGCAGTCAATTCGATGTCGTTGTCGAAAGGCAACCGCATTTGGTGGGTTGTCAAGGCCAATTGTGCGAAGCCACCCGTGCGCGCCATCCGTGTGCAAACTTTTATTACAATACCCCGGTCCTTTTTACCATCGTTATACATTTCCAAGGCTAATCCTTCGAAGGTGGCAGAATTCCTGACACCTTTTGGAACTTTTTAATTTAAATTGATTACGCTGGCGTACAATCTCTTATGACGCTTTTCAATAGCCCTAATGTAAGTGGTAGAGCGTGATTCTTTTCAATTATTTATTTGGGGTTTTTTCGCCAAAAAAGATGGCTCCCACCGTTAAGAAAAACTATAGCATTTTGAGCACGGTTTTCTGTTCAATTTTTTTCGATGGTTTTTTAGAACTTTTATTTTCTCCATTTACCAAAAATTTTACCAGTGCGGTTAACAAGGAAATAAAAATTTTTCTTTATCAAACTGTATGATAAAAAGAAGTAATTGTCAAATTGTGACGAATTTTTTTCTAAAAAAATTTGCAAAATAGACGAAAAGACACTTTGGAAAGGGTTATTAATTCTTACACAAGACGAAAACTATTTAATGCATGGCAAGGGCAGGAATTGATCCTACCCACTTTTGTAGGGTAATTTGTATTTGACCACTGCATTACGTTGGTTATGAGGCTTCGGCAAGTTGGTTTAAGTTGTCTATACGTTCTTCTAGCCTATGCTTAATTCTTGAAACTGACGAAATCCAGAACGATTTTTATCAAAGGTAGGTATTGCTCCCGGACTCAGTGATTGATTCTGAAGGGATACACATTGTCTTTACCACTGGACTATGTTAGTTACCACTTTCTATGTTAGTTACCACTTTGACTGGGTTAGGAATTATTATAAATATACACGCTAGATTAAATCAAAGTTATTCGAAGCCATTCGCGAGCTTTTGTTCGCATTTCATCGAATAATATTTACTCATACTCTGTCGAGGAAGATCTTGAAGTTGCTTTTGAGTGTAATTACATTTTTAAATTATGTACAAATTTATTTCTAAATAAATCCAATTGAGTCTTTTGCAATATCACAAATAACAAAAATGGGTAAGATCACAACTTGAGCATATAGTAGGTTTCTGGTGCTACGAATTTTAAAATCCCATATTTTTGTAAGTAGAACATTTGAAAGATAAATGTGTGTTGAAATCAGCCTTCTCTTATACTCGGAGAAGACCTTGTAAATTCTGATCTAACATACTTTTCCAAATATAATGACCTAGCTATAGGCGTCCAATATATATATCATTGAACAAAGCAGATCACTATTTAAATCTAATTTCGAAGAACAACATTATTGATGGAGCACTACAGAGACGATAAGTATTAAATAAATGGAAATGTTTTTCGCTGATTGCATAAATGACCACGCAAATTATATTTTGATGTTTATGATAAAACTTACACAGCACGTTAATAACAGCAGCCTATATATAGATGCATGTGCGCATGGCAATAGTGCCTACCTGGTCGTAATTCAACCACAATCAGTGCAACAGCAAAGCATGACGTATATAAATACAAATCGGTCGTACTATAGTAGCACCGATTTGTATTTATATACGTCATGCTTTGCTGTTGCACTAATCGTGGTTGAATTACGACCAGGTAGGCACTATTGCCATGCGTGATCATTTGCTTTTCTTCTTTTAAAATATCTGTCTGTACTTAGGGGGAACAGGCAGATCTCTGGAAACAAGAAAGGCTGAACACATCAGAAACGTTAAGGAACATAATAATGGTTCAAACATCGAAAAACGTGCAACGCGAAAATCATTGACACAGGGAATTTCCGTAGTCGCCTAACACTAGAAAGTCTAGAATCATGGCATACAGCTGCCAAACACAGCAATGCTGATAACAACTCAAAACCGCTTCCTCGACAATGTACAATCTTAATAAAGAAAACATAGTATCACCTTATCGTATTCACAGTGCACATGTATACACGTCATATCTAGCTTCATTTCACACTTTCACAGTTTACTGCAATCATTATAAATATACCCGTTGAAGGCTACAGACTGGTGGCCGAAAGCTCGTAAACAAATAAATATATTTTAGTCAGAGAACGTCTCACCCTTTTCATTTATGTCTAATTGACACATCTACGATTTTTAGTGGTTTATATTGTTTAACCATTTCTTAAAGCTCATTCAGTTAAAAACGGGTAAAATAGGGCGAGTGTAATAGCCAACGCGGTCTGGTGGTAAGGCAAAGTGGCGGTAAATAAACAACGCAGCTGAACGATAATTCCCTTGCTCTGAATTCTTTTCATGTTTTAGAATTAATTATAGGCTAGAGAAAAGCCCGCTTAAACAATTTAGGTGGCAAGCGCGTGATGGCAAACATATATAGTCTAGTGGCCAATGCAAAATGTCTCAAGTCAACGAGTTTTTGGTCAAACCTAATTGCCCTTGTCACAAACCCCATAGGTTTTTGTCTGAGGTAAGAATTAATATAAATATACACGCTAGATTAAATCAAAGTTATTCGAAGCCATTCGCGAGCTTTTGTTCGCATTTCATCGAATAATATTTACTCATACTCTGTCGAGGAAGATCTTGAAGTTGCTTTTGAGTGTAATTACATTTATATGCACAAATTTATTCCTAAATAAATCCAATTGAGTCTTTTGCAATATCACAATAACAAAAATGGGTAAGATCACAACTTGAGCATACAGTAGGTTTCTGGTGCTACGAATTTTAAAATCCCATATTTTTGTAAGTAGAACATTTGAAAGATAAATGTGTGTTGAAATCAGCCTTCTCTTATACTCGGAGAAGACCATGTAAATTCTGATCAAACATACATTTCCAAATTTAATGACCCAGCTATATGACGTTCAATATATATCATTGAACTAAACAGATCACTATTTAAATCTAATGTCGAAGAACAATTTTATTGCTGAGGCACTACAGACACGATAAGTATTAAATAAATGGAAATGTTTTTCGCTGATTGCATAAATGACCACGCAAATTATATTTTGATATGATAAAACTTATACAGCACGTTAATAACAGCAGCCTATATATAGATGCATGTGCGCATGGCAATAGTGTCTACCCGGTCGTAATTCAACCGCAATCACTGCAACAGCAGAGCATGAGGTATATATATACAAATCGGTGATACTATATCTTGATGGTCTGATTCGAAGATACAGGGTTTTAGCACTCACGGTCTGGAGGCCGCTTCTACCCTTCCCTATATTTCGAACCAGAGGTGGTGGAGTTATGATACAGACGGTTGAGGCAGTCAACTCGATGTCGTTGTCGAAAGGCAACCGCATTTGGTGGGTTGTCAAGGCCAATTGTGCGAAGCCACCCGTGCGCGCCATCCGTGTGCAAACTTTTATTACAATACCCCGGTCCTTTTTACCATCGTTATACATTTCCAAGGCTAATCCTTCGAAGGTGGCAGAATTCCTGACACCTTTTGGAACTTTTTAATTTAAATTGATTACGCTGGCGTACAATCTCTTATGACGCTTTTCAATAGCCCTAATGTAAGTGGTAGAGCGTGATTCTTTTCAATTATTTATTTGGGGTTTTTTCGCCAAAAAAGATGGCTCCCACCGTTAAGAAAAACTATAGCATTTTGAGCACGGTTTTCTGTTCAATTTTTTTCGATGGTTTTTTAGAACTTTTATTTTCTCCATTTACCAAAAATTTTGCCAGTGCGGTTAACAAGGAAATAAAAATTTTTCTTTATCAGACTGTATGATAAAAAGAAGTAATTGTCAAATTGTGACGAATTTTTTTCTAAAAAAATTTGCAAAATAGACGAAAAGACACTTTGGAAAGGATTATTAATTCTTACACAAGACGAAAACTATTTAATGCATGGCAAGGGCAGGAATTGATCCTACCCACTTTTGTAGGGTAATTTGTATTTGACCACTGCATTACGTTGGTTATGAGGCTTCGGCAAGTTGGTTTAAGTTGTCTATACGTTCTTCTAGCCTATGCTTAATTCTTGAAACTGACGAAATCCAGAACGATTTTTATCAAAGGTAGGTATTGCTCCCGGACTCAGTGATTGATTCTGAAGGGATACACATTGTCTTTACCACTGGACTATGTTAGTTACCACTTTCTATGTTAGTTACCACTTTGACTGGGTTAGGAATTATTATAAATATACACGCTAGATTAAATCAAAGTTATTCGAAGCTATTCGCGAGCTTTTGTTCGCATTTCATCGAATAATATTTACTCATACTCTGTCGAGGAAGATCTTGAAGTTGCTTTGGAGTGTAATTACATTTATATGCACAAATTTATTCCTAAATAAATCCAATTGAGTCTTTTGCAATATCACAATAACAAAAATGGGTAAGATCACAACTTGAGCATACAGTAGGTTTCTGGTGCTACGAATTTTAAAATCCCATATTTTTGTTAGTAGAACATTTGAAAGATAAATGTGTGTTGAAATCAGCCTTCTCTTATACTCGGAGAAGACCATGTAAATTCTGATCAAACATACATTTCCAAATTTAATGACCCAGCTATATGACGTTCAATATATATCATTGAACTAAACAGATCACTATTTAAATCTAATGTCGAAGAACAATTTTATTGCTGAGGCACTACAGACACGATAAGTATTAAATAAATGGAAATGTTTTTCGCTGATTGCATAAATGACCACGCAAATTATATTTTGATATGATAAAACTTATACAGCACGTTAATAACAGCAGCCTATATATAGATGCATGTGCGCATGGCAATAGTGTCTACCCGGTCGTAATTCAACCACAATCACTGCAACAGCAGAGCATGAGGTATATATATACAAATCGGTGATACTATATCTTGATGGTCTGATTCGAAGATACATGGTTTTAGCACTTACGGTCTGGGGGCCGCTTCTACCCTCCCCTATATTTCGAACCAGAGGTGGTGGAGTTATGATACAGACGGTTGAGGCAGTCAATTCGATGTCGTTGTCGAAAGGCAACCGCATTTGGTGGGTTGTCAAGGCCAATTGTGCGAAGCCACCCGTGCGCGCCATCCGTGTGCAAACTTTTATTACAATACCCCGGTCCTTTTTACCATCGTTATACATTTCCAAGGCTAATCCTTCGAAGGTGGCAGAATTCCTCACACCTTTCGGAACTTTTTAATTTAAATTGATTACGCTGGCGTACAATCTCTTATGACGCTTTTCAATAGCCCTAACGTAAGTGGTAGAGCGTAATTCTTTTCAATTATTTATTTGGGGTTTTTTCGCCAAAAAAGATGGCTCCCACCGTTAAGAAAAACTGTAGCATTTTGAGCACGGTTTTCTGTTCAATTTTTTTCGATGGAGTTTTAATTAGAACTTTTATTTTCTCCATTTACCAAAAATTTTGCCAGTGCGGTTAACAAGGAAATAAAAATTTTTCTTTAAAAAAATTTGCAAAATAGACGGAAAAGATACTTTGGAAAGGGTTATTAATTCTTACACAAGACGAAAACTATTTAATGCATGGCAAGGGCAGGAATTGATCCTACCCACTTTTGTCAGTAGGGTAATTTGTATTTGACCACTGCATTACATTGGTTATGTGGCTTCGGCAAGTTGGTTTAAGTTGTCTATACGTTCTTCTAGCCTATGCTTAATTCTTGAAACTGACGAAATCCAGAACGATTTTTATCAAAGGTAGGTATTGCTCCCGGACTCAGTGATTGATTCTGAAGGGATACACATTGTCTTTACCACTGGACTATGTTAGTTACCACTTTCTATGTTAGTTACCACTTTGACTGGGTTAAGAATTATTATAGATATACACGCTAGATTAAATCAAAGTTATTCGAAGCCATTCGCGAGCTTTTGTTCGCATTTCATCGAATAATATTTAATCATACTCTGTCGAGGAAGACCTTGAAGTTGCTTTTGAGTGTAATTACATTTTTAAATTATGTACAAATTTATTTCTAAATAAATCCAATTGAGTCTTTTGCAATATCACAAATAACAAAAATGGGTAAGGTCAAAACTTGAGCATATAGTAGGTTTCTGGTGCTACGAATTTTAAAAGCCTATATTTTTGTGAGTAATAAAACATTTGAAAAATAAATGTGTGTTGAAATCAGCCTTCTCTTATACTCGGAGAAGACCTTGTAAATTCTGATCTAACATACTTTTCCAAATATAATGACCTAGCTATAGGCGTCCAATATATATATCATTGAACAAAGCAGATCACTATTTAAATCTAATTTCGAAGAACAACATTATTGATGGAGCACTACAGAGACGATAAGTATTAAATAAATGGAAATGTGTTTCGCTGATTGCATAAATGACCACGCAAATTATATTTTGATGTTTATGATCAAACTTACACAGCACGTTAATAACAGCAGCCTATATATAGATGCATGTGCGCATGGCAATAGTGCCTACCTGGTCGTAATTCAACCACAATCAGTGCAACAGCAAAGCATGACGTATATAAATACAAATTGGTCGTACTATAGTAGCACCGATTTGTATTTATATACGTCATGCTTTGCTGTTGCACTAATCGTGGTTGAATTACGACCAGGTAGGCACTATTGCCATGCGTGATCATTTGCTTTTCTTCTTTTAAAATATCTGTCTGTACTTAGGGGGAACAGGCAGATCTCTGGAAACAAGAAAGGCTGAACACATCAGAAACGTTAAGGAACATAATAATGGTTCAAACATCGAAAAACGTGCAACGCGAAAATCATTGACACAGGGAATTTCCGTAGTCGCCTAACACTAGAAAGTCTAGAATCATGGCATACAGCTGCCAAACACAGCAATGCTGATAACAACTCAAAACCGCTTCCTCGACAATGTACAATCTTAATAAAGAAAACATAGTATCACCTTATCGTATTCACAGTGCACATGTATACACGTCATATCTAGCTTCATTTCACACTTTCACAGTTTACTGCAATCATTATAAATATACCCGTTGAAGGCTACAGACTGGTGGCCGAAAGCTCGTAAACAAATAAATATATTTTAGTCAGAGAACGTCTCACCCTTTTCATTTATGTCTAATTGACACATCTACGATTTTTAGTGGTTTATATTGTTTAACCATTTCTTAAAGCTCATTCAGTTAAAAACGGGTAAAATAGGGCGAGTGTAATAGCCAACGCGGTCTGGTGGTAAGGCAAAGTGGCGGTAAATAAACAACGCAGCTGAACGATAATTCCCTTGCTCTGAATTCTTTTCATGTTTTAGAATTAATTATAGGCTAGAGAAAAGCCCGCTTAAACAATTTAGGTGGCAAGCGCGTGATGGCAAACATATATAGTCTAGTGGCCAATGCAAAATGTCTCAAGTCAACGAGTTTTTGGTCAAACCTAATTGCCCTTGTCACAAACCCCATAGGTTTTTGTCTGAGGTAAGAATTAATATAAATATACACGCTAGATTAAATCAAAGTTATTCGAAGCCATTCGCGAGCTTTTGTTCGCATTTCATCGAATAATATTTACTCATACTCTGTCGAGGAAGATCTTGAAGTTGCTTTTGAGTGTAATTACATTTATATGCACAAATTTATTCCTAAATAAATCCAATTGAGTCTTTTGCAATATCACAATAACAAAAATGGGTAAGATCACAACTTGAGCATACAGTAGGTTTCTGGTGCTACGAATTTTAAAATCCCATATTTTTGTAAGTAGAACATTTGAAAGATAAATGTGTGTTGAAATCAGCCTTCTCTTATACTCGGAGAAGACCATGTAAATTCTGATCAAACATACATTTCCAAATTTAATGACCCAGCTATATGACGTTCAATATATATCATTGAACTAAACAGATCACTATTTAAATCTAATGTCGAAGAACAATTTTATTGCTGAGGCACTACAGACACGATAAGTATTAAATAAATGGAAATGTTTTTCGCTGATTGCATAAATGACCACGCAAATTATATTTTGATATGATAAAACTTATACAGCACGTTAATAACAGCAGCCTATATATAGATGCATGTGCGCATGGCAATAGTGTCTACCCGGTCGTAATTCAACCGCAATCACTGCAACAGCAGAGCATGAGGTATATATATACAAATCGGTGATACTATATCTTGATGGTCTGATTCGAAGATACAGGGTTTTAGCACTCACGGTCTGGGGGCCGCTTCTACCCTCCCCTATATTTCGAACCAGAGGTGGTGGAGTTATGATACAGACGGTTGAGGCAGTCAACTCGATGCATGTCGTTGTCGAAAGGCAACCGCATTTGGTGGGTTGTCAAGGCCAATTGTGCGAAGCCACCCGTGCGCGCCATCCGTGTGCAAACTTTTATTACAATACCCCGGTCCTTTTTATCATCGTTATACATTTCCAAGGCTAATCCTTCGAAGGTGGCAGAATTCCTGACACCTTTTGGAACTTTTTAATTTAAATTGATTACGCTGGCGTACAATCTCTTATGACGCTTTTCAATAGCCCTAATGTAAGTGGTAGAGCGTGATTCTTTTCAATTATTTATTTGGGGTTTTTTCGCCAAAAAAGATGGCTCCCACCGTTAAGAAAAACTATAGCATTTTGAGCACGGTTTTCTGTTCAATTTTTTTCGATGGTTTTTTAGAACTTTTATTTTCTCCATTTACCAAAAATTTTGCCAGTGCGGTTAACAAGGAAATAAAAATTTTTCTTTATCAGACTGTATGATAAAAAGAAGTAATTGTCAAATTGTGACGAATTTTTTTCTAAAAAAATTTGCAAAATAGACGAAAAGACACTTTGGAAAGGGTTATTAATTCTTACACAAGACGAAAACTATTTAATGCATGGCAAGGGCAGGAATTGATCCTACCCACTTTTGTAGGGTAATTTGTATTTGACCACTGCATTACGTTGGTTATGAGGCTTCGGCAAGTTGGTTTAAGTTGTCTATACGTTCTTCTAGCCTATGCTTAATTCTTGAAACTGACGAAATCCAGAACGATTTTTATCAAAGGTAGGTATTGCTCCCGGACTCAGTGATTGATTCTGAAGGGATACACATTGTCTTTACCACTGGACTATGTTAGTTACCACTTTCTATGTTAGTTACCACTTTGACTGGGTTAGGAATTATTATAAATATACACGCTAGATTAAATCAAAGTTATTCGAAGCCATTCGCGAGCTTTTGTTCGCATTTCATCGAATAATATTTACTCATACTCTGTCGAGGAAGATCTTGAAGTTGCTTTTGAGTGTAATTACATTTATATGCACAAATTTATTCCTAAATAAATCCAATTGAGTCTTTTGCAATATCACAATAACAAAAATGGGTAAGATCACAACTTGAGCATACAGTAGGTTTCTGGTGCTACGAATTTTAAAATCCCATATTTTTGTAAGTAGAACATTTGAAAGATAAATGTGTGTTGAAATCAGCCTTCTCTTATACTCGGAGAAGACCATGTAAATTCTGATCAAACATACATTTCCAAATTTAATGACCCAGCTATATGACGTTCAATATATATCATTGAACTAAACAGATCACTATTTAAATCTAATGTCGAAGAACAATTTTATTGCTGAGGCACTACAGACACGATAAGTATTAAATAAATGGAAATGTTTTTCGCTGATTGCATAAATGACCACGCAAATTATATTTTGATATGATAAAACTTATACAGCACGTTAATAACAGCAGCCTATATATAGATGCATGTGCGCATGGCAATAGTGTCTACCCGGTCGTAATTCAACCACAATCACTGCAACAGCAGAGCATGAGGTATATATATACAAATCGGTGATACTATATCTTGATGGTCTGATTCGAAGATACAGGGTTTTAGCACTTACGGTCTGGGGGCCGCTTCTACCCTCCCCTATATTTCGAACCAGAGGTGGTGGAGTTATGATACAGACGGTTGAGGCAGTCAATTCGATGTCGTTGTCGAAAGGCAACCGCATTTGGTGGGTTGTCAAGGCCAATTGTGCGAAGCCACCCGTGCGCGCCATCCGTGTGCAAACTTTTATTACAATACCCCGGTCCTTTTTACCATCGTTATACATTTCCAAGGCTAATCCTTCGAAGGTGGCAGAATTCCTGACACCTTTTGGAACTTTTTAATTTAAATTGATTACGCTGGCGTACAATCTCTTATGACGCTTTTCAATAGCCCTAATGTAAGTGGTAGAGCGTGATTCTTTTCAATTATTTATTTGGGGTTTTTTCGCCAAAAAAGATGGCTCCCACCGTTAAGAAAAACTATAGCATTTTGAGCACGGTTTTCTGTTCAATTTTTTTCGATGGTTTTTTAGAACTTTTATTTTCTCCATTTACCAAAAATTTTGCCAGTGCGGTTAACAAGGAAATAAAAATTTTTCTTTATCAGACTGTATGATAAAAAGAAGTAATTGTCAAATTGTGACGAATTTTTTTCTAAAAAAATTTGCAAAATAGACGAAAAGACACTTTGGAAAGGATTATTAATTCTTACACAAGACGAAAACTATTTAATGCATGGCAAGGGCAGGAATTGATCCTACCCACTTTTGTAGGGTAATTTGTATTTGACCACTGCATTACGTTGGTTATGAGGCTTCGGCAAGTTGGTTTAAGTTGTCTATACGTTCTTCTAGCCTATGCTTAATTCTTGAAACTGACGAAATCCAGAACGATTTTTATCAAAGGTAGGTATTGCTCCCGGACTCAGTGATTGATTCTGAAGGGATACACATTGTCTTTACCACTGGACTATGTTAGTTACCACTTTCTATGTTAGTTACCACTTTGACTGGGTTAGGAATTATTATAAATATACACGCTAGATTAAATCAAAGTTATTCGAAGCCATTCGCGAGCTTTTGTTCGCATTTCATCGAATAATATTTACTCATACTCTGTCGAGGAAGATCTTGAAGTTGCTTTGGAGTGTAATTACATTTATATGCACAAATTTATTCCTAAATAAATCCAATTGAGTCTTTTGCAATATCACAATAACAAAAATGGGTAAGATCACAACTTGAGCATACAGTAGGTTTCTGGTGCTACGAATTTTAAAATCCCATATTTTTGTTAGTAGAACATTTGAAAGATAAATGTGTGTTGAAATCAGCCTTCTCTTATACTCGGAGAAGACCATGTAAATTCTGATCAAACATACATTTCCAAATTTAATGACCCAGCTATATGACGTTCAATATATATCATTGAACTAAACAGATCACTATTTAAATCTAATGTCGAAGAACAATTTTATTGCTGAGGCACTACAGACACGATAAGTATTAAATAAATGGAAATGTTTTTCGCTGATTGCATAAATGACCACGCAAATTATATTTTGATATGATAAAACTTATACAGCACGTTAATAACAGCAGCCTATATATAGATGCATGTGCGCATGGCAATAGTGTCTACCCGGTCGTAATTCAACCACAATCACTGCAACAGCAGAGCATGAGGTATATATATACAAATCGGTGATACTATATCTTGATGGTCTGATTCGAAGATACATGGTTTTAGCACTTACGGTCTGGGGGCCGCTTCTACCCTCCCCTATATTTCGAACCAGAGGTGGTGGAGTTATGATACAGACGGTTGAGGCAGTCAATTCGATGTCGTTGTCGAAAGGCAACCGCATTTGGTGGGTTGTCAAGGCCAATTGTGCGAAGCCACCCGTGCGCGCCATCCGTGTGCAAACTTTTATTACAATACCCCGGTCCTTTTTACCATCGTTATACATTTCCAAGGCTAATCCTTCGAAGGTGGCAGAATTCCTCACACCTTTCGGAACTTTTTAATTTAAATTGATTACGCTGGCGTACAATCTCTTATGACGCTTTTCAATAGCCCTAACGTAAGTGGTAGAGCGTAATTCTTTTCAATTATTTATTTGGGGTTTTTTCGCCAAAAAAGATGGCTCCCACCGTTAAGAAAAACTGTAGCATTTTGAGCACGGTTTTCTGTTCAATTTTTTTCGATGGAGTTTTAATTAGAACTTTTATTTTCTCCATTTACCAAAAATTTTGCCAGTGCGGTTAACAAGGAAATAAAAATTTTTCTTTAAAAAAATTTGCAAAATAGACGGAAAAGATACTTTGGAAAGGGTTATTAATTCTTACACAAGACGAAAACTATTTAATGCATGGCAAGGGCAGGAATTGATCCTACCCACTTTTGTCAGTAGGGTAATTTGTATTTGACCACTGCATTACATTGGTTATGTGGCTTCGGCAAGTTGGTTTAAGTTGTCTATACGTTCTTCTAGCCTATGCTT
Organism: Muricea muricata; assembly: GCA_963855995.1. NCBI lineage: Eukaryota > Metazoa > Cnidaria > Anthozoa > Malacalcyonacea > Plexauridae > Muricea > Muricea muricata. Next base: position 55,615,145 of record OY979718.1, on the reverse strand, counting down.
AATTCTTGAAACTGACGAAATCCAGAACGATTTTTATCAAAGGTAGGTATTGCTCCCGGACTCAGTGATTGATTCTGAAGGGATACACATTGTCTTTACCACTGGACTATGTTAGTTACCACTTTCTATGTTAGTTACCACTTTGACTGGGTTAAGAATTATTATAGATATACACGCTAGATTAAATCAAAGTTATTCGAAGCCATTCGCGAGCTTTTGTTCGCATTTCATCGAATAATATTTAATCATACTCTGTCGAGGAAGACCTTGAAGTTGCTTTTGAGTGTAATTACATTTTTAAATTATGTACAAATTTATTTCTAAATAAATCCAATTGAGTCTTTTGCAATATCACAAATAACAAAAATGGGTAAGGTCAAAACTTGAGCATATAGTAGGTTTCTGGTGCTACGAATTTTAAAAGCCTATATTTTTGTGAGTAATAAAACATTTGAAAAATAAATGTGTGTTGAAATCAGCCTTCTCTTATACTCGGAGAAGACCTTGTAAATTCTGATCTAACATACTTTTCCAAATATAATGACCTAGCTATAGGCGTCCAATATATATATCATTGAACAAAGCAGATCACTATTTAAATCTAATTTCGAAGAACAACATTATTGATGGAGCACTACAGAGACGATAAGTATTAAATAAATGGAAATGTGTTTCGCTGATTGCATAAATGACCACGCAAATTATATTTTGATGTTTATGATAAAACTTACACAGCACGTTAATAACAGCAGCCTATATATAGATGCATGTGCGCATGGCAATAGTGCCTACCTGGTCGTAATTCAACCACAATCAGTGCAACAGCAAAGCATGACGTATATAAATACAAATCGGTCGTACTATAGTAGCACCGATTTGTATTTATATACGTCATGCTTTGCTGTTGCACTAATCGTGGTTGAATTACGACCAGGTAGGCACTATTGCCATGCGTGATCATTTGCTTTTCTTCTTTTAAAATATCTGTCTGTACTTAGGGGGAACAGGCAGATCTCTGGAAACAAGAAAGGCTGAACACATCAGAAACGTTAAGGAACATAATAATGGTTCAAACATCGAAAAACGTGCAACGCGAAAATCATTGACACAGGGAATTTCCGTAGTCGCCTAACACTAGAAAGTCTAGAATCATGGCATACAGCTGCCAAACACAGCAATGCTGATAACAACTCAAAACCGCTTCCTCGACAATGTACAATCTTAATAAAGAAAACATAGTATCACCTTATCGTATTCACAGTGCACATGTATACACGTCATATCTAGCTTCATTTCACACTTTCACAGTTTACTGCAATCATTATAAATATACCCGTTGAAGGCTACAGACTGGTGGCCGAAAGCTCGTAAACAAATAAATATATTTTAGTCAGAGAACGTCTCACCCTTTTCATTTATGTCTAATTGACACATCTACGATTTTTAGTGGTTTATATTGTTTAACCATTTCTTAAAGCTCATTCAGTTAAAAACGGGTAAAATAGGGCGAGTGTAATAGCCAACGCGGTCTGGTGGTAAGGCAAAGTGGCGGTAAATAAACAACGCAGCTGAACGATAATTCCCTTGCTCTGAATTCTTTTCATGTTTTAGAATTAATTATAGGCTAGAGAAAAGCCCGCTTAAACAATTTAGGTGGCAAGCGCGTGATGGCAAACATATATAGTCTAGTGGCCAATGCAAAATGTCTCAAGTCAACGAGTTTTTGGTCAAACCTAATTGCCCTTGTCACAAACCCCATAGGTTTTTGTCTGAGGTAAGAATTAATATAAATATACACGCTAGATTAAATCAAAGTTATTCGAAGCCATTCGCGAGCTTTTGTTCGCATTTCATCGAATAATATTTACTCATACTCTGTCGAGGAAGATCTTGAAGTTGCTTTTGAGTGTAATTACATTTATATGCACAAATTTATTCCTAAATAAATCCAATTGAGTCTTTTGCAATATCACAATAACAAAAATGGGTAAGATCACAACTTGAGCATACAGTAGGTTTCTGGTGCTACGAATTTTAAAATCCCATATTTTTGTAAGTAGAACATTTGAAAGATAAATGTGTGTTGAAATCAGCCTTCTCTTATACTCGGAGAAGACCATGTAAATTCTGATCAAACATACATTTCCAAATTTAATGACCCAGCTATATGACGTTCAATATATATCATTGAACTAAACAGATCACTATTTAAATCTAATGTCGAAGAACAATTTTATTGCTGAGGCACTACAGACACGATAAGTATTAAATAAATGGAAATGTTTTTCGCTGATTGCATAAATGACCACGCAAATTATATTTTGATATGATAAAACTTATACAGCACGTTAATAACAGCAGCCTATATATAGATGCATGTGCGCATGGCAATAGTGTCTACCCGGTCGTAATTCAACCGCAATCACTGCAACAGCAGAGCATGAGGTATATATATACAAATCGGTGATACTATATCTTGATGGTCTGATTCGAAGATACAGGGTTTTAGCACTCACGGTCTGGGGGCCGCTTCTACCCTTCCCTATATTTCGAACCAGAGGTGGTGGAGTTATGATACAGACGGTTGAGGCAGTCAACTCGATGTCGTTGTCGAAAGGCAACCGCATTTGGTGGGTTGTCAAGGCCAATTGTGCGAAGCCACCCGTGCGCGCCATCCGTGTGCAAACTTTTATTACAATACCCCGGTCCTTTTTACCATCGTTATACATTTCCAAGGCTAATCCTTCGAAGGTGGCAGAATTCCTGACACCTTTTGGAACTTTTTAATTTAAATTGATTACGCTGGCGTACAATCTCTTATGACGCTTTTCAATAGCCCTAATGTAAGTGGTAGAGCGTGATTCTTTTCAATTATTTATTTGGGGTTTTTTCGCCAAAAAAGATGGCTCCCACCGTTAAGAAAAACTATAGCATTTTGAGCACGGTTTTCTGTTCAATTTTTTTCGATGGTTTTTTAGAACTTTTATTTTCTCCATTTACCAAAAATTTTGCCAGTGCGGTTAACAAGGAAATAAAAATTTTTCTTTATCAGACTGTATGATAAAAAGAAGTAATTGTCAAATTGTGACGAATTTTTTTCTAAAAAAATTTGCAAAATAGACGAAAAGACACTTTGGAAAGGATTATTAATTCTTACACAAGACGAAAACTATTTAATGCATGGCAAGGGCAGGAATTGATCCTACCCACTTTTGTAGGGTAATTTGTATTTGACCACTGCATTACGTTGGTTATGAGGCTTCGGCAAGTTGGTTTAAGTTGTCTATACGTTCTTCTAGCCTATGCTTAATTCTTGAAACTGACGAAATCCAGAACGATTTTTATCAAAGGTAGGTATTGCTCCCGGACTCAGTGATTGATTCTGAAGGGATACACATTGTCTTTACCACTGGACTATGTTAGTTACCACTTTCTATGTTAGTTACCACTTTGACTGGGTTAGGAATTATTATAAATATACACGCTAGATTAAATCAAAGTTATTCGAAGCTATTCGCGAGCTTTTGTTCGCATTTCATCGAATAATATTTACTCATACTCTGTCGAGGAAGATCTTGAAGTTGCTTTGGAGTGTAATTACATTTATATGCACAAATTTATTCCTAAATAAATCCAATTGAGTCTTTTGCAATATCACAATAACAAAAATGGGTAAGATCACAACTTGAGCATACAGTAGGTTTCTGGTGCTACGAATTTTAAAATCCCATATTTTTGTTAGTAGAACATTTGAAAGATAAATGTGTGTTGAAATCAGCCTTCTCTTATACTCGGAGAAGACCATGTAAATTCTGATCAAACATACATTTCCAAATTTAATGACCCAGCTATATGACGTTCAATATATATCATTGAACTAAACAGATCACTATTTAAATCTAATGTCGAAGAACAATTTTATTGCTGAGGCACTACAGACACGATAAGTATTAAATAAATGGAAATGTTTTTCGCTGATTGCATAAATGACCACGCAAATTATATTTTGATATGATAAAACTTATACAGCACGTTAATAACAGCAGCCTATATATAGATGCATGTGCGCATGGCAATAGTGTCTACCCGGTCGTAATTCAACCACAATCACTGCAACAGCAGAGCATGAGGTATATATATACAAATCGGTGATACTATATCTTGATGGTCTGATTCGAAGATACAGGGTTTTAGCACTTACGGTCTGGGGGCCGCTTCTACCCTCCCCTATATTTCGAACCAGAGGTGGTGGAGTTATGATACAGACGGTTGAGGCAGTCAATTCGATGTCGTTGTCGAAAGGCAACCGCATTTGGTGGGTTGTCAAGGCCAATTGTGCGAAGCCACCCGTGCGCGCCATCCGTGTGCAAACTTTTATTACAATACCCCGGTCCTTTTTACCATCGTTATACATTTCCAAGGCTAATCCTTCGAAGGTGGCAGAATTCCTCACACCTTTCGGAACTTTTTAATTTAAATTGATTACGCTGGCGTTCAATCTCTTATGACGCTTTTCAATAGCCCTAACGTAAGTGGTAGAGCGTAATTCTTTTCAATTATTTATTTGGGGTTTTTTCGCCAAAAAAGATGGCTCCCACCGTTAAGAAAAACTGTAGCATTTTGAGCACGGTTTTCTGTTCAATTTTTTTCGATGGAGTTTTAATTAGAACTTTTATTTTCTCCATTTACCAAAAATTTTGCCAGTGCGGTTAACAAGGAAATAAAAATTTTTCTTTATCAGACTGTATGATAAAAAGAAGTAATTGTCAAATTGTGACGAATTTTTTTCTAAAAAAATTTGCAAAATAGACGGAAAAGATACTTTGGAAAGGGTTATTAATTCTTACACAAGACGAAAACTATTTAATGCATGGCAAGGGCAGGAATTGATCCTACCCACTTTTGTCAGTAGGGTAATTTGTATTTGACCACTGCATTACATTGGTTATGTGGCTTCGGCAAGTTGGTTTAAGTTGTCTATACGTTCTTCTAGCCTATGCTTAATTCTTGAAACTGACGAAATCCAGAACGATTTTTATCAAAGGTAGGTATTGCTCCCGGACTCAGTGATTGATTCTGAAGGGATACACATTGTCTTTACCACTGGACTATGTTAGTTACCACTTTCTATGTTAGTTACCACTTTGACTGGGTTAAGAATTATTATAGATATACACGCTAGATTAAATCAAAGTTATTCGAAGCCATTCGCGAGCTTTTGTTCGCATTTCATCGAATAATATTTAATCATACTCTGTCGAGGAAGACCTTGAAGTTGCTTTTGAGTGTAATTACATTTTTAAATTATGTACAAATTTATTTCTAAATAAATCCAATTGAGTCTTTTGCAATATCACAAATAACAAAAATGGGTAAGGTCAAAACTTGAGCATATAGTAGGTTTCTGGTGCTACGAATTTTAAAAGCCTATATTTTTGTGAGTAATAAAACATTTGAAAAATAAATGTGTGTTGAAATCAGCCTTCTCTTATACTCGGAGAAGACCTTGTAAATTCTGATCTAACATACTTTTCCAAATATAATGACCTAGCTATAGGCGTCCAATATATATATCATTGAACAAAGCAGATCACTATTTAAATCTAATTTCGAAGAACAACATTATTGATGGAGCACTACAGAGACGATAAGTATTAAATAAATGGAAATGTGTTTCGCTGATTGCATAAATGACCACGCAAATTATATTTTGATGTTTATGATAAAACTTACACAGCACGTTAATAACAGCAGCCTATATATAGATGCATGTGCGCATGGCAATAGTGCCTACCTGGTCGTAATTCAACCACAATCAGTGCAACAGCAAAGCATGACGTATATAAATACAAATCGGTCGTACTATAGTAGCACCGATTTGTATTTATATACGTCATGCTTTGCTGTTGCACTAATCGTGGTTGAATTACGACCAGGTAGGCACTATTGCCATGCGTGATCATTTGCTTTTCTTCTTTTAAAATATCTGTCTGTACTTAGGGGGAACAGGCAGATCTCTGGAAACAAGAAAGGCTGAACACATCAGAAACGTTAAGGAACATAATAATGGTTCAAACATCGAAAAACGTGCAACGCGAAAATCATTGACACAGGGAATTTCCGTAGTCGCCTAACACTAGAAAGTCTAGAATCATGGCATACAGCTGCCAAACACAGCAATGCTGATAACAACTCAAAACCGCTTCCTCGACAATGTACAATCTTAATAAAGAAAACATAGTATCACCTTATCGTATTCACAGTGCACATGTATACACGTCATATCTAGCTTCATTTCACACTTTCACAGTTTACTGCAATCATTATAAATATACCCGTTGAAGGCTACAGACTGGTGGCCGAAAGCTCGTAAACAAATAAATATATTTTAGTCAGAGAACGTCTCACCCTTTTCATTTATGTCTAATTGACACATCTACGATTTTTAGTGGTTTATATTGTTTAACCATTTCTTAAAGCTCATTCAGTTAAAAACGGGTAAAATAGGGCGAGTGTAATAGCCAACGCGGTCTGGTGGTAAAGCAAAGTGGCGGTAAATAAACAACGCAGCTGAACGATAATTCCCTTGCTCTGAATTCTTTTCATGTTTTAGAATTAATTATAGGCTAGAGAAAAGCCCGCTTAAACAATTTAGGTGGCAAGCGCGTGATGGCAAACATATATAGTCTAGTGGCCAATGCAAAATGTCTCAAGTCAACGAGTTTTTGGTCAAACCTAATTGCCCTTGTCACAAACCCCATAGGTTTTTGTCTGAGGTAAGAATTAATATAAATATACACGCTAGATTAAATCAAAGTTATTCGAAGCCATTCGCGAGCTTTTGTTCGCATTTCATCGAATAATATTTACTCATACTCTGTCGAGGAAGATCTTGAAGTTGCTTTTGAGTGTAATTACATTTATATGCACAAATTTATTCCTAAATAAATCCAATTGAGTCTTTTGCAATATCACAATAACAAAAATGGGTAAGATCACAACTTGAGCATACAGTAGGTTTCTGGTGCTACGAATTTTAAAATCCCATATTTTTGTAAGTAGAACATTTGAAAGATAAATGTGTGTTGAAATCAGCCTTCTCTTATACTCGGAGAAGACCATGTAAATTCTGATCAAACATACATTTCCAAATTTAATGACCCAGCTATATGACGTTCAATATATATCATTGAACTAAACAGATCACTATTTAAATCTAATGTCGAAGAACAATTTTATTGCTGAGGCACTACAGACACGATAAGTATTAAATAAATGGAAATGTTTTTCGCTGATTGCATAAATGACCACGCAAATTATATTTTGATATGATAAAACTTATACAGCACGTTAATAACAGCAGCCTATATATAGATGCATGTGCGCATGGCAATAGTGTCTACCCGGTCGTAATTCAACCGCAATCACTGCAACAGCAGAGCATGAGGTATATATATACAAATCGGTGATACTATATCTTGATGGTCTGATTCGAAGATACAGGGTTTTAGCACTCACGGTCTGGGGGCCGCTTCTACCCTCCCCTATATTTCGAACCAGAGGTGGTGGAGTTATGATACAGACGGTTGAGGCAGTCAACTCGATGTCGTTGTCGAAAGGCAACCGCATTTGGTGGGTTGTCAAGGCCAATTGTGCGAAGCCACCCGTGCGCGCCATCCGTGTGCAAACTTTTATTACAATACCCCGGTCCTTTTTACCATCGTCATACATTTCCAAATCTAATCCTTCGAAGGTGGCAGAATTCCTGACACCTTTTGGAACTTTTTAATTTAAATTGATTACGCTGGCGTACAATCTCTTATGACGCTTTTCAATAGCCCTAATGTAAGTGGTAGAGCGTGATTCTTTTCAATTATTTATTTGGGGTTTTTTCGCCAAAAAAGATGGCTCCCACCGTTAAGAAAAACTATAGCATTTTGAGCACGGTTTTCTGTTCAATTTTTTTCGATGGTTTTTTAGAACTTTTATTTTCTCCATTTACCAAAAATTTTGCCAGTGCGGTTAACAAGGAAATAAAAATTTTTCTTTATCAGACTGTATGATAAAAAGAAGTAATTGTCAAATTGTGACGAATTTTTTTCTAAAAAAATTTGCAAAATAGACGAAAAGACACTTTGGAAAGGGTTATTAATTCTTACACAAGACGAAAACTATTTAATGCATGGCAAGGGCAGGAATTGATCCTACCCACTTTTGTAGGGTAATTTGTATTTGACCACTGCATTACGTTGGTTATGAGGCTTCGGCAAGTTGGTTTAAGTTGTCTATACGTTCTTCTAGCCTATGCTTAATTCTTGAAACTGACGAAATCCAGAACGATTTTTATCAAAGGTAGGTATTGCTCCCGGACTCAGTGATTGATTCTGAAGGGATACACATTGTCTTTACCACTAGACTATGTTAGTTACCACTTTCTATGTTAGTTACCACTTTGACTGGGTTAGGAATTATTATAAATATACACGCTAGATTAAATCAAAGTTATTCGAAGCCATTCGCGAGCTTTTGTTCGCATTTCATCGAATAATATTTACTCATACTCTGTCGAGGAAGATCTTGAAGTTGCTTTTGAGTGTAATTACATTTATATGCACAAATTTATTCCTAAATAAATCCAATTGAGTCTTTTGCAATATCACAATAACAAAAATGGGTAAGATCACAACTTGAGCATACAGTAGGTTTCTGGTGCTACGAATTTTAAAATCCCATATTTTTGTTAGTAGAACATTTGAAAGATAAATGTGTGTTGAAATCAGCCTTCTCTTATACTCGGAGAAGACCATGTAAATTCTGATCAAACATACATTTCCAAATTTAATGACCCAGCTATATGACGTTCAATATATATCATTGAACTAAACAGATCACTATTTAAATCTAATGTCGAAGAACAATTTTATTGCTGAGGCACTACAGACACGATAAGTATTAAATAAATGGAAATGTTTTTCGCTGATTGCATAAATGACCACGCAAATTATATTTTGATATGATAAAACTTATACAGCACGTTAATAACAGCAGCCTATATATAGATGCATGTGCGCATGGCAATAGTGTCTACCCGGTCGTAATTCAACCACAATCACTGCAACAGCAGAGCATGAGGTATATATATACAAATCGGTGATACTATATCTTGATGGTCTGATTCGAAGATACAGGGTTTTAGCGCTTACGGTCTGGGGGCCGCTTCTACCCTCCCCTATATTTCGAACCAGAGGTGGTGGAGTTATGATACAGACGGTTGAGGCAGTCAATTCGATGTCGTTGTCGAAAGGCAACCGCATTTGGTGGGTTGTCAAGGCCAATTGTGCGAAGCCACCCGTGCGCGCCATCCGTGTGCAAACTTTTATTACAATACCCCGGTCCTTTTTACCATCGTTATACATTTCCAAGGCTAATCCTTCGAAGGTGGCAGAATTCCTGACACCTTTTGGAACTTTTTAATTTAAATTGATTACGCTGGCGTACAATCTCTTATGACGCTTTTCAATAGCCCTAATGTAAGTGGTAGAGCGTGATTCTTTTCAATTATTTATTTGGGGTTTTTTCGCCAAAAAAGATGGCTCCCACCGTTAAGAAAAACTATAGCATTTTGAGCACGGTTTTCTGTTCAATTTTTTTCGATGGTTTTTTAGAACTTTTATTTTCTCCATTTACCAAAAATTTTACCAGTGCGGTTAACAAGGAAATAAAAATTTTTCTTTATCAGACTGTATGATAAAAAGAAGTAATTGTCAAATTGTGACGAATTTTTTTCTAAAAAAATTTGCAAAATAGACGAAAAGACACTTTGGAAAGGGTTATTAATTCTTACACAAGACGAAAACTATTTAATGCATGGCAAGGGCAGGAATTGATCCTACCCACTTTTGTAGGGTAATTTGTATTTGACCACTGCATTACGTTGGTTATGAGGCTTCGGCAAGTTGGTTTAAGTTGTCTATACGTTCTTCTAGCCTATGCTTAATTCTTGAAACTGACGAAATCCAGAACGATTTTTATCAAAGGTAGGTATTGCTCCCGGACTCAGTGATTGATTCTGAAGGGATACACATTGTCTTTACCACTGGACTATGTTAGTTACCACTTTCTATGTTAGTTACCACTTTGACTGGGTTAGGAATTATTATAAATATACACGCTAGATTAAATCAAAGTTATTCGAAGCCATTCGCGAGCTTTTGTTCGCATTTCATCGAATAATATTTACTCATACTCTGTCGAGGAAGATCTTGAAGTTGCTTTTGAGTGTAATTACATTTTTAAATTATGTACAAATTTATTTCTAAATAAATCCAATTGAGTCTTTTGCAATATCACAAATAACAAAAATGGGTAAGATCACAACTTGAGCATATAGTAGGTTTCTGGTGCTACGAATTTTAAAATCCCATATTTTTGTAAGTAGAACATTTGAAAGATAAATGTGTGTTGAAATCAGCCTTCTCTTATACTCGGAGAAGACCTTGTAAATTCTGATCTAACATACTTTTCCAAATATAATGACCTAGCTATAGGCGTCCAATATATATATCATTGAACAAAGCAGATCACTATTTAAATCTAATTTCGAAGAACAACATTATTGATGGAGCACTACAGAGACGATAAGTATTAAATAAATGGAAATGTGTTTCGCTGATTGCATAAATGACCACGCAAATTATATTTTGATGTTTATGATAAAACTTACACAGCACGTTAATAACAGCAGCCTATATATAGATGCATGTGCGCATGGCAATAGTGCCTACCTGGTCGTAATTCAACCACAATCAGTGCAACAGCAAAGCATGACGTATATAAATACAAATCGGTCGTACTATAGTAGCACCGATTTGTATTTATATACGTCATGCTTTGCTGTTGCACTAATCGTGGTTGAATTACGACCAGGTAGGCACTATTGCCATGCGTGATCATTTGCTTTTCTTCTTTTAAAATATCTGTCTGTACTTAGGGGGAACAGGCAGATCTCTGGAAACAAGAAAGGCTGAACACATCAGAAACGTTAAGGAACATAATAATGGTTCAAACATCGAAAAACGTGCAACGCGAAAATCATTGACACAGGGAATTTCCGTAGTCGCCTAACACTAGAAAGTCTAGAATCATGGCATACAGCTGCCAAACACAGCAATGCTGATAACAACTCAAAACCGCTTCCTCGACAATGTACAATCTTAATAAAGAAAACATAGTATCACCTTATCGTATTCACAGTGCACATGTATACACGTCATATCTAGCTTCATTTCACACTTTCACAGTTTACTGCAATCATTATAAATATACCCGTTGAAGGCTACAGACTGGTGGCCGAAAGCTCGTAAACAAATAAATATATTTTAGTCAGAGAACGTCTCACCCTTTTCATTTATGTCTAATTGACACATCTACGATTTTTAGTGGTTTATATTGTTTAACCATTTCTTAAAGCTCATTCAGTTAAAAACGGGTAAAATAGGGCGAGTGTAATAGCCAACGCGGTCTGGTGGTAAGGCAAAGTGGCGGTAAATAAACAACGCAGCTGAACGATAATTCCCTTGCTCTGAATTCTTTTCATGTTTTAGAATTAATTATAGGCTAGAGAAAAGCCCGCTTAAACAATTTAGGTGGCAAGCGCGTGATGGCAAACATATATAGTCTAGTGGCCAATGCAAAATGTCTCAAGTCAACGAGTTTTTGGTCAAACCTAATTGCCCTTGTCACAAACCCCATAGGTTTTTGTCTGAGGTAAGAATTAATATAAATATACACGCTAGATTAAATCAAAGTTATTCGAAGCCATTCGCGAGCTTTTGTTCGCATTTCATCGAATAATATTTACTCATACTCTGTCGAGGAAGATCTTGAAGTTGCTTTTGAGTGTAATTACATTTATATGCACAAATTTATTCCTAAATAAATCCAATTGAGTCTTTTGCAATATCACAATAACAAAAATGGGTAAGATCACAACTTGAGCATACAGTAGGTTTCTGGTGCTACGAATTTTAAAATCCCATATTTTTGTAAGTAGAACATTTGAAAGATAAATGTGTGTTGAAATCAGCCTTCTCTTATACTCGGAGAAGACCATGTAAATTCTGATCAAACATACATTTCCAAATTTAATGACCCAGCTATATGACGTTCAATATATATCATTGAACTAAACAGATCACTATTTAAATCTAATGTCGAAGAACAATTTTATTGCTGAGGCACTACAGACACGATAAGTATTAAATAAATGGAAATGTTTTTCGCTGATTGCATAAATGACCACGCAAATTATATTTTGATATGATAAAACTTATACAGCACGTTAATAACAGCAGCCTATATATAGATGCATGTGCGCATGGCAATAGTGTCTACCCGGTCGTAATTCAACCGCAATCACTGCAACAGCAGAGCATGAGGTATATATATACAAATCGGTGATACTATATCTTGATGGTCTGATTCGAAGATACAGGGTTTTAGCACTCACGGTCTGGGGGCCGCTTCTACCCTTCCCTATATTTCGAACCAGAGGTGGTGGAGTTATGATACAGACGGTTGAGGCAGTCAACTCGATGTCGTTGTCGAAAGGCAACCGCATTTGGTGGGTTGTCAAGGCCAATTGTGCGAAGCCACCCGTGCGCGCCATCCGTGTGCAAACTTTTATTACAATACCCCGGTCCTTTTTACCATCGTTATACATTTCCAAGGCTAATCCTTCGAAGGTGGCAGAATTCCTGACACCTTTTGGAACTTTTTAATTTAAATTGATTACGCTGGCGTACAATCTCTTATGACGCTTTTCAATAGCCCTAATGTAAGTGGTAGAGCGTGATTCTTTTCAATTATTTATTTGGGGTTTTTTCGCCAAAAAAGATGGCTCCCACCGTTAAGAAAAACTATAGCATTTTGAGCACGGTTTTCTGTTCAATTTTTTTCGATGGTTTTTTAGAACTTTTATTTTCTCCATTTACCAAAAATTTTGCCAGTGCGGTTAACAAGGAAATAAAAATTTTTCTTTATCAGACTGTATGATAAAAAGAAGTAATTGTCAAATTGTGACGAATTTTTTTCTAAAAAAATTTGCAAAATAGACGAAAAGACACTTTGGAAAGGATTATTAATTCTTACACAAGACGAAAACTATTTAATGCATGGCAAGGGCAGGAATTGATCCTACCCACTTTTGTAGGGTAATTTGTATTTGACCACTGCATTACGTTGGTTATGAGGCTTCGGCAAGTTGGTTTAAGTTGTCTATACGTTCTTCTAGCCTATGCTTAATTCTTGAAACTGACGAAATCCAGAACGATTTTTATCAAAGGTAGGTATTGCTCCCGGACTCAGTGATTGATTCTGAAGGGATACACATTGTCTTTACCACTGGACTATGTTAGTTACCACTTTCTATGTTAGTTACCACTTTGACTGGGTTAGGAATTATTATAAATATACACGCTAGATTAAATCAAAGTTATTCGAAGCTATTCGCGAGCTTTTGTTCGCATTTCATCGAATAATATTTACTCATACTCTGTCGAGGAAGATCTTGAAGTTGCTTTGGAGTGTAATTACATTTATATGCACAAATTTATTCCTAAATAAATCCAATTGAGTCTTTTGCAATATCACAATAACAAAAATGGGTAAGATCACAACTTGAGCATACAGTAGGTTTCTGGTGCTACGAATTTTAAAATCCCATATTTTTGTTAGTAGAACATTTGAAAGATAAATGTGTGTTGAAATCAGCCTTCTCTTATACTCGGAGAAGACCATGTAAATTCTGATCAAACATACATTTCCAAATTTAATGACCCAGCTATATGACGTTCAATATATATCATTGAACTAAACAGATCACTATTTAAATCTAATGTCGAAGAACAATTTTATTGCTGAGGCACTACAGACACGATAAGTATTAAATAAATGGAAATGTTTTTCGCTGATTGCATAAATGACCACGCAAATTATATTTTGATATGATAAAACTTATACAGCACGTTAATAACAGCAGCCTATATATAGATGCATGTGCGCATGGCAATAGTGTCTACCCGGTCGTAATTCAACCACAATCACTGCAACAGCAGAGCATGAGGTATATATATACAAATCGGTGATACTATATCTTGATGGTCTGATTCGAAGATACAGGGTTTTAGCACTTACGGTCTGGGGGCCGCTTCTACCCTCCCCTATATTTCGAACCAGAGGTGGTGGAGTTATGATACAGACGGTTGAGGCAGTCAATTCGATGTCGTTGTCGAAAGGCAACCGCATTTGGTGGGTTGTCAAGGCCAATTGTGCGAAGCCACCCGTGCGCGCCATCCGTGTGCAAACTTTTATTACAATACCCCGGTCCTTTTTACCATCGTTATACATTTCCAAGGCTAATCCTTCGAAGGTGGCAGAATTCCTCACACCTTTCGGAACTTTTTAATTTAAATTGATTACGCTGGCGTACAATCTCTTATGACGCTTTTCAATAGCCCTAACGTAAGTGGTAGAGCGTAATTCTTTTCAATTATTTATTTGGGGTTTTTTCGCCAAAAAAGATGGCTCCCACCGTTAAGAAAAACTGTAGCATTTTGAGCACGGTTTTCTGTTCAATTTTTTTCGATGGAGTTTTAATTAGAACTTTTATTTTCTCCATTTACCAAAAATTTTGCCAGTGCGGTTAACAAGGAAATAAAAATTTTTCTTTAAAAAAATTTGCAAAATAGACGGAAAAGATACTTTGGAAAGGGTTATTAATTCTTACACAAGACGAAAACTATTTAATGCATGGCAAGGGCAGGAATTGATCCTACCCACTTTTGTCAGTAGGGTAATTTGTATTTGACCACTGCATTACATTGGTTATGTGGCTTCGGCAAGTTGGTTTAAGTTGTCTATACGTTCTTCTAGCCTATGCTTAATTCTTGAAACTGACGAAATCCAGAACGATTTTTATCAAAGGTAGGTATTGCTCCCGGACTCAGTGATTGATTCTGAAGGGATACACATTGTCTTTACCACTGGACTATGTTAGTTACCACTTTCTATGTTAGTTACCACTTTGACTGGGTTAAGAATTATTATAGATATACACGCTAGATTAAATCAAAGTTATTCGAAGCCATTCGCGAGCTTTTGTTCGCATTTCATCGAATAATATTTAATCATACTCTGTCGAGGAAGACCTTGAAGTTGCTTTTGAGTGTAATTACATTTTTAAATTATGTACAAATTTATTTCTAAATAAATCCAATTGAGTCTTTTGCAATATCACAAATAACAAAAATGGGTAAGGTCAAAACTTGAGCATATAGTAGGTTTCTGGTGCTACGAATTTTAAAAGCCTATATTTTTGTGAGTAATAAAACATTTGAAAAATAAATGTGTGTTGAAATCAGCCTTCTCTTATACTCGGAGAAGACCTTGTAAATTCTGATCTAACATACTTTTCCAAATATAATGACCTAGCTATAGGCGTCCAATATATATATCATTGAACAAAGCAGATCACTATTTAAATCTAATTTCGAAGAACAACATTATTGATGGAGCACTACAGAGACGATAAGTATTAAATAAATGGAAATGTGTTTCGCTGATTGCATAAATGACCACGCAAATTATATTTTGATGTTTATGATAAAACTTACACAGCACGTTAATAACAGCAGCCTATATATAGATGCATGTGCGCATGGCAATAGTGCCTACCTGGTCGTAATTCAACCACAATCAGTGCAACAGCAAAGCATGACGTATATAAATACAAATTGGTCGTACTATAGTAGCACCGATTTGTATTTATATACGTCATGCTTTGCTGTTGCACTAATCGTGGTTGAATTACGACCAGGTAGGCACTATTGCCATGCGTGATCATTTGCTTTTCTTCTTTTAAAATATCTGTCTGTACTTAGGGGGAACAGGCAGATCTCTGGAAACAAGAAAGGCTGAACACATCAGAAACGTTAAGGAACATAATAATGGTTCAAACATCGAAAAACGTGCAACGCGAAAATCATTGACACAGGGAATTTCCGTAGTCGCCTAACACTAGAAAGTCTAGAATCATGGCATACAGCTGCCAAACACAGCAATGCTGATAACAACTCAAAACCGCTTCCTCGACAATGTACAATCTTAATAAAGAAAACATAGTATCACCTTATCGTATTCACAGTGCACATGTATACACGTCATATCTAGCTTCATTTCACACTTTCACAGTTTACTGCAATCATTATAAATATACCCGTTGAAGGCTACAGACTGGTGGCCGAAAGCTCGTAAACAAATAAATATATTTTAGTCAGAGAACGTCTCACCCTTTTCATTTATGTCTAATTGACACATCTACGATTTTTAGTGGTTTATATTGTTTAACCATTTCTTAAAGCTCATTCAGTTAAAAACGGGTAAAATAGGGCGAGTGTAATAGCCAACGCGGTCTGGTGGTAAGGCAAAGTGGCGGTAAATAAACAACGCAGCTGAACGATAATTCCCTTGCTCTGAATTCTTTTCATGTTTTAGAATTAATTATAGGCTAGAGAAAAGCCCGCTTAAACAATTTAGGTGGCAAGCGCGTGATGGCAAACATATATAGTCTAGTGGCCAATGCAAAATGTCTCAAGTCAACGAGTTTTTGGTCAAACCTAATTGCCCTTGTCACAAACCCCATAGGTTTTTGTCTGAGGTAAGAATTAATATAAATATACACGCTAGATTAAATCAAAGTTATTCGAAGCCATTCGCGAGCTTTTGTTCGCATTTCATCGAATAATATTTACTCATACTCTGTCGAGGAAGATCTTGAAGTTGCTTTTGAGTGTAATTACATTTATATGCACAAATTTATTCCTAAATAAATCCAATTGAGTCTTTTGCAATATCACAATAACAAAAATGGGTAAGATCACAACTTGAGCATACAGTAGGTTTCTGGTGCTACGAATTTTAAAATCCCATATTTTTGTAAGTAGAACATTTGAAAGATAAATGTGTGTTGAAATCAGCCTTCTCTTATACTCGGAGAAGACCATGTAAATTCTGATCAAACATACATTTCCAAATTTAATGACCCAGCTATATGACGTTCAATATATATCATTGAACTAAACAGATCACTATTTAAATCTAATGTCGAAGAACAATTTTATTGCTGAGGCACTACAGACACGATAAGTATTAAATAAATGGAAATGTTTTTCGCTGATTGCATAAATGACCACGCAAATTATATTTTGATATGATAAAACTTATACAGCACGTTAATAACAGCAGCCTATATATAGATGCATGTGCGCATGGCAATAGTGTCTACCCGGTCGTAATTCAACCGCAATCACTGCAACAGCAGAGCATGAGGTATATATATACAAATCGGTGATACTATATCTTGATGGTCTGATTCGAAGATACAGGGTTTTAGCACTCACGGTCTGGGGGCCGCTTCTACCCTCCCCTATATTTCGAACCAGAGGTGGTGGAGTTATGATACAGACGGTTGAGGCAGTCAACTCGATGTCGTTGTCGAAAGGCAACCGCATTTGGTGGGTTGTCAAGGCCAATTGTGCGAAGCCACCCGTGCGCGCCATCCGTGTGCAAACTTTTATTACAATACCCCGGTCCTTTTTATCATCGTTATACATTTCCAAGGCTAATCCTTCGAAGGTGGCAGAATTCCTGACACCTTTTGGAACTTTTTAATTTAAATTGATTACGCTGGCGTACAATCTCTTATGACGCTTTTCAATAGCCCTAATGTAAGTGGTAGAGCGTGATTCTTTTCAATTATTTATTTGGGGTTTTTTCGCCAAAAAAGATGGCTCCCACCGTTAAGAAAAACTATAGCATTTTGAGCACGGTTTTCTGTTCAATTTTTTTCGATGGTTTTTTAGAACTTTTATTTTCTCCATTTACCAAAAATTTTGCCAGTGCGGTTAACAAGGAAATAAAAATTTTTCTTTATCAGACTGTATGATAAAAAGAAGTAATTGTCAAATTGTGACGAATTTTTTTCTAAAAAAATTTGCAAAATAGACGAAAAGACACTTTGGAAAGGGTTATTAATTCTTACACAAGACGAAAACTATTTAATGCATGGCAAGGGCAGGAATTGATCCTACCCACTTTTGTAGGGTAATTTGTATTTGACCACTGCATTACGTTGGTTATGAGGCTTCGGCAAGTTGGTTTAAGTTGTCTATACGTTCTTCTAGCCTATGCTTAATTCTTGAAACTGACGAAATCCAGAACGATTTTTATCAAAGGTAGGTATTGCTCCCGGACTCAGTGATTGATTCTGAAGGGATACACATTGTCTTTACCACTGGACTATGTTAGTTACCACTTTCTATGTTAGTTACCACTTTGACTGGGTTAGGAATTATTATAAATATACACGCTAGATTAAATCAAAGTTATTCGAAGCCATTCGCGAGCTTTTGTTCGCATTTCATCGAATAATATTTACTCATACTCTGTCGAGGAAGATCTTGAAGTTGCTTTTGAGTGTAATTACATTTATATGCACAAATTTATTCCTAAATAAATCCAATTGAGTCTTTTGCAATATCACAATAACAAAAATGGGTAAGATCACAACTTGAGCATACAGTAGGTTTCTGGTGCTACGAATTTTAAAATCCCATATTTTTGTAAGTAGAACATTTGAAAGATAAATGTGTGTTGAAATCAGCCTTCTCTTATACTCGGAGAAGACCATGTAAATTCTGATCAAACATACATTTCCAAATTTAATGACCCAGCTATATGACGTTCAATATATATCATTGAACTAAACAGATCACTATTTAAATCTAATGTCGAAGAACAATTTTATTGCTGAGGCACTACAGACACGATAAGTATTAAATAAATGGAAATGTTTTTCGCTGATTGCATAAATGACCACGCAAATTATATTTTGATATGATAAAACTTATACAGCACGTTAATAACAGCAGCCTATATATAGATGCATGTGCGCATGGCAATAGTGTCTACCCGGTCGTAATTCAACCACAATCACTGCAACAGCAGAGCATGAGGTATATATATACAAATCGGTGATACTATATCTTGATGGTCTGATTCGAAGATACAGGGTTTTAGCACTTACGGTCTGGGGGCCGCTTCTACCCTCCCCTATATTTCGAACCAGAGGTGGTGGAGTTATGATACAGACGGTTGAGGCAGTCAATTCGATGTCGTTGTCGAAAGGCAACCGCATTTGGTGGGTTGTCAAGGCCAATTGTGCGAAGCCACCCGTGCGCGCCATCCGTGTGCAAACTTTTATTACAATACCCCGGTCCTTTTTACCATCGTTATACATTTCCAAGGCTAATCCTTCGAAGGTGGCAGAATTCCTGACACCTTTTGGAACTTTTTAATTTAAATTGATTACGCTGGCGTACAATCTCTTATGACGCTTTTCAATAGCCCTAATGTAAGTGGTAGAGCGTGATTCTTTTCAATTATTTATTTGGGGTTTTTTCGCCAAAAAAGATGGCTCCCACCGTTAAGAAAAACTATAGCATTTTGAGCACGGTTTTCTGTTCAATTTTTTTCGATGGTTTTTTAGAACTTTTATTTTCTCCATTTACCAAAAATTTTGCCAGTGCGGTTAACAAGGAAATAAAAATTTTTCTTTATCAGACTGTATGATAAAAAGAAGTAATTGTCAAATTGTGACGAATTTTTTTCTAAAAAAATTTGCAAAATAGACGAAAAGACACTTTGGAAAGGATTATTAATTCTTACACAAGACGAAAACTATTTAATGCATGGCAAGGGCAGGAATTGATCCTACCCACTTTTGTAGGGTAATTTGTATTTGACCACTGCATTACGTTGGTTATGAGGCTTCGGCAAGTTGGTTTAAGTTGTCTATACGTTCTTCTAGCCTATGCTTAATTCTTGAAACTGACGAAATCCAGAACGATTTTTATCAAAGGTAGGTATTGCTCCCGGACTCAGTGATTGATTCTGAAGGGATACACATTGTCTTTACCACTGGACTATGTTAGTTACCACTTTCTATGTTAGTTACCACTTTGACTGGGTTAGGAATTATTATAAATATACACGCTAGATTAAATCAAAGTTATTCGAAGCCATTCGCGAGCTTTTGTTCGCATTTCATCGAATAATATTTACTCATACTCTGTCGAGGAAGATCTTGAAGTTGCTTTGGAGTGTAATTACATTTATATGCACAAATTTATTCCTAAATAAATCCAATTGAGTCTTTTGCAATATCACAATAACAAAAATGGGTAAGATCACAACTTGAGCATACAGTAGGTTTCTGGTGCTACGAATTTTAAAATCCCATATTTTTGTTAGTAGAACATTTGAAAGATAAATGTGTGTTGAAATCAGCCTTCTCTTATACTCGGAGAAGACCATGTAAATTCTGATCAAACATACATTTCCAAATTTAATGACCCAGCTATATGACGTTCAATATATATCATTGAACTAAACAGATCACTATTTAAATCTAATGTCGAAGAACAATTTTATTGCTGAGGCACTACAGACACGATAAGTATTATATAAATGGAAATGTTTTTCGCTGATTGCATAAATGACCACGCAAATTATATTTTGATATGATAAAACTTATACAGCACGTTAATAACAGCAGCCTATATATAGATGCATGTGCGCATGGCAATAGTGTCTACCCGGTCGTAATTCAACCACAATCACTGCAACAGCAGAGCATGAGGTATATATATACAAATCGGTGATACTATATCTTGATGGTCTGATTCGAAGATACAGGGTTTTAGCACTTACGGTCTGGGGGCCGCTTCTACCCTCCCCTATATTTCGAACCAGAGGTGGTGGAGTTATGATACAGACGGTTGAGGCAGTCAATTCGATGTCGTTGTCGAAAGGCAACCGCATTTGGTGGGTTGTCAAGGCCAATTGTGCGAAGCCACCCGTGCGCGCCATCCGTGTGCAAACTTTTATTACAATACCCCGGTCCTTTTTACCATCGTTATACATTTCCAAGGCTAATCCTTCGAAGGTGGCAGAATTCCTCACACCTTTCGGAACTTTTTAATTTAAATTGATTACGCTGGCGTACAATCTCTTATGACGCTTTTCAATAGCCCTAACGTAAGTGGTAGAGCGTAATTCTTTTCAATTATTTATTTGGGGTTTTTTCGCCAAAAAAGATGGCTCCCACCGTTAAGAAAAACTGTAGCATTTTGAGCACGGTTTTCTGTTCAATTTTTTTCGATGGAGTTTTAATTAGAACTTTTATTTTCTCCATTTACCAAAAATTTTGCCAGTGCGGTTAACAAGGAAATAAAAATTTTTCTTTATCAGACTGTATGATAAAAAGAAGTAATTGTCAAATTGTGACGAATTTTTTTCTAAAAAAATTTGCAAAATAGACGGAAAAGATACTTTGGAAAGGGTTATTAATTCTTACACAAGACGAAAACTATTTAATGCATGGCAAGGGCAGGAATTGATCCTACCCACTTTTGTCAGTAGGGTAATTTGTATTTGACCACTGCATTACATTGGTTATGTGGCTTCGGCAAGTTGGTTTAAGTTGTCTATACGTTCTTCTAGCCTATGCTTAATTCTTGAAACTGACGAAATCCAGAACGATTTTTATCAAAGGTAGGTATTGCTCCCGGACTCAGTGATTGATTCTGAAGGGATACACATTGTCTTTACCACTGGACTATGTTAGTTACCACTTTCTATGTTAGTTACCACTTTGACTGGGTTAAGAATTATTATAGATATACACGCTAGATTAAATCAAAGTTATTCGAAGCCATTCGCGAGCTTTTGTTCGCATTTCATCGAATAATATTTAATCATACTCTGTCGAGGAAGACCTTGAAGTTGCTTTTGAGTGTAATTACATTTTTAAATTATGTACAAATTTATTTCTAAATAAATCCAATTGAGTCTTTTGCAATATCACAAATAACAAAAATGGGTAAGGTCAAAACTTGAGCATATAGTAGGTTTCTGGTGCTACGAATTTTAAAAGCCTATATTTTTGTGAGTAATAAAACATTTGAAAAATAAATGTGTGTTGAAATCAGCCTTCTCTTATACTCGGAGAAGACCTTGTAAATTCTGATCTAACATACTTTTCCAAATATAATGACCTAGCTATAGGCGTCCAATATATATATCATTGAACAAAGCAGATCACTATTTAAATCTAATTTCGAAGAACAACATTATTGATGGAGCACTACAGAGACGATAAGTATTAAATAAATGGAAATGTGTTTCGCTGATTGCATAAATGACCACGCAAATTATATTTTGATGTTTATGATAAAACTTACACAGCACGTTAATAACAGCAGCCTATATATAGATGCATGTGCGCATGGCAATAGTGCCTACCTGGTCGTAATTCAACCACAATCAGTGCAACAGCAAAGCATGACGTATATAAATACAAATCGGTCGTACTATAGTAGCACCGATTTGTATTTATATACGTCATGCTTTGCTGTTGCACTAATCGTGGTTGAATTACGACCAGGTAGGCACTATTGCCATGCGTGATCATTTGCTTTTCTTCTTTTAAAATATCTGTCTGTACTTAGGGGGAACAGGCAGATCTCTGGAAACAAGAAAGGCTGAACACATCAGAAACGTTAAGGAACATAATAATGGTTCAAACATCGAAAAACGTGCAACGCGAAAATCATTGACACAGGGAATTTCCGTAGTCGCCTAACACTAGAAAGTCTAGAATCATGGCATACAGCTGCCAAACACAGCAATGCTGATAACAACTCAAAACCGCTTCCTCGACAATGTACAATCTTAATAAAGAAAACATAGTATCACCTTATCGTATTCACAGTGCACATGTATACACGTCATATCTAGCTTCATTTCACACTTTCACAGTTTACTGCAATCATTATAAATATACCCGTTGAAGGCTACAGACTGGTGGCCGAAAGCTCGTAAACAAATAAATATATTTTAGTCAGAGAACGTCTCACCCTTTTCATTTATGTCTAATTGACACATCTACGATTTTTAGTGGTTTATATTGTTTAACCATTTCTTAAAGCTCATTCAGTTAAAAACGGGTAAAATAGGGCGAGTGTAATAGCCAACGCGGTCTGGTGGTAAGGCAAAGTGGCGGTAAATAAACAACGCAGCTGAACGATAATTCCCTTGCTCTGAATTCTTTTCATGTTTTAGAATTAATTATAGGCTAGAGAAAAGCCCGCTTAAACAATTTAGGTGGCAAGCGCGTGATGGCAAACATATATAGTCTAGTGGCCAATGCAAAATGTCTCAAGTCAACGAGTTTTTGGTCAAACCTAATTGCCCTTGTCACAAACCCCATAGGTTTTTGTCTGAGGTAAGAATTAATATAAATATACACGCTAGATTAAATCAAAGTTATTCGAAGCCATTCGCGAGCTTTTGTTCGCATTTCATCGAATAATATTTACTCATACTCTGTCGAGGAAGATCTTGAAGTTGCTTTTGAGTGTAATTACATTTATATGCACAAATTTATTCCTAAATAAATCCAATTGAGTCTTTTGCAATATCACAATAACAAAAATGGGTAAGATCACAACTTGAGCATACAGTAGGTTTCTGGTGCTACGAATTTTAAAATCCCATATTTTTGTAAGTAGAACATTTGAAAGATAAATGTGTGTTGAAATCAGCCTTCTTTTATACTCGGAGAAGACCATGTAAATTCTGATCAAACATACATTTCCAAATTTAATGACCCAGCTATATGACGTTCAATATATATCATTGAACTAAACAGATCACTATTTAAATCTAATGTCGAAGAACAATTTTATTGCTGAGGCACTACAGACACGATAAGTATTAAATAAATGGAAATGTTTTTCGCTGATTGCATAAATGACCACGCAAATTATATTTTGATATGATAAAACTTATACAGCACGTTAATAACAGCAGCCTATATATAGATGCATGTGCGCATGGCAATAGTGTCTACCCGGTCGTAATTCAACCGCAATCACTGCAACAGCAGAGCATGAGGTATATATATACAAATCGGTGATACTATATCTTGATGGTCTGATTCGAAGATACAGGGTTTTAGCACTCACGGTCTGGGGGCCGCTTCTACCCTCCCCTATATTTCGAACCAGAGGTGGTGGAGTTATGACACAGACGGTTGAGGCAGTCAATTCGATGTCGTTGCCGAAAGGCAACCGCATTTGGTGGGTTGTCAAGGCCAATTGTGCGAAGCCACCCGTGCGCGCCATCCGTGTGCAAACTTTTATTACAATACCCCGGTCCTTTTTACCATCGTTATACATTTCCAAGGCTAATCCTTCGAAGGTGGCAGAATTCCTGACACCTTTTGGAACTTTTTAATTTAAATTGATTACGCTGGCGTACAATCTCTTATGACGCTTTTCAATAGCCCTAATGTAAGTGGTAGAGCGTGATTCTTTTCAATTATTTATTTGGGGTTTTTTCGCCAAAAAAGATGGCTCCCACCGTTAAGAAAAACTATAGCATTTTGAGCACGGTTTTCTGTTCAATTTTTTTCGATGGTTTTTTAGAACTTTTATTTTCTCCATTTACCAAAAATTTTGCCAGTGCGGTTAACAAGGAAATAAAAATTTTTCTTTATCAGACTGTATGATAAAAAGAAGTAATTGTCAAATTGTGACGAATTTTTTTCTAAAAAAATTTGCAAAATAGACGAAAAGACACTTTGGAAAGGGTTATTAATTCTTACACAAGACGAAAACTATTTAATGCATGGCAAGGGCAGGAATTGATCCTACCCACTTTTGTAGGGTAATTTGTATTTGACCACTGCATTACGTTGGTTATGAGGCTTCGGCAAGTTGGTTTAAGTTGTCCATACGTTCTTCTAGCCTATGCTTAATTCTCGAAACTGACGAAATCCAGAACGATTTTTATCAAAGGTAGGTATTGCTCCCGGACTCAGTGATTGATTCTGAAGGGATACACATTGTCTTTACCACTGGACTATGTTAGTTACCACTTTCTATGTTAGTTACCACTTTGACTGCGTTAGGAATTATTATAGATATACACGCTAGATTAAATCAAAGTTATTCGAAGCCATTCGCGAGCTTTTGTTCGCATTTCATCGAATAATATTTAATCATACTCTGTCGAGGAAGACCTTGAAGTTGCTTTTGAGTGTAATTACATTTTTAAATTATGTACAAATTTATTTCTAAGTAAATCCAATTGAGTCTTTTGCAATTTAAAGGGTAATCTGCATGAGTAATGTTAAGCAACACGCTGTATGTTCCGTCTTACCAGCAAAACATCTTTTCAGTTTCCGCAGAAGTAGAGAATGTCAACTTAGGGCCCCAGGTAAGTATCTACGCCACTGAGGAAGGAAAGGAGTTTGAATAAGAACCAATAACGTCCATAACACCAATAACGCCATGACGTCTATAACACCAATAACGCCATAAAGTCTGTAACGTTATAATGTCTATAACACCAATAACGCCATAACGTCTGTAACACCAATAACGTCTATAACACCAATAACGTCCATAACACCAATAACGCCATAACGTCTGTAACACCAATAACGTCCATAACACCAATAACGTCCATAATACCAATAACGTCCATAACACCAATAACGTCCATAACACCAATAACGCCATAACGCCTATAACACCAATAACGTCTATAACACCAATAACGTCCATAACACCAATAACGTCTTTAACACCAATAACGCCATAACACGAATAACGCCCATAACAACAATAACACCCATAACACCATTAACGCCCATAACAACAATAACGCCACAACGTCTATAACACCAATACGTCTATAACACATATGGCATATATGCTGTATAAATGACGTCATTGATCTATATTATAAATGACGTAATATACATTTCGTGCGCGTCATATGGTGCGCGTAACATAACGATATAACCGATTTCATAGGCGCTTTCCCCTCCCGAAAACAAGTATAAATTCTACTTTAGATTTTACTTGTTTTTCAAAAAACAAATTTGCAGTTCAACAAATGGGTCAATTTTGTCTGGTGCATGGATGCCGTCGAAGAAAGACAAGAGAAAACGTTTCTTCTCACTGTGTTATAAAATTTATCTCTACAAAAATGCCAAAGTATTGGATACTGGACGGAAATTTATCGTAAATATAAAGCCGCAAAACATGTAAGTTTTACCTCGAGTTTTACTATGTCTTATTTTAAAAATGTTTTTCCATAGTTTTATGCAGATACTTTAAACCAGTTTTACTATAAGTTAATAGCTGTTGAACTGGGTGAAGTGCAGTTTGTATAGGGAATTGCACGGTACTACAAGAAATATTCAAAGTCGCTATAAATCGCTTTCTTTTGCTAACTTCAACACATGGTCCATGGTAGCAAACAAAACATAATGATCCCTGCTTGTCACACTGTAAATCATGTATTTACACAACTGTAAACTGCACCCCATTTAATAGTCTGTCTCTTGCTATAATTGAAGATGTCATAATACAAATTCCCCTCATTCTATCTAAGTGAATGTCTGCACCAATATCATTATTGATTTCAAAGTGAATAATGGCAAGACAACCAGAAATTGACCACATATCAGAGTTAAACTGGGTTAAAATGCAGAGGCTACAATCTTACTATATTTTCTCAGCTTTGTGATGAAGAGAAGTTTCATGTATATCTGCCAGCCCTATTTATAAGGGAATATCTGCCATTCTTGATGCAAGATGGCCTACACTTCCAAGTTAATGGTTAAATCCTGCTGTAGTTAGATGTATATAAAGATCAAGCAAAATATATAAGGATGCATGCATACAATTTAGCATGCATGCATACAATTTTGCACATTGTACACCAAAGTCTGCTAAAACCAATGAATTTCCTTTAGTAAAGTTGTTTGCCTACAAACTGACTGTCTGTAATTATCAGAATATGTAATACAAAATCTTTAAACCAAAAAAAAGTAACTATAAGGGTGTGCAAAGTTGGGGTGAGGGAAATCTAAAACCAAGTTTCCAGACCTTTCTATGAGTTATCTTGAAGGGGGGAGGGCCATAATTTTCAATTTCCTAATATAATTTCTTTGAGGAAATATGGAGCTTTTCAGGAAATACCCAATGCAGTTTACTGCTAATAGTACACGAAATGTTTGCCTTTATTATTGAATATTTTTATTGCTTTTGGTAGGAAAGAATAAGATTGAGATATTGACAGGGGATGAACAAAGTGGCATGTCTCATGGTTCAGTGCAAATAATATTAACAAATCATGTTTGTGGAAGGTTATTAGAGAGACATCTGACAGACAATGGAGAAATGTTATTTATTTTTTTATTTGTTATGTATATAAATATATACATTCAAGCTTTAGTAGAAATTTGCAATAGTTAATAATTGCTTTTGAATATGAATAATGTATTTTTAAAATATATAAATATGAAAGTGTAATAAAATTCATGAACTGTAGTTTGCAACTTCTTTTTCAACCAAATTGGTAATGATCAATGGAACATGGATCTAAAAAAATACAGAGAACATACAAGAAATTTAAACTCCAAGGGAAAGGTAATTATGCATGCATGCATGTACATGAAACACACAACATTGCCATGCAGGGTTTTAGCAAGGCCAATGGGAATTGATAAAGCACAATACATAGGGTAATTTAGTAAAGGTATTTTAGGCCTAACTATGAATCATGAAATAAGAAGAAAATGAGAATGAGATTCTGAAAGCATCCAGTAAAAATTAAACCAGCAATTGCATACACACTCTTACATATTCACTCAATACAAAATATCTGTATGTATAAACTGTGCCAGTTTGATTGGATGCAACAAGTCAAAGTATATCTAAGAATAGTAAACACCCCAAAGATACAAGTCTTCACAGTCATACTAGTAGCTGGTCCAAATAATTTAAAACACATACAAATTTATACAGTAAAAAAAGTGATAGTTCATACTGATGCACAAAATACACTGCTTGTTACTACTGTTGCTTTAATTAATTGAGCAACTCCTCATATTAAAAGCCTTACACATATTTCGTGAGACTCGGGTCCCGCATTTCAATAGCCATGAATAATAATTGCACATAAAAAATGATGACTTGAAAGATATTAGATGAGAAAAAGCATGCAGACATTGGTATAATTAATATACACTATACAGAAAGCCGGCAAAACCCTGTGTTTCAGTATAGTGTCTGTACAAAATTGGCATTTAGAAAACTTGTGACTGGTTTTTGAATAAGACCTAGGTGTCTATACCATGGTACCAATGTCATAATAGTCTCAGATGTAAAAGAAAATATTAAAAACATGACAAAACACGCACCTTCAATATGACATGAAAACTTGAAGATGCCAGAAAACAATCTTGCTCCTAAATTTTACTCGCAAACTTCTTGCCGTGTAAATGATTTATGGATCTATAACTTGGGTTTTTTTACAGAAATGGTTTATCACTTATAAAATTTTTGAAAAGAACAACGCCAAAGTGCTAAACCAGCTTCGTTGAAACAAAAACTAGAAATTATAGACAAAACCAGGGGGGTTGAAAATAGTAGCGGGCTCAAGAAACGAGCCTGGTCAGTGGTAATTCGCATGAGAATAGTGGACCAGTTGTCATGGAGATGGCATCAGCAAGGACCAGTGAACTCTAATACAACTGGAACGATAACTCCTATGTTTTCGTCCTATGATTGGATGAAGCCCGAGATTTGAAGCAAAAGGCGGGAACCGCGCGGGGAAAATGGCTTGTTCGAAAGGACTGGGGAAAGTTACGAGGAGTGAAAAGTTTGTTTTTGAGCGAAAATATGCTTGAAAAATGAAAATTTTTATCGCAAGACTTCAATTTTAAAGATTCGATCCTGGTTTTCTGGATAGTCCTGACTGTTCTACACTTGGTTACGGAAAAAATTGAGGGCTATCAGTTTTTTACTCTGGAAAATGACGAAAGTTTCAACGTGCCGAAGCAAACTACGAAGCAAACTACGCTCTTCAACTCAAGAATATATTGCTTTAAAACATGTCAACTCTTCCAAAACTTATCTTGTGCTAAAGTCCAGGTATCGTTGTTTATTTTGAGCTTTTGGTCTTTGCTGTAGCCCTTCTAAAACGTGAGTAAATCGAGGTTTTCAAAGTGGTGTATTTGTATGGTTGATTTAAAAATACGTACAAAACTAACATTTTTCGTCAGATAGCATTAGTTTTAAAGCTTTAAACTTCGGTTACGGATAGTTCTTGGCAGCCTTTTCCATCTAACTGTTAAAACTCGAGAGGTAACAGTTGTTTAAAAAAGATATTTCGTGACAAAGTTTTCGCCGAAACTGTTTTTCATTTTTAGCAGCCAAAAAATATTTTAAAACCTTACTGGACGTCCTAGAAAGTTGAGGTACATGAAATTTCAATCTATCTAGAAAATATTTAGCACCTAACTGGCCCTAAAACACGAAGTTAAAGGGTCGAAAAGAGCTTTTGAAAATAGGTCATATTTTCGCGGCGTGACGTACATGGCGGCCTTCAATTTGGCTTCAAAGATGGCGGCCAAGTTATCGTTCCAGTTGTATTAGAGTTCACTGGCAAGGACCAAAATCCGCCATTTTCTTGGCTTCACTTTTCATCCACGAGCAGGTTCTCCAGTAATATTACAGCTCAGTGATATTAACACAAAGGTTGGCAAGTAAATACAAATTTGAACACTCGTACAAAATTTAAACCACAAAAAAATCTGCAAAAAGGCTTCGATATTCATTTAAAAACATACACATATTGAGAAGACATACCTGAAAAGCATGTACGTTGTATTTTTGTGTCATTTCAACATTATTTACCCGACGAAATTCGCGAAAAGTCATCAAATTTTTAGTTGATTTTCGCTAAAACTATGCGCGATGCCGGCTGCCTGCCTTACGTCACAGGAAAAAGCCCCCTGATTGGCCAGCTGAAAACTCAATTTTTTTACCGCGAAAGCAAAACCGGGGGGAGAAATGTTAAAATTTTCAAAGAGCTACGCCAACGCTGCGGAGGGAAATTTGAAGTGAAAGCTTTTTTAAAAACAACAACTCAGTAACAACTGCTAACAACTGCGAAAAATTTTAAACTGAAGTGCAAAAGATGTGAAGAGGTGCAAACGAAGAAGCATTGTAAACTCATTGTATATTACGTGCTCCCCGGTTTTGCTTTCGCGGTAAAAAAATTGAGTTTTCAGCTGGCCAATCAGGGGGCTTTTTCCTGTGACGTAAGGCAGGCAGCCGGCATCGCGCATAGTTTTAGCGAAAATCAACTAAAAATTTGATGACTTTTCGCGAATTTCGTCGGGTAAATAATGTTGAAATGACACAAAAATACAACGTACATGCTTTTCAGGTACGTCTTCTCAATATGTGTATGTTTTTAAATGAATATCGAAGTCTTTTTGCAGATTTTTTTGTGGTTTAAATTTTGTACGAGTGTTCAAATTTGTATTTACTTGCCAACCTTTGTGTTAATATATACATTATGTAACAGATGCTGTCCCACTGAACGCTATATTAGAACTGTACGCATTCCGGGTGACCTGTGGTCATGGTATCAAATTCGCGTTTAGCAAAAAACTGTCTATATTGTATTGTTTACAGCAATCCTGGAGTTATCCGATCATCTGAGATACATATACACTCTCAGAACTTCGAGTGGATCAGTGGAACAGGAATCTAACCTGAAGACCGCAGATCATTGAAACTCATATTAGCTATACACGAGCATTAGACTGGTCTGTGGCAAATGTTTAGAACTTTTGTGCTTCGCTGTGATTGGTCAATTTTACGAATTCTGAAATCGACAAAGAAACATGAACGACAAAGTGAACGTGTAACACTTGTGTCTATTTATAACAATATTTTTCGACTCTACCACAATTAATACATGGTTTATCAAGCTTATCGGGGGAAAATTAAGATCTTCAAAGTTACACCCATATCGATTTAAGCGAAATACGTACGTTATTTAATGCATAACATGTCGATATTGAAGCAGCAATTTGTAAATCTTCGTGGCGCCACTGACATCAGTTGGCAACATGAAGTTGTGTATTACACTACTTTTTTCAACTTAGACGTCGTTTTTATGTCTGAATTTCTATCCCATTCGGTGGATACCTTTTTGAAGACTATTGACTGTTAACTATATGGACTGCAGTGGCTGGAGTTGAACAAAATAGGTACAAAACGAACAATGGGTGTATTAAACATTTGCCACAGACCGGATAAAAACTTCCCATGAATAAATATCATTTATTAACCAAAGTAAAAAACAAAAACAATTGTTTTTGCTAAACAGACACTGTAATTGCTGATTTAAAGAATTGGGAACAAGTTTCTAGTCTGACAACTGATATAGATGCATTCTCAATGATGGAGAGTTTTTATGTGGATGGGGGGGGGGGGGGGCTTTTATGCTCATGCATGAAACGAGAATGCATGAGAATTATGATCTAAAATGGTCCCAAACATTGTCACTCTTTTTTTTATTTTTTATAGAGAGAAGCCGGAGGACCCGAAAGAAAATCCTCTCCTTTCTATTCTTTTTGCCTCTTGTTTCTTCCCTCTCCTACAAAAAGAAAAAAGTGAATAAAAAATAAAAAAAGAAAATAGGAAAGAGAAAAACAGAAAAAAAGAGAACAGAAAAAGAATACCTTTTTTCTATTGTCTACAAGTCTCATTTTTTGGTGGGTTTTTTCCGGCCCGCCATTTTGTTTGTTCGATAACCCGACACCGCCATTTTTTTATCCTGATTCAGGTAACGCCATTTTGTGTTCACGACAATCCGACACTGCTAGTTTCTTATTTTCGGCTATGCGACACCGCCATTTTCTGTGTGTGTTTTTTTATCTAATAATTGCTATTGTCTGATGGTCTGTATATCTAGATCTGTTTCAGAAGTGTGTGTTGCTGAAGAACGACAAATTCCACCGCGAAACTTTACCGAGGAGAGATGTATCGCAGCTTATCGCGGTGAAGTTTTGAGAGCGTGTTTCCGTAATTTTCTGTTGTGTTCTTACTTTTAAGGAAATTTAGAAATTTCTACACGAGAATCAAATGCAAGTTCTACTGAAATATCTATATACAAAACACAATTTTTAACATGTAATAGTTAACAAAAAGGGACAGGAAAGTTCTTTATCTAAACATTGCTCCAGAAATGTTTTAAAACGGCAAATTTTGATAGACTCCATCATTCAGTGAGTCTAGGAAATGTGTTCCTAATTCTAAACAGGTTGTGATTTCTTTCCTTGGATTAATACCCTTTCAGATTAATACCCTTTAATACCCTTCAGATTAATACCCTTTCAGAACAGCTCTCTGATAAGAAAGGTAATCTTCCAGGAGTAGTAATGAACTGGCTCCGCACAAAAATTTGTTTTGCTCAGATAAGAGCTCTGATTCTTTGTGTGCGAGGTTCTCGGAGCCCGTGGCATAGACCAACTTTGAATTCTACAGACATTGAGTTAAGCAACTTAGATTCAGACATAAATTGAAAACACCGGAACAGTTTTACTGAAATTTTTATGTAAAAATAGTTTTTTATCTAAAAGTTATTTTGTAATTTTTATGCTCTTGTATTTGATTATATAATAACAATAAATTTCTTTCCTTGGTTTTCTATTTCTACCTATGTTGAGATAATATTTCGTGCAAAATGATCTATTTGCTTGTGGGATCTCATATAATTATAAAAGGTAAGAGACATTTTACATTCCAATTCCAGAAATACATATGTTAGTCTAAAGTTCCCAACAAATTATATCGTGGAGACTTCAGGCAGTGTGCTACAGAATAGATTTAAATGTTGTATTGTATACACTTTTAGTAAAATTTTCTTTACTTGCAAAATAAAACAGCTATATGTTGGTGGTATTCTGACAAAAGAATCTTGTTTAACATATGTACTATAAAAGTCTTTAATTTAAATTAAATTCTTAAAAATGCAATCCTATTCTAGGACTCTGAACAAAGTGCCTGGTAAGTCACTCAGACATTGATTTTTGGTTATCTTAGTGATTACATAAGATGTGCTAGCAATGTCTTACTGGTAAAATGCCTTGGAAGGTACCCTAATAATAATTGATTTAAAAAGGAATTAGTTGGGCAGAACAGAAATAAGTGAATATACCCCACCCCCAATGAACTCTCTAGTTACAGCCCTGCCTGGCCTTGTGCCCATTTTCGTTTCGGCAGGCGGAGTGAACGCCTTAGCAGGCGTCTTGTTGTACTAAAATTCGACCGCTGCTCGAATACGCACAGGGAGCCCGATAAGTGGCTGCACTTGCTGTCATCATGACAGCAAGTGCAGCCGCTTATCGGGCTACCTGTGGAATACGCTGGTCCAGTCTGATGTGGTATACCTCTCTACTTAATGAATGACCTGGAACGTGTTGAAAAGAGAAGTTAAGGTTTACGCATTGTCGGCTTGCGGGTCGACACACTACCGCTACTTTGCGAAAGAATAGAGAAATTAACCCTTCGAGAAATGGAGGCGATTATTCGAGACACAAACACAAATCATCCCTGCCACCATCTTGTCCCTGTTGCACATAGTCGTGGTTATTCCACTAGAACTAAAGAAAATAATGCTGATGTAGGTTACGTTAAATCCAGAACTGAAAGGCATAAGTCAACATTTGTGCCTCCTCAAATTGCACAGATCAATGGCTACATAACATGGATAAAGGGTTGGCTAATGGAGTGCTTTTTCTAGATCTTAAAAAAGCATTCAACACGGTCGATCACTCTATCCTCTTAAAAAACTACACCAATATGGTGCTCCTCTAAAACTATTGGCATCTTATTTAAACAACAGGAAACAAATTTGTGTAATCAATAATATTAAGTCAGAACAAGAAACAGTCACATGTGGAGTACCACAGGGTTCCAATTTGGGACCTTTGCTATTTTTATTTTATATAAATGATTTACCAGCATGCCTCAAAAACACACAAGCTTCTATGTTTGCCGACGACACTAATCTATCATGCGTAGGAAAAACCTCAGCAAAAATTGAGCATAAACTAAATGCTGACCTATCCCATATTAATGATTGCATGGTTAAAAGCAAACAAGTTAACTTTGAATACTACAAAAACCGAATTTATGCTAATAGTCTCAAGAGAAAAACTAAGACAATTTTGCACAAGTGAAGTACATCAATTAGGTTATTCACACAAGATCGTCCAGGAAAAAATCCATGCTGATAGATGTTGATTATTTCCAGCAAACGGTATTTGATGTTATTCAGGACACAACGTTCTAGAACTTTCGAAATTATGCACAGGAGAGAAATAGGCCGGTAGTTCTCCGCATTTTCGTTGTCAACCTTCTTGTATACTGGCACTATGATGGCTGTTTTCCACTCGTCTGGTAATGATTCCGAGGAAATTGACTTGTTGAAAAGTCTCACAAAGAAGGTGTGATAACATCTGCTGTTTCTTTTAATAACGTGGCAGGTATATATACCATTAGGGCCTGTTCGCTTTGCCTGTATCAAGGGATTTCAGCATGTATAGGATACTTCCGCATCACAAATGGTCAGTTCAGTCAGAATTGGTTCATCAGCTTCCTTGGTGGGATCCTCGTCAGCTTCTTCTCTAGAGTATACAGACGCAAAGTAATCATTAAACAAGTTCGCAATACTTTCTGGGTTATCAGCCGACAGTCGAGAAGATGTTGCTGTGTCGGCTGTATCGAAGTCACGATAGCTAATGAAATGCTGATGAAATGACGTCAGGAATGTTTCTTGACTTTGATGTTCTTTTCAGGACCGACCAGATGTAACGTGTAAATTAAAATAATTAAACATTTAGTTAGTTGTTAACAAAATATCTATAGTTAAGTTAATTAAACGAACTTTGATCAAGGGGAAATCGAATTAACGCTGGGGGACATTGATTGACAAACGTAATGGAAATGAAATTAGATAAATTAAAGAAAAGGAAAAAATAAATCAGTTGAACTCTGAAGGTGTGACTGAGTGTTTGTATGAAAGCTCGTGCACGTTACAAATTTGGTGCTCAGCGGTGGGATATGAGATAGAGTATTTGGAGAAAACCACCTGAGAGCTCAAAGGGAAAATGACATCCATTCTACCTGGAAAATTTGTTGGCAGCTCAGAAGCAGAAGACAAGATCAAGAAATTGCCCGCGTTCTTTCGCGGACCCGCGGCCAGTCATTTCTACGCGATACCT
The DNA here is from genome assembly GCA_963855995.1 of Muricea muricata. Taxonomy (NCBI): domain Eukaryota; kingdom Metazoa; phylum Cnidaria; class Anthozoa; order Malacalcyonacea; family Plexauridae; genus Muricea; species Muricea muricata. The sequence goes on along the minus strand of OY979718.1, from coordinate 55,579,864 downwards.
GCTGACAGAAAGACCTATAAAGATGCAGTCAAAATGCTCATTGGTGCCATGTGCCCTACAGCCCAACGAGAGGCTGTCGAAGCAAGAACGCTACGACCGGGAGAGGATCCAGCTGTGTATAAATGGGACCTCGAACAAAAGTTGCTTAAAGCGAACCCACTCCTCGATGGTCAAGCCAAGGAAGCTCTCCTCTTGCGCCAGTTCATGAGAGGCCTCCCGAGAAACCTAAAGATGCGAATGCTAGAAAATGACCCGACTCTGACATTAGCCAACATGATCGCTTTTGTGCAACGGTATCGCGCGGTCCAAGGACAAGGTAGCTCCAAAGATTACTGTGATGTAGCTGAATCATCGGTTTCTCCTCAAGATAAAAAAATTGACGAACTGGTCACTATGGTCAACGCAATCACTTGTAAGCAACAAAAGTTGGAGGAGTGTTTGACAGCCGCAGTAAACCAGAACGGTCAACAACTGGACAACAAACCCAACGCTACACGCTGGAGAAGACGAAATAAACCGCCAATCATTTGTTACAAATGTGGAAGACGGGGTCACATCGCTAAAGACTGTGCACAAGAGGAAAGTAAGCCAATTCAATGTTTTTCATGTAGAGGGTACGGACACATGTCTCGCGATTATCCAAATAATTTAAACGGACAAGGGGCGGTATTAACAGGGAGGAGATCGACCGCCCCAAGACATCAAATGCTGATGCATTAAACAATCAAATTCCCACCCATCCATTGGTAACATGTTTTATTGAGGAAATAGAAGTAAAAGTTCTGGTAAATATGGGATCTATGCGGTCGTTTATCAACAAAAATGTCCACACAATAATGGACTTTAGTAGTGTTAGAATTGATAAATCTGATTTAGAAAAATGCCGCTCCATTACAGGGGGCTCGTTGGATATTTTAGGGCGGATTAAAGGGAATATAAAATTTCCTTCGAGTAAGCTAACGTATAATTGTAATTTTTAATCAGTAATAATATCCAATATGATTGCGCTCTGGGATGGGACGTCTTAGTCGCCAATAAGTTAGATTTGAGTCGGGAAAACTCAGAGGAAAATAGTTGCAAAAGGGGACGGCACGGGAAAACTCGAGTTTGTGCCAACTTGTGTTGAATATGCATCTCCAGTATGGTCTGATTTAACGGAGTATGAACGAACTGAAGATGTGGCTGCTTTCGCAGGCTACCAAATGAATTGAGTTAGTCCAAAAACGTGCCTTGAAAATTGTTTACCCTCTGCTCTCTTACGAAGATGCGCTGTCAGCTACAAGATTGGATAGTTTGGAGAGTCGTCGTCATTATGCCTGTTTGAAGTTCGCTGATAAAATGAGATGTGACAATTAAATTGGTATAAACCCACTGGCAAATCAATATTTTTCGTAAGATTCCACGTGCCAATGATCATAATTATGATTTTGGGTTTGAGCGACCTTGTAGAATAAATACCAATACCGAACGATTTAGTAATATTACTGTAAAATATTATTGATTGTATCATAAACTAATCTTAATATTTTGTAATTAGCTGAATTTCAAGTCTACAAACTGTTTTGGCTTTCCAAATATTTTACTGTAGTCTTAAATTCCTATTATTTATCCCATGTAATTCAGTCAATTTTGCTACTGCAATTTAAGTTATTAAACAAATTATTATTATTATTATTATTAAAATATGCAAACATATAATTTGGACATTGATGAACTTATTCCAGACCCCCCAAGGCAACTCCATTTTGTACCAAGTAGCTTTAACAGAACGCGAATTTGCAGTGCTGAAAAAGAATGTGACAAAAGATATCCTCGATGAAATACGTTGTACTGAACAATCTGGTATTCAGCAGCAAAATCACGTACAATCTGGTATTCAGCAGCAAAACTAAGAACATTCTAGTATTCAGCCACAAAACTACGGACATTCTGCTGTTCGTCAGCAAAATCATGGACATTCTCATGTTATTCAGCAACAAAACCAAGTCCGATCTGCAGCAAAGCCACGTCCAATCTAGTATTCAGCAGCAAAGCCACGTCCAATCTGACATTCAGCCCCAGATCCAAATACCACCGAGATTCTCTATTTCTTCAACTGACACACTTTTAAAACAAATTTTGGAAAACTAAAGTTGAATAACTTCGAACTTCACTTTTTCAACCGAATATAAGGACAAATATTTTTTATTAATTTGTTATTTACCACACAGCATTGAGCATTGGAAAATACATAGGTAGAAAGGGTAGCCTTAAAGTTACAGGTCTTATCATGTAAGTATTTGACCATTCCGTTATAAATATGGTCTTTCATGAATAAATACTTGACTATTCTGTTATAAATATGGTCTATCATGAAAAAATACTCGACCATTCTGTTATAAATATGGTCTCTCATGAAAAAATACTTGATCATTCCGTTATAAATAAGGTCTCTCATGAATAATTTTTTGACCATTCCGTTATAAATATGGTCTCTCATGAATAAGCATGACCATTCTGTTATAAATATGGTCTCTCATGAATAAAACTTGACCATTCTGTTATAAATATGGTCTCTCTCGAATAAAAGCCCAAATCTCGATAAGTAACATTACAGTTGATGATGCACAATTTTTTGCATAACTTTGCTGATGGATGGCAGGACAGAAATTGGCTTTTAATTTCCTGCCACATTTATGGTTTTTAATTTCCTGCCACACTTGGTAGAGCAACGGTTTAGAAAGCGGAAGATGCGAGTTTGAATCCCGCTCGAGACAACGAATTTTCGTTGTTCTCTGCAGAGTCAGACTAATATGAATCTAGTTTTTCATGACTCTGAGGATGGTTCTGAAATAGAATCGAAACACTGCGCGTACTCAAAGACAAGCGTTAAGTCGACACGAAAATATTTTGTGCACTTAAATTGGATAAGACTCGCTACCAATCCCAGTTGACTCGATAGCTCAATTGGTAGAGCGGTGGTCTAGAAACCCGAAGATGCGAGTTCGGATCCCGCTCGAGACAACGAATTTTTCGTTGCTCTCTGCAGTGTCAGATTAATATCAATCTACTTTTTCATATCTCTGAGGATGGTTCTGAAATAGAATTTATACGTTGGCCAATGAGGCTTGTTGCAACTTGTCATTTGCAGACTTGTAACAACTTGTCGGGCGGATCTGCTCACCAGAGTGTGATGAGCATAACAAACCAAACTACACTAAAACTATTGCACTATGATGCATGGATATGAACACCCCTTCCCCCAAAACAAAAATATAAATAAACAGCACAAAAAAGCTCTACTTACGAGCCATGCTAGATGGGCAGTAACTTAAGATAACAAGTTTAACCCAAAAAGATGTTTATTAACATTATTTTTTACATATATAATAGTAAAAATTGTAACAAAAAAGAACAATAGCTGTGCTATTGTTATATTTTGAAAACGTCAAACTGTATCTTATCAACTCATTCACTATATTTCGTCAAGTCTAAACTGAACACTCGGCTAACAGTACATTCTTGATCGGGCTGGAAACAAAGAAAAGAAAACATCAACACGGCATCAGGTAAAATTAAGTTTCATACTAACGGGAGTTCTTAGTTCTCACGCTGTGAATAACCTGTTCGACTTTCCCGAGATCTGATGACCGTGAAAAGTTGTCACGGAGTCTTCGTTCGCTATGGTTTTCAAAGTTCAAAGCAACTGGGGTTTTTGTGTACAATGTTAAAAGTATTAAAACAACAATAATGTACAAATCAAGAAAGTTTGTATAAACTAAGGAGTCTTGTAGAGGCGAAGCTATCTTGTACAGATGGTCCATGTACGGAAATTTCCAATTAAATTAAGTACTTAAAAGTTAAGATACGTATATCTGGCTTTAAAGTGTTGAAAGAGATACAATTAGCATAGCATGGTCATTTCCATCGCCGTAGCTTTACCAATGATGTCCCGTATGTACAAACTGCACTTAAAAAGATAGCAAAAATCGTTCTGCTGCGAACTGTTGGATGCAAGTGCTGGTGTGAACTGACGTCTTGTTTAGAAGGGCAACTCACGTCTAAGGTACACTTACTTCACATGTAATTCCAATGAGTGCTTCAGCTCGTGAATAGAATTCTTCTTTTAATGAGATTACTATACACTGGAATGTGCTTTTAGTTTGTTTTTCGATGTAGGATGAAACCTGCATAATAAAAAACCCCATTATTTAGGTGAACAAATTAATGCCTTAGCGTTGAACACAGACAGTACCACATGAAGTTTAAGAAATTATCATGAAGTAAAAAATTACATTATTGATATTCGTGTTATCCAAAGCCGCGTCGATTTCATCCAGGACAAAAAATGGAGCTGGTTGACAACTATAAGAGAAAGTAATAAGAAGGTAGAAGGCAACTCATTCGCACTGCAAGAGACATGCTACATCAGAAATTATAAGTTGCGATCATTAGATAGGATCTGTTCCCGACGTATCGTAAAGAATAATAGCGAATGCAAACAACATGCAAGTAACTTCTCTCAGAGATTTTATGTAAATACACGACTCAGGAGGCCGCAAGTTCTACCACGCCTTATAAGATTTAGTACAAAAGGTTTAGTATAAAATAGACACACTTTAAGACACAAACCTTCGTATGGAAAAGAGTAGAGCAAGTGCGGCAACTGTCTTTTCACCGCCAGACAAGTTATCCATTGGTCGAAATCTAATAAAAAATACATAACAATGTTTGATAATTACGCAATAAATAACATACTAGGTTTTTGCTCTTCTTTTCTCGTACCTTTTTTATGTAAAAATATGGCAAAACAAAATTCATGATTTCTCGGTCCATCCCATGAGATGTTATGTAACTTGGTATGTACTTACTATTAGCACTCGAAAATTCTTTAAGACTACAATATCTTTTACACAAGTAATTGATCAATAGACTACGGTATCTCTCGAAGTTCGTGATCATTTATAGTTTTATAGATTGAAAAGAGAAAACGAACACTACAGTATTACCTTAATACAGACGAATAAATTTTAAAATTTTTAGTACTTCGAATACCTTTTACCCGGTGCAACACAGCTGTAATTAACACCTTCTAAATATGGTTCTTCGGCGTTTTCTGGACTTAAGAATGCTTGCGCACTCGGATTATTGGAAAGTTCCTTGAAAATAAGAACTATTAGCAACAGTCCCGATGCTCGTTTTCGGGGTGGCCAAAAAAGAAGACAACCGTCCCATACTGTAAAAATTTCATAATGCATATAAGAATGGTGTGTACAGGTAAGCTATAAATCATATAAATTAAGGAAATATGTATAACATGTAGTTGACAAAGGTTGAAAGAAGTAAGTATACAAATCTATATTTAGCTAATCACCCGTTTATAGGTCTAGCTACTTAAACAGAAAAAAAAACATTCCCTAGTGATCCTATATCTTAACGATGCCACCGCAGCATGTGCGAGTGGTAAATCGAAAGAGAGGTCAGTGAATGAAACACGTACATTAATTTCATATATTTTTAGTTCCAATCTATTCTTGCACCTTCCCGAGAGGGTGAACCAATCCAAAACTCATAAGATTTGCAATGCTAACTATACAATCATGCTCAACACGATTTCAAAATGAAAATCAATATTGAACTGACAATGTACAGAATACTTGTTAACACACCTTATAGTTCTCGTCAATGCGATTAGCAACGTGTTCGAACGCTTCCATGAATCGTTCGTATCTGGAAAAAACATTGTGCAGTAGAAAGAAGAAATTAGTCAATCCTGAAAATTTAGTTAGTGTGGCAGAGTAACCAGTAGATTTGTTGTAAGTTATTACTAGATTTTTTCGTACAATGAGGGCTACAGTTTAGCATTAGAAAGGTTGGTGGCAATTCCTATGAGGCGATCCTTGAGACGACTACACGCGTAAAAATTACGAGTTGTTGAAGGTTGTTGAAAACAGGATGAACCAATGCTGTGCTGCCCACATTGTTCAATGTCGTCAACAATACTGAGCAGGTTGTTGAGCCTGAGTCCAGCCTGCAATCAGGTGTAGTAATGCTGAACAATATTGTTGACAACATTGAAGAATATGGGCAGCACAACATTGTTTAATCCTGTTTTCAACAACTCGTAATTTTTTGCCCTGTACAGGACAATCAGTACTGATGGTCATGTCTATTTTTTACTAATGATTGACATCAGGCGCAGTGTGAAAAAAATGCACGATTGTATATGTGGGGGTGATCTACTGGAAGATACACGATACAGACCAAATTTGAGAGAAACAATTTCCATTATATCAGCCTGCAGTCAACTTCCACTATGATTAATAATTGCGTCACGCAAGCCTGCGTTCAATGCGGGAAAAATCAGCAACAAGTCTGAGATTTCTATAGTGTCACTACATGTAGTTATCATGTACAACTATACCAGTTAGTTCAGTCAACTTTTAAGGAAGAGGTTGATAGACTTTTAATACGTTAATATATTCAATACAACTGTATTTTCACTAACCTGTCACGTTTAACTTTCTCAAAGTCCATCTTTGACCTCCTTGATCTCTCTCTTGATCTGTCACAAAGTTCGGATGTCTCTTGCAGTCTGTTTGTCGCACCTTCAAACCTACAGAAGAAAATGTCTGTTGTAAACATCATCTCCTTTTTTACCTGAACTTTATTTTTGTCAGTAGAGATAACCGTAATTACAAAATACTCAACCAAATATAATTACTTATAGCTATTTCAAGGAAAGGCAAACAAAGGTATTCCAACTGTTAACCACACTATGCTGTAGTCATCATAAGAAATAATATTCAGAGAATAAAAAAAAACACACAAAATCGCAGGATCTTTCACCACCCAACAATACAAAAACAATTTTTGCGTTTTGAAGGAAGGGCTTTCTAACTTTGCAACGAATGACCTGCACTTGAAACATCGAATGTCTGGGGGGGGGGGGGTTCGACCAACACAAAAACGTATCTGAAAAGATAAATTAGCAACACTATTAGCCATTTTCCACACCCGACCGCAAAGCATGCAGGGATTGTTTGGTGGTACTGTGCGTAGACCGAAGAGAACACCAGTCAGGTGACATGGAACGAATAGTGTAAACAACCTTTGTTGCATTTCCTCAGAGAGAAAGAGACATCTTTTATATTTTCTTTCCCAGTTTCCTGCCACTTTGCGTTGTCCTCTTTCCCCTGAGTCCAAATAGTAAAAGTAGGTATATAGCATGTAGTATTATGACTAACTTTTGTCTAGACTTCATATTTGGAGCTTGAATTCTTTGAAGTGTTGTGTCCAATTTGTTTAGTCTATTAAATATATCTTGTTCTGTGATCCGCACTTCTGAAGCACCTTCAATCTGGAATAATTAAGATTCTGTTACATACGGTTTGGAATTACAATGTTGTAACACACAGGGCGCTTCCAACAAACGATGTTGTTACACTGTTTCCGCAACATCTAGAAATAGTCAACTATCTTTTCTAACCAAAATACAGTAAATTTCAGCACCCTAATTACCAACAAGCGAAACAAACCCGACAATTAAGTGCTGCTGCTATGTAAATTTTAAATCAACGAGGCCGGCTTCATCACTGCATCTAGCAACCTCGTACCCAGGGTCTTGTGCATCTAGAGGGGTTTTCTCAGGATACTCAGCTTTTGCTTTTTCCTTCACATAAACACAAACATGTACACGACATTCCAGGGACACAAGTTATTATAGTATCCAACCCTCGTGGTTTACAAGTGATTTTTGTGTTTTCAGGAATTTTAACTATTTTATTTAAGGTGGTCATTCCCCTTTAAACTAGTTTTTGTCAAGTTTACAGCATAGAGGAGGAGATTTTTGCAAAGTCGCAGATTACGCTAATTATGAGAGGAACTTAGTCGAAAACTACAAATTAAAAATGCTTATTTTTGGAGTTGCTGTTGTTTCATATGTTATAAAAATATTCAGTGGTTCTTGAAATTTTTATCGAATATGGTGACCACTAATGCGACCGCCATGACTTAAATCCGATGAACGAGATATACTTTGAAAGCTTATGACATGATCTAGTGTCATACAGTCTTTTTAATTTCATAAAAACATGCCTTCTTTAGAAACTAAACACAAAGTATTTATTCTAATAAATGTTGTTGCGGATGAATCGTATACTTACATTTTTAAGATCTCTTTTTAAACTATGATAGTCTAATTGTATATTATCCAATTCTCTAACTAACGCACGGGTTCCCTTAAAGAAAAACGTCAATGTGAGACAACTATAGGAACTATGATGCCAATTTAAAAGAATTCTCTTGCTACTTTACGAGGACAACCAATTGTACAGATAACGAAGCGCTCTGACCACTGAACACAAACGCACGAATAGTATTCTAAAATAATTTCGAAATGAAGGGCCCTGACACAGACCTGCATACAAAATCATCGTGCATGAGTCTGTCTGAGTCTGTCTGATGATGATTTTGCAATAAAATCGCAATATCACAAACTCATTCATCACAAAACTCATCCTCGTTTTAATCTCTATCCCATTGTGGAAACCAGCATTAGCTGACAATGTTAGCGTGGTTAAATAAAGTTATCATCATCAATCTTCAGGTAATGTTTTATTCTGTATTTGCTGTCACGTTATAAGAAAATAATGAAAATGGGAAAGGTTGGGCAAACGATACTTCGAGTTTTCATGACTACCATAATGTAAGATATGCTGTAAGACAAGATTAGGGAAGAGAGTTGAAATTATCCGTTCATATGTTCTTAAATTGTTTTAGAATTGACCTAAAATTAAACAATTTCTAGTTTTACGCTTAGAACGAGACATACAGTACGCATGTCCACAGATGCTGTAGCAAAGCGGAATACTGTGATACAATTAGGTCATCGTACCAGCAGGATTGTCTTATGTTCCTGGAGATTCAGTAATTTTAAAGTGTTACCTGGCTAAATTCTTGATCAGTTTCCATTGATTCACTTGTGTCTGCTTGACTTGATCCTGAACCAGACTATACAGCAAACGTTACAAAAGTACAAATCAGAAATGACACATAACTCAATTTCCTGGGACTTAAAGCGGGCTGATTTGAACGTTTTTGAAACAGATGGCCATGCACTGCTTTTATGAATCGTTAAATGCTTAGTCGAGGTATAAAATTACGGATACGGGTCTCTAAAGTATTAGAATAAACTAACCAACAGGTTATTTTAGAAATTTGAACAAAATTAGTATCTGGGAGCGGTTGTTTAAAGCTGGGTGAGCGCTAAGTCAGAGTTAATACACTGTTTTGTATTTCTACATGTCCATTTTTAACAGAACCCAAGTGTAACCAAAACTACAAGTGATGAAGAAAAGATTCCTGAAGAATTTTTTTTCAAGTCGATAAACAACCTGCTGGAAAATTTCTTTAATTTTTCGGTTAAAACCAGGCAAATGCCAGCCAGCCACATTTCTGCGTAAGACAATATTACACTTTCGCTGAGTTAGCAATGGCGACTTATTTCAAAGAACCCTGTCACTTATTTCATCCACGCAGAGCAGATACCCATGAGCTATAGAGAAAAAAATTTCTATCCTCACCAGTTCTATGTCATCCATGCTTCCTCGTGTAAAAGGCAGTGGAATGTTATCGAGCTGAAGCGGAAGAGCAAGATGACTTAAAAAAAACAACAACAAAATAACACGAGACGTTGCTACAGTATATGTTTCACCACACCGAAATCAACACATTACTTTCATATAAGTACATTTGCATCATGATTCATGCTAAAAATATTTATCATTTCATTACTATTTTATACTACTTTACTATTAGTAAACACGACATATGCGAATACCTTGCAGGTTTTCAAAGTACCGTGGCGTTCACTTCTTTTCTGTTCCAATTCTGCCTCCTTGTAAACGTAGAAATTAAATTGATGAGAAATAAGATTGATGTTTAAAACTGGTTTTGCGAAACGCTGATTAAAGCCATTCCTCCCCCTCTCTCTCTCGCCCCAAAAACAGTCAATTTAAGAACGCAGGTTTTGTTAAGGTTGTTAAAACGACAACTTACAATAGATGTTATATCTTTCTGTTTGTGTCCCACATCTTTCACTTGATTGTTCAGCGTTTTCCTCACTTCTTTTACTTGCAATTCCTTAGAAATCAAGGGCACAACGAACTGTCAGATGGCAGTAAATAATGCAACAATACAGACTCTAGTTTTAAGGCCACTTATTTTAGGCCTGTGAATAATTTTTACTTTAAGTACGTCATATAAATTTATGGTCAATTCTTAGTGCACCTTTTCATCCAGTTGCGACTTTAATGCTTGCTGTTCTAAACGTAATTTGCTCAGGGCATCTGTTTCTTTGTCTATAGCCTGGAAATGTTCAAACAAACCATGTGAAGAAAAATAAATACGTCACAGTTAGCAATCCAGATAGCAAGCGATGTCAACAGTTAGCAATCGATGTTCCTATCTTTCAATATATACTTTCTGTGTACATATCCGAGAGGTTCAGACTGTAGAATTATGGAATGACTTACTTCCAATTCACGTTTTTCACTCTCTCTTAATTTCACAATATTGTTTTCATCACCTTCGATATCTCTTTGAAGTTTCTTCACTGGTGCTGAAGTAAAGAGTCGAATCTTATTACATTCTCACCAACATATGCCTTATTTAGCCAAAAATCATTTATATTTGATTCCTTTAGAGAGCTGCTACTTACCTTTAGTGTCGCGACCTTGTTCGTATTCCAGCTAGAGTAAAGTGAAATTAAAGGTCTCTTTACACTTGCCCCGATTTCCATTTCCCCCTTTTGATAGATGTGAACAAGTGAATCACTAACGAATGTTCTGAGTGCAGGATTCTCCACCTGAACATTTCACTAGTTCACATACATTAAAAGGATAACATCGTACAACAGCAGCAAAACGTGTAGTTACAAGCTAATGCATAGTATTGCAGCTAAGGTATGTACACACTAGCGTAGCCAGCCTGACGATTTAGTCCCGCTATGCAAATATTTTCGTGTTAATCGACTGTGAAAACAACAATTTCTAAAGAAACGAATAATTATAATGATTTGAAATTTGCATAGCGGGACCAAATTGTCAGGCTGGCTACGCCACTGTATATACATGTAAAAAACGAATTAAAAAAGGATTTATGAAAAACCACGCACCTGACTTTTCAACTTAGATTCTTGATTAGAAAATTCCAATCGTCTTTGTGCTCTTTCTTGTTGAGTCTTCAGTTGTTTCTCTTCATATTGCCTGCAAGGAAAATAAAAAAAATTATTACATACTGAGTGTCAAAGTTCATTTATTCCTGTTTCTTATTGGTTAAGAACGTATCACGTGATAGTGGAGAAATTCTACTGTCTCCCTGGCAACGTAGCTAAGCGGTGGACATTACTTTTATTCACGGGTAAACAACAAGTCCACAGAGCCATGTCAGGTAAAAGGTAATCCTTTTTATACATGTTTGATTGATTTGTGCTACTTTTCTTCTCTTTTGACACTCAGTATATAATAAAATACTTATTGACTGAGACCTCGGGAAAGTAGTATGTTTTGTGGACCCTCGACTGTCGATGTTTCCCGAGGCGACATCGACAGGCTCTGGTCCACAAAACATACTGTTTCCCTCGGTCTCAGTCAATAAGTGTTGAATATTAGATATTGTTTCCAGCAGCAAGCCTGCGCATTGTCTGGTGACGTAGTGAAGCACAAAACATGAAAACAAGTCTTGGAAATCAAACTACAAATCAAACCGAAACAAAAAGTATTAAAATTTCAAGAGTCTATGTATAACAACAATTCACGTAAACTTACCTTATGTTATCAACGCCGATTGATTGACAGAAATCTTCGAAAACCTTAAAAAATACCATTCAATAAATATACATGTATATATATATATATACAATATATATATATATATATATATATATATATATATATTATATATATATATATATATATATATATATATATTTATATATAAATATATATATACATATATATATATACATATATATATATATATATACATATATATATATATATATATATATATATATATATATATATATATATATATATATATATATATATATATATATATATATATATATATATATATATCGCGAGCTTCTTTTATGCTCAAGGGCGCAACCACCCACGCGCCCACGTTTCCGCCTTGAGCATAAAAGAAGCTCGCACATTTTCGAAATTTGTCTATCACCTGAAGATTCCCTCTGGATGAAACAGACTGTAGTGGTAAGTTTTTGAGGTATTTTGCACAATTATACATTTCGCTCTGTCTATATGTCATTGAGCACTCTTTTGTATTTCGCTAACCAAAACTAGCACATTATATCCGCACCCTACATTGGTTGTGCACTCTCGTTTTCGAAATCTATTTCGTACCTTAAAATGAGGCAATTTCGACTAGACTATTCACTGAACAACATCCCTATACCATCAAGGGACAACTATTTGAGGAATTTGATTGAAAAAGCGGAAAGCGTACTAAAACGTATGAGATGGAAAGCACATTTCTTTCTAAAAGGTGAAAAAAGTCAGGAAAACACTAGGAATTTCGGCCTTTCGTCTAATAAAACACCTCCCACAGTTTTGGAACTGAAACCTTTCGAAGAAGACGTTATAAAATTACTAGAAACCATTAAATTTCGAGACACAAAAGACTATTTTCAAGACACTTTGGCAAATGACTTAAAGAAAATCAATTCATCAGACAAAATGTTTGTTTTCGCTGATAAAACTAGAAACATATATGAAACCTCGCTCGACACATACAACAAGCTCTTGCACGACAACATCACAAAGACATATAAACACGGATCTGAGGAAAACATTTCGGAAATAAACAACGAACTAAATCATATCGCAAATAAACTTTCGATTGGCAACCGGATTGAATGCATGAAAAAACGCGAAGCTTTCATTTCTCTCAAAGATCACAAGGAAAATTTTCAAAACAACCCAAAATGCCGGCTCATCAACCCAGCAAAAAGCGATTCCGGAAAAATTAGTAAATCAATTTTGGACAAATTAAACACAAAACTTCGGACAATTTTGAACGTAAACCAATGGAGAAACACGCAAAACGTTATAGAATGGTTTGGCAGCATCGAGGAAAAATCTAGGCATTCTTTCATTTCGTTTGACATAGTCGACTTTTACCCGTCAATTTCAGAAAATTTACTGGACCAAGCATTATCTTGGACCTCCAATTTGGCTGACATTTCGGACGAAGACATTTCTATAATAAAACACGCTAGAAAGTCACTCCTTTTCAATCACGGAAGACCGTGGATAAAAAACAACAATAGCAATTTGTTTGATGTTACCATGGGTAGCTATGACGGGGCAGAAATTTGCGAACTAGTAGGTCTTTTCATCTTAAACCATTTAGGAAAAAAGTTTGGCAAGAAAAACATTGGCTTGTATAGGGATGATGGTTTGGCGATTATTAAAAACAGATCAGCACGTTTGGCAGACAAAACCAGGAAAGAGCTACATAAAATTTTCGAACAGTTTGGCCTAAAAATAACAGCAGAATCAAATTTGCACGTGGTAAACTTTCTAGACGTAACTTTCGACCTTTCTACCGGAAAATATAAACCTTATAGGAAGCCCAATGACGATCCGTTATACATACACAAACACTCTAACCACCCACCCAGCATCTTAAGGCAACTTCCAGCATCCATCAACAAGCGCATTTCAACGCTGTCACCTGACAAACAAGTATTTGACGATGCAGTACAAACATATCAAAATGCACTAGGACATAGCAACTTCAGCCACAAGCTGGAATACATGCCACATGTAACACAGCAACCACGCAGGAACAGACAACGCAACATCATTTGGTTTAACCCACCATTTAGCAAAAATGTCAAGACAAACATCGCACGCAGTTTCCTCAAGCTTGTAGACACGCACTTTCCAATAGGCAACAAGTTACACAAAATTTTCAATAGGAACACAGTTAAGGTCAGTTACAGCTGCATGAGTAACGTTAAGTCAATTATCACAAGCCACAACACACGCATAATTAGGAAAAGCCAACCACAAGACATTAGCGCAGAGAACTGTAACTGCAGGAACAAGCACGCATGCCCATTGCAGAACAAGTGCATGAGTAAGGACATTGTATGCATTGTATACAAAGCAACAATTTTTACTGGCAACACACAAGACACAAAGCACTACATTGGCATGACCTCAAACACATTCAAAGAGCGATACAGGAATCATATCAAATCTTTCACACACAAAAAATATTCGAACGAGACGGAACTTTCGATCGACATGGTCAATGTACTGATCCTTGGGGCGTGTGAGAAAACACTCAATATTATATACATGTATTACGAATATCAAGATGTTCCAAACAAAGTATAATGATATATGTACAATTTATTGAAACATATTGTACCTCGTCCTCTACGTTATTAATTCTTTCTTGAACATTCGCAATCGACTTCTGTCTGTCTGCTAAAGATTTCTCAAATTTCTTTATACTTGGCTGTAAAAAAAGAAAGAAAATTTAAAAAACCCGATTAGCTCAGACGGTTTGTTTTTATTTGGATAATGACTAAATGTAAATGCATCACATTCTAATCATACAGTACCAACCTTTAGAGATTGGACATTCTCTTTTCCAAGTTCAATTTGCGTTGTCAAGTCACGTTGCCGATTTGCCTGTTCCGAAAAAAATCTGTCTTATAAACATCCAACCCATGCAGGCTAAACGCTTGCGTTGGTCGAACTAGCGGTTCTGAAAGTGCTAGATTAATGTTCATCTAACTAGTATGTTTGACTAGCATTTTTTGATCGATGTATATCGATATATACATTATATAGTGGAGTAGTGACAATGGAATAGACATTAAGAAGGCGACATTTAATATATCCCCAGTGAATAGCTTGTGTACTGTGTACTTTCATGTATGAAAGAGGTAAGACCTGCAATAGGATAGGGTTAAATTCGCGGTCAAGTACTACCGCTACGGCATATCTATGTGTGATGAGATCGCTAGAAAGAAAAATACGTCACACGTACATTTGATTCAACTTCACGTTGCGTGTACTGCAATCGTGTTCGTAAACCTTCAATCTGAGACTTGAGGTTATCTAGTTGTGGTTTCTTTCTTTTGTCAGCAACGACCTCTTTCAATTGTGCCAAACATTCATTACGTTTTGTCTTCATTGCCTCCACATTCTTCTCATCCCATCTCTTTGCTTTGGAACGTAGGTCACTGCAACACAAAGTATGCTCATGTTTTCGGCTTGAAAAAGCATCATGCCAGAGAATACGGTCACCTTTCGAGTTAAAACCTTTTTTAAGGTGTTATTTAATTAATCTAATTAAGAAATCACATAAACATCATTCACGGTAAGTGGTCTTAATGTTTTCAACATTTTTTAACCTTCATATAACGCTAACACATTGAGTTCTCTGAGCTTCAACTTAGATTATAACCTATCAAAAGGCTGAACTGTGCCTTTACTACCCCTTCCATACTACTTAAGGCAAAGTTACACGCCAGGTAATTTTCGTGCAACTTGCAATGCAGTGGTAACCTGACAAAACATTACAATCAGTCTTTCAACAAGTTGTAGACAACAGCAATTACAAGTTACATCAACTATTACCACCTCGAAATAACAGTAACATTTGTACTAGGCGAAAACGCCTTTTCCAATTACCAGTGGTCAAAACTAACAGACTAAAGAATAGTTTTATAATTAATAATTCCAATAATTATCACTAATTGTATATTTGAAAGTGGTCTTATATAATGTATACCAGTAGTTTTATTCCTAATAGTTTAAATATTTTAGATTAACATTGATAGACCCAGTAATTTTATAATGCTATTGTTAAAATTGTATCGTAAACTTTGTAAAATCTATCGCATTTCAGCTCTTGGGCTGCAATGATCAGCTTTAATAAATATCTATCTATCTCTAGTGAAGTCAGCCTGGTAATTTGGTCATGCTATGTAAATATTTCATCTTTATAGCCATGGAAACTATTACTTTCCGAGGAAATGATTTAAAACCTGCATTGTATGACCAAATAGTCTGGCTAGCTTCGCCACTGATTACAAGTTGCATCAAGGATGTCAAACGTTCGTAATTTAATTTTCTTTATTTCTGAATTTTCTTTTCATTTTTTTCCCATTTGATGTCTGATTTCAGGCCACATGGGGGTGGTTGAATGTTCCCACAAATTACAAGAGAAGTTGAAAAAATGTTAAACGTAGCAAAGTATTTCTTTTCTTCCGTAGTTTTGCAAAAAGTAATTTTCCGTGAATTTCACCGAAACTTAAAATATTACGCGTTGCAAGAAAGTCAGTGGCCAGGCTCTGAGGTTTAAGACTAAGATTACGGTTGGGTTAAGAGTAGGGTTGGGTGGCTTTTAATTTAGGACTATAACTTAATTTGAGAGGCTTTTGACAATTAAGACACAGCCTTAATTTGAGTAAGAGACTATGCTGACATAGCAAATTGTGTAAATAAATAAATCTCAGGAAAATGACTCGAGTAACAGGGTGTTCTTATATCATTGCATAATTCTTTTTTGCTAACCTTGCCCCGCCTGAAATAACTCCAGATTTCTGGAACATAGTTCCGTCAAGAGAAATGGTTTTCTTTCTTTCTTGACCACTGTAGGCAAGCTTGCGAGCTTCCTCGACACTTTCACACACCAGAGTATTGCCACAAGCAAACAGAAGAGCACGCTATTGTGATAGGATACAGTAAATTGAAATGAATCAAAATGATTTATGAATTTGCTGACGAGATTTAAAACAGCAGAGAATTTTAGCACAATGGATTGGGATTACAATACGGAGTTAATATTTCTTAATTCGAGTGGAAATCAGACACATGTTGAAAAGGATGCCAGGAACAGTCATTATCTGCATGTGTCCTCCTGCAGGACGCCATTGCGATGTCGATGCAATGCTTTGAGCCTTGGCTACGGAGGTAGCTGACAAGAGCAAGCGTACGTAATTTATGTGTATCTAGGGTGGTAATGCCTGCGAATAGGTTAAGGCACTTCACTTAATGTTGAATAATTCCTAAATTGTTAATATGTCTTAATTTGAGTTGAAATCATCATAGACACGTCGAAATTCTTCGACCTCGGGTGAAGTGCGATAAAATTATAATGAAGACAATACGGAATTTTTCATCCAAGTTACTGACATATCTCGTATAGAGATCAGATGGAAATAACGAGTCAGGAACGAGTATCTAACTATTGCGTCATGACAAGAATATTCATTTAAATGAAGAAGATTTCGCTTGCTCACCTATGGATTTGTATTTGTGCTCTTAGCAATTATCACCGTAGTTCAGTGTTGAATCAAGTACACCAAAAAGAGTCCTTAAAATGTTGGACAGCATCGCGACTAAGATGATCAGGACAAACTCATTCAAGTAATTACTGTAAGAACGTTGCTATCTTACATAAGTTGTATGACTGTGAAGAGATAACGAATGGCCTTTTATGCTCTCGAAGATTTCTTTTTCAGCCTTTTCATTAATTTCTAATTCACGGTACTTCACATGCAAACGTTAATGCACAAAACATTAGTTATGCTTTGGGATTGTAGATGGCATTTATCTCTCTAATAGTACATTGTACATGTATTACCAGCCGTGGTCGTTGCCGTCATAAATCCAAGTCTCTCATCAGGCATTTCAAATACAACAAATAGAGTACAGATGTTATAAATACGTCACAAATAGGAACAGTAAGCAACATGGAAAAAATACCAGAAGATGCAAATCAAATTCGGTTACAAACTGACAACTCTTAAAAACCACAGAGAGACTGGTAACGTATAGCGAGGCGGATGTGCGCATGAATTGTTCCCACTAGGGTTAAAGACAACAAATTTGGTAGAATATCAACTTTTAACTGCTTTAAGATAAAACCTGTCCCTACACAAGAGTAAAATCACCTTAATTTGAGGTTGCTCACACTTGATAATATCCATAAGAAGTTTTGCTGTGCCACCAGCCTTGCGCAGTTTTTCATCAATTGGTTTTACTTGAATCGTGTCCAAAGGAAGAAATGTAATCGGATCACCATTCTAAAATACAATACGAGAGAATAAGCAATATTAAAACAAAAGCATTCTGCAGAACAAGATATTAAATGTATGCTCAAAGAAACAGTGCAAACAAACGCACGGTATCAGATATTTTCTGACAAAATGAAGAAATAAAGAAAAAAGCAACATATCTAGCATGCTTGATTGGCTAATTTTACAAAAAGTAGAAACATAATTTCACATAATTGTTTGGACCATTCAGCAAGCTATAAATCACAAGAGCGTTCGGGTCTCATCTGCATTACATTCACATGAACCTAAACCTATCTAAATCTGCACTAAATCAATAGATTTCTTCGTTCTCGGCGCTGACTGATCGTTACATTCCTAACCCAAAACGTCGAACGCCGACGCTTAACAATTAGCGACTTCCTAAAGGAGATCGCAAAGCATGCATGGATTGTTTAGAAGGACAGTGCGTAGAGACACTAAATGTACGACTACACGACATGGAACTATAATAGTGCTAGCAAACGTTTGAGGCTTTTCCTTAGATATTGAGAGACATGTTTTACATTTTTTTTGCTCTATTTTCAAATTTAGGTTTTCTCACTTTGCGTTGTCCCTCAAAACAATCATTACATGCTTAGCAAAATTGGGGAATGGTTAATAATTAATGGATGCTAAATCCTTTGAATGATGACAGTACGTGAATATCAAGGATGTGTAATGCAGTCAATAATGCCGAACCAAGTAACCTGACTTAGTAAACGTTATTTTTTACCTTGGACTTTATGTATTGGATGCATTCTTTACCAGTTCTTTCACTGTCTACAACAACAGCGTCCATATTTTTGCCAAGTACTTTAGTGACAGCGATATTATATCTAAGCGAAGCAATTGACGACATTCGCTTTAGGCACAATTTTTAATTTGAAAGTTGGTATAATACGTATAGTTAAAATATCGTGTGAGCTGTACTATACTACTCAATCTTTAAAGTATTACTGTCACGGTACAGTATTTATTTGCTGGCGGGCATTTTGTCTGGAACATCACGATAAAATATTTTCATATTCATCTTATAACAAAGCAACTCTTAACAAATCTTTGATTATTTTACCTGATTCTTCCTGGTATTGAAGCCAACAAAGAATTTTATCATTATATTTAGTTTTCGAAAAAATAAAGTAGAATGTAAACAAGGCACGCGATACCAGTCAGTGTAATCCTTTAAATCCAAAACACTAACATCTCATACTTACTTTTTGTGCACTGGTTCACAAAGATCAATAAGACAACCATAAACACCTGGAAATAATCGTTTGAGACTATCCAGTAGTTCTTGTTTTCTTAAGAATCGTTGATTCTCATTCTTATCCACTCTAGATTCGTTAATTTGAGATTGATATTCATTCGCTTTCTCGTTAAGTTCTCTGAACTTTCGCTCCGCATCACTAGTAAAGAAAACTTAAATACTTGGTACATCGATGCAATTCAAATTGATATTTTCGTATTCTAGCCCCCCCCCCCCCAAAAGAAACTGAAAAGAATAAGCCCCATGATCTTGCGAGCTTAATAAGAAAATAACGTACGATTTAAGGATAAACAATGATAAAAGATGAGACTGTCTAAAACGACAGCCTCCACCATCTTTGCTACGGACGTATATTGTTCTTTACTGCACAAAAAAAAACTGTACAACGTGTTCACTTCGCAGTTGTTCATTATAAAAAATTCCTTTAATTTAAAGCAAGAAATTAAAGCAAGAAATTAAAGCAAGAAATTAAAGCAAGAAATTATTTCATGAAGTGTGTCAGCAGCTTTCTAAGTGAACCTTTATCAGCCAGCTTTAGACACTACGATGAAAGGTTAGTTCATTTACCGAGAATGTCAACATTCCTTTTGGAAAGGAAGTACTTGGGTAGAGGTTGAAAGCATTTACTCTCATGAATACGACATACAGCACTTTACCTGATCTGCTGCTCCAGTCGTTGCGATTCACTTTCATCTTTTCGAAGCATTTCCTCGTTTGTTCTATATCAACGGGTTAGTTTACACGTAGAGTTTTTATTGAAACATATCTCAGTATCAATACAATCATATAAAAAAATGTATTATTATAAAACTTAAAAAGGGAGGTTTTTCAGAAAGGGATTTGCGGAGTTTGCTTAGATCTTGTCGTTATCAAAAGCAGTTTCGTCTGATGTGATGGGGTAATGTACCTTAATGTTAATCATTGTATTGTTCAATTCTTGTCAGTCTTTGTTCATTGTAATGTCAGTTTTATGTTGTACTTTGACGGTGAGCACCTTGCATGAGACTTTGTGTCTCGTTCGTGCTTTAATTCGGCCATTTGGGTCTTCTACAAATGTCTTTGTTGTTTGTGTTTGTGTTTGTGTTTGTGTTTGTGTTTGTATTTGTTCTCGTGAGTGCTTGTCATATCGTGTTTAGTCTTTAATATAGTAGATCTTGTAGAGTACTCAATAAAATCATTGTATAGCTGTGAAAAAAAAATTGATACAGGACTTACATAATTGTACAGTACAAACCTAATGTAATCCAGAAGCTTTTGTCTTCTCTCAGACAGTTGGTGTCTAAAGAGAATTTTACATAAAAATAATTCACTGACCATATTAACAAAATATGCATGTATTGAACATAATACCATGCAGTCAGTGATTTCCCAAGTACGCTTACTAGTGTCATATCTGAACAAATTAAACCTACGCTAGAGTAAGAGGCTTGCTTATGTTGCAAACTGCAGAATCAACTTAATGGCTTACATTTCATCATTTAATCTATTTTCTTCTGCAGCTAAATCAGTCTGTTGTCGCCGCGCTTGTTCAAGATCTTCTTCCTCAGATTTTTGATCACGATTAATCTAGAAAGCAAAAAATTCAAGTTTTACGAAAATAAGTAGATTTCTAGATTAACGAAAACAAACCAACTTTACTCACACCAACTGATTCTCTAGGGATATTTGTACTGATCACACACATTTTCGTAAACTGTACGCTGCATCTCATCATAGACAATCAAAAGAATGGACTGGAAACGCAAGCTAAAGCGTCAATGTTGCTGACACGACATCCGTGATACGGCCTGATATGCTATACATTGGAACCCTGTAATTTCACTTTAAATATACTTCAGGACTTTCTATTTACATATTTTAGACAAGAACGGCAATGTCTATGGAACTATCGACTTTTAAAATTTTTTATGGATATAACAAAGCTAAAACCCAACCCAGAATGTTTGCGTTCTTTTTGACTACAGAAATGTCGCCATTGTTGTTGTTGAAAAAGGTTTACGGAAACATTAAATGGTGATTTTCCGCCTTGTTTACCCTCTCAAAAGTTTTAAAAGTCGATAGTTCCATTCACATTTCTGTTCTTGTTTAAAATATGTAAATACGAAGTCCTGAAATGTATTTAAAGTGAATTTACAGGGTTCCAAAGTAAAGCGTATCACGGATGTCGCGTAAACTTTAGCTTGCGTTTCCAGTCCAGTCCTTAGATTGTCTATGATCTCATACCTTATTCAATTCTTCGCGAAGAAGTGATGTCTGTATTCCGACTCGTTCACGCAGATTGTTGTACTCTTCAAGCTAAAATTGTAAACTTAAATTGACTTTCCGGGGTTTTTTCAACTTACTAACATAATTCTAACGTTCGAAATACAGTGTAGTTATAACTTATATAACTTGAAGAAAAAGACTTAACTGTAGAGTTTAATCTCTACCAAAGTGAAAAGTATATTAAGTACAAAACACAGTGTATTAGCAAAACAGTACAGTATATTGAGCACAAAACTTTTAAAAGTTTCAAAGTGTGTGCATTAAAAGGTAAGATTTCCTTCCCCACAACATCCATTAGCAGTTAGACTGTCTTCATCTCTCGGAATCAGACTAGATAATGCTGTTCATGCTTTAAAAATCATATAAATAAACTTGTGATGTGAAGGAGCTAAAATCTAAATAAAGGCATCTTCGGAGTAGGCAGATAGAGTGTGTGTGACTTGTGGGGTCACTGGTTTGTTAAAGGGATGAGACCATAACTTCGTTTCTTCTTTTTGACTTTCTCTGGCTACTCTTTACCATGCATGTTTACTAGTCCAAAAACTACTCTATCCATTAACACTCACTTGGGACGACATTAGCTCCATATCTTCTCCCTGACTTTCCTCAGCTACTTCATTTTCATATTGCTGAGCACGATTTCGTACTTCTTCTAGTTCTTCCTGCAAATGCTTGATCTGAATAGATCGATATACAATCTCAAATATAGTACTCTATCACTTTCCCACTCAAAGATAGTGTTGAAATTAACAAGAGTTTCTATGATGTATAAGTTTCTATGATGTATAAAATATTTCAAGAAAACCGTCCAGAATGTTCCCAATATACAAAGATCCTCTTAGTGCACTTGGCATTACTTGGTGCTGGCATCACGAGCTTTTGATGCCCACAAACCGATGTAAAGTATTTGCAAATAAAGATGAAGTCCTACCTCTTCTTTGTGCTTCTTATGTACGTTTTGTGCTTTTGCGAGTGCTTTTCTGTAGAAATACATAAGCCAAAATGTTAATTTATGCAAACGCTTCCTACGTTTTTAAATTAGAATGAAATACAAGTAAGTCGACTATTTTCTTGAGAGCATGTAAATAATAAAGTTAATATTTGCTGCAATCTTTTGAGGTATTAAGAAGCGACAGAAATACTGTCAGTTACTTTTAAAAGAAACTCCCTGTTAATTAATTTATGCACGTCTATTGAAAAGAGATGATATATCATGTACATAGAGATAATATAATAAGCTCGTAGTAAACAATGAAAATGATCATTCTTGAGATAAACTTCTTTTAACTAACGGTGAGCGTCGTAGCATATGATACAACGCCCTTTAACCCAGGGGGGGGGGGGGAGTGTCAGCATAATTTTGCCATCACCATAGTTTGAGACGCTGAATTAAAATATGTTTCGACAAGATACATCACTACAGAAGTAACCTTTTTCTGATGGTTAGGAACATAAATCCGCATTAATATATCATAATTTTGTACGTGTTTACTTTAGTTGATGAAGTTGATTTGGCCAGTGATATCAAAACTGTTGTAGAATATAAAGCAAGGGTCAGTATAGTTAGTTAGATACAATAGTTTACAACGTATCTTATCGTATCAACATAAAAATAGATCTTCAGAAATGGTAATGTGAAGTATTCTTGCATACTGTACAATGAGCTAGTGTTGTCCAAGATTCCCTTCAAACTGAGGTTGCATGTCTTCATCGTTTACCTTTTCGTTTCAAGTCTCTTGCTCACATGTGCTGTGTTTTCTTTTGCCTTAATGTACATCGGTCTCATTTCTCCAAGTTCATTTTCCTGAAAAACACAAAAATGCAGTTAGTGTTACCGTATGTAGCTTGCGGCTTCTCGTAGAGTGTACACATATTAGGGCTATTTATACGGCACAAAATAAATCGCGACTTAACTAAGACGCAAGCTTGACGTATATAAAAGGTAGAATATCCTGTGTCGCGTTTTTGCTAAGAAACATCTTGTTTAAGACGCGTCTTGGCTAAGAAAAAGAATCTCAGTCAGTGGCGGAACCAGGGTAAGTCAAAATAAATTATAGCAGCTCGATTTTAAATTCAAAATAACTTTATAACAATGTCATAGGCTATGAAATTCAAAAGAATAAAATCTAACCAATGAAGTAGCTTTGAAGGTATTTTAAAATGTAAATATATCCTAGAATGAGCTGTGGTAATTTATTTTGACTTACGCGAGATCCGCCACTGATCTCAGCTGTTCTTATTTCAGTCGCGACTTAAAAATACGAAGAACACATACATGAAAGCTGAAACAAGCATGGAGCCCATGTAGGTGGAATAGCAACAACCCACTACGATGACGCGAATAATTCACACGCACCTTCGCGTCTTACATAAGTATAATAAGTGGAATGAGCTCGTATAAATGCCCAAGTTGGACGTCTTACGTGAGTCCTAATTAAGTCGCGACTGATTTTGACCAATAAAAATGGCGCTATTATTTCTTATAAATAGGTCGTAAATAACTTGATGAGGAAATAAAAGGACTGAGTGGGTACCTTTTCTTTGATCCTTTTCTCCAGCACAGCATGTTTTCTTGATAATTCTCCTTGCTCTTTCTTTCTGCCTTTTAGTTCATTCTCAACTCGAGCACGCTTCTCTAACTACAATGCATACAGTGACAATACAGCCATCCCATTGATCATTGTTCTTTCTTTACAAGAATACTTTTTTATGGAGATTTCCATAATACGCAGCTCTTAGTTGTTTTGGAACCCTCATACTCATGTACATCAATTAATTTATGTTTTCCCGACAGCACCAAATGATCCTGTTTTAAAGATCTCGGGGGAAAAAGCTAATTAGAACCAACTGTTCGCCTATAAATTTTTTTAGCTGGGGCCAGCTATACGGAAACTGTCTAGTCTGTTTCATTTAGGTTAAAAACTTGTAGTTCGTAGTCAGTGGATCATGTAAATGTAGATATGCATGTTTCCTGTTTGAGCTAAAAAATAACCTTCGCATATCGGGCGCACGACTTTTTCTTTAAGTAATAAAGAACAACTCACGGGAGGCGCTCAAACGTAAACATATAGCACATTGAGCTTAGAGTTGGTTCAGTCGAAACGTTCGCACTTTAGTTGTATCTACCTACCAAGGTTTTCAAGATGTTGTTTTTATCGGATAGATTTTCATTGAGAGCATCGATATCCTTCTTATTATGGTACAGTTTGAACAGATAGGCCTCCAGTTTACTATCATCCTACATAAGGAGATTGAAAATTTAAGAAACAATAAAAAATTTTGCATTTTTTATTTAAAGCGACATTTATCAAAAGTCTACAACATATAAAGGCACGAACTCCATGCATTTTATAATCTACAATTTTCTTAGTGAAAAAGTAGCAAATTTTCTCAACTGTTTTACATTAAAGTTCGTGTGAGGTCTCTCACAAAGAGATAGCTCACACTGCATGTCCAGCTGCTGACAAAACATCAAGAAAAACTCACGAATTCTTTGACTAGTTTCTGATACTTCTCAGCTTCATCTTTTTCTGCTTTTGCTTCCTTTCTTTCAGCCATAATTCCCTACAACAATACGTATTTTAATTGAGGTATCTATTCCACTGCGGTCTGAACAACAATAAGACGGTTTAAAAATTTTCTAATCTTGCTTGATGTTAATAATTTAATTTCGCTCATATTTTTCAAAAAATCATTGAAGAACCTTTTTAGCGAGAAATGTGAACACAACCTAGTACATCAAGGACGCTCGAATATACTGCATACCCAAGCTTTTCAAGGAAGACAAAAGGCAATCCCGCAACGATTCAACACTAAGAAGGACTAAAACAACATGCTCGTGCTATCACTGATGCATATACTGTACAAGCGCACTTAAAAATTATTTGCCATGATTTATTTCGTTCTGATAGATGAAATAAAACTGATTGTATATTTCATGACGATGCTTTGCAAATGTACCATATCTATAAAATCATATCTAAAACCATAGCGAAATTATGCGTAACCTTCTTTTTTTGATAATTAAATGTTGTGTCTTCTTCCGCTTGCTGCATGTCTTGTCTTCTTTTTTCATACTCTGAACCAAGTTCGCCTGATCTAAATTTTATTTCGTTCAAAACAGAAAAAGGAACATTTTTCTCGACAAAGTATGCATGATACCAGCAAGACCATACACCACAGCACATAACATCACACACCACAGCACAGCACACTTTACTTCCTTTTATCTCAACCCACATAGTATTTTGTTTTGAAAAATGCCTGTTTTTATCAAAGAAAAACTGTGCAGTATATAAACACGGCCAAAATTGATTTGTTATCACACACCATACCAAACTTTACTTCCTTTTCTCTTTTCATCTTAACCCACATAGTATTTTCTTGTGAAAAATGTTTATTTTCATCAAAGAAGTATGCACTGTATAACATTAACATAGTTCGTATCCGACCCCTCTGGGTACCAAAACTGGGTATATGAATACATACAGTACCTGCTTATCTTTTCAAACATCTGCGTTCGTTCTTTTGGGTTTTTCATAGCAATAGTTTCCACAGCACCCTGAATATATATATTGACCGGTCAAAACACGGACTAAACATTTTGCTTAGGCGAAGATGTATCAAAGATGAATGAAACCTAGCGAGGTTTCATTCACGTACAGTATGACACACCTACGCCAGTATATATCTATGAATTCGGTATTAAGTGGATTCGCTAAAGAGAAGGACTAAAGTTTGGTACACAAGACGAACAGGAACAGCCCAGACACAACGCGAATTACAGAGACAAAATGTGTAAGACGACTCATGCCTCTTCATCTAATTAGTGACACGCATGTTAGAAGTAGCGGTAAGTCTAAGTTGATTTACCTGGAAAACTAAAAAATTTTTAGCTTTGGTAAAAATTCCAATAGATTCAAGTTTCCTGTTGTATTCAGCAGGTGAGACAATTTTCTTGTCAATTCGATATTCTGTACCACTGCCAGTAATTCTAAAATATTCAGCAATAAACTGGTTCAACAAAAAATGATGGGAAGGCGTGTAAAGATACACAGTATGTGTCCTTCCAGCAATAGCTAGGTCATTCTTCTATTAGACTGGATTCATTGGAATGAGCATCCTAAATTTCGTAAAATTGCGACGTTTGGTTGCAAACTATTATAAAGCATAGAAAATATAGGACAGCGAAATTCGCAAATGCATGTTGTATAATTTTTTTTTATTACATAAAGTACAATGATTTCGGGCATTGATAAAACTGATAGTCCGAATTATTCTATCTAATGTACCTATCTATCTATCAATCTGATACAAAAGAATATACAAAATTCACGCGACTACGGTATATTTACCACATTTTACTAAACGTTACAACAAACTTCACAATCTTACTAAATTGCTCTTTCCAGTATACCTTAAGGCCGTTTTCCACTTCTACCGTATCGTAGCGAAACGTAACGTATTTCATTGTTCCGTGAACACTCAGGCACAACTAATGATATGGACACAATAGAATACGCTACGTTTCGCTACGGTACGGTTTAAGTGGAAAACGGGCTTTAGAAGTGCTAAGGTCACGCGGTTTTCAATGTATATATATGCAAGGTAAATTCCCCCCCCCCCATGTTTCCCACATTGCATTGCAATTCAATTGCAATTCCCAGCTGATGTACAAGGATTATAAAGCTAGACAATAATCTAGGCGACATACTTTCGGGTGAACGCAATTTCAGACTCGTCATGTTCCCTATAAACAGCCTTGACTGAAGCAGTGCTTGAAACTGGTTTATTGATCGGTGCACCATGAATTAGATCCTGAAAAAAATCAATTCATACTGATTTGATTTGATTTGGATTTATTCAAATTACATTGCAGCAAAAGCTGAATTACGTGATAGTTACAGAGATTTTAGAATGAATGTTACATCTACGTATTTACATCAAAAAGATATCAAAATTTACAGCTACCATATTCAACATGACTTATTTCACTTATTGCAACATGGCAAAAATAAATGAGTTTTTAGTCCTATCAGTTTTAATAAAGGAATATTAAAATTGTTTTCGTTTCTTAAAAAGTGGCCCGAATCGTGTCTTTGAGATAGTAAATGACTGATTTTATGATTGGTGTCGAGCAAAACAGATCGAAACAAATTGTCACATTAGATTTTCATGATGGATTTCCATAGGCTTGATGTCTAACAGTTCAAGAGCATGATGATGATCTTCACAAACGGTCCAACACGCCACCAGTCGAAACACGCAAATTCAATTGTGTGCATCCTAATGAGCCTTCTCAACTTGCCCACCATTCAATTCTATTGAATTCTATCTCAGAATATGGCTGAGAGCTTGTAGGATGCACATTGGAGAAAATTCGGTAATTCAAACAACAAATTCGATGTAATAATGTATGGGAAAAACGTTGAAAAACCCACCTAAAATGCCTATTCTAAAATTATAGATTTCAATCTCCAGTAGCAATTTGCATGCTTGTGTAAAATATTGTAAATTATACTATTTTGGAAAATAGGACTTCAAGTCCTGTTCTCACTATTTTGCTTGGGCACTGGCCAATAAATTTATTTGTTTAGTATCAAATTACTTATTCCGGATATACTGTACAATACACAACACGTTTAAAAGTCAGAGTTTGCAATTTGAAAATATGTCAACATAAAAACTGCCATTATCAATACCTTAGAAAAAATATAAATATACTGAAATCACACAGGATTGAATCTCAAGGCCTCTACACTGCACATATAGGTATGTAGGAACATACTTAACAATTAGATTACGAGCTCGAGATTTCTATGCGGTGATAGTTGATGAGGGCGAAGCCCGAAGAGAGCGAGTAATCTAATTGTTTTAGTAGAATCAGAGGTCAAACGTGGAATACTCAACAAAAAATTTTTAAGCAATTTTTTTAAAAGAAATCTTTATAGGAAGATGATTGTTTCACTACTCCGCTATATATCAAGAAATAGATAGCGAGTAGAGTAACCAATCAAATTACAGCATTTGCAATAGTATACTAGTATGATTCTACTAATTTAGATTAGAAATTATTAGAAATGATTATTTTGAGAAAATAATCTGTCTAGATTATTTTGAGAAATTATTATGAGAAAATATTGGATCCTAACATTTCAAAAAAATTATACTAAATTAGTTCCTGAAACTTTCCACAATTATTCCAAGTTGCATTCATTTGAATGTGAATTTCAGAGGAAAAACAGAAAATTGGCAAGTATTTTATTCTAATTTGCACCCTGAAATAGTGACTGTTAAATATGTCGTTACTAGCATATATTAATTTAAATTTTCAACTGCCATAAAGTATTTCAATGAAACACACAACTATTGATACTCCGTAAATTGTCAACATTTTTTATTATACATGTTTCGACATGTGCGTAGTAGATGTCATCTTCAGTAAAATAACTACTGAGTTATTATTATTATAATTTACGGAGTATCGATAGTTTTATGTTATATTAGTCTAGTCTTGTGCATATTTAGGTGGAGTCTATTTAATACAAACCTTGACTGTTCTGACACGAAGACTAGATGTTTTCTCACCAAATACAAAACTAATGGCATCCATCAAATTAGATTTCCCTAGAAAATATTGAAAAATCTAATTTGAGAAAATATATTTACTGCATGAGCATACTATTTTTGGTAAGAGATGTCACAGTTTACAAAATTATGCATAAAATAGTAATGTATTACAGTGACTAAAACAGCTAAAGATTAGCATGACAAACCCCAGGATATGAATTGAAACACATGAGAATATCAAACTCATTCTTGTCTTGTGTTAATCCATATCCTGGGTTTCAAGAGTCCAATGCTCAGATTAGCATTTTACTTTGTATTGAAAGTTACTCACCACATCCATTTGGTCCAATGATAGCTGTGAATGCCCTAAATGGACCTATTACATGTTTCCCCTTGTATGATTTGAAATTTTCTATTTCTAGTCTGTCCAAATGTCCCCTTGTCTGGATCACTTCACTGAAATATTTCACAGTAAACTCTCATACTAGGTGCACAATGATAACTCTAACTGTATTTTTCTTCAATCGAAATTTTTTTGATCTCTTTTAACATGAGAAAACTACATTTATTGCATAATAATTATTTGTATAATAATCAACTGTAATCAGGGTCAACTATAATCAGAAGCTCATGCTAGAACTGTTGTTGAAGACATACTAGTTTACCTGTCAGAATCACCCATTGTAGAAATTATCTGTCCACAAAAAGATGTAAAGAACACAGATAATTAGTACAGACAACAGAAACTACTTTACTCAATCATATACAGTTGGCAGTTGTATAATGTGCTAAGAATAGCTAATAATAAATATAAATTAATTTGTCGTCCCAGTCAAAAGTAGCTTGAACTGCAACAGGGCTTGGACAGTTGGAAATATTTAAAAAAAATATGTTTGCATTGATGTTTTTGTAATGCTACTGGTGCATCTATATTTCAATATCATTATACATTGTACTATATTCCTGTATTTTCATTGGTTAAGAGCATACAGATAATTATGCGTATTTTGGCAGAGACAAAATAAATCTTGCATCTATCAAGGTCAATTTTTGAGCTTGACAATTACGACATTTATTTGTCAAGGTCAAATTGATTTTGATCAGTTTGAGTTTGACCTTGACAAATAAACGCCATATTTGTCATGTCCATACGGTGCCCGCATATTTTTTCAGCTGTATCTCGCATGAATTTCAAAAGTGCCATTATTTTTTTAAAAAAAAGTTTAAAAACTATTTGCATTTTATTTGTGTTCGCACATAGGCGGCCTAAAAACTCTGGTAATTTCGTGCACCGCAAGCGCGAGCAGTAGCGTATTGTTTACATATATAATATACATAAGGTTGGCAACTAAATTTCACCTGACGAACATATGACTTTTGTTAAACACAAAATACATCACTCGTGGAATTAAAAACAGGTAAAAAATTATAACACATTAATCTCCGATAATTTTACTACACATACTCAATGAAATTTGTTTCCGAATGGCTGCAAAATTTGAACATATTTCTCATGTATTGATAAAATATTTCTTGTCCCAATATGGGATGCAAGAGGTTATGCCACACATCAGCATTTAAAAAGCATTTACACGCTCCTATTGGTGCACTTTTAACGAAGCATTAATTTAAACCAACAGGAGTGCATAAATGCTTTTTAAATGCTGACATGCGGCATAACATCTGGCATCCCACATTGGGACAAGAAATTTTTTGTCAATACATGAAAAATATGTTCAAATTTTGCAGCCATTTGGAAACATTGAAGACAAATTTTATTGAGTATGTGTAGTAAAATTATCGGAGAATAATGTGTTATAAATTTTTACCTGTTTTTAATTCCACGAGCAATGTATTTTGTGTTTAAACGTGAAATTTAGTTGCCAACCTTATGTATATTATATATGTAAACAATACAATACCGCTCGTGCTTGCGGTGCACAAAATTACCAGACTTTTTGGGCTGCCTATGGTTCGCATTGCCGATTTTTTGTGGGGAATGAATAATAAAAGATTATTGAATTCGGCTTTCACAAGGTATCAGAATTATTCAGACCTCGGTGAGCGTTATAACTGATAACACTGACCTCGGTCTCAATAATTCTGAGTATCCTGCTTAGTCTCATCCAATAATTCTTAATTATTTGAACTTACATGATGAATTTCTTAAAGAAAATTTACATCAATGACAGGTCAAAGTAATAGAACATAAAGTATAGTTTTATGTCATATTGGATGAATACTGTAGCCAGAGATGTGCCAGGCGGAAAACATATTCTTATTATAAAGATCAATGCCCAACATAATGCTTTGAGTAAAGCCATAAAAACAAGATTTAAAATAGAAATTATTTATTGTGACGTTTCGTCTTAACTTAAGACATCTTCAGACAAGTGGATAACTAGGGTGCAGTTGAAGTCCCGTACGCCGAAGATCTTCGGCGTGGGGTTTCAAAAATTATAATGTAATTTATAATAAAAGTCGGAGTACAATCATGAATCTTCGGCGTGAACTTTACACAGAATGCACCATGGGTGGATAATAATCTTGTTTTTATGGCTTTACTCAAAGCATTAGGTTGGGCATTGATCTTTATAATAAGAATATTGGATGAATTTGAGGTTTTTTAGATTACAATTCAAATTTAATCCAATATTGTGAATTTATGTTACATACATGTTACATATAAGTTAAGAAATTGTCCTCCAGGTATAAAAGTCTGTCTTTATCCTATTTCAGGTTCAAGACTAATCCCTCCACCATCATGGGAACATGTCCGCTATAAGGTGAGCAATCTGCTTGTTGACGATCCCTAAATCTCCTGAAACTCGTTGCACACCAGCTAATTCAGTGCAATTACAGAATACCTGGCCACATATATAGCGTTAAGGTTTATAGTAATAGGGTTGTAAGAGTAACCCTTGTCAAGTATTTCAGTACATACTACGAGAAATATGCTTACCGCGTTTCCCTGGGAAATTTAGCAACGAAACAATATAAAAAAACTTTAGCTTTTGTATTTGACACTACTGTCTCCGCTGATTCTATAAAATACCCAGCTGTCCAGCAGTCAAAACTCAGCTACAAAAATAACATGGCCGTCGAAATGTCAACAGACAGCATTTGGCGCGAATCTTTTTACTTTTTTCAGGGGGGGGGGAATTCTTATAAAAACACAAGTGTGCACCACCACAGCACATGGCACCACTAAAAGGGCACCAAGGATGTGGAACAAAGGCAGATGTAAATCATAGTATTATGGAGAAAATAGTATGTATACTATATAATCTAACTATTGAGTGTGCTTTTACTAGATACAGAATAGATAATTTGTCTCAATAAAATTTGGCAAATAATTTTTAGTGTGTCTTTTTAATTGTGCTAAAAATTCTTATAAAGATCAATGCCTTATAATAGAGATCAATACGTTTTCCGTCTGGGACGTCTCTGCCTGCAGTATTGAATAATGTGTTAAAAATGACAAATCCAAAGGGTTAATTGCCTGATTCCTCTTCCCTGGGTATTTTTACCTGGCCCAAATATTACCATAATTTGATTGGTGCATTGGTAGACAAAGGTAGGCTGTTAGTTCTTCCGGATAATTTGTGTCATGGTTGCTACACAAAATACCGACACAAAAAATCACTATTATTTCAATGGTGCCACCTACCTATTTTGAATTTAAATTCAAACAATATTGGTCAATTATTGGTTAATGCATCTGGGGAGTGGGTATCAGGCAAACTCATCGGACTCTCAACAGCTAGATTAAACATTTGTCCAATGATGAAAGTATAAGAAGCCATCTATTTAAGTATGTACGCAACATTTTGGGAATATTTCTCCCTGTTGTATGTAAGTGTAGATTTTTATACACCCCCTTCCACTATATATGTCCATGTATGCATGGAAACAATGTAATTGGTATACATGAAATGCATCCAGCAGTGACTTGCATCAATTAATGATTTACCACAATAGAAATAATGGTATCTATTATAGTAATTGTATATATGTATTTTGGTGTGCTAATTAACCTTACAGTGGTCATTTCTTTTTCAAATCAAGTGATTTTTTTGTTATATAGTCCCCATGTGACTGATTTTAGGGAGAGGTGCAAAGAGGTTTTTTGCCTTGCCTGGGATCACTTCACACCTCTCCTGAAATTTTTAGCACCCCAAGGATATGTGCACCACCCCTGATAAATGTCTGCTTAACATATTAGAGTCTATTGTTTAATGATATTTCATATTACTAGCCAAGCAGACATTATATAAAATGTATAAAAGTACAGGTAAGGGGTTTTTATTTCTACCCTTGGAGAGATCATAGTAGAACATCCCCCTGAATATCTCTCCACCTCTCCTTACATTTCCCCCAAAATCTGGCCTTGATTTTTTACAGACTGGGTTTAAAATATGTATAGTCAGGTTTTTGTTGATGTATTTTGTATATACAATTTGTTTGTTTCCCATTATATATCATAAAATATTATATATATATATATATATTTACATTATTGATATTATATATTTACTTTATTAACAACTGATGGCTAATAGGGGCCTACCAGAAACCTTACCAGGTCCATTCTAGAAAATTAGTTATAACAAAAGAAAGTAATATGTAGTTGTTACTATTAAACTAAGTCAAACAAATTCAAATGTATTGTGTACAGTACATGACTTTTCTTCTTTATTATATTTTTCAGAATAGTATCTTAGGTGAATTTTGGATAATGTAATGAACAATGGAACAATCCTTCTGACATCATAAGAAGCTAGAATCATGTCTTCTACAAGTGGTACAACACAACTATTCAATGACCTTCGTCCTATTTGTGTGGAAATTGCTCATGAACCCACACTATGTAGAATAGAAGCGCTACAGGATTATATTGAATCAAACAGGACAACAGATTTTTCAATGCTTGTTGAGTATATTCTTTTTCCTCTGCAAGGCTGTGTTAGACGAAGAAACACATCTATGAAGTTAAAAGTGCAGGCCATAAGCTGCATGTGCATCTTGTTGTCTAGAACTGCCCTAACCAGTTTTCAC
Organism: Muricea muricata; assembly: GCA_963855995.1. Lineage (NCBI taxonomy): Eukaryota > Metazoa > Cnidaria > Anthozoa > Malacalcyonacea > Plexauridae > Muricea > Muricea muricata. The sequence goes on along the minus strand of OY979718.1, from coordinate 55,545,578 downwards.
ATGTTTAGAGAAATTTTTCAGCATGTGTGTATTTTGTTGAGTGCAAAAGAACCAGGAAAGGTATGTTTATAAGGATCAGTCTTTACTGTCTCTATGGTTTCTGGTCAATATGGCACCATTGCCAGCGAAGCAACAAAATGTTAATTAATTCCTCAACTTCTAAGTCTGAAATACAGTACATCTTCCTTTCAAAGCTAAGTCTAAGAGTAGTAACTTTAAAAGTTTCCAACGACAAAACGTAACACCGCTTGTCTTTGACGAGTTTTCTCTACCTTGTAGCCAGGGCCTTCTTTTCGGTGGCATGGTGGAGTTTTAGAATTCAATCTACTGTAATAAGTTTTTACATTCAATTTATTGTTCAATGTTTCTGGTCCAGTAAGTAGTTTCAATTGGTGATTTTGTCTGGCGTTGTTCTCGCTTGATTCGACTGACTTGTTCGGGTATTGCATTTTCTGGTTTTTGAGCTGTGTCCTCAGTCATTAATTAACGTCGTATGGCAGTTTACAGTATCTTCTGTGTTGATTGTTTCTTTAGAATTTCTTAAATGAGCTCAGTTTCACCTGCATCTTCCACCATCCTCAGTCGTGATGATGGATATTGTACGGGAGAGTTAGTCTGAATTCGTTCTACTGTACACTCCTGTCTGTAGTTGTGCATCTTTTACGTCCTTGGTTGTAGTAGTAGGCCTAATCTCTTGCTTTGTCCAAATGTTTTGCAGATTAATTTCAGTAACGTATTATTTTCAACCAGTATATCTTGCTCGACTCTGATTTTCCATCATCGCACCTTTTTGCTGCACACAATAAGCGTATACCATGTTTAACTAAGACAGGAGTAATCTCCTGTTGGCATCAAAACATCATTTAAGATTTTTTTTATCATTTTATAGTAAATTAGGCCCTTGTATTAATTACAGGACGTTTAATACGTTAACTTTGCTGAGCACGCTAAACACCTTAGATGTCGGATTTTCAAACATCGCGTTCATCACCGACCTATTGTGGGAGATCACCAACACAGAAAATTTCAGAAACACAAAAGATTTTCGCTGATGAATTACGATATATGAAACCAGGCCTAACAACTGTTGTCCGTTTGAACAACCTCCAATGAATCAATTTAATAATTAAGGATGTTATGAACTTCCTGTAAAATTACTCAACACAGTACATATAGTATTGTTTTAATTTGTATTCAATTTCATTCTAATAAGGTATCATCTGATGTTCCTGAACACTCCAAAGAAACACTTTTGGATTGTATTCTTGTTTTGTTGGATTCATCATCTCATAAATTGTTGGAGTGTATTTATAGTGATGACTTCATGCCTTCACTGGGTCATTGTATTTCTCTCTTGCTGGACATTGCTGCAAATGAAAAAGCAAAGCATTTGGCAAACAAGGCAATAAAAAGCATAAAAAAATTCGTATTTATTTTAAATACAGAAAACAGCGATAGCAACGGTGGCCTTAATAAAGCAAATGAAAAACTCTTATCAACAAAATTAGCATCTTTCTTACCTGGCGTTTCAATTTCGCTGAGTAAGGTTATCTCAAGTAGCATAAAGCACGGACAAACTGTGGTTATTGCGGCTCTCGAGGCATGGGTAGCTCATATACAGATTGTAATGAATAACAAGTTTTTCCCGACAGATAAATTGACTGGTTCAATCGATGAACTTACCAATGTGATGTCGAAACTCGTGTCTTCAGAGGAAAATGCAAACGAAAGCCAAAGCAAAGAACAAAAGGCAGAGAGAAGTTTACAAGTCAAAATGGACAAAGAATGGTACTCTAACACGTCTGCAAAATTAAAAATTTTAATCGAGCGGGTATCAAGTGTGGCAGCCCATCCCAGTTGGAAGGTTCGCTTAGCACTGCTTGAATTTGCAGACATACTTCTAAAAAACTGCTCAGTGTCAATAGAATCATGTGTGCCGTGTTTGCTTGAGATTGTGATTGGAATGTCATCTGATGAGTACACCCAGGTGTCGCAAAAGAGCAAAATTATTATCTCTGAATTGAATGAACTCTTGTTCACTAACGGTTGGTAGTTCGCTCTATATTTTTTATACATTTTTTATTTCATCATTCCTATTGAGTATAATTAACACTAAAAATTTCAGTTTGTCATTGCTCGCCTCTATATACAATGTAAAATAATGAATGCAATTTTCAGCGACAAATATTTAAAGTTTAAACCATTACTTCATAACGTGGCTCATTTCAAGGATCCCACAGGACAAATCGTCGAAAAATCCTTGTTCAAAAAAAAACCAGGCACTCATGAAAAGTCCTTATTGCTTAATTGACTAACAGAGTGAATAGCTTGCGATTGTCCCGACCAGTCCAGGTGGCTATCCCAGTTCTCATTCATGCTTAAGTGACGTTTCTATAGCCATGATTTTCCTCCGGAATATTGTATCTCCTCCCCAGCCTCTCCCTACACAGCAAGAAACGCACAACCTGTTATGGCCTGATGAAAACAGCATTGAACAATGTTGTGCTGCCCACATTGTTCAAGGTTGTCAACAATATTGTTCAGTGTTGTTGAGCCTGAACTAGCCTGCAATCAGGCGTAACAATGTTGAACAATATTGTTGACAACCTTGAACAATGTAGGCAGCAAAACATTGTTCAATGCTGTTTTCAACAGGCCAGAACAGGTTGTGCGTTTTTTGCTGTGTAGTTGTGGGCTGACAATAGGAATCCTCCTCCCTCTCCTCTCCCTAGATGTATACTGACGATAGGAATCCTCCTCCCTCTCCTCTCCCTAGATGTATACTGACGATAGGAATCCTCCTCCCTCACCTCCTTGGTTGTGGACTGACAGTCATTTCTACCATTTCGTAGACCAAACGTCGCTGACTGAAATCATTGAGGAAAACCTTTACTTACATTGGAGTTGTCTTCCTCGTGAAATACGGGGTACAGACGAAGAAAGGAAATTGAGAATGCTGCATATTATTGTGGGATATTTGCAGTTACTGGGAGACAATGTGAAAACTATTTTCAGTTCAGGTCATCTTCTTAAAAGAATGTCACAAGCCTTGATTCAGGTAAAGTACTGTCAGATTTGACATGGTAGATGAGGCATTTGGAAACGTGCGCTCTAAGAATGAACTGTAGCTAATTTCATATAAGTTTTAATCAGTAATATCGTAATTACTGATTATTATAGAATTTTTTTGCACTTGGCTGAATATTATTATAATAACAATGAATTTTGTTGTGTTTACATTATTCGTTAACTACTATACAGATTTTAGAGTTTGATCTATCAGACATCAGAATTGTGGAGCAGAAAACTCAGGATGATACACTATCGGGGAAAGAGAAAAACATGGGTGTTCCATCAAACTGCATCAACGAGCATGATTCATGTCAGTTTATCTACAAGAAAAACTTTAAACATTTCAGGGACGACAGAATACTGTTTGCTATTGTCAAAATATGTTGGTGCATTGGTAGACATGGGGATGTTGTACTACTTGTGGATCATTTACTGGATTTGTTTAGGTCTTCCTCGGTCAATAGAAAACAAATTGCTTTCTTGATCAACGAAATCGTGCGTGGATCAGTAAGAAATCTGGATCAGGATTTTTCAGTTCTCAAAGGTTATCGTCCATAAATGTCATAACGTGGTCAACATACTTGTAATTCGCATGCATCTATAGAAATTGAACGGCATAAATTTTCTACTTTCTACCTTCACATTCAAGAACCCTATCTACTCAACTTTCAAATAAGTTCCGATGACTGATAAAAAATAAAATAACATTTGCTGAGCTAAGATGGTTTAAAATATGATAAAAAATTTTGCGTGCATGGAGAACGGCGTATTCCACCCCAAGTATTTCGCTATTTGTCTAGTATATCGTCGTCGTTATTTTAATAAATTAAGAATTCCAAATTATTGGACTCTGGTGCGAAACCCCCCTCCCCCAAAGAACATATTAAAATCGACTTTGGTCTATTTAATTCTTGCAGTTGTGCACTGCCCCAGTCAATAAATGTGTATTATCCTTAAATCGTTTCTAGAATCATCTACAGAAAAGGCAGAGATTCTGAGCACCTGCGTGGCACTAATCTTGAACGAATATTTATCCAAAGATACCTGGCATGCAAGAATTTCTAACTATGATAATGAAGCCCTGAAAACAAGTGTACAAAAAGAAGATTTTGTCATGCTGCCAACAAGTGAAGCATTAATATTTCCAAAGTGTGTGTCACTTTCTGAAATTAACAGTAACATCCAGCTGTTATGTTTGTTGTTGGAAGGAATTGGAATATTTGCGACTGCTCTACGTGCCCACTTTGACAGGTACAATTAGTTTGACAGGTACAATTAGTTTGACAGTTACAATTACTTTGACAGGTACAATTACTTTGACTGGTACAATTACTTTGACAGGTACAATTACTTTGACAGGTACAATTACTTTGACAGGTACAATTGCATTAAACTCTATTACTAATTAAAAATTAGTTTATCCTGTTTATGTTGCGATAAAATATTAAGCCTTGTTCGCAAAAATGATTTTGCGCTGCGCGAACGAGTGCATATAAACTCACATGCAATGCTATTCATCAGGAAGTAATTAGTATAACTAATGAACTGCTTTCCGGCAAGTTTTTAACCGCTACTAACCTCCCAGAGAACTTTCGTTTAAAGTATTGGTAAGTTTAAAGTATGTTAGACTACAAGTACAAAATTTGATACGACTGGCGTACTACACACAGTTATAAATTTGCTTAACTTGAAAATGAAAAGCTTGTTTCCTACTAACTAGCTAAATAAACAACGGTTTGTAAGTTAGGATGTAAAGCACCGTAAATATTGAAATCATATCCTGATTAAAGAACCTTCAAGTGATAAGACGTACGTTTACAATTATAGGATGTTGTTGGATGTCTTGTATCCATTGATGGAGAAACTAGATAATCGTAATGCAACCGTTAGTCAAGTGGCATACTGGAGCCTGGGTACAATAGCTATGTGTTGTAAATACAAATCAATTGAAGAGCTCATAGCAAGAAATGTTGATTATCTTATCAATACCATTTCACTGAATCTACGTCATTTAAATCTCAACCCAGACACGCCAGCCGTGTTAAATGCCATGCTACACTATGGGGACAAACATTTAATTCCATTCTTGGAGGACACTTTAGATGAACTGCTTAATCTCATTGACTACTCAGATAAATATTTTCTACTCTCATTGGTGAAAGTTTTGAATTCATTAAATGTTGCTATTTGCAAGTGGTTTCCTGTTCAAACAAAAACTAATAACGTCGCGTCTGGAGAGGAATCAATGAAATTTGTTAAGGTAAGGTACAACTCACGGTTAAATATTGCAACTTCATGAACTTCAAATACGACAAATGCACGCGTAAAAATTTAGAAAATATATGCCATATAAAAAACCAAAAAAAAGTTGACGCGGTCACCTCGGATCCTATGCATTTCACCATTAAATCCCATTATTGTTAGAAAGTTGATTTCATAGAAAACTCAAATGTCGTTTTGTTTATATAGAATACTGACCTTAGGGATTTCTTTATCGCGCAATTAAAACTGAAGAGAGAATCATTGGGTGAGCTGGTAGATGATATCGAGGTATCTGAGAGCGAAGATAATCAAGAAGTAACTGAGCAAGACAAAGTTGAGGCTAAAGAAATTCCACTGCAAATAAAGTTCACTGAAAAAGTATTAATATATTACAAATTATAGTTATAAATATGTTTCCATGTTGATATATATACGTACCCGACCGATTTTGGGAATATTTAAAAATATTTTAAGATACGTGCCTCGGGTCTATTCCCCCCCCCCCCCCCCCCGTTCTTGCTTTAGCGTGAATTATAAATAAGTGCATCCAAATACGATACTTGTCAAAGAGAAGTGGGATTATTTAAGAGAGGCGTATGATGCCACTGTTTAAACTATTTCAAGTTTGTATTAAATGTCGTCACACTTAATTCAATGAATATTATTGTTACTTCTTCAGGTACTCGAAAAGTGCACATATTTTTTGACCTCAAAATTTGTAAATGTTCGACTGCTTGTGCTTGACACAGTTCAACATGGGGTCGTAGCTCTTTCCGATACAGAAGATCGTTTGTTGCCAATGCTACATAAACTGTGGCAACCTATGACTAAATGTTTCTCTGACGATGAAGTGGTAAGCAGATAGAAAAATAGGCTTTTTTGTGTTATCATTTTCTCAAAATTCTAACAGTAGCGTAGCTAGGATCGTAAGTGTGAGGGATATTTTTTTTCAAATACAGCAGCCCCCTCCCTCCCGCCTACGCTTGACTATGTCTTCGCAGGTCTTTGAATATCACCTTTTAGGTTGTCCGAACCAAGGCCGTATCAGTCCTCAATGCCATGGTGAGCACATCTGGTCAATTTATGCGACGTCGCGTTGTCAAAGACGTTTTACCAACATTTACATCTTATCTCGACAAGCAGCAAGTAACAAGTGCAAGAGATGGTAGTGTATACACGCATACATTGGGATTCAAGTTTCAGTTGGCAGTTTTGAATGTCATTGGAACTTTGTGCCATGATCTTGAAATTACGGACATTGACTGTGATAAAGTGATAGCAAGCATCTTGCCTTATTTGAGTCAGAGGCAACCATTGAAACTACAGCAGGTACTCTAAGTGTCTCTACGCGTGTATTAAACTGCTTTGATATAGTAAAATGAAATGAGTAAGCGTTACAGTTTAATGCTAGTTTTGCAAAGAAAAAGCAGAGTGCTAATTGGAAATATAACTCAATTATTTAGAACAGGGTATTTCGCACATGATATAAATTTCATTTTTTGGACTTCGGTGGCGAGATCATTGTGGGAGGCGTTTTCATCCTTCACACTTATTACGGCGCTCTCCTTTCCGCCCACCTAAGATTATTGGTAAATTGTAGCAAAAAATGCCTTTCCCTAAAATAGTTGTTTCTCACCCCCACTTTGTTTGCACGTTGCTGGTCCTTTTTAAAAAACGCAAGCACTCAAGTGTATAGCTGGTACGTTTAGTGTATCCGTCTTTTTTAGAGAACAGAAAATACACGATGCATGCAGAAAATTGTTTTTGAAGTTTTGTTCGTGTTTTATAGGCCGCTGTAGATGTTATGAAGGTGTTGAATGATTTGGAACCAGACCTTGTTTGGTTATCCCTTAATGATCTATACTGTCCTAGTGTTCCGCAACTTCCACCGGCATATTCGTCTTCTGTTTTCGCAAGTGTGCAATTTGGTGGACTCGATTCAGACAAGAGTGCAGAGTATATTGTCAATGTAGAAAGACTAATAAAATATGTGGAGACATGATCAAATTATTTCTAGTCAAAATTGTTTTACAAAATGTTATTTACTGCACTCGCGGTCTCATGGGTAGATTGGCGGACACAGAGCACTCAAAATCTGGCATATGTGAATGTATATTGTGATTTAAATTATTGAGTAAGAAAAGAATATGAAGTGCGCTGTTTTGGCTACATTCTTTGAGTTGTAAAATATTTTATATTTTACAGCTGCAAAATTTACGGTTGTATTCTCGTAAAGTTTTGTTTGTAAGATATCGTATAATATTTAGTTTCTAATTAAAACTTATCATAGTTACCTATTCATTTTTTCCGCTGTAATCATTTGCACAGGCCGATTAGGTCACACCCTCCGGGGGACTGGGTAGTGTTTCTGGAGATCTAATTTAGAGTCAAGTGCTCGCTCTATTTGGCGAAATGTTTGTACCAGTGACCTGGCAATATTTGCCCACACATTCAAAGCTTCTATTATTTTGCTTGCTCACAACATTCCCGAATATGAATGGCATGCAATAACCCCACACATTTTCACACCAAAAACAGTAGATAGTCTCAATATATACTTCAACACAAAATTAGAGTTATGTTATTCGACATGCGCCCGCGATTCCTGACGGACTTTGCAATTCCGCTAAGTTTCATTCGCGAAAACTAGACTCCGGTTTAATGGCCAAAAGGAGAGATCTGATTGGCTACTCAGTTGAACGATTAATTGACTCTGAAATTTACAAATCTTTGTTTCCTACCACTACCAGTATAAATTACACCCAACAAGAGCACAACAGAATCTTACTTTATATGCCGAAATGACCGCAAGGCCCTGGGGACGAGAATGATATGTATAGAGAATATTAATGCCTGACAATGATATCCGTGTTTTCAATATAAAACCTCACGAAAACATTTGCAATTCAGTTACAAGAGATAAAAACATCCACATAACATAATAAGTTAAATTGTTGACCAAATAAACCAAATAATAAAGTTCCACTACTTTAAAGATGGACATGCAGATAAACAACTGTACACTCTTTACACACTCTAGGAATTACGAGGACCAAAATTTTTGTTCCTAAATTCAAAAATACTCCTCAACCGTTACACCACTGGAACTATAAGGCGGCATTGCATATAAATTAACTTGGTTAGGTCCATGTTTCTCTAGTCAAAGCACCGCCAACCCATTCTGGAGCAAGTGCAGTAATAAGAAAATGCAAGATTGGATTCAACTTATTTTCACCAGATCTATACCGCTTACTAGAAACCATGATTTTCTGAAGCCATGAACCAAACTCAATTTCCTCCTGCTTGTCATGAACTAAAGGTCTTTTCGTGTCAACGTAAAATCGGCCAAATGTTGCATTTAGACACATTTTATCTTTACCAGTATGACCACTATTAATGTGAAACAATTCTCTCTCTCGTCTTCAGATTCCTGGATATAGCTATCTAATCCGTGCTCCCAAACTGCAGGATGAAAGTGAAAGATATCACTGAACAATATTCTTTTGTCAGGAACACCATCTTTATCCCACGGTACAAGAAAAACAGCAATACCAGCATGACCCATACGGCCATACCACTTTCATCAGTCGAACATTCAAAACCTACAGCATGCACAGAAAGAAAACAACTGTTCATGCTTTGTTCGGGCCATTTGGAATAGAATTCTATCAATTACATCGCATGCATTAATTCTTTCGAGTCCATTAATCATAATTAAAAAATATGTTATACTGAAAACATCCATATATATAGGTGATCAAACTATATTAACCAGGATTTTTACTACGTTTGTTAAGCAGTATATACAAGGTAAATCATGGCCATATTTTTATTTCTAAGTTGGACGACTGACGCAATACACCCACTTATTTGATAATATAACCGCTATATTTTAGGCCGTAACTACGATGCCAATTCAAAATATTTATACCCAGGCAAAACTATGATTTCTAGGCAGTACTAGTTGGTAACATGTAATCTTGTTGAAATAGCGTGCAATACTGACCCTACACAACTCAAAGCACATTTTTGGTTGTCGCGCTTTCAACCATTTTTAGCTTTATAAAAACAATCGACGTGCTTGTATGCAGAAAACAGCTACAGCTAATTAGGCAGTGGCTACGAGCTTTTTTTGTACGTGCCAACCTCTCACTTTCCAAAACTGCCATGCATGCATGTACGCGTGTCAAGAACTGTATAGAAACACGAAACTTACCACAACGATAAGCATATTCATTTTTTGCTTTTCTTATTTTTGTCAATATTTCTAATGACCTGCTTAGTCCTTGTAAATGTTTTAAATCTAATGATGTTACATCTAAATCACTGGGAACGACTACACCACAATTCCAGGTTGATGGCAATGGTCGCATTGGATGGTAGTAGTCATCATCGTCTTCTCAACCACAAAAATACATGCACCTTAATGAGTTCAAAAAAAACCATTAACTAATCTTTGATGCCTGTTAATGTCTTGTTTAGCACAATTTAATTTGAAGACAAATAAAACACATTCTGTTAATAATAGTTTCGGATTCTGCACCATGACTACATGTAAATGATAAAAGGAAGTGGCAAGAAAAGTAATATCTTGTATGAGACACGCCCATTTTCAAACAAAATGCTCATGTCGGTTTTTTCTTGAGGGGGTCAGCACGCCAATTTCAAGTCCTGCTATAAAAAATATTTTCATCTCCATTGACTGTGAAAACCATACACGTTCACACGGATGCAGGGTGTCGATTGGGGGAGGGGAGAAGTGCACATTTATAAATTCAGGTTCTGCCCTACAAATTTCTAAATACCTGGATTCCTAATTCTTGTGGCAAAAACTTAGGTTGGGCAGGTCGGATGTCTTTTTTCATGAACTATACATGACAATGACAAGAAAAAACAAGTCTCTGGTCGTTAAGTAAATGATCGAATTAGCGCGGCTATATAAGTATATAAATATATAGAGATAGCGTAGCCAGGTTGAGATATACTGTAATTGGAATACACGTTCTCTGAACACGTAGCCGAAAGCTTGTTCAATAAAATTATTTAGTTAGAGAATTAAATTTAATTATACAAATATAATTTATAAAAAAACGCCACACTGAAATAGATACATTATAATTTTAATAATTTAACACTCTATTATACTATAGTATTTCATTAACTTTGAAATAAGCATCGCTTTCGCATACGTGCCGCTCTTAAATAAACATGGCATCTTCAACTTCAAATTTGCATTAAGTGCTGCAGCAATTTCAAAACATTTGGTTTTACCATCTGGATGATTTGACATGGTATCACTCTGGTCATTAATTTAAACGAGGTTGGGCTAATGACTTACACTGAACAAATTCTATCTGGCTAACAGATCATAGTGGCATAGCCAGCGTTAATAATTAGAGGGGCAAATATTCATATATTTGTATTCACAGACATTAAAACAATCGATTTCAAAAGAAATCAATAATAGCCAATACAATATATGAATATTCGTCCCTCCAATTATCAAAGTTGGCCACACTACTGACAGAGCAGCTTGTTTGAGTCAAGCGAAATCTCAGTTAAATAAGATAGCCAGTTGTCTGCATGTAAACAAACTTACCAGTCATTTGTTGCCCAACATTCTAATGGTCCTTCTAACAAATCTGGATTCACTGACAGATCAAATTTCCTGTGAACAAACTCTCTCCAAAAATGTTCATCTGAGAGACAAATCTAAATTACAACTCAAATGAAGGCATTCTGCAATCATTGAATAGTGGTTAGTGAAACATGGTAAAAAATATATTATAATATTTACATTACAAAAAACTTAATTGCAAAATATCAGTGATGCATTTGGCAGTAAGGGCAGGCTCCTCTCACCTTCGCAGGGCTGACGCTGGGACGCGCGCCACAACCTGGAAGCGTGGGCATCAGTGCCTGTCATGAGCGCAAAAAATCGCGTGATTTATATATACAGGAGAGAGGAAGCATATCTTGAACAGTGCAACCTCTAAACCTACAAGACCTCAGTCTCTGCTGCTGTAGGTTGAAACCTGTACACTGTATTAATGGCTCATGACATTCTCTCCATTAGGTGTATTGATAAGGAGGGTCAGAATTAATTAAGCCAGTTGTGCTAATGTATAAGTCAATTCAATACAGGCAAATCTAGCTGTGTCTTGGCCAAGGATCTTGTATTTCCAGAGGAGGGGAGGGGGGTCCAACAGCATGCTGCCCCCAAAGAAGTTTTCAATTGAAAATTAAACCTTGGAGCCTCACATTTCTTGCAATCTGAGCATGAAATTGTATTTACAAAATTATCCTTTGTCAGGGCATTTTTAGAAACACGTTAAAAAGCATTTATAAGTACCATAATAGTCATGATAATATTTTCTAGCAAATAAAACAGAATCTAATATCAGCTCACTAACTTACATGATCTATTTACCTCCTTTATGATCAACCCCTTGTGCTGCAGTGTTCGGCCCTCAACCTTAATTATTATCTCTACTATTTCACACATGTACAGTGATCACCCTGCCAACTCTTTAAGTTCAAGCACTGCAGTACTTCCAGGGGAAAGTTAGAGTCAGTGTTAACTGGGAGTGAGGGGATGGGGTCAGGGTGGATATTCATATATTTGTTTTCTACTAAATTAATTTTGTTGAAATCAATTACCTTATTTTCAAAAGAACTTAGTCGCACAGAATTTGATTATATGTATATACATCCCTCCCCAATTAACCCTGACTTGAGCTTTGCCCCGTGTCATTTTACTTTGTCTGGAGAACTGAATCTTTGAGGATATTTTTAGACGTCCAAGCCTCATTTAGTCAATTACGTTAAACCATAAAATTACAATGTATATACCAACTGATGTGGCCTACATTATTTTCTACTGTCTAATACCAGAAGATGCTATGTCAATGCTAGATTGCTGGTGACCTTTAAAATAACTAGTAATCAGACTGTTTGGTATTTGCCAAGTCAACTCACAAAGATTATAATATATTTTGAACACAATTAGCTGTTGTTATAAGCTAGCTGAGCATCAATATCTGCAAGCTGGCTTAAATCTGTAACGACTATTAATTCACTTGTTATCTCACTTTATTTCAGATCAAAATGATTCATATAGTACACAAGCCATATCTTTAAAAATTATGGTATATATATTACAAAAGTTTTTGAGTATGATATTGATCATAGATTGCTATGAATATGGCCACAATCAGTTAATACTTGACTAGGACTTTGGTACTGATAGTATAAAGATTTGCATATTGAATTTCACTATATACTCTTATACATTTAAAGGATCTATTTTTTACATCTTTTTAGATAATGAAACTTAACACACCTATTTGTGGTTTAATTCCACAGCAAAATGGAATTTGGAGTTCACAATAGTTTCAACAATAACATGTTTGAGTACCCAATACCGAATTCGAACCTTGCACAGGAACCGAAGTTTTCACAAGCATAACTATTTCTTTGTTATAAAATCTTGCCTTGTGATTGGTTGGATACCTTCCACTGTGTCCCAAAGTTACCAGTACTATATTTAGCAACAAAAAACCTAGATGGTCACATGGTATGATCATTTTCCTAACGTGATTAACAACTTCGACAATCATCAATTGTGAAATTTTCCTATCATAAGAACATATTTTTATTTATTATATAGTTGACAGTAAGATACTGAAAATACACCACAAGATATTTTCCATATCTTCACTAGTGAAGATATCGATCACGTGATCATTTCCTGCCAATAATTTTGTATTTTCAAAATGGCGATATTTGTAAGAGCAGCGAACCAATTTTCACCTTTGCTTAAAGAAAAAACTACATGTTTGTGCCAAAAAAAATGGAAATAATGCAAGAAAACACTAAAATGATGAACAGGTATTGTTTTAGTTTAAATCATATTGAAAACAATATTAATATCTCGTGGTGAAAACAATATTTTGTTTTAATGTTTTAACCACTCGAAGATAAAATTCATATCTTCGAACCGCCGTGAAATATCCTCTATGTATTTAAGCTGCTTTTAAAGAGATAGTTAATTTGACTTTTGACATCTTTGCATCAGTTATTTTAGGCTTTTTGCTGAGGCTATGTTGGTGTTAGAGATAATATTTGAAGCATAACAAACAATTTATGTAAATACTGATGCTTGCACTGCTCTAAAATGTAAACTCCATGGGGGAGATATGCCAGTATTTATTATATATATTTACTGGATGGAATGCAGTAGATGGTGGAATGCAGCCTGGCAAAAATATTCTTGACTTGCAACCAATCTCTTGGGACACACCCAACAATGCTTCTCGCCCACGTTGGTTGGTGCCCACAATAGAACTAATAAAATTTGTGCTTCACCACCAACATGGCCGACCTGCAAGTCACGAATGAACATTTCACAAAATCAGACCTTGTCAGGCAACACTTGACACCCCCCAGATCTGCCCCTGCCCAGAGGACCTCCCACACTGTCGGTTGAAACTGAATCAAACATGTACACAGTATATTGCACTGTTAATACATGGAAACAAAGAAGGTGATTTGCAACAATTATTTCAGGTATTTTTTTATAAACAATCATTCGTCTAGCTGTACGGCTGTACCTTCCAATATTTACGTACTTGCATACACCTCACTACATCTGCTGTTGACATCTGGAACATTATTATATAAAGTTCATGAGCATTAACTTTTGTCATTGATTGTCCCAACATCGTGATCATAAAATCTTATATCTTAAAATATTATTATTAATTTATTTACTAAATGTCCATTCGATTCGTTGTCAACAAAGTTACACTGTGCTCATAGCCTCATACTTCATGTTACAATTAATAACGCACAACTGAAAGGAATTTTTTTAAAGATTTTTTCGAACAGGATATAAATTAGAATAGTATCTTCTCATATGCTGTTTTAAAATATATTTTAAAAAATTCTTTCAGTTTTATGTGGGAGTACTTTTTTCAAATTTTTTTAAAACTATGAATAATGAGTTAGGCCGTTATGCTAAGAGTTGAGGAATTGTAACCGCATAGCCGCACAGCAGCAAGTTGCCAATTAAGCCAACTAAAAATCGTTGGTTTCATTAGTGTCACCGCCCGCCTGTCGATTTTTGGCGCCTCTCAATTTCTTTTATGTAAATCGCGTTGTTCATACATTTTAAGTCCATTTGATCGATATTTGAATTTTTCTCATACTCAGATTTCCGCGCTGTATTTTCAGATCAATTCACATCAATAGAAGTGCGTTGGTCTAGGAATCAGGTTTTAATTAATATTAATAAAATGGCGACGGAGTTAATAATGATGGATTGATGTATTATCTATATTGAAACACAAAAAAAATAAAAATTTAAAAACCGCCCCCTCCCCCACCTCACAGTTCTGATATCCATAGTCTACCCACAATTAATATCCCGCATGTGGGTGTGGGGTGGTTTACACCGCGCGCTGATTTTTGCTTTAACTGTAAAGAGATTTGGGATTATTTGGGAGTTTGGACGAGGTACTGTGACCATCGATTACTTTGATATCTACTGACCGGCATAGGTTACAAATATTTAACTGTTACAGGTACGATAGACTAGTTTATTGATTACTCCAAAGTTATATACAATGAAGAGTTTGGTGAAATCAACGCAAATTCCTATCATCAGTAAGGCAACGATCTCGGCAAGGTCGTTTT
Organism: Muricea muricata; assembly: GCA_963855995.1. NCBI lineage: Eukaryota > Metazoa > Cnidaria > Anthozoa > Malacalcyonacea > Plexauridae > Muricea > Muricea muricata. The sequence continues at coordinate 55,530,548 of OY979718.1, read as the reverse complement.
GGTTTGTTACTTCACGCCAGTCAATTTTGCCGATGTTTAATCTTTGGTCAGTACATATGCTGATACACCTCAGTGACCAGCGGGTTGCTTACTAAACAAGTGACAAGCGCAGCTGTCAGTTTCTCAAATCACTTGAAATCAAGTTATTTTTATGATCCTAATGAAAATTCGTGTTGCGTCGGTACCGAATGACAGGTTTAGCCGCGCATCAGTCATACGCCTCCCCATGCATGCGTACTAAATGGATGACCCTCTCGGTCACTCATGCAATATGACATGCGTGGAGCTAATTCGTCTTTTCAACTCTTTTATCTCGATGGGAAACACAAACAAGCATACACTTTTTCATCTCATAAGTAATTACTAGAAAATTCAGAAAAGCCTTATCGTTTTATTTCCAGGAGATAATCTCTCTCAAAGATTAATTTTAGTCTTGTTTAGTTTTAGTTGCTATTCTTGATTTTACTTTAGTTCAAGTTTAGTTCTAGTGTGCATCTTCGAAAACTCCTTTAGTTCTAGTTTAGTTTTAGTTCTAGTTGACTAAAACAACACTAGTAAATGAATACTTTGTTCTGCTCCTTGGAATAGACATTAGACGTCCTTACGTCACGCCAGAGTTAAACAATGAATTGCAATGCAATGTGGGAAAATTTACCTTGTATTTATATGCATTGAAAACCCCGTGACGTAAGCACTTCTAACGTCTATTTATACGGGAAAACACACAAATTTTACATTTCTGGCAATTTGCAGTTATACTGAATAGCCAATCAGGTTTCTCCTTTTTGGACATTAACCCCATACGAGAATGCGTTTTGCCTGAAAGGTATGATTACGACAGTGCGATGGACAATGTAAAGATATCTGAAATCAATAGACAATGGCACCAACAACAGGTCTGTTTATCAAGGAGTATATAGACAAAATTGTACAAGTAATGAATTAACTACAGAACTCAATATTTATTGACTAAACAATTAACTTAACTATTGCAATTACATTATGATATGAACGTATTTCACTAAAAGCTATACGCCGATTTAACAACGGTAAACGGTCACATTACATGTACTTCTATACATAAAAGCAGGTATTCAAACTGTGGTACGCTTGGGTAAAAATGGTTTGACCTAAAACTCCACAGCCATCAGTCAAGACTAGCTTCGTCATGCACGTGTGTACAATTTATATTGCATTTGGCTTTTATATACAGAACATAAATATACCGTTCGTAAAATTAAGCGACCGAACCTAGTCGATTACAAGGTTACAATTTTGTGGTTGTAAAAGATCAAGAAAATTCTCTAGATTTTTCTGGTGATAGGTATTGAAATATTTTGCCAAAAAATATAACATAACATACGGCTTATAATTTAACTTTTTTTCTTCAAAATCATCCAATAGATTCTAGCTGTAATGGTTTGTTCATTTTTATTTTCTATATCTGTTTCTTTAAGTTCAGTATTTTTGTTTCGTAATTGTTGAGAACGGTCGTAAAACAAAACTACATTATCGATACATTAAAGTTGTTACAAATGATTCTAAAACATTTTAATCTAAGATACACTATTAGGTTCTATTACTTAAGTACATTGACTTATTACTTGATATACATAAATTAAGATTCTACGATGCTCCAACATCAGATTTCAAGCCACAGCGGGGCTAGGTGGCTGGTTCGCGTCATCTATAGGTTTATTCACATCGTTCTCCTGTGAACCACCTCTGCTCGGGTCGGGGAGATAATTTGTAATTCCTGTACAAAACTTATTATAAAACGCAGAACGCCAGTTGGAGGGCCAATAATAAATGATGAAAATAAAGATAGGAGCGATGGGCAGTAACACCATGATTGCAATGAAAACTTGAGTCCAAACTGGATATTCTAATTTTGTTGTCCATGATTTACTTCCAGGATATTTATCGCTGTATGGATCCTGGAAACAGACGTGTTATCTTGTCAATTATAATCTACTATACCTCGTGACGTTTCAGTACCTCTATAATCATGCACAGGAAAACTTAAAAAAACAAAATCTGATTTGTATCTACTCTGTTCCAGGACCATTTAAGAAAAGTGAAAACAACTTTTGGTGGTCTCAATAATATTGATTTAGTCCAAAGGCTTACTCGTCTTATTAAAGGGAATACGCGTGCAACTAAAACGACTGCAAATATCGTTAAGACATCAGAATGATTGCTTGATGTACGCGATACATTGAGTATAAGGAATGCCGGCTCACGAAGCTATTCGATCTAGAGTCAATTCGAGTCCAAAGGAGACCACTATTAAACGTATATCAGCAACAAATAATGCTGATGATAAAGATCATTATTTATGTGCAGCCACATTACCTGAATACACCCGACGAAAGCGGAGTATTTGGCTGTCTCAGATGAACTTGTATACAAAACACCAATTAAAACGAGGAACAGCAAAAGTGGCGAGATGTATTTCCAACAAACCATCCAACCAATCCAGGGGCGTTTGCCAGTCATCAGTTTGATGTCCTCAGCAAATCTAAAACAACGTTTGCGATAGAAACTTAAATACTTTCATGCTTCTTACCCCTCTAAATTTATTCCGATCACAAACCGATCACCGATCTACTTGCAAGAAATGACATGCAAAGTGAGCAATCCCTTCGTACATTCTAACTTAGCTGGAACAGGAAAGAGCGTTGCTGCCTGTGAGACATGCTAAAATACTGAACTGAAGATTAAGAGATCATTAAGAAAAGATAACTGTCAATCAATACGTACTTATCATTTCCATAAACCCAGGCCACAGCAATGCACTGGAACAAGGCAATTACGACCAAGGGCAGCGATCCTGACCAATCATCAAACGTCTGAAATATGTAGTAACCTTTTCCAGTTAAAAACGGTAAGGCACAGAGCATCAACGCAATAGCAACTAAACCTAAAAAAGAAGAACATTATACACAGTCAGCAAAACACTGCTCATTACAAATACTTACACACTAAATAAATCGGCTGTCCTACGTAAATGGTCGCACAAGGAAACCATTACACTTGATGGCATGTTCAGGAACTTCTATGTTAGTTATTTCCTAATGACCGGAAAAGCATGCATGAATGGAGAATTTGCACCATAAACTAATGGTCAAAGTAGGCAGGATGAACGAAATCTTTTGCTACAGTTAAAAAAAGCATCTTACAATTAGTAGAATTGCAAAGTTTGGAGGCGAAAGGTTGTAAAATACGAAAAATATAGTCCTGCGAAGTTTGCAAATTTTGTATATGTTTGTATTACGCGCGGAAAATGCTACTATTCTTAAGCTGAAATTGCCAAGAAAATGGCAACTTGTCCCCCGGGTAATACAAATATACACAAAACTTGGAAACTTCACTTGACTATATTTTCAGTATTTGACAACATTTTGCCACTAAACTTTGCAATTAAACTAATCTTGAGATACTCTTTCTAACTGTCCTGTAGTAAAAGATTTTGTTCTTCTTGCCTAGATCAAATGTTAGTCTATTATGCAAATTGTCCATTCTTTGAAGAGCAGTACAATAACGAGGCATGGATATTAACTATAACTACGACTGAAAACCTCAAGCATCTGCAGGTTTATCTATATTTTGAGACAAGTTGCACGAATTTTCATCCTGTACTTAGTTACACTTTGTATATTTAAGCATCGTCACTAATGGAAATTATGTGTATGGTTATCACAATCTCATTACATTAAAGCGAAGCGTACTGGTGAGAACAGCATGATTGCTGCACGCCATGTTTTGTATATCTCTGCCCGCAAATCTTTACCTGTGAACATGTACTTTTTCATCCATTTGGGAAGAATTTCTGCGTCAAAGATCGGAGTCACAGCAGCCTCCATAGTGCCAAACTCGCTGTCAATCCCCAGCAAAAACAACATAAGGAAGAGCATTGCAGCCCAAAATGGAGAGGCGTCAAGACGTAGAAATGCATCGGAGAATGTGATGAAGGCTAAACCAGGACCACCACCAACCTTTAGAATTACGTCGCAAGTTAATTCAGGTTTGACTAAAACAATTACGACGCTTATCTTTTTACAGATAATTTTTTACCAAGTATGCTATGCAATAAGATTATTGTTTTCTCACGGAAAGCCAATATATATTTAAGGTGTAATGCTCCCAAAAAATATAAAAAAGTCTGTTTTTGAAAATGAAAGTAGTCTTGACAATATGGGTTTGAGATTGAACAAAAAAATCATATACTGAGGAATATTGCCTAATTATGCTGTAACGTTAACATCAAAACAAATATAGCATTCAATTGGTTAATTCTATTGTTCTCCATTTCAATGGAATTGTTCTTTTAAAATTATTCTAATGTTGCATAACTATAAACAATGTTTTCTTCTGTCTGGTTGACAAACTTCTGGCAAAGATATCTACCTCAAAAACTATAGTCGCTGTTTTCATGAAATTTTGCATGTTCTTTTTATTAAAAACTATGGCATGCACTAGAATCTTTTAACACTTATTGACTGAGACCGAGGGAAACAGTATGTTTTGTGGACCCGAGACTGCCGATGTATTTTGTTATATAGTATATGTGTTAAAGTGTAAATAATACACTAAAATTTCAAAAACAGCAAACTCTGAATGAGCTTTGGACCTTTACGGTTGACGCGCATGCGCTCTTCACTCATTTTAATGTTGACCGGTCAAAAAATGTTTTAATGTTGACCGGTTGCCCTGTCGCCATAGCAATTGATTAAACATGACGTTTTGCGGACCGGCACGTGATGCGCTTTTGTCCTATCAGGAGACAGAAAAATTGAACTTTGACACTAGCTATATAACAAAGGATTTTGTTAAATGTTAGTGAAAATATTTTCATGAATGCTAGCAGCTTCCTGGGTAAATTTAAAAGCATGCAGTGATTCTTTCATAACTTTGGTATACATCCATCATATTAGAAACTTTTAGTTCATTGCATGCAGGAATACAAACAGATTATATTTCCAATATTTCACAAGTACAAATCCAAGCCAAGTTATTACTGCAGGCGTTCTCAGGCCAAATAAAGAACATCGAGCTTTTTCTGGGTAACCATGGCGACAAAATTTCCCTGTCACACATAAATGTGAATATAATTTCTCACGCTTGTCACATATTCACGAAAAAGGAATTCCACCTTAAGTCTTCAGCCCTGGACAACCCAAAAAAAATCCCTCCTCTCAATGTTTCCATTGTCCGACCAGGAAACATTGTTGCGAAAACAATACTTGCTTTCCACAGATTCTCAGCCTGGCAACTATCGCTTCCCTTATTAGGTACGTGCAAGCAATATTTATAAGATTCGCGGATATAAGCACGAACAATATTACAATATATAAAGATTCGGAAGAGCCTTTGATCCTCTTAAAATGTTTCCTGGTTTGACTGGGAAACATGACAAAACGTTATAGGATGATATATGTGAGCAACAATGCTTCCGAGTTTGCTTCTAGCATTGACACAATAAGAACAATAATATTGTTGCGTAGTCCGGAGTAACTTTCCAAATTCGTCGAAGAAAATGTAATAACTCAATGCATGACTTTTAAGAACATGTTAGATTATCTAAAAACCTTAAACTTAATGAGTTAGTGTTACAACTAGTTAAATAATGACCCACCTCTGTAACAGGTATCCCAGTGATATGCTGTCGGTATCCCAAAATTGAGAAGACAGTAACTCCAGCAAACACACAAGTGGCAGCATCAAGTGTGACGACAATCATAGCATCACGAACAACGTTATTGTGAAAGTTGTTATAACTGGCGAAAGTGATCATGGCACCAAATCCAACACTGAGACTATAAAACATCTGAGTCGCAGCGTCTTTCCATACTGTGGGTTCAGCCAATTTTGAAAACTGTAGACAGATGGGTTTATACAGAGTTACTGTATAGATAATAATAAATAAAATCATCTATATTTTTCTCAAGTAACGCGAGTGCCTACACTGCAAATTGTACTTACATCAGGCTCAAAAAACACTCGAATGCCGTCTGAAGCCCCTTCCAATGTTATTCCACGGAAGAAAAAGATAAACAGGATGACGTAAGGAAACGTTGCAGTAAAATAAACAGCCTATGAACAAAGAATGTGCATTAATCATGTTATTTTTATGGAGGAGATCACGGTGTTGGTCGACAAGATCCCAGAACAATCGGAGAACAAATTACGTCAAATATGCGTTCGCATGCATAGCTCTGCTGTGATTGTACTAACATAGAAGCAGCAACAAGAGTTGTAATATAAAACATAAATAGGAATCTATAGTAGATTCTGGTTCAAAGTAACCAAAGGCCTGTCAATATGTCAAAGTTTGTGATTCTGGTGATGCAATGCATACCTTAATAATTCAAGATGGTGGGCAGTCCGCCTACCTCAGAGCACACCTTTCTCCAACTATCTTACCCCCAATAACCAGCCCTAAATTCCTGCGGGGAATGTTGCATAGTTTTCCTTACCTTGCCGCTCGTCTTGATCCCCTTTGCAATACAGATATATGTAAGAAACCAAGCAAGAAGCAAACAACCAAACAATTTCCCATTAATACCTTCGCCGTAATCATCTATGTCTGGAGAAACTTGAAGAGTTGACGAATAAAAATACCACATGGAAGGATCACGAACACAGCAATCTGTAAAATTGTCTACTTGACCGCGGTAAAAGTCAACTTTACTATTCATGGCAAAATAGTCACTCGTATTTACAGTTGTGTTCCCTAACAAGTCCTGGTAACGAGTAAGGTTGTTTTGAAGTGCCGTAAAAGTTTCAGCTTCCGAACACAGTTTTTCACGAATCCAAGGCAGATCTTTGGTCAAGGATATGAAGAAATAATACACACACCATGTTATAATGACGATGTAATATAAACAGAAGTATATAGATACTACCATACAGCCAATACCAATTCCAATGAAACACGGATGCATTTGCTTGAAACCACGAAGAGCAGTGGTTCGGAATCTTTGACCAACTGTGTATTCGAGGATCATGAGCGGGAATCCTTCAAGAATCATGCATATAAAGAAAGGAATCAAGAAGGCACCTTGATAAAAAACAAAAATGTATCAAGTTAAGACGTTGCCGTTGGTAGTTGTGTGCAGTAATAATGTTAATAATAGGTTGAAAAGAACGCAGTATAACATTATCTTTTGCTCTGGTTATTTTTAAACACATACAGACATACAGGAAGCAAATACAGTCTCCAATTTAGTGTAACCATGCACGCATCTTTGTTGTATTGTATGCCCTCTCTTCAGGAATGAACCCTTCATACTCACCTCCACCATTTCTTTGACAAAGATAGGGAAAACGCCATACATTTCCCCCGCCTACTGCTAACCCCAGGCAGGCAAGAACAAACTCCAATTTACCACCCCACGAATCACGTTTAGTCGGCTGACCCTCCTCATCCGCGACAACTGCACCATTTGCTTCACCGTTCAGTTTATTAAGCTCTGAAAATACATAACATTTGTAGTAAATACCCAAGTAGAATTCAACTATTTCAAACACTAAAATATACTAAACACTTAAATATTGGGTATATTTATCTTTTCTAAATCCATTGCGATGCATTCAAATAGGAATTGTAGCTTCTACTTTACTAAGGTTTTTTCCACACATTTAACATTACGGCAATATGGAAGATCACGCACATGCAGCTACCAGAATTAACTAAAGGAATTTCGCAAAAACATGTAAAAAATAATCGTCGCATAGGCTCTGGTTTCGTAAGACAATCTGGTAACATAACTAACAAATATCAGACCATGCAATTAAGAGGCCTTCCATGTGAGACTGAGAGTTTACATAGAGCTGATCCAGCCACGCAATGGTTTACTGCTATTCTGTACATACAGAAGCCCTCCCCATTATCAAGTCAACTGGTTTGATACATAGAGTAACCCTTTCTACACACGAGGTAACGTATTCTACCTCATTCGAAGTGACTGCAGGTGACAGACAGTGTACAATGAGGATAATATTTTATAGTTTAGAACGTTGATAAGTACATATAACAAGCCTATATAAATACGTAGTTTCTGAAACATTTCTTTATGTTTATATAGAGATATATTTTTATAATAACTGGATGGGTTCGGCCGCTAATTTGAAAACGTTTAAACAAACACATCGAGTTTGCAAACAATATTGAAATAAAACATCTTATTTGAATTTCCTAACGTCATGTAATATGGCGCAACTTGAAGGGACAAGCTTAATTTAATGTCAGTTTATATACCATTTTTACCAGCAGTTTGTGATTCAAATGAAATTAAACTGCCAAATAACTTGTCTGCCAAATATCTTAACCTAATATCCCATATTACACTTTTCCATAAAAGTTTTCTATTTTGTGTAACATAAATATTTTTTACTTGGCCAAATTTCCATTCCTTTGTGAAGATAACAGGTACCGTAACGTTCCACATTATTCACAGGAGTATTTTATATTGTTAAGAACAGTCTTCACATAAAATGAGCTGCAATCATCCTACAGAAGATCTTGGAGTCTACATGCAGAGACCACCACACTTATTTATCCTTCTCATCTTCCTAAAACATCACGTGTTTCACTGTCTCAATTGTGACGTACATCTGTATTCAACTGTAGGGAAAGGACGAAGTCTTGAAATTTCCAAAGATTTAACTCTGTGCATTAAAAGCAACTGCAGTCGATGAGCTTGTGTAAAACGTTGAATCAACCACACCAAACTCCTGTTGTTATCCATCCAACATTCTCCATGTTCGCAGGCAGTAAACCAACACACCTCAGCCACTTTATTCTGCTGTACTTGTAGAGAACTCCACCAAGATCTATACCATTCTCATCTTGAAACTGAGTTTGTGCTTTTTCTACGTCTAGCATATATTTTAGCTACATAAGGTTCTCTCTCATTATACCAGGGGCCGCATTGTTTGATCTTCATACAATTTAGGGCCGATATTTCCAAAATATACTCTTTCAATGCCATCTTTCTTATTCTTATATATAGCCAATCTTCATTTTCTGTTCTTTCTTTGCCATTGAAGGCACCCACGTAATAACATGCATCTACCCAACCAGCTCTTGTTTTACCGCAAAACGATTTCGATCGCAAACCAACACCATCGCGCTTTCAAACAGTGTCAATCGAAAAACGCGCGTCTCGATCCAGGAAACTGATTGACATCAAAATATCTTCACGGCCATGGACAGAAAACAGCTAATCATTAAGTAGACGGTGAGGGACTTCCAGGACTTCAACTATCACACGAAATACACGCATATGAAGTATATCTTACCTTAACTTCTGCTGAATGCCAAAAAGAGCGAGTGTTTCGTGCGAAACAACGCCTGACAACCACTGATGCTGCAGGATTGCAAACACAGCAGCCCGTATTAACTTAGGGCAAATATTCATCGAGTACCAAGCTTGGGGGAGGTAGAAGACAAACTATTAGTGAACATGTGAACATCACCATCAAAAACACGATAATTATTAACGGCCACGGGAAATTTTTCAGGTTCATTTCTAAAGAGTAAATTAGTCTACAACATAGCGATTGTTACTTATTACAACTACAAAGCTACTTTGAAACTAATTACATACTCAAAATACCATAAACAGAGAAGACAAATGCCAACAAAAGGGCTGTGTGGTTTGTATAATCACACAACGTTTCACAATATAGATATGGTTAGTATGGCACCACTAGGGTCTTCTCGAGCATGACGCTCTTGATGTCCACTACACTAGAACAAAAATATTTAAGACCAAACCTTGTATTGTCTTATTTTCTTGCCTCCAGATTTAAATCAATATTCGTCGAATGCAATTTATTCAATACGCGAAGAAGTAAAGTTCTACGGATTTGTTCCTACACCGCCATATATAGTGTAACTTCCATGATGTCAAAGTAAATTTTATCTCAAAAGAAAGCAAGTTATTTTTGTGTCGGTAAATTGATCGCTAAGATAAAATTGATTGTTTTTGAAAATGAAATTCCGCAAATTTCTGTTAATATATTACTTGCCAGGATAAAATTACCCGGTGATTGACTGATGTGCCACAACTGGAAATAATATATTACCAATCACTCAAGCACTCTTATTAAATACCGAGAACACTGATGATTTTCTGATCATGCATGAAAAGCACGATCATAAACAATAATCTTTAACTGGAACTTGGTTTAAGAGTGACATAGGAGAAATTCATACATAGGAGGTATTCAGAGATTATAGTGGCTAAATATCAAGGAATGCTTCAGTTTTTATACATTATGAAATATATATTTTTATATAAAAATACATAACATAACACATCTTTTGAGCAGTAAAATGTCCCATAATTTCCACACACATTGAAGAACATTTGAACTGAGAAAACACAGAACTCAAGGAACATGGGGCATTTTCTGATCTATGCGAAGGATAAACAGAGAATCAAGACAACAGTGAATTTTGTCAACCATCAGTTTTACACAATCACAAAATACATAATTATGAAAGTATGAAACTGCCAATTGTCCACTGATGAAAGGAAAAATCAGTCCGATACCAATCCCTTTAATCAAAAAATCACATGTAAAGTTGCATGCATTTGCATTCACTTCATGAGACTGCATGAAAAAATGAAAACATTGTTTTATAATCACGAAAAAAGTCAATCAACAGTCACACGACTTAAATGTATGTTGTTATTTAGAGATTGATATTACTGCATAGTGAAGAAGAACTTGCTTTTCTTGTTATAGTGATCAACCTGAAATTGGTCCTAATCAGGCAGAACTCGCACAATGGCATCTACAACAGCATCACCGCCAATCAGAACTTAAAACTGCTCAAGTCAAATACACAGGCAAAGTACAGTCACGACATTATCGTTTACGAGACTTAATAGAAAGTGACTAGGGTTTACCAGACACACCTGCTATATATAGATAACTGAGTCTTGTCGTCATCATCATCTAATTATTCCATTTTTATCTCAGTTATTTCACAGCATAGCTGGTAATAGCTGTCGTCACATAATGGCTTTTGGTTATTTTAACAGATCAATACTTAAATATAGATATCTGTCTAGTAGTTAGTATGATGTTAATTGTTTGTGACGTTCACATTGTTTTACTTTCCAGAAGATTGTAGCTGAATTTTTTGTACATTGTACATGATAGTTAAAACTAACAATGCCAATTACACTTGTACAGGTAGCACACCTGCATAGCAAAGTCGATAATTGGGATAAGGCACATATTCATCTCCGGCACAATTATTTATTGCAAAATCAATTGTTTTGATGATCTGTGAACACGAACGAGTACAAGACTTATATGTGGCCTTACCCAAATTATCAAGTTTGCTACACTACAGACAAATACTGATGATGCAAAATTTAACATCACAAGTACATTTTTACATTAGCCATTTAGCTGGTACCTCAATTTCCATTGGCTAATAAAAACGCTTGATTTCTGAACAAACAACCATAAAACAACACCAAACCACCCCATGACAAAAGATAGCAAAGTAAAATGCATAATTTGCTGCTCAAAGTCAACAGTTTAAAAAGTTGTTGGATGCAACTTGTTAGGGATGGGCTGATACTGGAAAGTGCATCAATACTGTTGATACTTTCAACAGATATTGCTAATTCCACTGCTTCAGGACCTTCAATATTTTGCTCAGTTTTTCAAATAATTCTTGACTGATTTCTTAAATACTTTCTGACAATTCTTGCAATGTTGAATGAGCTAAACCCTCTTTGGAGAAGTTTTGACCATGTCTTGTAATGTTTATTGCAAGCAAAGCAAGCAACAATATTTTATTCTATATCCATATGCAATGTCCATGTTTTGGTAATACACAGGGGAAAAGCCATTCAGAGCATTAATTGGGATGTGTATATTTATATACAAGGTAATCTAGGAATTCAAGCACAATTGGAAGCAGAACTTGATTACTTAATATTGCCTTCTAACAGTTAACAAGCTTTAATGGTATTTTTTTGTATTGTACTGAAAAAACCCAGAAGTGTATCTGTAGTGGTACTGTGGTAGTGTGTCAATGCTATATGTTAGAATTAAATACCGAGAAGGAGGGATGTATGTCATATACAGCCCCCAAAGACACGCAGCGTTCGAGGGCTGTATATGACACACATCCCGACTTTCGAGGTATTCAACTAACTAATTTACTTTTGAAGAGGTTTTCTAACAGAGTGTTTTGACTTTAAACAATTTAAGTCGAGATTTTCACAACTTTGATCTAATTATTTATTCAAGGTAAATAACCTATATACAACCCGCAGTACATCAAAGAACACCGACTCAAAAATGAATTAATTAGTGTTATCACCCTTTACCAGTATCGCCCATCCCTATGATTAACTGTGAAAAAAAATAATGATAGATTTAAGATGTATATTTTATAACATTCTACTTTGTAAAGCAGAAACAATCAGGCTATAACTTGTTATAATAGTGTTCTGGGCATACATAGTATTTTAAATAACAGTATAGAATTTTTCTTTTAATTCTTACAATTTTCCCCTAAGAGCTGAACAAGACGCTAATTCGCACTTTATAAGGAAAATATAAACAACACGTGATGACACGCCTAACAAACAAAACATATAGTTCGGCGAGCACAGATCTACATGCGTTCAATATCGGATCACGTTTTGAAACATGATTTTTCTTTTGAATGATTGCTTGGTGAACATACTTTTTATATATTACGTTTACCATAAGCAGACTCAGTAATTTACAGTAAGGAAGCTGGAAAAGTTTCTGTTATTTCTTTGTCAATCAGCCCTAGATGCTTTTTATACGTTTAATATTTAATGACCGACTAGTCGAGGGCCGCGTGCTTTTTACTTTGTTTGTATTCTCGAATATTTACAAGCACTACAACAGCAAAGATATTAGATTTTCAATTCAAAAAAGAATAAAAACAACTTCGCAAAGTTGCACTCTTTGTGGTTTAGTAAAAAACTATTTACAGATCACTCTATAAAATTTCATAAATAATCGATCGAGACGACGCGTCGACACCTTCATACAATAACACACAAGCTCAAATTTCAAACTTGCAGACATATTTAATAAGTTTTACTCGATGTAGAAGTCAACAAAGGGAATCTGTTTGCCATACATTACCTATTAACTCGTTAGATTCTTGCTGCTTCGAAGATGGCATTTTCTTTTGTAGTTTATCGGCCGGCGAACCTTCAACTTCTGTTAAACCGAACAGAACTGTCAGTGCACAAAAAGGACTAGTAAACTAATGTCTGTTCAAAATGTTCTAAAAACAGCCTAGAAACTTTTACCTCAATAACAATACCGTTTTGAAACGCGGCCGTCGAGAGAAAGCTTAGTAAGCCCAGACAGTGTGATATCGTTGATAACTTGATATCGTGCTTTGAACTGTGTGCTCGCAAGGTGCTCGCACTTATACGTCAACAATAATGATTGCATTAATTATTCATACATACACCACAATTATACTTACCAGATGTCACTGCACAGTATTTTACGGAAAAGTTGCCGCTTACGACCAGCAAAAGTTTAAAAACATAATGCGAAGCCTTGGTGAGAAAACTATTATTGTTTTGTCTATTAAAAAATTCATCGCAATTCAACGCATATTTTGATCGGTGACTGCACATTATAATTACTATGCGTTTCTAGAAGTCTGTCCACAGGTAGCCCGACAAGCGGCTGCACTTGCTGTCATCCTAATATACATAATATACTAATGTATTATACTAATATATCAATATATTAGTATATTATGTATATTATGTATATTATATTATGATGACAGCAAGTGCAGCCGCTTATCGGGCTACCTGTGGTCTGTCTAGAAAATCCCTGAGGTTCCAGAGGTTTTCAAAACTGTATTTAGTAATTTTCAATCAGTTAATTTCTCGAAAATCCCAGCTAGGCTCAACCACCTAAGCAAGAATGTGGTTTTTAATTAAATAGTGGAGAAAAGAGTGTGCATGAATGATGATGGAACATTGTCTTCACGTCAGATGAGTATGATTTGCAGCATTTTTTATGACTCGATATTTCAAAGAATTTTAAAAAAATGCATTGTCATTTAGTAGTGTTTATGTTGAATGTCGCTAACCGGCATTGGCAACGCAGATGATGCAAACAGTGTACAATATTACATTTTAATACACATACACTGAAAATCTGAAATTCATAAAAACCTTGAAATGCAGTCATATAATCATAAATAGTTAAAGTGCTATCCTCAATATGTTTTAACATTATGCTATGACTATTCAGTGATCGGAATGATATTTGATCTAGGTAACTAGAGGTTGTTTGCAGGTCGCCTTTCAACGAAAACCAACAGTAAAACGGACTGCCGTGGTGTCTGCTGTCTGTGTCGTGCCAACCCCAATTATCGACCTGGCAACGGCACTGACGGTCATGATCGGAGACCTTATTCTGAAGAATATCTAATGATAAATTTCAACGTATATTACCTACCGAGTACCGAATGCGTGTACTTACGGAAATTAAAAATAATCAATTTCATAAAAATAATTAACTACCAAAAATAATTAATCAAAGACGAGTAATTACTGCGTCTGTAGCATTGGTGGATTTCTTCATATTTTGCAATAAAAATGTCTGCTATTTACATCAGTTATTTTTTGCTAATTTTAAACCTCGTCTCCGGCTTTTTGTGATACATGATATATGGGTCCCGTAATGAGGGTCCTAAGGGGTAAAATGGGAGCTGGCAATTGCCTATTTTTGCTGAGGGGATATGGGATTGGGTCTCCCTCGTGCCCGTCCCGCCTGATCTTGCGAGCCATCAAAGCGCCGGGAACGAGGCTGCTAGGACCAGCAAACAATAGAAAATAGGAGTGGGTATTAAGATTTGAGCAAGACAGTCACCAGGACTATGGGATTTGTGCATTTAGAATGGGATTTAGTGAAAATTGGGGTTGGAAAATAGGAATAGAGAAGTCCCCTTTCAATTCAGAACTTGACCTAATGCCTAGTTGCTCTCATGATCGCAAGTCATCGGCAATAGTCAGCGACCGTTTTGTTCGTGATTATTGGGGATGAAATTAAAAATATATGCAGATAAAGAATTTTTCATCTGCAATCACTGACAAAATGTACTCTATTGTGATTAATACGATAATTTACAACATGCATGAGAAGTACCATATATCGAACCTCGAAAACGTATTCAATTTCTCTATCCAAAAACGCTTCCGTTACCCATGTGCACATCCATTACGTCAATCACCCGAATGATTCCAAACCATCAATTAAGCAGTCATGACCTTCGTTTAATCTTAATCTGAAGGAAGTTACAGAATTCCCAACATATTGCATATTGACTCAATTCTTACAAGCACAGAAAATAAAATAAACAGAAGGGCTACTCGTGTCGGAATTGTCTTTGATGATGTTTCTGTCGCCACCCATATCGCAATGCGCATGGTAATTCGTTGGCTAATCAATTGCATTATCTAACCAATAGAAATGCTGGACTGACTGCTCTACCATTATTCTGGCCAGTCAATTGCATAAAAATATGGGTACATGTCGCACTGCTGAGTGGCCCTATAGTTTATTCCCCATACTGTGCAACAACTCGAGCACAGTATAGGGAATAAACAGCTAGTAGGGCCACTCAGCAGTTGTCCCCCTATTTTTACGCAATTCACTGGCCAGAATAATTGCGGAACAGCGGAATGCGACATGCGCGGCGACCAAAAATTCCGACTCGAGTGCCTTTCTGTTTATTTTCTGTTCTGTGACTCGAGCTACCACCAAATCTCAACCAAAGACGTGGTTAACATAGTAGGTCCTAAACAGTAACTTCGAGGCAGTGGTTAACATAGTAGGTCCTAAACAGTAACTCCGAGGCAGAAGATCCGGTCCCAAGGGGGAAGTGAATTTGGCGCCAAATTATTTGCAGCTTTGTACATTTGTTTTGCATTGGATTTGGCTCGCAAAGTTTCATGAGTCTCCTACCCTTATTGCTTCAGCACTAGGAGTATTATTATTCTTGCATCAAGGTTATTCATTTATAATATCAAAAGAAACTGAGTTTTCGCAATGATTAAGCAAAAAAAAGCATTCTTTAATTAATTTGTTCGCAAAGATCATTATTCATGGACGACTAAGTTCATCTATATTTTCACCAGCTGCAGCTAGACTCATATCGTCGTCAAAAACCGAAAACTAATTAAATTGACTGACACAGCATGGTCGGTCATTTAATTATCTGTATAAGAATTAGATTAAACGTCTTACGATATATGTGTTCAATACCAACTGTTCGTGCAATGTGGAAGAGCCGGAGCAGCTCAATGAAACGTGCGAAGGCCAAATTGGTTTACTGGTGGTCAGAGAGTAACAAATTCTTATTAGGATATTTATATAGCTGCTCGTGCATAATTCTTCCATCTTATTATTCATGGAAATTCACCAGAGTGTAACTTGGGGAACGACCTAGTAGACTATTCACAGATTTCTAGACTTCTTTAGGATGTTATTTTGAGAAACTATTATTGCAATAATAGCAGCTTTGTTAGCATAATAAGTAATATTCAAACCTTGTTTGTGGATGCTTTATTATATTCGTCCCACTAATTTAGTAATCTTGGCCTTACGTTTTCTATTATCACTGCGAGAAATTAGTTTTTTTATCTTACTAATCAAAAACCGGGGTTACCTTGGAACATGCTTGTGTATATAAGACTTTAAAAGATAATTCAAAAAGTCTCTACATAAAATCTGTGTCCGCTTGGAGGACAATTTGTTCCCACGGCTGAGCAACAAGGTCATCATTAAACGTAGATAGTCTCGAATGCCATTTAATTTGTACAAATTCCAAAAGTACTAAAATCTCTCGGATGACTGTTATGAATAACTGCAAAGACTAACTGCAGCCACAATAGCGATTGTCAATGTTGATAGGTTCTGCCTATCTTCCGCTCTTATTCTCCCGGGTTTCCTTCCCCCCACTAGAATCACAAAGAATATAATTTTTCCACTGGGTCCTCGAGCCCACTACAATGAACGCGCACGTCTCACCCTTAAACCAAAAAACTTAATGTAAACCTCTGCAGAGAATAGAGATGGACATCAATTGTTGTTAATTCGCTACAATGCCACGCTGCTCTTCTCATATATAATCACAAGATAGACATTTGTATTTTAAAAAGTCCTTTTTAAAAGGTTCATCAATGGTAATGGGACACCTTGAAGGGCGCGAGTAGGGCATTTTGTATTTGTGGCCCGGTAAGGGCCCCAGCTCGAAGGGGCGTCCACTTAGAAAATGAACTACGTGTATTTTTTTAACAATTGCATAAAAACTCTCCCGTTTCTGGGACCTCTGATTTCAAAATCCTGAAATATGCCTCAAGATCTCCTTAACGTATTATACATTATAAAATGAAATTTCTCTGAGTTTCATTAAAATTATGGCCCATCTATTGACTGTCA
Organism: Muricea muricata; assembly: GCA_963855995.1. Taxonomy (NCBI): domain Eukaryota; kingdom Metazoa; phylum Cnidaria; class Anthozoa; order Malacalcyonacea; family Plexauridae; genus Muricea; species Muricea muricata. The sequence goes on along the minus strand of OY979718.1, from coordinate 55,513,052 downwards.
TTAGTATCTAAAACAATCTCTCCCCCCCAAAAGAAAACATTCCTTTGACATCGAACCCCCTCCTCCCATTCAGTTTAGCCTGGCGCCGCCACTGAGTATGAAGTATGCTATCTAGCGATCATCAACTATTGCAGAGTTTTGATTGTTTCGGTAATGGTGGTAAAACGCAAATATGTTGTCGGTTTGCCACGTAATAGAAAAGCTGGCATATTGGCGCACTTATCAGTGAACCCAACTACTTTTCTTTGTTTTGCATGTGCATAACAGAAAATTCACCTGTTGTACTATTCTCCGGAGCTATGTGTGCAATTTAGGTGACCGCGCGTAATCAATCCAGTTGTAGACTGAGTAATAATAATTACACAAGCATAAATACCAATAAATGCACTTATTCAACTAAAAATATATTTACCATCAATTATTGGGCTACTAAGGGTCCATGCTACGTTTTTTCGCGGTCTTACATCTGCATTGATTTTAAAACTTCAAACGAGGCATACGATGGACGAAGTTGTTAAGGGGCTACGCATGCCTCAAAGATAATATATGAGTTTCCATGACGAAAGACCTGATTTCCCATTATTAATAAGAACCTTCGAAGTGAACGTCGAAACCAAGGAAGACAACGACGAAGACAGGCTGAACTACCTAATCCAATACTGTGAAGGACACGCAAGACAACGAGTGAAGAGGGGTATATTATATTCTAGCAAAGGAAATCTTGAGAATGAACTTTGGTCCTTTAACTTTAACGTTTCGCGCGATCAGCTCATTGTACGCTACTACCACATGAATCAAGGACACGCTGGGACGAATCAGACTCCAGCAGCAATTCTGCAGGAGTATTGGATTGTAAAGGGAGTCTAACCTGGTTTGAGTCTTATCTTACCAACCGAACTCAAATGTGTCGTAACAATGACCAATTGTCAAATTCTGCCACGGTGACCAGTAACAAGCTGAACTTTTTTCTGATTTACTTAATTAATGACCTTCCCAATTGCCTAAATTTTGCAATACCTAGAATGCTCGCTGAAATAAAGTCTGAGTTAAAAAGCTTGTGGTACTTTATGGTAAGATCTGGGCGAAAATTGAGGATCATAGATAGCGAAATAAGCATCACTGAGAATTAAAAAGAATGAAATAACTAGAGTCCAAATTCTTGGGAGTGTATATTGATAAACATCTTGTTTAGGCTGCTCATATTAATAAATTATGTAAGAATTAAGTAGCCTCAGATATTGGTGCACTAAAGCGTACTATTAGATCGTTTATAACTATGGTAGTATAGACACAACGATGAATTGCATCCTATTTCTCCTGTATCTTCCCAATCAAAAATTTTGGAAGACTCTGTGATGAAGTGGATGATCGAGAATGTGCAAGATAAAATTGACCCAAAGCAATTTGGTTGTCGGAAGTGTTCTTCCACCACATTTAACCTGATTGATATGATCGACAATTGGTTAAAGTCATTGGACGCTCAATCACACTGTTTAAGGATTTGTTTTATTGATTTTAAGAAGGCCTTCGATCGCATTAATCACAACATCCTCGTTTCTAAACTCTTTTGGTGTTAGAAGGTCTATTATACCATGGATTAATAATTTCCGATCCAAGTGGGGTGCGGTTAATGCAGGAGTCCCCCAAGGATCCAAACCTAGTCCTGTGGTATTCATCATAATGATCAATGACGTTGAATTGATCACCTCGAATACATCTCAGTGGAAATATGCGAATGATGTTACATTGTCTGAAATCGTTAAAATTAACAAAACTTCAACATTATACCATTGGATCTTAGTTCAATAAATGTAAAGAGATGATTATTGACTTCCATCATGATGAAGTTGATATTCCCCACCTTTGTATCGAGAATATTCCCCTCTAAGTTGTTACTTCCTTTAAAGTCATTTAATAAGAAAACTAAAATGGCAAGGCAATTTTGCGATAATAGTTAAAAAAGTTAATTTAATAGTTAATAGTTAATTTACAACTGTCTACTTGGTATATGACACAATACAAAAATTAAAGATCATCAGAAAATACAATTATATTACATTATATAACATAAAAAATATATGCCTTAGAATTTCATCATCTCTGGATATGTCTATTCTTTGTTTTTACAGCAGAAAATGTAATATGTAGATCTAATAGTAATACTAATAATTTTTTTGATAACTGAAATTTAACATGGCTGTCATTCAAACCCATAAGTTCTAACATATTTAAAAGGTTAGCAGATTCCTTGCCGAAAACATCAAGTGCGCTGATTGAAAGATTGATGAAAGTTACGGCTGGAAATTTTTTCTTGTATTCCTGGATTAAGTCCTTCTATTTGGAGTGTTGAGACAGTTGACGGTTAATGTTATTTCTGAGATTAGTTTCGTATCCAACGGTTAATTCTACGCCATACAAAGTATTGTCCTTCGTCAGAATTAGTAGATCAGGACGATAAACATCACCAGTTATTATCGATGGATTAGAGAATGAGGGCAAATCAGCGAATATTTTCTGAATATGATGTGATTGGAGGTTGTTGGCGATAAAATTAAGAATAGAGTCGTGTCTCCTAAACCGATCCAAGTAGGAATTGCAGCCAGTGACGACATGTAGTAAAGTTTCGGGATGAAGGCAAAACAAACATTCAGGAGACAAGGAGATTCCCACTTGTGCAGGTTTTTACGGTTCGGCAGGGAATTGTGATGTAGCGAATGGAGAAGTTGAAAATGTTTTTTGGCAGTTTGAATTGACAGTTTGGCCAAATGATATTAATTTTAGCTAATGAGAATTTCAAGATACTGGAGAAGAATGATCCTTGACATGGTAAATGATTCTGAAGTTTATCTTCCTGTATTTCTTGGAATGACTTGATTGCGTCCTTTGTCGAATTGTATTGATCGTATTGGGCGTTAATGTGGACGTTAATGTGGACGTTATTGTTTTAATAATAATAATAATAATAATAATTTTTTTTTTCAATAATAATAATAATGAAAACTTTACTTAATTTTATATACTTACAAATAATAATAATAATAATAATAATAATAATAATAATAATAATAATAATAATAATAATAATAATAATAATAATAATAATAATAATAATTAAAGAACCTAGAAGGGCTCATTATTTGATTTTGCTTCAACCCTTACATTGCCAAAAGGGGATAAAAAGTAATTGATGTAATATAAAAATGTATAGACTTTATCTACAAACCTCAGTTGCAAAAGGTGTAAAGGAGATCATCTATCTACATGCCCTGGCAATATTGAACTTCATTGATGATTATAGATGACATACATATGATACGCGTACACTCTGGGCGAACACTGTATTTTTGCATCGGCTCACGCACAATCTAATGAAATAACAGACGTTAGAAGTCCTTACGTCACGCCAAAGTTAAACAATGAATTGCAATGCAATGTGGGAAACATGTGGGAAAATTACCTTGTATTTATATGCATCGAAATTCGCGTGACGTAAGCACTTCTAAGGTCAATTCAGAGTTCATGAATGTATATGTCAACGAATAAACGTCAATGTCTTTTAAGCATAAACACGACAACGAAAACTTACGATTGTGCGCCGATGCCAGTTGCCAAAGCCCAACTTAGTCTGCTCATGCTTCCGGAATTTAAGAATAAATAAAATATAACACAGAAAACGGACAAAAATAGATTATTTTAGATTACAAACTATATATTATCTCTCGTAACTATTTTATCTCACTCCTTGAAATTGAAATTCATAGCTTGTATGTGGAAGCATGCCATTTGATACTTACTCCTACCCTATTGAGTAATGGATTTTTGAAAGCTATACGTGGGTCTTTTCCGCAGTGCCGGGCTTAGGTAAAGACCCCGCATTGCGAGGTTAGCAGGGTGTCTGTTTGGATGCATGGTGAAAAACGAGACAGTGTTGTTATCGTGCAATAATTTATGGTCGTGAAGATTTTTCTTTTCCGGAAAAGCAGTTGCTATGTCTGCTGTTCCTTCTGACCACACTTCTGACACAAAATGAAGTCGTTGAGTATACATGATGCAGTAATCTACACTCCAGGATTGTAAAGCTTATTTTGCATTTTATTCGTGTGACGCGAGCGAATACAAGAATTCGGCAACGTTATTGGTTAAAATTGGTTACGGAAAAATTCTCCGCGAGCAAGTAGGAGCCACCAGCTCAGTGGTAGGAGCCGTTTCTATTTTTTTTCTCTTCGCGCGAACAAATTTGTCAAATAGAAAATGGGTTTAAACAGCGCTTTATTATCCGAAAGGCGAACATTTTTTGCGTTGCTCTTCTGAAATCATTCACTCAAGATGAAACGTTTTTATGTCAACAATGTAAAATATAATTAGAAAAGGAGACAGCAGGCACCTAGGCGAGCTCGCAGGTTTCTACTTGGCTGGAAGGCATTTCCGCTCGATTGATAACTCTTTCCTCGACCTTGGCATTGCTCGGCAAAGACAAAGTTGAGGTATAGGTAGGGCAAATACCATCAACCTGATTTTCCCGTCGATGACAAGCCTTACTGCAAATTTAAACACGCATAACATTTGTGGATCATACGTTTAAATTTTCAGTTAGTTCATTACTTGATATTTTAAATAAGTAATTTTGCGACTCAAAACGACGGACAGCTAAGACTGAATTAAAATATATTTTTTCCAAAATATTTCCCGCCTCCTGTCCCACCTAACGAAATACACAGTTCGTCATTTGGAGCCCTATAGGCTAAGCGACGTTTTCTGGCCATTTACCAAGCGGGTTTACTCTATCAATCCTAACTTACCAATCCCACGAGCAAATGTATGACTTCCTTCCCTGGCCACGGTGTCCTCAGTTTCTTTTTCAAAACCAAGATTTTCATTTTGAGTTGTTTCCTGTTCCACACCTAATCAATAATTAAAGAAAGATTTAATATATCAATTTACTTAATATTTGTGAGTTGCAGTCAATGCAGGATATTTTAGAAAACTCGTAATCTCGGCCGTGAGATTATGAGTTGTATGACAATGTTGTGGGGATAATACTTTTGCATCGGATATGCGGCTTTGGTATTGTGTCAACATTGGTCTGAGCGAGGGGATTCAGAATGAAAATTGGGAATATTTTAATAATTTGAGAATAGCCTACGTAGCTTGACTTCAACATTTCAACGAGTGTCTCAACAAGTTTTGTTCAAGATTTTTATAACAAATAAAATATTCCTAGCATTGTTAGGTGTTCTAAGTATTTTAAATCTTTAGGTGTTGACTTTTAGGCTATATGATAAAAGCCTTATTATTCTGCCAGTTTTTAAACTGAAATTAAACATTTTAGTACTCTGTTTGTTTCACATGCAAATGAACCACAGAATACGCCAATCACGGAATATTCTTTCAGGTGGGGAGCAATAATGATGTACATGTTACTGTTTATCTAGTAATGATATGATGCTAGTGAACAAATAAAACTACTAATCCTGACATGTGTTTCAGTATTCTTGGCCTTCATATCACTTTCTTTAGCCTATAATTTCGAAGTATACATTTCTCATTCGCAGCCATGTTTCGTGTCATAATATTTGCTTGAGAAACAAAGTTTTTACTTTCTAAATAGTGCAGTTATAAGAATTTATGTTTTTAAATTTCTCCTGTTGTCAACAATGAAATTGATCGGTGTTGTATTACTACTTTCAAGATGTCAGATAAATAAAATCGAGTGCTCAGCTGCACCTCAAAAACTATAATGATATAAATATTGAAGACAATACGTTTCATCCTCGGCACAATAACCTTGTTCGTTTTGAAAGTTATGACCCACTTTTCAAAAAAATTGCTCCTATCTTCCGACGTCTAAGATGGCGGGTGGTTAAGTGGTGTTTATAATACGGAACGACTTTTATAATGCGAAATTTCACGGTATCCGGCATATTAACGAACCAGAAAAAACCCCGATTGAACATGGTTTACCAGACAAAGTTTCGAGTGAACAGTAATGACTAAATTCTAGACGAAAAGCTTTCGCGAATTTGTATCTCTCATGCATTATATAAACAAGATATGCATGTGTAGGATATATACACAATCGAGAAGATATGAAATACTCTTTGGGCATTAAAAGTACGAACAAGTTACTCACTTATATTATTTTCTGGAACCTCTTTTGAAGAACCCACTTTGTTCTTTCTCATATTTAAAACATAAATTAGGTAGCACAGACTCGCACACAGTTTCTTCGATTGCAAATATCTGTTGATTAATTAATTTGAAAATTGAAATTCGATCGGTTATTTATATTCGCCAAGCTGTGCGATAAATACCAAACATGTCTGTGTTTTTTGGCGCGTAACTACAATAAACTTAATTTGTCGCGGAGTTTTCTAAAACACTCGATGAAGTATTGCAACTCACTTCAAAGAAACAGAAGTGGCGTGCTCCCTCAAACATTCAAGAGGGCCCATTGTTAAATTTGACTCATCGAGTGTCGTGTCGTAGTCTCGTAGGGACGAAGTAAATGCTATAATCTGGGTTACAAAAAGATGGAATTTTATTCTTCGACTGTTTTTTAGATTTCTTGGTACAACGGCTCTACTCGTTATTTGACGAGCTTAACGGCTTCATCGCTGTGGTCGTCAGCATGGTCATCATGCATCGCATCATCGTTTCCTGGGCGCCATCATTATTTTCTTGTTAGCAATCAGACGAACGAAGTTGAAGTTGAACAATTCGTAAGCACATCTGAACACATCTACACTCTATCATCGACATCGACCTAAGATGTAAGGCACGCTTGAAGTTGGTGAAGCGCATGCATGTGCAGTTTTGAAATTCTTCATGAGCTGTGAGAAGCTGCGTAGAGCAAACAACGAAAATGCTTGAAGCAATGGTTGGTTTTTTCTCAAACCGATTCCTCAAAGACTTTGGGATCGTGTCCACAGAACTGGCAGAAACGTAAAAAAAGTGACTTTTATATGACATAATGTTTGATTTATTACAAAATATATGGTTTTGATTGGTTGACATTTCCACTATTCTAATCTTAGTTCATATAAACCTTGAAATATTCCGAAGAGATACATCTTGTAAACTCAATACTCGTTTGTTGTTTTTAGCTCGATTATTGATTTTACAAAATGTATCTCTTCGGAATAATTTGTATACTAACCTTGGTTAATGACTATAAAACCGGACCCTGATGTTTTGCCAGATTTCGAAAAACGATAACTATTCATCTCAATTTTTTAATATTGGGGAATCTTTTTATGTTATCGACGTGACGCATGCTCGCATTACAACTTCTCTTCTATACAATGTCGCGATCGTTCCTGACAATAGTTCTTGAAGAATGCCCGTTCGCAGGTTTTTCGAAGTCCAACAGGTACTGAGATCATGAAAATTTAGCTTGACACGCGTTTTGATCAAGGGATATAAAATTGAAATAAATCATTTATACGCTCTCTTTTGCTTTCTTCAGTTCATGAGTCTGACGAAGTTCTATCAACGAGTTTACTCGACCTAAAGTTGCTAGAAATGTAGAGACAAGTATCTTCGCATTGACAGCCTCCTCAATGGTGCTTTTTTGTTCATGATTTAGATGGGATCAAATACAGGGTTGTGGGTACCACCCATACCGACCTTTATAATATACCATACCAACCTTTATACTATATACCAGACTTAGTTTGTTAAAAGATATACAGCACAGTGTTTCTTGGGGGCTGACCATTTAACTATTGATGGGGGGGGGGAGATTTTGAAAAAAAATTCCTGCAAGGCAATTCTGAATAAAAAAAATACCTGCACTAACAAGCTGGGGGAAAAATATCCTACCCAGTATTTTGTGGAAAAAATGCTGCAAAATTGTTGATGATTTGCAATTAAGAAAACTGGGGTAAAATTTTTACCAGGATTAATTCTCACAGTGTGTAAGCTTAAGCCAGAAATTCTTAATATCATAAAATATCCATTGATTGTCTAGTCTTTTACATTTTGACAATCAATGGATATTTTATAATATTAATAAGAATTTCTGGTTGAAGCTTATACACTGTCAGAATAAATCTTGGAAAAAATTGTTTGCCAGTTTTCTCAATTGCAACCAATTCATCATGTTTTGTGCACAAGTTCAACCCGATTGTGTAGAAAACTAAACATATATACTTGTCATAGTATTACTTGACTATTAAATTAATATCAAAATAAAAATTATTTATTTGCACTATATAAAGTATAAATGTAAATATGACATCCATATGACAATAGATGTTTTAATGTAACTGAGTCTTAAAAATCAAACAATGTTGATTTTTGATATCTCTATCTTTTATTATGTATTTGTTTCAACAAAACTGAGCAATGATATTTGATATAAAGGGGCAGTGTCATGAAAAATTCTTTGTCTAGTCTTGATCTCAGTCGAACATCGTATCATACACTGTTAAAAATAAATGTATTTTTACAGCGACAACTACTGTAATATTTTACAGTTAAAGTACTGTAATCACGGGTAACAGAAGAAAGTACTGTAATAAAACAGTTTGTTTGTATTTTAACAGGTAAAATACTGTAATGTTTACAGTATGTACAATGTAAATACAAACTACAATATAAAGTACTTAACAATTGTCTGTAATTTTACAGTACTTTTTTTGCGTCCAAGCTGCCAGCACTTTTTACGGTAAATTTACAGTGATTTTTTTAACAGTGTAATAGACGGACAAAGTGTTTTTAGCTTCTTAATAACTTGTCTCATATTACCAAAAACCTCCGATGTAATAAAATGCCCGTCTATAAGCCTAGCACATTACTATTAAGGCCCACATCATTTGAAATATAAGCCCCCCCCAGCCCCCAAATATAAGCCCACTAGTATAGACATATATAATATAGACAATATAAAGATGCAGTTCCGATCCACTATTAAAATTAAAATTAACATTAAATACTTTTACTATACATGTATAAACTCTCCATTTATAACTGGCCCATCAAAAACGCTGTAATGTACGAATTTATATAAGCTCAGGGCTTTAATATATTGATCAGAGGTTTACGGTTAGCTATAAAGAGGTTCATATGTGCACGAGGCGGGCAAAAAATGAACGTTGGTCATGTTAGGTAGGATTGTTCAAAATATCGTTCGATACGTTGGCATTTTATATAACAACGTAAAGATAATAGGAGAAAATAACTTGGTCATCGAAAAATAACGATGAAATCCACCCTTTTCGAGGTTGACCGACGGGGGTTAACACGTGTAGCGTAATTCGAAACAGTCGGACAAACATTGCGTTTTCATTGTACTTGCGCATACAATATTAAGTAGTTCGACTGCGAAAGAAAATGGCTAAACACTGTGCGTGGGGCACTTGCAATAGTGATTCGCGTTGCCCAGAAAGATTAATAAATTCTGAAGGAAAATGTGTTCAATTTTACCATTTCCTGTCTTTTAAAAAGGAGAAAATACGACGAGAAGCATGGATAAGGGCATATTGTCGGGGCGACAACTTTGTTTGCACGAAACATTCTTATATCTGTGGATAGCACTTTATTGGTAATAATGGACTGACCCTGACCCTATTCCTGCTACTGCAAGCCGCGAAAAGGTTAAACAATACCCACATATAAATGCACTCCCACACTATGATTGGCCATTTGTTTCAAAATGAGTTCGTGATATATGGGCTCTAATTCAATGTATTCTTTTTCACTAAACACTTTAAACGCATATATATACGGGTCTTTTAGACGCACGTATATGCATACAAAACACCCACATATACACTATGCGTGTTTTGTACGCCTCATCTATGCGTGTTTTGTACGCATATATATGCGTGTTTTGTACGCATATACATGCGTGTTTTGTACGCATATACATGCGTGTTTTGTACGCATATACACGCGTCTAAAAGACACATATATATGCGCGTTTAAAGTGTTTGGTGAAAAATATACGTTGGATTAGAGCCCATATATCACGAGCCCATTTTTAAACAAATGGCCAAGCATATCACAATGGGTAATGGCTTTGTTAATAAAGATTCAGCATATCCCTCTTCAAAAAGACGATAGTCATCAAATGCTTTGTATGCGGCAAGCCCTTGTTTATCATATTCTGTGGAACTGTATATGAGATGATTAAAAATATCGAAAAGACCGAATGGCAGCGATGCGTTAAAATAATTTACATATTCGGGCGCTGAAGATAGCGGATCTTCTGTTTCAACACCATGAATAATCAACTTGTTCTCCTCTTTTGATTTTGCATAGTCTAAGACAGGTATCAACATTTTTTCGACGGATTTCGCTATCTCAACTAATGCTGGTTTAAGATATCCAGTTACTGAAACGCCTCGCGCTTTTAAATATTGTTTCAAGTCAGAGCGACATTTTGTCAGAATGATTGCGCTTCAAAGTACTATCCATGCTTTGATAGAATTTTGCCCTTTTTTATTTTGCCTTTCTTTGTCTTTAGAAAGTAAATTTCGCTAAAATTATCGATAATCAATGGTTCCTCGTATACAAAAGTATTAACGCGACGCTTGTTGTTTGTCCGACTGTTTCGTCGACTAAAAAAAAACTACACGTGTTACCCCCCGTCGGTCAAACCTCGAAAAGGGTGGATTAGCTAGTAAAGTCAGGCAAATACGTGATAAGTTGGGCAAAGTAATCACTGTCCCCCCAAAAAGCTGGCGCCCGTACGCCTATGCAGAGGTTAAAATGTTGGTTTAATATATCAAAATGGAAGGCGTCAACTGTCTTTATACTTTAAAAACATGCATGTAGTTCTACAAAGTGAAAAGTTGTACCTGCATTCTTCATTTCATAATGAATAAAAACTGCCTGACACAAAACTTCGTATACATCTTTTACGTGTCATGTGTATTTATATTTAAAGCAATTGCTAATATACAGCTAGAAAACACGATTTTAATCAAACAATAAGCAAAGTAGTATTAAGCTATTGGGAAAAAATGCTGCTTGCGAAAGCGGACTGGCAAAAAAAATATCGTGCGCAATGAAAAAAAGTTCCTGAACGTAAGGACACCATGAAAAAAAATTCTTTCCTACAGGAAATCACTACACCACCCCCCCCCCCACCCCCAATCAAAAGTTAAATGGTCGGCCCCTGAATTAGAGGGGCAGTCAAAGGATGAAAATGACGAGAATAGGAAGCTGGAAGATGACCCATGTTGTAGGTTGCCATGTTGTATAATATAATTTCAATTAACATAAAAAAATCAAAGAATATTGCTGTTGTATAAAGTTGGTGAAAATAGTGAGAAAAAGATGTTGGATGGTATTAAATGATATTTGGGGATGTAATAAATGTTCATACGGGTCTCTTAGATAATCTTCATATACATGCATACCGTTTCTCAGTGTTTGAATACGTAAGTATTGTCATAGAAACGAAGCATATATCAAGAAAAAAAATGGATTAAAATGTCGTGTTCCCCAAGCATGTTCCGGTGACTTCTCACTTGCGTGGTGTACTTGAATAGCAGCACTTTTAATATCTCCTTATTAGGTGATATAATAACTTGGTTGAGTTTTCGGAATAGCAGAGTTGCAAGATAAAATATAAGATATCTTTTACGTTTTACTAAACCCACAGACCTGATGCGACGAGCTTATTTTGCCATATCAAAGCTACGTGTGATAAGTGGGCATTATATTTGGCCCGGTATGCTGTAATAAGAGACACTAAGGCACTTTGTTTCAGGGACGATATTAGAAGAATATCATTCCATGTGTAGAATCATCTTCACATATGCTAAAACCCAACACTGTTTAAATACAAAGATGATCCAACACAGGCTATACATCGAATGAATGACTTTCAGTGCTCCATGAGAAAGCCGGCTGCTTATTAGCCTGTGCACAGACCTAAATCAGAATGATTAACTATTAAGGTCTGTGAACACTTGAAAGATTTCTTGCATGGGCATAAACTAAATCTCAATTTTTCAAGAATTAATTTTTGCAACATTATAATATAATACATCAAGAAAATTTTCAATTTCCATTTTTCCTGTAAAATATCTCTACGATAAATTGCCGTAGAAGCAAACATTTGCAATGTAAACCTAGAATATAGTTAGCATTCTTCTCTCGGCAGGACAAGTAATCCTTCAAGTCTTAACAGACCTTACTCTTTTAGAGTTACTGAGTTAGGTCTGTGAACAGGCTAGCTGCTTATGCACCTCATGGCATAAACTACCAGACAAAGGTCAAGCTCAGGTAATTTTTAACCGATGTGTCCTGATCGATATACAATTTGACTCAATATTCGATCAGCATAAAGTTTAAGGACAGTACACAGTAGATAAATCACGGAGCGTTTTGTAAATCGTGAAATAATATAGGAAAATTGTGATTAAATTTTGCCCAGTAATTGAAAAGCATCTTTAAATTTCTATACAAAGCTCATATGTCTATGTGCTACAGTCGCACAAAGCATACAAATTCTCTCTCTTCAGTAATAAATTCAAGATGTTCTGTACAGAAGATTGATGATTTTATTGATTGAAAAGAATTAACGGAACCTCAAGAACTTCTACTTACCCACGTCAGTTCCTTCTTGCATGGAGGCGCCTTTGCTCGTTGTCATTTTGAATCACAGGGATAAAATTGATGATGATATATAAAAAGATGGGAGCCGTGCAGATCACTTTGTAATATGAAGTTATTTACTGTTTGAAGTGTGAAATTTGATCCGTATAAATTGCCTGGCATCTTAAACAGCTTGTGGTCGCGGTTTGTTTGAAGTGCGAATTGCAACAATATTAAGTGCTATTGAGGCAACAATTCACCTCTCACGTCTTTGATTCATTATTTAGTGGGGAGAGGATGAGAGGTGGGCTATGCCAGGTCTGTCCAGGTAGCCGGCTTAGCTCGTTGACCCGAAAATATGGGGTTGCATGAGCGAGTATGGGCGAGTATGAAAATCTCCATGAAGACCCCAATAATACGACAAGTCGTTCACGGAACGACCAGCTTTGATTGGTTAAATACTTTTTTTAATCAATCAATATAGTTATTATACGGGAAAATCAAATTATTAAACATTTTCAGAGGATAGTTTTTTTATGCTTGTGTCATATTATTCAAACCTATCATATATATATAATCAAGAAAATGTAATCAATCTGAGTTCCTGGCAGGTTGCTTTTGGACGCGATGACCACTTGACCAGACAAATAATAAAGAATTGGACCGTTCTACAAGTATTGCCATTGGCAATTTATGTCATTGAATGTTTGTGCAGAAGATTATGTCATTGTCTAAAGATCACAATGGTTGGTTCAGGCGGTACTTTATTTTTTATGAGCCAAGTTTATTGTATAATTATACGTCATGGTTAAGACGACCAAATATTTTTGGTTTGATATTCAAACAGCAAAAACTTCTTGAACCGTAATTTGATTAACTGAGCTGCTTCACTAAAAAAGAACGATCTAGAGATTCTCGCTAAGTTTTCAAAAGGTGGACCTACTTCATCCTACCAAAGTCACTTCAGCATGAGCCCATCAACTGAGTAATATCGACTACCAGGGTATACGTATTAAAATTGATTTTCAATTCTTCGTCTAATTAATGAAATTAAATGTGCTCGTGCACTAAATGAAATTAGAAAATTCATTTATGAATTTTTAAGGGTCTTTCTACCATCAACAACGGCTTTATATCATCTCATTCCGATCATTTGCAGCAACATTACGTACATTGTGTTTTTGCCTCATTAATTCGAAGATTGATAGCTGACAAACTAATACAATACTACAGTATGCAGCTAATTAGTTTTAAGCACCTGGATATTGCAGTCTGGAATGTTCCCAACCGCATATTTCGAGCCTGTTCTCACGTCTGATATAATTTGGCTCCTATTTAATCTGATTTAGTTTGAGTCAGCAGGGAAACTATTTGCATTAATTGTTCCCATTTAATTAGATGAAAGTTTATACTGGTATATATGTATATATATTGATGTCGATGATAGAGTGTAAACGTGATTTTCTTCAGTCATATGCATGTATGCAAAGGATGTTGTTTGTGTCGAACCGATATTGCCATGGTTTTAAAAAAATGTGGATAAAATCATCAACTGATTTATTGTATGATTTTTACAAGCTGTTTTAAATCTTTGATACTAATCAGTGATACGTATAGTATAATTCATATATGGTTAGCTATATGACATTGTTATATCCATATATATTTTATGTATACCACACGGATTTTACGCACAAAGACTGCACATGGTGAACAGTTTTATCGACGAAGCCAATCATGATACTTAAGTGAAAGCTGAAAGTATGTCGGCAACTTTCCTTTTTTAAAATTTAATTTAGTAGAACTGCCTAATATAGCCCTCTCAGACCATTCAGTGCTAATTATTATGTACAAGCATTGTGTTCGATTGTTAATTGCTTTCAATTTACAGTGTGTGAATCAAAGTTCAGTCTTGACTCAGGTAAACCGAATCACTCCACTCAACTTGAATATTGGGCCACTGACCTCATTTTGAATCGACCTTGAAGTGACTCAGTTTCAAAACCCATGGAGTTCAATTCGGTATATGTCTATTTCCTTTTCTATGCATGTATGATCTTCCTATGTGAAAATTCAGTTATATAGAAGTATAACCTATAGTTAAAAGTTCCTTAAATGGCGACCTCTGCGACTCTTCCCCCCCCTCCCCGAAGGAGAGAACGTGGTAGGGCGCAAATGAAGAACCACGTTGTTTGAATCTTCTTCTGTACAAAGGTGAAAACACTACACTAAAGAATGCAGCGATGACATGTCAATCAGCTATTAAAAGTTAATATTTAACTGCGGTCGTTTCAAGATGAGATCAACACAATGACTAAAATGGCCAAAACTGTGCATTCCGTTACTGCGCCACATTTTTCCTGGTGATACAGTATTTAACATACAGATAATAAGCATAGCGACGCATGGGGGTGCCGAATAATTCAGTGGAAATCAAAGACGAAGAAAATACCGTCCACTATGCAAACTGATAAACGGCGATATGACGGAAAACTATAACCACAGTATAGAAAAATGAGGTTATTAACTGTAAATTCTACAGAGTTTATTACACCCCAAAACTATATATGCACCTAGCTCCTTCTAGCCAGAATTGTAGGTTTACATTTCTCACATGCATGCATTTAATTAGTCGAGAGGTGTGTCACACAAACGTTAACCAAGCTATATAAGGAATACAGTGTGGAATCACTAGCGAGCTTCGCCCAGAAATTTGAAAAAGTTGCGTGAAAGAAGTGCATGCGAGTTTACTAATAATCTTCTAAAAAATTCAACTGGTTGATTTGATTTAAACATTCTTACCTTGTTTATCATTATTATTATTATTATTGCCAGGATACATATCAGGAGTACTGCTCATTTCCATCGGACGCTACAAGAAAATGTAATCAATCTCTGTTCCTGGCAGGTTGCTTTTGGACGCGATGACCACTTGACCAGACAAATAATAAAGAGTTGGAACGTTCTACAATTATATGGCATTGGCAATTTATGTCATTAAATGTTTGCAGAAGATTATGTCATTGTCTAAAGATCACAATGGTTGGTTCAGGCGGCACTTTATTTTTTATGAGCCGAGTTTATTGTATAATTATACGTCATAATTAAGACGGCCAAAATGGATATTTTTGGTTTGATTCAAACAGCAAAAATTTCTTGAACCTTAATTTGATTAGATGAGCTGCTTCAATAACTAAAAGAGCAATCTAGAGATTCTCGCTAAGTTTTCATCAAAATGAAAAGGTGGACCGTTTAACGAGAAGGGGTGGGAAACAAAGTTTTGAATCTTCAGGTCATCGGCTAGTACTTCATCACCGCACTTTAGTCTTTATTTGTATAGAATCAGCTGATATTGAAAATATCAAATTTATGTGTATTTTTTCTGCTGGGGGAAATAGTATTGTGTTCCAATGTCAATACCGGCATTTCGTGCATTTCGTTTTCACTGTGAATCATTGATGAAAATGTTCAGTGTGGCCTGTACGTGAAATCAAAATTGCATTTCTGGAAATGAAATATTTAAGTACTCTAGGAGTCAGAGTTTCATCAGCACTCAGCTCACCTTGACCGCCTTCATTGACCTTGTTTGTTCTCGCCGTTTTAGAGTTTCCAGAAGAGTACAGTAATCTTTACCTCTTTGAAAACTATTTCAATTCCTGTAAAGTTCTGTGTCGGCTATTGCGCTGCTAATTAACTATACAATACATAGTCATAATACAGCCTGGGTGTGTAAAAAAAACTGATGTCCTTTCAAATTCAACTAATTAGCGGCGAATTTCATTACGTTTTATTCCCATGGGTCAATCATTGTTTGTACACAGTACAGGGTGAGTAAAAAAAACTTATACTATTGAAATTCAAACTAGCATCATTACAATTTGACAGACATTGATGTCAAACGAACTCAAATTCCCTGTGGAAGTTAAAATGCATAGTTCTAGCCGTGCAAGATTTATCAGAAACAAGACAACAATACAGATCCATGAGAAAACACCGTTATAAAATTCGCGGCTAATTTGAATTTGAAAGGGCATTAGTTTTCCTTGACTCACCCTGTAGATCTGCTTTCTGATATTTCTAATGCATACCTGAAATTAAAATTGCATAAATTTATCTATAAATAAACCTGGCAGTATTGACTGTGTTGTGCACAAATGATCACTGAGATACAGCTAATTCAATAAAGGTTGTCCTTCCAAGAGCGTAAACTGTAAACTACAGTACAGTGTGTCCCAAGAAAAAAGCTACCCTTTGAAATCAAGCGCCAGCGTCGAGCGTTCGAATTTGAAACAGTGGCGGATCCATGCAGGGTAAGTCAAAATAAATTATAGCAGCTCAATTTTAAATTCAAAATAACTTTACAACAATGTCATAGGTTATAAATTTCAAAAGAATAAAATCTAACCAATGAAGTTGCTTTGAAGGTATTTTAAAATGTAAATATATCCTAGAATGAGCTGTGGTAATTTATTTTGACTTACCCTGGACCCGCCACTGCGAATTTGAATGTTTTAACTCCTAATGAGCGCATGAATGTGTAATTCTCTGCTACACCAAGATTTTTCATGCTTACGTTGCAAGTTAAAATAACACAACATCCAAGAGTAGCCTTTTTTCTGAGACACACTGTATGTCTATGAGCGCACATTGGATGACGGGTTATTGATTTTTTCACCTCTAAATGCTCGGAATTATTTATGTGAAACAGCATCATGAGCAAATAGCAAACTTACGACAGCAAATTTACTTGCTACAAAGGCAATTCCCCTCTGGCAATTCCTTAGTATCAGGGACTAAATAAGCAACAATCCATCATTCCTTGCGCGCTTATGGTTCACAGTCTATGCTTTAAGACAGGGCTGTAACTAGAGAGTTCATTGGGGGTGTGGTATATTCACCTATTTCTGTTCTGCCCAACTAATTCCTTTTTAAATCAATTATTGTTAGGGTACCTTCCAAGGCATTTTACCAGTAAGACATTGCTAGCACATCTTATGTGATCACTAAGATAACCAAAAATCAATGTCTGAGTGATTTGCCAGGCACTCTGTCCAGAGTCCTAGTAGGATTGCATTTTTTAGAATTTAATTTAAATTAAAGACTTTGATAGTACATGTGTTAAACTAGATTCTTTTGTCATAATACCACCAACATATATATAGCTGTTTTATTTTGCAAGTAAAGAAAATTTTACTAAAAGTGTATACAATACATCATTATATTAACCTGATGGCATCATTTAAATCTATTCTGTAGCACACTGCCTGAAGTCTCCACGATATAATTTGTTGGGGACTTTAATAGACTAACATATGTATTTCTGGAATTGGAATGTAAAATGTACATTGCACTTAGAACCTTCTTGCGCTTAAAATGTTCTAGTATACATGTTAAAATGTGTGTTTTGTTAACATATTTCGCTAGAAATTGAGTTTAAACGCCCTGTTTAGATCGGCTCACACGGCTGGTGCCTGCGGTATCACCCATGAGCGGCAGCCCAACTTTCGACACCGAAAAAAAAAGAAAACAGAAAAATTGAGCGAGGCGAATTTATAACTCCGCCACGCCTACGGCAGGCGGAGTAATTAGTTATGAACATTACAACGAACTAGTCAAAATTTGAGAAATCGCAGGAGAAATTGATCAGAGGAACCGCCAAACGTGAGCAAATGAATCGGTCAAATATTTTCGGAACTCTGCTATTGGCGCGACTGTAAATTCCCAGAGCACTTCTTTTGGCTGGTACATATTTTGGTTGCACAGTAATTGGTCACTGCGGACGAGAGCTTTGGACGAATATTTAGTCAGGGAGCCAGAGGTAATTTTACCTACCTTCGCGACGGCAAATCCATTTTGCTCCTAATTGTCCGTTCGTATGCTTCAATGATGAACACGCTTTTGTTCAGTCTTGTTATAAAACTATTATATTGTCAAAAATAGAAAACTTTCAAGTTTGCTTATTTGAAAAATAACTTGCGTCCAACCTCGCAAGCCAGGCTCTTTACCTACGCACGGCGCTGCGGAAGCACTGGCTTGCGAGGTTGAAAGATTACTGAAGCAACATATAAGACATCGTTATGGTTACAATTGTTCAGTCTTTGCTGCATCAAAATAGGAAAATATCCCAAAATGGCACTAATTTCCTGGGACCGGTGGTATAAAACTATTAATCACTGTTTTGTAATTAAATAGTGATTAAGTACAAAACACATTGTTCTGATTGGTTGACGTTTCCACTAATCATAGTTAACTTTTAATCACTTTTTTATACAATTAGGCCCCAGGGCTAGTCTGAAAATACAGTTCCAAACGCTCATTACTAAACAAAAACCTGAAAGATCAAAGTAACTATAATAATTTGTGTATAACACAATAGTTTTTATTACCATTCTAATGACATAAGTATAATTTTACATAGAAATAAATCTGAAATTTCGCCTTTTTGGCAATAATATAGTTAGGGGAGAACGAGTTGGCTGAAGCCCACAAGAAATTTTAACGCGTTCAACATACAGAAATATATTTATTTGGTACAATATAAAAATGAAATGAAATTGCAAAGTGAACATGTACCTTTGCCCCCCTGGAATCTCTAGAACTCATTATAATACTAAACGGAGATCGATGTAATATTATGATTTAAAGTTACCCACAGTTGCTTCTGTATTGCCCTATGCATGTCGACTTACGCAGGTTAAATATGCAGGTTCTAGCTGTTCGCCACAATTTTTAACAATAAACTGCATTGAAATAAGATTAAGATAAAGACATTTTTAAATTTTACGTTACTAGGACTATTTAAAATATATGTGAAATATGTATATGCGTTAATTAATCAAATGATTTGTACTGCGAACGACGACAGAGTTTGTCACATTACACCACAGCGCGGATTACCCGTATATTTCACTCAGCATTAAAATTTGCGCGCCAAGCTCGGCGCGAATTCTAGTACTATTGAATATTAATTATAAGGGCAACTTGTTAATTAATAATAATGATAACTAACGTTAATATTTAAAATCTATTTCTATTGTGGCCTACTATGTACTAGATAGAAAAACTAACAGAAGATAGAAAAACCAACTGTAAACTGGTTAATATTCAATTCCGTCATCTTTCTTCTTTGGTGGATCCGGATAATAATTTTCAATTGATGTAAACAACCTCTCGTGGAACTTTGCTCGCCAATCTTTTGGCCATCCGATGATCATGAAGATCAATATTGGTACTGTTGATATTATAATCACTATGGCAACTATTAAGCTTGCCCAACCAGGATATTCTAACGGCGACAACCAAGCCTTTGAGCCAGCGTATTTGTTACTGAATGGATCCTAAAAATAATTTATGCAATAATGAACATCTAGACTGATAGTAACCGAGCCAGCAATATCAGATTGAATGAGAGCATTGTGAGAGTCAAAATACTGGTAGCAGTCGACTTTGGATAACGCTTTTTGAAACTAAGTAAGCAGTCCAGATGTATACACAACAGTGATTTGTACCATCCTTGTCAGTGCTATTACGTTTACCGTGTGAAGCCTAGTTCTTATATGTTGCTGATGAATAGTGAGTCATTATCATTTTACTCGTGAGTTAAATAACCGACAATGAAGGTCGCAACGAACGTTCCACATAGATGAATTTGTTCGTAAGAAGGAAGCTAGGACTGGGAGAATTTGAGCAATCAAAAGTGGAAAAAGGAAGATGCTGAAGTACTTTACCTGAACACAGCCAACAAATGTCCAATAACCAATGCCTTTGTCACCCATATCATAGAATATAGCAATAATAAGTATAATCAACGCCAGAGGAGATATGTATTTCCAACATATCAGCCATCCAATCCAGGGGCGTTTCCCGGTCATCTCCTGGATGTCATTGGCAAACCTAAATCACAAATATATACTGTCACACTAATTCAATATGGGTATCTGAGTAAAGTGTACGTCCAGTAAAGTGCATCTGACAGACTAGAGAGGGAGACGATTTTGGTTTAAGACGCACGCAAATTAAGCTGAACAACTTCTACGGGCACGCTAACGGCATTTTGTTGATTCACTTGAATTGATGCCTACATGTACAACCATATAGTTAATAGAAGAGACATCACTTAAGATCGAAACAACGAAACATAACCAGTGTTGAGTCGAATCATTAATTGACCCAGATTCGAGTCGAGTCCTGCAAACCCGAGACAACTCGCTCGAGCCCGACTCAAGTTCGATTGATGTCATTGTCTTGTTTCGACTCGAGTTGAGACGGGACGCTTACCAGAACGAGACGAGAGATCGAAGCTACGATTTTGATGTATTGAAATAAGTCACGCTTTAAACTGCTTTATTTTCTCACATTTGTGATAGAATATAGAAGTAGTGAAGAAACACTGAACAGTGAGTAAATGTTGTTGCAATACGCGACTACTCTCTTGCGAAAAAATCAGCCCAGTGATTAAGTTAATTAAGTATGGCTTCGACGTTTCAAATTTGTGACTTCAAAACATCAAAATCGTCTCACAATCCTTGTCGACCGGCCTAAGCGAGATCTTAACAAAAATAGCCTCTAATATGTTTAATGACAATAAGCGATTACATGCAGGCAATATAAATTACCAGGGGTGGTAGTTTTTGTTTGTTTTTAATTTTTTTTGTTAATTTCTATCAAACATTTGGGGTTATAAACTAAAGAAAATTTATATTGGAAAATATACAATAATACGCTTAATTTGAAGAGTATGTGCAAAATCACACGAGCAATCTGAAACTTCCAGTCCAACGTTTGAACCAACAACTCTAAAGTGCTAGATGCAGAATCGCAATTTTGTCAGATTTGCGGATTTTTCGCAACTGCTCCTGGTCACGAATTAACGATGCATATGAACAGAAATGCTCACCTGTCGTTGCCATACACCCAAGCAACGGCGATACACTCTATCAGGCCAATCGACAAGAGTGGTATGTTTGCAGAGTGGTCATCAAAAATTTGAAAAACATAAAAGCCATTTCCTGCTACCATTGATAAAGCAATCAGGAACAAGGCGATAGCAACAATTCCTTGATGAAGATGATGTCGAAATTAGATCACACATTAACGCTAGATTACATGCAAGGATGCGTGATCTAAGTTATTCGTGTATGTAGTTCATAGTTTTTGCTTTTGTTTTAAATTTTAATTCCAACAACAGGCTCCCTCGTAAGGTTACTTTGCATTACAGCCACTGCATGATTTTCTTGCATTCGTCATCTAATCGCTTCTTATGCGTATAGTTGTAATTTGAGATTAGATCTGAACTTTGCGCTGTCATTTGTAGTTATGCAGTTTGTATGTTATTGAAATATGATGATTACAACAGAATAAAGTGATCAAAGCGTAGTTACGAGTTTAATTTATACTCAGTCAAAGCATCTCACTCGTTGACTGGATAATACGCTCGTGCGGCGCAAAATATTTAAATCCTGTATATAGACTATACTTCTGTTTTACTATATGGCTTTGAAGAATCCTGCATTCTGATTGGTCAACGTGCGGTCCGTAAAAATCCGTATTCGGACCGTGATCTGTAAATTTCCGTATTCGGACCGGGCTTTTCTCCAGTATTTTTAAGCGCACTTTTTACTGCTTGTAATATACTTATTAATGAAATTAATGTTTCACTGATAGGTTTGAAAACTTTGTGTAAAAAATAAAGATTTGTCATGTTCAACTTTTTTGTATTCTAATTAACGAAACACGATCGACATCATTTAAATACAAAATGTCACACCAACTCTGAAAATGACTGCGAGCCACGTAATAAACAGTTTATTGACCTCACACTCGGCCAATAATCCTTTAAATATTCCTGTTAGAAAGGTCTATACTTCTATTTACACAATACACTCTTACCTGTTCCAATTGATTTATTTAATTTCTTTGGGAACAATCCAATTTCATAGAGTGGATTGATTGCTCCCTCCAACAGGCCAAAGGCAGAGTCAATCCCCAAAAGAATCAACATAAAGAAAAATATAACTGCCCAAAATTGAGACCCATCGAGTTGTGTAATGGCATCGGAGAATGCCATGAAAGCTAGTCCAGGTCCACTACCAACCTTTTTAACAATAAGAATAGTAATAATGGTTATTGAAAATAATCACAATCTTTCGATAGATTATAAGTACCTTGGATTGCTGCCAAACTCCATTTAAAAACCACCGTTCTCAAGGCTGAACTCTTTCTTTTACTCTGTGTGTTTATATGAATGTCCTATGTTGCTAGAAGCGAACTTTCTCTTTTCCCAATCCTTCCATTAATTATCATGTGATATATCACGCTAATTAATATAATGCATTATAAACTTCATGGTATTACTCCTTCACAAAACTGTTTGTGACCATATTGAATAATGTGCTTGTGCCGGAGTGAATCTTGGCACGACAACAAAAACAACTCGTCATCTTCTCGCTATCATAAAAATTTTGCATGAATATGATCGCGACGGTATCAGTCAAGGGGTTACGTGTTAAGAATTACTAATGAAGACTTACATCTGCTGCTTTGATGCCAGTCTTTAATTCACGATATCCTAATATAGTGAAGACCACAAATCCAGAAAAAATAGATGTACCACAATTTATAAACACCACGGTGTAGGTGTCGCGGACACATTGATTGTTTTTGGGCATGTAACTAGCGAAAGTAATCAAGGTTCCAAAACCCGTACCAAGTGTAAAGAACATCTGCGTTGCAGCATCTTTCCAAATCTTTGGGTCATTCAAGCGATCCCACTGTGGTAAAAAAAAGAATGAATTTGCAATGCATGCTGTATTAATTAATTTCGCTACGAGTGCAACTGTAAATACAACATTTTATATCGCTTATTGGTCTAAGACTGGTAATATTCATTAAAATAAATTAACGGTTATGATCCAAAGCTTTGTTTTTACTTAGTCGTAACTTAATCATCCGGGAAACATATCAAAGTGACTGATATGATGTGATAAAATATCAACAATAGCGAGAACTTCCAAGCTATATTGCAACACCGAAGATGACTTGCAGACTTGGGAACAAATACGAACGAGGCTAAAATCAAGTGTACATCTGACTGTCCACTGCTCTCACTATGAATCCTATGCTCTGAGCTATTTCGCGTTATTTATGCAGTATGATTTATCAATTATTGCAAATGAATTCGACGAGCAGTTTTACCTGAGGAGAAAAGAATGTTTCAAGACCAGAACCAGCGCCCTCTAATGTCACACCACGAAAAAAGAGAATGATCAAGATTACGTAGGGAAATGTAGCAGTGAAATATACAACCTACAAAAGAAATTTTCAAAAACAAAATTTCGTGTTCACAGGACTATAACGACCTCCCGCAGTCAACCACTACTAATATGGATTTTGAATAAATCCTTTGCACGTGACAACACACTGAACATCTGGAGGACAAGTATACAGGGAGCATCGATAAAAAATAGACCCTTTGAAGTAGCCACATTTCAAATTAGCCACAACCTTTGTTATATTACTTTGACAGCTCGGAGAAATGCTTCGAAGGGAATTCCCAAGTTTATAGGATTTTAAGTCACTTTTCGACTCATTAATTCGAATCATTCCAAACTATCAAATTGATACAGCAGCTAATGTATTGCAGCTAATTTGAATGGGCGGCTACTTCAAAGGGTCTACTTTTTTATACACCCTGTATACTGTATAGATTTACAAATAATTTAAACTTTGACAAAATGTTGAAATAGGAATATTGGGAGAACCCTTACTTCATTTGTTGTTTTCATTTTATTTTATTAAGTTTTGCCACAACTCAAGAGCAGGGTTACCACAACAGCATGTGTCAATTACTGTGGAACCGGAAAATATCAACAATATTAAAATCTCCCAAGCTATATTACAGCACCCAATATGACGTTTTAATCTATATACACCGCTCCTGTTGTAAGGTAATGTTCCTACCTGAACGTGCGTAAGTTGCAGGTAAGTGCTCTAATTTGAAATAATTGCTCAATTAAAACTTTCTGACTTATTCTATACCATGCGTTTAATTTAGCTCAGGTGTCAATTTATTTCAGACTAAAGTTGCGTGAGAAACTGTGTCTTTTACAGAACACCAACTCTGTTATTTATCTATTTATTATAAGAGGAATCTATTTCCATGGAGAAATGTAAACAAGAAATCACATACCTTCCCGCTTGATTTGATACCCTTGACGACACAGAGATAAACAATAACCCAAGCTATAATCAAGCAACCGATTAATTTTTCATTTAAACCAAGACTATAGTCTTCAATATCACTTGAGACCTCCAGTACATTAGAATAGAAATACCATTGAGGCGGGTCGATTACGCAGCACGAACGAAATTTATCCAATGCAGACTTTTTATTCTCGTAATCTTTTTTTGATTGATTTGTTTTACTTCCATAAATTGTTTGATTGAGCTTTCGATATTCAGTATAGTTTGTTTGCAACGACTCAACTTGTCCTTGTAGTTGCAGATAAGATTCGTACTTGGGACAAAGCTCCTTTATCTGCCAAGGCAAATTCTTTTGGAAAGAGATAAAGAAGTAGTAAAAGCACC
Organism: Muricea muricata; assembly: GCA_963855995.1. Taxonomy (NCBI): domain Eukaryota; kingdom Metazoa; phylum Cnidaria; class Anthozoa; order Malacalcyonacea; family Plexauridae; genus Muricea; species Muricea muricata. Next base: position 55,487,918 of record OY979718.1, on the reverse strand, counting down.
ATGCAATTACAACCATGTAATAACAGCATACAGTCAACGAGACGATAACGGATCCCAGTCCAAGACCACGTAACGCTGGGCTCACTTTGGGCCATACTCGCCACGAAGACATCCGCATTTTTTGCCCGATCGAAAACTCGAGCATCATTATGGGGATTCCCTCAATAACCATGAAGATGAAGTAGGGAATGAGGAATGCCACTAATAATGCATACGTTGCATAAATAAGAAATAAAACTACGTTTTCTTTACAGTATCTTAAAAAGTAATTCAAAGTGGAGAAAACAGTTTTTCGAGAAGACACATACAATTTTCGGCAAATCCTGGCCTAACCCTTTTCAACTTAATATTTGAATTCATAGGGATGGGAAATATTTATAAATCTAAGGATTCATTTTAACTTGAAGGACTGATGAAATTAATCTTCTTTTGGATTGGAAAAATCTGTGATTTACATATATAATTATTGAGAATAATTTATTGATCACTCCTTCTATTAATTGGGAACTAACTACTGTTATTCAAGTACATTTTGGAGACACGTAAATGTCACGTAATGGCGCATGAGGATTTCGTGAAGATCAATACGCAAAAATTATTATACGCCCGCTAAAATTGTCGGTACCGCCTGACCAGCCAAATTAAGTCTGGGGCAATTTGGCTGAGCGTGCTAGGAAAAAAAGGGCTGGGTAGGAGCTTGTGACTTGTTTCAGCATTTTTTCAAGGACATTTATAATGAATCAATCATACTTATAGAGAATTTTCACTATGTGGCCATCTGGCTCAATAGGGATATTAATATAATACAAAAATTAACAATTTTTTCTGTGATATGACGTCATATACTCACCTCCTCCATTTTTCTGACACAAGTATGGAAATCGCCATAAATTACCCAGCCCGACAGCAAAACCAATCGAGGCCAAAATATATTCAGCCTTATTTCCCCAACTATCTCTTGGTTGTTCTACTTCGACATCTAGTTTTTTTATTCCAGTACCATCCCCATCAGGACTTGCACTGGCTGGTGAGGAATAGATATATGTTTAAGAATCTTCCAACCACACTGCAAAGTATTTGTGTCGCTGCGCTCGGACACATTTGAATTAACTTTTGTTTTTTAATTATCACATTGATTCGCAGATACATGTACACATAGCGTACCTATTTTTTAATATACCAAACATTCTCCTTTGGGATGATTATGAAATCTTGCCCAATCACATCGGACGTCGCTGTCAAAGCATAGCAAGCCAGTCATGTACAGTTAAAGCTATAGTTAAATCCTCATTTCCTGTCAAAAGAGCTTTAGGCTCCCCTACTTGATATGATAGTAGATTGAATTTATACACGTATTTATATAAGAAAAAAATCCCCTGCTTGCTGTTTCAATTCATTTATAACATTGATAAAATTTTGCAGCAACAGTTTCGAAACCTTTCCCTTTCCCTTTCAAACCTTCCAATTTCGTGCGCAAGCCATTTTTAATGTGTTCAAATACCCCCCCCCCCCCTCTCTAGGTTGTAAGCATTTATATTTCAGATTTTTTTCGTTCGTTCTACAACACAAGTACCCAAGCAATCTATATTTATTGAAAACTTTAGATTTCAAGCCGCTTCACAACGTTGAGATCGATTTCTAATTTGCTTAAAAATACTTGCCAAATTTGATTTCTGTTTACGTTTAAACTATGATAAGATGTTAATTAAACAAGACTTGCATTGCAGTTCCTGAACTATCCTAAACCATCTAAATGTAATAACTGCACTGATCGGCTTCATGAATTCGAAACGGTTAAAATACAGGTCACTAGCCCACATAAACAAGTAGCTTTGCTCAACCGAGAGTAGTCGACAGAGTAGATACTGTCCTTGAATCAGTATGTAGGGTTATAATACCGAATGAAGGTTCATTTTCGCACTCTGATCTCAGATTGGAAAAGATGCTCACAGAGTGTTCCAACATTCTAGAGGGCAATAATAAAGCCTAAGCGATCGTGAAAATACGATTTCAAATTTACAGCATAAATTAGCTGAAGTTACAAAGGAGAGAGATGAATTAAAACACATCTATTCTTTGATTGTCGAGCAACAGCAAAAGACTCACAGCACAAACAATGAGAACGTAAGCACCCCAAATACTGAAAACCATATGAACGGTCAGTTGAGCATTTAATTAATACACCGAGTATTAATGTTAATTCCTTTTGTGAATTAGATAATAGTGTGGGGGAGTTCTTACCTACAATTAATGCGCCGAAAGAAAGGCAAGGAAGGAATTATGTAAACGAGGAAAGCCATGAGCCTGTGAAATCTAGTGATAGCGCTAACAATCACTCATTCTGTAACTCAGCCAATATAGAAGCTACAAATACAAACAAATGCAAGAAACCAACCCAAAACGCTAGTATGAAATCTCCTTCTCCTTTTTTATCATCTTACCCGTCATCGGCAGTCTCCAAATTTAGTGGAATGGCAGAACCACCTCCAACTGGTTTATGGGAGAACAAAAAGCAATGCCCTAACGAACCATCAACTAATCACCCCCTACCCCAAACCACAACCAAGACCGTTGATGAAGATAGCGTGTTACCCAATTAAACCCCTGCCAATGAAATTAAAGAGGAAGAGGAAAGATCAATTGAACTGGTTCCGTTTTTACTATTAGCCAGCCACACCGATATAGTTAATCCGACCCAATCCATCCCCACCCTCATAACCCAACGGTACCCAACTGGTCTACGTCGCCACCAAAGTATTAATTGGGATAACTTAGTAAAGATTAATGTTAGTACCCCGATTAACAATCATAAACATAAAGTTATGTCATATACTTCCCTTACCACGATAATCTACAGAGTATACCGGTGAGAATAACGAATAGAAATTATAACAAATCTCAAGTGACTCCCTCAACAATATACGGTAATTTAACGCTCAATCGGTCCCTTCTAAAGCTCAAAATATAGACAAAAAGACTTTCGTGCCTAAAATATTACTCACAAACACAATGACACTCACCCCCAAAATTGATGAATTTTCTTGTTTTATGAAAACTCATAACCCAGATGTTGCTTGTATCACCGAAACATGGCTTCAAGAATCAATTGACGAATCGTGTCTCTATATTGCTGGATACAATTTCATCTTCAAAAACCGTAGCGGTTGCTGTCACGGTGGTGTAGGTTTATATGTTAGAAATTCAATATCTTTTAAATGCCTTGACTATCTACAGCATCCCGTGCTAGAGGTTCTCTGGGTACGCCTTACTCCCAAAAAATTACCCTGTGGATTTCCCTGTCTAGTAATTGGTGTAATATACCACCCACCGAGCGCAGATGACCAAGAAATGCTCATTTACCTATTAAAATCACTTACCACTATTGAAAGCGATTATCCGGGTTGTGGTCTAATGCTAGCAGGCGATTTCAATCGGCTAAAAGTAAACCGCCTGCTGAACCAGTTCCAATGCAAACAAATGGTCAACGCTCCGACTAGAGCTGACCAGACTCTTGACTTAATTATCACAAACTTTCCCCTTTTTACGGTAAAGATTCTGCAGAAAAACACCCTCCTTTTGGCCTCTGGGACCATAATGTGGTCATTTGAAACCCCAGAAGCAGATGTGATAAATCAGGTAGTCGAAAGCTCGTTATAACTAGAGACATGCGTCCCAGTAGAAAGAGAGAACTAGGTAGATATCTAACTTCTTGTAAGTGGTCCACATTAGATCATCTTAAAACCTGTGAGGAAAAACTTGAGCTTTTTACAGATCTTATCAATCTGGGTATCAACACAATAATGCCTAACAAAAGAATAATTCTACACGGGAATGACATTCCGTGGATAACAGCCAATTTTAAGAATCTCTTAACAAAAACGGCAAGCTGCGTCTAACGGCAACAACTAATCGTTCAGGTATTATCGCAACCGAGTCAATCGCGAAAGAAAAATATGTCGTGAAAAGTTCTACTCGTCGAAGGTTGAACATTTAAAGAAGTAGAAACCAAGCCAGTGGTGGAAGGAAGTTAAACAGATTGCTGGCATGACGCTTTCAACGGGAGCAGAAGATCTATATAATCAGATACAGATTGACGATATGGGCAGAAAGTTACCAACTGAAATTGCAAATTTCATAAACACAGCCTTCTTACACCCAATGAAAATTTACCAACCTCTTGCCTCTCCCCCCCCACCACGACCCAAATGGCTCTGCTGTTCCCCAGCTCGACGAACTAGATGTTTATAAAGTGCTTGCATCCCTTAACCCTAGAAAAGCTTCTGGTCCAGACGGTGTCTCGAATTAGATCTTAAACGAATACGCAGAAATTCTCGCCCAGCCAGTGTGTTCGATTCTTAACAGCAGCTTTAATGAACAACAACTCCCTACTCCGTGGAAAACTGCTGATATTGTTCCAATCATAAAATTGAAACCGGTAACCAAAATTTGTTAACACTTGCGACCAATATCTCTCACTCCAGCTCTTTCTAAAGTTGCAGAAGGATTTGTTGTTTCTAAGTTCATAGGGCCAGCTATTTTAAGCCAAATCGATCCTGACCAATTTGGGGTGATACCAAAATCCTCAACATCAATGGCTGCACTTTCAATGATCCATAACTGGTCTCAGTCAACAGACGGTTCCGGCGCTGCAGTTAGAATAGTCCTTTTTGATTACAAAAAGGTGTTTGACCTATAATCCATCATGGTATACTCGCCGAAAAGATATCCAGATTACCAATTCCAAAAGCAGTCGTACGCTGGACTATTGATTTCTTGTTAGATCGAAAACAAAGAGTTAAGCTCGCAATCGATTGCATTTCGGAATGGGGCGATGTCCCGGCCGGGGTCCCTCAAGGCCGGGCCATGGCTTTTCTTATTGATGATCAATGATCTTAAAATCACCGAAGTCTCGACTTGAAAGTAGGTCGACGACACAACCATTTCTGAAGTATTTAATATACGAGCAGGAGTGATTATCAGATTTAAAACGCGAGGCGAAGCCGAGCGGTTTATATCCGATAAAGCGCGAATTGCAAGTATTTTAAATAGCTTCAAAAACGATCCATTTTATACCCATCTTGGCAGTTTGTTTGCGAAAGAATTTTCAATATACATGTTGTATAAGCCGAAAAATTTGAGGCAAAAGTTTTGTGAAAATACACATTTGCTTTTATCACATTTAAAGACACTGCCACGGTGTGTCCTTTTTATCTGAGGATCTAGAGATGGTACAAAAGCGTGCATTGAAGATCATTTTACACAAGCATTATTAACAATCCAGCCGCAGTAACAATCACAGCTCAGGTACATGTGCGCATTGTGTACCTCTCGTTACATAATTGTGTAACATTGGCTACTTTCTAAGAATGAGGAACAAGATTTCGCGAGATACCGCTCTTCTGAGGCTTTCTATATTGGTATCGGCAAAATGATATCAAGCCATTTCAATAGCCTGGGTGCAACACTATGTCTGTAAAGCTGTGTCAATTTGTCCTAATCCTTAAAGGAATTTGAATATTGAACTTCGACATGCTAAACATCAGTATGACGCAGTTCAAGACTTAAAGTATTACTGGTCGTTGATATCTGTCAAGAATTGTTGGCAAATGTCAAAGATTACTACTCCATGATTTAGGAGACTCTACACATAAATGAACTAATTTACATTTTCAAGAAATTGCAATAAACTCAGGAATCAATTGCACAAATTGACATATCGCTGAATCAACGCGTTTTAGATGATAAATTTGCTAGTTTTTCAATAATTTATCTGCAAGCCTCTGTTGGGCTCCTGCATCTCCGTAAAGTATTTGTTAATATGATTCCTGTATCTCTTATAAAAGAAGTTCGAAATTTTGTCTACCGCCTGAAGGTTCCTTCTGGATGAAACAGACTGTAGTGGTATGTTTTTGAGGTATTTTGCACGATTATACATTTTGCTCTGTCTATATGTAATTGAGCACTATTTTGGATTTCGCAAATTTTAAAACTAACACCTACAATTCTTTCGGGGTATATGAGTGTGCATGAAACGAAAGAATAAGTCATATTATGCTGATATTTAATAATAACTACAAACATTTATAAGGAATTATATTTAACAGTTATTCGCCGAAGGCGAAGTGATTATCGGCGAATATTCACCATTATCACTGACGAGCCTGAGGCGAATAATTGTTTTAGTATAATTTCTTTAGTAAAACATGTATAAAATGCACTTATGAATGCAGTTTACTTCAGGAAATTTGTGACTTATTTGGAGTTTATTTGTAATTTTTAAATAGTGAGAAAAGTATTTAATAAGTTATTTGCAGACGATCATTTGTTTGTATTCTTTGACTTGGTATTAAATGCAATTTTTCTCCATTTTTTAATTTTGGTAAAAGTATAAAATATCAAAACGACTTTCATTAGCGGCCATTTTGAAAAAAATGCCAACTAGTAAATAATGCCTCATATTTATTGGTCAGGCAACCAATCAAAACGCTTGAAAATCATTATTTACGACAGAAATTATACTAATCGAAATTAGAACCTTCTTATACATAGTAGCTTGCAAGTAAGGCCCTGTCACACGGTGCAATTTTTCACGCAACTTGCAATGCAATCCTACTCTTGAGAGATGTAAAATTGGCAAATATATGTTTCCATAACAATTTGCCAATATATTTTTAACACACCAAACATTTGTCACAAATTTACGTCAATTAAGAGCAGAATTGCGTTGCAAGTTGCAATAAAAATTACACCCTGTGACAGGCCATTTAACATGGAGAGTCAGATTGTCTACTTTACCGCCAAGTAGCTCCACTACTCGTAGAATGACTTAACTATTGAAACATATATGCTGCAATACGTAACGACGTTCTGTTGATAAATGCCTAAATACGGCGCATAGTGGAAAGCATATTCAATGTACTGATTGGATACGTTTGATGTACAGTATTATCAAAAATTTTCAACAAAAACGTGAGAGTAGTAAGATGGAAGCGAGGCAATAATTGTTTTACCATGCCCATATCACTGCATGAGTTTTTGATTTGCTGGCCATATATATGCATCATCCGCCAACAATGATCGGAAGAGTGGGGTGGAATTCGTTAGGACAATAGTAGACATTTCACCCCCTTTTAGGGTGGGGAAATTGTAATATGGGGGATGCCAAATTATTCCCTAATAATTATAATAATAACAGCAAACTCTAAGAGATATCTTTGAGCTCGCTATTACAGGCAAAATGCAACAGCGCACGTCATAAAATACAATATATTTCTTTTGTTTTCACATATCTATTTCTTTCTCGCGTTTTCACTGTCAAGCTTACTCATGAATGTTCGGGAATTTTTTGTTCATCAAATCAGTCAGGGTTAAGTATTTCAGAAATTATTTGGCGCCGTTTTTTCTCATGACAGAATTGAAACGACCTCTGACCTTGGTACTGAAGGTTCCTGAAAAGTGGTCGATAAACCTCAATAAACCACTTAGACACGAGGCAGCAAGTTGATGGAACACGTCGCAGGAGCAAATTTTAACGGATGAGCTGAAGAATTATAGTTTGTATTTTCTTGCTGGGAAAGCTTTTTGTCGCTGTAGCATGTCGAATAAAATCAACCTATCTTCATCTTGTGCGAGCCATCGCAGCGTCGACAAAAACAAAAATATGATTGCGTGATGAGCCTATGTCATTTTTTTAACTTAATCACGACTGTGCGCGTGAAGAGTTGTTTTTGAAGCGACCTTTGCGGAAACCAGGCGAAACTTTCAAATAATCATTGAGCATGCTTTTCATATTTCTCAATTAAAATTCTCTTGTGAATACATTATTTATTTCCACGACAGAATGTACTTGAATCACCTGAATGCAAGAATGCAACCAAATGTTTGAGAAGGTAACTTTGAAGCTACGTGCACACAGTGCCGCTTCCGAGCGATTTCATTCGGAATTATTCATTTGTTCACTCAATTTAATGAAAACCGGCATGAACTTCGTCAAAGGACAAAAACTAAAAACTTTGCGCGATCTGCAGAATTTTTATAGTTCATATCGTTTTCATTTTGAGTGCTGTGAAAACGCTCGGAAACGAGCTCGTGTGCACACGCACGCGTCGTGCATCCACAGTTCACACCCTAGGCCTGCTACCAGCACTGATCGAAACTTATTTCATTACAGCTAGAAGTACAATCACGTCTTATTCAACTTGATTTGTCGAATCACTTCCTGGCCTAGAGGAAAATCTAGAGGGACCAAAAATTTTTGTATCTATCTATACTGAATCTCTCTCAAACGATAAGAGATTAACATATGAAATTTTTTTTGGGCAGTACCTAATAATAACCAATCTAATTAAATCCGGGTGAAGAATAGGGCATATGATGTTGTGTTTATTTCTTGATGTTTCACCAAAAACATGTTTTACATTGTGACAAGATGTTTTCACATCCTGAATACCACAGAGCACAAACAAAACGTTTATATGATGTTTTTTATCAGGACTAATTTGCGTAGAGGAATTGAGATACTTGGTTAATTTCCACACCTGTATCTGCAGATGAATGTCGCGCTCATACGAACAAAGTATGTTGTACCATATAATACAAATGCAAATACTTCGGTCAGTATCCGCTCTATGTACACTGGGTACACATTGAATAGTTTCCTATGCTCGATTGAAACGTGGCTATGTATAGACCTACAAGTTCACCACAGTTCATAAACCCACCGTTTTCATTCTCATCCCCCTCGAAACTTGCACCAAGATTCGTGGCCATTTTTATTTATCGTCTTCTTTCTTGAACAGCTAAAATTACACAGCGACGTTAAAGGCTTCTCTGTCTGCTAGACTGACACGCACTGTTTGATTAGTAGAAATTTGATATCTTTTAGAGTATTTTGTTTTAACAGTTGGTGTTGGTTGCCTGGCAATTACAACGCGGCATTCCAAGCGAATCTGAGTAATTTAACAAACAAAATCAGAAAATTGTGAAAAATATGTCCGGGTGGCGGCTGTTAACTAATCAGTATACAAATTCAACATGGCTGGAATATTAGACTAGCCAAGTATGCAGTGAATAAGAAACATCATTTTGTCACCTGACCACGTCGACAATATTAAATGATTATATTTTATCATGTGACTTTCAGTGAATCATATTCTATACTTGATCCTATACTTATAACCATCGTATTCTATACCTGATTTTTAATTTCCTATGACTTATCATCCTCAGGCAGCTAACTTCAGTCCAAAGATAATTCGACGACATCAATCCTACATGCGTTGCATGCGTTCTCACCGTCTGTTATCTGCGAGCAGCCTAGTTAGCCAGATAGCCCTGATTGAAAAAAATTAAAAATATGTGAAACCCTGCATTAGTGAACGTTGGAAATTTCCTAATTCTAAGGTTCGACACTCCAGTGGAAATTCGAAAAATGAGAAATTGTGTGGAAATGGAAAAACGTGAAAGTACTGACTACCAACAATGTTCATTCACAGACAGATCACGCTACTGCATGCATGAGATCTTTTTGTGAAGACGTCAAGGAACATCAGGGAGACAACCACAATCCGTTGAGGTATTTATGTAAACTATTCAAGTTTTTAATTAATCTCGTTACGCAATGAAATCTGAGTAAAATGAGATTATACTAGCACATGAAAACAGTGGAATTATTCAGTGTTTGGATATCTCGCGTTCCTGTCAGCATACACCAAATTTTCTTAACTTTGCTAGCCAACTGTACAAAATACTTCATATTTTGGGCTTATAAAATCAAATGGCGTGTCCAATAGTATTAATTATGCGAGCAAAACCATGCAATTTTTCCTGCAATAGTTCTGCAACGATTTTTTACAACTGAAAAATCGCAGCAACGATCGCCCGAGTGAAAATGACGAACCTTAGGAACTATTAAATAGAAGGCGCGAACAAAGACAATGACGCGAACTCGCGAAGTGTAAATTAGAATAAAAATGGAAAGTATTGTCTGGGAAGTGGAAAGTTTTATGCAGTTACTGCCAATGTCAATAATGTTCCGAGATTTACTTCGTAAAATTTTTCGAAAATACTTCTCTTTGGAAAAACGGATTTTTTCAGTCTTGAGTTTACTTATTATCATTATTTTAAAAAATATCGAGTACATAAAAAAGAGCTTTATATATTTAAAATATTATTTTTGCATACGTAGCTATACATATAACATGATCAGACGACTATTAATTTGTATGTACGTAATTACGCGTATTGAGTGCATGCGTGCCAGCAATGATTAGTGATTTACAAAAAATATGCCAAATTGTGCTCGTTGGGGTCATTGTTATCATGAGTATATAATTGCACCCCTGTTGACCAATCATATTAATGCAGTAATTTTGTCGTGCATGTGACAATTTAATTGATGTTATCAAAACATATCTATCTATTTGAGCTAAGTGCTCTGGACATTGATGAAGATGAATTAATGCTATGAATTAAATGTTGAATAAGACAAATACTATTATGGACAAAAAATCTATTAGCACTATAAAGGTTCTTAGGGTCATAAACCCGAATATCATCGTCTTTCAATTCACTTTAAAAAAATAAACATGTCATACCAATGCAGCCAGGCCCGTCACATTGTTAGGATACACAAAGTAGCTACGAGTTTTATTGAGCTCTATACAAATTAAAGATTCGAAATAGCTAGATATAAAATACTTTGAATGACTTGTTCTTCCATGTGAGCCTTGATTCCTTTTCTGGTTAGCAATACCATGCAAGACCATATATAATTCAGGTGGAACGCCGGAACGTTAGGAATGTTCATGTCGTTCTGTGGAAAATAGATTGATTTTTTCGGAAATTCAGGTTAGTTTTCTTCTCTAGGATCAGGAAGGTAATTGTTCCTTCCAGTACAAAACATGTTGTAAAAGCTTTTTTTCCAGTTTTTAGGCCACTTGTAAATGATGAAGAAAATTATTGCTACGGTTGGTATCAAGATGACAAGTGCGACCAAGAATTGACCCCAACCAGGATAGGGAACTCGTGTAGTCCAGGTTTCTGCTCCATCGTACTTTGAACTGACTGGATTCTAAAAAGAGCCGTTGTGTTAGGTTTTGTTTACTAACAATTTAAAGTAAATAAAAATATGATTTTTATTCAAAGTATCTAAGACATGCAGTTGAAAATGTTACGCCAAAAAGTATATAAATTTTCATAATTAATGTGAACGTAGTCGTCGCTTGTAATTGACTTAAAATATTTCTAGCATACCTGTTCGCAACCAACAAAGACATCGTAGCTGGCGCTGCTTTTACAAAGATCATAAACAGTAGCAATAACAACAATAAATAAAGCTAAAGGTGAGATATATTTCCAACAGATCATCCAACCTATCCATGGTCTCTTGCCTGTCATATCTTCAATATCATCTGCAAACCTAGGGTTATATTTTTAAACCAATTTAATACAGCCTATAATATAAAATAGATATTATTTTATCACTTTTTACATTTTGGCTAAGTATCGAATATACGAGACGAAAAATTCACGAATGGTTATCATATATTAGCATGAAAACTATCCATGAATGCGAGTATATGTTGCAATTTTTTTGTAAGAAGAAACCCTTGGTAACCAAATAAGTAGCCCAATAATGGACCATTCCCCAATTAGACAAACTTTCAAGTTGGAAAACGATTTTAGCACAGTTGGAAAGAGCTTCCTAAATTTAGTGAAACTGTAAAGTTTGGTTGTCAAATATTGTAAAATGTCGAAAATATAGTAATGCAAAGTTTGCGAATTTTGTATACTTTTGTATTATGCGGGAAAAAGCCACATTTCCACATAGTGGTAACGCTTTTCCGCGCGTAATACAAAAGTATACAAAATTCGCAAACTTTACAGGACTATATTTTCCACATTTTACAATATTTTGCAACCAAACTTCACAATTTCACTAAATTTAGGAAGTTCTTTCCAACTGTGCCAAAATTGTTTTCCAATTTAAAACTTTGTCTAATTGGGGAATGGTCCATTGATGGCAAATATATTTTTGGTTCATGTGTATTTATTGGTATTTATGCTTGTGTAATGATTATTACCCAGTCTACAACTGTATTGATTACGTGCGGTCAGTTTGTGAACTAGCGCCATGATTACATCATGTACATACAGGGAGTTGCCAAAAAAAGGAGCCCCCTTCAAAAATGGCTTACTTGGTTAATAAAGATCATGAATAAGGAGAATGTTAACAAAAGTTGGGGTTTTTTTTACTTACATAGGTACCTGTGTGTAAGTACAAACAATAATTGAAATTCTTACTGAAATGTGTGAAAAATAGGTGCATTTGGTTAGTTTTTAAAATAAATTCAAAATGGCGGTTTTAAATTGGAAACTTGCTAATGCAGTTGAATTATTTCTTCAGCGCGTGCCTTCTCTGCATCAATTGTTCATAAACGACAAGGTGGGATGTGTCGATAAATGTATGCAAATTATTACTTTCATGCGGAAAGTTTTTTGTAGCTTTTTCCTCGACCATGAGGTAGATTTTTACTTCAAAAACCCTAATCCAGAAATCAAATACCAAATGTTGATGATTGCTTGCTTCAAGACCCACGTTTTTAATTAAAACAGCATTTGGATTACTCTATGTCTACATCAGGTACTGACACATCACACGATAGGTCAACCAACTGACTAAAACGTAAAGCAAGTGTGGCCTTGGAGTTAACTGTGCTGATAATAGAAGCACCTGCCTAAATGAATCGCATTCTAGTTGCGCATTCTTTTAAAGACATCACTGTGCACATGAAATAATTACATTACCTATTACGCTACAATGTGCTTTCACATTTCGACTCACATTACTGAGTAATTTTCAAATATTTAAACATTTTTTGGCAAAGACTTTAATCATATTGCTGAATTTTAGGTTTAAAATGGCCATCTTTAATTTGGTTTAAAACTCATTAAATGGATCTGTTAATAAATATCTAAGTAAGAATTGCAATTAATGCTTGTTCTTACACACAGGTACCTATGAAGTACAAAAACACAACTTTTGTTAACATTCTCCTTATTTATAGTCATCATAAACCAGGTAAGCCATTTTTGAAGGGGGCTCCTTTTTTTGGCAACCCCCTGTATATTTTCCTAAGGTTGGCAAGTAAAGACCTAAATTGCACACGTAACCCCGAAGAAATAGTAGGAAAAACAAGACAAATACGCTTGAAAACACAAAATAAACACTTTAAAATTATGCTCTGATAACTTAATTACTAAACTGCCAGCCTCTTTTTTGGTCGAAAACAACACTAAAAATAAGAAAAAATTCGCGAAGTTTTTCAACATTTTGTTGAATTTTTGTTGTTTAGTTTTTGAACTATTTCTCCAGAGCTACGTGTGCAATTCACCGTAGCGAAAAAGATGGCGGTATGTCGATTTAACCAGAATGCATTGCGGGTATCAAGTAAGGGAAGCTGGAAAAAATGGAAATAGGTAAAGCTAGTGGCTTGAAATCTCAAGACAAGTGAGAAAATAACCTATTGTCTACTGTCTGTTCTTCAAAAAGACCTTTATTTTCCCTTTAATATAATTTCAGACCGCAATTCATTCTGGTAAACTCGATATCCGCCATCTTTTTTGATGCGGTGAATTTGGGTATCTTAAGAAAAAATATGTACTGCACATCACAAGTTGACCACATGTAATCACTACAATTGTACACGTCACTGAATAATAATCATTACACAAGCATTAATACTAATAAATACACGTATTTATTGAACCAAAAATATATTTGCCAGCAATTATTGGGCTAAAAAATCGTCATTAATGTGGTATGTTGTAAAACATTGCCTGGGCTCTCGACTGGACTGGACTTGAAAACCATGGACAGAACTATTGTCATCCATCCAACTATAGTTAGGTTCAGTTTTTTCTCAATTTTAAGCTTATGGTACATTCGTTATATTTCTTAATATGAGAATACTTTAGAATTTGAAGTTTTATAAACGTAGTCCAGGTCAATGGTTTTCAAGTCCGGTCCATGTTTAACAACATTAATAAAACAAACTGGTCAAAAAATCATTAAAGACTTAAAGTATTTGCTTGTTGAGTAGACACGTCCAAAACGCACTTGCAACTATACAGTTTTAAAACTTACTGAACAATTTTATTTTGTAGGCCTATAATAATCAGAGTTCACTCTGATTTTTTCATGGTCGAGACGCCCGCTGACGCCATTTCAGCGACAAGCCAATCACAACCATTTCAGAATTATCAACAGCCAATGACGTGCTTTGTTTGGTATAGATCATAATCACATCAAATGGCGTGCTAAAGTCCTTTCATGGCAACAAATTACACTTTTTTACCATATAAAACAAATGGATAACATTTTGCCGTTGTCTGATCAGTTACAGATGCACGGTAAACGTACGTCATAATGTGGTAAGAACACCGGTGACTCACCTACCTACATGCGGCTCGTGGGCCATTTTTTGGTTCTTACCACATTATGAAGTCCTGCCGTGTATCAGTAACTGAACAGACAACGGCAAAATGTTCTCTATTTGTTTATTGTATTTATGAATGCATAAATATTACCTGTCGTTTCCGTAAACCCAAGCTACAGCAATACACTGGAAGAATGCGACAATTAGTAACGGAAGTGACGCTGCGTATCCGTCAAATATTTGAAACACATAATAACCATTTCCAGCAACAAAACTAATTCCAATTACAAGCATGACAATTACTGCAATTGCTAGAAATACAATGAAAACATCTTTTAATATAATATTCTTTCCCAATATGCTATTAAACGTGCGTCATTCAAACGATCCAATAAAAATCCCTCTTCCGCGAGCAGGTGCTATTTTTTCACCGACCTAATGTTGCCAGTGTCGGCATACGCCGTAGTACGTGACCCCAAAAGTCGCTCAGAAAACGATTTCGGCTGCTTCCAGTCGGGAACTAATTTTTCTCTACATGAATCCATAGATTTTTATATTCTGAATACGAATTAACTTGTTGTCACTTCCTGGAACACGCCGTTTTTTTGTAATTTACGATCAAACGTCAGTATTTTTCACCTAAATTCCGCCTTTTTCCCAGGAAACTTTGTGTGGGATTATTGTACAAGTCAAGTCTCTTAGTTGGGGGTTCACCTGAATGAATGAATTGATTGACAATAATAAAGGTAAAAAGTATATTTGGAAGAAGCTGTAGTGCTAAAGATAACATCTATTGCTCCAACAGTTGAGCACCTAGTATATGCCTCCTTTTAAATGATTCCCTTTTAGATTTAGGAGCTAGGTTGGTTAAGGGTGGATAGTAGGAGACTGCCTTCCCTTTTGAATATTAAAACTATTATCTAGAAGGTATGCACTGGAAAACAGGACAACTGGATAACCAAAAAGCAAATTTAAGTTTACTCATGCATAAACTACCATTTCCTTCAACACCATTTATAGATATCTCAGAGATCTTACTATAATTGTAACATTGCAAGCTGTATCACTGCTCATTTCCAGATTTCAAAAAAAACGATGACTTATAGCATATTAAATCAAAACATAAACATTAAAGTTCATATAGATTGCACAGCAGAATGTCCTGGCAATGCCACAATTCTCTTAGATAAATAAGCAACATGCATAAAAGATATATGAATCATCTAGCGAATCATTTATATCAACATTATTCGTTAAAATGGTATGATTTCACTTCACTTTGTTGTGAAATCGATGATCAAAACCGTACAAAAATGCATGTTACCGCGCGAAACCCCGGCTAAAAGACTTGAACTAGCACAATAATTAATTCCAAATAACTTTTTTCGCCAAGTATAACAATTTTCCAGCACAAAATGGCAGAAAATTACGTGAAACATGTCAATGTTTGATCGTAAATTACAAAAAAAACTACAGGTTTCTGTAAGTGACAACAAATGAGTTCGATCGTATTCAGCATATAAACTAAATCTATAGATTTATGAATTGAAAAATTAGTTCCCAACCATGGCAACGGAACTGAACGATAATCGCCCACATACTTCGACCTAGCTAGTAGTGTTTGCAGACAAAAGAAAATTCGACGTTTTAAGAGAAGTCCTGTCGGAAATTATACAATTGTACAATTATGTGATTTATTGGCTTTTATTTTTCACGTGATGTTTTTTATTAACTCGTATAACAACACGTGTTTTCCTCGGTCATTAATTGTACTAACATTTGCTTACGATGCTGACTTTGTCGGATTTTATGATAACAAAGATCGATAGTTGATAGTTATGTGCCACACACATTGGAATATTTTCGTAAGTCGTTGCTATATATACCTGTATTAACTTCTTTTCTCCATTTCTTGGGGAAAATTCCAAGCTCCATCATCGGTCCTATAGCTGCCTCAAGTGTTCCAAACTCGCTGTCAATGCCCAGCAATATCAACATAAAGAAGAATAACACGGCCCAAAATGGCGATAGGTCTAGTTGAAGAAGAGCATCAGAGAATGCCATGAACGCCAAACCTGGTCCACTACCAACCTACATGAATGCGTAAATATGCATGCATGAACTTTACTTTCTTGAAAATAGATCTTTAGCGAAAAAGTCCAAAATTAGAACTGAAATACGATACACAAATTGATGTCCAAAAGAAGCAAATAAACAGGTGCGCCGCAACTAGGGGCAGAAGAGGCAGCTGCATGCATTAAGAATATAAGAAAGCAGAGTCTGAGCTTGTTTATCGTTGTTTTTTAAGGTGCCTTAGTGATATTTAATCCCTCTGTGGCAATGTAAATTGACGAAATATGGCTCGCATAAAAACCTAATGTGATCGAATATGCAATGCCAAGAATGTGATAGGTAGGAATTTGACCCAAGAAGAATTCAACTGGCAATCTTAATTCCCGGGTGAGGATTTACATAAATATTAGCTCCCGTGTAATTTCTATAATAAGAAGAAAAAATTGAATTTTAATCCAGCAAAGTCTATAGTGTTTCTTTTTTGGTATATAACATACTGCGGTATATAACAAAACAGTGGAGGCTTTGTCGGGAACTTATCCGCTCTTAAGATAGCAATATCGAGTTTCGATAATGGTGTGACGTAATAAAGTATCACATTTATGTAAGAAACGATTGTTTAGTCGTTGTTAGTCGTCTGTTTCAGTTACCTCTAGTTACGGTCAAACTTACTTGATTTGCAGGAATACCAGTCTTAAATTCTCGATAACCCAAGATAGAATACACAACTACACCAGCAAACAACGATGTGCCACAGTTGATAAATACGACAGTATAGGCATCATTCATACATTGATTGTGATAGGGCATGTAACTGGCAAACGCAATCAGGGCTCCAAAAGCCAAACTAAGAGTGAAGAACATCTGAGTGGCAGCATCTTTCCAAACTTGTACATCTCCAAGTTTTTCCCAAGTATCCTTGAAATTAAAAGAAGAGTAAATAAATACCTTAGTTATGCTTTATCCCAAAGTATTCAAGGATCATTACTACGATTAACTGATGACCTAATGGTGTGCACCTAATGATTTTTAAAATTCAATTTATGGACAATACGTATTTGCAACTGGTAAAAAATGAAATGCAACCAGCTCTGTCTGGAAGTTATATAATTGTACCCTACAGTTTTATTAGTTGTTGATTTATATTCATTTATACACCATATCATTTTATTATTAACCAGGATTTTAATATGGTCAACTTTCTTAACGTTTTGATGACATTTGGGGCCCTCGCGAGTCTGCACGGCCTGAACCCACAGTAGTTACGCCCTAGTTCAGTAGACAGATCGTAAGCAGTCTTGACAATAAGTTGTAGCATTGTACCTCAGGAATGAAGAATGCTTTTAGTCCAGTACCAGCTCCTTCCAGCGTAACTCCACGAAAGAATAAAATTATCAGGATGATATAAGGGAATGTTGCAGTAAAATATACCACCTAAAGAAGAGAGAAGAAAAAGATCAGTATGAACTAGTGTACGTATATGTACTTGTATGCCTTGGAAATCATATATGTTTACCTTTCCACTTGATTTGATTCCTTTAACAACACAAAGGTAAACAACAACCCATGCTAATACCAAGCATCCCAGCAGTTTTAAGTTGACACCATGACTGTAGTCATCAATATCGATCGAAACGTCAAGCACACCATTATAAAAATACCACTGAGGTGGATCTATGACGCAACAGTCTTTAAAGTTAGACACATTTGCCTTGCTCTCATTGTACATTTTCTCAGAATATTGGGATATATTATAATATAATGAGTTGTTTTTATACGCTGGTTGAGAATAAAATGTTTTGTTTTTCTCCCATCGATCTTTCACATCTTGTAAATCTTTATACGTGCGATATTCTGTACACAACTCCTCGACTTTCCATGGCAGGTCTGGTTGCATTGAGATAAAGAAGTAGAATAAGCACCATGCAATTACCACAACGTAATATATACAGAGGAATAAAGAGACCACTAGAGATGCTAAACCGACACCAAATAATGATGGATGTATATCTTTCCATACTCTCATTGCAGACATTCGAAATTTTTGACCAATTGCAAACTCCAGCAACATTAAAGGAATACCCTCGATGAACATGAAAATAATATAAGGAATAAGAAAAACACCTAAAAGAGAAATATAACTGTAAGAACATTAAACTATAAAAAATACATGTACGGAAAAAAAAATGCATAATTTTTTAGTGAATGTGGTTTTTCCATATATGATTACATGTGGCGCATTGCAAAAATTAGTAGAAATCCGTAACGCAAGAATAAATATAGTACCAACAGACAAATAATTTCCAGTTTATAAAGAAAAGTTATGGATTCAATGAATGCATGAGCGACAAATAAGGGTTATGTAGTCAGCTAATTAAGTTAGGAACGTTTACCTTTTTCAAGAATAATTATGTAGTTATAATTACATGATAATGATGCAAGGAGTGAAGTAAGTTTTTAAATCCATATCAGTGATTAATAATATATATGAAAATAATACATATCATGCACTGATTAATTGTTAAAAGTTCCTCCTCTGTTTGGCGAACACTGTCCAGAAGGTAAAATTACGTTGATTACTAGCTGATCTGACCATGAGTAAAAGGCCTGGAACTAGCTAACAAATCGAAATCCATTTTGCTGTTGTTAATCACTTATATCTTTTGTTTTCCTTTGTGACACTTGTTGAAACTTAGTAACTGTCTTTAATAAAGAAAATTATCTGACAGAAATTTACAAACAAAGTAAATTATATTTCATGAGAAATTTGATAATTTGGATTGAAAAATGGATTTCTATTTTACAACTAATGCCAATACTTTTCCGTGTTTTCGGATCAACTGGTATGTTTAACGTTGCACCAACTATTGATCTTATAATAAACTGGATACACTTTATCAAAACCCATTCGAGCGAGACTTGGAGCAAGTCAGTGAAGATGCTGAATCGATGTTGAAAAATGATTGAAAATACAAATCAATTATAAGTTTTTAATTCAAATTGACATCACATCAATAATTACGAATGCGCTTTATATCGACTTCTTTTTATTAATGTTGAACCATTAAACAAACACAACGTCAGAATAACGTTGGCTTCACGTTACCAACGTATTAACTTATTTTTCAATTACTATGGGCGGAGGTAGATGTGTTCAGGTCAAAGATCGCAAACATTCGTCTAAAGCATTTTAACATCTAACAATTTTTGAAAACTTCTTCAATGAATTACGCGCCGAAATTTACTATGAATCATTTAGCTAGTTAGAGCTCTTTATACAAACAAGTTTTTATATTTGTTCATTATTAATTTTTTTAAATGCCTTTATTAATGATTTAGGTACCCGGTTAGGAAGAAAAAATTCCCATGTTGGGACTGACCCAACTCAAGAATGATGAACTTACCTCCTCCATTCTTCTGACATAAATATGGAAATCTCCAGACATTTCCTAATCCTACGGCCAGACCAATAGAAGCGAGAATAAACTCCCATTTACTTCCCCAAGCATCACGTTCTTCATGTTCATCTAAGCGATCTGTCGATTTATCAATAAGTTCCATACTTCGTGAGGATGGTCCTTAAAAGATATTTTTCTTTGAAAAATTTGACGACAATGTCTGCATAATTTGCTAGTTAAAGCCAATTCGGAGAGTTATTAGTCAAAGAAAAGTTAATTCAGGAACCGTGCGCGCATTAAAATGTAAGTTAAAATGTAAGTTATCCAATTTTATTTATTACAAATCTAGTCACTCCCTTTTCTCGAACTTGAAACGTTTATTGATAAAGTTGTATCCAATTGTACAAATTTTAACGTTGCATAATGGACAATTTGCATGACAAATTAAATTAAATTTAAAGAAAAATGGATAAATCACTACCGCTGGAGATAAGGTAGACTGCTTAGTATGGTTCTTTTAGTCACTTTCTGTTCTTTCCATTTAATTAAACAGTGAAATTAGTAACTGCAAACTTTCACCTCAAAAATACCATTTCGCCACCAAATTGTGCAATTTTACCAATTTCGTTATGTTTTTTTGTCCAGATTAACTTATTCTAATTAAATTAAATTAAAATAAATGAATTATCGAATAAATGATTCCATACGAAGTTCCTTAACCTCGTTCCCAAGGCCTTTTTGAAAGTTCCTAAAATAAGGACAACCAATCAAATTAGTCGTTCTTATACGGATGACGAATTTGATTGGTTGTTCTTATGCGAATGACGAATTTGATTGGTTGTTCTTATACGAATGACAAATTTGATTGGTTGTCCTTATTTGGAGAACTTTCGTAAAGTTTTCATGAGATAATTAATCGAGCCGAATTAACGTTACACTTACTTGTAATAGTTATAGATTCATTATTACTTGGTTCTTGAGTTAAAAGACGACCTCGATCTGACTGAGACAAAGTTTTAGCATCTTGCTGCCAAGGTAAGCTTCCTGCACAGAATATGTAATAAACGTCGATCAGTTTTGCGTGCACGAGTACCCAAGATATGACAGATTGAAAGTAAACAGACGATCAACACAGCAGCGTTTCAAGAAATTACAAACATAGTATGATGTTATTTTAAATTACATACAGAACTGTCATTATTCCCATTATATTTGTCGTTGCATATTGTACATTTGACTAGTCTCGACGTCAGCCTTATTTGACTTCGTAAATGCCTATAAACGAAACAAATAAATACCTGTGTACGATGCTGAATTTCGAGGCTGGACAATATTTTCTGCGGAATACGGGGCATCGGTGACATCTGCTGATACTGGTGATACATAGGTCGGTGGAGATCGACTGGGGTCCACAGGGCGATCTACTGCATAACGCGAGGGACGAGATGTCATAATATTCTCCATTCCTTTAGGTAAGTTGATTTTCGCGACAGGTGCATGTTGATTTGAGGACATACTTGCGGATACTAGATAGTTATAAAGCTAGTAAGTTGTAAATCTAGATAGTTAGAAATCTAGCGATCCTTCAATAATTACCGGTTTGGCTGGCACAGGACGTTATGTTACAACGTTGAATTAATTTGATTAAAAAGGCGATTTGATCAACGTTTGACGCCCGCTGGCCGACTCGAGTCTCACCAATATTACTCTACTATGAGTCGTCTGTGCGCTTTTTCCTGTACCTGTACAAAAATCGTTCTAGAATAAAAAGCTCTCAATCGTAATCAACATGTTTGGCAAAAGAATGTCCACGTTCAGTCATTACGCTGAAGCAAAACATTTCCATGATGAAGTGGCATTCAATAATGAAAATAAAATGAAAATGAAAAATTTTGAGCACACACATTCCAACCGTCCCGTTTTAGCAGGGACTGTCCCGGTTTAGACTTCATATGCAGTCCCGCTGTCCCGGTTTTATTAGATTTGTCCCTGTCGCTAAAGAAGTAGTTTAATTTAATAGTTTTGTTCTTCAAATATGGCGATATTGATAAATACTGATTTAACTGGTTCCCAAACAATGACCAATTTTGTCGCTGATCGATCGACATTACTTTGATTCTCAATCAGTTTGAGGAGTTCGTTTTGGGATGTATTAGTCGCAGTCTTTTTGTACTTCCATACATTTTGTATGGGTAACATGAAGTAACATAATCGTAAAGACTCAAAAAAGGCACACTTTTTACGGGCGGTTGTACTAAGGCGTAAGTTTTAGATTTTACCAGGGAAAATTGGAATTGTCCCCGTTTTGAAGGTCCAAAGGCAAACGGCAAACCTGAGACACGTGCTTTGAGATAGAAATAAAACTAGTGACCGTGAAATGTTTTAACTATACGAATTTTTAATAAGAATAAATACACCGCACATAGACAAGTCCTTCGATCACAGACACCTGCTGCCTGACGTCGTGCAATGATTTTTCTGCTTACCTGGCTTCATGTTTGAACTGTGGCATTTGATGTTGGAATTTTACAATTGAGCTGCTATACATGCTCATAGCGGCTCACTACAAACGTCAACTCGAACCTCAAGCGATTGAGGCTCTAAACTGTTATCCGTCAGTGATACCTTTTGGTGGTCATACAAATACAGCAGTATTTTCGATTTATTGAATAAATCGTATAGTTTGAGCACTACACGGTTTATGATTTCGATTTTATAAGAATGAACATGCTTGAGGTTTGGCTGAAGGTCTCTATTGTCAGTAAGCATACCTGACAGAGGACGTCGCCCAACATTGACCTGACTTTTTGTTGGACTAGTTGGACCTCTTGTTGACGATGATTCTACAAAGTAGTAAGAATATTTTTTCGTGTCTGTACTTTAAAACGACGGCCTTTTCTGAGCCACAAGGCAGGCATTGACAATAAAACCGATGAATGAATCTTTAACTCTAATATAGGTTTTTCATACATTGATATTTATAAATAAAAATCGAGCACGGTACTTAATTATGAATAAAAGGGAAGAGGGAGAGACTCATTGCCACCACTGATTTTTTTTGAGACATCTACACGACTGTGTGATAATTTCGAAAGATGGGGATTATAATTAAATAATGGTAATGATGCATATGATCTAAGTACAAATTAACTTAATTAAGTTGCCTACCTGATGGAGTGTATTGCCCTCTAGTGAACATATTTTCCATCCCTTTCGGAAGTTGAACTTCTTGGCTTGGAGCTCGAGGACTGGTCGGAGCTCGAGATTCGAAACGCTCTCGATCTGATTCTATAAAAACAAAATTCATCAGAGATTTTCAACCCACGTGCATTTTAAATTACAATATCTGTATAGTATACAATGTATGTGCATAAATAACTATTTAAGGTTCAGCAGTTCACACGTAGATTTCATGCACTGTAGTCATTGTTTGAGAAATCGAACGCATATATAGAAAATTTAACAGATTTTAGGATTTCAAATATGTTTCCTTTAAGGCTGGTCGTTGCGATGAAAATGCAAGATAGTGCGATGACAATAATCTCGGTAGACTGATTTCGGGTTCATGACGTGAAAATATATAACATTATATACCGCACGCGTTTGCGAAACTCAAACTAGTATACAGATTATCTGTATAAATGATACTAAAATATTTTTGACGTGTTCACAGTTGAGAAGGATCACATATCTGTCCTGCGCAGACGCAGTACGCAGTACACACATATATACTGAGTCTGAGTACTGACATACATATATACCGGTATATAGTCTTGTAGTCTCAAATTAAGGCTTTGTCTTAATGTGGAAAAAGCATAGTCATTTTCTTAAGAACAAAGCAAGGCACATAATACATCATGAAAAAACAGACATTTGGGATTTGTGAAAAAGGGAAAGTGCTCACTTTGTCGGCAAAGGTTGAAAACTGCTCAGTTGGCAATGTAACGTCTGACTGGTTTTTATCGTCTGTGGGAACATGGTGGGAATGAATCAGTTGCCGACAGGTATCATATCTTCCCAGAAATTAAATGTACTATGCGGAGCATGCGTCAAGAGAGCTAGTTACCAAGCTCTCTATACACATACAGCTATACTCCCACAGTATATTTCCGTTCTACACGACAGGACGTTATCTCACCATGACAACAAACCTAGCTTACCCAAGGCTAAGATTTTTTGTTATTCAATTGTATTACAAAGCATCCCAAATTTATGCGTGCATTCCAAATATACATTGATAAAATACAAACTACACAAATATTTATGTTAACTAAACCTGTGTATATGTTTGTAAACGCACATGCCGCCACATACAAACAACAATCATCTTTGTGAGATTTTAGCAAGAATCTGTATCGCCTCCACTGATATCAATTTCGCCCTAAAATAGCTTTATATTGGGATTGAAAATGTCGATCGCTATACTTATACAAATTAAAAGACAGCGAAAAACTTTTACCGTGTTCATACTCGTTTGAATAGTGCATTCTATGCAAGTAAACAAAAATAGTAGCTATTTCTCATATTTTATTATACTCATATAATATTTCACGAAGCACATGTACAAAAAAATTGGAGTAGCGAACTAAACGCACAGTGTATATATATGCCGGCTATATTGCGTGACGGTGTGCTGTACCGCAGATGTACCAGCACTAAGTCTAAGAGTACGTTCCTACATGTAGTATAAAACTTAGCCCAAGCAACTGACTGACAATAATAAACGAATATTTATACAAGTGTACAATAGCAGAGAGTCAGTTCAGTGAAGCTAAGATTTAAAAAGGACAAAGTAGCTTTGACATAAGTACTACATTGTGTAATTATACTGATATAACGGTAAGTTAGTTAGCTAAGTTTAGTACAAGGTCTAGGGTGAGTGGCTAAATTTATAAACTGCACATCCAAAAGAAACAAACCAGATCCTCAAACATTCAACCGAAGGAAGACACATTTTTGGAATTTGCAAACGGTCATTGTTCACTGACTGAGTATATGGCATGTACATATAGCGGTATATTCTTTCCGTATGACTGTTTATACTGGTGCCAAGTCGTAAACAGTGTAGTAAATCTTACGCCAAATGTAATGTAATTCTCGAAGAACTAACCTGAGTAACTCGGCGGTCCTTGTCGGGAGGAATTGTCGTCATGACTCACATAGGTCACTCGTGAAGAAGACATTTCTTAACAAATCTTTGACCTGGTTGTTAAAAGCTGGGGAAAAATGAAGAGATTCTTGCAGAGATTATTTTGTTTGTTGTTAAATAAAAAAGCCACAATTATCAATTGCGGCTCGTCAGTTTTGCCTTCTCGGTTCCCTGAATGAAGTTCAACAATCAGGCCAAATGCTAAGTGCGTGAAGTGGATCCGGTTGACGCTAAATTGTTTATTTAAAATTGTTTATTTAAATGAGGTGTTTTAAGACTCAAGCGAAATTCTTATGCAAATTTTTTCTCCAAATCTTTCAGCGAAGCATAGGCGGCCCAATTCAGAGTGTAGTTTCATATAGAGATCAGTAGCGAGCGGTAGCGTATTGTTTTACATCTATAATATACATAAGGTTGGCAACTAAATTTAACCTGACGAACATATGACTTTTGTTAAACACAAAATACATCGCTCGTGGAATTAAAAACAGGTAAAAAATTATAACACATTAATCTCCGATAATTTTACTACACATACTCAATGAAATTTGTCTTCAATGTTTCCGAATGGATGCAAAATTTGAACATATTTTTTCATGTATTGACAAAAAATTTCTTGTCCCAATGCGGGATGCCAGAGGTTGGCGTACACGTCAGCCTTAAAAAGCATTAATATGCTCCTATTGGTGCACTTTTAACGAAATATTCATTTAAATCAATAGGAGTTTATAAATGCTTTTTAAAGGCTGACGTGTACGCCAACCTCTGGCATCCCGCATCGGGACAAGAAATTTTTTGTCAATACATGAAAAATATGTTCAAATTTTGCATCCATTCGGAAACATTGAAGACAAATTTCATTGAGTATGTGTAGTAAAATTATCGGAGATTAATGTGTTATAATTTTTTACCTGTTTTTAATTCCACGAGCGATGTATTTTGTGTTTAACAAAAGGCATATGTTCGTCAGGTTAAATTTAGTTGCCAACCTTATTATGTATATTATATATGTACTGAACAATACGCTACCGCTCGCTACTGATCTCTATATGACACTACACACTGAATTGGGCCGCCTATATATGTAAAACAAGACGCTACCGCTCGCTACTGATCTCTATATGAAACTACACACTGAATTGGGCCGCCCATGGCGAAGCTCCAAAGCCGCGCTTATGCAGACCGGAGCAAATTCTCTGTGACAAATTTTTATGTAACAATAAGTGTAGAAAAATGTCGAACAATTTTTTATGAAAAGTTTTTTCTTGGGCGTTTAGTTTCTTCGTCTTTGCAAGTCTACAATTGTACTTAATCACCTTTAACAAGTTTTCTTTGTTGGTATTTGTTGATCTTTACGGCAAACTTTCACTACGCCAATTTTTTTTCTAAACAGACGCACCGCGCACTTAATTGTTGAAAAGCTACAGGAATAATATATATAAGTAAAAAGCTATATAAACGACTGAGGCCAATTATCAAAAATCTTTAACACTCATTTAACAATTATGACAGATAAAAGAAAAAAACAAGAGCTACAAAACAATGTACGGTATTTTATTTAAGCCAGTCCGGACCAGTCTGTCAATCACCAAGTAGTTGTGAATATGGGGTGAATATAGGACAAATGACAGCAATCAACCCATGCAGAAGAAAAAAAAAACGCTTAATACCATCAACAAAGTATTCATGCAGTTATATGTCGAATTGAGCCAAATCATCATAACAAACAAGTAACATTACAGAGAACACATTCTTGACTTGCACGTCGGCCATGTTGGTGGTGAAGTAGAAAAGAATATTTTATCAGTTCTATTGGGGGCAACAGCCAATTACGTGGGTGCGAAACAGTCAAGAATAGCACAGATAAGCATGGCTTAAGATATGTCACAAGAAAAATGACGATTCTTTAGACCATGCAGAGCAACACAGAAACAAGACCATTCTATCCCACACTGACTGAGAAAGAAATGGCATCAATCGAAAAAATCTCACAAGTTACAAGATGTAGCAAGTTGGCAAACAAGCCATCAACATGTTGTGTTCGCACGGCTTGTCTCCAGTTGTGAACAAGTTTGGAACAAGCTGTTAACAGCTTGTAACAATCCTAATGTTTTTTAAGACTTGATGATATAACAATACTCAACAATTAGATGAGGGCGAGAATCAACTATCACCGCATAGAAATCGAGAGCGAGTAATCTAATTATCTTAGTAGAATCAGAAGTCAAACATTGGAATATTCAACAAAAAATTTGATTTTTAAGCAATTTTTTTAAAAGAAATCTCTATAGGAAGATGATTGTTTCGCTACTCGCTATCTATCGCGGAATAGATAGCGAGTAGAGTAACCAATCAAATTACAGCATTTGCAATAGTATACTAGTATGATTCTACTAATGATTGTTAGAAACGTTTTTTGTTAACCTTGTAACATCTGATTCGTGTTAGGGGGTGATTTACATATTCAGACCCCGTTTACACGGTACCGGATCCGCATGGTCACGATATCAAATTGAATAGTTCCACAACAAGTGTGGCTCTTACACTTACGATAGTATTGTGCGCACGATTTAACAACAAGTAGTCATAGAAAAACGTGGTGAGAGTAAATATGACCGCAAACTACCCAAACTCGATGTCGTGACCAAGCGAATCCGGTACGTGTAAACGGGGTCTCAGGTTCTGCCAAACTAATATCTTTTGAAATCAACTCCAGCGTTGTCACAGTATACAGTAAACAGTAGAGCCACTAAGCAGTGCGACATGTTCCCCTACAATGGCGGAACAGCCAGTTCAGCGTTTTTATTTGGCAGAAAAGGCATTCACTGGCCAGAGCCTGCACAGTGTACATGCGTAATGTGACATGCGTGGCGCTATAGAAACTTCAGAAGTTCCACTCGACTTCAGAGGTTCTGTCATTTTCTATTTTGTGGCGTTGTCAGATCAACTGATTAATAGTTGCAGGGCTAAATACTCATACATTTGCGTTCTGTCCAATTAATTGCTTTTTAAACTGATTGCTGTTACAGTCTGTGAACACGTATTTATGAGCTATATGTTATTGCTGTTACAGTCTGTGAACACGTATTTATGAGCTATATGTTATTGCTGTTACAGTCTGTGAACACGTATTTATATGCTATATGTTATTGCTGTTACAGTCTGTGAACACGTATTTATATGCTATATGTTGTAATATATCGGCGCCACTGTTGACAAGGTAAAGCCTGTTACAACTTGTTAGGAGACATATATGCGTTTTTACGCATGTACACGTACAGGTAACATGGATTCTCATGCATTCACACGGGCAGCACAACGCATTCCTTGCCCAAAAGGGCATTAATATATCCACTAATCATGTTACGCTCGCTACTCTAATTATGTTTTACGGAATAAAAAGTCTGATAGTATTTCATTTACAGCCCCACGTTTCGAAACGCGAGAAATGACTACTGGGTGGAGATATTCTTCTGCATGACAAATAGCTACATAACTCGGCCGGGGACTGGACACGAAAAAGCAAGATCTTCATGTAACGTTGAGAATAGTAATCACATTACATGTACTTCTATGAATAAAAGCAGGTATTCAAACTGTGGTACGTTTAGGTGAAAATGTCCAAGTTTCATTCGTAATTGTTTGATCTAAACTCCACAGCCATCAGTCAAGACCAGCTTCGTCATGCACGTGCATACAATTTATATTGCATTTGGCTTTTATATACAGAACATATGAATATACCGTTCCTAAAATTAAGCGACTGAACCGAGTCGATTATATACAAGGTTACAATTTTGTGGTTATAAAAGATCAAGAAAATTCTCTAGATTTTTCTAGCCATAGCTACATTGAGACATTTTGCACAAAAAATATAACATCAGATATGGCTTATAATTGAACACTCTAGCTGTAATGGTTTGCATGATAATTTTTATTTTCTATATCTCTGGCTGTTTCTTTAATTTCAGTATTTTTGTTTCGTAATTGCTGAAAACGGTCGAAATACAAAACTACATTATCAATACATTCAAGTTGCTACAAAATATTCCCAAATATTTTAATCTAAGATATCACTATAGGATCTATACTAAAATTGCAGGTATCACTTACTCATAAACCATCATTAATTCATTCATTCAATGATATACTCCGAACATCAATAACATACTGAAAATTTATTTTGACGTTTCGACTAAACTATAGTCATCATCAGGAAATGAATGATGATGATATTACATATAGCTATACGTACGTACAATTATATAGTAGGAGATTTTAATAAAGGAGATTTTAATAAAGGACTTATTTTCCATATGAAGCTGTTTGTTAGTTTAGTGCAATATTTACCAAGGAGAGGTAAATGGATCCAGATTTAAGTGTAGTCGGTTTGACGATGGAATTATCAGGAATAGTGTTACAGAGGTTATGAGTTGAGAGTTTGAATAGCTTGAAAGTTTTCCATGACAATGAAAGAAGTGATATTAATTGTTCAATTCACTTCGCAGGAAAAATCTTGAACCTAAACGTCATTATCTACGAAGCAGCTGTCACTGAAGAATCCTCAAAGAAACTATATACATTTAATACAAGATCAATTCAAATCACTTTCCAACCTTAAGAAGTCCCTATCTCACTGAAGCAACACTGGCATACTTTTAGAGGACAGGTGACTTTTGTGATTGATAATTATATTTGAATTGTAACTCTATACAGTTTCAAGTCTATCTTACAAAAATAAAAAGCAACATTTAAAAATGTATGTATAAAACATAAAATATTAAATGATGCCATTAGGCAACAAATGAAATTGTAAGTTTGTCAAGTCAACTGTAATAACCTGTGACTGCAACAATGCTGGCTCAACGGCGTCAACTTTTCCAACAAGGCCCTGCATATACAAGGGCATGCATTTACTTTATGTGACTTGCACAATGCAATGGCTGGGTTTAACTTTGATACCTAAATGCAAGATCTACTTTGAACATGTTTCATTTAAGGATGTAACATATGGCGTCAATTCGTGAACAAAAAGTTCACTTCGTCTTGTCGAAAGCCGTGTCGTAGTTTTTCGAGTTCGTCGCAGTCTCGTCGTGGCGTTTTCGAAGTTTGACGCGTCTTGTAGCACTTCTACTCCTTGTCTTGCTCTTCGACGCATCATGTGGCTCTTCGATGCGTCATGTAGCTCTTCGACTCGTCATGCAGCTCCTCGACGCGTCATGTAGCTCTTCGACGCGTCATGTAGCTCTTCGACGCGTCATGTAGCTCTTCGTGCGTCATGTAGCTCTTCGAGGCGTCATGTAGCTCTTCGACGCGTCATGCAGCTCTTCGATGCGTCATGTAGCTCTTCGATGCGTCAGGTAGCTCTTCGACGCGTCATGCAGCTCTTCGACGCGTCATGTAGCTCTTCGACGCGTCATGCAGCTCTTCGACGCGTCATGTAGCTCTTCGACGCGTCATGTAGCTCTTCGACGCGTCATGTAGCTCTTCGACGCGTCATGCAGCTCTTCGTGCGTCATGTAGCTCTTCGATGCGTCAGGTAGCTCTTCGCGCGTCATGTAGCTCTTCGACTCGTCATGCAGCTCTTCGACGCGTCATGTGGCTCTTCGACGAGTCATGTAGCTCTTCGATGCGTCATGTAGCTCTTCGCGCGTCATGTAGCTCTTCGCGCGTCATGTAGCTCTTCGACGCGTCATGTAGCTCTTCGCGCGTCAGGTAGCTCTTCGCGCGTCATGTAGCTCTTCGCGCGTCATGTAGCTCTTCGATGCGTCAGGTAGCTCTTCGCGCGTCATGTAGCTCTTCGACGCGTCATGTAGCTCTTCGATGCGTCAGGTAGCTCTTCGCGCGTCAGGTAGCTCTTCGCGCGTCAGGTAGCTCTATGTTTGTTAAAAAGAGACAAAACATCAAGTTTCAAATACTCCACAGCACCACAAACTCGTAGTACTGTAGTCTGTCTTTGATTTGTATATTATTAAGTTTTTATCAATGAACATATTTGTCCTTAAGATAGCTAATTATGAGAAAATAAAACTTTGCTATGAATCAGTGAAGTCTTTCAGTGTGTCATTTTTGCCTTTGAAGGTATTTTAAAGCAGTTTTTAGCGATATTCCTCGGACACGTGTGTTGTGTGTTGTTGTCCTACACAAGTAAGTAGAGGCTGGAGACTCGCACGAAACATGCCCAAGTTCAAACGGTCATATCTTCCCTTGAATCCGTTCTTTTTCGAAATAAATGATATCACAGGAAAGTAGGATTGTTTTACGAAGAGCTACATGACTCGTCGAAGAGCTACATGACTCATCGAAGAGCTACATGACTCGTCGAAGAGCTACATGACGCATTGAAGAGCTACCTGACGCGTCGAAGAGCTACATGACGCGTCGAAGAGCTACATGACGCGTCGAAGAGCCACATGACGCGTCGAAGAGCCATACAGGAAGTCGAAGTGCTACACGACGCGTCTTACGAGGCTGCGGCGAAGTTGAAAAGCTACGACACGGCTTTCGACATGACGAAATGACGAAATGAACTTTTTGTTTACGAATTGACGCCATAATAACAAACCGCACACATATGTGCCTCGCGTCTCGCGATGGCGTGAAATGTTTGAATTAAGATAGCCAAATATGAACAAATCGTCTTGAAACTTTATACTTTCACTTTGTTTACGACGAGAGTATTCAGTAATTCAAGTTCTGAATAGCGACAAAATACGATACAAATGACACAAAATGAGCAGTAAAACTAGTATAGTATAATATTTTGCTTACCGTTTGCGATTTGCAGTAAATGTCAACGAAAATACAAACAAACATGAGTCACATACTCACATGGCACGGAATGTGTTGACATACCTTACATAAAGTAATCGCTATTGATAATCGTTTAGCCGCTGTGCGAAACGTTATATGAGCGGCGCGTGTCCCGTAAATTGAAGACCCATAGAAGCAAATTTGATTCAGTTTTTCCATAGATCAGTGTTGCCAAGTCTGGGATTTTATCCCGAGATCTCGGGAGTTTTTAAATCACTGGTTAGGATATTTTTGGGATTTTTATTTTAAAACTTAATCTCGGGATTTTTAGGCATTTTTCAGAACTCCAAGTTCTAAATTTAGTAATCATGTTTTTGATGAAATTGGCAAGTTAACAAACGATTTTGTTAAAATTGACAGTTCATGCGCTCGTATATAAGCCCTATTGATCTGCATATTTAACAAAATTTCGTTTTGAAAAGATCTCAAAAGCAAAAGCGAGAGGCCAAAAACACACAATAAGAGAGGCCTGAGGCCTAAATTGCGCAGAGACTGGGAACAGAAGACTTGGCATTTGTACAAAATTACACTTGGTAACGTTGCCATAGATACAGTAGGCCTTAAATAGCCAACGCATGCTCAGCGCAGGTGTCACATCTATGAAGAATGCAAGATGGCGTCGTCAACCGGGGAGGGATAAAAAAAACTAGGGATCTATGTCAACTGTTATAATTTTATATCAAAACATTCGTGTTTATTGTGCATTACATCAATTATTCATACCGAAGTAGAGCAAGATTGGTTACTTCATAGATTTATTCGCTACAAATTTGTTTCGTATGGTAAGCAACGCTTGCCACACTTCTGAGGACTAGTAATGATATAATGAGTAATATGAATTAACCAAACTTGTTTCATCTAGGGAAACACAATATATAATTGTGTGTAATCTACACTATATATAATTGTACGTATATGTAATATCATCATCATTGATTTCCTGAGGATGACTAGTCGAGACGTCGAAATAAGCCAGGCTAATTCACATTGTACTCCTGTGAACCACCTCTGCTCGGGTCGGGGAGATAATTTGTAATTCCTGTACAAAACTTATCATAAAACGCAGAACGCCAGTTGGAGGGCCAATAATAAATGATGAAAATAAAGATAGGAGCGATGGGCAGTAACACCATGATTGCAATGAAAACTTGAGTCCAAACTGGATATTCTAATTTTGTTGTCCATGATTTACTTCCAGGATATTTATCGCTGTATGGATCCTAGAAACAGACATGTTATCTTGTCAATTATAATCTACTATATTTCAGTACCGCGTGACGAGATGGTCATGCACAGGAGAACTTAGAAAACCAAAATCTGATTTGTATCTATCCTGTCCAAGGACCCTTTTAAAACTATTGAAATAGTGATTTAGTCCAAAGGCTTACTCGTCTTATTGAAGGAAATACGCGTGCAAGACATCAGAGTGATTGATGTGCGTGATACATTGAATATGAGAAATGCCGGCTCACAAAGCTATTCGATCCTAGGCCAATTCGAGTCTAGAGAAGATCACTATTAAACGTACACCAGCAACAAATACCTTTATCTTTATTTATGTGCAGCCACATTACCTGAATACAGCCGACGAAAGCGGAGTATTTGGCTGTCTCAGATGAACTTGTATACAAAACACCAATTAAAACGAGGAACAGCAAAAGTGGCGAGATATATTTCCAACAAACCATCCAACCAATCCAGGGGCGTTTGCCAGTCATAAGTTCGATGTCCTCAGCAAACCTAAAACAACGTTTGCGATAGAATCTTAAATATTTTCATGCCTCTTACCCCTGCAAACTTATTCCGATCACAAACCAATCACCGAACTACTTGCAAGAAATGACAAGACATCTAGCAAACTGACAATAGAATGAAGAAAGCCCTTGTATTTCTAATGTACTGTAGTTAAATTTTTTCTCAATTATTATTATTATTATTATTATCATTATATTTTACGAGGATACCCACATCACCGAAGTGTTTTTCAGTGGGGTCCTCCAATAATAAATTTTACAAAAATATATACTATACAGTATGATACAATACAAAACGACACGGTACGATACAATTACAGTATGATATATATGAGATTATACGATATAATAAATATAATAATATATATTAATATATTAATGGTCTAGTGTCCAGATCCCCTCGCTGCTATAACCCAAAAAGAAACTAAAGATAGAAATCTTTCAATAATGCACAAACCATAGGAAACCATGCACAAAGAGAATTGGATATTATCTCTTATTTCTATTTTGAGTTTCTTTTTAAACAAGCCTTAAAGTTTTTCAATGTAATAGCGTTTTTAGTTCTCTGATCCAGATTGTTAAAATCTATAGATGCTTGGTATGTAGGTCTTTGTTTGCCTTTGTTGGTGTTCGCTCTTGGTAAGTGCAGGTCATTACTTCTCCTTGTGTTGTAGTTGTGTACATTTTCATTCTTGATTAGGTTAAATTTAAAGTTAATTAATTCGTTGATACATTTATAAACGAAAATGCATCTGTGGTTATGACGTCTTGTTGCTAGAGTTGTCCAATTAAGTCGTTTTAATGCGTCTGTTGCGGAAGATCGTGGGTGTTCATCAAGTATCATTTTAGCAGCTTTGTTTTCCAGGGTTTGTAGGGAATCCATTAGTACAGAATTGTTCTTATCACCCCATATGGTGTCGGCATAATCAAACAATGGCAGAATCAGCGATGTGTAAATAATACAACGCGTGTTTAAATCCAAACAATGTTTAATGCGCTTTAGTATTCCTAGTCTTTGATTAATTTTTGCAATCATGTTGTCAATATGTTCGTGCCAGGAGAAATCTTCACTGAGTGTTATTCCGAGATATGTAATTGATTTCTCGCGTAGTACTTTATGATTCTGGACAGTGATTGTAACATCAGAAAGCGATGGTGTCGGTTTCTTATTGGCAAAGATCATGAACTTCGTTTTTTCGTAGTTTAAGGTAAGAAGGTTGTTATTGAGCCACTGCGAAAGTGATTCTAAATCAGTGTTAATCTTTAATTGAAGATCAGCCACTGTTTTCCCAGAGTAGTACAGTAAGGTGTCATCAGCATACAGAATTGACTTACAATGATTGAGGCACTGAGGCAAATCATTAATGTACAACAAGAATAGAAGTGGACCCAATATGCTACCTTGTGGTACACCTACAGTAACTGATTTTGGATCTGAAGACATGTTGTTGATAGATGTAACTGCTGTACGTGATGATAAATATGAGCGAAACCAGTTGACAACTGAAGTTGAAAATCCGAGATTTTGTAACTTTAAGATTAGCAGTTCGTGATCTACTGTGTCAAATGCTGTTGTAAAATAAGAACTGTACTCGTATAAAAATGATGAATAATGAATAATAAATCGAAAATTTACATAAAATATGAGAGATACAAAAATGCTTCCTCAATCTCAATCTCAACTCTATACTCGAATGTAAAACTCTAACATGTGTTTCACGTCTCGCGTGAATCACGCGAGACTGTCTCGTTCACGATAATTATACAAATGCCTTTCGCAAGTCAATAAAAACAGCACCGGTGACCAACTTGTTATCGAGGTTTTGCAGTATTTCTTCGGATAGCTGTGTAAGGGCAATGTTCGTGGATAACTTAGGCCGAAATCCGAATTGTTCCGCAGTGATGGAATTTTGTCCCTCCAAGTAATTGTAAACTTGCCTGTGAACTATGCGCTCCATTATTTTACTTAAGATTGGCAGAATAGTTATAGGTCTGTAGTTATTTGGTGATTATTATTATTATTATTATTATTATTATTATGAACAATATTTTAACACGGTACGATTTCACCTGTAAAAAATTATGTACAAAATATAAAAATAAATAATGGTGATCTTCCAACCGGCCGTGCTCACACTTACGCTACATAACATATTTAGAGGAATTTTTTAAAAATATAAAAACAAAGACATAATTCTTATTGTTAGTGTTTCAAAGTAGCCTTAAAATTGGCAAGACTTTTTGATGACTTTTGAGACGGAGAAAGAGTGTTCCAGGATTCCGCACCTCTATAGGAGAATGCATTTTTCATACTGTTTGTTTTAGGCTTAGGCAGAATCAGATCGGCTCCCGACTGTCTCGTGTCATAATTATGTATGTCACTTACATTTGTAAACAAATCACACAAGTAATCGGGGACCAATCGGTTTTTTACCTTGTACATGAAAATTGCAAGTTGTTGCATTCTTCTTTTTTCGAGATTCGGAATCCCTAACGTTTTTAAGATATCAACTGACCTTGTAGTGTAATTTTCACGTGTGATTATTCTGAATGCTCTATTTTGCAATTTTTGTACTTTCACTACTAATGTTTTTCCAAGACAACCCCACACTTGAGCACAATAGTCAAAATAGGGCTGAATTATGGATTGGTATATAATTATTAAGGTATCGAAATCTAATATCTCTCGAACTTTCCTGAGAATTGCGAGACCTGAAGCGACCTTTTTGAAAATGTAATCGACATGTGCGGACCAATTTAGTGACTCGTCTATCATAAGGCCTAATGATTTTGTGGTTTCAACCCTGTTAATTTTCAAATTACCTACGTTAATAATGGGATCGCAAGCCACCAGACCAAGCCTCTTCTTAGAACCAATTATCATATATTCTGTTTTGCTATTATTAAGGGTTAATTTGTTTGCCGACAGCCAACTTGCAACATTGTTTAGATCATTATTTAGTGTTTCAGTGATTACTTCAATATCGTGACTTGCTGTTGCAATTTGGGTATCATCAGCAAACATATCTGGTTTTGAGCCTGCATTTAAACATTTTGGTAAGTCATTTATGTAAATAAGAAATAATAGTGGGCCTAAACCAGAACCTTGAGGTATACCTGTTTTCATAATTGCTGGACTCGATAGTTTGCCATTCACGCAACAGTACTGGGTTCTATTTGATAAATACGACTCAAGCCAGCGGTATGCAGTTCCCTTTATTCCATAAATTGCAATTTTTTTCAAAAGTATATTGTGGTCAACAGTGTCGAATGCCTTTTTTAAATCCAAAAACACAATCCCGTTTAATTTTCCAACATCAATGTTTTTGTACCACTCATTGGTAATGTCCAGTAATGCCGTTACAGTTGAATGAAGTGGTCTAAATCCATGCTGGCAATTTGCCAGTAGATTATAGCTATGCAAATAGTTGTAGATTTGGTCATGGATACTTTTTTCCGCAATTTTGGAAATTATTGAAATAACAGAAATTGGTCTGTAGTTTGTCATTTTATCTTTAGCGTCGGATTTAAAGATCGGGGTAATTCTAGCGATTTTCCAGTCATTGGGAAATATACCTGTTAAAATTGTTTGATTAAATATTATTGTTAGAGATGGTGCAATAACTTTTGCTGAAAGTTTTAATATGCGAGAAGATATACCATCTATCCCCGCTGCTTTTTTAGACTCTAAACTACATAACAAATTCAAAACATGATTTTCAGGAATTTCTTGAAAGCAGGAGAGCCCATTATCCGGATAGTCAACATCAGTAAGAAAACTATCTGGAGAGATACTCGAGCGAGGGATTTTACTTGCAAGCTTTTCACCTAATTCAACAAAATATTTATTGAAAGCATCAGGGACCTGCGTCTCGTTTATTGTTTCACCATTCTCATCTTTCATTTCTGGGATTTTGTAGTTGGTTGGCTTTCTATTCATCAACTCATTTAGTGTTTTCCAAGTTTGTTTGAGATTTCCTGGATTATTATGTAGTTTATCTTGATAATACGAGCACTTAGTGTTTTTTATTTGCCTATTGTAATGGTTTTTTGCCTTTTTATAGTTAGCCCAGGCTTCAGTTGTGTTAATTATTTTAGCTTTTCTGTTGAGGAAATTAACATGACGTTTTTTGTAAATTAGGTCTGTTGTTAGCCAAGGTAATCCCTTTGTGCCGACCTTTCGTCTTTTAACTGGGGCATGCTCATCCCAGACTCTAAAGAAATCATTCTTCCAAATCTGCCAAGATATATTTGGATTGCTTTCATAGTCCAAGGCAAAGTCAGAAAAGCAATTTTTCAAGTCATGCAAGAACATTTGTTCATTGAAATACTTGTAATCACGATATTCGATTATTTTTGCATTTTCTTTATTGGTCTTGAATTTTCTGATGCCATAAATAAGATAGTGGTCACTGATAGAAACGACCGACACTCCTTTTGAAATAATATTTTGAGGATTTGTTGTATAAAAGTGGTCAATCAATGTACGAGTGTCTTTAGTAACTCTTGTAGGTTCGCTTATCAACTGATCATATTGATACAACCTCGTAATAAATTTGAGTTCTGAAGCTTGGGGTGATAGATTTTCAGATAAAAAGTCATAATTTACGTCTCCTAGAATAATACTTTCTTTATTATCACTATCAATAAGTTGTAAACATTTCTCGAATCTATATAATGACTCAATTGGATCGTTTGGTGGGCGATACCACGTCGTGATTAGGAACGGTTTTACATTCTGTTTACAAATTTGTATTGTAAGAATTTCAATGTCAGGATCATTGAGGTCAGTTCGGAGTCGAAAATTAGTTGACTCTCTCACAAAAAAACCGATACCGCCCCCAGACCTATTTCTATTTTTGGAAATCCAGGTATAACCCAGAATGGCTATTGACTGAATTGGCACACCATCGTCCATTCGTGTTTCATTAATAGCAAGGACATCTATTTCTCTGTCTTTCATGCAGATTCGAAGTTCGTCAATATGTTTAACTAGACTGGTTATGTTGAGAGAGGCGATTTTGAATCCTCGGATAGCCGGTGTTAACCGGTCTTGTTGTTTGTTACCAATGTTTGAATTTGGATTATGGTCAGTATAATTCGAGATGTGTTCAATAAAATGTAAATTTGGGGTGTGCTCATGTAGTAGGGTTGAATTGTTAGTTTCGTACTCCGTGCTTAATTCCAAATTATTTGAGCAAACCTCTATGTTATTTGACTTTACAATTTTATAAAGATAATCACTATCATTTAGTCAGTTTCTGAGAAATTCAATCAGGTTAGAAATGTCTATATTAGCATGTCGAATAAATTGCCACTTAAATTTACTGCAAAGTTTAGCTAATAACGAATTAATTTTATCTATCTTAGTGTTCATAACTGGGTCTTTTCTCTTAATTATTTGAGATATAGCTATATTTGATACCTTAACGATACCTTGGCATAATGATTCCATCTGGGTTACAATTTCTTCGGGTTCCTTGCGTTGGACATCGTTAGTTCCAACATGTAGGACAACAAGCTTGGGCTGTTTTTTCAATGTTGGCTGCATGTAGTGGTTCATGTCGTCGATAGTTGCCCCGGGAAAAGTTTTGATGTTTACCTTTTCACCAATTGACCGACTTAGTTTGGTTGGTTTGATCATCTTTATCATGGAATCCCCTAAGATTGTTATAGGGCCTTCAGTTGCTCTA
Organism: Muricea muricata; assembly: GCA_963855995.1. Lineage (NCBI taxonomy): Eukaryota > Metazoa > Cnidaria > Anthozoa > Malacalcyonacea > Plexauridae > Muricea > Muricea muricata. Next base: position 55,448,600 of record OY979718.1, on the reverse strand, counting down.
CTTCTGGGACAGTTCTGGGATGGCGTCTTGGCTATGCCATGGTTCTTTTGACTTGTAGTTGGTTTGATATACGACGGAATTTGTTGTTTTGTTGATTCGGCATCACTATTGTTGAACACTTCATATCTGTTTATATTCGCGATAGTGGCTGTTGCTTTTTCGGCATTGCTATCTTTGCTAGTTTTATTAACATTTGATTCTTTATTTCCAATGTTGATGTTGATTTCCAATGGTGATGTTGGATCGTTCGATTTGTAGAGGGGAATAATCTTGCCCTTTTTCCAAATATCGGGGAAAGTTTGAGAATGTAACGAGGCGTTAATAATCTTTGTTAAACCGGATACTATTGTGGAGGCAGAATCTTTCAGTAGCTTTGCACTTATTTGATCGAGACCGGTAGCTTTATTTGTTTGGAGTGATGCGAGCTCTCGGAGAACGGAGAATTCGTCGACTTCTTCGAATTCAAAGTTGTAGGGAAGATTACAGGGTGGACGTGGTGGTGCTTTAGGCCTAAATGTACTTTTAATTTTTTCTGCTAATTTCATACCAATAGATGTAAAGTAGTCATTTAGTATTGTAGCTATAGATTTCTGATCCGACACGGGCTCATCCTCAGAGATTATACATGAAGGATTTTGTCCTGATATGTTGCGTGATGTAAGTTCATTTAGTGTTTTCCAAAGACCAGAAGGATTATATTTGTCGGCATTTATGGTATCTCGATAGTACTTAGATTTCGCCAGTTTGATTTGGTTGTTTATAAAGTTTCTAAGTTGACGGAATTTTACCCAGTGGTATTCAGAGTTCGTTTTGTGTGCTTGTTTTTGATGGAAGTCGCGCTCTCGCATCAACTTGGTGAGTTCAGGCGTGATCCAAGGAGCTTTATTTATGCATTTGACTCGCCTACTTTTGATGGGAGCGTGCTTTTCTGCAATTACGGAAAATAAGTTACACCAGGTGCTTAGAGTAGTATTAATGTCGGAAATTGAGTCTAAGAAAGACCAGTTAGCATTTTCAAGATCGCGATTAAATTTAACTTTATCATAGCGTTTGAAGCAACGGTAGTTAATGTCTCGATAATTTCCACCCGTTTTTGCAACACCAGATTTTATCACACAAAATATTAAAGAATGATCACTGAGATCCAAAGGAATTACTCCACTTGCGACTACACGATGAATATTGTTTACAAATATAAGATCAATTATCGATTCAGAACTTTCCGTAATTCTTGTTGGCGACGTGATAAGCTGTTCAAGTGAAAACGCGCGCGCAAGTGTTTGTAGTCGTGATTTGGCCGTTGATCGCCGATTGTAGTCGACATTAAAATCACCCAATAGAATTATTTCAGCATTTTCTTGAATTTTAGAAATGTCATTGTTGAATTTTTCAATGAAATTTTTGATTTCAAAATCAGGTGGTCGATACACTGAAGATATAAATAATGACTTTGTGTTTCGGCGGGTAATTTCAATCCAACAAGATTCAGAATAATTGTTCTGTAAGTCCGTGCGTGAGCGGTAAGGTAGACCGTTACGAACATAAATCACTGTTCCCCCGCCGGTTTTATCTTTACGATCTTGCCGAGCAATTGAATAGTTAGCAATATTAATCTCTGCGTTTGTTACTGAAGGCTTTAGCCAAGTTTCCGATACAGCGATAACGTCAAACGGATTCTTATTAATGAATAAACGTAGGATGTCAATTTTTGGAAGTAAACTTCTTATATTCAAATGGCATACCTTTAGTCCTCTTGTACGGCACTCATTAATTTCAAATTGTGGACCAGGGTTGGTCTCTACATCTCCAGACAAACGTATCAGCATAATTGCAAGCGATGCATTTATGAACAGTCTCATCCCAGTTAGCAACCATATAGACATTTCTATACGTAACGGTTTTCTTGATTTTCGTCTGCGAGGAATTCCATTAAACATTGGTTTTTCATTTGCTAGTTCTTTAGAGATGAAAGTAATAGCCCGATTTGATGCAGTGTGTTTTTGTCCTTCCTTTTTGAATGTCATACCTCCCAGAATTAAGTAAATGTACAAAATTAATACCAAATTGTGCGAGCGTAAAATTCCGCGGCCAACCGCCATGGCGGCGCACGCGCCGAATTCGCCTTGCCATTAGTAGCTAGGACAGGAAAGAGCGTTGTTGCCTGTGAGACATGCTAAATACTGAACTGAAGATTAAGAGATCATTGGAAAAGATAACTGTCAATCAATACGTACTTATCATTTCCATAAACCCAGGCCACAGCAATGCACTGGAACAAAGCAATTACGACCAAGGGCAGCGATCCTGACCAATCATCAAACGTCTGAAATATGTAGTAACCTTTTCCAGTTAAAAATGGCAAGGCACAGAGCATCAACACAAAAGCAACTAAACCTAAAAAAGAAGAACATTATACACATTACAAATACTTACACACTAAATAAATCAGCTGTCCCACGTAAATAGTTGCGCATAGAAAACATACATTTGATGACACCTGTATGAATTTCTATGTTAGCCATTTCCTATTTTTAAATACCGCAAAGCATGCGTGGATTGTTTGAAGGGGCAGTGCAATGGACCACCAGTCATGAGGCATTAGAAAAACAATGCAAACAACTCACTTCAGGCTTTTCCTCGAAGATACTTAACTACGATTGGAAACCTCAAGCACCTGTGCAAAGAAGATAAGGGTTTATCCATCTTGAGACAAGTTGGATGAAAATTTTGATTCTGTACCAACGTCTTTTTTTAGTTACATTTTGTATATTTTAAGCATCATTACTGACACAAATTATGTGAGTTTTCCTAATCTTGTTTAATTGCTATTACGCACGTGCTTTGTGTATGACATTGATTGAGAATGTTTTGTATATATCTGCCCCTAAATCTTTACCTGTGAACATGTACTTTTTCATCCATTTGGGAAGGATTTCTGCGTCAAAGATCGGAGTCACAGCAGCCTCCATAGTGCCAAACTCGCTGTCAATCCCCAGTAAAAACAACATAAGGAAGAGCATTGCAGCCCAAAATGGAGAGGCGTCAAGACGTAGAAATGCATCGGAGAATGTGATAAAGGCTAAACCAGGACCACCACCAACCTTTAGAATTATGTCGCAAGTTAATTCAGGTTTGACTAAAACAATTACGACGCTAATCTTTTTACAGATAACTTTGATTTTTACTAAGTATACCACGCGATAAGTCGGATAAGATTATCGTTTTCTCAGGCCGGAAAACCGACATATATGATATATTTAAGATGCAATGCTTCCCAAAAATATAAAAAGTCTATTTTTAAAATGAGAATACAAAGCCTTTAGAGTAGTCTTGACAATATGTGTTTGATTTTGAAACAAAAATATCGTATGTTGAGAAATATTTCTTATGCTATAACTGCATCAAAGCAAAAACAGCATGCGATTGGTTAATTCCATTGTTCTCCATTTTAAGGGTATTGTTGTTTTTAACTTATTCTAATGTATGCATAACTATGAACGTTGTTTTTTCCAAAATAGAATTCTGTCTTAAATGTTGGTGATAATACTTTCATAAATGCCAGCAGCTTCTTGTAAATTTAAAAGCACGCAGGGGTTCTTTCATAACTTCGGCATACATCTATCAAATTAGAAACTTTCAGTTCATTGAATGCAGGTATATAATTTAACAAATTATATTTCCAAAATTTCGCAAGAAAAGCTTAAATTCTAGTCAAGTTATCACTGCTGGCGTGCTGAGGCCAAACAGTAAAGAACATTGAGCCCTTTCTGGGCAACCAGGGCGACAAAATGTACCTGTCACATACAAATTTGAATAATTTTTCATGCTTGTTACATATCCACAAAAACGACTTTCATAAAGAAGCCGATTGTTTCAAAAACAGATAATTTTGAGGGGCATTCCACTTTAAGTCTTTTAGCCTTGGAATAAACAGAAAAATCTTTCCTAAAAAATGTTTCCCTATGCAGTATTTTACTGTTTGCCCGGCCAGGGAAACATAGTTGCAGAAACATGTACAATATTTGCTTTTCACATATTCCCAGACAAACACTGAGGAACCACCAATTGGATGATATGTATCAGCAACAATGCTTCGTAGTTTGCCCAAGGCTTTAATTAAACACAATATTCTAGCATTTGACAGAATAAGAACTGATCGTTGCGTATAGTCGAGTATCTTTCCAAATTCGTCAAAGAAAATGTAGTAACTCAATGCATGACTTTTCAAGAAATTGTTTGATTATCTAAAAACCTTAAACTTAATGAGTTAGTGCTACAACTAGTTAAATAATGACCCACCTCTGTAACAGGTATCCCAGTGATATGCTGTCGGTATCCTAAAATTGAGAAGACAGTAACTCCAGCAAACACACAAGTGGCAGCATCAAGTGTGACGACAATCATAGCATCACGAACAACGTTATTGTGAAAGTTGTTATAACTGGCGAAAGTGATCATGGCACCAAATCCAACACTGAGACTATAAAACATCTGAGTCGCAGCATCTTTCCATACTGTGGGTTCAGCCAATTTTGAAAACTGTAGACAGATGAGTTTATACAGAGTTACTATATAGATATGAATAAATGAAGTCATCTATGTTTTTCGCAAGTAACGCGAGTGCCTACAATGCAGATTGTACTTACATCGGGCTCAAAAAACACTCGAATGCCGTCTGAAGCCCCTTCCAATGTTATTCCACGGAAGAAAAAGATAAACAGGATGACATAAGGAAACGTTGCAGTAAAATAAACAGCCTATACATAAATAATGTGTATTAATCATGTTATCTTTATGGAGGAGATCACGGTGCAATATATTTGGTCGACAAGATCCTAGAACAATCATAGAACAAATTACACCAGATATGCGTTCGCATGCATAGCTCAGCTGTGATTGTACTAACATAGAAGCAACAACAAGAGTTGTAACATAGCTAAAACATGAATAGGAATCTACATTAGTTTCTGGTTCAAAGCAAACAAAGGCATGTAAATACGGCAAACTGTGTGATTCTGGTGATGTAGCTATACCTTAATAATTTCAAGATGGTGGGCAGTCCGCCTGCCTATCTCAAAGCACACCTTTCTCCAATTATCTTACCTCCGATAACCAGTCCTAAAGTCCTGCGGGGAATGTTGCATAGTTTTCCTTACCTTGCCGCTCGTCTTGATCCCCTTTGCAATACAGATATATGTAAGAAACCAAGCAAGAAGCAAACAACCAAACAATTTCCCATTAATACCTTCGCCGTAATCATCTATGTCTGAAGAAACTTGAAGAGTTGACGAATAAAAATACCACATGGAAGGATCACGAACACAGCAATCTGTAAAATTGTCTACTTGACCGCGGTAAAAGTCAACTTTGCTCTTCATGTCAAAATAGCCACTCGAAATTACACTTGTGTTCTCTAACAAGTCCTGGTAACGAGTAAGGTTGTTTTGAAGTGCCGTAAAAGTTTCAGCTTTCAAACACAGTTTTTCACGAATCCAAGGCAGATCTTTGGTCAAGGATATGAAGAAATAATACACACACCATGTTATAATGACGATGTAATATAAACAGAAGTATATAGATACTACCATACAGCCAATACCAATTCCAATGAAACACGGATGCATTTGTTTGAAACCACGAAGAGCAGTGGTTCGGAATCTTTGACCAACTGTGTATTCAAGGATCATGAGCGGAAATCCTTCAAGAATCATGCATATAAAGAAAGGAATCAAGAAGGCACCTTGATAAAAAACAAAAATGTATCAAGTTAAGACGTTGCCGTTGGTAGTTGTGAGTAGTATTACCCCCCCCCCCGTTTGGCGAGGGAAGTAATTAGTATGCAAGCCGGTAGATAGGAAAATGACGTCATTGCGAAGATGTGCGCGCGCTAGGATGTGCGCACTATCCCGATGCATGCGAGAATGTGCGTTCTATCCCAATACACGCAAGGATGTGTGCACTATCTCGATGCACGCGAGGATGTGTACACTATCCTGGTGCACGCGAGGATGTGCGCACGTTGTGGTGCGTGTACGCGAGGAAGCCCATACTATATATCAGTCTTAATTTCAGAACAGTCACACCATTAAACTGTAAAATATTGATGAAAAATTTTTGATCAGGGGTCGGTTGTATAAAAACGTAGTTAGTTTAGTTAATCATGATTAACGTTAGTCATTGTAGCTAGACCTTAAATATGATTAGTTAGCTAACACACCGTTGGCTAATAATGTTTCACTAATAATTATTCAATAAGATCCATAGAGTGACCCCTGTTGCGTAGGTTATACAGTAATATTCTGGTAAAACTTTTTATTATGGCGTTGCTGGAGTATTTTAACGACGGTTTTGAAGTTAACGACAATCTATTAAGGCGTAGTTTACTTTACCGACGTTTTAGGTATAGGTAAATACAGACAAGGAGGGATTAATACAGTGGCGTAGCCAGCGTCAATAATTGAGGGGCGAATATTCATGTTTTGCATCATTAATTTCTTTTGAAACCGATTGTTTTATGGTTTGTGAACACAAACATAAGAATATTCGCCCCTTCAATTATCGACGCTGGCTACGCCACTGGATTAATGTCATACAAAGACCCCGGGGCACGCGTCGTCTGAGGGCAATATAATCACATAAATCCCGACTTTCGTGGTATATAACGTACTTGGTTTATTTTTGAGGAGGTTTTCTAACAAGAATCTTTTGACTTTAAACAATTAAAGTCGAGGTTCTTTAGGATTTTTCCACAAGTTTCATCTAATTATTTATTTAAGGTAAATAACCTGGATATACTCCGCGGTACATAAAAAAAACCCGACTCAAAACTTAAATAAACTAAGATTAATGCAAATTACTTCTTATTATACAGCCGGTCTAATTGCGGGGTTAAAGTTAACCATTATTCAACTATAAAGTAGGGATTAAAAAGTGGTTAGGAGTTTCATACAACCGGCCATGGGGCAGTTTAAAGTTGTAGTATCACAATGCCTTATTAAAATCTTACTATAGGAATGAGTGAATTTATTGAAAATATCTATTAAATATATTGAAGCACTATATTACAGGAGACTAGAATTATATCTGTAACTATGTAAGAAAGTAAAAATTACTGTCTTAAAATTCTTTGAAAAAAGTCTGTTTCATTTAGGTACAGTATGTATCCAAGAACTGGGGTCGGTTGTATAAAACTCTTAATCACTTTTTAATCACTGTTTTGTAGTTAAATAGTGATTAAGTACAAAATACGTGATTCTGATTGCTTGACGTTTCCATTAATCATAGTTAACTTTAATCACTTTTTTATGCAACTGGCCCCTGGTCTATATCGAAGTCGGTTGACTCCGACAGCGAGTCGTTCCATAGTACATCGTTCCACTCCAGATCTTGCAACAAGTCGTCTTGTGCGGGCAATTTCAAAAGGGAGATAAAGGGGGTATGACGAATACGAAATCGTTCTGATTTTGGAGCAAAATATTAGAGTGTTTCTTGGTTTGCGTAAATTAACACACGGATTAATTTCGAATAATTTATTTTTGTAAGTATTACGGACAATAGAGCTATATGTTGTTAGTCTCGTACAAGTTTATGCGGTGAGCAGATGAGCACCTGCTCATAACTGCTCATGAGCACATGCTCATACGCTCTTAGGGCCCGATATGACCGCCAGGTTAGTATAGCTATATTTTGTTAGTCTTGTACAATTTTACGAGATGAGCAGATGAGTACCGGCTCATAATTGCTCATGAGCACATGCTCATACGCTCATAGGGCCCGATGTGGCCCGATGGCTGAGCACATATGAAACATACCATATTAAAATCTGATTGGTTTTTAGTTATCCTGCTAATAGTATAAAATGATAAATTTGAGTCGGTAAGAGCATACCGCGCTTGCAACGTTCACAGAGATAAGACTTTTCGATTGCCAATTTAATGGAGAAGAACTTATCGCGGTTACATGACCTGAACTTATCGCGGTTACATGACCTGAACAAGCGTGTGGCAGAGGCAAGAAAAAGAGTTGAATATTTGAAGAAAAAGAGGAATGCTTTATACCTTCGCAAAAGGACGGTTGACGTACAAACCTGGATGTTAAACAATTTGGTAGCCGATGCATGCCGTGGCCTCAAAGAAATGAGAAGACTTAGAAACAACCAGGGAACGCTGTGCTTATATTTGTTATGTAGGATAGATCAAATAGAACGTCATCATCTAATGAAAAGCTGTGGTACAGCTTCTGATGAAAAGCTGTTAATTTATTAGTAAATAAAGGATGCAAACCTGTTGAGTTTGTAGACGTTGTTTTATTTGCTTGTCCTCAATACATCCACCCCCACACCGGTCTCACATTGACCCAACATAGACCTTTTGTCGGCCCACACCTGGCACACCACACTCTAATCAACCTCGTATAAGCAGATGCTCATCTACATATACCAATAGTCGGGATCTACACAATGGTTATAGCTGTCAATACCTAACAGTTAGGGCCTTATCAGCATTTGAGCACCTGCTCATAACTGCTCACGAGCACATGCTCATACGCTCATAGGGCCCGATGTGGCCTGCCAGTTATAACCCTCCCCCATAATGAAATAACACCAAACTCGGATATGCATATATTAAAATTTTATTGAGAACAATATGACAAATATTTCTATTAATCTTCTTCATCATCACTGTCCTCAGTGAAACTGTAGTCTTTTAAATGTCTTTTAATTAGAAATTTTCTCTTATTGACAGCTGCTTCCATAGCCTCTTCTGGATCAAAATCATCATCGTTCACGAGCGCATTCTTAGTTTGCATAATTTTCTGATCCACCGGATCTGTTTTTAGTTGTTGTATCCATTGGAGACGCTGCAAATAGATACTTTCCAATTCCTTTTGGAGCTCAGGCAGAATATTAGAGTAAGCTGTTTCCCCAGCGGTTTCCTCATCCAGACCACTTTGAGTCAAATTCATCTTCATCTCCTGAAAAGCCGCCTTATGCTTTTGCATCGCTTCTTCTACCATAGGCATCCAAGGATCCGGTTCTTCCTCCTCAGTTTCCGAGTCTCCTGTCATCGAACTCTGAGACCCATCAGTTGCAACGCTCGAAGCATCATCTTCTGAGCTCTGATTTTCTGTTTCTGACATTTCTCTCTCTTCACTTTTCAGCGGACAATACTCGTTTTCGTGTCGACGTAGATTGAAACCGCGATTAAATGCTTTCCCGCAAAATTTACAGCTCATTCCGCTACAACTGAGTGTACAGAAATGCCTTGTCATTGAGCAGCACTCTATTTTTATGAGCATGTGAGCATGTGCTCATGAGCAGTTATGAGCAGGTGCTCAAATCCTGATAAGGCCCTAACTGTTAGGTATTGACAGCTATAACCATTGTGTAGATCCCGACTATTGGTATATGTAGATGAGCATCTGCTTATACGAGGTTGATTAGAGTGTGGTGTGCCAGGTGTGGGCCGACAAAAGGTCTATGTTGGGTCAATGTGAGACCGGTGTGGGGGTGGATGTATTGAGGACAAGCAAATAAAACAACGTCTACAAACTCAACAGGTTTGCATCCTTTATTTACTAATAAATTAACAGCTTTTCATCAGAAGCTGTACTACAGCTTTTCATTAGATGATGAAGTTCTATTTGATCTATCCTACATAACAAATATAAGCACAGCGTTCCCTGGTTGTTTCTAAGTCTTCTCATTTCTTTGAGGCCACGGCATGCATCGGCTACCAAATTGTTTAACATCCAGGTTTGTACGTCAACCGTCCTTTTGCGAAGGTATAAAGCATTCCTCTTTTTCTTCAAATATTCAACTCTTTTTCTTGCCTCTGCCACACGCTTGTTCAGGTCATGTAACCGCGATAAGTTCAGGTCATGTAACCGCGATAAGTTCTTCTCCATTAAATTGGCAATCGAAAAGTCTTATCTCTGTGAACGTTGCAAGCGCGGTATGCTCTTACCGACTCAAATTTATCATTTTATACTATTAGCAGGATAACTAAAAACCAATCAGATTTTAATATGGTATGTTTCATATGTGCTCAGCCATCGGGCCACATCGGGCCCTATGAGCGTATGAGCATGTGCTCATGAGCAATTATGAGCCGGTACTCATCTGCTCATCTCGTAAAATTGTACAAGACTAACAAAATATAGCTATACTAACCTGGCGGTCATATCGGGCCCTAAGAGCGTATGAGCATGTGCTCATGAGCAGTTATGAGCAGGTGCTCATCTGCTCACCGCATAAACTTGTACGAGACTAACAACATATAGCTCTATTGTCCGTAATACTTACAAAAATAAATTATTCGAAATTAATCCGTGTGTTAATTTACGCAAACCAAGAAACACTCTAATATTTTGCTCCAAAATCAGAACGATTTCGTATTCGTCATACCCCCTTTATCTCCCTTTTGAAATTGCCCGCACAAGACGACTTGTTGCAAGATCTGGAGTGGAACGATGTACTATGGAACGACTCGCTGTCGGAGTCAACCGACTTCGATATAGACCAGGGGCCAGTTGCATAAAAAAGTGATTAAAGTTAACTATGATTAATGGAAACGTCAAGCAATCAGAATCACGTATTTTGTACTTAATCACTATTTAACTACAAAACAGTGATTAAAAAGTGATTAAGAGTTTTATACAACCGACCCCAGTTCTTGGATACATACTGTACCTAAATGAAACAGACTTTTTTCAAAGAATTTTAAGACAGTAATTTTTACTTTCTTACATAGTTACAGATATAATTCTAGTCTCCTGTAATATAGTGCTTCAATATATTTAATAGATATTTTCAATAAATTCACTCATTCCTATAGTAAGATTTTAATAAGGCATTGTGATACTACAACTTTAAACTGCCCCATGGCCGGTTGTATGAAACTCCTAACCACTTTTTAATCCCTACTTTATAGTTGAATAATGGTTAACTTTAACCCCGCAATTAGACCGGCTGTATAATAAGAAGTAATTTGCATTAATCTTAGTTTATTTAAGTTTTGAGTCGGGTTTTTTTTATGTACCGCGGAGTATATCCAGGTTATTTACCTTAAATAAATAATTAGATGAAACTTGTGGAAAAATCCTAAAGAACCTCGACTTTAATTGTTTAAAGTCAAAAGATTCTTGTTAGAAAACCTCCTCAAAAATAAACCAAGTACGTTATATACCACGAAAGTCGGGATTTATGTGATTATATTGCCCTCAGACGACGCGTGCCCCGGGGTCTTTGTATGACATTAATCCAGTGGCGTAGCCAGCGTCGATAATTGAAGGGGCGAATATTCTTATGTTTGTGTTCACAAACCATAAAACAATCGGTTTCAAAAGAAATTAATGATGCAAAACATGAATATTCGCCCCTCAATTATTGACGCTGGCTACGCCACTGTATTAATCCCTCCTTGTCTGTATTTACCTATACCTAAAACGTCGGTAAAGTAAACTACGCCTTAATAGATTGTCGTTAACTTCAAAACCGTCGTTAAAATACTCCAGCAACGCCATAATAAAAAGTTTTACCAGAATATTACTGTATAACCTACGCAACAGGGGTCACTCTATGGATCTTATTGAATAATTATTAGTGAAACATTATTAGCCAACGGTGTGTTAGCTAACTAATCATATTTAAGGTCTAGCTACAATGACTAACGTTAATCATGATTAACTAAACTAACTACGTTTTTATACAACCGACCCCTGATCAAAAATTTTTCATCAATATTTTACAGTTTAATGGTGTGACTGTTCTGAAATTAAGACTGATATATAGTATGGGCTTCCTCGAGTACACGCACCACAACGTGCGCACATCCTCGCGTGCACCAGGATAGTGTACACATCCTCGCGTGCATCGAGATAGTGCACACATCCTTGCGTGTATTGGGATAGAACGCACATTCTCGCATGCATCGGGATAGTGCGCACATCCTAGCGCGCGCACATCTTCGCAATGACGTCATTTTCCTATCTACCGGCTTGCATACTAATTACTTCCCTCGCCAAACGGGGGGGTAATACTACTGTTGTGTGCAGTAATAATGTTAATAATAGGTTGAAAAGAACGCAGTATAACATTATCTTTTGCTCTGGTTATTTTTAAACACATACAGACATACATGAAGCAAATACAGTCTCCAATTTAGTGTAACCATGCACGCATCTTTGTTGTATTGTATGCCCTCCCTTCAGGAATGAACCCTTCATACTCACCTCCACCATTTCTTTGACAAAGATAGGGAAAACGCCATACATTTCCCCCGCCTACTGCTAACCCCAGGCAGGCAAGAACAAACTCCAATTTACCACCCCACGAATCACGTTTAGTCTGCTGACCCTCCTCATCCGCGACAACTGCACCATTTGCTTCTCCGTTTAAGCTATGAAGGTCTGAAAATATATAATATTTACAGAAAAATTCTACAACAAATGTTATTTTTAAACACTAGAATGTATTAATTAAACACTTAAATATTGGATATATTCAAATATGCTAAATTCATTCCGATGTGCTTGAATAGGAATTGTAGCTTCTATACTTTATTAAAGTTTTTTTTCCACACAATTAACAGTATCGCGCATAGCTAAAACAGAATTAACTAAAGGAATTTCACAAAAAAACATGCATGTAAAAATAATCTCTGGTTTCGCAAGATAATGTGGTAACATAACTAACATCAGACCATGCAATAAAGTGGTATTTTTATAATAACTGCATGGCTTCGGCAGCTAGCTAACTTGAAAACTTTTGAACAAACACACCGAGTTTGCAAACAATATTGAAATAGAAAATCTTATTTGAATTTCCTGAAGTCATTTTCACCAGTATTTCATTATCGAAACAAATTATATCAAACGTAGATTTATCTGCTAAATAAGTTAACGAAATAACCTAATATCCCATATTATTCATTTCTTAAACTTTTCCATTAAAAGTTTTCTATTTTGTGCAACATAAATATTTTTTATTCAGGCAAATTTCCATTCTATGTGAAAATAGGAAATACCGTAACGTTCCACATTATTCACAGGAGTATCTTATACGTACTATTTACAACATGAGCGGCCGTGTTGTATCAGCATATACAAAGACGAGCCGAAGGCGAGAGTTGCATGTATATCTGATACAACACGGACGCGAATTTTGTAAATAGCTTGTGAAACTCTCCAATTTTATGGATCAGTTTGCGAATTAATTTTGAAAATATATCTTATATAAGCCGAGAAAATCAAAGTTAAAAGTTATGAAAATCAACAGAATTCTGTATCAGAGTTACAGCCTCCTTCACGCTCATGATTTCTTTTGCGTTTTCTTTATAAATTATTAATGAGTTTCACAATGTTAAAAACAGTCTTCACGTGAAATGAGCTGTAGCCATCGATGTATAGAAGATCTTGGAGTCTACAGAGACAACCAACGGTCCCATCTGTGACGTACATCTGTATTCAACAGCCTACGAATTCTTAAAATTTCTAAATATTTAACTGCAGTCGTTGTGTAAAATGTTGAATCGATCACACTCCGGTTGTTATCCATCCAACCTTCTCCATGTTCGCAGGCAGTAAACCAACACACCTCAGCCACTTTATTCTGCTGTACTCTTTGGGAACCCCACGTCTACGTCTAGCATATATTTTAGCTACATATAAGGCTCTCTCTCATTATGTCGTGTCACGTAACCAGGGGCGGCATTGTTTGATCTTCATACAATTTAGGGATATTTTCCCAATATAGTTTCAATGTCATTTTTCTTCTTCTTATTCATAGCCAATATTCCATCTCTGTTCTTCCTTTGAAAAGCATATACCCAGCTTTTGCTTTATCGCACAAACATTTCGATCACAAATCAACATCATCGCGCTTTTAAACAGTGTCAATCGAAAAACGCGCGTCTTGATCCAGTAAACGTAAAGAGAAACATAAAGTTTCTGACTCATGCCCCTTTTGAGGGACAAGGATTACTATTTGATGATATATTGGACAGACAGAGTCTGACAACGTTTGAGACTTAGAGTAAGAGATGACTCTGTAAAACACACAGTGGTAAGCACAAGATCAGGACGCCATCTAAACATAAAAAAATCTACGGACTTTGAATATTAATGATCTTTAATTAGTTCTATTTATTGATGTTGAATATTTGAAAAAAAATAAAATTTATTCTAAAGTAGTTATATAATATTATTTAGAAATTGTTCCGTGGGAAGATATAGTAGAAAAAAGGTATAAACATGAGCACAGGTAATAAAGGCATTTATATGCTTCATTATATATATATTCATCGGGATAATCTGTCAATTTACCAGTATGTTCCATAGCTCTTGAGGATTAAAAGGCATTTTCTTTGAAAATATTTGAACATTGAAAATTTGACGGAAGTCATTGTCTACATAGTTATAAAAATTAAATTCAAAACAATAAAAAGATAAGTCAGACACCGCGTGTTAAAATGAAAATTACACGATTTTACTTATTACAAATCTAGCTACTCCCTTCTTCTCGAACTTGAAATGTTTTTGATGAAACTGTGTAACCCAAAACCAATAACCAACTGTCTAAATTTTAACGTTGGCCTTTGCTATTAATGGACAATTGTATGACAAACTAAATAGATTAATAACTACTGCTGCAAAAAAACATAGTGGGATTGGTAAAATTACGAGCTTTCGGTAAAAAAATTTTTACCACCAAGTTGTATAATTTTACCAATTTTGTTATATTCTTTCCTGTAATTTCCTTTTTTGTCTAAATCAATTAATTTTAAATTAATAAATTAAAATTGAAATGAATTAACATTGCACTTACTTGTAATAGCCATAGATTCATTATTACTTGGTTCTTGAGTTAAAAGACGACATCGATCTGACTGAGACAAAGTTTTAGCATCTTGCTGCAAAGGTAAACTTCCTACATAGAATACATAATTAACGACGATCAACATTTTCTAAGTTTTGCTTGTATGAGTACCCAAGAAATGACAGATTGAAATTAAAACGGGAAATTGGCTTTTTCAATTCCTTTCAAAGAACTCATAGCGGGATCATTTACAAAACGAAAAGGCACTATCACAGTTCTGCTCTTGATAAAAGATTTCGTCGAATTTTGGAGTTAATTAACAAACTCAAAAAAAGAAATTAAGAAAACAAATACCTGAATAGGCTGAATGTCGAAGCTGGACAATATTTTCTGCGGAATACAGGGGATCTGAGACATCTGCTGATACTGGTGATACATAGGTGGGTGAAGATAGGGTAGGGTCCACACGGTAAACCACTTCATAACGCGAGGGACGTGATGTTATAATATTCTCCATTCCTTTAGGTAAGTTGATTTTCGCGACAGGTGCATGTTGATTTGAAGACATACTTGCGGATACTAGATAGTTATAAATCTGGTAAGTGATCTTTTAGTAATTACCGGCCTGGAAAGTTGAAATTTGATGGAAAATTACCGGCTTGGAAAGTTGAAACGTTGAAATTTGATGAAAGAGGCGCGATTTCAAAGATTGGTTCAAAGTTCACCGCCCGCTGTGAGTTTCATTTTATTACTCTACTATAAGTCACCTGTGTATTATTTATTGTACAAAAATCTTTCTAGCATAAGATAGTCTGTAGGGGCAAAATGATTTTTAAATCTGTAACCAACAGGTTTGGCAAAAGAACATCCCACGTTAAGTTGCGTATTTATCACGTTGGTAGGATTACATTTTAATGATCCATGATGAAAATAAATGAAAATGTAAAATTTTAAGCATACCTGACAGAGGACGTTGCCCAAAAGCATTGACCTGGCTTGTTGGACTAGTTGGGCCCCTTGTTGACGATGATTCTGAAAAGTAGCAAGAATATTTTTTCGTGTTTATAATTTAAAACAAGGAGTGTCCATTCTTTAAAACAATCACTTGACAGGCAGGCAGGCAGGCAGGCATTGATATAAAAACGAATGAACAAATCCTTAGATAGATGGTCATTGACTATATGACTAAAACGTTTGTTAGTTAGTGTCTTCTAGCAGCGAAGGTAAAGCAAGACCCAGTTGATCCAGGACTTGGTTATACCAATGGTTTGGTAGTATTATTCTGCAGGCGCGTTTTTGGAGCTTTTTGATGCTGCTTGGGAGCTCGTCAGATGGGTATTTCTGGAAAGAACCGTGAAAAACTTCGCAGGCATATTTCAACACTGACCGGATACAGGTACGTAGTATAAAATAGGACAAGTCTTTTGCAAGAACTTTGGCCCGTTTCATTTGTCTTGAGAAGCATAATCGAGTTGATACCTTTTTAGACATATTATTCATAAAAGTGTTCCATTTGAGGTCCTTAGATATGGTAAGGAGCTTCAATTTCTTTATCGTTGATAATAATGGGGCCAAAATCTGGCTTCGTACTAAAATGGGTAGTATAGTTTGTAAATGCAGAGAAAAATGGTGGAAGGTTAAAAAGGCGATATACGATTGAGTAACGACGCTTTGGGTACACGCGTTGATATATTGTGCTATATGATGTTCCCATAACAGAATATTGCTAATTCAAACACCGAGATAGTCAAATGTAGTAACCATATCAAGGATCTTATTGTCCAGATAAATTTCAAATTCAATGGTCAACTCATTTGAGATCGTTATTCATTTGCGATTGTGCTACATTGATTTGAATGTGAACAATAGGTTTCGACATCACCCGCATAAAGAGATGGACTAGAAGAAATGAAACAGCGAGGGTCCGAGTGCAGAACCTTGAGGGACACCATAATTAATTAGCAACAGTTGAGGGTGGACGCCATTAAACACGATGTATTGTTGTCTGCCAATAAGATATGAGCAGATCCAATTAGCCTCAGTTTCCCAAACCCAAATTCCGTTACCTTGCTAGGAGTATACGAAGATCGATAATATCGAACGTCTTTCCTAAATGAATAAACGTTGCCACTGAATACTGTTTTTGATCTACAGCGAGTTTGAGGGAATCTAACACTTGAATTAAAGCTGTCACTGTTGAGCTGTGTTTTTGTGCGCGTACTGACTGGGTTCAAAAAAGGTCTGGAATTCGCATTTCGGAAATCTTCATGATTTGCATTTAAGTCAACTTTTCAAGTGGATATGACGCGATGCTTATAATCTTTTTGACGGACTGTAATCAATGATCCAAAGATAGGCAAGTGATCACTAAATTTCTAAATCCAGATTGTAGAACACCAAATGATGTTATCAACAGATCTATAAGTGATTCGGAGGACGTGGTTGTTCTTGTCGGTTTACGTATGAGTTGTGCTAGATTGTAGACATCAAGGAACTCCTCATAAGAGCTAACGTTTGTGGAGCAGATTCGTCAAGGAAGTCACAGTTCAAGTCACCGATTATCATGATTTGTTTATCTGATCTTAAAGCTTTGCATATGACATCGTCAAGATAATCAATGAATGGCTCGACAGGTAGTTTAGGCGCTCGATACGCGCATATTAGTAGGCAAGCTAGATTCTTGCTTACTTTAAATTTGATGCAAAGCGTTTCAAAGTGAAACGTGAAGACTTCAGGTTCTATGTATTTTATAACTAAAATATTGTTTTGTTGTTTTGTTGTGGATGAAAAACCTAAAATAGTGTTAATTATATACAATAGTTAATATTATGCTCCATTAGCGATTTACTAGTTCATTTCGGCAGAAATTTGCATCACAAATTTGACAATTAAATTCTGCACTTGTTGACATGCATCACAAGTCGGGACTTAATTTGAGCAACAACCATTTTGTCGTTCCTCGAGTTAGCCCTTTTTGGAAAAGGGCCGTGGTCGGGCATAAAGAGCGTAGTCGGGGCTTAGCTCGAAGGGCTTAACTCGAACATTCCCAACCTCCTCCACAGTATATTTCGTTCTGCACAGCAGGACGTTATCTCACCATGACAACAAATCCAAGGCAAAGATATTTTTGTTATTCAATTGTATTCCAAAGCATCCCCAAATTTATGTGTGCATTCCAAACATAAATTGATAAAATACAAGCTACACAAATATTTATGTTAACTAAACCTGTGTATATGCTTGTAAACGCAGATGCCGCTACATACAAACAACAATCATCTTTGTGAGATAGATTTTAGCAAGAATCTGTATCGCCTCCTTGATGTGAGGCCCCGTTTACACTAGGGCAAATGATTCCAGATTCGTCGCTAATTCGGAATGTTTTGACATAACGGACTCGTTTTACCGTTTACACTAAGGAACATGAATCCGATACAAAATTATCACAGATAGATTATGAATCCGGAACTTTCAAATCCGGAAAAGTTTGTAGGATCTATGTATCCGAGAAAGTTTGAATCCGACAAAACTTCTCTTGTGAACTCTTTCCGTAAAAGAATTTGAGTGAACTTGCTTCCTCGTATGGTTTTCAAATGTATTGCCATTAATTTCACCACAAAATAAGATTGGTAGAATCAAGGTTGTGCTTCATGCATTGACAATCATTGTGCGAGACTGTGCAGTGTAAACGCCGTAGACCTGAAAGACAAGGAATCCGGATATTTTTACGAATCCTGAAACTTTTGCTCTAGTGTTAACAGGGTCACACGTATCAAAGTATACAAAGTAGCTTTGACATAAGTGTTACATTATGTAATTATACTTACTGATCGATATAACAGTAATCAAGTTAGCTACGTTTGGTATAAGGGTAAGTTGACTAAGACAGTCCAGGTCCAAATTTATAAACTGCACAATAAAAAGAAACAAACGAGATCTTTAAATGTTTAACCGAAGGAAGACACATTTTGGGAATATTTAAACGGTCATTGTTCACTGAGTATATGACATGTGTATTACTATAGCGGAATATTCATGCAGTAACTGTATTAGTGTCAGGTCGTAAACAGTGGTAAATCTAGTGTAGTAGGCTAAATCTTAGGCCAAATGTAATGTAATTCTTCAAGTACTAACCTGAGTAACTCGGCGGTCCTTGTCGAGAGAAATTGTCGTCATGACTCGCGTAGGTCACTCGTGAAGAAGACATTTCTTAGCAAATCTTTAGCTTAGTTGTTAAACGCCGAGGGAAAATGAAAAGATTCTTGCAGAGATTATTATATTTGTTGTTAAATAAAAAAGCCACAATTATCAATTGCGGCTCGTCAGTTTTGCCTTCTCGGTTCCCTGAATGAAGTTCAACAATCAGGCCAAATGCTAAGTGCGTGAAGTGGATCCGGTTGACGCTAAATTGTTTATTTAAAATTGTTTATTTAAATGAGGTGTTTTAAGACTTGAGCAGAATTCTTATGCAAATGTTTTTCTCCGAAACTTTTAGCGAAGCTCTAAAGCCGCGCTTGTTACAGACCGGAGCAAATTATCTGAGGTAAATGTTTATGTGACAAAAATTGTAGAGCAATTTTTGTGACATGATTTTCTTTGGCGTTTTTCTTTGCTCGTCTTCAGTGCATGTCAACAATTGTACTTTGGCAAGTTTTCTTTGTTGACCTTGATCGTTCAGACGGGCAAACTTTCGCTTTTCAAATTTTTTTCTAGGTCTCTTTATACAAAACATTGGTTTGAGGGATTTTTTCAATCTTTCAAAAGTTTGAAGAATTTTTTAATCTAATGGACTTGACGTTTGAAGAAAGTTTGAAGAATTTTTTAATCTAAATGACTACATTGAATTATTTGAATATAGATTGAGGAATACTCTTTCAGTGTTCTAATCGATTGAAATATGTCCCTCGATTAGATTTCTTTTCAATAGAAAACGTATGATCCCTAAAAACAATCTCAAAAAGATTGAAAATTCAATCCATTAGATTGAATTTTCAATCGTTTGAATTAATAGAGTTTTGAACAGAGTATTACGTATTCAAATTTTATTCTCGTTTGTGAATGGTCAAAACGCCTCAGATAATTTACCGTATCCGGAAGCTGACGCGTTATTTTAGCTGCTGACGTGATCAGCGTGGTATAATACCTTTTTTGGACCAAACTTCGGTCCAAAACACAGTATTATTGCACGCTGTCTAACCCAGGCCCCCAGCACGGCCGGCAGCTTGCTAAAATTCCCGCCAAAACTTTATATATTTTTAGAAAGTAAACAAAATGGCTTCTAACCGGTTTGCTTCATTAAAGTGATTAAACCAGGAAGAAATCTCGACGTTGCTATTGGAAAAAGACAGCAAAAGCACCAAAAAGGCAACAAAACAGTTTAAGAGTATTTTCAAAGAGTATCTGCACGAGGTTGACGTATGATTCGTTTAATGTTTTCGCATTAAATGTTTAATTATTGTTGTTTTTTTTCTTTTAATTTGAATACATAATAAAACAACTATTGCATTCGGTCTTCGCAAACCTCGTCCTTGATAATTCTCGATATCTTGCTCAACCTCATTCAATAATGTATCTTCTATCTAATAATATATGTAACTCTTAATTGGTCTTATTAATTACTTTAATTAAAGGAAATTAAGGAATGATAGGTAAACAGCAAAAACAAAAAACTACAAAGCAACTACCAAGTAGTCAGTAAAATTCAATGAAATAATCGCTAAGTTTTCGTTTCAGTTGGGCAAATTACATGTGTTTATCCGATTCATTCAGTATATTCCGCGCTTTTACTTCCTGGTATCTTATGTTGAATAATCCAAAAATTGTTCTATTTTTTGCCAAGAAAAAACAAAGTTTGGGAAAGTCTAGTACTATATAAAGACATTTGATGTACAGGAGTTACTCGATCACTTAAACTCGAAAGCACGCAAAAGACATTAGTGATGTTTACACCTAATTCAATAAAGGTTGTCCTCCAGAAGCGTAAAATGCAAACTATGAGCGCTAAGGGGATGACGGATTATTGATAATTTTTGCTGAGGCGCGCATGTATTAATGCGTTCAATTAGGGTGATGGTGTGCAGCTTGTCGTTTGAAACCGGCAAATTGAGTTTATTGGCGCACGACTTTTGTTCTACTTTTTGAAATTAAATTATTTGGAAAAAAATAAAAAATCGCGTTTTAAATACAAAATACCTACCAAATGGTTCCTAGTTTGTAGTACAAACTTTGTAAGTCGCACTCTCACAGCTCAAAATCAAATTGAATAACCAATCAATGAACGTAAGTTGTGTAACAATCGACTACACAGCCAAAAATGAACAACCTGTTGGCTGTTCTGGCCTGATGAAAACAGTATTGAACAATGTTTTTCTGCCAACATTATTCAATGTTGTCAACAACACTAAACAAGTCGTTGAGCCTGAACTAGCCTGCGATCAGGTGTAACAATGTTGAACCATATTGTTGACAACCTTGAACAATGTGGGCAGCAAAACATTGTTCAATGCTGTTTTCATCAGGCCAGAACAGGTTGTTCATCTTTTGTTGTACACAGCAAAAAAATGAGCAATCCTGTTCTCATCAACCGTGAACAGGTTGTTCATTTTTTTGCTGTGTATCTGTACATGTCGTATGTTTTCGTCACAGCCGAATGGCATAGTATCTACCCGCGCATTCGCAGTAGATATAAAAATCTGACAACTTGTAGAAGTCTGTCGACAAGGTTTCAACAAGTTATGTTCGTACTGCTTGTGCTAAGGTGTCAACAAGTTTGGAACAACTTGTTGACAACTTGCAACATGAGCTTGACGGAAATGTTAGCCAGAAATATTACACAAGCTTGTACTCTAACAACTCTGATACAGACCTGCTGTAACACGCGTACGATTGTCACAAAATTGACATCACAGACTATCAGAAACCTGCCACATTATATCATGAGCATATCAATCTTGTTGGGACACCTATGACTAATTGTCTGGTAGACCCACCATGCAAGTTTCTGACAAGTTTCTTCCAAACTTGTTCCAACAATTTGAAACAAGCAGCACAAAAACAACTTTTCAACAGCTAGTGGACAATTGTTACAACTTTTTTGTAGGTTTATTGCAACTTGTGCGCTTTTACACGTGCTATTTTTGTTCCCAAAGCGTTAATTAAGCTGCATTGAGAGACGAGGAGATGCGTAATGCCAGAGACAGAATTAGAGTAACAATAATATGCTGCGATCGGAAATCAGCTGGTTATTACATACATAAGATGAAGGAGACAACATGGTTGCACCTGTCCTGGTAGGTAAATATATATAGTGCTGAAAGATCGGGTCGCCACCAACCCATACTAATATGCTTTTTAAGTGGTTTGCATTTATCCAAAACATCCCTAGGACACCCGAACCCAAACTGCTGTCCACACAAATGACACAATGCTAGCAGACGTTCAACACAGTGCAAAACATGTGTTGTAAACCACCTCACAGTTTCACCTGCCAGGGAGGGAGGATATTACACGAGCTGTGCAAACCAGGTTAATATCAACAACACAGTTATCATGCAGTCATATAGCCTCCTCCGCAGGCATCTCTGAAACGTGGAATATTTATAGTATTTCATTCAAACACAACTCCTATTTTTTCGCCCGCCCGTCCGCTCGCCCGACCGCTCGCCCCCCCTAAATTCAAGAGGCAGTGCAAGTCTTGCAGCAGAGGTGCCAGCCTTTATTAATTAAACTTATTAAACATGAGGTGTGCTTGAGAAATGCCACAAGAAAGATGACGATTCCTGCAGATTTTCCATTGCGTATACCAGTAATGCAACAATGCAATACCTTCGCGGACAGTTTCCTCTCTGACGGATGAGCAAACGTGGTGAATTTCCATGCCCACTAGCTCCCTAGACCTGGCAATATGTGACTTTTTCCTTTGGGGATACCTTAAGCATCAAATTTGGGATGCACCACAAGATCATGCAGCAACCGCAGAATTTAGAAGAGCTTCGCATTTCAATTGAGGCAGCATGCCGTAATCTGCATGGAAAACGAATGATCCACGACTCCTTTGACGCAATGGTTTCACGGACGAGGCAGTGCATTCGTGATAAAGGACACGCGTTTCTGAACGAATAAAACTTCCTGTTGTAAATAATACTTCGCTTTATAATAAATAATTTGTCAAGTGTCATTGTTTACTGCTTACAGTGTGTGTTTTGATAAGTTGAGAAAAGCTTAATTACTCCGCCTGCCCGTAGGGTGTGGCGGAGTTATAAATTCGCCGCGCTCAATTTTTCTGTGTTTTTTTTTCGGTGTCGAAGGTTGGGTTGCCGACTCATGGGTGATACCGCTGTGCAATGCCGTCTGAGCCCATGCCACCACGTCTTTTAAACTTAATTTCCAGCAGAATATGTCTCCAAAACACACAATTTAACATGGATACTATAGCATCTAAGCAGCAAGAAGGTTTTACGTTCAAAAATTCTCATCCAAAGTGTTTTATAACAACAAATTCCATCGCGAGGCTTTCGCCAGGCGCGGTGAATCGCGGGGAAGTTTTCAGAGCGTGTTTCCGTAATTTTCAGCTGTGTTTCCACTTAAATTTCTACGCATCGATCAAACTCATTTTCTACACAAAACACACTTCTTAACACGAAGATAGTAAACAGAAAGGGAGCAGTATATTCTTTATGCAAAACGTTTCACCCGAAATGTTTTAAAACGACAAATTTTGATGGTTCCGTCAAGGAGTGGGGTCTTAATGTGTTCCAAATTTCCTGCCAAATTCCGAATTTTAATATGCAACAGACAATGTTTTGGTTATGGCAAACTTGAAATCAAGTATGTGAGAATACTCTGCTTTTGAAAATTGTAATGTTTGGACAGAAGAATGTTCATCGAAAGACGGGTAATGAGATGGCATTTGCTGGAAAGTAAAGGTACGTTGATATTTCCTGTAAAATTGCGTGTTCACACCAGAAATATTCAATAGCTTGAGTTGTGTGGCTCGAGACCCAGACTCAAGACAATTCAACAGAAGCTCCTACCCCTGAACTTTATATTGTGTCAAGAGGAGAGTCTCGATTTTTCTGAATGATTACTAGTAGTGAAAAGCAAAATGATAAAGATTTTGTTAAAGAGGTAGAAACTTTCACTGTGTATTATCTCTAATGCACATGTCATTATTGTCATAGAGGTATTGCAAGAGTGAAGAGTCAAAATATCATTACCTAGCCCTCTCTAGCATACCCTTGCAAGTTGTTTTTTCTTCAAGTGTACAACTGCCCTGTGGTTGGCAAGGAAAGTGTGGCATTGACAATGGCAGTCAAAGATAACTACAGTTAGTACGAATGTTGACCAATCGAGACCAGATTCTGACATTTTGATCCATAAATTGACCCATATATTTCATGAATATTAGGCTGCATATAGATCTGCTCAGCTCAGATTTAAATTAACCCATCTTAGATCACATGATCTGAAATGGCTTATTGACCATTCAACAATCATGTGGTCTGAAATGGGTTAATTTATATGGAGGCTGAGGAGGTCTATTTATGGAATGTGACAATGTGTTCATAGCAGAAGGCAACACTAATGCTAAGAGGGAACACAATACCTGGCCTGTGGGAGAAACTTATTAAGTACAAATGTCTGGCACCTGCACAAAAAAGGCTTGGGGGGAGGGGTTGGAGAATGATAAGATTAATTAGGAAAACAAATTTACCTATTTGTCGTTTTAATTTTTTATAATGGCATTTCTCAATGTTTTTATTGTAGTTTCTACCTGCACTGAGATGTTCATCTTTCACATGTAAATAATTCAATGATTTGCTGGTGGGTTCAGGACCCACTCAAAAGAAGGTGCTGCCCCTGAACATAGTATGTACTGGTGAAGAAGAAACTTAAAAGATTTTGGTTTTGCTCTGCATGACAACTCATGGTTACTAGAAAAGGGTCATCTCAAGTGATATTTTTCATTGTAACGTATGAGTATCCAGTGTTACAGAGAGGTCTGTGTCACATTAACCTAATACTGTGACTAAAGCAAACTAATTTAAATGTTTCACTTCTCACATGCCAAAAATGCAGCAAAAACATGCATGGATGGAATTTGATGTGTCCAGTTACTTCAGTACACAAAAAATATGTCTAAAACATGATAAACATGGTAATCACTAGTATTTTGTAGAAAATGCAAGCAAACAGTAACTTGGAATAACATTTTTCAAACACAATAGCATTGTTTCAGTCCCATATGATATGAACTTAACTGTCGCAGGCCTCTGGCTCTATGTACATTCATTTTGCTAATATATTGCTGTAATTAATATATTGTTGTAAATAGTTGTCTATATTTTGTTGAGGGCCTACTACGAAAATTTTAACACATTGCCCATTCGTAAATTACAATTTAGGTACGTAGCAAATCAGAATCATAGCGTGGAAGCAATTTATTTTAGAAATGTATAATTTGCATAGCCCTTAAAGGACCGTTGAACAATCCTGTTGTACAGTTTAAGTCAGCGACCTATTTACTCTACGAAAGTACACCTATTTTCTTTTCGGCAGGCGGAGTGAACGCCTCAGCAGGCGTCTTGTTAATTAATATTTGATGCGGCGTTTTTTGCATATTTTATATAGACACATTCAGAAATACGCCTCCGATTTTGAACATTAATATCTCCGTTAATTTTCAAGTAAAATAGAACTGTAATATATCAAAATCTAAGTTAGACTTCCCACTATCTAATAAATATTATTTCTGGTTAATAGCCTCGCCTTGATAAATCAAACCGGAGTACTTTTTTTTGGGACACCCGGTATAGGATACCACGAACTCCCCCCCCCCCAATTTGCCTGATCTTGCGATTGACTACCCGGATACCCCGACCCCCAGACTTTGCCTGATTTTGACTGCCCGGTATCATCTTTAATTCTTATTTATTACGTCGTTTTACCAACAGAAATTTCTAGAAATATCTGTACGTATAGTTCGCGTCCTATAGGCATACAGCAGAGACTGCAGAGTAGATTTGCACCAAGTCTGCTTCTTGAATTTAGGGTGGGCGGGTGAAAAAATAGGAAGTGGAGAGGCAGATTTGTTTCTCTTGCAGCGTAAAGAATCGAATTATATATTTTGGCGGGACATTGCGTCTTTAGCTTTTTCCATTTTTGATGAATTATTAATTAAAGATGAGGTGTAAGGGTTGCTAGGTACTTTCGGTCAGCAAATACTATTCAGTTTTAAATCATTAAACGAAAATTTTAGAAAAATTAATGTTTTAGGGTGATTAATAGTTTTCAAAACTTTGAGCAACTGAGCATCGACGCTCATCACAATACGTTTATTAAAACGTTTACAGTTATTTTATAATATAACGTTATATTAAATTATATATAGGCTGTCGTTTTTTAAAATGCTAATAAAAAGCAATAATGACAGGTTTAGAGTAAATTTATGCAGGTATGTGGATATTAAAAGTATACACAGTGTGTCCCAAAAAAAAGGCTACCCTTTGAAGTAAAGCGCCTGCATGTGCCGAATTTGAATGTTTAACTCCCCAATGACCAAAAGAATGCGTAACTTTCTGCTATGCAGTACAGAGATATTTCATGCTTACGTTGTACATTTATTGAATTTGTTCTGCCAAAATAACACAGAATGGACTCATTAGGGAATTAGAATATTCAAATTCCAACTTGCGGCGTTAACGCTTTAAATTCAAAGGGTAGCCTTTTTTGCGACACACTGTACATTAATGATGCAAGAATAATCTGTTATGCATGCTAGCCGCAATTGCTCTCATCAGTCTCAGCCAACAGGACTGCCAGGTGACCTCTGGAGATTATTAAATACATAGCTAAAGCAATCCATTAAATTCTCTTCTCGTAATTGTTGAGCTACATGATGTCAAATCCAGGTTACCTCGAGGATGAACAAGGTTGGTGATAAAACTTCAAAGCAAACACGAAGCAATATTTTCAATATTGCACGCATATATGTTTATACACTTCGACTAATTTCTTCAGGCTATAAGTAAGCTGTATATTCGATATCATTCACAAAACCTGTTTGCCACAAAAGGGCATTATATTTTATTGTCGGGCTGAATTTCCTCTATAACATATAACGCTACCGAAACTATAGGAATATTAATTTTTTCTATTCATTGTTGTTATAACTATACGTGTCGCGTCCATTTTTCTGATGACAATTTTTATTGTTTCCTGGCCTGAAACCGCAGGAAAACCTTATGGCCAGTAAAAGTAGCGTTTACGATAAATGTCTTTAGTTATCTCAAGGTTCATTCCGCGGAATAGTCAAGAGTCGTAAGTACATCAAAGGTCATCAATAGTCAGGAATGTCTGATAATGATTTGCGATTATTTCTAATTGTGTGCGGACATGGCCAGTTTGCTCACTTGCTGAGTAGTCGTAGGCGTCGTAGGGATTTTTCAGATATAAAGAGGAATAATACAAGAAAAAATGCCTCAACTTTCGGCTTATTCCAAGTAATCGTTTTCTAGCGTCGTGTGTTGGCAATCTTACGTGATCAATATACGGTTGCGTAAAAAGGTCCTTACGGCAAAATTCCGTTCACTTTTAAACAAAACAGCATAAAAATATCTATAGTATTGTCTATATTCTACATGAATTGTTTCCGTCCGTTTTTATGGTGCTGCCAAGTGAAAATTCCGTACGATATCAATTGAAGTATTATCGTAGCAGTTTAAAGGACGCCACACGGACTAAAGACTATAAATGGTCAATGTCAGATCAATTCATCATGCAAGTAAACTGAATCTTAACCACACCTAGAGGCAGATCCTGAAGTATGCAACGAAATTTCTATCTTCATTGAATTCCAGTTTTCACATTTCTTAGAGGTACTAGAGACCACTAAAGTACAGTTAATGAAGTAGAATTGCTTCAAGCTGACGGCTTAGTATACAGCTAACTCAATTTAGGTTGACATCGGCAATAGTCAAATTGTAAGTTTTAATTAAAATACTATGGTATTTATAGCATGACATCTTTTACACTTGGATCCAAAACAGTGATTGTTTCCATATACGCATTCTTTGGCCGCTCATATTGCACATTTGACTAACAATGACATAAATGAATTTCATGCATGAATATAAAATGCGTATGACTCTATAGCTAATCCACTGCATCACTGCACAAAGTAGAGGGAGTCGTTATTTATCTTCGTGATTCGAGCCTTCTCGATAGTGGAAATACACATATATGCAATGTTATAGTTGGCCTATATGATACGGTTTAAACCTATAGTGTCTATATAGAATGATTTGTGCTTGCTGCATTTAATAAATGTTAGCAGACTGCAGAAACTGTATACCGTATACGATAAGCAATTATTGTCATAAAATGGTTGTGTTATATACTAAATAATATAAATTGTATACTTGATAGTTGTATGCAAATTTTCGAAAACATACATTTCAATGGATTTGAATAGTATATTCGTCTTCAAATTTGACTACATGCAAAATCATTTGCCGCAGCTAATTTTGAATATATAATATAGAATAATTACATAGATCAGAGATGAGTCATCAGTTGGTGACCATTGTGATTGTCACTGTTTGCTGTCACCATTTTTCCTCTGCTTGGTTTTGTTTTAGGAGAACCTCAGCAGAGCGATTCCTGTCGCAAACTTTGACGGCTGAAGTAATGTAATAAAATTCAAAACCATCCAAAAAAGAAATTAATAATTAAAGACGACGTCCATGCTCTGTTTAAAGTATCAAAACAGCGTCCTATATCGTTGATATTTTTGTTATCTTGTTGACGTAGTTGTTGATCTTGCTGCTCAACTGAATTATTTGTCATTCAAGCAACTTGTTTTCACTATTCATGCCCTCATTCTTATTGTTAATGTTGTATCTTGTTGCTGTTTGATTTGCCGTTAAGTAAGTGTCGTGCATATTCTCTGTTGCCGCTCTCTGGCAATTTATGGTAATTCTCCGTGGGTGGAGTAAAGACGAAGGACTTATAAGACAATGGCATAATCTTAGGAACAAACACTTAACACAAATTGTCAATAGAGCGGACCTTTTATGCCTATTAGTTCCCAACTATTTAATGTTTGTATAGTTATCGGGATCGCGCCACAAAGCAACCACGGACAGAGACTGACCACATTTTCCTCTGGCCCCAATATGGAGACGAACAAAGGTTATACTGCTGATAATAATGAACCCGGTAAGCGGCAATTTTTCCAGACAAATTAAATGGACATATGTAATTTCTTCACGTCACCTTGTTATAGTCATACTGTTTTGTGAATAATAACATATACATACATATCTGACGTAAAGAAATTGTTTTGAAGAAGTAAAAGCACTTGATATACTGCGTCATAAATATTAAGCATAAATATTCAACCACGATCGATCAAAATATTTAAAAATAGTCGAAAAGATATAATAATAATTGAACGTTGGCCTATAACCTTCTTGTTAACGTTCGGATAAATTATACCCGTGCTGTATCGTTAGTCATGGTCACAATTAGAAATACTAGAATAAAAGCATCCTTTTTCAGTTTTATTTCTGACAGGATATATATATCACATTTTCTGTATGTTGAGACATCTTATGAACCCAGTAAAAATCATATTAAACATATTTTGTTTTCAATAGCGGCGCCAGCGCGATAAGTGAGGGGGGCATATTCATATATTCGTGTTCTGCACAATTAATTTCTTTTGAAGTCGATACGATTTCAAAAGAAATTAATTGTGCAGAACACGAATACATGAATATGTCCCCCTCACTTATCGCGCTGGCGCCGCTACTGTTTGTTTTAATTACAAAATTGTTGATCACTAACTTTTTTTCATATACCTCATGGAAAAACACTAATATTTTTAATTACCAGCAATGGTTGGTCAATTTGAGTGATAGTGATTCGAGTTAACTGCAGCACTTTATGATATAAATAAAGCTGCATAGTAAACTAAAGTCGAGAGTATATTGGCATCGGTCATCAAAAATAAATGTGCTGTAAGGAACGCAGTCGCTCTTGCTGCGATCGTCTCCATCAACATCTATTAAGAATGGCTCCATTACTCCATTAGTATTTTGCCATCCTGTATTATTTTAATGACACTAATTAATTGAAGTCAGCTAAATAAAAAAATATACATGTACCTAGAATAGCTAGAGCATTATCATGCAATTTGCACTATATATCAAGCATTCAAGGTTTACTTTTTATTGGAATGATAATTGATATACTTTTATATGTATCTTTTATATATATAATCGGCACTATTCATCATCATACCACATCCGGTCACGGAACCTTCCCAACATATTTTGCATCACAGCTTAGCAGCGGTCTCTTGAGCACATACAATAATATCAAATCTATATTGTGTTGAGTCATTAAAGAAACTGCCCATGTATAATATAGATGGCTAACATGAAAAGTGATCCTTATCGTCGAAGTTTATAGGGGTTAAAATGCGTTAGCAAATTTTCCGACTTCAGTCGTTTTCAAGACAAAGTTTTCTCGATCATTCCCACTTAAAGTAATATATGTAGTTATTTTCTTTTTTTTAATATAACATTCTCAATGTTTGTGCGTGTTTTTTTTTCAAAAGTCACACGAAACCTCCACACCAGACAGAATTTTATACGGACGGAGCAAAATTCTTTGCTTGAGCGGCACTGTTTGAAACCATAACAAAAGAAAAATTCGGTCTGCGCAGAAAAAATTGTCTGTCGGAAAACGGCCTTTAAAGTCTGTTGTTGTCATAATGGAATATGCGGGATCGGCCAGTAATAACCGCCGCGGGTTGCAAATATAGCATTTAACCTTTATATACATTTCAATGACTATTAATCATTTGAAAGCAAACATTGAAATTGATTAGTCAATGATTATAAACGTGGGAATATTTCGATTGCAAGTTATTCAAAAGTGCAATGTCTGAGCAATCCACTGTTAGTTGCTTGATCATTCCATTCAATTCTTATCATGTATTGAGCAGGTACACGTTAACGTGGAAAGCGGAAATAAGTCTATATTACATGACGTCATGTGCTAATCAGCAATAACCATTTTAGTTCTCAATATATGCTTATACATTCTCGAATTGAATAAAACTTCTATTATCCGCATTGAAAGTATAGTTTTATTTGTTCATGAAAACATGTGTCTTTATAAAGGGCAAAAACAATATCAATGGGACAAAGCAACAGTGAATTTGTTCGAGGGATTGAAACTAATTAATTGACCCTAATTAACAATTTCCTCATACATGCAACTACACACATCGCATTTTCTCACATATATTACCGAAAATGGGTTGATTTTGAAGAGGAAAGAAAACCGGAGTACACTGTGAAAAACCCTCAGAACACAGAAGAGATCAACTACGAGAAATGTCAAAGTTTATGGAAAGATGCTGCCACTCTGATGTTCTTCACTCTAAGTTTGGCTTTTGGAGCTCTTACAGCATTTGCTAGTTACATGTCCTATCACAATCATTGTATACATAGCCATTAAAGTAAATTGAAAGTTTATAGTAGCTACATAAATTGCCCTTGTGATTGGTTACGAAAACGTGCCATTTAATATCCCATTTGCTCCCTCCAGTACAGCAGAATGATCGACTTAAATTTGACATCCAACCAGATTCAATCGATGAGTAATAGCACAGTGATTTGATAGTGCAAGTAACTGCCTAGCATTCATATGACGGTGCCGCGAGAAGAAACAGGTCAATGAAGAGCTCCATGAAATGCTCTAATTTTCGATTACACGGATTTGTATCACATCTAGGTAATATACCGTCGGTTTCGACGTTCGAGTGCAATTTGAAACAAAAACACTCACACAAGTGAATTTCAAAAATTATCAATATTTCACATTACTGAAAATTTAAGTGAAAATCCTAAAATGTCTTTTGCAAGAAAGCTTTCATAAATTCGACCCAGGAAAGGGGGCTGGAAGGTAACGTGAAAATCAAGCAAAAAAAATTCATAACTCGGAATCAGCTTAGGCAGTGCTTCCTGTAAGAGGTCTTTGCATTAACATACTTTCTTTGTAAAAAACACAAAGCTTCTCATATACGCTAATGTTGGCTTTTGTAAAAGCAGAAGATGCAGTATGAAAAACTTGTACATACTCAAACAAATCTCACCACACTACCACATTGAAGCGGTTGGGGGTTACATAGCATTCAAGTGCAAGTAAACATTAAGTGCAAACTACTTAAAAACATTTCATGACCCATGTCATAATTTTTTTAATTTCATTAAATTTGAATTTGTCATCATGTTACTCATGTCAATATATTCTTATAATATTTTATATGTTGTATTTTATTTGGAAAACAGCAGGTTTATTGTCAACCCTAGTTGTACTGGGATGACAAAATCTAATTTGTTCTTTGACATTGTAAGCTTAATGAGTAATAACTACTACGGAAAGCAGAATATTAGCAAATAAAGGATGCTAATTACATGGTGGCGCGAAGATATCGAGGGGTAAAACAACATTTTAGGACTTTTCAGTGTGACTGCATTATCTAATTTTTTTGCAGGAATAGAGCTGACGCATTACAACTCCAACAATGAGTTAAATGACAAGAGTAATGATGGGCAATTAGGGGAG
Source organism: Muricea muricata (assembly GCA_963855995.1). Classification (NCBI taxonomy): domain Eukaryota; kingdom Metazoa; phylum Cnidaria; class Anthozoa; order Malacalcyonacea; family Plexauridae; genus Muricea; species Muricea muricata. The sequence continues at coordinate 55,416,145 of OY979718.1, read as the reverse complement.
TATGCAGAGCCTGAAAATCACCTGAAGTCAAGCAACAACCACTCCGTGGTTGTCGAGACAAAGACTGCGAATGAGACACTTGCGAATGGAGAAGCTCCAGTGGAAAAGCGTGATACGTGGGGAAACAAAGCAGAATTTCTTCTTGCCTCCATAGGACTAGCTGTAGGTCTGGGAAATGTCTGGAGATTTCCCTACTTGTGCCAAAGGAACGGAGGCGGTAGGTATCCTTCTATTTTCTCTCATTAGATGGAACATAGAACTAGAAAGACATTGATTCATTATTGTTGCATGGTTGAAACATAACAAAGGCAGTTTTATAATACCATGACGTGGAAGTGTGTGTAAAACGGTAACATTTATGGCTTAGAACCTACTGAGGTGTACGTATTCCAAATTGCATTTTTTTCACTGGATTCTCACAAACTATTATTTACCTTTTTTTAAGGCGCATTCCTTATTCCATATTTCATATTCATGTTCATCGAAGGAATTCCATTGATGTTACTTGAATTCGCAATTGGTCAAAAAATGCGAAGTACCGCAGTCCGAATTTGGAAAGATATCCATCCAGCACTGTTTGGAGTTGGTATTGGTTGTCTCATGGTTTCTCTCTTACTTTGTATGTACTACGTGATTGTGATTGCATGGTGCCTTCTTTATCTTTTCATTTCAATGACCAAAACTCTGCCATGGAAATCTGAAGAAATTTGTTCCAATACCTCGGAATACAATGCATTGAAGGATGATCGAGATTACTGGAAAAACAATCAAACGTACTATAATGAAACCAATCCATTTAAAAACTATTCTGCAAACATGTACAAGATAGCTGGGATGAAAGTCGACAACTTTAGTGACTGTTGCGTCATTGATCCACCTCAGTGGTACTTCTATACTGAAGTGTTGGATATTTCAACTGAAATTGAAGATTATGGCGACGGTTTGAACGGAAAACTGGTTGGCTGTCTAATATTGGCTTGGGTCATTGTCTACCTCTGCGTTGTAAAAGGAATAAAGTCTAGTGGAAAGGTAAGTGAAGTGATACAAAAACCTACTGTATATTATATACGCATTTTGGAACTCAGTTGTATTTTATAACTGTATTTTATATACGTTTTCAGCACGGGCTCATGCAGATTCAAGCTAGTAAAATATGTTAGCAGGCCAAATGACAATTTTAAAAAACAGTCACACGTAATTTGACAACTATAACTTGCATTTCCACTGGGTTCAGCGAACTGTCGTTCAAGAGGTGTTGTTGACATCTGCCTATAGAAAAGGGCTGCACGCAAATGGCAATCCATTTTATAATGATTAAAAAATTTTATTTTGTCCTCTATTTTATTCTATTCAATTTGATTTACAAGTAATTTATGACATACAACGAGCTTGAGACCTTTGGAAATCCTTTAGGACTTTCACAATTGTATTGCGACAAGTGAAGATGTAAGGTATTCACTTCGTTCATGATATACTTACCCCAGTATCTGCATGTTTGACCATGTTTTCTGCTTGTTAGTAGAGACTATGGACTGAGGTCTTCTGCGAAAGAACAAATACAGTAATTAGGAGTTAATATACAGATATTGATGCAACTTTCATGCTATTCGTACCCGTTTACCGGAACCTAGGAATCGTAACCTCCATAATATTGAAAATTAACAAATGAATAGATGCATGCATGTGCTGTATTATACAGGGAAGGGTGCAGTGTCAAAGCTAAGAGATATTTTTCAAGTATTTAGTAAATATATAGCAACAGTATGCCACTTCAAAAGAATATGTATATATAATATTTACAACATGAGTGACCGTGTTGTATCGGATATACAAACTCGAGCTGAAAGTGAAAGTGTATATTTGATACAACACTGACGTGGATGTTGTAAGTGCATGGCTTACTTTCTTATAAATCCATTGTCCAAGTAATTTTGAAAATAAATATAAAACCAGAAAATCAAAGTTAAAGTTTATGTAAATCAAGCGAAATCCTCCTTTACGCTCATAATTCCTTTTGTGCTTTCCTTCATGAGTACATTTTTTTTCTGTGCATTCATTATTTTTCGGTGCATTCATTATTTTTCGATATATTGCCTATGATTAGGTTGTGTACTTTACGGCAACATTTCCTTATATCATTCTTATCGTGCTGCTTATCCGTGGAGTAACATTGGATGGAGCAAGGAATGGACTGGAGACATTTATAACACCGGATGTAAGTAAAAAAAAACTGTGTTATACAAGAGAAAAAAGTGATGAACGATGCCTCGTAGGCTCTTTTATATAAAGCTATTTCAATTAAGGTTGTCCCAGAGCAAAGTGAAAAAGTCGAATACATGAATCGTCAATAATTAATGGCATTTATTACTATAGCGCGGTTTCCAACAAGACTTTCGTGTTTGAATATTCGACTTTTTCACTTTTCAGGCATCCTATTTGGAACTTTATCAGAAAAGGATAATAAAGTTCTATAATAAGTTCCTTGTACGTTTGCATGGTGAATGTGGAATTAAAATATAATTTTGTGAAAACACCACGTCAATTTATTATCGCAAAACTTTCGATCCGTAAGCTCAGATCTTCATTATTATTAGCACTGATGAAGATCCGAACTTTACGGATCGAGAGCTTTGCGATAATAAATTTAGTACGTTGGTCTTTCCACAAAATTATACATAAATAATAAAGTTCGTTCGTCATATAATCCGCCAATTTATATAAAGAAACTTCAAACATGAATGTGTAACTGTTTATCTTTGTAAAGTGGGAGAAGCTTAAAGATGTCAAAGTTTGGAAAGATGCTGCCACTCAGATGTTCTTCACTCTCAGTTTGGCTTTTGGAGCTCTTACAGCATTTGCCAGTTACATGCCCTATCACAATCAATGTATGAATGATGGTTATGCTGTTGTAATCATAAATTGTGGCACTTCAATATTCGCTGGTGTGGTAGTTTTCTCTATTCTTGGTTACAGAGAATTGAAGACTGGAATATCGGCTAGTGAGGTATGCAGATCAAATTAAGTATTGTACTGATGTTGTTTTTTTTTGTAAAGACCGTGTGTGACAAGATGTTTATGGGATGCAAATCTAAGATTATATTTTCTAATATAACTTATTCAAATCAAAAAGTCTTATTATGCACGTGCGGAAAAATGGTTATATGTTTGTTGGCATGACGAATGCTCGCAAAATGAAAAATTGACACTGTACTTTTATTTACAATTATATCATATTCGTATTCTAATAATTGTAATATTTTTAATTAAATTGCTTGTTCTGATCATTGAAATGTTCTGCAAATATAATCCTTGTAAGAATTACTAAATTTGGAAAACCTTTCATTCACTGATGCATCTATTAGAGATGAGGAACGATTTAAACTTGGGAGAGAGTTGAAAATTTTCATCGAAGCCAGTTTATTTTTAATATTTTAAAAGCAAAATGTTAATCAGTTTTACAAATTAGGTTGGAAGTGGACCCGGATTGGCTTTCATGGCATTTTCTGATGCTCTCCTACAATTAGACGTATCTCCATTGTGGGCCATACTCTTTTTCGTCATGTTAATTTTGCTTGGTATCGACAGTGAATTTGGCACGCTTGAAGCTGTTATTGGTCCACTCATGGAACTGGGGGCGTTTCCTAAAAAATGGAGGAAGGAAGTAGTTACTGGTAAGAAGAATATTAAAACAAATAGTGATAACAGCAAGAATTCGAATAACAAAATGAATAAACCTATTCACTTTTTCACTCACCATGGAAATTTATGCAAGAGCAAATATTATGGCTTATATACGCCTCTCTATAAACAACTGCCCACTTCACACACACGTAAATATAATATACTCGTATAATTCTGAACGTTTCTACTTTTTGCCAGCTATTGTCGCTATTGTTCTTTTGCTTATTGGATTGGGAATGGTTGCTGGGAATGGTTTTTACATCTTTCAAATTTTTGACGACTATGCTGCTGGTATTGCCTTGTTGGTCATTGCTTTCTTCCAATGTATTGGGGTGGCCTGGGTATATGGAAACGACAGGTACATATCCTGGGGGTAAAGTGCATCCTCGTTCAAATGATAATTGAAACATTTGTAGCTCTCACATACTTTTATTTTTCCTCGCCTTATGTTTTACCTTACCGAAATACCTTACCGTAAGCTTACAACTATAAATTTTGTCATGTTGCAAAAAGTAAAAACTGCATGTTGTATTGGCAATCACATAATTCATCTTTCTTGACAAGCATATAACGGAATTGACGAATATTGACTTTCGCATTTTTGTTTATTCCTGGTTCATGCCATATTCATATATTGTTTTAAAAAATAGTTGTGTTCATGGTCCAATTTTTCTTGTCATGCATGTCCGGTTGTCAGAATGCAATGGAATTCCATTTACCGACATGTAATTAATTAACAAAATTTTCTGCAAACTTGCGAAAATTGTACTATTTTGCTAAATATTCGGAAAATAGAATATTTTACTTTGCTCTAGAACGTGTTTCTACCCTTCTTGCCTTAATTTAGCTTAATTAGTTTATCTTCCTTTACCTTGCCTTGCCTAAATTGTCTTATTTTATACGCATTTATCTTAATTTTCCATACACCTTATTTTATGTCAACTTTTCTTATCCCCGGTCCATTGCCTTAGCTTGCCCACTTTGACCACTGATATGTATTGAAGCTGGACAGCGCATCTATAGGTTTTGAAGCCGAAAGTACGTCACACTTTTAAACTTGCGGCCATGTTGGATGGCCCCACTTGAGCTTCGAATGCTATAGATTTCTACTACAGGATGTTTTACTTTCGTTTTAAAACAAAAGTTTTGCGTTTTAAGGCAAAAGCTTTCAAATAACAGTTTACTGAAAGAAACTACATCGATTCACTCCTTGAGTGGGCCATTCGACATGGCTACCGATCTCAAAATTTTGACGTGTTTTCTGCTTCAATTTTATTTGGGTTGTGTATTACGATGCTCTCTCTATTCAGTCTTAGTAGCAACATATCAATGGCCCCGACGTATACAGAATTGAAATAGAAAACGTTTAAATTCAGATTTGCTGACGATATCGAAGATATGACCGGTAGCAGACCGTGGGTTGGGTGGAGGATTTGCTGGAAATATATCTCACCCCTCGCATTGTTTCTGGTTTTGGTTGCTACTGTTTATGACCTTACTGAAGGCACAGCAACGTATCAGGCTTTTGTAGGATGCATACAGGTAAATAAATGTGTTTTTAATTCATCTTAAATAGTTTAAATATTTAAATCTGATAATTACAACATCAGATATTTTAATTTATTTTATAAACATCAGTGTTATGTAGAGTTTTTGGCCATTGAGAAAAATCGTATTTAAACAAACGTAAAAAACACGGTAATTTTTACGAGTGAAAATATCATTTTCGCGAGCCTATCCAAAACTACGTATAAAACACATAATACATACTTTCCATGCATTTTTTTGGTCGTTTATAAAATAAACAGAACGTTACATAATTGCTCGGGAAGTATGAAATTTATTTTTCGTGTTGAACGAGAAATCTCACACTCGAAATAAATTTCATGTTTCCTCGCAACCATGCAATATTCCCCATCTACATAATAAATAATAATATTGTCATCAATTTAATGTCTCTCAAGTTTTCTGTAGATTTGCATGAAAGAATGTATATTTCTTCCAACTGGCATATTATGAATCACTGCTGCATGTCATAAATAACAAAATAACATGTTATGTATACAATTTGAATGTATTGTAATGCCGCCCTTTCTAAACACAACCTCGAAGTCAGGCCCCTTGAAATTGAATTTGCATTGGAAATAGTATACGTCATATAAATTTTGCTTATGGTGATGTATGGTGACTATAAAGGTGTACTTTATGTAGCAATTTCGACGGTACTACTATTCAGTTAGCCCTAAAATAGTTGACCTTTACAGAAGTAGATTTCAGCACTCGTCCATTTAAGTAGATTTATACATGAATCATCCAGGCGACATGCATGTGGTGGTGAAACCAGCATACGCTCAACAAAATGTTTTTAATTATATAGGACCCATTTAGTTCCAAGTATCCTGGAAGCAAAACATGGACAGCAGGTTTGGAATACCCTGGATGGGGGCAATTTTTGTGTGCTTTGATGGTCCTAATTCCAACTGCACCTATAATCTTCTTCATCATTTATCGTTCTGGTGTTTAGCAAAGCATATATACACATTTACGAAATAATTTTATTTAGCTGTATAATCAGTACCTAAGTTTAAACACCGTATACATTTTGCTTAATATAATTCAAAATTACATTGCGCCTTCACACTTTTTGCTTTGTTTTCTTATTTCGAATGGGTGGCTCATTTATGAATAATTATATTAAGATGTCATCTCGATCTTCAGACAAAAATTTCACTAGAAATCAAAGCAAAAATTGCAAATCTTGCGTATTGAAGTACTACGACACAAGACCCACCTAAAGCTCACACATACTTTTCACGTAATAATACTGTAACCAAAAATAAATGCTTCAGCAATTGCGACGGCTTCACCTACGATTCATGTGTACAAAGTTGTCTAGTTTACGTCTTTTCTGGCGGTAAATTTTGATTTTATGCAAAACTTTGTCTTTATTGTTATTCAACATTTCATGTAACATCGAATCTATCGCCTTAGTTCGCCTGCCAGAAAGGTAAACAAGCGGCTTGGTCGCTAGCCAATGTAAATACAAACCAATATTTCTTGGTACAGATATGTGTTACAAATAATTTTAATTTATATATATATTATCTTTTAGCTTGTACACTGTTTCTCATTCTACATTAGATTGGTTTAGGCTAATAAAAGTTTAAAAAAATACTGAATATTATTTTTTAGAGACCTTTTAATCGCCACCCTGGGGCGTAGCGTTAACATTTTTCAAGGGGGGGGGGGGCAACTTTGAAATATATTTCAATGCCAAACTCTTTACGGCCATTCGTCTTTGTAACGGGTCACTCAAACAGCAGACTGTACAATTCGTTTATCAATCTCAGTATTCATCTAACAAACGATTAAATCTGTCCTCTTTACTATTAACATCGTGCCTGATAAAGCATCATTTTCTGTTAATTCCTGCATGTCGAAGAACGAATTCTGAGTTGTATAAAATTCTTCGTCACTGTCAACCGTGACCTGCTGCACACTATAAGGACAAGATTTACGCGATCCAGCTTTGCATGAAACACGTACAAATACATATATACAACGCTAATCTTATATAGAACTTAATCATAGTCAATAAGGGGGTCTAATCGTGCAAACATTCTTTCCGTTGAAAACGAATTGCGAACATGTGGAAGTTAAAACTTTTTCACAAACCTATTTTAGTTCATCTAAATATCAGCGCAGAGACAACCTATTGCAAACGAAAGCACCACGCAGCAGTGATGAAATGGGACTTTATGAGGACTGGAGGGTATATATCAGTATACATCGACAACTCTAGGAATTTAAATATTATTGCCTTTCGCACGATTGACCAATGGATTTGGTGTTGTTTCAACGGTTAACAGGGTTGGAAGCAATCTCGTACCCAGAGCAATGCCTGTTCGCGGGTTAGGCTGGCAATGGCTCTGGGGAAACGGAATGAAATGCGTATGATTTCATACGCGCTCACTTAATGCGCATGCTCTCCACTAATAGGCTATGCTTTATTTATTCGGGCTCAACTGTTGTATTTATGATTATTTTGCTGGAAATAAAGCACAGCCTATTAGTGGAGAGCATGCGCATTAAGTGAGCGCGTATGAAATCGTACGCAGTTCATTCCGTTTCCCCAGAGCCAATGCCAGCCTAACCCGCGAACAGGCATTGCTCTGGGTACGAGATTGGGTTGGAAGCGATTTTTTACAGGAAATGACAGGACAGACAGGTTTAGCTGTTGTATTAAATAGGGTTGGCCGTTAACCGTTTTAAGCCCCCGTTCTTTTACGAAACAACGATAAAGCTTCCTGTTGCAGGTTAACCGTTGCAGAAAAAATCTCACGTTTAATTGTTGGTTTGAAAGGCGAGTTTCAGCTCCATATATCTTAGCATGCGTGAACTAGTGTTCGTATCTAATTTTGTACCACTTGAGCGTGAGAGGCAGATAATTGGATTAAAATCGACAGATTCTTAATGCGCTTGTACGACTAAAGCTGGAAAAAAATTGTCAAAATCATTAGCAGCAGCATAGCAGTAAACACAAACTGTACCTGAATAAAATTATCGAAAATCTTGAATCCATCCAAGTCAAGTATATAATTAAGGGTTTGGTTGTGGCTCATGACAATGTGGTGCATTCTTTTTACAAAAACGAAAAATTATTACACAAGAATGTAGCATCAGTAATACGCCTACCTCTAAAGCAAATAGAAAGGGTCAAAGCTATAAAAACTAAGTTATTCTTTGCTCAGAATTAGTAATGAAGGGAAACTAATTTACTATTACGAGTGGAGAACAGTCTTAACGAGTTGTGTCAAGATCGTAGCTACGGTCCTGCTGATTTCCCAACACAGCATCTCAGTGAATATTCTCTACCTTTACCCTCGTGTTGTTACTGGTAATAGTTATTTTATTACATTAGTTTGAACGTGCTTTCTCTCTTGTACTCGTACTATTTTTTTTATACAACACTAGTTAAAAGAAGCAATTGTCAATATCTGTTGTTAGAGTATATATACAAACACGACGAAACACAATATTTGCCGCCCTCCAATTTTAAAAATGTTTCAAAATTTTATGTTAGTTTGATGTACAAAACAAATAGATCACGTCTTAGCTTATACTGTAATAGATCACCACATGAGATGCGCCCCATAGAGTGGAAAAGAAGTCACGGCACTCGACTTCGGCTCGTGCCGTGAATTTTTCTTGTTTCCACTGAAGATAATTTAAAATTTTTAGCTAAGTGCACAATCGCGTGTTAGAAGGTCTTAGGCTTAGCCAGCGTGCACGTGCATATCGCCACTATAATGGCGAGTAAAAGCGCATGGTGTATATTTAAATAACCATTTGAATATACGCCACCCCATGTGTAGGGGGAGAGAACGGGGGGAAAAGGGGGGGGGGAAGAAGAGGATTGACTAAATCAATATTGGCATACTGTTGCAGTATAAATCACCATGGCGTGTAAATCGTTAAGATGCAAAACATAGCCGTTCACTTGTTCTGTATCACCGGTATAGTTGTGAAGGGAACAGGAGGAAGCAATAAAAAATGAAACACGAGATCAGTTAAAGCATATTTTATTGACAAAAAGCTTTGTGAATTTATGATCTTGGACGTTCTTTTTTCTCCTTAAACAGAGCAAGTAAAGAAACATTGGCAACCTTGACGACTTTAAATCGTACACCAGGGATATCACCGACAGCATGACCACTACGACCGAATCCAGAGACTAAAACTTCGTCATTTTCTTCAATGTAGTTAAGACAGCCATCATTAGGGACAAAGGCGGTGATTTTTTTGCCATTTTTGATCAACTGAACTCTCACACACTTGCGGATAGCAGAGTTTGGCTGTTTAGCTTCAACACCTCTAAAAAGTACAAGATCACTTTGATCAGGAACTGGATGGAATTTATTTACACGTACAACATAAAGGCATAAAGGCTGAGAACAGTACCATACACTAGATTTCATAAGAGAATAAATAAGAACTTCGAAACAGCCTACAACTAAATTACTAGAACTTTTTACGAGGGTTTATAGTTTGTTTTAAAAAGCCAACTCCTACCCTGGTAAGAAATCGTGTTACAATAATGTTGGTTATTCTGGTGACTGGAAAAAACATAAATATTAACCCCAGTGAATTTGAACACCAAAATTCAATTTTTGAGGAAATAGCACACCCTAAAAATGCATGTTTTAACGCGTGACTCTATCCTCAACCAAAAATAAGATATATCCATTCGTATATTACCATTCATTATTAACTAATAAGGTCATAAACAAATAACGATGCGGTATTCAGGTCACATGTGCACACAAAGGGATTTTTATTAAAGTTAACAATACGAATTGAGAAGCAAGGATGTTTATCGAAGTCTAATAGCACATTAAGGAAGCGTGGAATGAATTCATTTTACAAGTGCAAGTACTATATGGGGATTAAACAGGGACTAAATCCTCACAAGGTTCAGCTGCTTACATTTTAACTAGTACATAAAAACAAATGCATGCTGAGCAACTAACACAGGATTGTTAATTAGTTACTTTTTCAACTGGCAGAACAAACACAAAAATATATGCTTGATAATTTGGCCAGTTTTACATCTTGGAATATGTTTTGCATAAATTTTGATTTATCCAGTTTTCTTCAGATCAGTGATTAAACAATTCCCAGCTACTTGACCTTTGGTCCAAATTATTTCAAGACAAGCTAAACTTGACAAGTGCATTGGTCTTTTCTTGTTTGAGACATACAAAGATTAGCCAGACAAGATCCCTTTTGCTTAAATTTACTTGCACTAATCCTGCATTACATAAGATAATGCTATTTTCATTGCAAGATTACTCTTGTTCCTATTTCATTTCAATTTAAGTGCCTATGAAACGAAATTTTCTCCGACAATTTTTTTATTGCCTTGGAAAGATCAGTCAAAATCACTGTATAACTTCTTTGATAGAATTTTTGTAACCGCCTCACTTTTCGAGATATTCAATTTTATTTGATTTGAAAATGACACTACCAGTGACGTCATACTGGATAATCACTTTTCAAAAAAGCTGAATTTAAAAAGTACTCAAGATGTAACACTTAAATACCCAGCTCTGGATGTTAAGCATAGCCTACACACATGTTAGTGTAGTTTTAGTTATTTTCCACTATTATATGCTACAAAATAAGCAATCTAACAGTCGCTCATTATGCAGTATGACGTCACTGGTTGTGTCATTTTCAAATGAAATAAAACTGAATATCTCAAAAAGTAAGGCAGTTACAAAAATTCTATCAAAAAAGTTATACCGTGATTTTAACTGATCTTTCCAATGCAATAAGAAAATTGTTGGAGAAAATTTCGTTTCATAGGCACTTTAAGATCTAAACTAAACAGCAAGCAATTACGCTGATGAATCCATGATTATCTGAATGAAAATGGAACAATTACATTTGCAGCATTAGAAGTGTTCTGAAAATATCTGAACCATTTATTTGCTCAAGTTGAGCAGTTCCTCTGAAAACTTTGCAACACAATTTTGATGTCTTCTATGTATTTTTCATCATATTTTGTAAATCTCTGCAGTGCAACCTTCAACCTTTCCACTCTAACTACAGGTATTGTAGTTAAAAAAACAAAAATTAACTCTAACTACAGGTATTGTAGTTATAAAAACAAAAATTAACTCTAACTACAGGTATTGTGTTCCTGGGCCTTATGCTAAAATGTGGGCCCACAGTGGGACACAAAAATGCTTGAAAATATTCCTGCACTTGATCAGCACCAGTTTGAAGATTTTCTACACATTACTTGGACAATACTACCAATACAACTGACAGGCAAATAATTCTGATGTCTTTAACACTTTATGATGGACCTTGCATTGGCATAGTCAAATAAATCAAATTGCAACAGCAATGTAGGCAACAATATTTACAGTTTGCAGTGGTTTGACATATTGATGATAAATTGACATGTGATAATACAGCTTAAATGATACTTTTTAAATATTTCTCTAGCAAATTTTAATTTCTTTTTGTTTTTGCACCCTTCTTGACTTTGTCCTATGGAATAGCTTGCATATTTTGATCAAAAATAATATTTTTAAAAAAATTGCCTAATGAACCAGTTTCTTGCCGAAGTGCTAGCCTTCGCACATACATCCCATCGTTCTTTGTGTGCTTACGCCAAAACATAGTACTTCATGTAAACTGTTTACATAATGCGTTGTTCTATTAACAAGTGCCTGGGATTACCTGGCGTGAGATTTAAAAACTTTCCAGAAGGCAACATGGCATTTATATAAGATATTACTAGCGGCTAAATATCACCCGGTGCACCATGTTGAATTTGCCCGTGTTGTAAGGTCTGGACACGTGTTCTTATCGGAAACAAGATACTTAGCCGGAAGAAGTTAATTTGATGAAAGGAGTTGAATTGACACAGCCACTGAATAAAAAAGATGTCAACAATCTGGTAGTTACACTATATTTGCCGTAGTGTTGTAGTGTAAACACCTGTCCTTTTAAAAAAATAGGTATGCTACATGTATCTGTGCAATGCGCATTATTCTAACGCTGGATGACAGGATATTATACCCAGAAGTCTGTTTTGATTCTATGTAATTGTGATGTACAAGTGAAAAGGTTTATTGCAGCCTAAAAAAGTGAATAGTAAAGCAGTTATATACCAACTGATATTTAGGTCGTTGCAAAAATGTTGATGCATGTAGAGGAAACAGGAAATTACGCATTGCTAAACTCGGTAAGAGTTTTTTTCTTCGATATGTGGTCAAGATAAAAAATTATGCATAAGGTGTACAGGGTGCCGAATATACATGAGACATAACTACATAAGTTCTAAATTCTAGAAAGTGTGGCGAAACACTCCAGAAACAAAATATGTTTTAATGCAAACAATATAAGAAATATTAAACTAGTAATTCAAAAGATGAGTATTATTAAAAATTATATTTTTTTACATACAAATATCACAGATATAATTCTAGTTTTTTCCATGATGATAATATATGATAACGGCACATGTGCCCATATTACTCAACAAGAGTGCATAAAATTCCACAAACAAACACAAGTTTTATAATTGTAAAGTAACAAATGTTTATTGAGATATGTTATTTGTTGCCTGCCTGTAGGACGATAGCAGATGTTACATAAAATATTAGATAAAAATTTGGCACCACATTTATAGGCATATTCTACAGTAGTCATAAACATATTGTTGACAAAGTGCGATGCAATGTCGGTCCATGTAAAGCAAATAACATAGCAAACATTCTTAATGATAACAACGAAACCATACATAAAGACACGTACTGTACTCAGATAGTATTAAAACAGATAATCCTAAACACTTTCATGAATATTTCACTAAACAACGACTGAAATACATCAACTTAAACCACGGCACTTTTCTAGACCATTCCTCTACACCATACATACTAAAACGTTCGAATAACTCACCTCAACGCACCCCAATTGCCTCATATATTAGTGTTAAAACCAGTGGTTAAAACGCGCTCATAGTTTCAGCTGCCATTTTGTTTAGCCTGCAATCTCTATCACGGGTGTTCTGTACTGTGAGGTACAAATTCCAGTGTTAACAAACATACATCGCGCAGATACGAAAATATGCACCAAGATACAACGCTAGCTTACTTTGTATTGCTGATAATTAACCTCACTAGTTTAGTATAATTGCCATGGCAATTGACCTCATTTACACTACGTCTAAGGCCTATGGAATTAAGGTTACTGTTTACCGTCACTCGCCCGCATGTGTTTATGATGCCTGCGTGAAATTTTCATTATTTGAATTTTTTTTCATTATTCTTTTTTTTACCTAAGGCGTTTGATGAAAATATTCTGGGTAAACACAACATAACTTATTCAATATCAAATAAAGATATATTTTCGAAATGTTCGGATTCAAAACGAGACGCGCCACAGGATGTTGCTACAATTTGCTTTGATGCTTTCGAATTCGCAATATTAAATAAAATATTTTCTTGTCACAGGTTGGCCATTAAATTACTGCGTCACATTTTCTACATTTGCAATAATGAATAATGAAAATTTTCCGCATCAGCTTTCCAAAGTTGAAGTGACGGTAAACAGTAACCTTAATTCCATAGATCTAAACGGGCCTTATAAGAGCGTGTGCCGTGTTGTTCTCTTCTCCTTAGTAAATAACCTTTTGCAGAGGAGAGAGCTTCCAATTAATGATCTGGTTTCCAGTAAGAACTAGCGTCCAAACCTCAAATGCGGAAAAATTCAAGATGGGTCACCGGTGAAATTCCTCAATTTAGCCACTAGTTAAGATACTTGCATGGGAAAATATATCAAACAATACACCTTTTTGAGCAAAGTTCCTTTGTATGAAAGTAAGTTATTGATTACTGGTGTTTTGGATCTTGGCAACAACTGACTAAAACATTAACTATTTTGCACTTTTCTACTGTAATTCTACCCACACTGGTCACAGAGTATTAAACAGAGAAACGTTTCTGTCAGCCTGCAACAAGCCAACAACTCAACTGTGTTAAAATACCCTATCAACATAAGCCCTGTCTGCGAGGCTACTTACACTTTTTCTAGAACAATTCCTTTAGCGTGTGAGGCACCACCGAAAGGGTTAGCTTTTAAAGCAGTCCCCAAATGACTTTTTTTATATGACTTATCATGCCATCTTTGTTCACGTCGGTGGTTGCGAAGTTTACGAGCTGTTCGAAGTCCACGGGGCTTTCCTTTGGTAAAAAAAAGTAAATAAATATTTATCAGTTATAGAAAATAGATAATCCTTGTAAAAAATATATGTATAAGTCCAGTTTTAAATCAAAATATCTCTCCACGTGTAAAGAACAACTCACCCATAATGGCGATCAAAAAAGAAGAGGCTTTACTCTAAATGCACCATGGTATATTTGATATCGTCTTCTCATCGGATACCGTTCGGAGATTGTCGATTGTAGGTACGAAATACTTCATGTCACAATTATTTAAAATTACTACTTTTCAAGCATTGCATCAATTCACTGATCCAACGTTACGTGAGTTATTTATTGCTTCGTTCTTACATTGTTCCTACAGTTCAGAATTATTCTAAGTCGCAGGCAATATGCAATTTAGAATTACTATAAATTGTAGGCACCACCCAACAGAATCAAAGCACTGGAAGCAACTCAAAGCAGGCAGCAACTCAAAAAAGTCTAAAAGGTGGTCTCATAATACCCAAATTTTGGGAAATATGCGATTTTGATAAAATTGCAAAACTTGCCTTATATAGTGTACCCAACAGGATATTTGTAACTTTCAATACAGAAATCTATTCAAAATCGAGCTATTTACCGATCTCTTCTCCCTATTAGGGTAAAACTATGATATTACTTCGAGCAGATGAATTGTAAACAGTACGTGCGCATGTTGGCTGTTAATTGCTTCAATGTTTTATTGAAGAACTTTAATAATTATACAAATTTAGATCAGCCATGTTTTTGCTACTGTTTTTCAACAAACTATGGTCAAGTCAGCGTGATTCAGTGTTCAGCAAAGTACTTAATCTCTTTAGTGAAAGTAAAAAATAACCTCAAATATACTTAAGTAAGAGTCAAAGAACTGACTGCAAAATTTACT
Source organism: Muricea muricata (assembly GCA_963855995.1). Lineage (NCBI taxonomy): Eukaryota > Metazoa > Cnidaria > Anthozoa > Malacalcyonacea > Plexauridae > Muricea > Muricea muricata. The sequence goes on along the minus strand of OY979718.1, from coordinate 55,400,815 downwards.
AGTACTCAGGTAAAAACAAAAGTGTTGTTTAAAAATTTTAATTAGTAAGAGAAAAGTGTTGGAAAATATATGCTTAAGTGAAAATACAACTGAAATCGAATTTAGTACGTCATTTATTGGACGGTAGTAAACTGGAGGTGACAGCCCTGCAGTCGTTTGTACGAAATATGAATAGTGCTATTCACCGAATAGCCCTTTTTTGAAATGTTCTAAACATGCTCAGTCACAGGTATCCCAGCGCACGTTACGTCATTGCAAACATTGTTATATAAATGACGTAACGTGCGCTTGGATGCCTGTGGTTCAGTTCTAATAAAAGCCGTATTAAAGTTCAGCAATTTTGACTGTTAAAGGTAAATGGCAACAAAAAGTTTTATTGTCTCATCTGAAAGGGACTCTAAAACAATAAATAGAAGTCTATTGAAAAATTTTTATATCTGTTTTACTTCGGGAGATATTTTCAGTTAAATCAACGAACTAACCGCAATCTTGGATTAATTTTTAACCTTATTAACAATGATTTGGTGCCGTCACAACACGGGATAAGCCAGTCGAAGCTACTCCTAAATACCTACCAACAATCAAATATTGTTTGAAATCATTTCAGTCCGTGCTGAAATTCGAAAAACTTGCCGTACATGCGGTTATAAGAGCATATTAACCATTGCATCGTAACAAAAAACCCATTTGTGACGTATCGCTACGACGCGCATATCCACAAATATCCAAGATGGTGGACAACTTAAGATTTCAAATAAAAATATGTCACAAAATTAGGCAGATATAAAATTCTGTAATAGACTTCTCTATATTGTTTTGGAGTCGCTTTCAAATGAGACGAAAAAATTTGTTGCCATTTCCCTTTAAAGTCACTTTTGTATATCTTTTGCGAGTTCAATATCGCAGGTGTCATTGCTTTTCGTGCCTTTGTGCAGCAGCTGAAAAAATCACTAATCCGGCGGATAGCGTTATCCACCTTTCGTATAGCCGACCCCTGAACCATAGCTAGGCTGAGCCAAGCACATCCTCACTAGTCTGCTCACCGCTAACTTCCCTTTGGGACAATAACTTTAAAGTTTTTACATAGCAAAAACATAACAAAAGTAACGTAGTAAACAAGTGCATATTAAATATAAATCGTACTTCATTACAATTAAATCATTAAAAAGGAGCTGCTTACTTCGTTACAACTAAATATTGTTTTCTTTTTACTAAGCAGCAACGAAGTAAATATACTTCGTTACAGGCTAACATTGCGTGAATTGCTCTCTCTATTTGAAGCTTTTTCATACGGCACAATACTGGTCGAGCTGAAATAATCATTTCTCTTGTTGTCACTTTGTTCGTGCTTACGTTTTCTCTTTCCTCACTCTTTTCGTTTACCTCTTTCGCTCTCACTTTCGTTACGTTTTGATTGTTTCTTCTCTGCCCTTTTCCTTCTCTTTGATTTTACTTCATCACTTTTGACTTTAAATAAGATTCTGTCCAGGAAAGAGACGGAAGTGGAAGCGCTATTTCCTCCGCGATCAGGCCATTCTTTTTTTGACCTACTTGTATTATGACGACGACTTCTTTGACCTTCTAAGGATAAAGATATCTTGTATGTAAGACATTGTTTAGTAATCACAATTAAACATGTTTCTTCATCCACGTGTATGATAAGAATTTTTACCTGTTAGTTTGTCAACATATTCCTTGATTTTAAGAATATCATTTGTTACATCACTTTGCTTATTTCTTACTGTTCGTACACCTTCAATGATAATATCAAAATCAGATGTCATATTTTGTCCATAAACCATAGAAAAGCGATCATCTATCACAGTTTTTATTGTATGAATATCTGAAATCATGTCAATCTCTGCTCTTTCAGAAGGCGATACGATATTTTTACCAACAAAAGACATTTTCAAAACTTCGGGACTGCAGTTGGTCTTCATGTACTCTTCATACTGCAATTTATACTTTTTCGGCAGCATACGTTCAGCTTCGACTACTTTAATTGCTCTTTGCATGATTGTGTTTGCGACAGCATTACTATGGACTCGCGTGAAGGTATCACTTAGCAAGGCAATCAAAAGATTTAGGGTGACAATAGTAATCGCTGTAACACATAAAGCCACGAGAATTCGTGCCATCACTGCATCGGATTCAATAATTCCTTCCAACTGGAACTCATCTCCAACGGCTATTTGGAAAACAGTGTACAAAAGTTCAGGTACCCTGTGATAGCCGTGAACTTCGTGCATTGATATCGCTCCAAAATTTATCCAGAATGAAGCAGAAAACGGAATTAGGAGTAAAAAGAAAAGAAAAGCCCAATTAGCGAAATCACTTCTTGTTTCTCCCAAGATAATAACAAGAGTTCCTATACCTGGAATAGGACGTACATACTTCAACAACCGAAGCCACACTAAAAGATTCATAATACTAATGACGCGAACGTACACATATCTGGAAACATACGAATTATCGAAGAAGAAAAAAAAGTGTGAGATAATGCTGGCAATAATCAAAATCAAAATGGCCCAGTCCAGATAGAACCACAGTCCCAGTTCATTATACAGAGGCAGAGACTTTACTCGGTTAATTTCGTATTCAATAAATTTTCTTTCTTGCGGCCAACGTGGATGACAGTATTTAATGTCATCTTCCAGCTGCCCTATCCTCCAATCTACCCATCTTTTCTTGGATTTTTGAAGCTTTTTAGTTTCTAAAATATAGCGAATGTCATTATCTAACTAGAATCAACAGAACTATAGGTGTATAATATCAATAGAACTATAGGCTCTGATCTACTTCGCGAAACGCCTCATGCACGAATTTTTCAGTTATTGTAACAACCTCGATCCCAGGGCCTTTTCTTGAATTTGGGAATGGAAAAGGCCCTGGCATCGGCTGGTCTATTTTGTAATCCCACTGGCTCATTCAAACTGTCAATTAAATCATTTAAGAGTATAATTTATTCATAAAATACAACTGAAGAGAGATTTAAATCATTTAACACTCTTCGTATAAAGTCATATACGTAGAATATCCGTATGCTTCATTATCGGAATTTGATGAAGGTATAGGGACAACTTATGCATGTTATCAGCTCACACACGGCAATCTTCTAAACAAGTTTTAACTGTATTATACCTACTAAGCACTAACTCTACCAGGTTTAACATATTACTTTATTTCATTGGGCATTGTAGTGTCATATATACAGCCGAAGATGTAGAGCCAGCTATAGTCCGTAGAAGGTTGCTTTTATAGCATTGCATAGCGTTATAGCGTTGCATTGCATAGAACGTTAAAAATTACTTCTCTGATTTATTATTTATGCAAACACTCACAGAGACCACAGAAATCAGTAACATATTCTTACACCCACATATCCTGTGTGTCATGTGACCAGCCGATGCCAGGGCCTTTTCCCTTCCCTAATTTAAGAAAAGGCCCTGGGATCGAGGTTGTTATTGTAATGGATTTTTAAGGTGTCTATAATGTAGAAAAAAAGAAAAGCAGAAAAATTAAGATATCTAAAACTTCAAACCCGGGGAGTTTTGTCTTTTACAAGAGACATTTAAGATGAGATTTTTTACAGAATCTCGTATTGTTTGCTCAAAACCAATCAGGTCGCACGGATTGGTATGCGCATTTACAAGATGGCGGCGTGTTCCTTTCGAACGTTTTTTGAGTGCTTTTTACATGGGCAAATGATGGAAAAAATGAGAAGTGTTTTGAACAAATGACTAACAATCCATGGTAAAAAAGTATTAGGCTTTTCGTTCATATGAATGGATAATAATCAAGTCTTACTGGTGTGAATGTTGCCGTCATAAAGATACGAGTTTGATTTACTTATGGTAGTATGGAACGTGGAAGGTAAAATATTACATTTATATCCCTATTTCATTTGGATATCAAGTTCATAAAATACTTTTTCACGATACAGAACAATTATTGAAAGATTAAAACTGATAAATTCACTGTTTGGAGGACGTCATTGGCCAAGTGATTAACAATATTTGCATGTTAATAAATTTCGTTGTAGAATTGTCCACCATAATATTTGTATCTCAGAAAATCTGATTTTTGCTCATATGCTAATACTGTAAAAGTATTTCATCTCTAAACACTTTGGAAATGTCCCGATTGTTCAAAAATTGAGATTTGCGCATCATATGGCCTTTAAACTACTTTTTGCTGTTTTTGTGAAATTTGCATAATCATCAAATACACAACAATAGTATGTTGTCCTAAAATAAAGTTGAACGTTCAAAATTACCCCATAACCCTGTCTGAACAAGCTAAATTGTCTTTCACATTAAGCCAGGGGTATGTAAGTCTATAAAAAATATGTTTTGGTCAAAATCTGAGTGTGCGGTCGAAGGCCTTTTTCATGATTTTCAAGACTGTCCAATATCTGTTACCATTAACAGGTACTGTCCACACCAACATTTATGATTCATGTTCCTTTCAAATTAATTCAGTCATTGTATTTTAAACAATATAAACATATTCTCAACTATTTTTCTCAAGTTCAAACTCATGAATATTTGATTTTGAAAGATTTTTAATGCAATCCTGGGTGTTTTTATCATGTTAGTGTATCTGGTCAAATTGGGGTTATTTCTGTAATGCTCAACCTGAACTTCACAGGCTAAAATGAGCCCTAAAACTAAACCTGAACAAGCTAAATTGTTTTTCACATTAAGCCACAGGTATTTAAGTCTACAAAAAATATGTTTTGGTCAAAATCTGAGTGCGCGGTCGAAGGCCGTTTTTTATGATTTTTAAAACCAACCAAATTATGTCCAGGTGCTACCATTAACAGGTACTGTCCACACCAACATTCATGGTTCATGTTCCTTTCAAATTAATTCAGTCATTGTATTTTAAACGATATAAACACATTTTCAACTATTTTTCTCAAGTTCAAACTCATGAATATTTGATTTTGAAAGATTTTTAATGGAATCCTAAATGTTTATATCATGTTAGTGTATCTGGTCAAATTGAGGTTGTCCTTATACTGCTTTACCTAAATTTCACAGGTTAAAATAAACCCCAGAACTAAACCTGAACAAGCTAAATTGTCTTTCACATTAAGCCAGCGGTATGTAAGTGTACAAAAAATATGTTTTGGTCAAAATTTGAGTGCACGGTCGAAGGCCGTTTTTTTATGATTTTTAAAACCAACCAAATTATAGTATGTCTGAGTGCTATCATTAACAGGTACTGTCCACACCAACAATCATGACTCATGTTTCTTTCAAATCAATTTGGTCATTGTATTTTAAATGATAAAAACACATTTTAAACACATAAAAATAAACACATGGGTGGGTGGGACCTAATTATTAGAATTCTGCCAGGCCAGGCATAATTTAAATCATGCATATACAGTGTATCATAATAAATGTGCAAAAATATCAGAATTTCTAAGAAGACCTTTTCTTGCAGGCTATTAAAGAAAACAAAAAATGAAAGATGAAAATGAATATTTATTAAATCACAGATTATTATTTATGATACAATCTATTCTTGTGTGAATATAATGAAAATGTTGATAACTTTATACTGTAGACAAAATACTCCACAATGTGCTGGTTTTTGTCACCCAGCACTGACAGAATGAGGTTGATGTTTTCAGATACTGTAATCATATCTTCAAGATTGTAATAGTAATGTCACAGAGATCTATAAAAAAATACTTTCATGGTTAACTACTAGAAGAATTGATTTACTTCAGGTTATTGGGGGGGGGGGGGTCTGAGTTAATCCTCAGGCAATTATCAAAGAAAAAAAAATATTTGGCCCTTATGACCATATAGGCAATTTTGTTTTGATGTCAACATGCTTGGCTCCTTGAGCCTGTCTGGTGTCTTTACTAGTAACGCATGCTGCCTCAGTTGACTGTCAGGCCCTGCTTTATGACCAGTCCTGGTTCAGCAACCTTCCTACCAGATTGTTGCATCCATGATGCTGGTGTAATTCAAAACTTTACTGTAAACATATGACTGAAAATTTTATTTTCATTCCTAAAAAGGGCGTTTCAGATTATATAGCGTATGGCATGAAGTTGTATACTGAATGCCTGTAAAATCAGTAAATTGGAGTAAAGGGATTTAAAATTACAAATACTCAAATTTTCCTTAAAAATGCAAAATCCTTTAACGTTTTCCATGTACTTATGTTATTAACGAGTTGTGAACAAGCTGGCCATCATCCAGAGGACGAAAGCAGTGGCTTTCAATCAGTTTTATTAATAATTTAAAGTAGCAGATAATTTTGCCGCTAAAATATGCTCACTCCTGAGTCAGATACGTGTGCATATTAACATAATAATAATTCAAACAACGTCTATTAAATACGATATTACACTTACCACGTTATCCTTCTTTATATTTAGCAATGTTTTGCCCCATGACATAACCAAAAATCCAGTAAAATTCTGTTTTTCTTCTCAAATATTTTTAGAAAACTTTCAAAACAAAAGATGGCGCCAGAGCATTTTTTCGCGAAGGCTTGGTCGCTAAGTTTTGAGCGGTTTTCGCAAGAAATACGCGACTTTCTAAAAAATCTCCTCTTAATTATAATTGCAACTTTTCTTAAGAAATTTTGTACCTACCGACTCAAAATTACGTTTAAGCCTTTCAATTTCGTGCGCAAGGCACTTTTAATGTGTTCGGATATGCATGCGCACCCCCTCGATTGTAAACACAAAAAACTTCATATTTCGAGCCGCTTTTCGACGTTGAGCGGCACGATTTCAAATTTGTTCAGTTTTTGTATCTGGGCAGCAGATATATCTGTTATTGTATGCGCGCTGTAACTGTTAGTTGTAACTGTTAGCTTGTAGCCATGTAATCACCGAATGCGTAAATTATAGCCAATATAAGACGAAACAGACTCCGAAAATCATCATCTTGTAAACTCAAGATTTGAGTAATTTAAATGAACAAGACACAAAATACTGGTGATATTTCGACTTTATTGCAAAGCCATTGTCAAACCAAACTGAATATTTACAAGCTATGCTAAGATCTTATAAGGTGAGATGCAGGAAAGATGGCGTAGGCGTATGACATGTAATGCGAAAACATTTACAGAAGCGATTGTTAAGCGTAAGAATTACAGAAAAAGCATCAGTTCCTTTGAGGCTTTAACACCGCTATTAAGTGCTGGCCTTTTAAACTTTATATGAAGCGCTTCCAAAAAGAGCAAGATATTGGAGTTTGTGTGTTGGAGACTTGGAGTGATTGCAGTATTTTAGTGTTGTTTCACTTGTTTGCTATAAGTTCATACTTACTGAAAGGCTTGTCAGGGTTGAGGTCATTGATGTTGTCGTAAAGATTGTGTAAGTCTGTTATGTGTCTGGCATGTTCACATGACGTTAGATGTGCAAAAACAGCGCTTGTATTCAATTTAGCATGCTCAGTTAACCGCGTTCGCAAATTCTGGACTGTTTTGCGGTTTGCCTATGTACGTTGCCGAGCAAGCCGGACAAGAAAATTCATAAACTAGGTCATTACGCTCTAAGTCAGGAATTTTGTCTTTTTTGGATAGAAAATAAGAGACCTTTTTCGTTTGATAAATAACGATAAAGTTCACCGGCTTAGTAAGATTGCGTTGTAATTTGCGGATTAGTTTTCCGGTGTGCTATATACTCAGAAAATTGAAGTCTAAACACAATAGCAATAATCATGCACCATATAGCAACACGTCTTCAGAAAATAATTTTTCCAATAATATTGCGGACGAAAACATTTCCAAAATATGGGTTAGGATTCCGTTTCTTGGCAAGCAAGGCGAGTACTTGGTCAAAAAACTAATCCGCAAATTACAACGCAATCTTACTAAGCCGGTAAAATTTATCGTTATTTATCAAACGAAAAAGGTCTCTTATTTTCTATCCAAGAAAGAGAAAATTCCTGACTTAGAGCGTAATGACCTAGTTTATTAATTTTCTTGTCCGGGCTGCCCGGCAACATACATACGCAAACGGCAAAACAGTCCGGAATTTGCGAACGCGGCTAACTGAGCATGCTAAATTAAATACAAGCGCTGTTTCTGAACATCTAACGTCATGTGAACTTGCCAGACACATAGCAGACTTACACAATCTTTACGACAACATCAATGACCTCAACCCTGACAAGCCTTTCAGTAATTATGAACTTATATATGAAGCGCTTCCAAAAAGAGTAAGATATTGGAGTTTGTGTGTTGCTGTGATTGCAATATTTTAGTGTTGTTTTCTATAAGTTATAGCAAACAACACTAAAATACTGCAATCACTCCAACACACAAACTCCAATATCTTACTCTTTTTGGAAGCGCTTCATATAAAGTTTAAAAGGCCAGCACTTAATAATGCTTTTTCTGTAATTCGGCTTACGCTTATGACAATCGCTTCATTAAGATCTTAGCATAGCTTGTAAATATTCAGTTTGGTTTGACAATGTCAATGACTTTGCAATAAAGTCGAAATATCACCAGTATAATAAAGAGTGAAAAGTTAAGCCTAACTGGACAAGGATTGCTTAGGTTTATTATTGAGCTTAAAAGTTTTCGCAGCGTGACTACACGTTCTATTTTTATTGCAAATATGTTCAAGCAAAATGATAGTTCGATAACTAAGAAATATTGCATCAGTTGGATTATCGATCTGTTTACAACAGTCAACAAACCGACTTCACAGAAGCGGTGATATTGATGCAGCGACAATGACTTCATGCAGACATAAACACTTTTACAGATATCAACATTCAGTTTCAGTTATAAGACATACTGTATAAATGTCATCAATTCATATGGGAGAGTGTCTCGAAAACTTCACGTTATACGATACAAATAGGTTTAAGGACACACATATTACAGAGTGTTGACAGATCGTGCTGCAGTGATCGAACAGGGAGTTAATAAAATTCTGAAATATACAGTGGGTGAGAGTTATTTCATAGGGAACGTAGCGGCATCAGATCCTAGCGTTCCCGACAATATAGGGTTGAAAGTTATTTGTACGCGGTGACATGCACTTATGCATGCATGTTGGAATTGGTAGTAGGACAGGGAAAATACACTTGAGCGCTGTCTGAAAGGCGCAATAATTCAAGGGTCTATATACTGCCTAACAAATTCTGAATTCTTGGGTTTTTTAAGGTCAATCTCGAGCTTAATTCTCCTAAAACAATCAATTACAGGAAAATTTTCATGTTTCAAAGAGTGAAAGCGATCGCTTTATCACAGTACTAATAATAAATCAGGAATTATTGGCACTACTATACCATATATTACACTACTACATAATTAGCACTATTATACCAGACATTATTGGCACTAAGAGTGTTCCGAGCTTACATACCGACCGAAAGCTAGGTTCGCAGTAATAAGTTTACATGCTGTTTGATAACCTAATGAACCCTAAATATAACTTCTACTCACCATAAGCGTGTTTTCCAATATCATAGACTGTCAGCAGAATAACAAACAAACCAATAATTACTCGCCAAAGATGATCTTCTATTGGTAGGTAAAGGTCTTTGCCATTTCTTGGTGTACCTAGACACACAAATGTCCACGTGATTCCAAAAACTGTATGAAATAGAAGATCAAAGATCGATGACAAGCGGCCATACTGAACCCACTTGTTCGTAATAAGCCTTTGCATAACTGGATGTGTCACCACTTCGTATTTTCTTGTTGCAACGGCGGTTTCTAGCGGTGTTCGCGTGGATTTAGTTTCGATATTCTGTCGTGATGATTCCAAATGTTGCAGATAATAATAATCTTGCATACGAATCGGGTCCCTCTTGTGGAGTTGATTTAACGCTTCCAACGCAAGATTTGGCAAGCGATCAATCAAAACGCAAAGTGCAGAATATCCTGTTGAGTCAAGAGTACACGATGCAGCTCCTTCATCTATCAAAATTTTGGCCATTTCTACACGTGTCCACTCTGCAGCTAACTAACCATGCATATAAAAACAAAAGAAGATATGAATTTTAACGAAGTTAAAAAGCAGTATAAGGACGTTTTTTGTATCTCTCTAGTCTCTATTAAAATTTAGAGCAAGTCCTGAATCTAACCTGAAGTGGTGTTTTTTTATTCGCATCCAGTGAATCAATATTGGAATTATAGCCCAGCAAAACGTTTAAGCACCCCACTGCCCCGTTCTTTGCTGCATAATGTATTGCCGCTTGCTCGTTTCCAAAAGTTCTTGCATCGATGTTTGCACCATTCTGAAGCAAAAACTCCGTCATTTTTGCATGATTTACCGCAGCTGACACATGTAAAGGAGTGCGACCAAAAATGTCTTGCTTGTTTATATCGCAACCTAAAAATTAAAATAATTATAATAATACATATACTGAAAATTCTAATATTAGTTTTAAACTCAGATTTCTGTCGAAAATTGTTGGGTTAAGTTGCGTTTTCAAATTCTGAAAGTGTTTGAACTAAAGTACAAAGTAATTATTTAGATAAGAAATATTTTATATATAAAATGCTGCATGATTGTTTCTTGAAATAATTGAACGAGAAATTTTAGTCATTCTACCTTATACAGTTTACCCTGGATACAGAGGTTCTTCACTGCTCGTCGAGGATAACAAGGAATTGTTGAGGGGTAATAATATTTTACTCTACCAGCGGTGAAGAACCTCTGGCACCCAGGATATATTCAGTTCTTCCTGACATATGTTGAATTGTACCTTTTCCCCGATGTTTTTGATCGATCATGTAATCCACGTTGCTCCAAGTGCAAAAATGAACTTCGATTTTAGTAACTCACCGTGTTTTAGTAAAAATGTCGCTACGTCAACATTCCATGATCTAGCAACTTCATGAAAAATCGACTGTCCATACTGGTCAGCGGTATTAATCCCAGCACCCCCTTTGAGCAAGGACTCGACAAACTCGTAGTTAAACTGATCTTCATCATCATTGGAATTAGCTAACGTAGCAATATATTGGAGTAACGCTCGGTTTCTTTCAAGGACACTGTTATTTTCTTCACGCAAAGCAGAGTCAGAAAGTTTATTTTCAATCACAGCTTGAACTGGCTCATTATGACGGGACGAGCCTACCAAATAAAAAATGTATTACTTACTCGTCAATTCACGCTTGTAAATCTGAGATTCGTACATAATTGTAAATATATATAATAACACCGACAGGCTCCTCGCAGGCCAGCTAGGTGCGGTTTAAACACGGTGAAGACAGAATGAAGACAAAAAATAAATCATATCAAATACTGTACATACATCTCTTACTTCTCATTTTCTTGAAAGAAATAGTGGTAAAAGAGCTTATATAAAACAATATTAACTTTATATATGGCTAATTTCTTACTTAATCTTGTCGTTTTTATAGGAGTTCTTTGATAATGAGGGCGAAATTGAACGGTTAATTCTTTATTTCAGGGGTCGCCCTGGTTGTAAGGTGAATGCAGCACTATATCCATCGGATAGTGGTTTTTTTAAACTTTTAAACATTAAGTAACTGGTATTCCGCATTTTCGAGTTAAAGTCACCGTACATTTATCTCACACGAGTTTAATATCCCTCGGGCGTCATTGCCTTTTGTGTCTCTCAGTGCCCGGCTGAAAAAATCATTATCCGGTGAATATAGCGCTTTCTACTTTTCGTACAACCGTGCTGTTTATGCCGTGATTGTTATCTGCATGCGTACTATTGTACATGACAACTCTAAAATATACTACGGAAAAGACAGAAAACTCGCTTGACTGTAACCGTTTTAGCATATATTGAAAACCTTGCAATGAAGGGCGGCTGTGACTCTAACGCATCACATCCTACGTAACGGACCTTGCGCAAAAATTTAGGCCCTAGATCGCAAAGATCAATTTGGATCATGGACGTTTTCTCTTTCTCACGTACTGCATGTGAATGGATATGTGAAGAAACTAAAGTATAGCACAAATATATAAATTACTTTTCACTTAATCACATTGGCCAGAAGAAGTCAACCCCGATTCTAACAACGGACAAGTGTGAACCAGGCTTGAGAGCTTGCTGAGATAAATATCAGTGTATATTAATTCTGCCGGGCAGAAATATTATAGTTCATTGCTCTTATAATCTGTCGAATAAATGTATACGTATACATACATGTACATGTATACATATAAAATTCTATCTGTAAATGACCGTTGAAGATTACAATCAATACAGAAGACTGTTATAAGTACAATAATTCAACCTTAATTACCTAATTTACTCTTCACAAGAATTTCTTCAAACCGTTTTAACTTCACTGTACTGCCTCTTGCTGTGTTTAACTGCTGTGTTTCTTCTGTTGATTTTGTTGCTGAATTCCTATCATCTTCCATAATTTGGTTAGCTAAGATGAAGCAAGACACACGTATACATGGAAGCCTACACAAAATCAAAACCACTTAAATCTGGTATTTAAAGACCCTTAATAACATTGAAATGCATTAAAACATCTGCTGTGTTCAAAATACAACAGCGACGCAACATGATGTACATGTGCGCAAATTACCATTCGCACACAATTGTGTTTCGCTGGTGGAGGTATCTTTGTCTTTATACCGACATATGTAGGGACCACTTCATGAATATACGTTGATGAATTATGCTAGTTAGTTCTGCTATATTATGCAAAGAAGCATGCGCCCTATACATGTCGGCATTAAGACACAGATATCTCCACCAGCGAAACACAATCGTGTGCGAATGGTAATTTGCGCACACATCATGGCCACATCAGTTTCTTAAAAATTCTGCCGCAGGGGGGGGGTTAAGTCCCTACTCCGTACCCGCAACTTCATTACACAGTGTTGTGTAGAAATTTACAATGTCGATGAATTACCAGCTGCGCTACAAATGGTGTATCAAATACTAGGTCTTTGCGCACACTGGATTTTTAAGAAGTTCTGTGATTATTTTTCCATGTGTACAATAAGACTTAGGTTGTTGCGTATCTTTAAAATTTAAATGTTTGTTTGAAAAAACAAGATAGTTGCCAATTTTTTTCAAACATTATCACACACAAGCACAGCCGTACAACTAAGAGTTTTCTGAAGGACGTCAGTATAAAAGTCACGGAAAAGCCGTCATTTATTATGGTTGGTCATTTGTTTCAAAATGGGTTCGTGATATATATGGGCTCTGATCCAATGTATATTTTTCACTAAACACTTTAAACGCATATATATGTGTCTTTTGGACGCGTGTATATGCGTGTTTTGTACCCATATATAATATGCGTCAAAAATACGCATATACACGCGTCCAAAAGACACATATATATGCGTTTAAAGTGTTTAGTGAAAAATATACAATGGATTAGAGTCCATATATCACGAACCCATTTTTAAACAAATGGCCAACCATAATTTATGGGCGAACAAATATGTTGTATGCTGCATGCGACGTGTCATTCTGGCGTATGCCAACAATACTGCTAGTGCCATATTATTTCTGTTTATCAGTTACAGGGAAAATCTAAAAGATATGACATCTCAATCAGAATCGCATGCGACCACAGGTAGCGCGATAAGCGGCTGCATCAGCATGTGCAGCCGCTTATCGGGCTACCTGTGATGCGACATGTCGCACCGTGGCAGCCGACTATCATCACAGATAGCGCGATAAGCGGCTGCAAATGCTGTCATCATAATAATTATGATGACAGCATGTGCAGCCGCTTATCGGGCTACCTGTGCTATTATTAATATTTTTTGAGCAGAAGCAAGAACAAACGAAAATGTATAAAGCACTAAAGGATTAATTGTAAGGGAATTTGGTAAGCAAAAAAAAAAATTCGAGCTGTTTCTTAAAAAGCAAACCAGATGAGGGTAATTACATTCAATTACCTATTCAGTTGCTAAATCTCAACGTTGAGCCTTAACAATAACATGGTCAGTAGCTAATTCAATCCCAATTTACCCCAAAAAAACGCAAACTAAAAGTAACCCAATTTACATTTTCCTGCAACAAAATTCACTATTCAAATATCGCCAAAATGTTCATCACATTCAGAATATTTAATTAAACATGAAAGTATTAAAACCAAGGGGCTTTCAGAGTACTCACATCTATATACTAGCTGAGCTTTTCCTGCACGACCAGACAGATCTGCCAGATCGTGTAGCCTGCACAACGTTTTCAATATCATCAAACTCTTCATTATCATTACCTTGGATGCGTCTTTATGAATGCAACCAAATTTAGAATGTGGGTCATCGGATATCGCTTTCATTCAGGGACCGCGGAGCGGGGTAACTGCAGCTGGGCTAAAGCCCCACCAATAATTTTTGTTCAATACCTATGTTTGCATTGAAAATATAAGAATCGAGGCAAAAACTATATGCCACTTCATGATGATTGTTGAAATTAGAAGTGTTTCCAGGCATCTCAGGGCTCTTGATTTCAAAAGTTTCCTCTCTAGATATCTCACGATTAGCCCCACCAATAAAAACCGCTCCGCGATCCCTGTCATTTCCCTCAAAATCTACGCTTTCATTTCCGGTTATATAGCAGTAAAAACTTCGTCATGGCTACTATCATCACTAGCAGTCTAGCACTGTCGTATTCACGTCAGTGGTTTGTGCAGCGATACCAGTGTCATTTAACAATTGCTGTGCTGCAATGTGATTTTCTGTCACCTGTTCTTTCATTTTTTTTAAACTTTATTATACCCTCGATGTTATAATGCAATATATTGTATATTCATTTAAAGTAGTTACTTTGAGTTGCTTTTTTATCTCATAAATATCTTTTAGAGTAACCATGCCGTCAAAGTTCTTTACTTGCTTCCGCTTCCGATGAGGCTTTCTCTCCATCATTCAACAAGGTTGGTCATTCTCTTGGCCTTCTTTATCTCGTTTATTTGAATGTGCTCAACACATTTTGTTAAAATGCCTCTCCACAATGAATTGTCACAAAATTGGCTGACCCTTTCCTCATTTTGAAAATTATAAAAGCCCCATCCGCCAATGCTGTCTTTATTTGTACTCGTGGTTGAAAGTCATTAACCCCTTATCAGCTTTCCATCCATGTGCAATGAGGTGTTGAAATGGGGTGTACATGATGAAACTCAGGCAGCTTTGACTCACTTGGCATTGGAACAGGGACAAAGTTTACTGGGGAGCCAAGCAGCCAACCCAGTTTTTCGCAACACAGAAGTCACACGTTGCTCCCTCATTTCTAATTTGGCACTAAAACTTGACATGGTTAATAGAGTAAATGGTTTGGAAACCCATTAGAATAACAATATAACTCATTATCTGTGTTGGTCAACGTTTATTCAAAAATATGGTTCTTTATCGTCACGTGTGTATTGTGTTTTTGCCAAATCCACCAATAGGAGTTCTTAAATTACAGTATTGTTCAGGTCGCGGATGGCTAAATTTCCTAAAACGTTGCTATTGGTTAGTTAGGTAAAAATACAATACGCACGTGACGACGAAGGACCTCACTCCTGCATAAACCAGAACAAAAACATAGATAATGACTTATATTGTAGTTCTAATGAGTTGCCATTATTAACTATGAACTTGACAAATTCAATGAATTTCTCACCAAAGAAAGCATTTATAGCTGCAGAAAATATAGACTCACAGAACTAAAAAAAGGCAAAGCAGAAAAATTTGTTTGCTGTTTGTGTTTCACACATGCTCAGTTAAAACATCTGGGTTTTTTAATTTTATGCAACAGAGTCTCCCTTGCATCCTGAATCTAATTTGATCATGAAACATTGATACTCAAAGGGGGGAGGGGGGGGCAGATGGCATTCCCTGAAAATTTCTATTATCATTTTAAATATTGTACTGTAGCATTATACATTTGTTTTCAAGAAGGTGAAGTATAAGTACATATGATTATGTGCAAATTTGAAAATGTTTCGCACATAAACACACTTCGTGAACTTACGAAGTACGTTTATGTGCAAACTGATCTATATATGAAACTTACTACGGAGTGATTGGGCCGTCTGCGATAAAATAACTTCAGACTCTTGTAAAGTCTTGTAAAATCTTGTAAAAATCGGCCTGTATTCGCTGTCCACCTCAATTGAATCGATCAATGAACATTTGACACTAGCTGATCTTCTGTGGTGAGTGTCTCATATGCTGGCTTGTAGCTAGACAATTGGTATAAACGTGAAACATGGCAACTGCCTCAACTTCCACTGAATTGGTATGATTATCAGTGTTTCATTTAATGAAATGTCCATTTATAATTGTTTTTGTTATGTCTATTTATGATATTTCAGAAATTATTGCATAAAATGAAAATAACTTTTGATTATTAAGTATATTACTATATTTGTGTGAATATAGAGCCCTTGTGTTGTAAATCATTAATGTTTTGCCATCATACTTAATTCTAAATAATGGCATGCTGGCTTGTGTTTACCTGGAGAAGCCAGCCGGAAATTAGGTGCCCCCTTCACTTTTGTATTTTTAAATGCACATGCATTTTAGGCTGGAGATGTGGATAGGGTCTAGGGCAATGTCCTTGGTAACCTCAATATAGAACTCAAAAGCTTGTTTTGGCACTGTATCTAGTCATTTTAGATAAAAAACCTGAATGCATTTGATAATAAAAGATATTGGATATTTGGTCATTTCAGAAAAGATCCATACCTCTCCCATGGAGGAAATTTAAAATATTACCCCCCCTTTCTGGATGTCCCTCAGAGGTGTATGACTTTCATAAGACATTTTCACTCCCCCTGCCTGGCAGGAATTTCCTGTTTAGAATTTCATGCCTCAGTTACAGAGTTCCAAAGGTTGTGTAATGCTATCACATTGAAAGACACTCCCCAGGGTCTTCAGTGTTGAAAGTAGTTAGGGGTCAAACTCAGGGCCGCCTTTATACCCAACAAAACACTCTTACTCATTTGAGTGGTTTATCATGTATGAACTTAATAAAATGCTAAAAAATGTTAACTATGTGGCACAGTTTTCAGTTGCGTAGCCAGGGTCATTGTTGGGGGGGGGGGCAAGTAGCGAGCAGCGAAGGCATTCTAGGGATCCGCCCCCCAACTTCTACATGGATTTAGACTTTTCCAATAGTCTTAACTATGCCACTGACTATGCCTAATATGTCAAATTCCCTACTTTTCAGAAAACAATTGGACTCAATTCCTAGGGTCTGCTGAGAGGAGAGGGGGGGGGGGTATTAAAATTTTCTATAGACTTTCCATCACTTTGCTGTGACTAACTTCACCAGAACTGGATACTTTGGAGATTGATGAAATATACCTTTGCCAGTCAGAATTTCAACTAAACACAACTATCTTCAATTGAGTTTTGACACGTGATCTGCCTGTATTCCTTAATTGCCTCAGCTGCCACTTTCATGCTGGCAAAATAATTCTTTACAATCATGTTTAAGTTCTAAATTTATGTCCAATGAAGACTTTACTGGGTAACATTGAATAATTTTGTGACAGAGGTTTCTGATTGGGATGAAAACTAGGGCTTGTCAGTTGTCACGTTTAAGGTCCAGTTGGGTGATGTGCATTGGCCAAGATGGGCTTTGGTAAATTGGGCAAATAACAGAATTAACTAATCATGTTGGTTGTACTTAGTACGTTTCACCTAGCTTGAACACTTGGACTTTTAATTTAGTTTTTATAATACATTATTTAATTATTTTAACAATCATGAGCATTATATGATAGACATTATTTTCAGATTCTGCGATGCCAGTATCAAGGTGGACAGCGGCATGTAGTTCAAGGTCTATGTCAATCTTCGTTCGTCAAAGAGCTGAAAGAGAAAATCTTCCTTATCACAGATGTTCCAGCAAATTTACAAAGAAGTAGTTGTTTTGTAGATTATATACGTTTTACACTTTACCTTAATTGTTGATTGATACGGTGCAATTACCGTTCACAAAATAAAGACCTTTATTCGTCAGTTTTATTAGGCTTCCCGCCGAAGGAGGTAAATATAGAGAACGAAACTGCTTCCTTGTCAAGTATTGGCATCAAATCTGGAGACACCTTAATTGTAGAAAAATGTCGTCATGCACACGCGGCTAAAAATGAGATTGTTCCAAAGTTAACGAGAAAGTAAGCAAATTTTATATTAATATAAGCAAGTTTTATAGCAATATCTAATTTTTATGTAAAGTGAGCGATTCTCTGCATACCTGCAAAAAATACTACCGAATATAAAAGATACGCATTCACTTGGCAATGTGTGAAAACACACAGTCAACCGCGATCTCGTACCTTCACAAAAGGCGAACACCAGTCTTGAGCAACGCTGCATCGCATTTTTTAGCCATTGCACAGTGTAACATCCCTCTTGCAACTTGTCTCGCAATAAAACATCTTGAGCAGCCAATAAAGATTCAAAAAATAAATCCAGCCTCCACTGAGATTGCGAGACAAGTTGCAAGAAACGTAGCACCGTGTAACATTTCTGATCATGAAACTCCAATTTTTAAACTAAATTCGTTGCGAGACAAGTTGAGTAATGTAGCAGCGTCTTTATTCTAAACCATAAGTATCCAAGCAATCTACATTATTGATAAAAAACCCTACAAACTTCAAGCCGCTTCGCGGCGTTGAGAGCGATTCAAAATCTGTTCAGCTATTTAACCACAAAATACTCACAAAATGATGAATGTGAGAATCTTGCAATTAATTTTAAAAAGGCATGAAACGAATAAAACGTAACGTAACGTAGGAAGGCCTAATATATACGCAACATTCAAATCACAAAAAAACTTACAAATTAACACAGTGCGCATGCGCGTATGATTTTTTGTGTACTTTTTTTCACTGTTTAATATGCGATGCTTGTTTTGAGGTACAACCAACCTCGTTTCCAGGGTTTTTACTTTGGCTAACGAGATTGACGTGTAACTGTATGTAACAGTATGTAACTGAGTGTATATATAACAGTATTATTATTTTACATGTTTTTTTAGAATTGTCCCTGCAAATAATTCGTGTTTATTTGCTAGTATAAGGTATGTTATCATAGTTATATACATAAGGTATCATCACGATTCAGAAAACGTATGAGAGACGTTAAGGACGAGTTTGTGAGTTCTTACATACTGTAACTATAGCAAAACATCAGGGAGGACTCATGCAACAACTGTTTCAATTTATAGTTTTGTGATGCTTGGTAACACATCATTTTCCAACGAACTTCGCAACTTAGTAGTACAAACAGTGTCACATGATCGAGTTACATTTAATGAGGCATTTTTGGGCAGATCTAATAAAGATTATTGTGACTGGATTGGAAATCCTGAAAGATGGGGAGGTATATGGTCTTCAAGTTTGGTTAGATTTAAGTCACATGCACGGTATTAATAAGGCACGTAGTTACAAGTTATAGCAAGCAAGCATACCATGGTTGTTTTACATGTTTACTTATTATTTTACAGGTGCAATTGAGATATCAATTTTAAGCAAATATTACCAAACTGAAATTGATGTTGTAAATACAGAAAATGTGCGAATAGATCAATTTGGTACGTTACAAAATATAATTTTTGATCCTATTGTGTAATTATATTAATTTTATTGTATACTGTATTCTGGGTTCCTTAGCGCATAGATGCGCATGTAGAGGAGAAATGTTATGTAGCTAGTTCAGAAAATTAGAGAGATTAGAGAAAAATCCGCAACGTAAATTTAAAAAGTAGTTGCCCACAAATAGAACACAGGTCTTATCATGGGGGTAAACTGTATGGAAGAACGTGTGAGTTGTGTTATCATTCACGCATATTAATTTGAGGAGGGACTAGAGCTGTCAAATTACTACAATACGTTGCAATTATAGTTCATTTGAATTTGAAAGGGTTTAGTTTTTTTATACACCCTGTGCAATACGGATAACCCACAAATATATTTTACTCGTCACTTTAGGTGAGAATGAGAATTACAGTAGTCGTGTATTTTTAATTTATGATGGTATTCATTATGATCCCCTGGGGGTTATCAACTCAGATGGCACACCAATACAAACTGTTTTTGATTCCAATGACGATGCTTGGATTGTGGCCGCTCAGCAAGTAGCTGATGAAGCACAAAAGGTAGTCAAATATTTTTCACGTGCAAACAACCAGTGCATTATCATTCTATCTTTACACAGTACCAACAGTCTATTATTGGTGCTTTGCAAACAATCTTTTGACTCAACTCAATCCTGTACGTAGCCGGCCTTTGCTTCTTGCACACTTCTGTTCACCTCAGTTTTACCAAGTACTCAATGCGGTGATTATATAAAAGCAATGGTGTATAGTAAAATCAAAATTTATACATGAAATTTTGAATTTGCCCCTATCAGCGAACTTTAATTAGTCCCGTGTGTTTGACTAAACTTATATTATAACCTCTATGTTCCCATCATTATTGAAACAACACATGCGCAAACGATTTTTTTCACTTTGTTGCAATACCAAGCGGCTGTGTATGATCCTCATCATTTGCAAACCTTGTCGGTAAAAACCGAGTTCATTATCCGAAAAGGCGTGACTTGTTGATAAAAGATAGGCAGTAGATTAATTTTATTAGTTTAATTTAGTTTATTAGATTTTTGAGTGAGCGGTTTTTCCCAACATGCTATTGCCCAATTACTAGGGATTTTTAGCTACGTCCTTCTGTCTTCAAGAAACTTCCAAAGTCTTACCATATCACGGATGTCAACGTAACGGCAGATTTTTCTCTGTCGAAGCAGGTATACACTGCGACTCACGATATTACTTGTATGAGATATTTATGCCGTACGTATTCAAAATGAGCATTGCTATTCATTAAAACTTACGAACATCAAAACAAAGTTGTGAGAAGATCTTTACGATGTTGATATTTGATGTTAGTCACATGACTGAAAAAATATGGTACTTTCCATATTTCAGGCGGACCACGCTATTAGTTTTAAAAATATGATAACACGATAAGACGTCGTTTTTAACTTAATTGGAAGTGGGAACGACATTCTTTAACCAAAAACAGCATAGGTAACAACAAGAGAATGTTTTAGCTAGAAAATAAACGAACTTGGTGTCATAGTTGAAGGATTTTTCAAAGATTACGTGGAACGGTGGAAAAGAGGGATTCTGGATTTCTAAAATGGATAAGAGTGGGAGGTATTAGGCGTTTGAAGGAGAACTGTTCGTAAATTATCATGATCAATGTCTATCAACATTTTGAGAAAGTTTGCTTTGCCATATATCTTCAAAACTAGCAATGATGGATTCCTGGTAATCAATAATAATTCTAAAAGTACCTCCACTGGTGTCGTGGAATAAACGTTTGGAACTGGATTGAGGCAAAAAAATGCTTGAGAGCACAACAGAAGTTTGTCCTTTTGACGGGCAGACGAAATCAGCATGATAAAGCTTGGAAAATGTATGCATGGGTTAGATTATTGATATTCAATGGTGGTATGTGACCAGCGGGGCTAAGGAGTCAACAAAAAAGTGGCAAAGTAAACGAGTTCTGCTGGTAACAGCGGAAATAGGGATCAGAGGTCTCTTCTGCACATTTAGGCACATATGAAGACATGTTGGTTGCTAATAATACAGATCTAAATGATCGTTCTACCTCTTCTTTGGCAGGTACCTAAAACCTTTCATCAGAAGTTCCTTTTCCAGCATTAGGGAATTACCATGTTGATCTCGGCTTGTCTGTCTTGTCTTTCTCGACTTGTTGTGCTCTCAAGCATTTTTTTTCCTCAATCCAGTTCCACACGTTTATTCCACGACACCAGTGGAGGTACTTTTAGAATTATTATTGCTTACCAGAAATCCATCATTGCTAGTTTTGAAGATATATGGCAAAGCTAACTTTCTCAAAATGTTGATAGACGTTGATCATGATAATTTACGAACAGTTCTCCTTCAAACGCCTAATACCTTCCATTCTTATCCATTTTAGAAGTTTAGACTCCCTCTTTTCCACCGTTCCACGTAATCTTTGAAAAATCCTTCAACTATGACACCAAGTCCGTTTATTTTCTAGCTAAAGCATTCTCTTGTTGTTAACTATGCTGTTTTTGGTTAAAGAATGTCGTTTCCACTTCCAATTAAGTTAAAAACAACGTCCTGTCGTGTTATCATATTTTTAAAACTACCCCAAATATGGAACAACGCCATATTTTTTCAGTCATGTGACTAACATCAAATATCAACATCGTAAAGATCTTCTCACAACTTTGTTTTGATGTTTGTAAGTTTTAATGAATAGCAATGCTCATTTTGAATACGTACGGCATAAATATCTCATAAAAGTAATATCGTGAGTCGCACTGTATAGGACGGTCATTATTAAAATAAGTTTTTTACTTTATAGTTGAGACAGTTTACAAACGTAAGCAAGTTTAAACTACGGTGTATAACCTGTGGCTTACCACTGACTGGCCAAACGGCGGCTCATCAACATGCCGAAGAAACTGGGCACATAAATTTTGGCGAAGTTTAGAGAAAAAAACCCATGAACATATTGAGTATGAAGTAGTAAGTGGCCTGTCCAGCCAAGAAAATTGCATCCTATGTATCGCATACGTGGTGGTATGCATTTGCTTACAAGACTGACAGAATCTACATCTCTATTGTAAATACGTACAAAGTCATAAAAGCCTGTTTGTAGCACACTTGTAGCAATGCTTTTCCATCAACTTCTCGACAGTTTGTTTCCAGCTTGTTGACAAGTTGTTAGAGAGACATTCTCAACTACAGTGCAAGTTGTTTTTACCTCAGGATGTTTGAGTCAACAATGCTTTTTGTTTTATTTTGTTTATGTCTTTTCTTTTCTTTGTTATGTTGATCACACTAATCACGGCTTGGCTTACCTATTCATGCATTCTACTAACCCTGGTTTACGTCGACAGAGAAAGGCTTCGAAAATGGCGGCAGCCATTGTTAAACGTAACAAATTTGCACATTGCATTGTGGTTAATCTAGACTTGCAAAAAGTCTAGCTGCCTCGCGACTTATGTTTAGTCGTGGTCGTTGAGACTTATTTTGCGTTGTGCGCTGCGATATCTCTTCCAGTTTTCACACACTAACATTGCCGATGTTCATGGAATATGGTCTCTTCTTGAGAAGGCGAAAGAAGAAGAAAGATTCCGATTTCCTTGTATAGTATTTCCAAGCAATCGTCAACTGGAAGACCTTAAAATATTCTGCACCAATCGAAACGACTTCTGCGTGTTTGATGTCGATCCTACGTTCAGTCTGATTATAAGTTAGATCACAAGTCGACAAACAAATCGCCAGTTTTTACTGGCCCTCTTTTAATGCACCAGCATAAAGTTTGGAAAGCCTATTCTAGGATTGCAAATATTCTCACGACTGATATTTTAGGAAGTATTTCATCGATGGATTAAAGCGTAATCGTCGCCTTGCTGTGTTTCTGAGATGCTTTGGTCATTTCATGGATAATATAAAACGCGAGTTGAAGTCAAGAGGTTTTCCACAAAAGCCATCCAAGAATTTTATTACGAAATATTCGGAGCCAAATTTGAAGCCAAATTAGTTGGATGTTCTGGCCGTGGCACAAGTTTGTGGTACCATCAATGAGTTTTTAGCATACTACAAAAGATCGAGACGAGGGCCAAATCTGTTACACATGTCATTAGGAAGTGCGTCAAAAAGTGCAGGGAAGAAGCCTAGCAACACAAAGAGAAGTAATAAACAGAAACCTCCCATAACGGAATTAACAAAACTTCTTGATGATACTCCGGCGTCAATCATATTGAACATACAAAGTACACAACCACAAATTTCAGCTCCAACAATTGATGCTTCCAACCCCAACTAAACCCGAACCTTAGTCATAGCGCAAACGTCAGCCCCTAACCCCTGCCTCAAGCCAAGCCGCAACGTAAACTTTAACTCCAACTTTAATCTTAACCTCCACAATGAAGGAAAGCTCATTCCCAAATCGAACCTGTGTCCCAACATTAGCTAAGAGCAAACCTAAATGCAGGTCGCTAGAAGCAGTCTAAGTCATCGTTCAACTTAAATGGGTAGCGGGTTCACGAATGTCACGTTGTTACAATTGCACAGGAGATATAAAATCGTTGCCTGACGACCTTTGCGTTGTATACCGCGACATACGCGAATTCCGAGATACAAACAAAGGACAACTCCAGCATTTGACCGCGCCTGACAATGTACATTTTGACATGAAAGCATCATGTGTCCAAAGAAGACTCCGACTTTATTGATAAAGACCTCGTCGTTTCCCCAGAATGTCCACCACATTTTTAAGGGGTTGGTGCAGGAGTTCGGCTGGGTCATTTAGGCAGTGGAGCACAAGCTGTCAGCAAGCATATTTTCTCATATATTTCCATTTTATTACTATACCATGTTCAATGTACAAACTATATAGCCAATGTACAAACTACATATGAACAAACTATTATTGTACCTTAGACGAAATTGTTTTATTCACAAACAATTTATTTGGTTTTGTGGTATCAGATTAAGCCAAAATAAGTATGTCGAATACATTCATGTGTACAAGCAAAAACAATTGCCGAATGACGTTGAGCAGGATGTGGAGATTACTAAGAATTATTAGACTTGTAAGAACCGCCGACTAACCGATGCTGTAGGCCTATCGACGCCAACCTCGCCGACGACTCCAAGCCACTCAACGCTCAAGAATTCATTTCAAAAATTAATAACTTTTACCTTTTGTTGGAAAGAATTCTCGAGTTATGGTAGAGGAATCCGCGATATCTCATATCCGCATTCACTCTGTAGGTGGCCAAATTTGGAGCATGAAATGACAATAGCCAATAGGATAAAAAAATAATTCAGCACGGTCGCCGGTGATTTGGCGAAAATCACTATACTACTTATGTAAAATTATCTTAATGTAAAATTATCTGTATTAAAAATTTCCGTTAGCGAACCTTAAAACGCTTTATAGTGTTGTGGTAAAGATATTATCCTCTTGAAAAATGTCTTCATACAAACCTTTAGTGCTAATTTGCTATCTTTTTCTGATATTAATATCGCTATATGTAGGTACCCCTTATTGGGGCTTGAGCTCTGTAGGGAATCCTTGTCATCCATGACAAAGTTTGTAAATCTAAATATTGTCTTCGTCAAACGAGGATAATCTGATGCAAGTTTAATTATAGCCATTTTGTTGTTGTTTCATTTTCGCGCGCTTTTATAAAAGATTTCAACGCGTGCGGCCTGGACACCCCACATTTGCTGCACACATTTGTCATATGTTACGTCATCATCGTCCAATATTTTTTTGGGATCCAAAATAAAAATTATTGGACGCTGATGACGTATACAAGACGATTGCTTGAGATATTGCGAATTGCCCGTGGGTTGTTAACCAATCACAATAAAAAACAAAGTTTGCATGATAATTAGCAATTATTCGCCGTAGGCGAAGTGTTATTGCGATTAAGTGATTATCGCCTTAGGCGGGACGAAGTCGAGGTGAGTATTAACCATAATCACTTAGCCGAATAATTGTTTTGATAAAATTCCTTTAGTAAAACATGTATAAAATGCAATTGTTTTATGAATACAGTTTACTTCGGACAAGTTTATTTGTAATTTTTAATTGTGAAAAAGTATTTAATAAGTTATCTGCAGATGATCTATTCTATTACCTTAAGATAGTTTAACATCAAAGTATGTTTTAATTCCTTGACTTTGTATCAATGCAATTTTTCTCCACTTGTTTATTTAGGCAAAAGTATAAAACATCAAAACGACTTTCATTGGCGTAAATAATGCCTCATATTTACTGGCCAGGCAACCAATCAAAATTATACTAATATATAATGTTAACCTATGTAAGGTTGTTGTAATTACGTAGCAAGGCAAAGTGGCAAACAAATATTCGCGGAGATTTTAATGTTCGCAGTCATCACAGTCTTATTTCAAAGTGGCTTCAATGACATCACCCCATAGCGAAACAAAAGGCCAAAAATGGTCCCCGTGAATTCCTCGTACTTGCTCTGGCATGGCAGAACCTGGGTCGCCTTCAAACTTGAGATGTAATTTTTTAGTTGGTATGTCCAACGTTGCGGTGACTGTTCCTTCATTACGATTCGAAGGTATTTGAAATGTGTGTCCACTTACTACACGTAGCCGATCGGCTGCTGAACTTAGACCAATCTGACAACTCCCGGTGCCACGTGCAGCGTAGTTGAACACGTTATTATAGTGGGCGTTGTCGTTGTATGCGTCTGAATTTTGCGAACGTTTAATGAGAATTTTCCATGAATGAACTCCATTGCTGAATGAACATTCTCCGATTCGCCAAACCTTTCTGCCACTGCGATCAGATCTCACTCCAAGGCCTCCTTCAGTAAGCTCACCACTTCCATAATCACTTCTGAACATCCACGCGACATCTTTGGTTAAAGAACATCCAGGAGCCGAATGACCATCTATAGTCGCTTTGAACTCCATTGTGCCACAACCGCGAGGTGTGAAGGTTACCGTGTATGTGCCATCTGTGTGATCTCGCATCGTTGCGTTATCAAATTCAATTCCTGATATACTTGTCTGAACTACCTGGCCGCCGTGTTTAACTCTCTTTTTGTGTTTGTCAAAACAAACAATCTTCACTGAAGTTTCGTTGTTTCGTTTCAAATATTTACTTTGATCTGTGAATTCAGCTTGGCATTGATTAGGATCAGCCACAGATTCCTGTACGGAAAAATTACGAAGGAAATTCTTCTCTGTATCTTCTATGGACCAAGGAATGGAAAATGTGAGGTCACGTGTGACACATGGTTGGGTGACATCTTTGACTTTCTTAAGATCTTGAAGGGATTGCAAAATATATTTCTGCATGCTGAGAACTTGGACATCATTTCCATTCTTTAAAGCCTTCTCTGTAAACTCGATGCTACTTTTGCAACTTGCCAAAGCCACCTCTAATGCTTCGATTTGGGCTTGGATTTGCTTTCTCTTCAAACTGGTCAAGGATCTTGCTGTTGATAATAACTCATTTTTCTTGGACACGAACTTTCTCTGCATTTCTTCAAAATGACTGGTGACTTGTGCTACAACTAATGCATTTTCTTGAACCAAACTTTGATCAAATACGTTGAGACTTGCAATTCCTCTTTGCAGCGTGGCTTGTCGTTTCTTGACTTCGTTCATATTTTGTTGTAACACTTCTTTCTGCACTGCAGCAACATCTTCAATAAAGCCATAGTCGTGATTTCTATGTTCAACGATGGTACAATCTCGACAGATGGTTGCCTGACATGTCTTGCAATAAAGCTTGATTAATTCTTCCTTGTGCTTTTTACATCGTATTTTCTCAGCAACACTTGAAGGGCTAGCTGAAGACTTTAGCTCTTGTAAGGTAGTGAGAACATGATGTTTCGTTGACCGGGATTTTTTATGAAACTCTGAACAGTAACTGCATAAAAATACAGCACATTCTTCACAACGTTTGGCAGCAGAATTTTCATCAGTGCAATTATCACACTGTATTTTCTGTTTTTCCTTTTCATCTGTCAGTGCCATTGTAGCAAGGAGGTTGTTGACAAAAAAGTTAGAAGGAAGGTTGGAAGGATTGTCGGGATTATCAACCTATAGCAGGAACAGAGAACAATCAACGTACTAATAGCTGCAAATTATTTGTAACATTGTATTATTATGTTTTATCATAAACCTTATTATTTTTTAAATTCACTGCAGAGATTGCTCGTTGCCTAAAACAATGAAGTGAAAGTCGACATTTCAAACGAAGGCCTGTCGACGAAAAGTTAATCTAACTTTTGTAGTAAAAGAACCTAATGTATATCTTTTGTGTACTATCAGCCGCACTATCTACATTGGCTCGGTCGTTGAGCTATAAGAACTTTGGCGAAATCAGCAGATCATCAAGTATCGGGGAAAAGAGCAGGTTAAGTGCGGATGTTGAACTAGAAACGCTATCTACATAGCGAAGCATTCAACCATCATGTACACTTCAAAACCAAGAAAATAATCGATAAATGGAACTGAAGAGAAAGATTAATGATTATAATGATTCGAAACTTTGCTGCTGAGCCTCAGCACATTATTCTTGACATCGCTCAATCTTTTGACCACGTTATGCAAAGTTAACAGGCATCTCAATTTGTTCACAATTTGGATGCTTGTCGTCAAACTGGAGGAGACAGGGGTGACGTATCAGGGAAACGTTATGCTTTTTTAATAATATAATCAATAATAATAATTCAAAAGAAATGTCTTAATAAATAATTTGATTAATTATAGTCAATAAAATACGTAGATGGTTTGGAAACCCAGAGTTATGATCCAAGTTATTATCTATCTTTCGGTTCTTAGGAAATCTTGCCATCCACGATTTGAACAATTGGGTAATTCAATAATTGCTATTGGTGGATTTGGGGAAACAAAATTAACACGTGACCGGAAGAACTATATTTTTAAATAAACGTTTTCGAACATAGATATAAACGTTTACCAACACACACTAGAAGATTCGTTTTGAAAAACGTTGTATCGTTTTTAAATTCCTCGGTCTTTCTCTCCAATTTTCCTTCTTTTTCTATTTCCAAAATCCGCTGAGCAACAATGTTGTGTGGATGTTAGGTTTAAATAGCAAACTTTCAACATGTAACTTCTTCAAATTTGTTTTGGTAACACTTTTCTATACCTAACTTCACACCAGCAACATTTAGTTGAAGATTGGGGTCGGCCTTATATTTTTAGTTTACTATTTGTTCGAATTTGTGTGTGGGATTTGCCCAGTTTGGACTTCGAGTTCGTTTGCCGATCCCTTATTCTCACTTTCTGTTACTTTCGTAATACCATAATGTTTTGCTATGATGTAAATTCGTGTGTTTAGTTACGGCTTTTACTCTGCTTTACTTTGCAATAGGTGCAGATGCACCGGTCAGAAATTTAAAAGTAGGTTACAGTCGCTTCTGCGCATGTGCGATAGGTTTGTTATGAGGAGCCTCCTCAAAACAAGTTTCCAGTCCCATGGCGTAAATGAAAACACGCGCGGCCGTCTGAATCGTTCTCTGTTGTATTGCAAGGAGTGATGGTGCATCAACTCCTGGCATAAAAATTGTTGCTTTGAGAGTTTCAAGATCAAACAATTAATATTGGATTCTGAAAACGCGGCGGTCTAAAGGTTTAATTATTCGCGTTCGGTAGCTTTAGCTTCAGATGCTGTGGGTTTCGTTCGAGACTTCGAATCGCACTACAGAATATTCACGAGTCACGACATGCTCACAGTCACAGGCTCTGTCATGCAGAGTGGTAAGAAATATATTGTATTACTTTTACATAATAAGGAAATGTTAAGCTAGTTACGCTAGCTGAGTTCTACTAATAATATTCAGGATGTATTTAGAAGTTGACAAGTATGTTTAAAACATGAAACAGTGTAGAGAGGAACCTTACATGCAATCACAATTTTGGCAGAGAACCAATTTTATCAAAAGAAAACCACGATACTGTAGTCTGTATATCACTCAATGAGTAAATTGTGGATATGATCTATGACATAGCTAGCAATACATAGAGGATATTACACGGTGCATGGCGCGAAGATATCATTTACGAGTGGTGAAAACACGTTCAGGTTGGAACAAGCGAACAGAGAACATATAAATCCCAGGGAAAAACACACGCGTTTTTCAAGCGTTGCATATTTTTTCATGTCTTCACTAGTGAAAATATGGGAGATATGAGTGTTTTAGTTTACGGTGAAACACCCATAAAGCCATAACCAAATAATAAATGAGCTTATCCGACGGCTTACATAGATATTGAGTGCAGGCTTCAACCGCTTGTACAAGGTGTGAAATAAATTATACATTTTATATACGCCCTGTAGAATATTCAATTAAATTGTCGTATTCTCGATTCCATTAACTCTATAGTATAGTAACTTTACAATCCGTTTCCCAAACAAATTCAAAGTAATGAGTGAATTCAAAGCCGCGAAGCGAGATGCGGAAATTGCGAGTTTGAATATCCGGTATTAAAATTGTCGGTGTATCTTAGGCGTCGATGTCTCTGGAAGTGTTAATTTTGTGTTTCAAGCATAATAGCCTGGAATATGGTAAGCTGTAAAACATGGAATCTGGAATTTGGAATCATGGAATCTTGGAATCATGGAATCTTGGAATCATGGAATCTTGGAATCATGGAATCTTGGGATCATGGAATCTTTTTACTTGTATTGGCGCAATTTAAAGATGCAATTTTCTCCTTTTGAAGGATGTGAAGGAGTGAATTACTTAGCGATGTTGTTTCATAAAACATTTGTAACTGAGTTACTCTTTCATATCCTTCAAAAGGAGCAAGTTACGCTTAAAATCACCGCGAAAATCACCCTTTACCATGTCTTTAGCTATCATCATAATATATAACTGAATGACACAGAGAATGACAAATTGCCGATGTTTCGAGCGCATATATTCTAAGCAGCAGCTGCGACTAACTGTAACAAAGCAAAGGACAAGGATTACCGAAGGCTATGCTACCGAAGTTTTGCGAAGTATTATATATTTTTGTATTGGTGCGGTTTTGAAATTTTAACCACAGACTTCAGTTCGGCTTGGTTACTTAACACGTGGAGATACAAATTAAAGCGTATACCAAATTAATTTCATTAGCCCCGTGCATTGTGTTACAGTTATAAAATCACAGGTTTATAGTTGATGTCAATTGCATCATAATCAGGATTCCGCAGTCGAAAATAAACTGCTTTACTGCAGTATTTTTTATATATACCTGTATATTAACATGAAACGTTGAGTTAATTAAATATTCACAGATCTATCAGTGGCCCTCGAAATTTGGTCCCGTCAAATGCAATTTAGTAAGGCAAGACGCCTCAAACGCCTAGTATTTCTTTTAAACAATATGGCAATAGTGAAATCTTCCTGGTATATAGGTTTAATTAAAATGACGCTTGTGAAATACAACAAGCCGACGAGGTAGGCTTAGCATTGTTCGCTGTTTCCTTCCGCACAGTTGAGTAGGTGTTACGTTTTGGTCGCAGCTGCTGCTTAGGATATATGCGCTCGAAACAGGCCACTACTAAAAAGCTATACAGCGATACAACGATACAGCGATACACGGAGCCGGAGCCGGAGCCTGGAGCCGGAGCCACGCGTAAATTATTCAAATTAATTAATTATTCAATAAGTTATTGCTTTCAATCACCGCAGGAGACATTAGTAATTGCATTTTCCGGGGGGGGGGCAAATACTTAAAAATACTTATTATAAAGTGAAAATGCGAAGACTTAATTAAATAGATTTAAATGCTAGCATATGCAAAACAATAATTTGGTATATTTCTTATTGTAGACTAACAGAAATTCGTCCAATGCCCTACGTCGATCCGCGCTTTGTATTTCACTGTTGACAGTAATAGGCTTCGCGCGAAGTCGCGGTGTGAAAAGAGCAACTGTGGATATTCACTTTAATGTTACATTAGTTCAAGTGTAAATTCTTTAAGGTATTATAGTCTGGTAGATTTCAAAATACGTAAAATACCAGCTTCATGAAAAAGCAAAAGACACGGGATATTAAGGCAATGCTGACTAATAAAGTCGAGGGTTTGACGAGTATTTCTTTCCCCTCCCTTAGGTGTTCACCAAATGCAGACTAAAATTAAGTGACTAGGAAATCTCAGATCTTGCAAAAAAACACAGTAGGAAAACACGCTGATCGCTTGTTTGTACCAAATCATCAATCCGCGCACGCTCACATTTCAATCAAAGCAATGTCACCGTATTTCGAATGACAAAATCCCGTACACAACACACAAAGCGACCGTTGAAAAGGTAACCCCGTCCGCTCGACAGAAGTGATCGTTCAACAAAGTTCACTTAGATAGTATTGATATATATTATGAAATTTTTGTGTCTTTGGCTGACCGCTTAACAACGGTTAACCGCTTAATACGGTGCCACTTAATAAAGGTTCCACTGAAATAGGATATGATGAGATAGTTGCGAAGCGTTAAAATCTATTGTAATCACTGGTTGTTTTCGTTGTTGAACGCGGATCAAAGCATCAAACCAACTTTTTGTAACCTTTAAATTGGCATTTGCTATCTTTTTATAAGAATATAAGAATATATAATATAGAACTCTCTATTAGCGAGAGTTGGGTTACTGGACGTTGGATCCCTAGTTTTGTTCCTAGATTTCTTGCTACGGTTCCAACCAACCCAACTCCACAAACAAGATAACTTTGGCTTTACATGCTGCAGTTTTGTCCAAAACAAGTAAACATTCGTTTTGGTTGTTCGCAAAGCCTTAAAATAAATGGCCATATTTGTAAACCACCTCATGATTTGGTTATTGTTTCCAACATGCTGCGAACATTTATGCACAACAACGAGCAAATGGCACGATAAGGAAATGTTTATTTCCATCTCAATGAGAACTGTGTAAGGAAGAAACAACAATTATTTTACATGTCCTACTTGTTTGTCCCCCATGATATAATACCATACCTTGCCGGCTCACGTTCACTTACTTAGCAATCATGGCTTTAAATTCTAAACGCAAGAATATTAACTGGAATTATATAATATTTAAGACCTAATTATATATATAACCTAATATGCTGTTAAAAATTATATGTGTTTTTCTTGCTGTTATTTTCATAAACTCTTAAATTTGCTTTGTGAGTACAAGTGTAATTCATTCATGCACAGTTTACTGACTACATACAGGCGACTTCTCAACTTTAACTAGCACGCTAGGTCGTGGTCGTGCCTCTTATTAAAGTGTGAGCACGCTCACAAAATATGTTTGCCACAACGTTTCACGAATATGATATGCGTTTCACAAATCACAATGGCATTCTTTAGCACGCCAGCGTCACTTACGAAGGCTAATTTATGATTAATTATGCTGATAGAAATAGAATATTTCTTTCGCTTGAACGACAAACGTCCTTATCGTGATAATTGCAAATTTTAGATAACCATGCTGCATTTTGTGCATGTGGTGTCGACTTATAATGCGCTTATAAAAACATCAAAAGGGAGGGGAAGGAAATACTCATCAAACCCTCGACTTTGTTAGTCAGCATTGCCTTATCGCATGTCTTTTGCTTTTTCATCAAGCTGGTATTTTACGTATTTTGAAATCTACCAGACTATAATACCTTGAAGAATTTACACTTGAATTAATGTAACATTAAAGTGAATATCCACAGTCGCTCTTTTCACACCGCGACTTTGTGCGAAGCCTATTACTGTCAACAGTGAAGTACAAAGCGCGGATCGACGTAGGGCATTGGACGAATTTCTGTTAGTCTACAATCTACATGAATATTATTGTCAACCACCTAGTATGTGAAGAAATATACCAAATTATTGTTTTGCATATGCTAGCATTTAAATCTATTTAATTAAGTCTTCGCATTTTCACTTTATAACAGGTATTTTTCAGTATATGCCCCCCCGGAAAATGCAATTACTAATGTCTCCTGCGGTGATTGAGAGCAATAATTTCTTAAATTATTAATTAATTTGAATAATTTACGCGCGGCACCGGCTCCGGCTCCGTGTATCGCTGTATCGTTGTATCGCTGTATCGCTTTTTAGTAGTGGCCCTCGAAACATCGGCAATTTGTCATTTTGTCATTCTCTGTGTCATTCAGTTATATTATGGTGATAGCTAAAGACATGGTAAAGGGTGATTTTCGCGGTGATTTTAAGCGTAACTTGTTCCTTTTGAAGGATATGAAAGAGTAACTCAATGTTACAAATGTTTTATGAAACAACATCACTAAGTAATCCACTCCTTCACATCCTTCAAAAGGAAAAAATTGCATCTTTAAATTGCGCCAATACAAGCAAAAAGATTGCATGATTCCAAGATTACATGATTCCAAGATTCCATGATTCCAAGATTCCAAATTCCAGATTCCATGTTTTACAGCTTACCCTGGAATATATTTCAAACTGTTATACTGTATACAGTTTTTTACTACATATTATAATCCCAGATTCAATATAATGCAATATAAGCACAATATGTGCTCTCGTCGTGATATTATATCGTATAAACATGATATAATGCTCTCGTCCAGGTGCACGCCATAGACATAGATGTGATTTTGGTTGCTTGATCGAGAATTTAGCCTGATGTTTGACGTACAGTAATTGTCGCTCATTTTCTCTTCTGCTGAATCACAACAAAATACGCGTGTGCGAACTGTCCAATTATGTAAAAATCCTGGCAAAATTTTCATGTATTTGCACCTGGATAATTTTATTATTTTACTTATTCTGAAATTTACATGTGGTAGTTTCATACATTGAAATATAACACAAGTGTTATCTAAAATCATCGTACTAATCGTAGACCTTCTATACATGCTATGAACGTTTATATACACATACACAGGCTACAGTTCTAAATGCTTATCCATTCCATTTTGTAAACTATTTGTTTGTAAAGTATGAGTTTTTGCTTTCATCACTGTGCTTTCAATTTCATTACTGTGTCTGTGTCTTCACTAAAAACACATTCGCTGCCAGTTAATGTACCCTCATCATGATATATAAGTCTGGAATCGAGAATACGACAATTTAATTGCATATTCTACAGGGCGCATATAAAATGTATAATTTATTTCACACCATGTACACTCGTAAATAATATCTTCGCGCCATGCACGGTGTTATATCCTCTATGTATTGCTAGCTATGTTATAGATCATATCCACGATATACTCATTGAGTGATATACAGACTAGCCTGTGAGCATGTCGCGACTCGTGAATATTCTGTAGTGCGATTCGAAGTCTCGAACGAAACCCACAGCATCTGAAGCAAAAGCTACCGAACGCGAATAATTAAACCTTCAGGCGACGCGATTTGCCGCGTTTTCAGAATCCAATATTAATTGTTTGATCTTGAAACTCTCAAAGCAACAATTTTTATGCCAGGAGTTGATGCACCATCACTCCTTGCAATACAACAGAGAACGATTCAGACGGCCGCGCGTGTTTTCATTTACGCCATGGGACTGGAAACTTGTTTTGAGGAGGCTCCTCATAACAAACCTATCGCACATGCGCAGAAGCGACTGTAACCTACCTTTAACGATGTAGTCTCTACCATAGTCGAGCTTCTATTTCTACCCTCCCCTACTCCTTTTCCTGCTTCTCTCCTATCCTACCCTACCCTATTTTATTATTTGGCCCGAAGTAACTGGCTTATATTCTCCTGCAGATTCCCTGTCATTGTAGTGGTAGTATATAATACGTGACGAATTAAGGGGGTCCGCTACTATATAATTTCCAAATTTATCAATTTTCAAAATTTGCAAAAGATATTTTTCATGACGTTCTATAAGCATTGCCAGAGTTTGAAGCACACAAAATGTTTGCTAACGGAGAAATTGAGAAAAATGTATATCTTGCTAGGGTAAAACCATGATTTTACCCTGAACAAAAGGGAGCCTTTCATTGGCTTTGTTGAGCGTTTTATTGTTCTGATGCATTGTTTTGTTAAAGTTATTAATATATGCAAAAGAAACATTAAGCTATTTTCTTTGGCTGTTGAAAAGGACAATTTTTCACATTTCAAACACAACAACTCGGCTGATACTCAATATTTAAATGTGAAACATTCTGATAACGCAGTAACATCTCTTCGCTAGGAGATAAACCTAAAATAAGCGATCTTTTCTATAATTTAGCAAAGGTATTGCAATATTGAATGCACAGTTTAAACATTCAAAAATATAATTGTTGATTTCAGAGGTGCTTTTTGCATTGTTATGGAATAGTTTAGGTTCACTTCCTAGACATTGTCTTTGGTAATAAACAAAAATTTGTTTCAAGTTTCCATCATCTATATTTTTTTCAAAATCATGCATACAAAATTGCTTAAATTTAAGCTTAGAAGACACTCTATTTCGGTAACTATGGCAACGTTTATACTTAACATCACATTTTTCAGGTCAGAGAAGGAGACTTAACAATATAGTTAAACTATAGTCTGATAGCATTAAGAAAGAAAAAAAAATTTTTTAGTAGTGGACCCCCTTAAGTAAAAAATGTTTTTGAAGAAGAATCCTATCAATCTAAAATAAAAAATTTTAACATATGCACTTTTAATGGTTTCGAGAAAGATTTTAAGCCACAAGAAATTTTCACTGCCGAATGCAAATCATCACTAATTAAGATGAGAACAAGATCATAAGAAACATGAATGTTTTAGACAAAGGTCCAATTTTCGTGTTATGTGTGATCTCACAGCCTGTATCTCGAAGCTTAAAAAAAATAAATAACTACTAACTTTGGTATCGCCATATGATGAATCAGTCCTGTTCTTATTTTAGATATTACTTTATTATTTGGTTGGCCCAATAATAATGACTTACATGTACAACTTTTCTGCATTCAGGACAGTTGATATTTTTTGACTTGGCTTTCTTTGCAAGATTCACAATACACTGGTGACAAAAGGAATGCAAACATGGCAGAACCTTGGGATCTTGTAATTGCTCCAAACAAACAGAGCATGTCAAATGTTCCTCGAATTTACTTCGTAAAGATGCCATATGAAGCAACCAGCTAGAAAATGAAACATTTATTTAGTACATATACTAATAAATATGCTATACAATAGAATACAACTGAAACTCAGAGAATTGACGACATGATAAATTCTACGTTTCAACTACTCTTTAGTCATCATCAGGAATGAAATCATCTAACTTATTACATACTTTGTTGGACCTAAAAAACAAGATTTAGCATCTTGTCAGTGTTTAATTGTAAATAGCCAATAAGATTTCATTCTCATGTAATTTGAATATTTAACAGTGTATATATATAAAGACCTTAGCTAACCTATCTAACTTATTCTGTCTGATGTTGGTTTTGAAATAAAACCAAAATATTACAGTCTGAACCGTATCTTGTTTCGAATTGAGTTTACAAGATGTATTTCTTTGGAATATGTTTTATTTTGTACATAGAGAAGTTATTCCCAAGAAATGTCAAGTTTATTGATTTTAACCTCAGAAGTATAAGTCGAAATGTGTGCTGTAATTATTATTTGTCATCAGGCAAATGCTGTTCGAAAGATGGGAAATAGAAAGCATACCGCAGGTGGTCATAATCTGTTTATTTGATCTCATAATGAATATAGGGCGGACGTGGGGACGAATGTAGGGACAGTTTCAGAGTAGTTACCAATGTGCCCAATGGCAATTTATTTCATTCAAGTAAAATATACATTTGCCCTCTTTTCCTTATTGGCCCTAAGGAAAAGAGGGCAAATGTATATTTTACCTGAATGAAATGAATTGCCATTGGGCACGTTGGTAAATATACATTTGCCCTCTTTTCCTTAGGGCCTGTCTTTTTCACTGTATGAACTTGGGTTAAGACAAATATATAGCCATCATAGCTGTCTAGTTCACCTGCTTCTAAACAGCTAAAACCAACCATTTAATTTTGGTTTTACAATTTAATGGTGTTACTATTTTATACGTATTCAGTTTGTTTCATATTCAATTGTATTAAATAGAACTGAATATGAAACAATCTGAATATCTAGATATATATTATACTGTATGTTAAATTAGCTGTCACTTACCTATGAATATATAAAAACTGTTGTTCTTGAAATCCAAGTATCACTACGCGTAATCTTGATGTTTATGCTGTGTGTAGAAAACTTCGGACTGCGCTGATTAAGGCAGAGGAGAGATTAGGGTGTGCTCGACTGCTCGTACCATTTCCACACATTTTAAAGAAAATTCCAGGAAAATGCATGCTGGGTACCACGAATTTATGACGCTTGTGTTAAGGAGGATGGTGAAGTTTTTAATGCCTGATAATGTACCGGTTTTGCAACGATACAAAAACTTGCAAAAAAATAAATTACGCGGAAATTTTTTATCTTTTTAATATAACAGTCACAGAACTGTAAATAATAACATTCACACGAATATCACCCATACTGTCTGCGTACGAAATTTTCGTTGTTTTAATAAATTTTGAGATTGCCTATAAATTACATTACAATGAGTATCAATATCTCTCAGAAAGTTACAATAGACAGTCCATGCCCATCTACTATTCCCGTTATCCCGGTTGTATAAAACACTTAATCACTTTTTTTAATCAGTGTTTTGATTAAATAGTGATTAAGTACAAAATACGTTGTTCTGATTCTTTGACGTATCCACTAATCATAGTAAGTTCAATCACTTTTTTATACAACCGCCCCTTGGCTATTACTTTGCAGTGACCTATACAGGGTGTATAAAAAACTAAACCTTTCAAATTCGAATTAGCCACAATCACAATATACGTTTTCATGGATCTCATGAGCATTCGGTGTAAAATCAATACGACAGATTGCGGCTAATTTGAATATAAATTGTCTTTCGTGGACAAACATGCAAAAGTACAATGCCAATGAATAACTACGATTAACTTAGTGCAACTACACCTGCTGTAATCGATAGACTCAATAGGATTCCAAAAAGTCCTAGAATATGGAAGTCTATCATAAAATTTTATACCTGTTTTACTCCGGCAGATATTCTCACCTATATCAACCAATGATATCAACGAACTGTCCGCCATCATGGATTAAGGGGTTATTATAAATATTTGTTTACAAAGAGAAATTGAAAGCTCAGACAACAGATAAAAATTAAGTTCCAAGTTAATGAAGTCCAGCTCTACAATACAGCCAGGTACATATACTAATAAATATGCTATACAATAGAATACAACGGAAACTCAGAGAATTGACGACATGATAAATTCTACGTTTCGACTACTCTTTAGTCATCATCAGGAATGAAATGATCTAACTTGGACGTAAAAAACAAGATTTAGCAATAGCCAATAAGATTTCATTCTCATGTAATTTGAATATTTATTTTTCCCTTCATTATGTTTTGGTATAGGTAATAGTATAATTACTTATTAATACTATTACTTATTAATAATACAAAAAGGAAATGTTCAAACAAGCATTTTGTACTTACAACTTCGTATTATGCAAGTGCACTCATTCTCGAATTTCTTCGCTTAAAAAATTCATGTTTATAAAAGCCATGGCTAAAAATTTTATGTACAAAGCTCCAGCATACTTTAGAGTTTGTTTTGTGATCATAATTGTCAGAGAAGAATCCCAAATTGTGTTGAAATTTCGACGAAATCTTTAAGCAAACGTGAAAATTCGGCCGCCATATTTTTGGCGAGTAAATCCCATCGCTCAAAGAGCTTATTACAGATTTTTGCACTGTTGTTGCAGATTCTTGCACTGTGTTATGCAGATGTTACACGAGACGATTTGCAATATACCCGTCGCGTTTTAGGGGTGCAATACTTTTGTTGGGTTTCTTGTTGTGCCCAACGGACCAACGGAAATGGATTTTCCATGAATACAAGTTAGAAATGCGCATGCGCGAACGTTTTGGAACATGCAAAATTATAAATGCATTGATGATCGTTTTTGCATTCGAGTAGCTCTTTTTGGAAATATTATACACTATCAGCTGAAGCCATTTTTTTCGCACTAACCCGACAGCCCAACGGAAGTAAAAAGATCCAACAAACACAACAGACCCAACAAACACAACAGACCCAACAACCCAACAGCCCAACGGAAGTAAAAAAGATCCAACAAACACAACAGACCAAACAAACACAACAGACCCAACAGCCCAACGGAAGTAAAAAAAATCCAACAAAAACAACAGACCCAACAAACACAACAGCCCAACAACCCAACAGCCCAACGGAAGTAAAAAAGATCCAACGAACACAACAGACTCAACAAACACAACAGCCCAACAACCCAACAGCCCAACGGAAGTAAAAAAGATCCAACGAACACAACCGACCAAACAAACACAACAGAGCCAACAGCCCAACAACCCAACAGCCCAACGGAAGTAAGAAAAATCCAGCGAACACAGCCGACCCAACAAACACAACAGACCCAACAGCCCCAACAGCCCAACAACCCAACGGAAGTAAAAAAGATCCAACAAAAAACAACAGACCCAACAAACACAACAGCCCAACAACCCAACAGCCCAACGGAAGTAAAAAGACCCAACGAACACAACAGACCCAACAAACACAACAGACCCAACAACCCAACAGCCCAACGGAAGTAAAAAAGATCCAACAAAAACAACAGACCCAACAAACACAACAGCCCAACAACCCAACGGAAGTAAAAAAGATCCAACGAACACAACAGACCCAACAAAAACAACAGCCCAACAACCCAACAGCCCAACGGAAGTAAGAAAAATCCAGCGAACACAACCGACCCAACAAACACAACAGACCCAACAGCCCAACAGCCCAACGGAAGTAAGAAAAATCCAACGAACACAACCGACCCAACAAACACAACAGACCCAACAGCCCAACGGAAGTAAAAAAGATCCAACAAAAAACAACAGACCCAACAAACACAACAGCCCAACAGCCCAACGGAAGTAAAAAAGATCCAACGAACACAACCGACCAAACAAACACAACAGACCCAACAGCCCAACAGCCCAACGGAAGTAAAAAAGATCCAGCAAAAAACAACAGACCCAACAAACACAACAGACCCAACAACCCAACAACCCAACAGCCCAACGGAAGTAAAAAAGATCCAACAAAAGCAACAGACCCAACAAACACAACAGCCCAACAGCCCAACGGAAGTAAAAAAGATCCAACGAACACAACAGACCCAACAAACACGACAGCCCAACAACCCAACAGCTCAACGGAAGTAAGAAAAATCCAACGAACACAACCGACCCAACAAACACAACAGACCCAACAGCCCAACGGAAGTAAAAAAGATCCAACAAAAAACAACAGACCCAACAAACACAACAGCCCAACAGCCCAACGGAAGTAAAAAAGATCCAACGAACACAACCGACCAAACAAACACAACAGACCCAACAGCCCAACAGCCCAACGGAAGTAAAAAAGATCCAACGAACACAACAGACTCAACAAGCACAACAGACCCAACAGCCCAACAACCCAACAGCCCAACGGAAGTAAAAAATATCCAAGAAAAATAACAGACCCAACAAAAACAACAGCCCAACAACCCAACAGCCCAACGGAAGTAAGAAAAATCCAGCGAACACAACCGACCCAACAAACACAACAGACCCAACAGCCCAACAGCCCAACGGAAGTAAAAAAGATCCAACGAACACAACAGACTCAACAAACACAACAGACCCAACAGCCCAACAACCCAACAGCCCAACGGAAGTAAAAAATATCCAAGAAAAATAACAGACCCAACAAAAACAACAGCCCAACAACCCAACAGCCCAACGGAAGTAAGAAAAATCCAGCGAACACAACCGACCCAACAAACACAAC
Source organism: Muricea muricata (assembly GCA_963855995.1). Lineage (NCBI taxonomy): Eukaryota > Metazoa > Cnidaria > Anthozoa > Malacalcyonacea > Plexauridae > Muricea > Muricea muricata. Next base: position 55,359,462 of record OY979718.1, on the reverse strand, counting down.
AGACCCAACAGCCCAACGGAAGTAAGAAAAATCCAACGAACACAACCGACCCAACAAACACAACAGACCCAACAGCCCAACGGAAGTAAAAAAGATCCAACAAAAAACAACAGACCCAACAAACACAACAGCCCAACAGCCCAACGGAAGTAAAAAAGATCCAACGAACACAACCGACCAAACAAACACAACAGACCCAACAGCCCAACAGCCCAACGGAAGTAAAAAAGATCCAGCAAAAAACAACAGACCCAACAAACACAACAGCCCAACAAACCAACAGCCCAACGGAAGTAAGAAAAATCCAACGAACACAACCGACCCAACAAACACAACAGACCCAACAGCCCAACAGCCCAACGGAAGTAAAAAAGATCCAACGAACACAACAGACTCAACAAACACAACAGACCCAACAACCCAACAACCCAACAGCCCAACGGAAGTAAAAAAGATCCAACAAAAGCAACAGACCCAACAAACACAACAGCCCAACAGCCCAACGGAAGTAAAAAAGATCCAACGAACACAACAGACCCAACAAACACGACAGCCCAACAACCCAACAGCCCAACGGAAGTAAGAAAAATCCAACGAACACAACCGACCCAACAAACACAACAGACCCAACAGCCCAACGGAAGTAAAAAAGATCCAACAAAAAACAACAGACCCAACAAACACAACAGCCCAACAGCCCAACGGAAGTAAAAAAGATCCAACGAACACAACCGACCAAACAAACACAACAGACCCAACAGCCCAACAGCCCAACGGAAGTAAAAAAGATCCAACGAACACAACAGACTCAACAAGCACAACAGACCCAACAGCCCAACAACCCAACAGCCCAACGGAAGTAAAAAATATCCAAGAAAAATAACAGACCCAACAAAAACAACAGCCCAACAACCCAACAGCCCAACGGAAGTAAGAAAAATCCAGCGAACACAACCGACCCAACAAACACAACAGACCCAACAGCCCAACAGCCCAACGGAAGTAAGAAAAATCCAACGAACACAACCGACCCAACAAACACAACAGACCCAACAGCCCAACGGAAGTAAAAAAGATCCAACAAAAAACAACAGACCCAACAAACACAACAGCCCAACAGCCCAACGGAAGTAAAAAAGATCCAACGAACACAACCGACCCAACAAACACAACAGACCCAACAGCCCAACAGCCCAACGGAAGTAAAAAAGATCCAACAAAAAACAACAGACCCAACAAACACAACAGCCCAACAAACCAACAGCCCAACGGAAGTAAGAAAAATCCAACGAACACAACCGACCCAACAAACACAACAGACCCAACAACCCAACAGCCCAACGGAAGTAAAAAAGATCCAACGAACACAACAGACTCAACAAACACAACAGACCCAACAACCCAACAGCCCAACGGAAGTAAAAAAGATCCAACAAAAGCAACAGACCCAACAAACACAACAGCCCAACAGCCCAACGGAAGTAAAAAAGATCCAACGAACACAACAGACCCAACAAACACAACAGCCCAACAACCCAACAGCCCAACGGAAGTAAGAAAAATCCAACGAACACAACCGACCCAACAAACACAACAGACCCAACAGCCCAACGGAAGTAAAAAAGATCCAACAAAAAACAACAGCCCAACAAACACAACAGCCCAACAGCCCAACGGAAGTAAAAAAGATCCAACGGACACAACAGACCCAACAAACACAACAGCCCAACAACCCAACTGCCCAACGGAAGTAAGAAAAATCCAACGAACACAACCGACCCAACAAACACAACAGACCCAACAGCCCAACGGAAGTAAAAAAGATCCAACGAACACAACAGACTCAACAAACACAACAGACCCAACAGCCCAACAACCCAACAGCCCAACGGAAGTAAAAAAGATCCAAGAAAAATAACAGACCCAACAAAAACAACAGCCCAACAGCACAACGGAAGTAAGAAAAATCCAGCGAACACAACCGACCCAACAAACACAACAGACCCAACAGCCCAACAGCCAAACGGAAGTAAAAAAGATCCAACGAACACAACAGACTCAACAAACACAACAGACCAAACAGCCCAACAGCCCAACAACCCAACAACCCAACGGAAGTAAAAAAGATCCAACGAACACAACAGACTCAACAAACACAACAGACCCAACAACCCAACAGCCCAACGGAAGTAAAAAATATCCAAGAAAAATAACTGACTCAACAAACACAACAGCCCAACCACCCAACAGCCCAACGGAAGTAAAAAAGATCCAACAAAAAACAACAGACCCAACAAAAACAACAGCCGAACAACCCAACAGCCCAACGGAATTAAAAAGACCCAACGAACACAACCGGATCCAACAAACACAACAGACTCAACAGCCCAACTACCCAACAGCCCAACAACCCAACAGCCCAACGGAAGTAAAAAAGATCCAACAAAAACAACAGAGCCAACAAACAAAACAGCCCAACAACCCAACAGCCCAACGGAAGTAAAAGGACCCAACTAATACAACAGAGCCAACAAACACAACAGACCCAACAGCGCAACAACCCAACGGAAGTAAAAAGATCCAACAAAAACAACAGACCCAACAAACACAAAAGCCCAACAACCCAACAGCCCAACGAAAGTAAAAAGACCCAACGAACACAACAACCATTGGCAATTGCTTCAGAATTGTCAAAACTTTTGTAAGAAGATCCTTGACGTTGAGATGGATGTTGAAAATAAGCCCACGGTATTTAAGGATTACTTTTTTTTAAATTGAGATTTTTATTCAGCTTAAATATTTTGTCATCATGCCACGGCTCGGGACACTGAGACACGATCTTTGATGTTTATTTCTAATTTTTTTACTTTTGCAGGTATCGTGTGCCGACGGTATTGGCTAGCAGAGAATAATATTACAAAAATAAATATGGTTTAAGGCTTAGGTTTTATACGAAACCGTCCAGGCTGCACGCAGGTTAGTATAGCAGGTTAGATAGTGACATAAAACAACTACGTGATACGCATGGTCCCTTAAGTTTCAATTTAATTTTAAATAACAATTCAAATTACAATTATATATTAAAATCGTGTAGGATATCTTTGCACTGCTTGTTAAGGATGTTGTAAGATATGTTTTACTCTTGTCGGTTTTTAAATGGTCAAGAAAATAGTTTGTAGCAATCTCATGTACAACCAAAAGTTTAAATGAAGAAAATAAGTATGTCTTTTTAATACAGTACAAGCTAACACATTTATAGACTACTTCACCTAATTTCATTATTGGGCCAATGGACCTCTTGTATATGGGCGATTCCATGTGTTCTGTACGGGACATCCGGTGCTGCCATTTATAATATATGAAATTACAGCAGAATTTTTATCATCTCCATTTTGAAGTTTTTCTGATATCTAATTTATTCATGCTAGGCAGATCATGTAATTCTGTTTTTATACATAATAAAGTAATTTATGTAAAATGCTGTATGAGATCAGTGGAGGGCAGTCTGTGAGTTGATCTTAGCTGTAAAACACTGTAGAAGACTTAGATGTATGCAAAATCTATTTGAATAACATATATCCTTTAACTGTAATATTTGTAATATTTAACTCTCGATCTCTCGTGATCACCCGGTCTTGTACGATTATGTGGGAGACGTTCAGGTAATTGTGTTTGATGAGCATTTTATTGATATTGAGTGTTCTTTCCTCCCTCAAAAATGCTCAATTTGAAATTTCATGGATTATACATGGTTTTCTGTATATAATTTACACTACACTAGCAGAAAGTTTATGCTTTCACCATGGCACATTTTATCATGCAAATTGTCTGCCAAAAACTTTCTGTTTTCAACAGTGCAGAAACTTTCCGCTAGTGCAGGCAATGTAAAATTATATTGTCTGGAAACCCTTGTGCAAATCCATTTTTTATCAAAATTTCCTTCACCAAAATTTCCTTTTATAAATGTTTCATATTTTATGGGAACCCCGACCAAAATGATTTCTCACCCCTGCATGGTTTTTATTTTTGTTTGTTTTATTTTTTGATGAATATTTTGAACTAAATATAGATATTATAAATATTTTTTTATATAAACCAATGTACAAATCCATAAAATATCAAAGTTGTATTACTAACCTTAATTGTACATTTAAGACTGGATAATTTCGCTTGCATGAATTTTTCCGTATCGCTACTCTAAGTATTGCACGATTTACGAAAGTACATATTATAGATAAAAGGAAAAAATATTAGATGTATCCGAGTCGAGTCGAATTGGCAGCGAAACTTGCTTTGTGTGAGGAAAATTCAACTGGTCCAAGTAAAATTTCATGCAATGTATAGTTGGAAACCCCAATGCCAAGATTTTAGTCAGATGGCTGGGTTGCATATTCATGTGTACACTAACTAAAATAAATTTGTTCCGAGCAAGTTGTAGCCGTATTGACTAGAGTCTTCAAGGCTTAAATCATCGAGTCATTTGCTTATACATTGAATCGGGCCGAACCAGTACAAATGGTGACTCGATATCATCAAGTCAATGACTCGACTCGATACAACACTTGAGCAAATCCTTAATGGTTATTAACAGCTAGTGATATATAATCCTTGTATTTGTTTATAAAACTCGAATTTGCTTAATTCTAGTATAATGGAAACAAAAAATCACATTATTCCACAGCTAAAATGCTGCACGTTCGTTACCCTGATGCAATTACAGTTAACGTTCACATGTACAAACAATTGGCATGTGCTTAAAGTGCCACTGCAACGAAAAAATTTTTGATCCAATTTTAAACACAACAGAACAACATTTCTAGATGAGTCAAAATGGTGTTTTCAGTTTCTCACAATCTCGTTTCGTTTTCGAGATATTTAGGTTTTTAAAGTATGCAAATTAGATGTCTCTTGACGTCATTTACTCACGAATAATAAATTACATCTAAAATAATGAATATCTTTGGATGTAATCGCCAGAACCTTTTCTAACTTTGCACGAGTGTAGTGATTAGGTAAACGCACACTACTGTTCACACTATGCTGTTGCCATGGAGATCGTTCGGATGCAAATGTCTTGTATTTGAAAAACAAAAACTTCTTATTTCTCTCCTATTAAACGATATTTACTTCACTGCACATAATACAATTGTTGTATGTACATTTAGATCGCATTTATTGAATTTAAATTATTATACAGTGTAAAAGAAAAATGAAAATTAAGATATTTATTTTACAGTTTAAAAGCTTTTATTCCAAAACCGTTTATGTTGCAACAACACAATAGGAATAGTGGTGTGAAGCTACCAAATTGTTATAGTCATGCAAAGTGTGAAATATTTCTGCCATCTATTTACAGAGATATTCACCATTTGATAAATGTAATCTATAATTCGTGAGTAGATGACGTCAGAAACACCTAATTTGCATGTTTCAAAAAACCTTAATATCTCTAAAACTAAAGAACTAAACAGTTATAAATGCATCCAAATTTTCAGCTAAGTCAAAAATAGTTTTTGGGACGCCATTTTTGTAGCTACTAAAGTAAAAATTTCAACACAAACATGCGAAACATTTACCTCAATTAGTTTGTCCTGGTATAGACATGTTTGTAAAACAATATGACCAATTTAGGCTTCAATATTACTGTGTGAAATCGGAAAACGTAGCGAAATAAAGAAAATGTGGAAAACCGTTACAACATTCACAATCACGCATTACATCACGAATCGCAACTAGGTTTCAACACTGACGCTAGCTAGTGTCCTGTCCCGTCATGCTTCAACCATAGTGGCCCAGAAATCGGTGGTTTTTTACCTTAAAATCAGTCTTGTATAAAATATTCCTTTTAGAGTTATCAAAAACTTGCCGTAGTATCTATTCCCGAATATATTAAACCGATAATACTACATAGACGTCGCGCGAGATTGACCGACTATCGCGTGAGGAAAGATTGGAAAAAATGCTACGGCAAGTTTCTGACAGCTGTAAAAGGAATACATACAAGATTGATTTATCTAAGGTAAAAAACCACCCATTTCTGGGCCAACTGTGCTTCAACTCAACTATCCATGAGCAGTTTCTTCAACTATCCATGCCATGAGTTTACTTCTTTGAAGCAGAAGTTAATTGGCTACAAGGCCACTGTCAACATGAATTTTTAGAAGGGTGGGATCTCTGTTCTCTTTGTAACACTTACTGGTATAGGCGTTTCGCCTTATAACCGTTCGATGGTAAAAGAAAAGTTGGCGCCTCTTTGGCATAGCACACATAATTTTCTTGAATTTCAATGCCCAGACAAATGTTTTTTCTGCTACTGGTGTGTTTAACCCAGGGATCCTCTCCTTTAATAGGTCCGATGAGTATTTGGTTTTGCATTCTGGTCGCTTATGGTTTCGAATGTGAAGGCGGTCGATAACTTTATTGATCTTCAACCAAATATTTTTAAAAGGTGGTGGCAATGGTAGCGGTTTTTGGACGGCTTTTAGACGATCGAGATTGCACATGTTATCGTATGCTAGGAAGAAATCGTCCCATTCTTCCTCCAGTACTCTCTGTAACCTCTGCATTAAAAATTGCAGTGTCAGCAGCAAAACTTGACCTGGACCTTCAGACCTAGATAGAGTACAGTATGTATATTATGTATTACATATTAATTTCGTGCATAATCAACCTAGTTGCTGTTATACGGCATGTTGTGTAGTGCAGGGACACTTACACGTAAGTGGGATTCCACTTTTCTATGTGGCCACCTCCGCGGACATGATGGAAAAGCCCTCTAGACCATTTACGCAGCACCTTCTGTGTTTCGCCAGTGTCTTTATTGCACGATTCATCGTTTCTCATTCACTTCTGATTGTGCGTCTTCACGTTCCTTTAACAGGTCAGGACATGCATTTAATAAATCAGACGTCCCTACAAAAAAAAGTTAAAAAATAAACGGCGATGCTTTGAAGATGAGTGCTAACAGAGCAAAAATGTGATATGAAAAACGCATTGCAAAAAAAAAAGATCTTAATTGTGGCAGGTCATAGAAAAAGGTGAATTCTAAAATGAATGAACCAGACGGAGTGGTTTGAACATTCATTCATTGTACACTTTGCGAGCAACTCAAATAATATACCTTGAGTTTTCTGCACCATTTGAAGGTATTTGATCTCCGCCTGGTAGATTTGACGCTGCGTTGTTTATTTGCCTGGCATCACTTAAATTGATGGTTGATGGATCAAACACTGAAAGTAACAATGACGTGCATGAATAACAAAATATAGTTTATTCAATATAAAATACATGGCGTTGACTATACCTGTCACGTTTTAGGTTTTGTTTCTATAATCCTAACCAAAATCCTAATCTTAATCCCAATCATATGGTATGAGCCCGACATGAAATAAAGTTATGTATGTATGTTACTATACCTTCCATTTTTTTAACAAAAATATTTCAATCAATATTTAATTATTTAAGTAACATAGAAAAGCTATGATGAATTATTGATCTCGTTTAGCATATTCTGCGGATTACCGACTTTGTCTACTTGCCACCATAGTGGTAATATCAAGTGCATCAGATAAGATGGAGGAGACAGTGTAAAACCGTGGGCATATCTCTATAGGTAAAGATGCTGATGAAAAGACACCATTATTACTGCCAGATACAACCCGCAAGGAGAGAAAAAAAACCAGGGTAAGAGTGGTGGTAAAAAGGAAGATATTTATAACCCTAATGTTGTAATTTTAACGTAAAACTATAATTTTACTTTTTTGTTAAATAATTGTTTTCTTACAATAAATTATTCATATCAATATCCTTTCTCAATGATCCGCAATATCAAGACGATTTTGAGTACAAATGTTGGAAAACGAGACCTAATATATCTTCATAAGTTGAGACCGGCTTGTCCTTGTACAATGTAATTTCCTCAGACAGTTTGACTAAAAGGCACCTTAACTTCAGTGCTATGATCGATAGCATTTTTTAATTTTACAGTGGACTTACCATCCACGCGTTTTTCCACTTTGCAGTAATCATGCACAAATTCCCTCAGATTTGTGGGAATGCCAAGTTTGGATGCTAGCAGTGCGTGAGTGGAACAGAACGCTAACTGTTGGCTCTCCAGCTCATTTGTGCACACATTCGGGTAGTTAACCAAAGGAAGACCACTGATTTTTGCTTTTACTGGGTACATACAGTGAGGGTGCATGGCGAAGCTTCCATATTCCGTCCATCGCTACGAAGTTCTTGCAACCTGTAGCAGTAATGAAAGGTGAGTTTTCGTATCTAGAATTGACACTCTGAACTTTCTTTGATCCATCACAGCAGGAATTTCCCCTGGATAAATTCCATGTTTGAAAGAGTTGTGAATGATCTAGAAGAAAACTGACTGAATTTCCTAAACTGATCACATAAACACGTGCCGCGGAAGATTGGTAAATGAGGGCGCTCATATTCATCTATTTGGGCTCACAAACCGTAAAAACAATCAATTTCAAAAGAAATTAATGAGGGGAAATCCGAATATATGAATGTTGGCTCCCCCCGCTTACAAATCTTCCGCGGCCCTTCCACGGCCCATGATAAATTTTGATTTGAAGCCTGCGTAGTAAACGGCAACGATATTTTGAATTTACCTCACATAAAAAGTACAATCTCACCTTTTTCTCTGCAGCGGCTCGAGCAGTCGTCGTCTGAGTGTTCATACACTTCATGTCGACGGACTAGATCAATGTGATCCATAAATGTATCTTTCATTTCATCAACGGTCCCTTTAAAGTGCCATGTCATCTTCCTTTCCCTTATTTCCTGCTCTATTTCGTGCCAGTAGAATGCATCTGACACTATTCTGCGGCCTAATCTGCTAACTAATTGGAAAAATGTCTTCGTTTGTAAACTTACAATTAAAAATCATGAACTAGTAGATGTGTTATAAAATATGTTTGTAATGTTGTTGTTCCTTTGTAGGTTATCGAATCGTAACCTCCTTAAAATATTCCAGATGAAGCAGTTTTGCTCTTCTTTAATGATACAGACAAATCAATATAAACTTGTGAGTGTTATGGGATTCTTTTTATAATGCATCATAATTGATATGAAACAATGTTTGCATGGCAAGGCTAGCTGCTTCAACACAAATCAACTTGGTTAACCGTACATGTATAGAATAGACCTTTCTACATGACGTCAAATGCGTAATATTAACATTACGTGTATTGATTGGCTCGACGTCTTTCCCCAGCCAATTAAATTTCGTGCAACATGTAGAATCTGCATTCGACGTCTTCATCAGAAAAGTCTATTGTAGAATGCTCAGGCGTTATATGTTTTGATAATTTTTTCCTTATCATTTAGCAATACAGCCGCTTTCGAATGTGATAGTTCATTTTTTACATAAAATGAAGTACAGCCACTTTTTAGCCCTAAAGTAGTTTTGGCACAAAAATTAGCATATGACGTTTTGCACGTTTTATTTGGTAAATTTTCAGGGCAACTATAAAATCATGTTTAGATATCCCTGCCCAGCAGTTTGTGAGAAAACAGCTATATGACTTATATGGTTATATGACTGATGACTCCTCCATCTATGACAAAAATAGCTATATGTATGACAAAGATGCGTTTTTATTTTAATGATTTTATAGTCTCCATTACTCATGACATGTTTTGTTTACCCTTGTAAATCGGTATTGGTACAAATCGTTGAAGAAAGGTTCACATTTATGTACGTTAAATTTTCCCAACTAGTCCATATGCTATACTTGTATCATAATATAACTGCCGGGGTTCTTCTTATCTCGAAAAAAGCGGGTTTAAAATACTAAGATTACGTAACTTCGACTAACATAAGCGTCCAGATAATTATTTGAAAAAGTTCAGTTGCATTAGTTCGCAAACAGAGTAAAACCTTACCAGGTGTCCCACTTAGAAAGGTTTCTTCGAATGATGAACAGCTATCAGCTTTCGTACAGCACGAAGACACTGCTTCATCGTAGCTTTCCGCAAAGCCAATAAAAGAAACCCACGCATGATTTCTAGAAATAGTACATTTGAAAAACAATTTCCTTAAATTGCTGTGGTTGTATAGTGTTTCTGCTACTCTATGTCGTTCCATCAAGCTAAATTAGAGCCTAGCTATAATTGTTTCTTATTGTCATTTTAGATAAACATCAAAATTTAAAACTATGATCGCGCCTAGAAAAGAAAAGGAAAATTAAAGCTCATCATGTGCTGCTACTTACGAAAGGAAGATCTGGTAACGACACAGTTGGCGATCGACAAACTGCAGTTGGTCGATTGAATGTAAGGACGTTCTATGTCATAAAATTGGTATCCGTCTTTCTTATTGCCAAACCGACAATAATAATTGTAATTCAGATCGCAATTTTCGCACCTCCAGCAGATGTTAAGTGCTTTCATTGGCCCGTCCATCTTATATACCATTACTTCGCTGGGTTTGTTGTGACATTGCAAGCTGGTATTGCATTTGATACACCTTTGAACTGGTGGAGACAAAAACAGAAACTGATCTTTGCGAGCTGTAATGTTTTCATTCGCCAACCCTCTCAAAATCAAGTTCTGTTCTTCTGAACAGTAATCGATCCCCAACCCTCGAAAGATGACTTCTAATATTTTTTTTCTCTCCGCTGCTGTTAAAATGGGAGGAACATTCTACAAATCTTGCTGTAATTGCGCTACAACTAATGCACCATGTTTTACGCACAAAACGGACTCCATCTGTGATCACATGTTGTATAGACACTTCCTTTATAGCCGCTAATTGTGATGACAATTCAAAACGTTTTCTTTTTTTGGCTTGCACATTGGCGCGATGAGCGAGAAAAGATTCAGATGCATTCGCCATTTCTCAGACAGAGCATCCCATCGCAACTTCCCCGCCCATTCTATGATATTCATGTCAAACTAAGTAACTAACGTACATGACGTCATTAAGTAGTTATAAGTATTATAAAGAGATAGATACCCAAAAGGAGGGATTTTCTGGACTCGCTGTTTCTAATGACTTTTGACGAAGTTTTCAATAAGGACACATCGCCTTCAAAGTCGAGAATTTTCGAGAGTTATTCACAATTTATTTCGGAGTTTAAAACTCCGAAATAAATTGAGAATAAATATAACACTACTAGTGAACGCAGTACATCAATGAAAACCGAGAAATGTTATCTGAGCAAACCATGCAAAGTGAGCTAATGACTTAATCAAAAACATAAAATCTACTGAATTTTATCGACTAACCTTCAACAGAATCTATATTGTTATTACGTAATAACCATTTCACACGGGGACAAGGACGAGTATTTGTTTGTAAAATAAAAAGATAATTTGGTTTATAAACACATTTTCCATGCTTTTTTCATTGTTAGTAGAGTAATTGGTTGCACTTTATAACAAAAAAGCAAAATGTTGTCAGATACAGAAATGTTTGCAACAGCGGAAATTTGTTCATTGTTACTGAGACTGGGCTTCTGTTATTCTGGTACTGTGCCTTCTAATTTTAACTGCAGAAAGTGTGAAAATGATGAATTAATATTGCCAGTGCAGTTTGCACAAAAGCGCACAAAACTATACATAGAATCTGTCGCTACCTAAAATGATTTACTGCATACAAATTGTATAGAGCGTCTTGAAGAGGTAAAATGCATGGGAGCTGGGAATGGCCTATTTTTTTCTTGGAAGAGAGATTAAATGCACAGGGATTTCTTGACCAAAAAATAACAGAAAATGGGAATAAGATTAAAATTTGAGCAAGACAGCTACTAGACTGTGGGATTTGTGCATTTAGGCAATTGGATTTAGCCAAAATTTGGGCTGAGAAATGGGGATAGAACACACCCCCCCCCCCCTATTTAGGACCTAGGCCTGTATGTATAACTGTTATTTGAGTTAATTGCAATAATAACAGATTTGAAGAATCTTTGTTCTTTGTTAAAATGGTGCAATTTCCTTTAAAACCAGGCTAATTAAAATTGACATGTTACTTTATTTTAGTCTATTTTAAAAATTGAATTTCACTGTAATATTCAAGATGCCAGATCACTGCATTTTTGGAGCCAAATCGTCATTAGTGTCATCAAGTAAACAAAGGTAAATACAAAGCAAAACAGACAGCGTTGAAGGTTCTGCTCCAAAAATGCAGTAATCTGGCAACCAGGTAACATTCTTCTTAACGTAAATTTAAGTTTCATTTGTCAATTCTCTTCACATTTTTTTCTTGTTTCAACTCTCTCCATTTGCTTTATCTTGTAGATCACATTCAACATGCCAGCATACACATTCATCTTTGCTGTTTCTTTTCTTCGATATTTTCCAGTGGCATTTGTTTCTGTAATTTTAAATTGTTCTCCACAATGAGCAATCATTAGCTGTGTTTGACAATAATATAGATTAGCTTGGTCCATTGGCATGGCAAACAACAATCCATAATTGAGGATGACCATATTCATAGATTCATGTTCACAGACTATAAAAAACAATCTATTTCAAAATAAGTTAATTGCGCAGAACACATATGTATGAATATCCCCCCCCCCCCAATTACTTTGGTCACTGATAATTAATTTCTGTGATTTCATTGCATTGATATGATATTGTCATTGTTATATATTATCATTATCATGATATTCAGCCAGGATACCAACAGCAAAGAGGAATAAAATTAGAATAGGCCCACAGGAAATAAAAAAAACTAAATGCATTTAGTGAACAGAACAAAGGAATTTGGATATCTCTCAATTGTACTTTTTCTCAGATAAATGTTAAAGCTATGGAGTGTACTAGCATTTTTAGTTTTTTGATCTAGATTGTTAAAAAGTCAATAGAATCTTGGTAGGTTGGTCTTCGTTTCCCTTTGTTGCTATTCACTCTTGGCAGATGTAGGTCGTTACTTCTTGTGTTGTGGTTGCGTATATTAACATTTTTGGTCAGGTCAAAGTCCACCAGTCCGTCGATACACTTGTAAATGAAGATGGACCATATTACCACGCACCATACTCACATCTAAAAAGAAATTTTTGCAATAAATTCTTATTTTATTTTCAAATTGGTTTATGTGGCTGTGAACTTAGCAAAGGTCATTTCTATGAACTATATGTAATACACTTGTCACAAAGTTGACAACAAAATGCCATACCAATATTGTTAAATCATGACAGTATCAGTATTGTGTTGGTATACAACCTTGTAACAAGTCTGAGACCCATTAAACATGTTCTAAAACTCAGTAAACTGGTTCCAACAGCTTTAAACAAGCAGTGAAAACACATCTTTACAACAGCCTGTAAACACATTTGTTTCAACTTGGTTGCTGGTACGAGTTCTGCATTTTATTAAATTATCATTTTTATTAACTAATGAGTAACATTATGTATTAAATCTACAAGAGACTTACATTTCTACCAATATGCAACCAAGTTGAAACAAATGTGTTTACAAGCTGTTGTGAACTTGAGTTACTTTACTTTTGTTTACTTTGGAACGAGTTAATTTTAACAAGCTTGAACTACCAGATTAAATACAAGGTTGTCCCAGCAAGAATCATACAGCATGTAACAAGTATATTATTTTTAATAAGCTTGTCAACAAGTTCTACAGTGCAAATGTAACTTGTTGGAATTTGCTGATTACAGATAAACATGATTCTGCTCTTTATATACTAGAAGATTGTACACGAAGTTTTCAGGAGATTCATAATTTAACATTAATAATAGAATTTAATAAACAAACGCATATGAACTGAACGCAGGCCTGAATTAATTGAATGTGTTGAACGCAATAAGGTTTTCATACATTATAAATTCGTCATTTCAACACCGATTTGAAGTAAATTATTGTAACACACGGAGTCAAAACATTTATGCTTATCGGTCTAGGCCGTAGGGGCCAGTTATTCAGATTTGTATACGTATATATATATAATTTAATTAGAAAACATGAAAACGTCGTTAAATTCAAGGAACGAGAAACAAAGAGCATGCTTCGCATTTTAGTTATAAACCTTTTATATCCATGCATGCCAATCTCCCGTTTTATGAATCGCTATCTCTTCCAGTTTATCAATGATTAAAGTAACGGTGATCAATACCTTTTTTCTCGCAGTATTTCCTTTATTAATCTTTCAATTAATTGTTTTAAAAATATCTTCTCGTGACGACCCATGAGCATTCGCACAAACATTAAAACCGGAAATGAGTATTTTCATGCTCGTTTGGGACTTCCGTTGGGCCGTTGGGCACAACAAGAAACCCAACAAAAGTATTCCACCCCTAAAACGCGACTCATATGATTTGCAACGACGATTTTTAGCGATAAGTGTTGTCAATATTTAATAGATGTTACACGAGTCGTTTTTTCGCGCAACGCTACTTCGACGTCACCATGTTACACAGGCATTGAAGTGAATAAAACTGGAACGCTAACTGCTATAGTTAAGCCCTATGATTGGTTGAAGCCAGTTTGCCCCAAATGGATTTTCACTCCCCCCCGGAAACGGGAAGGGAGCGTGCTCGAAGCGATCGAAACTGGCAAAATATGTTCGATGTAAAATAGTACAATTTTGCTGCCTTTTTCTTCCGTGTTTTGGATGATGTATGAATTTAGAAAAGTCTTCAGCTTATAAGAAATGGGACGGAGTTGAAAGATTGTAAAAATGAGAACGATCTTTGTTATTTTAAACGGAATATAATTCAGAAAAGCGCGTGTCGGTTAAATATTAACAACGCCATATAAAGACAGCAAAACACACAAAGATAAGTGCAAATATTTATTATATTTTACTGGTTTTGAAACAAAATTAATTTGGTTAAGTGAAATCTGTCGCTTTGTTTTCCATTTTCAACAACAGTTTGACAATAACGCTTGCCGTACGTAAACAGTCGGAGTGTGAAGTACTTGTCGGCAGTATACTTGATCAATTTCATCCTGTGGTCTTCATCGAAGCCAACTTCGTTCATTCCGGGATCATGATCTCCAAAGATATTCAAATGGCACGACTCATTGACAACGAAATGATGACAGACTTGCATGATCATTTTACTGCGTAGCTTCTCGCTTGAATTGATGTGTCTCCCATCCTTGGCGACAAACGCTTTAAAAATATGTTCAGCATATTTGACAACAGCGAAGACTGATTGCGAGGGAATGGTTAAACCGCCTCTGTTGATGAACAGTGTGAACGCCGAGGCTCTTGGAGCAGCAGAATGTTGTGTGGTTTTCATACCGCAGTAATCATGATCGAGTGATTGAGTTGACGTACTTGAAATTAAAGAACTTCTACAAGCTGTGCAGGAAATTAATGTTATCAACTTGGTTACTATATATCCACTGATGTAAAACAGAATGTTTTCCATGAATTCTGAATGCCCTCTTTCCTCTAACTGTTCAACAAGCAGCTGCTCTTCTGGTGTGAAGCCGGAATCATTTTCTGGTGTTTCTTCGACAAGTGGAGATCTGTGTTTTCTCTTGTGGAAAATTGGAATTATTCCTGAGGTAAAACTTTCTGAAAAGTCTATGCAGTTAGAATTTTTCGAGGCTTTTACTGCATTCCTGAAAAGCATTTGTCTGAGGGTGTATTTCAACTGCATGCTGTTGGGATTGTTATTCCAACCACCCTTTGATCGTAGACAAGAAAACAGCAACTCTAAGTGATCTTGCGAGAACTTATAGGTTAGAAGATAGTGAAAAGGATTTTCTTTAAGTGAAAACATTTCATTTGCCATTTGGATTGTTGATTTTATTGTGGCAACAAAACCAATAATAAATGTTTTTCTCTTGTGAGTAGAAAGAAGCTTTTGCTTTTTATTTTTTCCTTTTTGTTTTGTAACCAGTGATAGTAGATATTCTGCTGCTGATTTCAGGTGATTTTCCCATGTGTCTTTTGATTTGGGTTGCAGAGGCTGCTTATATCCCTTTGCCTGAGGACATCTTGAATTTAGAATGTCAAATGTTCTGTCGATAACTCTTGTAAAGTTTACTGTTGGCCCACTATTTTTAAACTGTGGTAGCTTCATCGAAACATCCAGAAATTGGATTGCATCTGCCACTGATGAGCTAAGGGTTTGTGCAGCTAAACGCACATTCATCTTGTGTTTTTGATATTCTAGGTGTTGTGCTGAGAATTTGTTCCCTAATTTCAACCCTTGTTCATCTTGAAGACTGTGAAGAAGATGAAAGAACTTCCATTGAATTTCACCCCCGTCTTCATCATGAAAAGAACCCATGCTGGCGAGGGCATTTCTGGCAAGTTTTAACATGTGGCATGGATCCAATATTATGTAGACATTGTAATTCTGTGATGGATGTTTGAATGTGGTCACCATAGAGTCATATGTTGTACTAAATATGCATCCTAATTGAGTAAATGTGCTGATATTGACACATGTTCCATCAGCAGTTATTGACCATACCCTTAATCCTGCATCTGCTGCTTTTTCCAAGGCCAACCTGACCAGCTGTGCTTGGGTTTTGGCATTCATCTTATCTGATAAAAAATAACCAATTGGACACTTCCACCGGGTTCTTGTTCCAACCAATATGAAAACTAACGATTCAGATGCAAGGGTTTCGGGATCTTCAGGTGGTACTGGGCCATAATTAACAAAACCTGAGTATTTTTCTTTCTTTGGGTCCCACAATGTTTGTTTCCTTATTGACATGGCATCAATAATGAGACAACAATCTTTTTTGGATGGTATTTTTTCTGCCTCACTTTGCAGTGACTGGAAAGCCTCCTGTAGGAAACCTGGCTCGCAATCTACTGAGCTTGACCACTTACGAATTAAGGATGGGTTTGGCAATGGTATGATCGACCTCACATATTCATATGCTTTGGGGGAGTAGAAGTATAATGTTAGTGAGAATTCTTTGATGTCGTCGGTGTATCGTCGACCACAAGGAGAGATGGTGGTGTTGTTTTTGGCATTGTTGAAAATGGATAGTTGCAACTTATCGAACGAAGCATGTAATCTGTCAGCAATTTCGGTTTTGACAATCAAATTCTGCTCTAAGCTGGTGATCAGATCTGACATGTTGGCAATTTTTGATTTGCATCGACGCAGTTGTTGTTGTAAGTTTCTAATTTTAGACTTCAATTGCCTTTTCGATATTTCTGTATCATTGCTTTTCGGCCTAAAGACTTTTTCATAATTCATGTTTATTTGTACTTTCGCTGGCTGTGAGGTGGTGTCTTGCTGCCTGGCTCGTTTCTGCCCGGTGTAAACCGGTGTGTTCTCACATTTTTGCAGTCGTTCTTTTGCTTCCTCTGAGATATGGATTGGTTCTTGTATCTTAAATAATGAGGGTATGGCATTCCTTTTAAGCCTGCATGAAAGTGAATCAGCTGTTGGTGGTTTAATGTAGTCATCCTTTTCAAAATGCTTGCTGCAAATAAAACTATGCTGTGTTGCTCTCCATTCATTTCCACCATTTCTTACTCTCTTGACCACTTTCTCCCATTTTTCTAACAGCTCCTTGTTCTTTAAGGGGAACCTTAAAATTTATATATTACTATATTGTAAATGTAAATTGTCATGCTATACCATTATATGCATATATACACTGTGTGTGATGATTTTTTTTTTATCTATTTATAGGTATATTTATGCACATATAGACTTACCTGTGATAGGCTACATGCCCTATTGGTTCTTCGTTTTCCTTATTTTTACTACCCCTGCTTCCACAAACAACACAATTGTAAGGCATACCCTATATACGTTGGTTTTATCTTTTTCCTCTGTATAATATAGCTTTTTAAGTTTTTTTATGAAAACTCGGACAAACTCTGACGTCAGCGTCCAATGTTTATATTATGTTTTTTAAACAATATTTCTGTAATTTTTTAAATGCATCTTATGTAAATGTTTAAAGTTCAATCTTCATGAAACTTGGCATACAGTTGTATTTTACATGGGTTTAAATAGTTCTTGAGGTTTGACGTCTTAATTTTATTTCAAACTTTCAAAAACTCAGAAAAAGGGCCCTAAAACGCGCGGTTTTGGGGACTTTTCATTCTTATGGTCGTGTTTTTTCGTGTTTTTTTGCTATTTTGTGCTTCGTTTGGTTTGCGATTATTAAGCTCGTTTGTCAAAGAACTGATATAAATCAAATTTTGCGTTCTATGTAATATTTTTGGGCAAGTTTTTTCTGATTATAAAATGTGTATATTTTGGAAAAAATTGTTCAAAAGGGACTGGGTCTACCTACAAAGAAAGCTTTAAACACGGCTTCAACTTCCCCCCCTGAGTTAGCGTTCCAGTTTTATTCACTTCAATGTACACAGGTCAATTTTTAGCGATTTTTTAACGGCAACATGGTCCCCAATCTACGCGCGTCTCCCCGAGGTCAAAACAAAGATGGCGGCGCAACATTGTACAACTAGCAGCTAAATTGAGGAATTGCCAGTGAACTCTAAGAGACCTGGAACGATAACTTGGCCGCCATCTTTGAAGCCAAATTGAAGGCCGCCATGTACGTCACGCCGCGAAAATACACCGCCAAAAAACCCTTTGTTTTGAAGTTGTATACGGCTCCGATTCAAGATGATTTTAGATTACAATGATTCACAAAGACCTGAAATTTCGCAAAAAATATTTTTTCAGACTGCACAGCTTTTTTAAACCTATTTTTACGGGGATTAAAGCGCGGAATTTTTTTTGGCACCATCAAAATTGTGTTATATTTTTAATGTAAAAATGTTACCCTGGAACTTTTGTTGTTGTAAATATGTACGCCACTAAGAACCATGGAAAAAATCAGATTTCGACTATCTTATGTGAGTTGGTTAGTAAAAATCGCAAGTTTTTAGCGTACATTTGTGCAAAACAATGTTTCGAGGTAATCTTTCCCGCCCCAGGTCTTTTTTTAAAAATCAGAGCGTAAACAAATTTAAAAAACATCGATAAAATTGAAATAAATACGGTAAAAATTGCAATTTAAATTATTTTGCGGAGGGAAAAAATATGACAATTAGTTGTACCATAAGAAGCTGCCAAAGCAAGCAAAAAAAAGTTAAAAAGTGTGCAAAAAACACTTCAAAAACTGAAGTCTCATTTCACAGGTGAGCTTTTTCATAAGTTGCAAAGTACTTGTCATTTATTTGATCAATAAAATATTAATTTCAGGCTTTTTCATGCAGACACTAACATATAAGAAAGTAAATAGTTTCAAACTGAAGTAAAATAGACAGACTGGATGCAGAAAACACAACCAAGGCTTTATTTCATGTTTCATTTCACAGGTTGCAAGATACAAAAATACATGTCCTTGATTTTATTTATATACTTTGTCATAAACACACTCACATAACAACTTTATTATTCAAACCAGATAAAAATATGCATACTGTTTATATCAAACCTCGTAGAAACTAGAATATAATATAGATGCTATATTAAAGCTATATTCAGGATGGTAAACTTTTTGAGGCACAACAAAATTCAATTTCATTTAAAATGTAAATGTATAGGTTTCCTACAAACAACCCATCACTTCTTCAAAAGTGGGAAAACATTGTCAGAGATATAAACGACACTCCTGACTGGAAAGCAACAAGGTTTACCTATATATGCAGCAACCACTTTCCACAACAGGAATATATTATTCCACCATCACAAAATGGTCCTTGTAGACTTAAAAATACAGCTTTGCCCAGCATATTCACCACACAATGCACTAACAACTATGGCATCTCCACGTCTTTGCGAACAAAATTGGAAAGCCCATGTCACTTGTCTCCCCTAACCACACTATCACCTGCTGACATAGTGTCCCATGACCACAATTACTGTAAATGTAGCGACACCATCTATGACAGCTTTGACCAACATCCAGAGAGACCAGCACTGCAAGAAAAATTAAAAAGAAAAGTCAAGTCACTACAACAACAACTGAGGAGAACTAAAGCCAAACAGCTGACGATGGCTGACATAATTCATGAGTTGGAACAAAAACTAATTGTTTCTCCCCAAGATGCTCAAAATATGCATGCTGATTTTGATTGTATGCAGCTTTCAATCTTTACAGATACAAAAAACAACATAAATTGTGCACCTACTGGCCGAAGGTATTCAGATATAGTGAAGGAATTTGCTGTAACCCTTAATTACTACTCCCCAAAAGCTTATGATTATGTTCGTTCAATCCTGCCTTTACCTCATCCAAGTTTAATCCGAAAATGGTCAAGCAATCTCAAATGTGAACCTGGCTTCATTCAAGAGTCATTTGACTTTATTGGCAATGATGCAAAAAGCTGCAAGGAAAAAAGGGATTGTTACCTTATCATTGATGCAATGTCAACTAGAAAGCAAGTATTTTGGGATGCTCATCAAGGCAAATATGTGGGCTTTGTAAATTATGGAGAAACACCACCAGAAAACCCAGATGCACTCGCTTCAGAAGCAGTTGTCTTTCTATTAGTAGGTGCTAGAAGCCACTGGAAGTGTCCGATTGGATATTTTCTTGCCAATAAAATGTCTGCAAAAATGCAAGCACACCTGGTAAAAGCTGCACTGAAAATGTCTGCAGAAGCTGGTCTCCGGGTATGGTCGGTAACTACTGATGGCACAGCAGTCAATATGAGCATGTTTCAAGAGCTCGGCTGTCAGTTCACTACATCACTGGAAACTATGGTCACAAAATTTCAACATCCAACAGAAAACTACTTTGTGTATGCTATCCTTGATCCATGCCATATGCTTAAATTAGCAAGGAATGCTCTTGGTCACCTAGGCTCATTTTTGGACAAGGACAAAAAAGTAATAAGATGGAGATTTTTTTCATCTCTTAACAAGATTCAAGAGAGTGAAGGATTTCAACTGGCAAACAGTTTTACTTCAAAACATTTAATGTTTTATAAACATAAAATGAATGTAAAACTTGCAGCGCAGACCATAAGTTCTTCTGTGGCCAATGCCATCGAGTTCCTTGATTCTTCTATGAAACTTGACCAATTTCAAGGCTCTGAAGGAACAGTTAAATTTATCAGAACTATAGATCGACTGTTCGACATGCTTAACTCCCGTAATCCTTTGGCAAAAGGTTTTAAGCAGTCACTTCGAAAAGAATCCACAGAAACCTGGAAAGAGGTGTTCACGACAACTGCCAAATACCTGCTGAAGTTAACAACAAATGATTCACAACTCCTGTCAACACATGGACGCAAGACATTTATAATTGGATTTGTCACAACAATTTTATCAACAATTGAAATGGCAGATGAAATGTTTAACATGGAGAATCCATTTAGATATATTTTAACGTATAAATTTTCACAGGATCACATTGAACTTTTGTTTTCTTGCATTAGAGCAAAAGGTGGATGGAATAATAATCCTAACTGTCAACAATTTAAGTATGCCATCAGAAAAATGTTATTGAGAAATGCTGTGTCTGCTTCCAAGAATGCAAACTGCCAAGTATTTTCAAATGACTCGACCACAATAATTCCAGTTTTTCACAGCAGGAAACATAAAGCTCCTTTGAATGCACCTATACCAGCTGATGACTCTCAACAAGAAAGTGACTGTGCTCAACAAGAAAGTGACGACTTGCAACAAGAAGAAAATATGCTTGAAGAAAACTTTTTCTGCACACAGTTAAATACACCAACTACATCAGAGTTTCTTTCCAATATTCTTTTCTACATAAGTGGTTTTGTGGTATCTAAACTGGTCAAGAAAATTTCATGTTTATCATGCAAGAACTGTCTCTTATCACAGTTTAACCCACCAACTCCTGATCATGACTATTGTTCTGTGAAGTTTAGTGAAGTAGCATCAGCATCAGCTTTCACACTTTTTGTAAACAAAGGCGGGTTAAGAATTCCATCAGAGTCAGTATACTTGGTGGTAGAATACACTGAAAAAGAATTCAAAGCAAGTGTGTGTAAAGATGGGAAGCAGATTACAAGAGAGAGCAAGCTCAAGGAAAAACTCGTGATGAACGTTTGTCGACATTTTCTCCTGGATTCCAGAAAGATTTTTCAGGATCACGAACAAGGGTTAAACGAGAATTTGTTTGAAGAAGACCACCAATCTACTTTAGTGAAACTAATCGCCGAAAGATACATTACACTTCGCCTCTTCACATACGGTAAACGATACAACGAGAGTGTTGTCAAGAAAGGACAGCCTGGCGACAGACACAAGCTAACCAAGCTCATTCTTTTCAAGAATGAATGAAACAGGTAATAAATCATTATATATATTCTAGATAAGTTAAATTTTTGTGTTACCTTTTCATGCACAACTTCCGTTGTTTCCCATGAAATAATTCGTATCAAATGCTGCACCACTTCACCAATTCAATTTATATATTTTTGAACAGTCTTCTTGCCCCCACGAATTAGTTTGGAAATTTTCACGATCATAGCAGCCAACACACACGGGATCTTTACTTCCGTTTACCGTTTATTTCAGAACGTTTGATACAGTATATTGGCCAATTCTTCTTGTCTAAAATAGCCCATATTTCACCACTTGAAAACCCCTTTTATTTAAACCGCCATATTATAAAAAGCACGCCGTTAATTTGTGATCGAAGGCATCGAAGGCCTCACTCAAGGCCCACGAACTGCGCGTGTTGCTCGCGACGCGCTTCAATTTGGCTTCAACCAATCACAGGCAAAATCTATTGAGTTATCGTTCCAGGTGTATTGAGTTCACTGGGAATTGCACACGGTGCACCATCTTGGATTTTTCCGCGTGTGAGGTCTGGACGCCAGTTCTTACCGGAAACCAAATCATTGATCCGAAGCTCTCTCCTCCGCAAAGGTTATTTACATGTATGAGTGCGACAAGAACAACGCCGCACATGCTCTTATATATAAGGCCCCGTTTAGACTATGCCGTAACGATGACGGAACATAGACTGTGAGGTTATTCATCAGCAATACAAAGTAATCTAGCGTCATATTTCGGCGCGTATTTTTTAAACGGACCGAGTGTTTACAGTACAACGCTACGCAAATTTAGTTAATTTACCGCAGTGATTTGTTATTGCGACGCTACCGCAAATTGTCCGTCATAGTATAAACACAATATGAATTGAATTAAATCAACCAACTCGATCCTACACGCATTATGCTCGATTAGGCTTTGAATTTTGTAGGTATAGCAAAAGAATATATACAGGTGCAGATAGTGGTGTAACTACCAGATTGTTGACATCTTTTTTATTCAGTGGCTGTATCAATTCGACTCCTTTCATTAAATTAACTTTTTCCGACTAATGATATGGTTTCCGGTAAGAACTAGCGTCCAGATCTCAAACGCGGAAAAATTCAAGATTGTGCACCGGGTGCAATTCCTCAATTTAGCTGCTAGTCATTGTACACTCAGGCGTCGCAACTTTATCCAGATTATTTTATTAATTGATGCTCTTGAGGAGGAAAACGAAGAAAAAACTAGAGACAGACAAGTGTGGGCAAGAGACTGGATGAGAAGGAGACAAGCACGAGGAGCATTTCACCAATTTGTGCCCGAGCTTGCTAGTGAAGATGAAGAAGCCTTCATAAACTATTTTCGCATGAATCAGGTGAAGTTTCACTTCGTAACTGCAAGAATACAAGAAAAGATAGCAAAGAAAAATACTTTAATGAGAGAGGCTATTAGTCCTGCCGAAAGGCTGGCTGTTACGCTACGATACCTAGCAACAGGTGAAACATTTTCGTCGTTGGAAAAACAGTTTCGCATCTCCAGAACTGCAATTTCTGCCATTGTCATTGAGGTGAGTTCGTCTGTCGTAAAAACAAAACCCATCGAATATACTACATGTACATTATGCATCACTATATGTTTATTACTGCAAAAACACAGTTGAAAATAATTGAAGATTTGTGACGAAAACAGTGTACAGCCAAACTGTACTGTCAGCATATAAAGATGCAAATGAAATTATGATTTGTTTTGTAAAAATAATAATTATGTTCATTTTTCTTTAGGTATGTGAAGCAATCATTGCTGTCCTTGGTCCAGAATTTTTAAAGACACCATGAACTAAACCTGAGTGGCTAAAGATATCATCTAAGTTTGAGTCCAGATGGAATTTTCCAAATGGTTTATTCGCCATAGATGGCAAGAGAGTCCTTGTACAACAGCCGCCAAATAGTAGAAGCCACTATTTTGATTATAAGGGGCATAACTCTATATTGGCAATGGTGGCAGTGGGGCCTGAGTATGAAGTTATTTTTGCTGACATTGGGATGAATGGAAGAATGAGTGACGGAGGGAATTGGGCTAGAAACCAATTTCGAGCTCTCCTTACAGACATGGGGAATCCATTAAACATACCTGATGCACGACCATTACCTGGAAGGAATCTACCTGTTCCATATGTAGCAGTAGGAGATGATGCCTTTGCATTGACAACATCCATGCTCAAGCCATACCCTCTCTCTTCTTTAACTACTGAACAGCGCATTTTTAATTACCGATTAAGTAGGATGAGGAGAATAAGTGAAAATGTCCTTGGCATCATGGCTCAAAAATTCCGAGTCCTAAGAAATGTTATGCTGGTGGGACCAGAGAAAGCAACAACAATTGTCATGGCTATAATGGTACTCCATAACTTCTTGAGATCAGATAAGTGCTACATTAATCCAGCAAATATTGATGAAGATGTCTGTACTGATACAACTCAATCCACTTCATCCGGGTTAGATCTCCCTCCTTTAATTCATGGCCAAAATTACTCCAAAGAAGCCAAAGAAATCAGAAATGAGTTCTGTAATTATTTTAACTTGGAAGGAGCAGTCAACTGGCAATGGGTAGCTGCACGTATTGATGGATGATATTTGTGTAAAGAAGTATTATAAGTTTTATTATCCAGCTGTTGAAATTAGAGTACATACGTTTTAAAATATTCTGCAGTGTTCATCACTCCAGAGTTATTTTGTAAAGTAAATCAACAGTTTTGAAAACTAGTTTATGACATTCAAAAGAAAAGTGATTTGAAGCTTATTAATAATTGTTATCCAAAGGAACTTATGTTTTCCAAAAAAATCAAGCTTCAGATGACTTTTCTTTTGCATTATTTAATTATTAAAAAATTATTGTTATTAGTCACTTTAGAGTGAAATATATATGGAATTTTTTCTCATCTTTAAAAAAGTAAAAAAATATTCACCTCTATTTAACCCTAAAATGTCTTACAATATCTATTTATTCTAAGGTCATTTTTGTGAAACACTGTAAATACATGAGAATAATTTTCAATATGAAATTCCAAGTACATTAATTATCACATGAACAGTCAAAAAATGTACCAAATTCGTTTAATTAAGGCAGTTTTCATAAATAAATAATATTACATCATAAAAATACTTCTCAAATATTTTTGTATTAATATATAAGTATAAATTATAATATTATGTATAAATACATAAGTTATTTATTGCCGTATATCAAAATAAATTCTTAATAAAAAAATTAATGTATTATTTATCATGATATAATTTAATAGTTTTAAGCTGCAGAAAGATAATAGGTAAGCTACTACAAATTCTTTTAACATCTGCAGTTTCACTAAATGGAATCCTTAAGTTGAATTAAATGGAAAAAGATTGCACCTTTTTTTTATTACAATTAAACTAGCATTGGAAATTTAACCCAAATAAATATATGTTTTACCAGAGAATCAAGTGTGGCAGGATCAAGGGGTGGTATACAGTAATAGAAGCTCCAACACTACAGCCAACATGGGAAACCAAAAAACTCTTGCAAGCAGTACCAGAAAGAAGCAGAGTGAAAAATTATATATAAAATTATGCTTGCTTTCTTAATATCTTAAGCTTATATTATAAAATCAGTTTTTGTTTCAAAAAGTAATTACACTTAAGGGGGCTCTTATTGGCAAGGGTTGAGTCAATACAGAAGTTTGCAATATAAATAGGTCACATTTGCAGGATGGCATCATTTGATCATACTGTAACTACCAAAATGCTTCAAGAATTTCCTTTCATATTCACTTTTTCTTATATTTCCTTTTGTTAACAGTGTGAAAGAGAGGTATTCTACACTTCTCACTTGTGTTTAACATGGCACAAGTTTTGTCGCAACGTTTTGTCGATGAAATGTGCATGTTGTGAGGGGCAACATCAAAAGATATCAACCAGTAAAGTTTTTCCTATGCTTGTTTGCCTTTGTCGGCTTTATCAACTGTCACTTTCTAATGATATCTTTTGATGTTGCCCTAACAACATGCACATTTGAGAAGCGTAGCATTGCCATTCTGCAAGTGTCCTATTTGACATGTTTATCCTAAAATGATGGACTCAAGCTTAAGTACTGCTGGTTTACAGGCATAGTTGTTTCCATTTGGTGCATGAGAAATAAATTATTAATTTTTAATTTAATGTTTAGTTTTGCTTGGGGGTCACTTATTAACTTAAGTTGGCTAGCAACATACTGCCCAAACATATCTTCGTCAGTTACTGGTTGAGGTGGAGGTGTGGGCTGCACTTCTTGCTGCATAAATTTGATAGCAGTTTCGTACATCAATTTTCTTGCAGCATTTGTGTCATCATCTGAACATCCAGCTTTCCTTTTTCTTTTTGACCCTTGACCAATGGATGGTGGATCAAGGTCAGATGATGATGTACTTGTAGAAAGATCAAGTGAAGATCTTGGAGTATCTGGTTCAGTGTCTGGTTCAGTGTCTGGTTCGGAAACAAACTGCATCTCTGACATGAATTTCCAAGAAGATTGGTAAACCTTCAAATATCAAATAAATAAAAAGTTATTAAATGTTAATAATATTATTTTTTAGAGTCTGTTCTTCACAAAGAATCTAATATTTAATTGAATGAAGTTCAACAAATACTTTTCTACTAAGATTTCTACTCTTCATATGGATACATTACTAAGCTATGAGTATATTACCTGGGAGGTGCCTGTTCCTGAAACTTTGCTTCCTTCCTCTCGTAGCCTTTCCTTGTCATAATATGTTTTCAAATTGTTCCA
Source organism: Muricea muricata (assembly GCA_963855995.1). NCBI lineage: Eukaryota > Metazoa > Cnidaria > Anthozoa > Malacalcyonacea > Plexauridae > Muricea > Muricea muricata. The sequence continues at coordinate 55,332,499 of OY979718.1, read as the reverse complement.
GGTTGATATTATTTCTTTCGTCTCATATTTGTCTTCGAGGGCATTCCTTAGCTTCTCCACTAGTACTTCACGTCTTGCCTTGTCATGGTAATCTTTGAGCTTGTGGTTCCACAAACTAGGATTTTCATTGTAGTAATTGATTAAAGTGCGCTTTTCCTCGTCCGTCCACTCCTCTGCCTTTTGGCACATCTTATCCAGAACCGGTTTAAGAAACAGCATACATTGGTAAAACTTCCAAGAAGACTTGTATTCTTTTTGTTTGAAAACCCGTTTCACCTCGCGTAGCATCGATGCCCTCATACTCTTCCACACCGACATCAGCTCTTCCCCTGTATGCTCGTAATTAAATTCTTCCTCTAGCTCTTTTACGGCTTTATTTTTCTCAGTTTTGGTAAACTTTCCAGACGACCAAAGGCATGGCATCTTTTTCATAAACGAAATTAGTTTTAGGCGACCTGCATCGTCCAAACGACCCTGATCTTGCAGCAATAACTCTTCTTCGTCTACCACAGTGAACTCTAATACAACTGGAACGATAATTCAAAAATTAAACGAGACATACCTGGATGTTGAAGTTTGATGTGAATTCTATGACTTGTAATGCAGGAACAAGGGGATCACATGAGATTGCGTAGCAAGCACCCAGCATTCAGTCTTAAAAGCAGTATTGGACAAACGATGGCAAATGTCAAGGGTGGGGACCCAAGATTTTGAGGAGGGATGTGATCCCCTTGTTCCTGCATTACAAGTCATAGAATTCACATCAAACTTCAACATCCAGGTATGTCTCGTTTAATTTTTGAATTCTATTTCCTTGTACTGCACGTCACAAGGAAATCACATGAGAATTTAAAGCCCAGAGTTTGGACAATATGACAGAGTAAAACTGCAGGTTTTATTGTAAATATCAACCATCATATAACACAACTTTTATAAATCTCATAAACGTTTACATGTTGTAACTGTCCAACTATGTTGCGGCAGCAAGGATAGACATGGCAAACGCGTGCTCAGTGTCAGCCGATAACTGTTTTTTATAAAATCGGGCAAACGTTTCACAATTAGACCAACCAGCGCATGATAAAATATTGTCAACTGGAACTCCAGCTCTAGCTGCAGCCGATGTGGAGGCAGCCCGGGTGCTATGTGATTTATAACGTGTAGTGTCAACACCTGCAGCTGTCATCACTGACTTTATCCAGCGACTCACAGTATCAGTGGATACACTCTTATGAGGTTTGCAAAAACTTATCAGTAGTCGAGTTTTCGAATCCCTTATAGCCATTGTTCTTTCTAAGTAACAGCGTAATGTATGAACCACGCACAACCTGCTGTCGTTATACATTGGCAACCTAATAGGCGCTTGATGGACTCCAAGCCTTGTGTGTTTAAGGGGAGTAGTGATGTGCATTGTGCAATCAGAATCCGTCAAAATAATATCCTTCATACACAACTGTTGCAGTGTCTGCGTCCGCTGACCCGATAGAAGAGAGATTAAGACTACCAATTTAAGTGTCAGTTCCTTCAGTCCCAGTTTTTCTAAAGGATATTGATCTTTAATGTAATTTAGCACTAGACTTACGTCCCAAGTATCCACATAGCGCGGTAGGGCCGGTCGTTCTTGAAACACTCCTTTGAGGAAACGACACACAAGTGGATGTCTGCCAGCTGGCACTTCCCCAGAGAGGGCAATTACAGACGACAAAGCAGACCGGGCCGTGTTCAATGAGCTATACTGCTGTCCTTGCTCATAAAGTTCCGTCAGGAAATCCAATATCATTGTTAAAGTTGGTCGAACTGGATCAATTTGTTGTTTACCACAGAACTCTTCCCATTTCTTAAGGCATGTTTGATACTGTCGCTTTGTTCCCACACGCCAGGAGCTGATGATAATGCGAGCAGCTTTGTCTGAAATTCCTTGGAGTTTAAGGGATTTCCAGACAAGTGACAGGCTAGGAGCTGTAGTTTCTTGCGAAGAGGATGCTGCATTTTTGGCTGGTGTTTCAGGTAAAGCAGGTGAGGGCTTTTCGGCAACAGACAAGGTTTTCGTACTAGCATGGTCATGATTACAGGATACCAGGGCTGTGTTGGCCATAGTGGTACCACTACAATGCCCTCTGCATGATCCTCTCTGACTTTCTGTAATACACGTGTTATCAGGCTGAAAGGAGGAAATGCATAAAATAGGTGATTAGCCCAGTTTTGGCTAAATGCATCAACTGCTAAGGCACCTGGGTCTGGGTGCCATGACACATAACTATCTACTTTGTGGTTTAAACGCGATGCAAATAAATCTATGCTTGGCGTAAAAAACTTTTTACAGATTTGATTAAATGTGGTATCCTCAAGGGACCATTCTGTGTGTTCATCAAAAATTCTTGATTGTCTATCTGCCTCAATATTTTCAGTGCCTGGGATATGCACTGCCGAGACCCAAATATTATGTTCAATACACCACAGCCACAACTGCCTAACTGCCCTATTACAGTCCGTTGACTTATTACCACCCATGTTATTGATATAGGTGACAGCCGTTGTATTGTCTAGTTCAAGCCTGACATGTATGTCAGAAGACTTTTTGCAAAAGGCTTGAAGGGCAAAAAATGCAGCCGTGGTTTCAAGGTAATTTATATGATGGGTAGCTTCCTCTTTAGTCCATTGTCCTTGTGCATGCCTATCATTGCAGTGTGCCCCCCAGCCAAGCAGTGAAGCATCAGATTGAATTGTAAGGTCAGGAGAGCACAGTAAGACTGATTTTGACATGGTAGGAATATTTTGAACCCACCATTTGAGGTCACTTTTCGCTTCTGATGAATATGTCATTATTGCCTCAAAATCACCCTTTTGCTGCTGTAGGGCTTTTGTTTTATCCCTTTCTAATGCCCTGTAGAACAACTGTGCACGTGGGATTGCTGGAAAACTAGCAACCATAAGCCCAATAACTTGGGCTACAGTGCGAATGGTTGGTTTTTCCATTTTTAATAGCATAGAACATGCATTCACAAGCTTTTGCGCTCTTAATGGCGTCAGTGAGATGGTCATGGTTAATGAGTTCAAAACAAACCCCAACAAAATCAATTCTTGGGTTGGTTCAACCACTGACTTTTCCTCATGGGGCAAAAATCCCAGGTTTGTAAATGTGGAATGGGTAGCTGATACATTTTCTTTACAGCTTTTAACATCATCACCCTGTAGGTAAGAGTCGTCAATGTACCCAAACACTGTATGCCCTAAATTTCTAAGAGAGGCATACACTGGCTTCAACAATTTTGTGAAAATACGGGGGGCTGATGCCAAGCCATTTGGCAGGCAAGTGAACTGGTATAATTTTCCTCTCCAAGAAAATTTTAAATACTTTTGATATCTCTCAGAGACTGGGACAGAATAATATGCATCTTGGAGATCAATTGAGGCCATGAAGCAGTTCTGCTTCATGAGTTGGACTGCTGTGTGTATAGAGTCCATTTTAAAATGATGGTACTCCACAAACTCATTAAGATGTTTCAAGTTGAGAATGAGTCGATAAGTTCCATTTGGTTTAAGTCTCAGAAAAATGTTGGAAATGAACTCCCCATCCTCATGATGGGAGTTTATGATTACCTCCTTTGCCAGTAACTTTGTAATTTCAGTATCTACTGCATTTGCTTCAGTATTTCCCAAGACTGGTTCCCTTGGGGTAAAATGTTGGTGGCGTAAGTCAGTGAACTCAATATTTACACCCTGAATTGTTTCTAGTATCCAGGGGTCTGAGGTCAGCTTTTGCCAAGAGTCTTTAAAATGCTTTATCTGACCAGCCTTAAAGCATTCTTGTTCACTAGTTAATATGTTAAAAGCACTAGCCTTGCTTTGAGGTTTTTTAACTACGGTTGCAGCTTTCGGTTGCCCCCTTGTTTTCGTGGGAAGTTGCTCTGGGGCCGAGACTTCCCCTGCTCGTTTTTTGAGTAGCGATAATGTCTACGATATTTTTGCTGACGATGAGGTCGATGTGACCCAGGTCCAGAGACTTTTTGGCTCACTCGGTTAGTGTTAGTTATATCTTGACAAGTCTTTGCTAATTCATCTCCAAAGAGCCAGCTTGTTATAGGCACCTGATCATTGCAAAGTTGTTGAAACTGTTGGTTAAGATCAGGCTTGATCATTTCCCTTCGTCTCTGGTTCAACTCTGCATTCGCCTGTGCAATCAGAGTTAGGGAATCCAGTGCTTGTTTCACAATTGACTCTCGACTCTCAGTTGGCACACTGCCTGGTAGCTGGAGGAGAGTATTGGTCAACTGAGTTAATGGCATTAGCCCTTTCAGTAAACAATTCTGCACTTTTTGCATTCGGATATCCTGTGAACGAGTGTGGGGTTGCAGCTGTTGCCAAATTTCCGAGTTCACTCGGATGGGCACCATAGACTCACAGTTTTTTGGTCTAGAATACAAATTTTGCTTCTCCTTTAATTTTTCTTCCGCCAGTCTGGTACGAAGAAGTTTATCTACAACCTTGGCCAGATTTTCGGCTACTCCTGGCCCACATTTCTCCTCGTTCAGCTCATCAGCCACCATGGCCAAAACAGTCGATTGCGACGAATTGGCGGCAGGTGCATCTGTTGTTTGTGTATTTGCAGTACTGATGAGTTCATTAACATCCTTAGTTACATCATCATCAGACAGCTCTTGTTTTTTGGAGCGTTTTGGAGGCGGCTGTTTTTCTACCGCATCTGACTCAGAACCGGAAGAGCCGCTAGACGAGGTCAGGTTTTGGCGGGAAGTCTTTATCCCGTCGGACAAAATTTTCCCGAGATTTACAAAACCTTTTTCAAGGCTTTTCGCCAACTTAGAGAATTGTCCCTCGATGCTGGATTGTACAATATTTGCCAAAGGAACTGGGGTTTCTTCGTGAGATTCTTCTCGACCTTTGGAGGTCTGACATTCGTCGAACTCTGTTCCTTCCTCAGCGAGCAACCGAGACTCGTCATCCGAGCCGCTCATGTTGACATCAAAAAACCCCGTTTTTTGTGCTAAATGGATCAAACAAGCGGTCGAGTTATCGAACCCACCTGTTAAGAGCAACGCCAAATTGTTGGCAGCCTTTTGAAAACGATTTTTCTAATGAATATTTATAAATTTGTGTGGGTCACAGAATTGTCTGTGACCAGCTAAACGCTAGGTTACGCACGCACTGAATGCTGGGTGCTTGCTACGCAATCTCATGTGATTTCCTTGTGACGTGCAGTACAAGGAAATAGAACTCCTATGTTTTCGTCTTATGATCGGATGAAGCCACTGAGCTCTACTAATATATCTGGAGATCGGGCTCTCGACTTCAAAGTGTATGGAAAGCCATTTTGGACAAAAGCGGTCGAGTTTTCCTCGGACGGTCGAGATTTTTCTCGGACGGTCGAGATTTTCCTCGGACGGTCGAGATTTTCCTCGGACGGTCGAGATTTTCCTCGGACGGTCGAGACTTTCCTCGGACGGTCGAGATTTTCCTCGGACGGTCGAGATTTTTCTCGGACGGTCGAGATTTTACATTTTTTTACAGGCTCGAGTTTTTCCCTCGAACAGTCCGCCTTTTCCTTTGGAGTTATAGTGAAGAAAAAAAAGATAAGTGGGACAGTTGATGTTAGTGAATAGCAACATTTTTCATGATATTTGCAGTCATTTTATTGCATGTTGACACCACGTTTGGTAATGGCAATTTCAGTTAAGTTATTTGTGTATTGTTTTATTATTGGTATTATGCAATGCGCAAATTTCGCACAGTCAAATGACGAAGACTTAGAACATTTTCTTTTGTCGTTGGACCAATGTTTATTGCAAATCGAAGAGTATAATGAAGAGCCTGGAAACATTCGAGTATTAGAATATTTGTACGAGCGCCTTGAAGGAAACATTCAAATTATTATGGCCATCTCACTGATGTTGAGACGCTTTGTGAATGGTTTGCCGATACAAATTCTAGTACAGTCGTTGCTTCAATCTTTACGAGCAAAGCTGCAAGTTTTATGGGAGAAGATTGTCAGCTATCAGGAGCCAGTCAGAGTCCAACACTCAGCCCCTGCACAGGAACACAGTACGGGCGGTAGACGTAGATACATTGTTCCATTGGAGCGTATTGAAGTTTTTCGCAGTACAGGTATGTCATGGACAGCGATTGCAAATTGCCTTGGAATCAGTACCAAAACTCTTCAAAGAAGAAGGGCGGAATACAACATGTTTGACACGTACAGTGATATCAATAGCGAAGAACTCGAAACTAACGTTCGTGATATTTTACGCTTAACGCCGTTTTCTGGAGAGTCCTATGTGCGAGGAGCATTGCGAGGCCGTGGCATAAATGTGCAAAGATGGAGAATACGTAAGGCGATACGAAACATCGATCCAATCAACCGTGCAATTCGTCGGAGATATACTATCCAAAGGCGACTGTATAACATTAAAAAGCCAAATCACCTTTGGCATGTGGACTCCAACCACAAGCTGATCAATTGGAGGTTTGTTTTGCATGGTTGTGTAGATGGATACAGCAGAGCAGTCATCTACTTAAAGTGCTTTACTAATAATCTCGCTAGCACGGCTTTACAATGTTTTATTAATGGTACGCAAGAATTTGGCCTTCCGTCTCGTGTACGGGGTGATAAAGGGGTTGAAAATGTAGACATTGCTCGACTTATGATCACGAGGAGAGGACTAAATCGCGGGAGTTTTATCGCAGGTCGTAGCGTACATAACCAGAGAATCGAGAGACTTTGGGCTGAGGTTAACCGAGTATGTTCCGCTTATTACAAAGACTTGTTTAACTTCATGCAAAATTATGGCATCCTCGACTGTAACGACGAGCGAGATTTATATGCATTGCATTACGTTTTTCTTCCAGCCATTCAAGCATCATTGGATGAATTTGTCCGTCAGTGGAACAACCATGGTTTAAGAACTGTGAATAGTATATCTCCTCTTGCTATCTGGTATTCAGAGGTTGAAACTGGCATTGACGATTCTGACATAGGCAATATTTCTTTATACGGGATCGACCCTGACGGTCCGGTAGTGAACGATATAGAGACTGAAAACATGGTTATTGTACCCGATAGCACAATAACAGTTACCGAGATAGAGATGAATGATGTCACCAACCTCGTTCCTAATCCTCTTGTGGATGATGGTAACCACAAAATCAACCATTACCTCCAAATTCAAAACTATTTAAAAATGCATTATCAGTAACATATATGCATTGCATCGAAATGTAAAACTACTCATAAATACGCCATAAATACTTTATTGTACATTAGTAGATCTAAACCGATGACAAGTTTGCTTCAATGCACACTGACATTAATGATAAACATGGAACAACTTTTTCCTACGATACAAACGAGAGCTGTCAAAGACGGTTTACCTCATCAAATTTGTTGTGTGACCATACATATTTCAGCTGTTTGTGATTTTAACGATTTGTTGGAACTGTTTGCAAAACCATAATCAATCGAGACATAGTCTGTAAACTTGGTCAACGTCTTTGTTGTATCTTTTTGTTGGTGTTTATGCAGACTTGTGAACGGTGAAGACAATGAATTTTTGGCATGAGTCAATGCAATCGTCCACTGAATAGCGTCGCCTTTAATTAAAAAGCAAAATTTCAAAAGATTTGTACATACATTAATTACGTACATACATACATACTTTATTTTAACACGCCAGCCTCATCAGTCATTGACTGGTTTCTATGAGGGACGTGAAATTTGTGCATGGTGAAGCCGTCTCAACTTAAAATCGTAGTTCACTATAAAGTTTTCCGAGTTTCCAGACCATGTGTCGATTGACTATGATACATAACGTGCACGCCATCTAGCGTGAGCACATGACAAATACGGGATTTATTTGTCACTACCGTTTGTCCATTCAAACGACTTGAAAACAAAACCAAAAATTTCAACAAACCAAAACAAAAACTTAAAAAACAACTTTTGATGTAATGGCGGTTTCAGTGTATTGATCTTCAAACAATGTCAAACGACCAAGCAGACGAAAGTAAGAGTATGTTGCTGAACTGTTCGGATAGCTCATTGTAGGTCTGAAAAGTTGATGGTATTTCCAAAACAGGAGCACAAGTATGAGCGACGATGGAACGTGAATGCCCAACAGAAGTATTGAACGCAACTTCGATTTGACTGACCGTGATGATGTTACTTCCAGTTACGAATTGCAAAAAGCCAGCTAACTTACTCTCATTGAGGGACTTGATAAACCTTTTCAGATGGTCAAGGCACGTTCGTTCTGAATCAGAACTTGGCTCGGCATGCAGAAGCTTAATCACACGTCTCGATGTTGGATTTTTTCCTTCGTACATTGTGTACAAGTTGGACGCATCACTGAATTCAGGAAAAGATTTCAAAGTTTGCAATTCGTTGCTCCAAATCGTTGCAATGTATTTTGGCTTCTGGATCAATTCTTGGTGCGCCAACTCTTCTACAATGATGTGGATGTTTTCATGCGTTGGTTGACGATGGCATTTGTAGCTGCTAAGCATTTCCAAAACATCTTCATCTGACAAATCAATCTGACCATCGAGACACTTTCTCAAAAGGTCCTGTTCATCTTTTGATATATACGCCATGAACGAGTCGAAAAGGCATTCTTTGGTCACTGCTTGCTCACCAAAAATCGAGCTAATGACAAATGCTTTCGAAAGAAAAATTGGGAAGTACTTTGCTCGCTGATAACCAAACACCACAATTCGGGCAATACTTAACCAATGATTCTTCTGGTAATCATGCCTGATAGATGGAACTTTTTCTGCAGCTCCTATCGCCAAAGAAATAGAGAATTCCCTCCAGAAGAGGCTTAAAATTTCACGTGATACACCAGCCCCTCGACCCATTTCCGGATTTCCATTATCTCCAATAAATACAAAAGTGATAATGTTGTGCAGGATATCAGGGTTTTTAAATTCTTCAACCATGGTGTTTAAAATGTTGCTTCTGGGTACAAGAATCACACGTTCAGGTTGAGGTTCTAGTTGCTGATTCTCATGCAAAACTTGTGGAAGATCTTCCTCGATATTATGACCATCGATAACAGCTGCTACAACAAAACAAAAATGTACTAGTTAAAAATACCTGTGAAACACATAGCCAAAAAAGACAAACATATTTATCACCATTGTGGTCATTGACTGCTTCAACTTGAATTGCACTGCTGAATGCATTAGATTCTGCGATTAAATAAATCTTAGACCATAAGGAGTACTTAGACGAGATATAATCCTTCCCAGAATCTTTTAAATTCACTCAAAAGCTTGACAACAAACTCTTAAGAAATTCTATAATTTATTCAGTAATTTGTGATGACAAATCCACTTGTCCATTAAAAACATGATCACGTCTACTCAGCCAAGCACAGCATTGTATTTGCGCGTCTCTATCCTATAGAGTACTCAAATATATATAAGTGTTTTGTTGTGGGCATTTTGTTAAAGCACAGGGAAGTTATGGATAACAGGTATCCTTGCTGGTGAAAGTTGATAGTCTATAAACAAAGTATGCTAGCTATGTGTCCATGGTATAGGGGTTTGAATAATATTAGCAATAAAACTGACTTGATTCTCATTGTCTTAAATGTAACTTTATCATGAGCTATATCATTACAATATAGCATACTAATGAGACACTGAGCATCCTAATAAAGTTTCATTTCAAACCGTTAGAATGAATTTAGCCAACAATCATTGCAAACACACATACAATAATCACTGATAGCGCACTTTTTAGTGAACTACCTAGATCCTTGTTTTGCTTGGCTGTGATCAAGTTCTAAGCTGTATAGAATAATTATGACAGCTTGGGTTCAGCAGAATAATTAGACAGTCTCATATAATTTAGTCAATCACTCAGACCCTTGTGGTTGTCTTACTTATTTTGCAAGAGCCTATATTCAACAAAAGACACATGATCATTGTCTGTACTATATTTAGACAATCATATGGAGAAAGCAGGCATGAAACAAAATTACCATCAGGGTGATCAATCAGGACCACTTCCCCTTGTGTTCCATGACTGACTTCATTTGATTCTGTAAATAAATAAATTTGAAAGTATTAGACAGCAATGTGTACTGAAACTACCATAACCAGAATCTCTGAAATATTATATCAAAGGCTTAAAAAAAACTCTTACTTATATAATACTGCATGTAAAACAGTAAATCACTTTTTTCTAGCTTACCATTGTGACAGCTACTCTGCACTTCTACTTGGGTTGATACTTCAAATGAGTTAACTGCAAGTTTTATATAAAATCAAAAAAGTTATTACTTATTTTGGTATTAATTATAAAAATTATAATTTATAAAAATAGCTTTAATGGTCTTACTTACTTTGCAAGAGTCTATATTCAACAAAAGACACATGATCATTGTCTATACTATATTTAGACAATCATATGGAGAAAGCAGACAAACAAAATTACCATCATGGTGATCAATCAGGACCACTTCCCCTTCTGTTCCATGATTGATTTCATTTGATTCTGTAAATAAATAATTTTGAAACTGTCTTAGACATATCAATGAGTACTGGAACTATACCATAACCAGAATCTGAAATATTATATCCAAGGCTTAAAAAAATTCTTAGGTAATTTAAATTAATTTAGTGATAATACTGCATGTAAAACAGTAAATCACTTTTTTTCTAGCTTACCATTGTGACAGCTACTCTGCACTTCTACTTGGGTTGATACTTCAAATGAGTTCACTGCAAGTTTAATTTTATATAAAATCAAAAACGGTATCAAGCCAAGGTTTGACATTACATTGACTTAATTACATTAATATGTGGTTTGCATGTTTGTGGTTTGGCTTTTGCCTGTTTTGAATTCAAATTTCATCCAACATGCAAATACCACCTTGTTTTATATAAACTCTCGCCAGGGTGGTTGCAAATCAGCTGTAGCAATCATACTTACTTTCTGACAAATTGGAAATATCATCTTCTAACTCAATTTCAACACGTTCTTCTTTCAGTATTTGCACAGATGGTCTTACATATACAGGTTTATTATCCCTGAAAATGCGACACAACACTGACCCAGTTAAATTTTGCCCAGATGCAAGTGTTGGGGTGACAAGTGTAGTATGCACTGAATGCAGAATTTAGAAATCAGTACCAGTCGGTATTTTATCAATAAAGGCTTCAGCAATTTGCAGTATAACTTCAATGTCACTCCATTCTTTCATGAATTGGAAGGCATTGATTATATGCCCGCTTTCTTGCAAGAATACTTTAGTTCCTTGGCGTGGGACTTTTTTATCGCCTGGTCCAGAAAGAAGAATTAAATCACGGGTAAATGGCTTGACGAGCGGCATGATGATGTTGTACTCGGTGATCGCCTGTTTCTGATGACAGTTCTTTGGTTGTTAAAATACCTTCTTGCATTGTATAAAGGTGTTGTTGCAGCTCTGCTAGAAGACTGAGCCGATGAAACGGCCAATTGTCTTCGAGCAGCTGTTGTGGCACTTGACCTTTGTGCTTCGACGGCTTCGTTTGGGTTTACTGGACAGTCTGGGCCTGTAGGGTTGGTAGTTGCACGATGCCCAGTAAAAATCGATCTTACTTCTTCTTCTACCGTGTTGTTCGACGCTAAATCACCGTTATTTACTTCTCCAGATTGGTCACTCATTAAAGCTTGTGATAAATCTCCCATTCGTTGCACAATTTGCGTCAATATATGTCTTGGATTTCCAACCGGTTGTGTTGCCGCCATGTTAATTAGATTTGGCGGGAAATGCCGGCAACAACACTGAGCTATATAACATCTGGAGAAAGGGTATTCTCGACCGTCCGAGAAAATTTAAAATCTCGACCGTCCGAGAAAAATCTCGACCGTCCGAGAAAAATCTCGACCGTCCGAGAAAAATCTCGACCGTCCGAGGAAAATCTCGACCGTCCGAGAAAAATCTCGACCGTCCGAGAAAAATCTCGACCGTCCGAGGAAAACTCGACCGCTTTTGTCCAAAATGGCTTTCCATAAAAGTGTCCCCAAAAACATGGCGGATTTGACGTCACTGGGGGTACAGTACAGCTGGGGGGTATGTACTTTATCTTATGCGACTGGAATGGATCCGCGTTACAATTCCATGACATATAGGCGCCAGTCCACATAGGTCAATAAACGATGTATCTATAAATACCGTAACCAATATACACACTATAGGTTCTATAGGTACTATTATTATAGGTTTTATAGGTACTATAGGTTTTATAGGTACTATAGGTTTTATAGGTACTATAGGTACTATAGGTTTTATAGGTGCTATAGGTTTTATAGGTACTATAGGTTTTATAGGTTCTATAGGTTTTATAGGTTCTATAGGTACTATAGGTTTTATAGGTACTATAGGTTTTATAGGTTTTATAGGTGCTATAGGTTTTATAGGTACTATAGGTTTTATAGGTACTATAGGTTTTATAGGTTCTATAGGTACTATAGGTTTTATAGGTACTATAGGTTTTATAGGTTCTATAGGTACTATAGGTTTTATAGGTACTATAGGTTTTATAGGTTTTATAGGTGCTATAGGTTTTATAGGTACTATAGGTTTTATAGGTACTATAGGTTTTATAGGTTCTATAGGTACTATAGGTTTTATAGGTACTATAGGTTTTATAGGTACTATAGGTACTATAGGTTTTATAGGTACTATAGGTTTTATAGGTACTAGGTACTATAGGTTTTATAGGTACTATAGGTTTTATAGGTACTATAGGTTTTATAGGTACTATAGGTTTTATAGGTACTATAGGTTTTATAGGTACTATAGGTTTTATAGGTACTATAGGTTTTATAGGTACTATAGGTACTACAGGTTTTATAAGGTACTATAGGTTTTATAGGTACTATAGATTTTATAGGTACTATAGGTTTTATAGGTGCTATAGGTTTTATAGGTACTATAGGTTTTATAGGTACTATAGGTTTTATAGGTGCTATAGGTTTTATAGGTGCTATAGGTTTTATAGGTACTATAGGTACTATAGGTTTTATAGGTACTATAGGTTTTATAGGTACTATAGGTTTTATAGGTACTATAGGTACTATAGGTTTTATAGGTACTATAGGTACTATAGGTTTTATAGGTACTATAGGTTTTATAGGTGCTATAGGTTTTATAGGTACTATAGGTTTTATAGGTACTATAGGTTTTATAGGTACTATAGGTTTTATAGGTGCTATAGGTTTTATAGGTAGTATAGGTACTATAGGTGCTATAGGTTTTATAGGTGCTACAGGTACTATAGGTTTTATAGGTACTATAGGTTTTATAGGTTCTATAGGTACTATAGGTTCTATAGGTACTATAGGTTTTATAGGTACTATAGGTACTATAGGTTTTATAGGTACTATAGGTTTTATAGGTACTATAGGTACTATAGGTTTTATAGGTACTATAGGTTTTTAGGTACTATAGGTTTTATTGGTACTATAGGTTTTATAGGTACTATAGGTTTTATAGGTACTATAGGTTTTATAGGTACTATAGGTTTTATAGGTACTATAGGTTTTATAGGTACTATAGGTTTTATAGGTACTGTAGGTTTTTTAGATACTATAGCTAGGTTTTATAGGTGCTATAGGTTTTATAGGTACTATAGGTTTTATAGGTACTATAGGTACTGTAGGTTTTATAGGTACTATAGGTTTTATAGGTACTATAGGTTTTATAGGTACTATAGGTTTTATAGGTACTATAGGTTTTATAGGTACTATAGGTACTATAGGTTTTATAGGTACTATAGGTTTTATAGGTACTATGTGTTTTATAGGTACTATAGGTACTATAGGTTTTTTAGGTACTATAGGTTTTTTAGGTACTATAGGTACTATAGGTTTTATAGGTACTATAGGTTTTATAGGTACTATAGGTTTCATAGGTACTATAGGTACAATAGGTTTTATAGGTACTATAGGTACTATAGGTACTATAGGTTTTATAGGTACTATAGGTACTACAGGTTTTATAGGTACTATAGGTACTATAGGTTTTATAGGTGCTATAGGTACTATAGGTACTATAGGTTTTATAGGTACTATAGGTACTATAGGTTTTATAGGTACTATAGGTACTATAGGTACTATAGGTTTTATAGGTACTATAGGTACTATAGGTTTTATAGGTACTATAGGTTTTATAGGTGCTATAGGTTTCATAGGTACTATAGGTACTATAGGTTTTATAGGTACTATAGGTACTATAGGTTTCATAGGTACTATAGGTACTATAGGTTTTATAGGTACTATAGGTACTATAGGTACTATAGGTACTATAGGTACTATAGGTTTTATAGGTACTATAGGTACTATAGGTTTTATAGGTACTATAGGTACTATAGGTACTATAGGTTTTATAGGTGCTATAGGTACTATAGGTACTATAGGTTTTTATAGGTACTATAGGTACTATAGGTTTTATATGTGCTATAGGTTTCATAGGTACTATAGGTACTATAGGTTTTATAGGTACTATAGGTACTATAGGTACTATAGGTTTTATAGGTACTATAGGTATTATAGGTTTTATAGGTACTATAGGTACTATAGGTTTTATAGGTGCTATAGGTACTATAGGTACTATAGGTTTTATAGGTACTATAGGTACTATAGGTTTTATAGGTACTATAGGTTTTATAGGTACTATAGGTACTATAGGTTTTATAGGTACTATAGGTACTATAGGTTTTATAGGTGCTATAGGTTTCATAGGTACTATAGGTACTATAGGTACTATAGGTTTTATAGGTACTATAGGTTTTATAGGTACTATAGGTTTTATAGGTACTATGTGTTTTATAGGTACTATAGGTTTTATAGGTATTTTAGGTTTTATAGGTATTATAGGTTTCATAGGTACTATAGGTACTATAGGTTTTATAGGTGCTATAGGTTTTTTAGGTACTATAGGTTTTATAGGTTTTATAGGTACTATAGGTTTTATAGGTACTATAGGTTTCATAGGTACTATAGGTACTATAGGTTTTATAGGTACTATAGGTTTTATAGGTACTATAGGTTTTATAGGTACTATAGGTTTTATAGGTACTATAGGTACTGTAGGTTTTATAGGTACTATAGGTTTTATAGGTACTATAGGTTTTATAGGTACTATAGGTTTTATAGGTACTATAGGTTTTATAGGTACTATAGGTTTTATAGGTACTATAGGTTTTATAGGTACTATGGGTTTTATAGGTACTATAGGTACTATAGGTTTTATAGGTACTATAGGTACTATAGGTTTTATAGGTGCTATAGGTTTCATAGGTACTATAGGTACTATAGGTTTTATAGGTACTATAGGTACTATAGGTACTATAGGTTTCATAGGTACTATAGGTACTATAGGTTTTATAGGTACTATAGGTACTATAGGTACTATAGGTTTTATAGGTACTATAGGTACTATAGGTTTTATAGGTACTATAGGTACTATAGGTACTATAGGTTTTATAGGTGCTATAGGTACTATAGGTACTATAGGTTTTATAGGTACTATAGGTACTATAGGTACTATAGGTTTTATATGTGCTATAGGTTTTATAGGTACTATAGGTACTATAGGTTTTATAGGTACTATAGGTACTATAGGTTTTATAGGTACTATAGGTATTATAGGTTTTATAGGTACTATAGGTACTATAGGTTTTATAGGTGCTATAGGTACTATAGGTACTATAGGTTTTATAGGTACTATAGGTACTATAGGTTTTATAGGTACTATAGGTACTATAGGTTTTATAGGTACTATAGGTACTATAGGTTTTATAGGTACTATAGGTACTATAGGTTTTATAGGTGCTATAGGTTTCATAGGTACTATAGGTACTATAGGTTTTATAGGTACTATAGGTTTTATAGGTACTATAGGTTTTATAGGTACTATGTGTTTTATAGGTACTATAGGTACTATAGGTTTTATAGGTACTATAGGTTTTATAGGTATTATAGGTTTTATAGGTACTATGGGTTTTATAGGTACTATAGGTTTTATAGGTACTATAGGTTTTATAGGTACTATAGGTTTTTTAGGTACTATAGGTTTTTTAGGTACTATAGGTACTATAAGTTTTATAGGTACTATAGGTTTTATAGGTACTATAGGTTTTATAGGTACTATGTGTTTTATAGGTACTATAGGTTTTATAGGTATTTTAGGTTTTATAGGTATTATAGGTTTCATAGGTACTATAGGTACTATAGGTTTTATAGGTGCTATAGGTTTTTTAGGTACTATAGGTTTTATAGGTTTTATAGGTACTATAGGTTTTATAGGTACTATAGGTTTCATAGGTACTATAGGTACTATAGGTTTTATAGGTACTATAGGTTTTATAGGTACTATAGGTTTTATAGGTACTATAGGTTTTATAGGTACTATAGGTACTGTAGGTTTTATAGGTACTATAGGTTTTATAGGTACTATAGGTTTTATAGGTACTATAGGTTTTATAGGTACTATAGGTTTTATAGGTACTATAGGTTTTATAGGTACTATAGGTTTTATAGGTACTATGGGTTTTATAGGTACTATAGGTACTATAGGTTTTATAGGTACTATAGGTACTATAGGTTTTATAGGTGCTATAGGTTTCATAGGTACTATAGGTACTATAGGTTTTATAGGTACTATAGGTACTATAGGTACTATAGGTTTCATAGGTACTATAGGTACTATAGGTTTTATAGGTACTATAGGTACTATAGGTACTATAGGTTTTATAGGTACTATAGGTACTATAGGTTTTATAGGTACTATAGGTACTATAGGTACTATAGGTTTTATAGGTGCTATAGGTACTATAGGTACTATAGGTTTTATAGGTACTATAGGTACTATAGGTACTATAGGTTTTATATGTGCTATAGGTTTTATAGGTACTATAGGTACTATAGGTTTTATAGGTACTATAGGTACTATAGGTTTTATAGGTACTATAGGTATTATAGGTTTTATAGGTACTATAGGTACTATAGGTTTTATAGGTGCTATAGGTACTATAGGTACTATAGGTTTTATAGGTACTATAGGTACTATAGGTTTTATAGGTACTATAGGTACTATAGGTTTTATAGGTACTATAGGTACTATAGGTTTTATAGGTACTATAGGTACTATAGGTTTTATAGGTGCTATAGGTTTCATAGGTACTATAGGTACTATAGGTTTTATAGGTACTATAGGTTTTATAGGTACTATAGGTTTTATAGGTACTATGTGTTTTATAGGTACTATAGGTACTATAGGTTTTATAGGTACTATAGGTTTTATAGGTATTATAGGTTTTATAGGTACTATGGGTTTTATAGGTACTATAGGTTTTATAGGTACTATAGGTTTTATAGGTACTATAGGTTTTTTAGGTACTATAGGTTTTTTAGGTACTATAGGTACTATAAGTTTTATAGGTACTATAGGTTTTATAGGTACTATAGGTTTCATAGGTACTATAGGTTTTATAGGTACTATAGGTCTTATAGGTGCTATAGGTTTTATTGGTACTCTAGGTACTATTGGAACAATAGGTTTTATAGCCAATATATTTGCTAAATAGGTTAAGGTATTTGTTAAATAGGTTATTCCCCACTGATCAATACGCATACAGTCAACCTAGATCAATTAGTCTGCCTCGTTCCCAGAAAAGGCCCTGGGGGCGAGGATGGTATACAATCAATTTATGGTAATAAGTCAGGTAATAAGTTGTATAGCTTGCTATAAACAGGGTATGTACTTCATCTTATGGGACTGGAATGGATCCGTGTGACCAGTGCTAATATATACAGTAGTGATATCTGTTTAGTAGTTATTGCCGTTATGGCGTCATTCCTGTTATTGGTGTTATTGCCGTTACTGGTGTTAATGGCGTTATTGGCGTTATTGCTGTTATTGGCGTTGTTGCCGTTATTGGTGTTGTTAGTGTTGTTGCCGTTATTGCTGTTATTGGTGTTATTGCCGTTATTAGTGTTATTGCTGTTATTGCCGTTATTGCTGTTATTGCCGTTCTTGGTGTTATTAGAGTTATTGCCGTTCTCGCTGTTATTGGCGTTATTGCTGTTATTGGTGTTATTGCCGTTATTAGCGTTATTGCTGTTCGAAATTTTCCGTGTTTACACCGAGTTATATCAACACGGCTCTTAGCCAATCAGTGTTCAGGATTTACAAATGCTATATTATAAAATTGTACAACGGGCTTGTAAATAAAATTGTATTGAGTCGAATTGCTCATTTGTTTTTACTGTACAACGGGCTTCAAGATGCTTCACTACATGCTTGTGCTGTCACAACTAATTACTCTTACTAAGGGAGTGTATATTGATGAAAAAGCCGAGAATATCCTGCATCAATTGCTCGCAGAATATGAAAAGAATCCTGCTGATGGTAAATACGATAACATCATATTAACTTCGAAAAGTTTTTATTTGGTGCCCGATTAGTCATTTTACGCTACCATTAATGTGTCCCATCCATAATGTGCAACTAGTTTGTAAAAAATGGGAACCTTTCTTTCAGCATCAAAATCCATTATGCATGCTATTCCACGAAATTTGGCAAATAAGCTCCCAATTATTTTACATTACAAAAGTGCATTGACACATGACCTGCTTGATAATCTCTGGACAAGCATTGAAATAGGACAAAATTTTGTTAAAATTACCGAGCGCTTGGCATCGTTAAACTACCGCAATTTTCAGCGAAGAAAGTTAATTCTTGGAGAGCATACTAGTAATGCAGCTGACCTACAGTCGTTTTATGGAAATGTCTTATATTCTTTTCCTAGTAACGATAAACTGATGCACATATTCCTATGCCATTATGAAGAAACTAAACACATTTTTCATGCTGAAATGCAGAAGTTGACTGGCACCGTAATGTCATTTGACCACACTTTTAAAGTCAGCAAGCATATCGGAATTGTAAGAAATGACAATTCTTTTGTTAAACAATTTGATGGATGTTTTTTCGGGATGAATGGATATGGCGAGGTGGTTGCATGGCGTTTGACAAAGACAACGGGTTTTAAGGAAATAGAAGACTTATTGTTTGACTTAAAAGAACGAATGCTAAACAGCGGCATTAATTTGGAAGTTATAATTCTCGACGACTGTTGTAAAATGCGCAATAGCTATCAAAACGTTTTCGGCGGTAACGTAAAAATTAAACTTGATCTTTTTCACTTGTGTCAACGCGTTATACAAACATTAGATCATGATGGAATAAAAAATCAATTTTCAAGAGAGTTCGGTTTGATATTTAGAGTGGATGGTGACGTTGGCGAAGAAAGAGAAATGACCACACCAGAGCCTGAAGTAATAATTGCAAATCTTGAGCAACTCCTTTGTCGTTGGCAAGGTCAACTCAATGCAAAAACGCTGAAATCGGTTGATGACCTTAGAAGGCACATAAATAAAGGATGCTTGTCAGGAATTTTGCCGGGGGAGGGAACAGAAAAAAATGAGCGTTTACACCGACATTTGCGAAAGTCGCTGTTGGTTGGAGCTAATACAATTTCCCCTGAACTAGCTATTGCATGCCTCACATTAGCATTATACGTATGGAATAACAGGAAAAAAGTGTCAAACACATAAAAAATCAGAGAGTTGTACCTATTATTCCAGCTGAATATTCAGAAGATATTTCTAATAACTGCGCTTCTTCAACAGCCCTGCCGTTCAAAGTGAACAATGACGCGTCCAAAAAAATTCCACCACCTTTTGCAGGTAAAACCAAGGAAAGACTTGCCATGGGACCAACTGAACAAGATGCTGATCAGTGTGGTAACACCTTTCTGCACGTTACTGTTCTTGATGACTTGCTTAACAGCTCAACTGTGATGTATATCATCGAAAGAACTTTGCAACTGTACGAGACTGTTCAAAAGATAAACAATCAATGTGCAATACGTAGCTTGAATCTCCTTGACTTTTCCTTATTATCAGGTTTTAAAGAGCACGCCTCTCTAATACGATGCTCTGACTACGACAATATAAATAATTCAGATGTAGACAAATTTGCATCAGTTGAGGAGGGCAAAAACAAAGAAACTCTAAAAAGAAACTTAAACTCTTTCAATTTGGATGTGGATACTGTGATCGGAGATGGTAATTGCTGTTTTCACAGTATTGCGCTCCAGCTGCACAAGTTATTTCCATTCTCAACAGAAGAGCTCTGCGATACTGATGACTCCGCGCATATATATATATATATGTATACGTATAAGCATCCAAATTGAAAGAGTTTAAGTTTCTTTTTAGGGTTTCTTTGTTTTTGCCCTCCTCAACTGATGCAAATTTGTCTACATCTAAATTATTTATATTGTCGTAGTCAGAGCATCGTATTAGAGAGGCGTGCTCTTTAAAACCTGATAATAAGGGAAAGTCAAGGAGATTCAAGCTACGTATTGCACATTGATTGTTTATCTTTTGAACAGTCTCGTACAGTTGCAAAGTTCTTTCGATGATATACATCACAGTTGAGCTGTTAAGCAAGTCATCAAGAACAGTAACGTGCAGAAAGGTGTTACCACACTGATCAGCATCTTGTTCAGTTGGTCCCATGGCAAGTCTTTCCTTGGTTTTATCTGCAAAAGGTGGTGGAATTTCTTTGGACGCGTCATTGTTCACTTTGAACGGCAGGGCTGTTGAAGAAGCGCAGTTATTAGAAATATCTTCTGAATATTCAGCTGGAATAATAGGTACAACTCTCTGATTTTTTATGTGTTTGACACTTTTTTTCCTGTTATTCCATACGTATAATGCTAATGTGAGGCATGCAATAGCTAGTTCAGGGGAAATTGTATTAGCTCCAACCAACAGCGACTTTCGCAAATGTCGGTGTAAACGCTCATTTTTTTCTGTTCCCTCCCCCGGCAAAATTCCTGACAAGCATCCTTTATTTATGTGCCTTCTAAGGTCATCAACCGATTTCAGCGTTTTTGCATTGAGTTGACCTTGCCAACGACAAAGGAGTTGCTCAAGATTTGCAATTATTACTTCAGGCTCTGGTGTGGTCATTTCTCTTTCTTCGCCAACGTCACCATCCACTCTAAATATCAAACCGAACTCTCTTGAAAATTGATTTTTTATTCCATCATGATCTAATGTTTGTATAACGCGTTGACACAAGTGAAAAAGATCAAGTTTAATTTTTACGTTACCGCCGAAAACGTTTTGATAGCTATTGCGCATTTTACAACAGTCGTCGAGAATTATAACTTCCAAATTAATGCCGCTGTTTAGCATTCGTTCTTTTAAGTCAAACAATAAGTCTTCTATTTCCTTAAAACCCGTTGTCTTTGTCAAACGCCATGCAACCACCTCGCCATATCCATTCATCCCGAAAAAACATCCATCAAATTGTTTAACAAAAGAATTGTCATTTCTTACAATTCCGATATGCTTGCTGACTTTAAAAGTGTGGTCAAATGACATTACGGTGCCAGTCAACTTCTGCATTTCAGCATGAAAAATGTGTTTAGTTTCTTCATAATGGCATAGGAATATGTGCATCAGTTTATCGTTACTAGGAAAAGAATATAAGACATTTCCATAAAACGACTGTAAGTCAGCTGCATTACTAGTATGCTCTCCAAGAATTAACTTTCTTCGCTGAAAATTGCGGTAGTTTAACGATGCCAAGCGCTCGGTAATTTTAACAAAATTTTGTCCTATTTCAATGCTTGTCCAGAGATTATCAAGCAGGTCATGTGTCAATGCACTTTTGTAATGTAAAATAATTGGGAGCTTATTTGCCAAATTTCGTGGAATAGCATCCATAATGGATTTTGATGCTGAAAGAAAGGTGTGTTTCAGCCACGATGAACTTCCAGACGAAGCACATTCGTAATATCTCTGAATGAATACAACATTTCCACCAGTATCATATACCATACGTGGATTTAAATAATTTTCTTTAGAAAGCACGGATTGCCATTTTTTACAAACTAGTTGCACATTATGGATGGGACACATTAATGGTAGTGTAAAATGACTAATCGGGCACCAAATAAAAACTTTTGGGAGGAACGCGCAGTCACTGTTCGAAGTTAATATGATGTTATCGTATTTACCATCAGCAGGATTCTTTTCATATTCTGCGAGCAATTGATGCAGGATATTCTCGGCTTTTTCATCAATATACACTCAAGAGTAATTAGTTGTGACAGCACAAGCATGTAGTGAAACATCTTGAAGCCCGTTGTACAGTAAAAACAAATGAGCAATTCGACTCAATACAATTTTATTTACAAGCCCGTTGTACAATTTTATAATATAGCATTTGTAAATCCTGAACACTGATTGGCTAAGAGCCGTGTTGATATAACTCGATGTAAACACGGAAAATTTCGAACAGCAATAACACTAATAACGGCAATAACACCAATAACAGCAATAACGCCAATAACAGCGAGAACGGCAATAACTCTAATAACACCAAGAACGGCAATAACAGCAATAACGGCAATAACAGCAATAACGCTAATAACGGCAATAACACCAATAACAGCAATAACGGCAACAACACTAACAACACCAATAACGGCAACAACGCCAATAACAGCAATAACGCCAATAACGCCATTAACACCAGTAACGGCAATAACACCAATAACAGGAATGACGCCATTACGGCAATAACTACTAAACAGATATCACTACTGTACATATTAGCACTGGTCACACGGATCCATTCCAGTCCCATAAGATGAAGTACATACCCTGTTTATAGCAAGCCATACAACTTATTACCTGACTTATTACCATAAATTGATTGTATACCATCCTCGCCCCAGGGCCTTTTCTGGGAACGAGGCAGACTAATTGATCTAGGTTGAATGTATGCGTATTGATCAGTGGGGAATAACCTATTTAACAAATACCTTAACAACCTATTTAGCAAATATATTGGCTATAAAACCTATTGTTCCAATAGTACCTAGAGTACCAATAAAACCTATAGTACCTATAAAACCTATAGTACCTATAAAACCTATAGTACCTATGAAACCTATAGTACCTATAAAACCTATAGTACCTATAAAACCTATAGTACCTATAGTACCTAAAAAACCTATAGTACCTAAAAAACCTATAGTACCTATAAAACCTATAGTACCTATAAAACCTATAGTACCTATAAAACCTATAGTACCTATAAAACCTATAGTACCTATAAAACCTACAGTACCTATAAAACCTATAGTACCTAAAAAACCTATAGTACCTATAAAACCTATAATACCTATAAAACCTATAGTACCTATAAAACCTATAGTACCTATGAAACCTATAGTACCTATAAAACCTATAGTACCTATAAAACCTATGATTACCTACCTATGATTATAGTACCTATAGTACCTAAAAAACCTATAGTACCTAAAAAACCTATAGTACCTATAAAACCTATAGTACCTATAAAACCTATAGTACCTATAAAACCTATAGTACCTATGAAACCTATAGTACCTATAAAACCTATAGTACTTATAAAGCCTATAGTACCTATAAAACCTATAGTACCTATAAAACCTATAATACCTATAGTACCTATAAAACCTATAAAACCTATAGTACCTATAAAACCTATAGTACCTATAAAACCTATAGTACTTATAAAACCTATAGCACCTGTAGTACCTATAAAACCTATAGTACCTATAGTACCTATAAAACCTATAGTACCTATAAAACCTATAGTACCTATAGTACCTATAAAACCTATAGTACATATAGAACCTACAGTACCTATAGAACCTATAAAACCTATAGTACCTATAAAACCTATAGTACCTATAAAACCTATAGTACCTATAGTACCTATAAAACCTATAGTACCTATAAAACCTATAGTACCTATAGTACCTATAGTACCTATAAAACCTATAGTACCTATAAAACCTATAGTACCTATAGTACCTATAAAACCTATAGTACCTATAGAATCTATAGTACCTATAGAACCTATAAAACCTATAGTACCTATAAAACCTATAGTACCTGTAGCACCTATAAAACCTATAGCACCTATACTACCTATAAAACCTATAGCACCTATAAAACCTATAGTACCTATAAAACCTATAGTACCTATAAAACCTATAGTACCTATAAAACCTATAGCACCTATAAAACCTATAGTACCTATAAAACCTATAGTACCTGTAGCACCTATAAAACCTATACTACCTATAAAACCTATAGCACCTATAAAACCTATAGTACCTATAAAACCTATAGTACCTATAAAACCTATAGAACCTATAAAACCTATAGTACCTATAAAACCTATAGTACCTATAAAACCTATAGCACCTATAAAACCTATAAAACCTATAGTACCTATAGAACCTATAAAACCTATAGTACCTATAAAACCTATAGTACCTATAAAACCTATAGCACCTATAAAACCTATAAAACCTATAGCACCTATAAAACCTATAGTACCTATAGTACCTATAAAACCTATAGTACCTATAAAACCTATAGTACCTATAAAACCTATAATACCTATAGAACCTATAAAACCTATAGTACCTATAAAACCTATAGCACCTATAAAACCTATAGTACCTATAGTACCTATAAAACCTATAGTACCTATAAAACCTATAGTACCTATAAAACCTATAATAATAGTACCTATAGAACCTATAGTGTGTATATTGGTTATGGTATTTATAGATACATCGTTTATTGACCTATGTGGACTGGCGCCTATATGTCATAGAATTGTAACGCGGATCCATTCCAGTCGCATAAGATAAAGTACATACCAGCTGGGGTACGCCGTTAATGCGGTTTACCACTGACCAGGGCTCATTCACTTGCGGGCGACACAAAATTCCCCCCCTGGTTTAGCGATTGAAAATGTTGTTTTATTTCTACAATCTACATCGTGTATTAAAAAAATCGTATCGTCGTTTGAAATTATTGTGGATTTATGGTCAAGAACTTTAAACCGCCTGCGAATATGATAGCCTCTGCAGTCAACAGCGGGAAACAGGACGAAAGATATGAAAGGACTTAGGTAAAGTTTTATATTTTACATGGCCAGTAAACTTGAACAACATAAAACCTGACCCAGTGACCCATGAATACTTTACTATTTAGTACTCAAATGCGATGATACCATCATATCATTACAACAAAATTTATACATATGTCCATGCCTTATTTAAAACAGCATTTCAGTTGTCTTGGGCTGAAAGAACCTTTGTTTGGTTTTGCTCAACAATTGTAAATTGTAAACACAAACTTGCATCAAGTTTAACGTACAAAAAAATGTACATCTTAATTCAATAAAACAGTTTCACAAATTCGTTTTTACCACTTTTTTCTTAAATTTCTGTTTAGTTTAATATGAGTGGTAATAAATTTTGTACATGTCATAGTGAATGCTTTTCACTTTTCAGGGGAATTGTACTGAACATTGCTAATGCACATTGCACCAGATAAATGTTAGCCCACATGGCAGTCAATATGACAAGGACAAGGCCAGGAAGGTAAGAATTTTTTTTATATTTTCATCAACATAAATCAAAGTACTCTCTCAATCTACACGTATAAATTTAAATTAGTGTGTTCTCAATGGATTGGGATCCCAAGGAACATTTGCCTGAGTTACAAATTGCATACCTAGACCATTTCAGCAAGATAGTGTCCTTACCTGAACAATATATATTTGGGCTATCCAGAGCAGTGTCATGCTATTAACACTTAAAGGGTCATAACAATTGTTGTCATATGTATGTATACGTATAATACTTGGTATACAATAAAAAACAACTATATTAATGAACAATGATTTTATTAATCAAAACAATACCAGTATTAACATATATAATTATTATATACATATATAAATTTATAAGATTTGAATTATGCAGCACCAACATTTCATTCCTGTTTAGTGAAAAAAAACAAGATAATTGACTCTGGGCAGTTTTAGGGGAGGGGAGAAGGGGGTGGATGGGGGTTGGTAGGGGTGTGTACTAATACCCCTCCCCTTAGGAACATCTGCACCTCTCCTATCAGCTGAGAATTGATCTGCCTCTAATAATTGAATATATACTTCACTTTTATAGATTCAGGCCTCTAGATGCCCAAAAATTCAGGACAGCCAGAAACTGTCTTACTGCAACCACCCAATTAAAATGTAGAGTAAAGTGAAAATTCAGTTGCTGTTAATAGATGAAGACTTAATTAAAAATTGACTTAATAGAAATAGACATTGTTAATAGAAAATAGACTTGCTATTAATATGAAATTAATAAATACTGGTAATAGCCTAAAAAATTTACAATTCAATGTTCAATTTTACAATGTTCAGGTTTGCTTTCTCGTCCCCTGTGAGAACATTCACCAGAAAATATCCACATGGTACTTTCCAGTTGGAATTTAAGGAGACTACCATAAACATTAGTGCGTCTGAAGCTTCTGGCAACAAGTCATCGTCGTCATCAATGCCATAGTCAACAAACTCCACAATACTTCCCTGCCTTACCATCCCACTAGACATGCTTGTGTATAGACATATCATCCTGGATATGCACCTGGATTTTTCTTCTTCTGTGTGACTAACCTTTTCATAAGTTCCTTAGTAAGAGGGTGGTAAAGGGTTTTTTCGTGAGCCATGAATTGCCAATATTTGTTGTTGTGAAATGAGATTTGACAAATTTTTGTGTCATGAAATGTGATTTACATGCCTATATCTGAGCCGTGATTGGCAGCTGGACGAGTAGGGATAAGTGCTAAAGAACAAAGTACAATGCATTGGTTACAACAATTTTACTAAATGCATTTATTTTCTTCATTCTTTTCTACATATATTGGCTGCTTTTACAAAAATTAATCCGAATTTGAGCTTTCAATGGTGCTTTTTACTTTCTACAGCATGAAAATAGGCTGACAGGTTAAGAAAGGGGTTAAATTTACACAGTTAAATACGAGTTCATTAAATTTCGTGAAATTACTAATTTTTTACCTGTGAAATGGCTGTTTTTCCTCTCATGAAACGTGATCCGACCCCCCTCCCCCCCTTTAGCACCCTCTAGTAACTCCATAAAAAGTTTTTTCCAGAATATTAGCACAATCACTACTGACAAGGTTTTTTTTTAACTCACACTGTCATCAAGGAGCTTACCTTTTTATTTAACCTACATGTTTTTTTTTTCTGAGATATATTCAATTTCTTCTTCAAACTTTCAACCTGGTCCATAAGATCACAAACTTTTCTTCTTAATCTACAAGGAGCTCTTATAAAGTAAGAATGGTCTTAGTCATTTGCCTCATTACCACTCACTTTACTTTGACACTCATCAGGTTGTTTGCTTTTTTTTCCTGGCTGGCTACTTACAATATTGAAAACCTTCATTCCTAAGTTGTCATTGCCATCATGCAGTAACAACTTCAACACAACCTGGTTCTGTGGATGCAGCTTCAAATTCCTCCATCACAAGAACTGTTTCCTTCAAACCACTAGGCACCTTTTGTTTTTCTACCTAAACAATAGATATTTATTTGTTTCAGCTGGACAGTGACAATAATTGTTTATTATAATTACTGTAGATTATTTTAAAATTGACCAACCTACTCAGTATTCAACAGTGCTAAATTAATCTTTCAGGCAATTTTAAAACATTGGTACATAAAACAGTTCTACCAACTATAAACACAAATCCGAAACATACAAAAAGAATAAAATCTTGCAAAATTTCTGTGGACTAACCTAGATATACATAACTTTCAAAGGCTCTTAATTCAACAAGAACTTAAAAAATCAAGATTGCTGTTTAATTGTCTAACATGAAATAGTTATTAATGAATTTTCTGATAATGCATGTTTTGTTTCTGTACTAATTACTGTAACCTGAAATATCACATTCTTGACAGCATAACAAATTTTTAGGTATATTTAATAAAATCGGAAATGCACAAATAAAAGGCAAAATGGAATTGTCCCTTTCAATTAGTCGTCAGAATTGTTTTAAGTTGTTCCTTTATCTGCTGTATTAACCCTAGGTAGTTAGTTTCAGTACAGACACTTTTGAAAACATGATTGAAAAACTACAAATTTTGGGTTATATTTGACCCCAATCGATAATGGGCCATGAACAGGATTTGGGGTTGCAAACTGATATTTTTAATATGTCTAACAAAGTGACCTTCCTGACAAACAACCTTCACGTGTAACCTTGATGTCCTGTTTGTAAATATTGTTTTTATATAGTGAAATAACCGATGGAAATATCATGTGTGTATTATCTAATCTAGTGGGTCATATGTGACCTATGGAATTCTCAATGTTTATATGCCATTCATTGGCATTTTATTGGATATAGTAAATGTAATAGGACACGAGAACAAGGTACAGCACCAACCTCAGCAAGCCACTTAAAGATTGTGTGTACAGCATATGGCTTCAATACTGCTTTTCCACCAGGGCCATCTTATTCAAACATGTCAGTGCTCTGAACACATACGGCTATCTTTCACCGGAACAAATTTGGCTGGTCCACCTTTGTTTCCATTTTTTACTCACACAGTGTACAACTCTGGATTTTTCACAGAATCTGGAAAGTACAAATGGATATTGCATGCGTAGAAACTTTGATGTCAAGTCGTCAACTGTCAAGCGATTAAAAAAAGTCGTGAATGCGTGATTACTTTTTACATTATACAAATAGCTGTCAAAACTATTCAGCATTTATACTTACCGATGAAGAGATAAATATTTTCCTTTTCCAGTCTTCCAACAGCAAAAGACGGAGCAAGAATTGGGCATTTTGTTTTTTCTCAAATCATGCAAAATATTGTATAAAAAACGCCAGGGGGGTGAAAATATTTTATTTTTAACCCCTTTTTCCACATTCATAGCTGGTCAGTGGTCTATACCATAAATTTGTGACGTAAAAATGACGTATTTTTGGCCAAAAGCCGCCATGTTTTTGGGGACACTTTTTTGACTGGCGAGGTATTAGAGCCCGATCTCCAGATATATTAGTAGAGCTCAGTGGATGAAGCCAAATTTGAAGCTAAAGGCGGGAACCGCGCGAGGAAAATGGCTTGTTCGAAAGGACTGGGGAAAGTTACGAGGAGTGAAAAGTTTGTTTTTGAGCGAAAATATACATGAAAAATGAGAATTTTCATCACAAGACTTCAATTTTAAAGATTCGATCCTGATTTTCTGGATAGTCCTGACTGTTCTACACTTAGTTACGGAAAAAATTGAGGGGTATCAGTTTTTTACTCTGGAAAATGACGAAAGTTTCAACGTGCCGAAGCAAACTACGAAGCAAACTACGCTCTTCAACTCAAGAATATATTGCTTTAACTATTTCAACACTTCCAAAACTTATCTTGTGCTAAAGTCCAGGTATCGTTGTTTATTTTGAGCTTTTAGTCTTTGCTGTAGCCCTTCTAAAACGTGAGTAAATCGAGGTTTTCAAAGTGGTGTATTTGTATGGTTGATTTAAAAATACGTATAAAACTTATATTTTTCGTCAGATAGCATTAGTTTTAAAGCTTTAAACTTCGGTCACGGATAGTTCTTGGCAGCCTCTTCCATCTAACTGTTAAAACTCGAAAGGTATCAGTTGTTTAAAAAAGATATTTCGTGACAAAGTTTTCGCCGAAACTGTTTTTCATTTTTAGCAGCCAAAAAATATTTTAAAATCTTACTCGACGTCCTAGAAAGTTGAGGTACATGAAATTTCAATCTATCCAGAAAATATTTAGCATCTAACTGGCTCTAAAACACGAAGTTAAAGGGTCGAAAAGAGCTTTTGAAAATAGGTCATATTTTGGTGGCTTGGCCTTCATGGCGGCCTTCAATCACTGAGCTTTATTACATCTGGAGAAAGCATCGCGCCGCCATCTTTGAAGCCATTTTAATGGCGGCGATTTGCAAAATTGGTTCCCGATTGGTTCCCGGCTACAGGTAGCTACCACTGACCCAAAATGCGATGCTATACGTCTGACAAAGCTCTTCGCCCCCCTGGTTTTTAACAAAAAGTTGTTTACGAGATAGCGAGAAAAAAGAAATAATCTTAAAATATTTTGATTTCTTTGAATATATTTTTATACTACATTTGCTTAACGGTGAAAAAAGGTGCTTGCCTTACTTGTCGGAGCAAGAATCTACTATAAATGCAGGGGAATTCCTCTTTCAGGTATGTTTCACACAACATATACTTTGTATTTTGCGTACGATATTAATACAGACACGGCAACACGCTTCGATGTTTGTCTTGTTTGATAATAAAGTGTTTTTAGATCACACAAACCATTAGATCTTATATACAAACGGTTAAAGATTATTGACATAGTTTTTCTTCTTCTGAGCATTGTATTTTTATAATTTTATTGCTAGCTTCGCTTTGTTTTGCTGAAGAGTGAAGGCTGTTGCATTACTTCCATATGTTAGCCTAACTTTCCAGGACTCAGCAGCATCTCTATGCAACTCGTTCCGGCTAAGCTGCTTGTGTAGAAAGTAGATACTACCAGAAGATTTGAAGAAAGTACACACTCGCTTTGTTTTAGGTTTGTACCTGCCAGTATATGTGCAAATCCAATCAATACCTGAGAAAAAAGTCAGCTACAGAAAAGGGAAAATATCCAGGACATGGCATAAGAGGTTTTGTTTTCCAAATGCACCAAGGTAACTCACACTTTATATTAACAATCAGAAGAAATTTAGAAGTGACAGGGTCCAGAAAACTGCATGTTTTCATTTTTAAGTTTTGTATTAGCCATTGATGCCTTTTAAAGATACAATAGTTGATTGCATGTGCACAGAAAATTAGACATTTCAAGACCAAATACAGGGGGCCAGTATTGAATGGGGTCACTCTGTAAAAATAAAATTGTGTAATTATAATTGTAAATATCATTGACTTATCAATATTTAAGAGAGTCCTTGATAGTTTAACCCTTATAGAATAAAGGCATTTGCTTTTCTTTGTGTATCCTTGTGTTGTAAAGGCAAAAATGTACTACAATATACTAATATACTTGTTAATGTTTTCTTATTTTGTAGGACCTATCTACTGTAAGAACCTCACCTCAACATGGCATAAAGCATACATATGTAAAACAACAAAGACAGAAATTTTATCATGTCATATCTATGATATGATGAATAATTTAATAAAATGTCAAATTCTATATTGTACAGTAGTCACTACTATTCTTAAAGTTACATTGTTAATGTTAAGCTAGTAATGATACATGTAAAAAGCCAAATTAAAAAAGTTCAAAATTAGTCCTGCATTAATGCTGTCTCCAATTTTCTTCATAAATGTTATCTTCAAGACACATTTTGCATGTATTTTTGACATTCCCCTAGAATACAAAAACAACAGGTAAGAGTCTGCACAAACCAGGTGTCAAATTTACAGTGTTCACTAGAAACAAAAACATAACATTGACAAGAAAGGATGTGAGATGATACACATTGGCATCACCCAGGGGATGGTAGTTGGACATAGGATTCATTGAAATCAGTAGAAAATTGCATTAGGAAAATGATGACTTTGACTCCCCTTCCTTAAAAAGGCATAGGACCCACAAATCAAGGTGAGATGTGTTTTTTGCAGACATATGTGTCAATTTGTGCCAGAGTAGAAAAGATATGCACTTCTATATCTAAACTTCTATGTATTTTACTGTCTCATTGCATACAGTGTGGTTAGCTTTGCAAACTGTGTGTCAATGTACCTGAATAAAAGAGCTAATTTGGCAGAAATATGACATTTTTAGAGGGTCCTGAAAAGGGTAAACTGGGAGCTGGGAATTGCATATATTTTTGCTGGGAAAATAAGATTCCATGCACTGGGACTTCCCACAAAACAATAGAAAGCTTTGTGCACTTGGACAACGGGATTAGTAGCCCTTCAGGACCCTGTTTTTATAATTCAAAGATATAAAATATACCAGAAGGCAATTTCAACTTTCTACATCCAACTGATCCAAGTTATACATAACATAAATCTGTACATTCAATGTAAGACTGTAGAGTATATTCAGGCGTCAAGCTTACAAATTTTATATAGAACAACACTGAACATGAAAATTGAAAAAATAAACTTAAAAGAAAGAAACTCTAATTTTCAAATACCTGTTTTTAAAATACAAAACTTCAAATAGTTCAGGCTGGTGTTCCTCATCACCTCAAAAATCTTGCAATTGTCGACATTTTCAAGACTTTATTAATTTTCCGTTCCTTTCCAAGACCAAGTATATAATGAATAACTTGTACACCTTTGAATAAATCGTAAAAGTCCCAAAAAATTCATCAAAATCATTCTCATTGACAAAAAAAATTCAATGCGAAAAAGATCAACATAACATCCAGGGGGGTGTGAAAACCACCGCGGGCTCAAAATTGAGCCTGGCTAGCGGTTACTACCTTTAGCCGTTGCCATAGATATGGCGTCAAATGGCGTGAGATGGCGTCAAATGGCGTGATCATTCGTCAGAAATCGGCCATGTTTTTGGCTTCAACTGCTTGACTGAACAGAGATTGGCGTGCTCTCTCCAGATATAATAGAACTCAATGCCTTCAATTTGGCTTCAAAGATGGCGGCCAAGTTATCGTTCCAGTCTTTTTTGAGTTCACTGGTCTACCATGGCCGCCATCTTGGTTGTTTACGTCCAATGACTTCTAGCATTGCATTCTGGGAAGGCGTTCCGCGAAAAATCGACGACGAACCTGTTACACGAACAACTTGCTGAAAATTCGTCATTCTGCGTTGCGAGTTTTTGAAGCTGGATCAAAAACTCGCAACGCGTTGCCATATCCGAAAATCGTTTTTCTTGACCTGTTACACGTATCAATTTTTCGCGCATCAGCGTATCGCTAAAAATCGTCGTTGCAAATCGTCTCGTGTAACATCAGCTTTACAGATTTTTGCACTGTTCTGGGTAATGTTTAGGATTAATTGCACTCGAATCAACCAATCACAGCCCAGAAACATTTCCTTGTATGTTATTAGTGACGTTACAACACGGAAAAGCTATTCAAAGCTACCCTAAATACCCACTAAAAATCAAATATTGGTTACAACCTTTTCAGTTCGTGTTCAAAATAAAATTGCGTTACTCCAGCTCTGACGTATCATGCATATCCACAAATATCTAAGATGGCGGGCAACTTAATATTTCTAATCAAAATATCTCACGAAATAAGGCACACTGACATGTAAGAATTCTGAAATAGACTTCTATATATTGCTTTGGAGTCTCTTTCAAATGAGGCGATAAAAATTTTGTTGCTATTTCTCTTTCACAAATAGATTTTATTCTTGCATGTGTTTGGTACTGTGATCGCACAGCTCTCGTTCTCAGCCATTGAAAATCTAGACGAATGCATAATGATTTGTTGGGATTTTTAGGAGGCTATAGACTACAGTAAGTCTTCAAAAATTCTTCAAATGTCTTTACAATACTACGTTCTCTTAAAGAAACTTGTTAGTGACGCTTGTTTAGTTGCTTTATTTGCTGGTTTCTTTTTAGGAGGTTGTATTGGGTCTTTTAATTCTGGCAGCTTATTTTGGCCAACCTTATTGGAAGGTTTCTTTTCTTCTTCTTCACTGCTGGCAGACTCACTTTCGTACACTTTCTCTGTAACTATACATCAACAGACAGACGTAAAAGTACATAAGTAACATTTGATGATAAAATCAACCATCCAACTTTACAACGATGAACTCATGCAATACATCTCTCTTAATTTCAACTTAGTAATTGTTTTGTTTTTGTCCTGACTTTTTTGTGTTTAAGTTCTATCTTTGAGAACTCTTCTATAGCTTTGAGACCTAAGTATGATTTTGCCTTAAAATCAGGTTTACGAATGAAGGAAATCAGTGTTGTTGCTTTTTACCTTATAGTACTGTACATTGAACTGTACTGATACTTATCATACATAACATGTGATCTGATATACTGTAGACGTCAAAATAGCCTGACAACGAAGCATATAGAGAGGAAATGCTTATAAGAAATCATGTCATAATAGTCTCACAAGTTTTGTCATCAAAGGAATAACGTTCATATAATTTCCACCTGACATTCACTTAATTAATAATTGTGTGTGAAACAATACTTACCCATATAACCGTCATCATTTAAATATGTTTTCGACTTGAGCACTTTCTTTCTCCTGCGATTTTTTTGTGTTTCTTTGACGAATTGAGCTTGTTGGTCTGGTATTGGTGTGTTATCTGTACCGCTGCTACTTTGCTTCGTGCTCACAGAATTATCTAGAACTTTCATTGATTTATAACAACATCAGTAAGAATAACATACGTGCATGAATTTATCACCAGGGCTTGATCTGTGCTATGGCAATCCTCTATATTTGCTTTAATGACGCATGCATATGCACTACTTTGGTGCTTTTTCACCTCTTTAGATGTAGAAAATTAAAAGCTACAGCTCGTCGCTGCAAAACTACATGTGAAATGCAGTTGCAAAATCTTATGTAAAACAGAACCCTGTCGAACGAGAGCTGCTGACTTAAAATTTAATGCGCACCTGAAACTAAAGAGTTTCTCACCAATCAGTTGTTTAAAACCAGACACCTAATATATTTTCTATTTAATCTTATAGTTATTACCTTCCTCCTCACTACTCGTATCAGAAAAATCCTTAATTCGCTTTCTCTTTTTCCGCTGCGTTTTTGGCTTCTCTTGAGACTCTAAACAAGCAAAACAATGCATGTTGCATTAAACAATTAATACATGTACATTTAATGAAAACAGTTTATTTTAAATAGTACTTGTATATACATATACCTTCACATTCTTTTTTCACACTTTTTGTTTTTTTACTGGAAAATACAGGTGGTAAAATGAATTTTGCTATTTTTAAATTCATATATTATATATTATAAATTCATATATATATATATATATATATATATATATATATATATATATATATATATATATATATATATATATATATATATATATATATATATATATATATTATATATATATATATATATATATATATATATATATATATATATATATATATATATATATATATATTATATATATATATATATATATATATATATATATATATATATATATATATATATATATATATATATATATATATATATATATATATATATATATATATATATATATATATATATATATATATATATATATATATATATATATATATATATATATATATATATATATATATATATATATATATATATATATATACAGGGTGTATATATACACAGGGTGTATAAAAAAAAAGTAGACTATTTTGAAACGGCTCTCAACCTCGCGAAGCGGCTTAAAGTATGAAGTTTTTTATTAATGTACATTGCTTGGGTACTTACGGTGTAGAATAAATGAGAATATTCTGAAATTTAAGTGTTTCAACCCCAGGGGTGTGCGTATTTTGAAGCACATTAAAAATGGCTTGCGCACGAAATTTAAAGGCTTAAAAGTAATTTTGAGTTGGTAGGTAGAAAGTATGTTAGGTGTTTTATTGCTGTTTAAAATTTCAAGAAATTTGACTGAGTTTAGGCCAGTCAAAACGTCGCGCGAACGTATATTTTTTCTCAATAAGAATCGTTTTTCTGAAGAAATGTTCCAATTTTAATTAAATGTCCCTTGGGAGTTGTATGCAAATTAAGTAAAACATAAATTAAACATGCACAAAGCTAATTTTGCTAAAAATATGGAAGTTCGCGCGACGTTTTGAACGGCTTAGACTCGAGCAAATTTTCTGAAATTTTGTACAGCAATACAACACCCAAATTTTCCATCACACAAATTAACACACAAAATAACACACAAATTTTCCATCTAACAAGTCAAAATTACTTTTAAGCATTTACGTTTTGTGCGCAAGGCATATTTATATTGCCGTAAAAGACAGAACCCCCCCCCCCCCCGGGTATTGAAATTTTAAATTTCTTACTTTTTCGGTTTATTCTAGATTATAAGTACCAAAACAATCTCTTTTAATAAAAAAACATCGTATATTGAGGCGCTTCGCGAAGCAGAGAGCGATTTCAGATTTGTCTACTTTTTTTTGATACACCCTGTATATATATATATATATATATATATAGATTACCTTTTTGCCTCTTTCTCTTCTTGGTTTTCTTTTTCCTCTTTCTGTGAAATAAATAACAGATACACAGTGCTTTGTGTAAATCATAAGATGTCTTACAGTTCTTAAGATCATCACCAATAAAGAGTGGACATCTTAAGATGTCTACCCTTCATAGCCTCCTAATTTTTATTTATTATAATTCTTACTTCAACAAACTAAACATATCAACACTAGATTAAAAACAAAACAGTTTAATTTTGCCTAAAGAAAACATATAAACTTAAAGATTTTTTTACTCAATGCAAAGTGAAACCTTAAACCCATAATCTTCGATCTCAACTGCCAGAACTCCTTACTTGTTGCATGTCTAAGTACTTCATAATAATAATAAAAATAATAGTCGAACTTGACTGTTACATGTTACTTTATACTTGCACTTACATTTTGTTTCTTTTTGTTTCGAGATTTCTTTTCACCTGTCAGTAACCGTTAAAAATTACTAACCCAAACTTTGCTGTCGATTTTATGTCACTTTTCAAAGCGAAGTTCCCAATTTTGCTTTGATTATTAAAATAATATTTCCAAACTTGGAATATTGCGAGGGAACTTTCAAAGCCAACTTCGCAACTTGGTAAATTACTGTGAGTCTAAAGTACCGAACAACATACTGTACATCACTGAAGTGCCGAAATAGCTACAATAATGAATTAAAATAGAGAAATATGATGCGAATATGGGCGACGAATTAGGCCTGATTTAGACGTCATATTCATAGTTCTGCACTTCAGTTCGCTTCTTTAATTTACCAAGTTGTGAAGTTGGCTTTAATGCAATTAGGGAATAATCAAAACAAACATGGCAACCACGCTTTGAGAAGCGAACTGAAATCGACTGTAATACCATTTACAAGAACCATCCTCAGAGATATGAAAAACTAGATTCATATTAATATGAATCTAGTTTTTCCATTTACAAATGGATGTATATATGCATGATTACATTCTTACGTGCATACGAGACAATGGTTTTGCCTGCGTTCGTGTATTCTCACGTTTTGTATTCTCACGTTTTGTTAATGATTATTTAGCTAAGTGATGCAAAAATATGCTCTAAACATGAACTAATTCTTAGTATTGATTTTTTGCATTTATACCTTCTCTTGGACATGACTTTTTGGTTTCAAAGTCATCGTCTGGCTGATCAATAACGTTTTTTCCCGGTTTATCACCATCTGCTATTGTAACATCTTTTTCTTGAGTTTGTTTCTCGTTCCTTGTTTCTTCATTAACGCACTTCTTCTCATTCTATATACAAGAAAAAGACAAATCAATCTTCAACTACCTGACATCCGCAGGCGTTTTAATAGAGAGGTTCAGATTTGACTTCTACCACTACAGATACATTAATCTAGCTTTCAGCCAATCAGATGTGTCGCCGCTGACCTATCCGATTTTCATTAACCAATCAAATTGTTTAAAAATCGGAAAAGGTAGTGGTAGAGGAAGTCAATTCTGAACTTCTCTATTGACAACGGCAGGAGGCAAATTTCGTGCTAGTTTTGGGCGAGAAAAACGTATAGCGGGCCGCAAATTACTCCCACCTGCACCGAAAGGCCTTCGGAGGAGGTACATTCTTGAATATAATTACAAAATTTGTTATTGTGTTTTACTGCTTGGATTACACTACACCGTTTAAATTATAAAGATTTCTACGAACCCACCAACCAAATTAATCTATGTTTATTGCAGTCATTACCGAAAAACATTTATTGAGATGTATTGTATCATAAACTAACCTTCACAATTGTATTAAAAGACGCATTTGTATCACATCTAAAAATAATAAAAATTTACGACGTTTAAGAAATGTGTTTTCAAAGAACCTGATATAAGCAGCGGTTTAATAATTAATGGTTCTATTTCATAATTTTTCAAAGACAAAGGCACGACTGACAGATACAAAAGGAATGGAGGAAATCAGTTCTGGATAAAATGCAAAAGGAAAAGTTGGGGTGATCATGCACTTACTTGTTTTGTTCTTTTTCCACCGCATTTTTTGATTTTATTTCCTCCTTGTTTTCTTCTTTTTCACCTTTAACTAATGTTGACAAACAACTACATTGATTTGATTTGGGTTTTTTCGCAACAAAAAAGTATAACTAAAAGATATCATGCAACCAGGATGTTATGCAGGCAAATTATGAAAACTTATGACAATTTATGTATTTTATGCTACTTTTTTTCTATCCCGTCTATAAAGGTCCGACCAAGACAGGTAATAATAAAAAGGGCTTATAGACCTATTGCCTTAATCGTGATCAGGTCCGTGTATCCAGGGAAACAGAAATTGACGCAATGAATCATTGAGCACTACGTAAATGCCCGTTTCCTAGGAAACACGGTACGGATGACGAATTATGCCTAAAGTCTATATATACCTTTATTTTTACTTGCTGTTTGTCTAGCAAAAAATGAAGCTAGATCGCCTTTGTTTGTGGAAGGTTTCGACTGAAACGACAGGAAGTATACGGTTATACAACATATTCCTATTGATCACATTAATAAAAATGAAATAATCCCACTTTTGAGTTCTTTGACTTTGTAGGCGGGGACGTCAACACAGACGGAGCAGATGTTGGTTTATCTGGACAAAAAATAGAATGCAAAAAAACTGATTTTAAACCAAGACCAATGGAACTGTTGATTCTGTTTACCGTCCACCGCCCGCATGTGCTTCAAACTACCGCATGAATTTTTCATTATTTTTAAATACTTTCATTATTTGTCATACTTTTTATACTCTACTCTATGTAAGGAAGCTTTGATAAATACATAAAATCATCAAATTCGCGATAAAAACCCAGTAAAAAGACGGTCTATAACAACAGGCTCGAGGGGCCACAAAACTCCATGTTTTCCTATACAGAAAAACTGAACTTTGACACTATTAACTGTATAACATTAAATTTTAACATATTGTAAGCAATTAAAGCTTCACACCAAAGAGGGTTCCGGAACATTGTACGGATTTCGTAGTAAAATAAACACAGTTTAATATGGATTTTTGTCGGAAAATGGACAATCTCAAACATAATGAAAAATGAATAATGAAAAAAACCCGCATTAAAAATTCTCGGACGGTAAACAGAATCAACAGTTCCATTGGCCTAATGTAAGCGCATTTTGGGGGCATGTGAAAATATTCTTAGCTGGGTATACAAGACGTAGCGCATGCAGTGTACATACATGCTGTCAATGTCCTATACCTTGTAATTTATCCTGAGTTGGTTTTTTAAAACCATTTGAGATTGGCCTTTCTGCTTTTTCGTTTCTACATTCATTCACATTTTCAGGAATATTCGTAGTTTTCTTTATAATGGATTTCAATGTAATATTACTCCATCTGCAAGGAGGTAAAAATTCACATTACTCGCAAATGGACTTGTAGATTGTGTACTGAAAAAAACATGGTCATTGGTCAGAGCGAAGAAATGTACCCTCACGCACAGCGCATCATTCGTTGGTATATACAATACCATTTTTTTACCTGTTTGGTGAGTCTAGATTTTGCTTTAGTAAATCATAGTCTGCCAGATATAACACATTTGTATCCTGAAATACAATTGAAATACTAGTATATACTGTAAGTATGGCCAACAATCTAAACGTCAATACTAGGTAAATTAAGGTATACTAAGGACGTCATATTAATTATTTATATACAAGCATGCTTGCTGTGGCTAGCTGCGTGAAACATTATTACACTACCTTCAAAACGATGAACACACAGTCCTAGTCCCCCCCCCCCCCCCACCAAACGTTTTGACAGGTTGGTAAATTAATGAAATTTAGAGGACAAAGAAACAGAAAATGGTTAAACTTTTGCAATCTTGTAAGCCTGTCACAATTGTGGGTACTTGAAATCTGACCCTATCAACTGGATAATAGCCTGTCTTCTCAGCCAAAAGTGAAAAATCTACAGATAAAAAATCACAAAATAATGTTTTACGCTGTTTAATAAAATACTTTCAATTTGATTGTTTATTGAATTATTTTTTTACAACTTTATGAACTAAACGGACTTCATAGAACATGTGTCACTGCCTCACCTGGTAGAACTGCCAAATAAATACAGTTTTTTCAGAACCATCCTCAGAGATATGAAAAACTAGTTTCATATTAATTTGACACTGCAGAGAACAACGAAAAATTCAAATCCAGTTGACTCGATAGCTCAATTGGTAGAGCAGCAGTCTAGAAACCCGAAGATGCGAGTTCGAATCCCGCTCGAGACAAAGAATTTCGTTGTTCTCTGCAGTGTCAGATTAATATAAATACAGTTACAGTTTTACCTTTGGTTTTGTTTTCTGTATACTGTACACATGTAAACTGGTCACTTTGTCAAAACATGCTTTAATATCTGAAAATGAAAATGCAATAAAGTAGAATCAACCAAATGAATAAAAAATCATATTGACAATGGCTGTACATGTCATACTCAAAATGCTCTTTATTATATAACAATTAACCTACATACAAGCAAGGTACGAGTAGATATTCTACAACATCTATATTGAATTTTTTTGAGTAAACAAACTGACAAGATGTGTATACAATGGGTCATTTTTTGAAGCCATTTAAAATACTTTCAATTTGTGCTTATCAGATATAAAACGCTTGGTTGTGCCTTGCGCTTTATATCTGATAAAGCACTAGCTCCTCTACATGTTTTAAATAACAGTATTATATCTAGTTATATAAAAACAATTAAGTAACTTCGAAAACAATAAACATGATTGAAACCTAATCTGAATCACAAAACCAAAGCTTTCAAAGAAATAATAATATTTAACCAATGACCGTATATAGTTGTTCTCATATTTCTTCACTAGTATATATACCAATAATATGTAATACTTTGATTCATTCCTGCAGATGTCCACAATTTAGTCGAAATGGTAGAGTAAACAACTCAATCATGTTTTTAGAGTTACTGTACTATTGTTTTGTATTTTATTAAAATACTCATTTGTTCTCAAAATATATAGTTATCAAATTAATTTTTCCTTACTGTTTAAATCTTCTTCATTGGAAAATAAATATTTTTGAATCTAAGGTAAAAACAAAAATAATCTTCATACTATTTAAATGCCAAAGTATTCCAAATTTTGTTCCAAAGTTCCCAAGTGCGTTGTGAAGTTCAAAGTTCACATTGAAATTCACAAACCAGTTTTTTAAACGAAGCATTTGATTGGATTATTTTAATTCAAGGACCAATCAGAGTCTTTGTTTACAAACTGGCTTGTGAATTTCAATATGAACTTTTGAACTTGGCAATAAACAAACTTTGCAAACTTTGGAACAAAATTTGGAACATTTTGCCAAAAGTTTTGTGACTCATGTACATTCAGGTACATTCATTACATGTCATTCTGGCTTTAATTTGAAATAGACAAGGGGCCATACCTTAGTAAATTTACTAATTATACATCTACTTGGGCAAAAATTGCAACTGATGATATTCCCATGACTCCATTGAAATTCTTGTTTACCTTCATACCAGAGCTTAATCAGCTTATTAGCTTACTTAGAAGCAAAATGGGAAAAGCATGATTGATCTTGATAAAGCAGTGTTTGCGAAAACATATGACAATCATTATCAGTTGCCACTATTTGACTGTTTCTAAACCATGCCAGTTAATTAATAAGATGATCTGTGACAGAGATTAAATTTATGTTTGCACTAGGGATTTGAGTGGCAACATGATAATTACTAAAATGAGTTTTAGGAAAGAAGAATCAAATTTTACTCTTTCCTGCTGCCACTATTTTAAATATCATAATTGCTATTTTTAGTACATTTCAGTATATCCAGATTTGAGGGCAATGTGTGGAAATGCACACCTCTCCTGAGGTGATATTTACATTATTATTTATCAGTTTAAATATGATAAAACCTTTCCAACATGAAAAGGCTATTCAAGTTCCCAACACTTCATCTGCAGAAATATCCAATTCTCTGTCATGCATTATAGTTGCTTGAATAAAGTCTGTAGCATTGAAAATATAGGTTTGTAGCACAGATTAAGATAATTAACATTGGACTAAAGCTCTAACCATACCAAGCTTCCATTATTATCCTTCATAAAACCACCCACAGTATAAATAATACAAAGACTAACAGCTTTCTCTTGCTGTTGCTGTATAAAGGCAAATAGCATTCTGAAAGAAAGATTAGGAAAACAATAGATGACCTGCTCCCCACTTCCTAATGAAATTACACTAACACTGACATCAAATATTCTAAGAATCAGTAATAATTGCACTTCAGTAAGTCTCTACCAACATGTTAATAATACATCTGCTTCGCAAACTTACTGCTTTGCTTGATTGACATTAACTGACAAAGTCCTGCTCAGCCATTTATACGTAACCTATTGTATATAAAGAAGTTATAGCTAATTGATTAATTAAGCAATATCATAGTGGATAAATATACACAGTAAT
The DNA here is from genome assembly GCA_963855995.1 of Muricea muricata. Classification (NCBI taxonomy): domain Eukaryota; kingdom Metazoa; phylum Cnidaria; class Anthozoa; order Malacalcyonacea; family Plexauridae; genus Muricea; species Muricea muricata. The sequence goes on along the minus strand of OY979718.1, from coordinate 55,289,863 downwards.
TAAAGCACAAAAAGCTATAACAGCTCTTTGAATTTTTATCAGAAAAAATGTCAGCAACCTAACCATGAAATCATTGATCATTTGGTCATGGGTTTAGTGCATGCAATAATGCTTTAATAGTCCCTATAGGAATTGAGCCATTTCAGTTAATATGGGATATCAGATACCCTTGATCAATATGCAATGAAGAGTTAATTCATAACAAAAGGCCTTTGCTTGAAACTTTGAATTCTGTTGTCTTTTCAAGGTAGTTAGTGGAACTTTTGCTGCTTTCTTATGTTGTTACCACTACTTACCAATTACATTTAATTTAATTAGATATAGTAACTATAAATCAAAGATATTTTACCAAAGCAAGCTCTAATCGCAAGAACAAACTAAAGGAAAACGCAATATGCATTTATTAAATTTGCAATTTTTCTCATGCCATTAGTTTTGTTTACTGTGTGAATTTGTAAGGGTTTCGATCCATGTTTCGATTCCGTTTCATGAACAATTTTTTGTCCAGCAGGATGGGATTCCTGGATACAGGATTGTTAACTATCCTAAGATAAGTATATACTGTACTTTGCCGCTATCCAATAGCCACATACACAACTAGCATAAGCATTTGCATCTATAAATTAATTGTTATCTTTTAATGCTGTCACCCACAGTAAAAAGTTTGTACTACTGTACATGGTGATATAATGAGCACACAATTTTGATGTCTTTTACTGAATTTAATTTCTTTAAATCTCCAACACACCAATTTTCAAACATTCCAGTCTGGGACGTCACACCAACATTTATACCATGTAAAGCATAATAAAGTTGCATCGCCATGCTAAGGAAGCAAACTGTATGCCACTATGCCAAGAAGTAACCTGATCTCATGCTGAAGTTATTTGGGATTTACTAAACGGAATGCACCCTTGCATATAAAGTGACGTCATTCACCAACTACATTTTATTTTTCCATCAAGGAGTAAAAAAGTCCTACAAGATACAGTCAATGACGCATAGCACAGGCTGATTGTTGACAATAACACATACTGTACAGCGAAAAAAAACTCAGGCAGTCAGCCAGTAGCTGAGTGGGAGTGAGTGCCTGTTAGAACTGGGGGCAAATGTAATGATTTGAACCACAGTTCATGGACTGAACATAGAGACGCAAATTATTTGTTAGCTGTCAGAATATTGTCTAGAAGCACGAATTGCTGTCTGGAAGCTCCAGAATGTCTTTACGTCTAACAGGACCGTATTGCAGTTAAACAATAACTTACGATTTTCTCTTCATCGATAACGAATTCTTTTAAATTTTCCAAATACAACTCATCGTCCGCCATCTTTATTTCTGACGTATATTTTTTCCCGCCAAGTTTACGTCATTCGCGGTTTACGACTATGATAGTCGCGTTACTTCATTTTAGAGATATTTTGGTTTGCGAAAATGGATTACCTTTTAAATCTTTACGTAGCCACGTAAGATTATGGATAATTCAGACCCCCCCCCCTCCCTCCCCTCAAACAGGACCTCAATGAGGAGGGAGCGTCTGTGCACAGGAGCTGGAGGATACCGGATGATAGAAAATCAGGCAGATCATAATTTAGCAGTGTGAAATCAAATGTATTAAAATATCACGTATGTATCAAATCTCTAAAGAAACAACCAGCAACCCTTGGATTTTCCCGAATTTTTTTCCTAAGCGTAAACATTATAAACTAGTAAAGACGTTTTGTGATGTTTTGGCTAGATTCCTTCCTAAAGAGTTTTGAGAATTTTGATTTCGTGAATTTCAACACCGTAGATAGACAGGATGGTGGTAATCCAGTTTTTTCAAAGTAGCATGCAAGAACGCAAAATAAAGACCTAAAGTTCACATGCCACCAATAGCCCAACTAACAAAATCACCGAAATTCTAGATAGTCATTTAAAATACAAATGCTAGACATTTGAATGTTTTTACAACTTCAAGGAATATTAACTTTGATGATAACGATTAATTATTTACCAAAAACGATTAATTATTTACCAAAAACAACAAAGAGAGGCTGCAACTGGAGAAACCTTAAAACATAGGTTTCGAGTTTTCTCATACTGAAATCAAATTATAGTTATAGTATGACTATAATTAAATCATAGTATACGTATTTAAGTTGAAAGTTTCATGGAACGAGGCAATAATATCTGTTATTATTTATAACAATTTCTTAAATTGTAATTTATTAAATAACAGTTTCTTAAATTGTAATTTATTAAATTTGCATGTTGTTTCCAGGCTTCACACGCGGAAAAGTTACATTGAAGTTATGTATCTACTAATTATCACCAATCTACTAAATCATCCCTTACTCACATTTGAAACAACTTTGCAAAACATTTGTAATTCTTAGCTCAAAAATACGTGATCAAGTTACCTCAGATAGACTGGAGGAACACATACTTGTACTAAACTGAATTAGAGATGATTTGTAAAATAATTAGAGTTATATAATCGTTAATAATTTCTATAATCGTTAGCAATGTTTTTATCTATGTTTATATCTAACAATTGAGAAGTATAAAACATTTTTTCAACATTCACAAGTGTTGATACAACTGTATATGAATACGAAAAAAGATTTGTAACAAATGCTGTACTACAAACCCTTTTTGGAAATTAGTTTTCAATGTTTCAACGTAATATGTGAATTCTAAACGAGTATTCTGAAACGTATAACTGTCTATGCTATCTGCATGCAAGTATTGACTTCGACGTAGTGTCCGTATTACATTCTCCAGAGACGTAATTATAAAGCGTTGAGGAAGGGCGGAGGCGAAGGCGGGCGTATATTCATATATTCGTGTTCTGCCCGACGAATTTCTTTTGAAATATTATTCACGGTTCACGAGCACAATATTTCTGCCTGTGTAATATGACAGTGCTACTGTCTGTATATCAATGGACGCAAAAGATTATGAGTATTCTGTGCGACGAATTTCTTTTGATATCTGTTGTCATTAGAGTTGATTTCAAACGAAATCCGTCAGCCCCCAATAAACGATCTAGTTATGCGTCGCTAGCAACGTCATTACTTGCATTAGAGAGCAACATTAATTATACATCTCTCAGTTTTGATTATCAATACACAGTGTGTCTCAGAATAAATGTCACTGTCACGAAAATTTAAACAGAATCATTTTTCATGAAAAAGTCGAATATTATGGTATTGTATTATGTTGGCTAGCGTTGTTGATAATTTGGCGAAAATTCATCAACGCATCACGGAAATATTGCCTTTTGATTTAAACCATGATTTTTCTCAATTTCCACACTTTATTAAAATGCAGAAGCCAACATGTGATTGCGCCAAAATGAAACATGAAAAAATGTCATTTTGCTCGTTTTGGAATTCGAGCATTTTTGAAGGAGGATCCGGATGGGGAGAAACTGTGCCTGAGCGCAAGGGCCGTTTTCAAGAGCAAGGGCACGGTTTCTCCCCATCCGAATCTCCTGTTCAGTAAATAACAAATTTATTTTTTCACTCAAAACAATAAAACTCCAAGCAATAGTACCTCTTCAATGGAAAGTTGCGAACATTACACCGGTTTTCAAACGCGAAGACCCAACGCTAACAACGAACTACAGGCCAATCTCACTAGCATGCACTTTGTCGAAAGTCCCAGAACGTTGCGTTCACAATCATTCCTACCAACATCTCGAGCCACACATTTATCAAATGCAGTATGGTTTTATTCGAGGAAAATCCACAACCACACAGCTACTTGAAGTATACCATGAAATTCTGGAATCAGTCGCAAGTGGGAATGAAGTTGATGTCATATACCTGGCCTTTTCAAAGGCATTTGACAAAGTGCCACATCATTTTCTTTTGCGAATGCTTGAGACTTTGGGAATCAGGGGATCTCTATTAGCTTGGTTCCAAAGCTATACCTCACAGATAGAAAGCAAAGAGTAGTACTTGAAGGGGTTTGCTCTGGATGGCTCCCCATGTCATCAGGAGTTCCAGAAACAAAGAGATGCGACAGTTTATGTTCGTTTAAAACTCGCTTATCCAACTTATATATACTGTAGTAGCAAGTCAAAAACATATAAACTTCCTCATAACTACGTAGCTAAAAATTAGTATTCTGTTCTGTAAAGTTCACTCTCTCCGTGTATGAACAACCGTGAATCAGTTAGAATTAGGTTGTTATGTAATGATCAAGCTTAGACTATTGTACAACTTTGTTTGTTCTTATACCGAGAAAGTATCTACATGTATAGTCACATGGGGTGAGGTATTAATTGGGACGAAAGTTCTGTTCCACACTCCAGTCACGTCCGTTGTCCTGTAGTATGTTATATGTTTATATGTTATTGTGAATATCTGTGACACATCTAATAATAATAAATAATAAATGCGGCTTTGCCATTTCAATTTTTTATTGAAAACATTTTTAAATTAAAACTACTTGTACACGCAATTCAATTTTGCACACGCGAGATTTGAAACAAGATTGCCATAAATGGTAAAAAACAAACCATATATGGTAAGCGCTAGGGAAAACCGTTAGCGGTCCAGTTGAGCGGTCCGTATAGGGAAAAACCGGACCGCTCGTCAGCCAATCAGATTACAGGATTCAGTGGGAAACCGGCCCGGGAAAAAATAAAAACCTTTATTTCCTGGGCAACACTGTCACCTTCTTCTTTCATTAACTTTTTTAACTGTATTTCAAATAAAAGTGGTTTTACTGTTTATTTCACTACAGTGTAATTTTTCTGAGACACACTGCAGTGAAAAATGACGTATTAGGTTTTTTTCTATTAGCATTGTTTTCGATTCGATTCGATCCGCAAAGTCGTACAAAAACACCACACAAAAACTCAAAAATACCACATGAATGTGTTAGAATTTAAAATATTATGGAGATCCACGCAGCCATCAAAATCATTCCGCCATACGGAGCTGGTCTACCAAACGCCCTGTTCCCCGTCAACGCCACAGCGTAGAGACTATTTATAGAGAAAAAATACTGTAAAAAGGACAAAAAGGTCATAATTGTGAAACAAATTGTTCTCAGAACATAATGGTTTTAACAATTTTCAGTATCAATATTAATATATACCTTCCACAAAACAGCAACTGTCCAGCAAGGAAAAGAGATCCGACCTATATATAATACAAACAAGAAAAATATACACATCGTCTAAATATACATATTTCGAATAAGAAATGAATTTAAAAAAATATTAAATTTATCAAATATTTGTCTCTGAAGTAGACCATTCCGTCCCTTTGGTGGCGGAAGTAATCAGTAGCAAGATAGTGGCGGATGATGACGTCAGGATGACGTCATGCAGTGTACGTCAGTGAACTCTATAAAGACTGGAAGGCAATAGGATAACTTGGAAACAAGCCAATAGGAAACAAGCCTGAGTAAAACTGGCTTGATAAACAATTGAGATTCACGACCTTTGTGCACACAAAGTAGATTGATTTCGTTCGAATTGAATACATATGCATGATCGAGTATTGAATTTTCATTACAAAGGCTTAAGATCAACCTTAAAATCAACCTATCTCACTTTGATGCGGCAGTGGTCTGTAGATGGTGTAGATGGCAGTATTATGTAACGACGATTCAAGTAATACAGCATAGAATTCACGACAAAAATATTAGGCACAAATGTCAAAATATATAATTATTCTGTGTGCACAAAGCTTCCTAACTATGCGCATAGAGAAGCTCGATATAGGACCCGATGCTGATCCGATGCTCGGTGTTCTAATGTGGAATACGGACACTTCCGAAATTAGAATCCTCGTACGCAAATATAGAACCTTTAGATCTTTACCAAGTACATGGCTAGCTTATCCTCCTTGAAAAGCGTTCGGAAGGTAAAATAAAAATGGCCACCACACTCGGTGTCAAAAGAAGCAGAGAGATACAACAAAGCGACAAGAAAAGATGACAAACGCTCCAGTACGTACCGTCAATACACTAGTCAATACACGACAGAAATGAAGAAAGTCGAATTGAACAATTTTTATTTAAATACAGTTTATATATTTAATTAGAGTATGCAAGAAGCTCGACTGAAGCTTGACAGAAGCATTACAGACGCTCACACTGTATTTCTATTATATCGTAATACTTTGCAAAATAAAATATTCCAACGTTAATATATGTATGTTTTATTTAGCTGAGCTTAGTGTTTCTCAACAGATTTGTATAAGCCTTTATTTACTATTTTACTACAACAGTTCATTAAAAGTGTCAGGATGAATTCCTGTTTGATCTATTCCACATCACAAAATCAGGCACAGCGTTCCCTAGTTGGAAGTCTTCTAATTTCTTTAAGGTCACGTCATGCATCGTCTACGAAATTGTTTAACATCCAGGCTCGTATGTTAGCACTCCGTTTGCGAAGGTATAAAGCAGTCCTCTTTTTCTTTCAATATTCAACTATTTTTCTAGTCTCCGCCATACGCTTGTTCAATTCATGTAAGCGCAATAAGTTCTCCTCAATTAAATTGGTATTCTAAAAGTCTTATCTCTGTGAAAGCTGTAACCAGTACATATGCTCTTATCTCTTTAAAATTATCATTTTACATTGTTAGTGTCAGGTACACCCGTACGTACACCCCGTACAGACACCCTCGTACAAACAGTCTCGTACCTACACCCCATGATGTCATACTGACGTCATCATCATCTTGCAAACTGATTACTTTTGCCTCCAAAGGGATGGGATGGTCTACTCCCTGAACACTGAATCTGACACTCTAAAGTAACCATATAGAATTTAAACAGTTCATACCAAATATGGTCTTCTCATTAAAGGTAAAGCAAGCAGAACAACATTGTGAATTAAATGGAATCGGCTGGCAGAATCAAAACTCTAAAATAAAGCAAAAATAAAGCAACAGTACATAAGTCAATAATTAGCATTTGGTAGGTTTTATGGTCTGCATATGTATTATACCTTTTTAAGTTCTTTATTCTCTGGTAGATTCATGCTTTGTGCTGTAAAAATAATTAAAAGATGTTAAACCTAAGTAGTATGGTCAGCACAATGACTTAGTCCTGCACTATGCCAGTATTTCCAAGACACCCCTGGCAACATTGTGTTAACTGTACAGACAATATATTATATGGATATTATTACACTAACTGTCTTACAGTTTACAATGCATATTATTTCAATAGTGAACCCAGATTTAGCCTAAAAATTCTGCAAAAAATTTATGAGGAGAGTTGGCCAAATTCCAAAATAATTAAAGAAATATGTGTTATTATTTGCTGTACCCATCATATACTGCCTAAGATCCATTTAGCACATTTCATTTTGAAGGTGAGACAACTAGTGTTCATACTGTCTAGTTTACTGCTCATACAGTAGAAGCTAAATGTAAATGGCTCAGGTGTGACTGTTGAGTTTTGATTTGGTACTGTGGCTGAAAAGTATATTTTGGAATGTTAGGGTACCCCCGTGACTGCTGAGAAGTCTTGATTTGAATGTAAGATTCTGACTTAAGTTTGTAGAGATAGAGAAATACCAACTTTGCCCCTAGGCAATTGTTAGTGCTAACTTTTATCATATACAGGCTTTTCAGCCCCCCCCCCCCCCCAGGATAAAAGTAGGGCAATAATTTTTGCTAAATTAGGATTGAAATAGGAAAATTCAGAAAAAAGTAGGGCAAACCTAGAAATTTTAGGATGCAAATGCTGAAATGCATGCAGCAGGTAATGGACTACCACGCTGACAAATATATTCTAAAATATGCTTCTTTGGTAAACAAAATACATTGCAATGCAATGATTGCATAAAATATCAGCTATTCACAACATGAAATGACAAAATTACAAAATTTGAATTTGTATTTTTACTAGCTAGGGTACCTACAAGACTCTGAGGGTATAATGGGATAAGCATTTGGAGTAATCGAGTTATCAAGAAGTCCTCAGCTGTTGATAAAGTAGGATCATGCAACAAAAACTAGGAAAATGTAGGAAATCAAACAATTGCCACAAAATTATAAAAAAACTAGTAAGCTGATAAAAATAGGAAAAGTAGGGAAAATAGAATGACAAGAAACCCTGCATATGGTATATAATTATAACATTTTTCATTCCATAAATAACATATGTCTTGATTTTATGTTCCTTCTGGGCTTAGTGATGTATCAAAGCCATTGGCAGGGCCATATAATTATGTGCCAGGGTTTCATTAGTGCAACCACTTCATGTCATCTTTTGTTTTACCTTGTTTTGTCCACTCATTTCAACCAACGTGAGTTGCTTTTGCTATTTATGTATTGCCCGAATGCAGCAGTTTAGGTGCCCAAGTGTTTACAAATCATTTGGCAAAAAGGGTTATTTATGAGTAACTGGGGATCAAGGAGAGTGGAGATCAGTAATTCCTGACTCTCAAATGTATCAATATGACAGGCCCATTGCAAGGCTGACACATCCGGTAACTTCAGACTGCAGAGCATGGCTTTGGCGGACCTGAGATTTATTTCGTCACAATTTTTGACGCCCCTAAGGTGCATTACGTAATAATTTAAAATGAATAGCCTTGAACGCCCTGATTTGCTGCAAGAATCGCCATGTGTTTTTAATTTCGAGCAATTGCCGCCCTTTGGCCGCCCCGGAGGCCAACCCCCTAGATCATTGTTGAGCCTAGCTCTGCCCGAGATTTTACAGCTTTTCAACACCGGAGATCTCGGCAAAAAGAGCCACACTCTGCAGTCTGGTTGTAACTCCCTACTCGTGAGATGCTTAAAGGCAGGACTGCAGTCGAAATATATTACTAGGGTCACAGTAGGACAACCAAAAATAATGCAAGCAGTAATAGGTATTGAATCCACGCACCCATTCACAATTTTGATTTAGTTTTATTTTCATTGAAATCACCACAGACCATACTTACCATGATTTCCGTACGCCCCCAGTGCAATAGCCAGGGCTCCTGAAATGCCAGCGATTGTGTAAAATATACTTGATCTGTAATAATTCTGAATAAATTGAAAAAGAGGATCTTCTGTAGCCATAATAACTCAAAATTTAGATGCAAACGAATACAATTTATTATTTAACCTCTGCTACTTTTAATTTTTTGAGTATCGCGTTCATCCAAAAATTCCTGTCAATATAAATTGAAATTCCTCATTCCTGGTTTGTGAGTGACGGTCGTCTGTGCACAGAGGCGGTAAATGTGGGCGGGAGGCTGTACGTCACCCGGCCAGGCGTTTTTGCTATTCCTGCATCCTGGGTATTTTAATTGAGGAATGTTATTGTGGTGATAAAAGTACTTGATCCTCTTTCAACCATAACGACCTAGATGTGCCGTCAACAGTCTCTGGAAATTATATTCAGCCGGTTAACCCAGTTAACAATACATCAGTTATACTTAATTTGGCCATATTGTTATGCTAGTCAGGATCTAGCTTCTTGAGGAAAGCTGGTCTGCCAAGAAGTTAAAATAAGTCTTCGGTAACTCTCGACACATTTAGCGTCAGAGAAATTTAAAACCCTCTTGTTCAGGGTCCTGAATGGGTGAAACCGTAAAATAGGAGCTTGGAACTGCTCATTTTGTGCTGGGAAAAAGCGTAGCGGCCCAGTAAAAGTCGTGAATTGACATTAAAACTGCAAGAAAAATTGTCAAAAAACTGACGAACATCACAAATTTGCGAATTATAGCTCAATTACAGATAATTGCGAACCTGCGGCTCGATAGTTCGGGCAGCCAGATGACGTATATAGTTACGTTATTGACAATTTTTACTGCAGTTTTAATGTAAATTCACAACTTTTACTGGGCTGCTATGGAAAAACGTAATTCCATGAACTGGGACTCATTGACAAAAAAAACAATAGAAAATGGGATTAAGATTTCAACCAAACGGCCACAAGAACTGCGGGATTTGTGCATTTTGGATTTAGTTAAAAAATTTGGGCTCAGGAATAGAACCCACCCTTGGAATAAGACCCTGTGTTAATTTTTCTATGATATTGGAAAATTTCTGTGAATACGAAATTAAAGTCGATCATCACTTGTCATCAAGGCAGTTGTTTCGTAAAAATTGCTTTCCTTGCTTTTGTGCATGCAACCAGCAACCCTTCCTAGCTTATGTCGGCAGCACTAAGCAAATTATTTGTGGAAGCCCTGATCCAAGAATGTCGCATGTACATATGATCATTATACAGGTTCTGGCTAGTCCGTTGCCAGAAAAAAAATATGCTGCACTAACTTTGCACTATTATTCTGCCCATTAATCTGTATAAATACATATTTAATAACATGAAATTGTTCTTAATAGCGTAACTATTCCGGTTTTAATAAAAGTACCATAATTATATTATCATTATTTTCAAAAAATTCTTAATATATATAATTTAATTGATCTTTAGCTATACATATTTATACAATAATCTCTCCTAATAGTAATCAATATTTATTTAAATATCCGTTTCGCTTCGTCTCGTTTTAGGCATAACACTCGAATCAATCTGACGGGAGTTGATTTTTTCTTCTTCAGTAGAGTCTGAAATCCATGCCATGATTTTCCCTTCCCATCCTGGTATCACGTCTTCATCGTTTACCAGCTAAAACATTAACGTGAAAGTAAGATGACTTTACCACATAAATTAATCAATCATCAATCGTACAATTAAAATTTGTACCTCTTCTCTGATTGTTCCAAATTCTGCATCCAAAGCTTTAAAGTAATATCGGTGTTGTCCTTGTACATTAAGTAACGATTTAAAATCCCTCAATGTTACCTCACCAAGTCTAGAAATAATTGAAGTAAAATTTTCAACACAGCGATGCGTATAGTATTACGTCAACAAGTAGGGAAGTTTTCTGAATTCACGATGAAAACGCTTTCAAACGACACGTTGTACACGTGAAGCCTTCATCGTCAAATGTAGATCTTCATCATCAAATTACGGCAAGATTCTAATCTAAGAAAATCAGACTTGATATAGTTTGATATTTTCTTGCAAACTTGCTTCAAGTTGTGGAAAAAATTTGCATCAAAAAGTCTTGACAATCAACTTGCAGAACTTGACATCTTGCTGCAAACTTATTCCTTCAGGACTGTCAGCCAATTGGGTTCCACAACTGTGCCACTGAAGCTCCTACGGCATGACACTGGTGACAATCTTACCTTTTTGAAATGGTGACAACAGATGGTGTTGAAGACCAAGATGGTTGATAGGTTATACGTGTTGCAACTGGTGACCTTGTGATATCTAAACAGAATGTATTGCAGTGCAAATGTAATGTATTGCTATCATTAACCTATAGATCTACATATGGCTGGTGAGATACATTGTAAATTCTTAGTTCAATTCTCAATTGAAACTTTTTCTTTTTTTGCCCACTTGCATAATTTTGCAACTTAATTTTTCTTCCATATTTTTTAAAAACACAGCTTAGTGTTAATATTAACGTTATTAAGCTATACCATTCAAACGCTCATATGCAGAAATAGCTGGTGGTGGTTCACCCCAGGCCCTAGTAGTAAGTAGCAGGAAAATTGCCACGCATGTCCTTACACTCTCTCATCTCCAAACAGTCATACATCAACCCTTTGAACAGTAGTTTAACTTAAAACTTCTGTACAACACATTGCAAGTAAAATGATGTAAACAAGAGAAATAGTCTCTGCATGTCATTTTACCCTTACCTTTTTCTCGAGGACTGTTTAGACCGTTTTGGTAACTGTTGTTATTTCTTGGGGACGCCTGGGAAAATGCAGAAAACATTGAGTCACTTTTACAAAACGGAGCTCGATAGTTGACGTTGCAAGCACAAAAGTGCAATTTCTAGAAATATTATAGAATACACGAATATAACGCTGCTAACCTCTCGATCTACAACGCCACCACTTGGACAAGAATGACTGCTTAGTAATTTATGCACGCGTTCAAACAAGTAATTCTGTTTACGACTTTGTTTTCAAACGCTAAGACATTGCTTCTATCAGGGTTCTATTTCATTTACCAGCCACAATTTGGACTAAATCCCACTATACTACTACACAAATCCCATAGTTCTAGTAGCTGTCTTACTGGAATCTTAATTCCATTTTCACTGGCCAATGAATCCGCCCAGTCCCAGTGCATGAGGGCCCATTTTCTCAGCAAAAAAGGTAATTCTCACCTCCCATTTTATCCCTGCAAGACCCTCACTTGTGATCGCACGCAGCGTCACAGCAACGACGTCAAAGAACTTAATTTAACGTTGCTGCTATCATTTGAGGCTACTCATGGATGGGAAAATACAAATAAAAATCATTAAATCTATTTATACATTAATTGTCAACTGTACCTTGTGAACTTCGTTGGCAGGAAACGGTGTAAACCCAATATCAATCATACTTGATAAAGTCTTTAATATTAAATAAAACATTAATAAAAGTTCTGACACTGAGATGATTCACTTGGGATGAGAATTTATAGCTTTATTGTCCTTCAACAGAAAGTATTCAGATCGTTACTACAACTATAATGAATACCACTTGCTCAGCTGATGCACCACAAATGAGTGGTTAGTGAAATATAAAAGGTTTTACATATTAATGTAGAATACACTACTGAATAGTGATCGGAATATTTTTCTACATATTTTCCATTTAAATATATTTTATGTCATCTTCACATAGAAATATTGTAAAAATACAATTGATACATTTACGTTTAAACCTAAAAGGAAATAGATCAGTAAAGTTGGCTTTATAGTACTTATAGCTCTATGGTAAAACATTGTCAAATGTTACGTTTCTATAAAGGCTAGCTTTCTTACCTCTTCCAAAGTGTTCAATGTACGATGATCCTCGTCGGAAACAGAAACTCTCAATCTCTGCAAACATTGTCTCACAGTACCCATTTCCTCGATTTTCTGTAAAACAAAATTTTTCATATACCAATTTTTGTGAAAAAATTACAGTACGATCCATAGCTAGTAGCAGAATGATTTCAACAATATCTAAAGCCAATGAATGGGTCTAATGTTACTTTTTATATCATTAAGCGTACGAGTTTGATTCTAGTGTGTATTCTGATTGTCTATTATTTTACCACTGTAATTCCTACAATAACGTGCAATTAAACCAAACGCCAAACATTGGTGTTATTGCTATGAAACCATTTAATTTTACTTTTAATAGGCGGGCAATAATTGTCGCGTTCCCCACTTACTGATCTTGCTTGCTCACGCAATACTTTATCTTCCAAAAGAGTTACCCGCCTATCTTGATAGGTTATTCTGTTTGACAGTTTTACCTAAAACAATACAGTAAATTATTGCGCATGTCCGCTTCGCTTTAAATTTGTTTGCATTATTTAGTATACACTCATCAGTATTATCAAAATATACTATAAATAAAAGCAACAGAAACAAACGGAACACAACAGAACAAAACACAACACAGCAGTAGCACACGAAATGGACGAAAATGAAAAACAATAAAGAAAAAAACAGAATAGTCTATCCGACGTGATGTTATACATTTTCTACGCAACTACTATTGTTAGCCGAGAAAGAGCAATTTATATGAAATCAACCAGTACATGATAAACACAAACTTGGGGCTCCTTTCCAGATTTCGTTTTCGCTCCCAAAATTCATTTTGTAGTTTCATACGTTGCCTTTAGCAAGATTTTTCAAACTGGGCACCGCCCACAAAGAAAAGCTTTTTGAAAGAGATACATATCATATTTAGAACTTCGTCATTTCACACGATGGAACTTATATTTTCAGTTAGTTGTATTTCACTTAATCCAGTTAAGACCATTGAACTATAAGTAAACTGGAACGATAAGTAAGGAGGGAGGGGGCGGGGGGGTAGCCAATTTGATTCAGTTTTTTTGAGTTTTAAGTTGAAATACTTAAAGTAAAAATTAGGTCGTATATCAAAAAATAGCTATCAAAAAGTTGCATTTGATGTAAATATTTTGAGACTTTAGGCAGAAGAAAAACAACTCAAACTTTGAAGGAAAATTTGTTATATTTTGCAAAATTGCAGTTATTTTTTTAGGCATTTGATATACGATCCAATCTTTAGTATTTCGTTAAGTATTTCGCCTCAAAACTCAGAAAAACTAACTTGGCTTCACCCATTAACTAAACTTTTGTATTGAGTTAGCGTTCCAGTTGTATTACAGTTCAATGGTTAAGACCTGTACCTCTGAAGCGTCCACAGATCTGAGTTTCTGTTGAAGTTCTTTCACTTGCGATCGCAGAGCTCCGCCATTTACTTCATGTTTTTTAATTTTTGAACGAAGATCTTTCTAAATTTAGAATCAAAGTTCACAGCGTTCAGAACACAATGAAAATTATAACTCAAAAAAGCTAGGTAATTATGTACGTACAATTAACAGTCTGTTTGTCCTGTTTGGGTATGAGGTTTATGTTATTTATCACTTTATCAATACATACACAGTAAAAATCCATTCCGACTATATTTTTTTATTCAGTACTCCGATTCTTCAGTTGTAGGTGAACATGCACGCTATTTTTATTTACTGGGGACCCGAGCTACCAACGATTTCAATGACCTTATCGGAAAGAACGCGATGGGCAGCTCTTTCTCGTAATTCTGGATCGTTCTTACATTATTTAGTTTTTTGTAGTATGGTCATATGTAAGTCAGTTGAAATTTATATTTTCCTCGTCAAACAAATAATCTAAATATAAAAATATTAAACTTTATCGAAACCGCGTTTAAGGTTTTTATATTAGATAGGTTACGGTACTCCGAGGTTCCGGTAGCTTTTTTTGTTTATGGTATTTCCTTCTGCATGTTTGATCATATATCTTTTCTGCTTGTTGGAATAGACTATATATATTGTCTTCTATCCAAGAATTTACACACCATTAATTAAGAGTAAATATATATAATGAATAAATACAAACGTTTTCTGACCAAATAATTTACAATTCGAGCTTTCGGCTGCCAGACTGCAGCCTTCAACGGGAAACCATTTTTTTTCCTGTTGAAGGCTGCAGTCTGGCAGCCGAAAGCTCGAATTATAAATTACTGGTCAGAGAACGTTTGTATTTATTCATTATGTATAATCTTGGCCGCGCTTCTTCAATTTTTTCTAGTAAATATACACACAAAGTTACCCGCTCCCGTTTATCGGAGCCGGGGTGCATTAACCTCTGCAATATTTGAAATCTCTGAAGCATGACGAGTTTAATTAATTTTGTTTAAAACACTGATTCACAAGAACAAAACAATACCGTACTTCAACAATGTCAACATCAGCTATTCTTGTCAATGCCTTTTCAAGTTCATTTCTTTGCTTGTCAATTTGATCATCCTTTGATACCAGTTGCGAGCGAAGGAGCGCGATCTCTCGATCTCGTTCTTCTACTATTTTTTGAAGTTCATCTTTATCAGAATTTGTTGTCTGATGTGAAAAACCAAGTTTCAATAGTTCAGCTTTTAGTTTCATCATAACTTGTTCTTGGTCTGTCAGTCGAGATTGTAAACCTTGTTTGATTCCCTGGAGATTAATACACTCCTCTCTTGTTCTGTTCAGTTCATTTTTAAGTTCATCATATTCAGACGAACGTTGATCCAAACGAGCATTTAAGATTGTTATTTGTTCTTGCAACATGACGCTATCTAGCGAACTAAGATCGCCTTCATCTCCAGACTGCTCGCCCTCCAGTCCTTCGTTTAATAGCTAAAGATAAATATCAATTACTGATTATTTAAAATATCTATTGGTTTATAAATCCTGGATAAATGATTTTATGTCAAGGTGTTGTCGGTACAGGCTTGGGCTCATATTCTGACTATCACCAGATAATACAATTCAATGTAATGGTGTTTGTTGCATGGACAATACAGTCTGTTTTGCCTTAACTTATCGTTTACAAACAAACTTACAAGATCTTGCAAAGCTATCAATTTCTTGCGTGTTTCTTTAACATCTTCCTCCATGGTGCCATAACCTTCAACAATTTCTTTCCATTGCCTACAATCAATGGCTACTCTTTTCTTCGATGTTTTAAATCCATCACCAGAGGCTGTATTTCCTGCCCCACTGTCCATATTCCTACTGTCTTTCAGTGCAGCATTCTTACGCAAAGCATCCAGTCGTAATTTTCCTGCTCTAAAATTTAATGAATTACATACAGCATTTAGTGTAAGCGTCGCAAGCAAACTGAATAAAGAAAAAGAAAATATATAACATTAGTTAACAAGGAGGTCACGACGTCATTTTTCATTTTGTAGATCACCCGCTAGTTTTTACTTGCTAATCAATACTATTACGAAAACTAATATATTTAGATTTTAAACATGTTTTTTAAAGTAAGTAATTATTAAGTTACTAATTTATTTCTTGTTTTCACTTTTTGTAAGTATATGTACAAAAAGTTAGTTTAACTATACTAAAGTTGTTTACGACAGTTGTCTGAGGACGGACATGATAAATGTCTAAAAACTTGTATATATCCTTGCCAAAAAAGCAAACAAACAAAAAAACAAAGACGAGCAAAAACGTGCATAAAAGTTTTAAAAACACAACTGTTCACATACCTTTTTACAAGTTTTTCAGATTGATCAGCCAGGGGGATTTTCGACGAATTTGTTGACACAGATTGATCAGGTTGTGAAGCTTTGGGATCGTTGCTATCAATACTTGATGTACTCTCACTAGAGTTTAGAAGTCTATTCGGCCTAAAATAATAGTTTTTTCAAAGACAAACTGGCAATTAAATGTAGCTACTTTGTGACATCATGTAATTTCTCGCGCACGCATTTCATTCATCCATGACGTCATGTAAAGTCAGATATATTGATGTCATTGATTGTGTATTGTGTGTATATCACGTGTATTTGATAAATGCACTTGTCAATAAAATCATTAATAAAATCATGAATATTTTATGTAGTTCAGAACATTACAAACGTTAGCTATAGTATTGCGGGAGCGGCCTAATTTTCTGCTAGCAACCATTTTTCGGCCAGTTACAATCAAACGCTTTTTGTGATCCGTCGTATATTTAAATCATCCTTCCCGATTTCTTGTTGCTTTTATTATATTCGAATTGGATATCTACTAAACAAGGTATTTTGAACGCTATTAGTTAATTTTTGACGGGTAAAATCAACAAAAACAATAAAAAAATCCCGTGTTACTATGGTGTGACACTAATACTTTAAAAATCTAAATCCTCCGACGTAAAATCTTTTCACGCAATATATACTGCATAAGATCGCGGAAAGATTGAAGCAAAAAACACTGTCGTTGAAAACCCTTTCTTGGTGCAATATCAAAATGAATATTTGTACTAATTCCAAAATGTGCATCTTAATGCTCACAAGCAGTAAATGATGCTCCATATATAACTTCCGAAGCAGTTTATTACAACACGAACTTACTTCTAGCTGATCAGACCGTGAGTAAAAGGCCTGGGACTAGCTGCCAAATAGAAATCCATTTTGCTGTTGTTAATCACTTATATCTTTGTTTTTGTGAAACTTGTTGAAACTTAGTAACTGTCTTTAATAAAGAAAATTATGAGTCTGACAGAAATTCAGAAACAAAGTAAATTATATTTCATGGGAAATTTGATAATTTGGATCGAAAAATGGATTTCTATTTGACAACTAGTGCCAGTACTTTTCCGTGTTTTCAGATCAACTGGTTAACAGAGTAGAATAATGTTGCACCAAATAATTATTACATATCTTTGCACTCAAGTACTGAAAACATGCTTGTGGGATGAATGACATTACATCTACTTGTTCTTTTCCAGTGGGGCCGATACTTTCAAAAGAGCTTTAGTAGGACTCTATGTACAAAGCTTTACAAATTTTTGAGATTTCTTTAGAATTTTTCTGAACGGGAATGAATTTTTAATCAATTTAATTTGTAAATTATAAAGTGAAAAATTCACAAACACAACTGTAGGCGACTATAACAATAATCTAATGTTTATAGCACTAAACTAGCTTTCAGTAACCAGGATTTTTGTAAATACATATTTTTTTAACTTACCTGAACCTAAATCCTTTGTATGGTGTTCCAGCACTTGCAGCCGCTCTACTAACGTCATGAAGAGTAGCTGCTGCATCAGCGGCAACCGCTGACAAAGATGATTCAGACCTTCGAACACGACGTCCAACTCTCGCAGGCTCAGGCGCTGCTACTCGGACACTACTTGGCTTAAAATGGGCAGCTAACGCTAATATTAAACGCATAATAGCTTTCATATTTCCACTGACGATATCTAAATGAAATTAAAGTAATTAATTAGCATGACACATCCCATGTATTACAAGAAGGCTTAAATTTTGACAAGAATTGAAGACAATTGTCTATAACTATATATCATCTTAAATGTAAAATATTTCTTCGATCAAATTTCGTGCAGTGAAATTGTCAACTTATAATCAACAGAAAATTATCTGCACTTACAAACGTGAAACGTGAATTAAATTGCGACAACATTTACTGCAGTCAGGTAATATATCACCATATCACAAGCTGCTATACCAGCTCGTGAACGTTTATACGTACGCCGTACAGTTTCTCTTGCACTCGTTGGCCTTTGATAGTGGTGATTTTTACCCTACCACTACTCAATAATGTACCTTTAGCAGCAACATGATGTAAACGTATTTTCTTTGCACTGATGAATTGAAGAATCTTCTCGACATTTTCTTTCATTATTGACGATGATGCAGGTTCAACATCTATTTCAATTTTCTCCCCAGCTAGAAAAAAATAACAACCTTAAAATTATATTTTTGTTTATGTTTTTATACATAGTTTAAGTCTATAAGTGGTTAGTGACATTTTTCTGTGGTTGTACTGTATAAGCGGTATAACTGCATAGGGCGAAGTGAACAAGCCCCTAGTCTGTCACCTCTGAGGTCGTCCGTGCTATTCTTAGCAAGGTCTTTCTAAAAAAGTATAAAAGTTAACGTTCTGTCAAAAGTGGAGTGTATCTAAAAGTCGAGGGTCGAGAGTAAATGTCGAGAGTCGAGAGTAAAAAGTCGAGAGTCGAGAGTAAATGTCGAGAGTCGAGAGTAAACGTCGAGAGTTGAGAGTAAAAAGTCGAGAGTAAAAAGTCGAGAGTCGAGAGTAAAAATCGAGAGTAATTGTCGAGAGTGGACAAATTTATTTATTTATTTATTTATTTATTGATTTGTCACAATATCGCTACATAACTTTAACACTAAAATGGACAGCGTACATGCGAACAACAAACAGGTGTGACTGGGGAAAGAAACAGGATATGCATCCCTATTGATATCTGACCCCAATAATAGTATAATGCACAGTTTGTTGACGACCGATCCCAGTGCCATGTTCACGAAGGAAATGGATAAATGTCTCAGGAACAAATGTCTCAGGACAAGGAACAAATGTCGAAGGACAAATGTCTCAGGAACAACAAAGTAGATATATTTTTATAAAAATATGCACGACTACGGAAATAATTTCACTTCCTGGATATACATGCACGAGAAAATAAAGCGTAAGCAATCAAGGAAACAATATCCGTACAATATTTGAAACAGTACAATCATAGGCGGCCCAATTCAGTGTGTAGTTTCATATAGAGATCAGTGCGCACTGCTTCATACATTATATAATAATGTATAAAGTAGTGCGCACTGATCTCTATATGAAACTACACACTGAATTGGGCCGCCTATGGTACAATTTAATTGAAACACAATCTTTCACATGAAAATAGTTATCACGCAGTCAACCATAATAACGCTGGTATAAGCTAAATATAAATTTCCTTTTTATAGATTTACCAAATAAAGGGGAACCCAAAACTAACATATAAACGCCTCCGCGATCCCCTGAATTTCAAGTTTATCTATTTCGCAAATTTAGATTCCATAGCTGCTCCGAATAAAAGAATAATTATGCGTAGAACATGAAGCATTGAAAAATCTCACTTTTTTCATTTAACGTACGTCTATTTTAAACGAAAGTTCATGCAGTTTTGCAGGGGCGGATCTAGGGTACGTCCAATCAGTCGCCTGACTGACGTATTTTTTGCAAAGAAATAATAATTTATTATTTCGAAATTAGGATAATTTATGTGATTATAATATGAATTCTATCATAGTCCAGTTACATGTTCGTGCTTCGTCTTGAGAAAGCGATATGCTTATCCAGAGCAGCGGTGAAACACCAGAATCTCGCCGAAGCGGGTGACCGACTCAGTCTCGAATCTGCTCATTTGATTGGTTTATAGACAATCTGGACTGAGTTGGACTGATCTGTGGGGTGGTCTGACTTATTTGTACCTTAAGGGAGTCTATATCAGTCCATATATTTTGTTATGATTGGTCAATTTGAAAATATTGACTATTTCTATTGGCTGACTTTTTTGGACTGATTCAGACTTATTCTGAAAATTGCGAAATTCAATTCATGCAAAGCAGTCCTCTCCATGCTAATCTTATATTCGCGTATACGAAGGTTCATAGTTGACTTGAAAAGTTATTTTACGATGTCGAGTAGTGATTTGTACGCTGCTATTCGAAATGCGATTTTGGAAAACAATGTAGAAGCCCTCGAGCAGCTCAAGTTGTCTTTAAATGAGGATAATCGTGCGGCATCGACAATATCGAGCGATGAAAGCTTTGAGTACCGGTACGGACTTCTCAGCTGAAACATACGTGCCTCTCAAAGATCGTGGTGGTAATCCAAATAGTAAAGAAAGAGTGTGTACTGCTATAAGGTATGAAAATATAACAAAATGAATAAATATTATTCGTATGACAAATGCGAAGTTGAAATATGACACGGCAACACGCTCTAAATTATACATTTTGACTTCAAATATACATATTCGTCTGTTCGACGTGCAACTTGCAATACTTTATAGGCTTATAGCGTACTTCACCATGACCCATTGCGCCTAGAAGCCTCAGGAGAAACTTGCCAACTTGGGTGTTATAATTATATTTTGTGAAATTTGCATTTTCTGAAATATCTGCGATGAATTAATATAGTTAAGTAGCATGCACGTGTTTATTTATAGCATATTGTATGTATAACACATGCCACGATTTGTATTGAATCATTTTATGTTCTCCTTTCTTTATAATTTTAAATGAGGGATTTTATGTGCCTAAATGTTAAACAACTTGAGAATATAATTAATATTTTACTTAGCAGTTTATAAAGCCTATTAAGTTTACATGATGCCCTTTGTAATTTGATCCTCTGTTTATATTAACTGATTTAACTCTCAAATGGTGGTGCATTTTTTAGATCGGAAGCTTCAGGTAATTGCCTCTCCAGTTGTGTGTCGTTGATTCTGGTAGGTGATAACAGTTGGGTACCCATTTTAAGAAAACTTACTTGAGTTGAACTGTTTATTAATGCTAAATTCTATTCTCAACATCCATTATTTTCAACTATTGTGGAAAAGCATAGTGAATTTCACAACAGCTTAAAGAATCTTTAGCTTTGGTCTGTATCACAAGACCGTTTGGATTCACGTTTGATGACTGAAAACCTTGTAAAAAAGGAAGCCAGTTTTTAAACTGTCATGATAAGAAATGGTCCTCATTTCTTTGTATTTTAAGTCTTCTGTTATAGGGAATTAAGATATTCAAACATACTACCAGGTTCAGGGGAACTATGCCATAAACTAATGTTTAACTCTCTAATACATCCAAGAAACCCTGCCAAAGTATTTTCAGATGCTCTTCAGAGTTTATTTTTTCATGAAGGTATTGTTGAACCTGGTGAAAGTTTTCATCGTTACCATTTTGTTCCTCTAGTTTTTATTCCAGCAAACTTAAAAGAAAGTGTCTATGTGCAACTAGATCAGTATTATGTCAATGTAAAACCAACACTTTTTAATTATTTTAAGATCTTGATAAGAATGTGATCATGACTTTGACCTTGGCTTCCCATCTTAGTTAGATTGGTGCCCAAAACATCACAGACAATAATACTATATTGCATTATGATATTATTAAGAGAAGTGAGTACTTAGAATTTCAATGAATTACCACAATCACACAAATGTAACTTTTTTAACATGAACAGTATCATTATGTATCTGAGAATTTGTAATCAAACATTTCACCAAGACAGATTAAAAAATAATTTTTTAACTTGTCATCTTCCTCATACAATAATTAAGAATTTATTTTAAACAACTCTATTCATCAGTTTTTGAGTCTTACTAATTAGCTGGGTGGTAAAGGGTTAGAATTGACCAGGATGGTGTGAAGCCTGAGCATCTTCACATCCATGAAATGTCCCAAATGGTCACCCATTTCTAGCCAAACTCCTGCTGCCAGTAGCAGAGGTGTGAAGGCGAATGTCTGGCACCTTTTAACCTGGCTGCTCATCTAGGGCTGTCCACAGTGACGTAGCTAGCCCGAAAATTTAGCGGGACTAAATCGTCAGGCTGACTACTTTCCTACTGGCTGGATGTCCATGCTGGAATGTGCTTCTTAGGCATGCTGATGAGCTCTGATAATGAGCGAAACAGCCACGTGGTTATTCAATATATAGCATATAGACGTACAATTCACTTAAATCTGAAAATAAATGTTTACCAGGAGCGGAGAAGGGGTGTTTTGCGAGATAAAATTCATGTTTAACAATCTTAAAATGTTGCTTGGGAAATGCTGGAAATCGCATTTCAGAGAGTCTAGATTTAAAAATTTTCCCGGGGGAGCATGCCCCCGAACCCCCCTAGCATGGCTCACGCCTTCGGCGTTCGACTGATGTGTGAAAAATCCTAGATCCGCCACTGCAGTTTTGTACGCTGAGCACAATCTAACGAACCATACAATTCTGAGTTTATACAGTGGAAGCCCGCCTTACGGCCACCTCGATAATACGGTCATCTCGATAATACGGTCACTTTTTTTGGTCCCGGCGAAACACCAATGCATTTTATATTAAAGTTACCCCTTTAATACGGCCACCCCGCTAATACGGCCAACGGCCACATTGCCGAATCCCAAACTAATGAAATCACCTTGTTAATACGGACATTCTAAATGTGTCTACAGACGAAAACATAATTTAAGACTCCAAACATAGATGTAGACCATGACATCCGTGTTATATCATGTTACTTATTGTATTCTTATTATAAAAGTAACGCATTTAAAACATTACATATAGGCTTCAGTTAAAAGTGAAAAAAGTAAAGGTTTTTAACGTCGTTTATGTAGTTATTAATTGGTATCGAAGCATCGTGTTGTTGCTGTGCTTTTGAAATAAATTTTTTAACATGGCTTTTATGTCACAATTGAAATTTGATATTATCCGTTAATACGGTCATCCCGATAATACGGCCATATTATTTCGACCAGTTGGTGACCGTATTAACGGGGTTCGACTGTATATACGAGTCCAGTAAAAAGCGGATTCTTCTGCATATTTTTGTTAAAAATATATCTACTTTGTTGTTCCTGAGACATTTGTCCACTCTCGACAATTACTCTCGATTTTTTACTCTCAACTCTCGACTTTTTACTCTCGACTCTCGACTTTTTACTCTCGACTCTCGACATTTACTCTCGACTCTCGACGTTTACTCTCGACTTTTAGATACACTCTCAAAAGTGGTGGGTTTTCCTGGTACTCTGGTTTCCCCCAGTGGGTTTGGTTGAATCGGCATGCACACAGGAACTAGCATATATACAATACCCTGATTCCGTCGTTGTGGCGGACTAATAAAGTGAAATTTATTGAAAAAAAATGAAATATAATCTCACACTGCTGTTATTAGTAAAGCAATATTTATATAATATATAATGCTAAAATTAATTTCCGTATTTACCATAAATTTCCACAAAAGTTAAAAATCACCTCGCGTATATTTGGAACGTTTCGTATTTAAAAAACAATTTAAAAATTTAGTAAATGACATTTCAGAGAATGTTTATTTCAGACCATGAAATATTATTTAGACGTCTTACGCCCTGAGCCAATTCCACTTTTAGCCACCTTATCAATGACAGCTTCGCAAGTTGGACCATGCGATGGAATTAAATAAATAAATAAATAAAAAGTTTACTTTACAATACACGGTAATTACGTGCAACTAATGAGACAATTAAATGCGGATAGTTTGGAAAGAAATGAAAATACCACACATACCAACTACTTCAATGAGCTGCGACAACGCGACTCCATCTTGCATATCACGTGCAAGATCTTCTACAACTTTACTGCCTGGGAGCTTTTTTAATTGGGAGTTTGTCCACGCCACATAGGCCTGCATTTGTTGCTGAAACAGAATTTGTGAACGTAAATCTTCGATGCCTCTTCACACGCTACCAGCGTGTGAATCGTCAATTGCTACGTAATGCTTGACTAAAGCAACAAAACTGTATCATTAGCACTATTTTAATGAGGTGACAACATATGTGCCGCACGGCCACTTTCTATGTTGGGCTTAGCCAGAATTTCCAAAATCTTCACTCTTCATTGAATTGCGTAATAACACACTACTAAGTCGTCAACGCAGTCATTCACAGTACACGTATAGCCCGGGTTGCATCATGCACAAGCCACATTTTATTATAATCCGCCCCCAGAAGAACATGTCAATTTCCTGAGTCTATTTCAATTTCGATTCAAATTATAATGGCACGTTTACATTTCTACGGTTAGGTGAGTCGTTGGTGATCTAAATAGATCTAATCACACTTACACGTTATTGATATATGTTTGTTTGCTCACATATAAAAGAAAATCGCACCAAATATTTCGATTGCAAAAAACCCTTATAAGTGTTTTTTTTCGTTGTTCTCTGCAGTGTCAGATTAATATGAATTTAGTTTTTCATATTTCTGAGGATGGGCTCTGAAATAGAATTGAAACACTGCGTGTCTTCAAAGACAAGCGTTAAGTCGTCACGAAAATAGTTCGTGCACTTAAATTGGATAAGACTCGCTACCAATCCCAGTTGACTCGATAGCTCAGTTGGTAGAGCGGCGGTCTAGAATCTCTGCAGTGTCAGATTAATATGAATCTAGTGTTTAATAAGCTTCACAAACTAATCAACAGGCAATCTTGACTAGGATCTTAGCTTAATCTAAATATAATATAGATTGGTTACCTAAACATTTATACCATCACCGGTCTCACATCACAGTTACTTTTTCAGGCATATCAAATAGATGCGGTGACGAGTGCATTAAATCCCAAAGTACGGGTATATAACTCGTACAGTCGCAGGCCATACTAAGCCGCCTTTATACCTAACAGTTACATTTATAATATGAATAGCATTTAAGTAATGTTAAAATGTTTCCACATTTGTGTTCTGAGTATAAATTTGACAAGCAAAAATTTTACTTGTATATACTTGTAAATACACTATATATACTAAGTGGGATACTCAGGTCGGTTCGAGTGTTTTGAGCATAATTATATTAAACATTTGAGGGATATACTAGCTACTAAATATTTGTCTACATGCACAGTTATGCAAATCCTAGGCAGTCTTATAAGTTTCAGTCTTACACTGCGCTGCACAGTTTTTTAACAAACTCTTGATTGTAAAGGAATATGTTGCATAATCACGTCAGAAGTTAACAAGTATAAAAAGTAAATTAATTTACCTTTCATGTAGCAATCTTTGAATCTAACCCGATTGAAATGAAAACAATAATTCTACGGCTTCTGGTTCTGCATACTTAAGAAGAAACTAGATTGTAATAAAGTCTTGATTTTTTGTGTGGAAGTTACATTCTTCAAGATTGATGGATTGATATCGTAACTGCAGTGTCAGCTGAATTTTTCTCTCCAAGCAATACGAGCTTCGTGTAATGTATATTTTCTTGTTTAGCAGATACTTGAGCTTAAGGTTAATAACTATATACGCCAGAGAAGTTATTCACCTGTGACCCAGCGCCTAGCAACCGCTGCTTAATTTAACCATTATCATAGTCAGAGGACTAAATATAACGTACTTCTTAAATGTAAGATCCTGGCGTCTATGTATTTTGACGCTATCATGCATGGTTGCTACTGTTGCAGATACTATAATTAAAATCATGGTCAGGGATTCAAATAACAATTTAGAACTATCTTATATTTAGATATATTTTATTTAATAGTTCGTAATTGCGGATACATGGAACCATACATGCAGGTGCTTAACTGTTAAATATAGAACCCCTGAATGATGTCGCGTGTGTATGAATTTTGGTTGATGAGGTTGTTTTTTATCATTAGTATATTTAAAATTATTATAAAAACTGGAGCTATAAAAACTGGAGCATAAATTAAGAATAGGAAAACCACAAAATAGAAAGTTAACTCGAGTCACAACTTTTAAAATTTGACTCCAAAAAACACTGAACTGACTGTTTCGACCCATTATTCTGGTCAGAAAACCGCATAAAAATAGAAGGGGTCGTGTGTTGCATTGCACAGTGGCGCTTCTAGGTATTTATAATTTGGTGACAAAATACGCTGTTGCAATACTGGAAAATTCTCGAAAATCAATATCGAAAAAATACCGATATTATCGCTATACATTTTCGCTTTTAGCATCCTATTTTCCTGAACAGGGCTCCGCATATTTTCAAGTACTGTTCATGTAACTATGACACATTGTATTAATCCAGTTTATTTAATATATGGTACAGTAGCTAAATGCAGCTGCGACGATCACTTGTGCAGCAGTAAATGTGCACGTTGATTAAAACAATATATTTAACTGCGCAACCAGTTCAACGGAACGTGAAACAGGCAACCACAAAGTATTTCTGATATAGGATCTGCAGCCATTATAAACCTAATTTTTCGTTAGAACTCAAACAACGAGCAAATTTAAAACATTGACAACATTAAGTTGAAATATCTATATATTTCTATTACGCACGGGAGAGATCGGGAAAACCTACTTCATTTGAGATGAGGCTTCAGTAGCTTGCGAAAACAAGCAGCATTCCTTATCCTATGGGTAACCTAGTGATACAGTATATGAGGAATGAAAAGTCGTTACAGTGCTTATGAAACCAAATCTTCTCCGATAATTTTCTTATTGCATTGGAAAGATCAGCTAAAATCACTGTATAACTTCTTTAATAGAATTTTTTTAACTGCCTTACTTTTCGAGATATTCAATTTTATTTGATTTGAAAATGACACAACCAGTGACGTCATACTGCATAATCACTTTTCAAAAAAACTTAATCAATTTAAAAAGTACTCAAGATATAACACCTAAACACCCAGGTCTGGATGTTAAACATAGCCTACACACATGTAAGTGTAGTTTTTGTTATTTTCGACTATTATACGCTACAAAATAAGCAATCTAACAGTCGCTCATTATGCAGTATTCCGTCACTGGTTGTGTCGTTTTCAAACCAAATAAAATTAAATATCTCGAAAAGTAAGGCAGTTACAAAAATTCTATCAAAAAAGTTATACAGTGATTTTAACTGATCTTTCCAATGCAATAAGAAAATTATCGGAGAAAATTTCGCTTCATAAGCACTTTAAGAATCCTAGATTAATTGAAAGAAGTTGATGAGTGTGACGTGCCTTATATTGCCATTCAAAACAGTTTATGCATAATTGTCGAAAAAATAATTCGATTGTAAAATCAGAATGCTTTTTGCATGATAGCAACGTTGACATAACGCACAACGTAGAAAATTTCCCATGCTCATTTTTAAATTCATTTATATTTGTGTCCTATAAATTAATATTATAAAAAGGAAATTGTAAAACATCTCCCCCCAATACTACATTTACTGTGTAAATTTGAACTCAAATAGATGGGTAACGTATGTTTGTACCCAGTTTACATTTTAAGATCACTCGTATGCCTAAATACTATTATATTAGCTTGTGGCAGCTAATTTTACCTTTTCCTTGTGGTATCAAGTATAAAAACATCAGCTGCGTGAAAATTGCAGTTCCATAGTTTTAGCTTTTTGTCACTGAGCCATGCTTAAATAAACGTTGACGCAAAGTAACAAAATGGCTGATCTTAAAGCCTTACCGAAACACTGGAATTTTTTTAATCATTTCACTCGGCATGTACAAATGAAAAAATAAAAACATTATTTACTGTTTAGGTTGGTCCGTGATGAAAAATATTTTATTTCAGTCTAAAAAACGTCCCTTGGCCTTCAGCCTTGGGCCATTTCTGAGACCTCAACAAAATATTTACCCAGTACATACCTCCCACCACATAAATAACATATTCTGTATGTTCTCTATGTTACAAGTCTATATTGCTAGAAGATACCAAGACAGTTCTTGACGAAACATAAACATGTAATTTGTACCTTGATATGGCTATTTTATATCCTTTTTAAAACACAGTATGTTTACCTGACATTTAGTGATTGAATGATCTCACATTTTATTCAATAAACCAATCGTATCATGATGTCATCAACAATCAGTATTGGCATCAATATCAGGTATGAGTTGCACAAAATAATCGGCACAGTAATTACTGATTGTGGCACAATTGGTCAATCACAACTAAAGCCCCTTACAGACGAGCATGTTTCTATGACAAGATTTTTATGACAAGATTTTTATGACAAGTTTACTTTGCCAAGTGTACATGTGTATGCACAACATTTCTTTCTGACAAGTTTTTCTTTAACAAGTTTAAACATTGTTGTTTGTCACCATAAGTGGCGTACCCAGCCCGACAATTTAGTCCCGCTATGTAAATTTCAAATAATTATTAATAGTTATTTATACATTCAAGCTTTGTTCTTGATTTTAACTTCGATCCAAAAAAATTATTAGATACTGGTGACGTTAATATGACAAATGTGCAGTGAACTCAAATAAGACTGGAACGCTACGTGGAGCTGAAATTTTGAAGCCAAGATGGCGGAAATTGAAACTCGTCTTGTAGGTATGATCCAGGCCCCTGCGCGGAAATATTACTGAATTCCGTATGAAAAATCGGCATCATCTCATGTGAAAATTTCATATTTTCGACCGACTATTTTTTTATAGTACGGCTTTCCCATGGCTCTAGAAATTATAGCAAGTGGTCTTTCAGAATAGCCATATTTTAGAAACAGTTCATCATTAAAAGCAAAGTTATTTGGCGAATGAAATTCAAGTTCAGAAAAAACCCCGTGGAGAAACACAAGCAAACTTTTGTTTTTCTCGACCACCTATGAGGGATTTGAACAAAATACAGAATAATATGGACTGCAGTTGGATTAATCTTACCTTTTCGTTTAGTTTTTAGCTTTTAGGTAGGGTATTTACCGTTAAAATCAGCATTTAGGTGCAAAAATTGAAAAACATCGATCGGAAAACTTTAGTCATTTTTCAGCTCCCGCGAAGCCCACGCAGAAAACACGCGTGTTTTATACCTACAAGACGGCCTTCAATTTCCGCCATCTTGGCTTCACCCAAAGCTCAGGCTATTTACCTGAAGGTATCGTTCCAGTCTTATTTGAGTTCACTGCAAATGTGTGGTGCCCATGCTCCACGCATTGACATCTTTTATGAAAGCGCGCGAAAATGAAACAACAACAAAATGGCTAACCTGGTTGACAAATACAGTATGGTGGTATTAATATCAGAAAAAGACAGCAAAAGCACTAAAGGTTTGCAGTGGCGTAGCCAGCTTGAAATAAAGGTCCGCCGCTGGCGAGCCCTATCTAGGGCGGCATGCTCCCCCGGGAAAATTTTGAAACGTAGAACCTCGGAAATGGCATTTCAAGCGATTTGAGAGTGGTTGTATGTCATTAGACAAAGTTTAACTAAGCATTTTTGGATGATGTGGTGGGCTCAGAGAAGTGATGTGTCACACTGTCAGGCAAAAAATTGCCACAGAAGCGCAACGAGAAAATCATCACGGCCAGTAAGTAAGAATAAGAAAAGTATGGACGAGAATGTTGTTGATAATTGTGCTGATTTCATGATCCTCGTTCAGTCTGAGTGAAAGATTAAAACTTAAAACGACAACAAATTATCAATGAAGTCACGAGTGAGCTACTGTCAAGTAACATTTCAGAAAAAATTATTGTGAATAAATTGTTAATAAAGCTTCACAAATTGACGCGCTCACATATTAAAGTCTGCCGCGCACAAGAGCTATCGATAGCTCACCATGTGCAGGTGGATTTTGCTGAGCTTTATGCCTTATGCAGCCTTTTCTCACATATCAAACATGTTTGATGTAGCACGTTACATGTATATGTCTAAAGGGGTCTATGAAGTAAGTTATATGTCTAAAGGAAGTGGGGTCACTACCTAATGTAGGTATCTCCCCAGAGCATTAGATATGAAGTAAGTTATATGTCTAAAGGAAGTGGGGTCACCACTTAATGTGGATATCTCCCCAGAGCATTAAATATGAAGTAAGTTATATGTCTGAAGGCGTCACTACTTAATGTTGGCATCTCCCCAGAGCATTAGGTATGAAGTACGTTATATATCTACAGGAAATGGGGTCACCACTTAGTGTGGGTATCTCCCCAGAGCATTAAGTATGAAGTAAGTTATATGTCTAAAGGGGTCATCACTTAATGTGGGCATCTCCCCAGAGCATTAGGTATGAAGTAAGTTATATATCTACAGGAAATGGGGTCACCACTTAGTGTGGGTATCTCCTCAGAGCATTAAGTATGAAGTAAGTTATATGTCTAAAGGGGTCATCACTTAATGTGGGTATCTCCCCAGAGCATTAGGTATGAAGTAAGTTATATATCTACAGGAAATGGGGTCACCACTTAGTGTGGGTATCTCCACAGAGCAGTAGGTATGAAGTAAGTTATATGTCTAAAGGGGTCACCACTTAATGTGGGTATCTATCCAGTGAATTAGGTTTGAAATAAGTTATATAATCTAAAGGACATGGGGTCACCACTTAATGTGGGTATCTCTCCAGATCTCAACATTAGGTTGAAGTAAGTTATAAGTCTGAAGGAAACGGGGTCAAAACTTATTCAGTCAATAGTTACAGGATTTGTCACGCTTGTTGAAGCCATTGTATAAAATCTCAATGGCAATATCAAATATGATGATGACCTACCATCACAGTTACTGCACTTTTGTCCACTCACCCAGAAAGCTTTGCAAGAAGGCTGAATCACACATTAAGGAGTATACTCCAAGTATACTCCTTAATTAATCTATGGCTGAATATTTAACAAGCTCCGCTCATTTGAAATAGCGGGACTTTGGCATTAAAAACAGGCATTTTAGAGCATGCGCTAACTATCCAACCAGAAATCAACTTTCCAGAAGCTTGAATCTATAAAATTGTATGGCCTTTTCCGCCATCTAGATTTGAGTGGAATATGCATTACACAGTTCAAATACACGAGCCCTGCAAGTTCATTAAGAAGCGTGAAAACTAAGGTTATACCGAGTTTTAGTTCCTAGGAAACATTAAGCAGACTGAAAAATTGCATAGGAACCTGGAAATCGTTGCGAAAATTTTTGATATCAGCAAAGCTGTGATTCAGCTTTTAGTATAACTAATTTTTTTGGGATTTTTATTCCCGCCTGGCGAGACCAGCGGAATGTTTGTATTCTTCTAAGAGTATGTTCGCCACAAGAACACCACTAAACGTTTTAAGGTTTGCTAACTGAAATTTTAAATACAGATAATTTTGCACTGTTAGCTGTTTGAGGTTTTTCACTATACTACAATATTTTTGAATGTATAATAAAACAATCATTGGATGAGGCTTCGCATGATATCAAGAATTACTCAGACCTCGTTTACTTGTTATTGTTATAGAAATAGATTGATATGACAAGTGCACTTGTCATGGAAAAATTGGCAATGCGGTGCATACGGACGAGCAAAGAAAACCTGCTACATGAAAACATGTCTTAGAAAACTTGCTCGTCTGTAAGGGGCTTGAAAAATGTTTGCATACATGTATACAAAATACATTTTTCACATTCTGATAATAAATAAATAAATAATGCCTTCCCAAGTTATTTATAGTTGGATGCATTTAACACAAAAACATTAAAATTTAGTGATAATAAAAATTACCACATTAGATGAAATGGCATGCAAAAAAACATTAAGTTGCTTTTTGAAGCAATGCAATCTAATGTTGCCAGTGTTGGTAAAAATCACACAAAAACATAATAGATCTTTCATTATCTAGTTGTGACTTCTGCTACAACTATCAAAGCACCTTCGCTTGGAACGCCAAATTCTGTTTATGTCGTTTCAGTTAATTAAAAACCACATTACGTTGATCAATTATTGGACGAGGTTGAGCAAAATATTGTGATTTGTCGCAATTATAAAATTATATATAATTATATAATTAAACATTTACCCCAAAGCAGTATTTAGTTGGTTAACTGCAGAGTATATTTTGGCAATTTCCTTTTAGATACGAGTTTGTCTGACAAGTTTAGCATGATTTTATCTTTAAAATGAAAATACATGTTCTAATGAAAATACAGTGCATAATGTGTCAATTGTCACAGATGGAAGGCTGTTCCAGTGGCCAGCAAGTAAGCACTTACATATAACAAAACCCTCTACTACATGCATTAAAAAGATTTAGAAAGCAAAGTACGCAAAATTAAAATTCAAGCACTAACAGGTTCTATTATGATTGGGGATTAAAAGATTCCAATTTCATGTGGCCAGCAAGTAAGCATTACATGTAACAAAACCCTCTACTACATGCATTTAAAAAGATTTAGAAAGCAAAGTACGCAAAATTTAAATTCAAGCACTAACAGGTTCTATTATGATTGGGGATTAAAAATTGCAATTTCATGTAATGAATAATTAAGGACACGTATTTATTATAAAACTGCGAACAACAACCTGCCACTTATATTTTATATCATTATAAGGACGGCAATGGCTAGAACATACCATTTTCTTTGTCTCGCTGTCTTCTGGTCGTCGATGTTTGGCCCTAGGTGAACTTCTAGGCGAACTTGTCCATGAAGTGTGACCAGTGTCTGGTCTTGGTTTAACAAGTCTTGGCGAAGCCTCACCGCCAGTAACAAATGACCTATCACTCCCACTAGACATTATGATGCCTTTATAATCGAATTTATGTTTCAGGTGTAAATAGCGTCAAGTGAAAAGCAAATTTTTCCATGAAACAGCATAAATGAACAACACATTCTTCTATATTTTTGATGAATGATAAATGATAATTGATATCATTTTTTAAAGCGCAAACGTTTTAAAATGGGGACTGGAAACGACACTAGCCACTGGACTATGTATGTTGAAATGGAAGGCCACAGATCCGCAGTGTTGCCAGATCGTGAACAAAGTTCACAGATTTGTGAACTTTTTACCCTCTGCATGAACTTTTTTTGAACATTAAAAATTTGTGAACTTTTTGTGAACTTTTTAAAATATCATGAATAATTCCATGAACTTTGACATTTTCATTTTTTCAAGATGAAAATGTTCAATGATTCAACTAAAAAACCCGTAATATGTTTAGAAATATGTCTCGCAGACTTGCAGTGGCTGTAAGAAACAATAGGTGCAATAATAAAAGTATACAACACAATTTGTATAATTTATGTTAAATTAAATTTCCCGCCTTTTTTGTGCTGTTCGCTGTGTTTTTAGAAAATCAAAATGTCGGATTGGTCGGAAAGCAATAGTAGCGATGATAATGGATTTACTCGCATAAAAATATAGTCTAATGACACTCCTGTTTTTTAAATACAATTTTAAAAAAGACTTCTTTAAACATTGTCTGTGAAGGATTTTCGGACATATTGATAAGTTCCGACATTTTCAGACGATCTCCGATAAATTCCGACGAGTTCCGATCTTAAAATTTAGGGACATGAACTTTTTGTGAACTTTTGGCGTAAGCATACATGAATATTTTGAGATTTCATCTGGCAACACTGCAGATCCGGCTCAAGCTAAAAAGTGGCACAAAATATAGCGGGATTACAGTCATGCCGTTCAATCTCGAGAGTGAAAGGCATATTATATACCAATAAACATAACCAATATATCCATAAAATTAATAACCATGAATAACCATGACAAATATATGCCATAACAATTAACCAATCAAACAATGTATTACATATATATAAGAAAGCACCTTTTCCGCACTTTTCTGACTGTTAAAAGTGTTTAATGTCTGGAAGGCTATTATTTAAAGCCTATGCGCCTCGAGCGTTTTAATTTATATCTGATAAGGTACGAATTGCGAGTATTTTAAATGGCTTCAAAAACGATCCATTTTATACCCATCTTGTCAGTTTGATTGCTCAAGAATTTTGAATATAAATGTTCCATAAGCCGAGAAATTTGAAGCAAAAGTCTTGTAAAAGTATTCGTGTGTTTTATCACATATAAAGACTCCTTCACGGCTGTGATTTCCTTTGTGTAATGAGTTTTTAAAAAAAAAATTTAGTCTGTCGTTGGCCTGCGCACAGGCCCTTACATTCAACCGTCTATGCGCATACTGGTCTGCCGTTATCAAGAAGCAAATTATGTAAAGGGATATTCAGTATAGCTAAAACCACAAAGAGTTAAATAGTACTTAGTGGCAAAGGACACCGTAGAAACCTTGAGACCTTAGTATGACCTTAGTATGACCTTAGTATGACCTTAGTATGCCCTTTGAAGGCTATAGACAGCCAAAAGCTCGTTAGAATAAAAAAATGTGCTAATAATGTTTTATCTTTGCTGTGCATCATCCATTTCTTCGAACTGGTTGTTAATGAATATATGAACAAGAATATGGGCAATATGAAAATATCCTCGGTGGTAACTGTACTATGAAACTAGTAGCATGGTGAAATGAATTATTTTTTCATTTCAGTGCGAATCTGTGGCTTTCAAAAAATTCATGCATGTATCAATTTCTCCTTTATCAACAGATAATAACAGGGCAATTTCTGAATCGAGAGAGCAAAGCATGTATCAGTGCATTGAGAGCACCAATCATGAAATATGCATGGTAGTTATAGGACGTGCAAACAACCGCTTTAAAGCGGTTTTTTGGAGATTTATTTTTTATGTTTTATCGCTTCAAGTTTAAATAAAGTTTCCCTTTACTTATCCGTTACTTTTTTGGATAACTCTGAAATGTATTTCTTTTCTAGAAGCACTTAGAGAAAAATGTAAAGGTCTTATAGAGTTCAATGACATTTGAACTACTCTGGTTTTATTGAAATAAGCTAGGTAATTTTAAACGCAAAGCTAACACGAATTGCAACGTTTTGGCTCTTTTATCAGGAGTGCTCTAAACTCGTACCGTGGCTAGTACATAATCAAAGAAATTGGCAATTAAGGTGTATATATATTGTTTTCGCAAAAATCTATAATCATATCCCTGTTAATTTAAGCCAACCATGATCGCCGTCTTAATGTCTATATATGCATACTATCGCACGCGTAGTTTGCATCGCATATGCATGTTCTTCTAAAATACACATTTATTTTTCGGCCTACAACAAATAATTAGTTGATTACCTACTTTAAATTATTGATGTATTTGTCCATTTTGTATATAACTATATGTTTTTTATAAACTGGTTGAATGGTTAATACTATAATATACCAAGTTTTCGATTTATTTTAAATAATAAATCAATATATGTATAAAGCAATTTATACTCGGTTAATCAATTAAAAGATTCAAATGCTGTCCTAGCGAAACTCACATCCATTTCATGCAATCGTGTCTTATGAAATGTCACAAATTCTTTCTGCCTTTCATGAACAAATGCTCTGCCGTTCGCAATACGTCTTCTGCTTGGTATAACTACTATATTATCACGCTTCTTTTCTGTATCTGAGGAAATTCTTCCAAACTTTCTCGCCTTTACCCGTTTTTTAAGTGGTGGCAAACGATATAGCGCACAGTGAAGGGCAGCGTTACTAGACTCACGTTCGCTATCAGTTCTAGGTGGAATTTCTCCAGCTAGAAATAGTTTTTTTTGCCTGGTCTTTAATTCTTCTGGAACCTTGCCAAGTGACTTCTTTCCAATGACATCTATCTTTCTCATCAATCTCGTATCATTGATAATTTTCCTTCTTTGATGAGATTCATCTTTCACCACTTCGTTTAAGGAAAAGTTCTTAAGTGGATCTGAGTCGTCAGAAATATTTTCATCTCCACAATGTTCTAATAAACTTTCAACCATTTTTGTCACTTCTTTATCATCAGCTTTTACTTTTAGCTTATTTTTCTCTCTCTCAATTTTCGTCTTCAGCCTATCGACTTTATTTCGTAAATTTCGTATAGCTGGTGGTTCCCAATCCGACGGGAAGTGTTTCTCAGGGAAGGAGTCCTTCAAGTCTTCGTATTCTTGAAGGTTGTCAAAAAGCCGACTTTTTAGGCTCGAAAGTTCGTATTCAAGTCGTTGTATACCGGACTCATTGCGTTTATTAATTGAAAATGAAGCCTTTCTGTCAAGACTTTTTCCTTGTCTGGCATTCTGTAGCCAATTTAAAGAAAAACGTTTCAGTTTTGCATAATGATTCGTGTCCAAAGTTTTCTTGTCATTGTCACAAGTAAACAGATCTTCATCCATTGACATGTTATATTGATCTTCCTTGTCCTCCAGATGTCTGTCTTCAATATCAGATGAAATTGAAAATCTCACCTTTCTTGGCGAGATCTGTTCCACCATTGAATGCATTGTTGAGACGCATGAAACTAGATATTTAAGACTATTAACAACATTCAATGGACAAGCATACGAATGACGATTTTATCTGCAACAATGCTAACTAAATGAACCCAGTTACTATGCCAATATCATTAAACAAAGTTATATCCAGGTAACCGACCTGCACTTGAATAACATATAAGCATAACAATGTCAGATTTTTTAAAAAGTATCAACAGGTCTAAGTATCGCACTTACAGGTGGCAGCTCGTAGAAGTACGTAATTATATGTAAACTTGTGACACAAATTCTGTACCGTCTGATGTTTTTGAAGTCTTTGTTTGACATAGCAGACATATCGAGTCAAAATTTCACGAAACGCACCCCGAAAGTCTTATGTCTTTCGATACCTAGTGAAACGATAAAGTAAAAATTCGTAAAGTACAAATTAGTATAGTAGCATACTAACTACTCGTCAACGGGCCTTCGCTCAATGGCGCTCGAAGATTGTCGGATTTGTCGCGGAGGTTTATTAAATTGATGAAACTATTTCGTGTTAAAGACGTATACGTACGTATCAGCTGGTTGAAAGACGTCCAGCTCTTTTTCTTAAATTTAAGCATTACATTATATACCAGTGTATACATAGTTGAGAGGAGAAACCTTAGCCAAACAGCCTAAACTTCTAATTTATCTTCTTAAATTTTAGTTTCAGTAAATAATTAGTTTAATTAGCTCCACACATACAGAATTGACTGATCGTGAATTGATTTTGTCTGAAGAATTGACTGGAAGGAAAAAAAAGGAAGAGGGTGAGGCGAGGCAAATACTTAAATTCCTGTAAATGTACTGGGATTGACAAAATTCTTTACAAACAATTGTCTTGTGCCGAGCGTGGCTTGCAATTGAGGTTGATATCAATCGCTTCTGAGCAAGCTTAAGCAATCTCGACCGAATCCATTTATACTAAGCTTAACAATGACAAGAAACGTACGTAAAACATACTTATAGGGGTATACAGTACCCTAAGTACCATTTTCTGGGACACCAAGTATAGACAAAATCGGCTAAAGTGTGTTTATACCCAGTTAACATTTTAAGATCACTCACATTCCTAGTTACTATTGCAATAGCTTTCAGCAGTGTAACAGAGAACAAAAGTAACTACAAATTTAGAAGTATGGACAAAACTCGTATTCATCATTCGTATGCCTGGTTACCTTTGTCCTAATGTGCTCTTCTGCAAATCAGAACTATGTATCCAAACATGTACAAGTAAACAATCCAAATTTGGGAATTGGCTGGCGACGGTACAAACAAACGTTAGCCGATATGGTCTAGGGCTAGTATTACATCGTATTTTGATATCGAAGTAGTTTGGGTAATTTTTAGTTAACGGCAAGTAAAATTTGCATATTTAAATTAACGACAACATAAATAATCATTAATAAAATTCACATTTTGGTAATTTTCCGCCATAATTATTTGATATTCCACGATATAATTTTGTAATTTTCCGCCATTTCGGTGAATTCCCGATTTTTTATTATGTCTTTAAATTAGCCAGTAATTGAATGAGTTTCGTTTCGAAACGTTTTTTCTTTGCTTATAAAATCGTACATTTCCCCACTAATCAACCTAACAGGCTTTCTGAGTTGTTTATTGCAACATGATAAAGATCCGATCAAAGAAATTGGTTTTCTTAAAATAATGACTGATTTCAAGAGCATAATGACAAAGAGTAGTTATTGCCCGT
Organism: Muricea muricata; assembly: GCA_963855995.1. NCBI lineage: Eukaryota > Metazoa > Cnidaria > Anthozoa > Malacalcyonacea > Plexauridae > Muricea > Muricea muricata. The sequence goes on along the minus strand of OY979718.1, from coordinate 55,251,548 downwards.
CCGTTTGGCGAGGGAAGTAATCAGTATGCAGGATGAACGTGAGATCTCACGGGAGATCTAACGTTAGATTTGACGTGAGATTTAACGCGAGATCTCACGTTAAACAGTATAAAGTTCGCTTCACATCATTCGTTAGATCTAACGTTAGATCTAACATTAGATTTAACGTTAAATCCGAATGTTAAAAAATCTCCCGTGAGATCTCTGACTTTCGATCGTTGTTGGCGGCGCGCGCTAATAATATTCAAGATGGCGGCTAGCGTTAGCATGATAACGTTATGGGGATAACGTTATGGTGATAAGGTTATGCTTAATAAGGTGGAATAAACATGTAAAAGAGAACAAAAATAGTGTTTCGACATATTTATTAAGATATAGCCTTCTCATTACAAGCATTTAGTTGGGGCAATAGTTTATCTTTGGCTCTGTTGTGTTTGGATTCATTGTTCTGGAAAACGTCTTTGACCTTCTAACAGCCGTTTCAGCAAAAACTTTCTCTTCTTTACGGCCGCTGCTATAGCTTCATCCGGATCAAACATATCGTTGTTCACATAATCATCTCGGGTCGCCATGATCTTTTTGTGGATGGGATCTTTTTTCAACGCTTTCATCCATGCCAGGTTATCCATGTAGACATCACCCGACTCTTTTTGGAAAACAGGTAGAATTTTTTCAAACACTTCCTGTTTTGCTTCACTTTTGTCGTGACCCCCCATGAGAAGCGCTTGCAAGATGCCATCGTACTGATCCCGGACCTTGGACGCCGCGTCGTTGATCAATGTACTCCAGGAATCGATCTCCTCTTCAGAACTGTTTTCAGTTGTGATGCTGCTTTGGTTCTTCTTCAGAACTGTTTTCATCACGCTCTTCTGTCGTAATGCTACTATCGTCTTCGGCATTAGTTTCCCTAGAATTTTCGCTGTAGTCATCGCCTACGAGGCTTCCGCTGTACTGACTGTCCATTGTCTTACGAATGCCCGTGCAAAATAAGCGAATTCTCGGATATGTACGACTCTTTATAGAAGCTTGGCAGAAGCTTCACAGAAGCTTCACGGAAGTTTTACAGCAGCTTCACAGAAGCTTTAGAGAATTTCCAGACTACTGCTCCCTCAAACCAATAGTATATAGAATCGTGTTTCTATCCAAACTGGAATCATTTACTGGAGCAGCCATGCAAAGACGATTTCGCCGGACCTATCCGGTTTGCGGACGACCTGATTTGAAAAATATCAGTACACATCTTTTACAAGTTCACGGCTTATCTTCTGAGGAGAGAAAACCCTATCTTAACCAAGCCCAGGTGTCGTCATGGCAGCCCGCGTCAAAAGGTCTCTGCATATGACCGTGTCCTACATGAACGTTGAGAAGCGTGGACAAAAGCGTGTAAAACAAAGTGAACATTCGCCACCCGCAAAAAGACCAAGAACAGCAGCGCGTACGAAATCTTTGGCAACCAAATCCTGTCCAGAATTCAACTTCCGCCATAAATTCTCACTTTTGGTTGTGGGTCCCACACAAAGTGGAAAAACATATTCTGTCCAACAAATTTTGGAAAACAATCGTATCGTGTATGAAAAGCAAGAGATTATTCGCATTTTTTGTACTACAATCAATGGCAAGAATGTTATGAAAAGTTGAAAAAGTCTCTCGGAAAGAGCATCCGATTTGAAAGAGGTGTGCCCAGACTGTCTGAAGATCTGTGTGAAATCAATGCCCGGTACAATAACATCATCATCCTAGACGATTTGATGGCTGAAGCAACAGACAGTCCTGTGGTATATCGACTGTTTACTCAAGGCCGCCATCGAAACGCCAGTGTTATCTTACTGCTGCAAAACATGTTTCCTAAGGGGAAATATAATACGAATATCAGCCGAAATGCCCAGTACTTGGCTCTCTTCCGAAGTCCTAGCGATCGAAAACAAATCGGAATTATTGCAGAACGCATGTTTTACAAGAATAGAGTGCACTTTATGAATGCTTATTACAAGGAGACCGAAAAACCGTATGAATACTTATTGGTGGATAACAAGCCCGGCATACCACCCGATAAGCAAATTCTTACAGACCTATTTGGGGAATGCTATGCTTATCACTTCGGTGTAAACAGTACTGAGCCTACACGTGTGGAAACCAAGCCTGTAGGCGAACACAGCACAGCAACCAAAACCACCTCTTCAAGGAAGAAGCCGGTGCAAACCATAACCTAGTCCAATGCAACTATTCCCGAGTGGCAAAAATACACCTTGGGAGCACCGGAGGTCCGTAAGATTCCGGAACGATATGTTATCATCGAAATGTACAACACATCGTGTAATACAAGTTATCAGCCTGTCCGTGGAGGTGTTGAGATCAAAGGCGAAAATTATTGGCCTGTGAAATTAAAACACCGGTCTACAGGTCATACCAAATGGTTGAATTTACCCAGAGATGAGCCTACCGTCCAATCCATTGTCAAAAAAAACCACGGAAAACACTACAGAGCCAAAGATAAACTATTGCCCCAACTAAATGCTTGTAATGAGAAAGCTATATCTTAATAGATATGTCGAAACACTGTTTTTGTTCTCTTTTACATGTTTATTCCCCCATATTAAGCATAACCTTATCACCATAACGTTATCCCCATAACGTTATCATGCTGACGCTACCCGCCATCTGGAAGATTTATTAGCGCGCGCCGCCAACAACGGACCTCAGAAATCTCACGGGAGATTTTTTAACATTAGATTTAACGTTAAATCTAATGTTAGATCTAACGTTAGATCTAACGAATGATGTGAAGCGAACTTTGTACTGTTTATTAACATGAGATCTCACGTTTAATCTAACGTTAGATCTCCTGTGAGATCTCACGTTCATTATAATGACGTCGCCATCCTGCATACTAATTACTGATCATTTCAGGGTGGTATTTAACATAGAAATAATAGATATAGAATGCGTGCTTGGCAACCTAGCTGGTACCCAAATTGAAAAAAATTGGTAATAATTCCGTGTTCTCAGTACGCGAAATTAAATTTTAATCCAATCTCAAATCTAATCAAGTCTTCAATCCATCAAAGTTAAAACATGACAAATAAAACGCTGGTTAGGATTAGGGTTTGGGTTAGGGCTTGGATTAAGATTTATGTGAGAACACGGAATTACTACCAAAAAAGGAAAAAATGGCCCTTATATATCCGCCATATTGGATTTGTCCGAGGAGCGGTCTATGCGAAATACAATGGGGCGAGTTTAATTTTGCCCTTATAAATCGGCCATTTTGAATTTAATCTCACTTGTTTACCTGAAAATAAATAGGAGCACGCATTCTATATCTATTATTTCTACATGGTATTTAGCCTTGTATTGAATTAGAGGAACTCGCAATAAGCGGTAAATTGAAGAAATACTGAAATTCATAATGTATGGCGTATGCTATAAATGATACAAAATGTGGAATTTAGTAGTTTTCACCTAATTTCCTCCTTGTAATAATATTGGGCTAGTCACATTTAAACTAAAATAAACTGTACTAAATTTAGCTCAACTGCGACAGTACAAAGAAAATTAAGGATGTATAAAAAAAGCCTGAAAGAGCTTTTTTATGATGCATGCATGTGAGTAGGCGGTAGGCAAAGTACAATAACGATCGCTCCGGATATGCTGCAGTTAAAATTCAAATTAGCTATCACTATATATTAAATGTGATTTGATCCGGCGTGACGAGTATGTATCGCGTGCCGAAACTAATTCTAAACCCACGCCTCAGACATGAATAACATATTTGAACGTTCAAGTATATGTTCCGTTGTATGTTATATCTTTCGACTTAATTGTTTAATTCATTTTCTCTGATATCCGCAACAGAACACACACCTATTTGCTTATAGCAAAAGGAATATAACAGTTCCTTTTCATTAGTTCCTTTTCATTACAGTTCCTTCGCCGTAATGAGTCTGTATCTAGTTGCAACTGTAAACTATTAATATCCCTTCCTCTGAAAAATACCACCAGAGGAATCTACTGCATTATCAAATTCGAAAACAAGACTTAGCTTAAACTTAAACTTCGTTGCAATATTGATCAACCAATTGCTTATAATGTTCTATCAGAGGACCCTCGGGTCAGGAATTTGTCAAGGCCTTCGAGTAGTCAAAAGCACAATTCAGATGTTGTTAGCGAGAAATACAGGGAACCTTTAAGAGCCTAAAATAACACATGCCGTCCTTTGGAGGACAACGATACGGTATTCTGACCTTCCAAAACGACATAGAGGCCCTGCTGACGACTCTTATTTCTGCATGCCTAAAAGCACAGTATAGGGAATGTACAGTAGGGCCACTCAATTGAAGTTTTTGTGTTCCTCCATAGCGCATATTGCGCACATTTGCATTTTCTGGAGAATAAGAACGCTGAACTGCCTAGCGGCACCCACTAAACTGCGTAATATAGTGTGCACTGCTGAGTGCCTGTACTGTACAATTGCTATTCTGTGCTTATATATGGCACAGTCAATTGCATAAAAATAGAGGGACATTTTGAACTGTTGAGTGATCCTACTGTTAATTCTCTATATTCTGCTTATAGTGTGAGCAAGGGCCACCGGGCTCGCTGACCGACATCAGTGACAGTGGAAAGGTGCATTAACGTTAATGTTTTTGTATGCGAACGAAAGCCGAGCTCATGAAAGTATACTTATCTTATACTTTTCCGTTGAACAAGCTTGCGTTACGTAGGCGTATATAGTCGCACTCTGCAACGAATTCATTCACCCATGCACGAGGGCATTAATATGCAAATTATTTGCGGATGTTTCGTTACTAGTTTCGCTCAATAACCTTCACTTCTGTGAATAATTATCAAACGTACAGCTTATGCCGGTATGTCGGACACTGAGTCCAAGAGCTCTTAATACATAAATTAAACATGCACAAAGCTAATTTTGCTAAAAATATGGAAGTTCGGGCGACGTTTTGAACGGCTTAGACTCGAGCAGAGTCGACTTTTTCTGCAATTTTGTACAGCAATACAACACCCGACAAATTTTCCATCTATTCTTGGGTTTCACATGACGTCATAAATTTCACTGGGGGTCAACTCCAAATCCATACACTGTCATCAGACTGAAAAAAATTCACTGTATGTGTTGACCTTGTGTTTGGCAACAAATGTGTGCAATTTCGTGAGGTTTGCTTGCTCCAGGGCAGTACAATCATCAATACATTTTGAGTTGACCCCCACTCGGAATTACTGAAAAAGGCTCCAGTGAAACCCAAGAATTAAGTCAAAATTACTTTTAAGCATTTAAGTTTTGCGCGCAAGGCATATTTAAATTGCCGTAAAAGACAGAATCTTCCGAGTATTGAAGTTTTAAATTTCTCATTTTTTGGTTTATTCTAGATTATAAGTACCAAAACAATCTATTTTAATACAAAACATCGTACATTAAGGCGCTTCGCGAAACAAAGAGCGATTTCAGATCTGTCTACTTCTTTTATACACCCTGTAGTGTCATGATAAAAAATAATTTTCCAACTTTCCAACAAGGCCTGACTTCAAAACGTGTGGCCATAAGTGGAGTTTGATTACATCTATTAGGTAGTACAATAAAGATGTGCTTTTATTTAGCCTGCTCTTAGTGCCTGTGGATCTATAGCTATCGAAACTAGTACGCAAACAACAACCAGATCTTATCGCTGTAAGTACTCTAACTTGCAACTATTTACACAAAATCTTAGTGATGTGGCACATTAATATCTTAGATCCCGTTTACACGGTACGGGATCGACATGGTCACGATATCAAAAGGAATGTTTCAAGACGAGTGTAGCAACTAATCACAGAAAAAGTGTCATGGGAAAATATAACCGCAAACTAACCGAACATGTCGAGTCGAGTTACAGTGTGAACGGGGTTTTCGTTTATAGTAATTGCTGGAAAAAATAATACTATAAATAAATCTTAATTGGTTTTTTGTCTGCTGTATAATAACAATAGTGAATGATGTAGTTACACAGCCTTGTGCGCACTAGCCGAGCACGCTGCCACAACTTATCATTAGAACTTAAGAAAGACGAAACATGTTCAAGCCTATGTATATTTTCCTATCTGCACCAGCAACGAAACTAATAATTGTGCTTGATTTAATATGATTTAGACAAAAATGCTGGTAATTAACAATATAAATGTAATGATTATTGCCGAAGATCTGAGAGATCAAAAAACATGTACCAAAATAAATTATGCACCTGCATGGTGTAGCTCTTATTAGTCAACCATTTTAAAGGTTACGTACATTTAAAATGAACACATGTTTTTTTTAATATGGAGATAATTCAGCACTCCTTAAGATTTAGTATCTTAAGTAAATCTATTTTTACATTGTTTATTAAATAGACTGTTAGAAGAATTTATTAAAATTTTTATGACTCGATCCGTGCGTTAGTCTGTAAAAAAGGCTCTGACATCCCATGTTGTGAGTATAAAACTAATTGAATTTTCATTTTTTTAACCTTTGCCCTTTACCAGGCTACCAGGCATGCAATAGCATCAAAGGACTCTTTGTCCGGCTCATATTATTATTTTGTTATATGAATTAAAAATCCGGTTTGACCTACACGGAATCGAAATTACGACATCTGTGAGTCTGCTGAAAAACTGATCTTTGTATGATAAAAAATGAAGATTGGTGACGTTTCATTGATCACTACGCACGTGTGACGTCAATTTGTTTACACTGCACGTGTAGCAGGAACTAAATTACCCCACCACGGAAGCTGCACATAAAATGTCTCACTATAACCTGTACAAGAAGTTATTTTACAATTTCAATAAAATTCTTTCAAAACGACAGTTAGAATGTAATTTTGTCATGTCACCTTTACGAACAGCCCGAGTATTGTTTATAATGCCCAACATGCATGCAAGTTTTCATTTATTAATTGATTTATTTCGTTTTCTACACAAGAGAGGTTTATTTCATCCCTGCATTGGCGTGCGTTCTCCATGCGTAAATTCCTCGATGTGACCTTAAACGATTCCTGTTGAGACGCCAGCAGGGATTCATACTTACACATTATCTACCACAGAAAGCTAAAAAAAGGAGTAAAAGGGTCAATAAGGACAAATCGATTCAAGTCACTCAATGCATGTCAAAGAAAGTTGTGTACAACTTTATTTTATGCATTTATAACAACATATAATTGGGACACTAGTTTTCATTTTCGAAAATATTATAGCACTCGAAAGAACCACCAAAACAAAACAAACATCAACAGTTTTCGCATATATTAAGATATTATAAAATTAGATATATACAGTGTAATCCCTTTTCTACATTGATTTTTATAAGTACACTGGAAATAGTAAGTGTACAATTTAAAGACTTTGTCTTTGTATTCATAGCAACTTCAACCTAGATCCTCAATCTCAGACGTCGTCTACTCAGAATACATATACATGTAATCTTTAAGTAATCACCACGCTTTTCTACAAAAATAACTGCCAAATTTATCTACCTGAACCTGATATAAATAAACGGGGGTCAGAATGTTATATAGCACAGCTTTTTGAAATATTTTACAACGATATTTCAAAGTTCATTTTTACACAATATATACATTACGCATGTCGAGTATAAGCTTACTGTTCCCAGTGATTGTTTTGCTGCCCCCATGCAGCTTGGTCAAATTTGACTTCCACGCTCTTTTTCATCCATATCCTGACTTTCCTTGCAACGTGAAACTCCAAGAAAAAAAATGCACACAATTACAAGTAATTTAGTGTCAATAGTGAAAACATACATACATACATATACATACATATACATACATATATATATATATATATATATATATATATATATATATATATATATATATATATATATATATATATATATATATATATATATATATATATATATATATATATATATACATATATATATATATATATATATATATGTATATTTCAAAAAATAAAAAGTTAAAAATTCTGTTACTCGAGTTTCACGCTCGAGTAACAGAATTTTTAACTTTTTATTTTTTAAAATAAACACGTTAAATTGTTGAAACTTGTGCACAAGTTCATACTAACTATATACTAGGTCATTTCTATATATAGTTTGGCTTACATAAAATACACGTGTTATATTTCGCAACATTATGAGACATGATACCACGCAAATTACGTATATAGGTGGGATTTAAATATTTAAAATATTAGATGGTTTAAGCAGGAACACTTTCCTCATACCTAATCAAACAATTCTGACGTGAGTTGATTATTATAGTGATAGTTATTATTCCTGTAAAATTCCTGTTGCTTACTCTCGCTGTTCCTTTTGCGACCTGCAAAAACTCAAATTCTAAAATTAGGCTAATTTTAGTATAACAGATCAGATCTTCCAATATAAAACCAAAGTAAAATAAACAATTATTATAAAAACAATGAACAAGGTAAAAGTACAAACTTTCTTGCCATCTTGGAGTAATTATTGATTAATGTTCATGAAATGGACTGATCATATACAGTCAAAGAGTAACTGTAATAGCACAAAATACTTGGAGTTGCATGTAATGGCAAAAATTTGTTGAAAACAATCAGAGATATATGCACAAGCATGTATTTTAGATATCTTTAATAAAATGAATGATTTTTAGCTGGCATGATGTTTATGTTTCAGCCTGACACTGTCTTAAAAATTTAAAGAAGTTGATGGCTTTAATTTGTGATTGCTAACAGAAACTCATCAATATGACAAGAGAAACTCACCCAAACTACACATACTAAAGAAGCACTGTAAAGAGACTACTAAAGAAACACTGTAAAGAGACTGCGTGATATACATGGAATTAAAAGGGTTTCTAGTAGGGCTCGACATATAGCAACACTGAGTATTTGTACATATTGATAATACTGTACATCAGGGATATAGAATTAATAAATATAAATAATGCTAAATATGCTGTAAAGCTTTAAATTGATATATATATATATATATATATATATATATATATATATATATATATATATATATATATATATATATATATATATATATATATATATATATATATATATATATATATATATATATATATATATATATATATATATATATGGTCTTTACCTGCAGGTAATATAATTAATTTTTCAATGCTGTTAAATTCTCAAGACGCTAATTTTTTCTAACTGTGATATTTTTATAACTTTATATTCTTATTATATACTATATGATTATAGCTGTCTATATACTGTATACCATTCAGCTGTACCCTGCTGACATGATATATAGTGAAAATCGCGAATTCTTAATTATCACCATACTTGCCACCCACAACAGTGAAGTTAACATTTTTCATGCCTGACTCATACGTTTCTTTTCGAATTAATATACGCAATGTGTGGATAATTAGATTGCAATCATGCCTGTATGGTTATCAAAGAAATATTACGTTGTGTAGAAGAACATTTTATAGGTCTCGACCAGCAGTAGCCATGCAGCATGTGCTGTGTAGTGTGCTCACTATGCACTGTTGTATTCCAAGTAGGGGCCAGAATTCGATCAAACCTCGGTTGAACATCCATACACTAAGTTCTTACCAACGTTAAAACAGTATTAACTATATTTTCACTAAATCCTATAATGCTGTGCGCGTGCATAGTTTGGGGTACCAAATTCTACCGGACTCAAAACAAAATGTCGTCGCTTTAGAACTATAAAAGGCTCGAGACTTTAAAAAGCTGAAAGAGTTGAAAGAGCCTGTTACAGCTCCTAACGACAACATTTTGTTTTATGTTTGGTGGGATTTGGTAGCCCAAAAAATGCACACGCTTAGCATTATGGAATTTATTGAAAATAGAGAATACTAGGTACCTCAGATTCCATAACATGATCAATTGAGATAGTCTTTTGGGTAAATCTGCTCACCCAAGAGTGAAGAACGTATGCATGTATATAAATTCTTCATAAATCTACATCTTCAGTTTTTTTTTACTTTTTTTAACACAACACCGTTGTGGTCATGCATAACAGACGCCAGCATAAATATCGAGAACAGCTATGCTACATGGTTGCGTGTGCCAAGCACACAGTTGGAAACCGGCGCGTGGGGCGATTATCAAATGCTCTGGAACCTCGTGTTACCATGATAATATATCTAAATCCAAACAATATAGCTAGAATCCGTAGAATCGGTCAACTTCATGATGTTCCGCAGTTTCAGAATGAAAACTTCCATAATGCATGCATGCCCACGACCGGACATAGCTAGTTCAATTTGGAAGTCAACATATACTTTATACACATGATGAGTAAAATTTTGAAAATTACGAAAAAAGAACCCGGACATGAATACACGTTTTCTACACCGAGTATTCGTGTACAAATACAAAGTTTTCTTAATTTTCCAATGTGTACACTTTTATCTGCTAAGAACTGCAGGAACAAAATGTAGCTATACAGTTGTGATATATCCTACATACATTGATATGAGGCAGCCCAATTATCACATAATCCCACGCCGCAAAACAAACTTCATTTACTTTTAGCAAGCAACTTATTTTAATTTAATAAAACTCCGACAACTGCATGGTTAAAATTTTTCTAATTTTCTTTTCCCATGCAAATACAATTTAATTTAGTTATAAATAGTTCGCGATACTTGCAGATGTACGTTGTTTTAAGTAATTTCACTGAACTTTAATAATTAACTAAGTAATATTCCATCAAGTATATGAACTGATGCATGCGCGGGAAACTACATGTATCATGCATAAACGACATAAACGACATTAATCAATACAAAGACAAAGTGTTAAAATATCATATTCGTTTGCTTTTACCAATCTAATATTCCCTCTGGTCAGTGATAAGCTTTTGAGGCATTTTGCACGCGATTATACGTTTCGCTCTGTCTATATATATGTATGCATATATATATATACGCAACTTTATACTCATGCACGCATGTATAAAGCGTAGTCTTAACAGGACGAATGGTAAAATGTCAAATATATTGTAGCTATACTGCAAATCAGCTGACCATTTGTCGGGTCACAAAAACGTCTGTGAGAAAATACGAGCCGCAAATAAACGCGAAATTAATTTCATTGCAAGAAAGTTAACAATTAAGAAGTAAGCATTTATCATTGGTAAATTCCAATCCACTTACTCGCAAGTAGGCATGCGGGTGTTCCCCGTATTAAAGAACATGTTATAAATTGCAGCAGCAAATTTGAATCGGCCCACCACATTTTTGGCTAACAAATCAGAATTTATTAAGAGAAGTTCCCTCGGGAAATACACTTAGCATTAGATTCGGAACGCATGAAAGGAAATAGCCAGTATAAGCAATAAAACATTTTATCCTGTTTTAAATTGCACTATTGTTATAAACACTTGAGACGATTGTTCTCGCTCTGTAGGCTTAACTATAAGTGTTCCCTTTAAACTTATCTCAATCGTATATTTTTTAAATGGCATATATAAATAAAGCATATAATTTAAGTTCACGTTAGGCGATGTTTTCAACCCTATATATTAACATTTTGAAACCTTAAATATATATATAATAAAAATATTTACATCGATCAAAAGCTTCCGTTTTAACAAAGCTTCTTTTAATCTTTAATACCTGTACGTGTCAATAACGTTCATTTAAAAGCTTACTATGAAGTCAGTTTTACAAGCCTAACCATATACAGCAAAAACGGCAATGAAACTTGAATCGAATTAGCATTATTTACGAGTGTAACATATAATATATAGCATAATATAGCATAGACTATAGCGTCGTATATAATATACAATTTAGAAAACGTCGATTTTAAACCCACGAATTTAAACCTACACATCCCAATTTCACACTGCGCTTTATTCTAAATATAATTGTCTGCTGTGATTAGATCATTGTTAAAAATATAGCGTGGTATGATGTGGAGTTACATGCGTTGCAGCGCATGATTACTGGTACAGTAATACAAATGCATTTTCACAAAGGGGTTCAACGATTATAATGAAGCGACATATCCTTTGCCAAAGTATGTACACAAAATATTTGTGTATGTCTGTCAAAACAAAAGAATAATAAACAATTGTAACACTTGTAGCATGGTCTCAGCTGTGCTTATTTTAATTTATGGAAATTTAACAATCTTACGATTGCCTGATTATTCAATGGTTTTACTCTTTGAGGAAAGTCTTAAAGGGTAACCCCCACGCATCATAAAATTGACCATTACATCACCAGTCCGCAAATTTTGTTACTGCGCATGTGCAGCTTTTTAAATATACCCGCGTATATATAGGGCACGAAATGCGGATCGTCAGTTAACAGTTGTGCTCACTACAAACAGTTTACCCACCAAAAAACTACAAACGTTAGATACATTCAAGCACTCATGGCGAGTTTCAAAGCTTTATATGGATGTCAGTATTCAGGACTCAAGGTAGGGGAATGTACCATTTTTCTGTAATCGAATTGTTCTTACGCCTAATGTGCAAAGTGGTCATATGCAATCTAATGTACGACCTCGACTTAATTATTTATTGTGGATAGTAGTTACATCTGTTTTGTGCTGATAGCAGCTATACCTGTTAGCTACATCAGCAGACTTGGCCATGGATGCTATAATTAGGGGGGGGGGGGACGCTTCGAATTTTTGAAAACCGTATTAAAACTTAAAATAAATAACATATGTGTCAAATATATAATCAAATTTTCACTGTTCCTATGTTGATTTACCTTAACGCATGTTATGTAAGAATATTACATTGAGCCCACGTTACCCATCACTGGCATGGAGCTATTTTTTATGTTACAACAGTATTTTAATTTTACATCAAACTAGCTTTTCGACAATATAAAAACTTTAATTAATTACAAAATTTAGTGGCTATATTAGAAAAAAAATTGAAATTTTTAAAAGTACAAAGTTACAATATCTAATCTCACAGGGAATACCGTAATAATAAGCAATTTTTATTGAAGCTTCTCCGTCAGGAGCTTTTCGACATATAATCACATTATATATACCGCTATCCATCGATATTTTCGTTTAAAATAATATATACGATCGACCTATGAAGATTACAGAAACGTCTAAATATAGTTAGGTCTCTAGCCATACGAGGAAGTTGAAAACGACCAAAAATGAGCCAGTGATTTGTGGGGGTGGTGAAATACAAAGGGTGTTATATTTCTGCGGCAAAAGAAATGCAAATTAATCACTCTTTCGATACCCTGTCTTGTGCATATGTCTGCAATCTGGCAAAATTATATTTTCGCAGATTTTTCATGTACATTTTTACGATAATATATATATATATATATATATATATATATATATATATATATATATATATACATATGTTTTTGACTTGGCTTGTGAGTATTATATATATATATATATATATATATATATATATATATATATATATATATATATATATATATATATATATATATATATATATATATATATAGATATATAGATATAGATATATACATAGATATAGACCAAAACACGGTCACTGTTAACAGTCATGCCGATTAACGCGCCCAGTTTAGTTTCCACATTTACTTCATTTATGAAACTTTTCCTATCCTATAACAGCCTATTACAAATATGAACTTGTATGTATGCGTGTATTGCCATAAAGCGACGAAAAAGAAGTCCCTGCATAGTCTAATGTACAAATGTATTCACATTATTAACTATTTTAAAGCTTGGCCGCAAAATAGGCAGGTGAATTCAACAGTAAAGAATCTGTGATCCCTCACCAGTTTGCTTGAGATTCGAGTCGACAAAGAATAAGTAAGCGAAAGAGTAAGAATTAGAGTAATTTAGTGAACAAGTACGCCACAAATTTGGGCCAATGTAATTGTGTTGGAACAGAGCCGTAGGCAGGATATTGTTTGAGGACAGTATACTCTATATCTAGTACTGATCATTGCATTAGGACTATTAGTGATCGAAATATGCTCATATATAATCCATGTCTTCTTGAATAAAAAGGTATACACGCCTTCCATATGCATGATCAGTTAGAATTTTCCGAAAAAAAAACACGACAAATAACTGGCCTACAGTTCAAACTTCCGAAGTTTGATACACATCTAAGTATAATTTTACACAAAGTAGACGACAGAATCATATTTTAGAAATTGTGTATAATTTTATAGTGAGGTATGCAAATTATGACCTCTGTGACACGGGTCACTTGACAGTCTTGACTCGTTTCAAAATACTTCAAAATATACGGGCAACATTTTGCCAAACAATTTCCAGGGATAATTCATGCAGACTTAATCGGCGACTGTATATTCAGGGGGAGGGATTCATGCAAAGTTCTTGCAGAAAAATACAGGTGTTATTGTTAATAACGTTGCATGCATGTAATGGCCGGGTCACACGGTGTGGCATGCCGCATTGATTTTCTCGTATGTAATTGAGTATAAATGTATGTAATAATGTAAAGATGTCATATTTTAGATTTTGCCTGTAAATGATAAACAGAAATATTGGCGCTAGCAGTTGTTTTCATACGCCAGAAACTCTGGTGATAATCGCATACAACATGTCCCATCGTGTGAGCGGACCATGAAACTATTATACGAAGTATATAAAATGTTTTAGGTAGCTGCATATTATTCTCCTTATAAAATACAGTGTTTTATAAGTATTTCGGGCACTGATAAAACTGATAATCTCACATGTGAGATAATTTATGATAATTTCACATGTGAAAATTATAGCTTTTCAAACAATTACCAACATTTAGCTTCTGGAAATTTTATATTGGTGGAAAACCTGTAGTTTATATAATAAACAGAAAAATACATGGGTGCTTGGAAATACCAGATTTATTTCTCGTGTTGATCATAATATTTCTCATAAATCTGGTATTTGCAAGCACCCATGTATTATTCTCTATTTATTTTGTTTATTAACTATTAGTCAGCGTAGCAATACACTGACGCCCCAACATTGCTCATAACTGACTAATGACGTTGACTAAATTGAGAATCATCTAACGGCCAAAGATTATGTGCATGCATTTGACCTTTTAAACATAATATAGTTGTTGTAATCGCTAAAATGCCAAATCCATAAACCAAAATTGCGTTCTGTTCTGCCAGCAGGTTTAGAATTAACATCCAATAAGTACCACCTCATTATCACGTGCCACACTTTTTGTTAAAAGAAAAAATATATAGCGTGTGAACAAAATCAGCTAACACATGCACATATACCAATAACACTCTTACCTAAAAAACTTTATGTTTCTCCACTTTGATTTTGTGTTCTGGAGGTCACCCCCCTAAAAATATCACCAAAACCCTGCCGATAATGTCAGATTCAATATTTTTATAAATTATGCATGCGCGGCTTACTTTCCTGTTTCTGGTTCCGCTTTTAAGCCTTTAATATAGAAACTTATTATAAATAAGTTATTTAGAATTGTTATAATAATGTAATTCACTTATATATTCAGTGTGTTAGCTATAACATCTCAAAGCTTTGCTATTTGTAAAGAAATGAAACTCTACCGATATAAATTCCGTGAGCCAGTATATTAATAGTCTGCTCGCAGACCCCGTCTGAAATTCCATTTAATTTTCAAGCGGGGTCTGCGAGCAGGCTAGTATATTAACAACCAATTTATTTTGCAGGGGTTACTCTTCCTCCTGATGTTAACAATTGGACATTTAGGCGCAAAGCCATTTCCTATGGGTGAAGTAGATCTGAATAAGGCGCACAGTAAAGCTAAAAAATTGCAAATGACGAAGCATGAACACTGGCATATGAAACAACCGGAACTAGTTACCCCAGAATGTCCTTACTCATGGAGTACGTCAGAACCTGTGTTGACACGCCATCCTGAACGTATTACTGAGGCCGTATGCAACGAAAAGTGCGATAAAGCGTGCGTGCCTCTGGTTTATTATATACAAGTTCGAATTAAGAAAACGGAAGACCGCGATGGCTATTATATATATAAACGAATAAACGTCGCCTTTGTGCTCCCTCAGAAATAGTTCCCCTAAACTAAAAATAAAAATTGTCCTATTTGGTAAAACCAGAACTACGAAGTATTTTCTATGAAAAACATTTACATGACATTATTTATTTAAGATTTTTTATTGCTAGTAAATATAGATTAAAGAGTATATGTATTGTAGTCGCCCAGAAAACATCAACTGTAAATCTCAAATTCATTGATATATCACGACAAATTACATTACCAACACATGCAAATTATTATTGTTCACATGAGGAACAATGTTGCAACAGATTGTTTCAATAATTTAGTCAGTGCAAGGACTGGATAAAATTAATTATCAATTGAGTTTGAGATATCATTCTGCACCCGAATATTTAGCTTGAGTCAACGAGTTTGAGTAAACGAGCTTGAGTGAACGAGCTTGAGTATTCGGGTTTGGAATATTAGATACCCTTAGTTATGTAGTCTCATTATACTTCAAAAGACAAATTTATATGCAAGGAGTATAAAAAATATGAAAATTAAATATAAAGTATACCATAACACGATCAAGTATATCTGTAAAAGAAAAACCTGAGACTCGTCGAAATTGAAAAAACCATGACAATTCTCGTGAGTGTAATAGATACTGCAACTAAAAAGTTGTAATTTATATATGACATTAATCAGTTAACTGATATGGCAATGAATATATTATCAGTAATACGTTTTGCCAACGAATACATTGAATACATTCTACGAGTTAACGGTTCAGGACAAATATATTACCTATTTATTTATAATAATTTATTATATACTCTGTCAATAATTGAATTATCAATATTGTATTTATAAATTAGAACTATAATATTGGAATTAATTTAAAAATAAATTTAATGTGCTATTCAAAAAATTCTCCATTTGTGATTTGTAACGACCGAATGTGAATACATGATGCAGAACGAATTATGAAATAATATGCAATACCCCCCCCCCCCTCTAAAGCACCACAATCAGTGACGATCAAAGGTAAAATAATTCTTTCTTTGGACACTCGCTGGCTGTAGCCTGATGTAGCAAACATGGTCACTCAGAAGGATCGATATAGGAGGGGAAGGGGGCTACATGCAAACATTCCTTTAGTCACAGAATGTGAAATTAACAATTATTGATCTTCCAACACTCCTGGTAGCAAAGCTAAATTTCAAAATAGAATCAGACTAAATGAACTAAACTAGCAACCAGATCCCTGAAATAATTTCAAACGGTATAAAAGAGAGCCGATTCCAGCACACTTTTATTTTCCCTCCATTTTGCTCACAAAAAATATGGAATCAAAATTTCATATTTCCACAATGCTAGGCTCAAAGCAGGCGTTGCCATGTTCTTACACATTTTCGTTATCCGGGATATTGTAAACGACGCATGTGGATTTATCTAATACTAAATTTGCAAACATATTTAAAAATGCCTTATACGCAAAAGCAACTTCAAGATCGACAGAGCTAAGTGAAAGATCTTTATGCGGTCACGTATAACGCGATAATAAACATGATAATTATCATAATCACTTTACAAGAGTATACTCCTATAGGCTTTCCAACGACACATGTGTTCGGAAGGATATATGCCCTTCCTAATCATTAACTCAAACTGTTCGGGCGTGTAAGCAGGCTTAGTGTGTCAAACCTGACCCGCCCGAGGTTCTTAACGTGAGTAACAAAACTCCCACTGGGAAGGGTCCTTTTGAATTGGCTTTCTGTTTTGGAGAACATGATCATGCGCTCATCGTTCTTGGACATTGGTGTTATATCTCCTGCAATGTTAGCAAACTGCTTGATAAACAGATGACTGGTAGGTGTTAGTTGCATTGTGAGCGAATACTGGGGATATGGTTTGTTGTCGTCGTAGCTTCAGGTTGGAGCTACTATGGCGCACCATGATAGTTACCCGTATTGTAACATTGTAACACTCAAAGTTGGTTGCAATCTCCCTTATCTTTTTGGTTACTCTCTGAAAGTTCTTTTTTCAGCGAGGTCTGTGTCCAGATAAAATGCTGTTGTCACAATCCACGAAGCACTCCTAAGGGACTTGTCAGAAATTAACAGGGGGGAGGGGGGTGGAACCGTGGGGAGGGTCGTAGCTTTTTAAGATCCTAAAAAAGGGAGGGTGACGATAAAATGAACTGCTTTTAAGAGGAGGGTCATTCAAATTTATTCTTATGCTCGTACAGTTGTTAGTACACAGTATAAATAGGTTAGAAAAAAACAGGACGTCGGCTAAGGCGTTCACTCCGCCTGCCAAAACGAAAATGGGCACAAGGCTGTAACTAGAGCGTTCATTGAGGGTGGGGTATATTCACTTATTTCTGTTCTGCCCAACGAACTCCTTTTTAAATCAGTTGTTATTAGGGTACCTTCCAAGGCATTTTAAGACATTGTTAGCACATCTTTTGTAATCACTAAGATAACCAAAAATCAATGTCTCAGTGACTTGCCAGGCACTCTGCCCAGAGTCCTAGTAAGATTGCATTTTTTAGAATTTAATTTAAATTAAAGACTTTCATAGTACATAATTATATTAAACAAGATTCTTTTGACATAATACCACCAACATATGGCTGTTTTATTTTTGGGTAGTTGCAGGTAAAGAAAATTTTAGTAAAAGTGTATACAATACATAAATATATTAACCTGATAGCATCATTTAAATCAATTCTGCAGCGCACTGCCTGAAGTCTCCACGATATAATTTGTTGGGAACTTTAGACTAACATATGTATTTCTGGAATTGGAATGTGAAGTGTCTCTTACCTTTTACAAATGTATGAGATCCCACAAGCAAATAAATAATTTTGCACGAAATATCAGCATCTCAAAATACAGGGGGTTGCCAAAAAAAAAGGGTCCCCTTCAAAAATGGCTTACTTGGTTTATAATGACTATGAATAAGGAGAATGTTAACAAAAGTTGTGTTTTTGTCCTTACATAGGTACCTGTGTGTAAGTACAAACAATAATTGCAATTCTTAGTCAAATGTGTGAAAAATAGGTGCATTTGGTTAGTTTTTAAAATAAATTCAAAATGGCGGTTTTAAATTGGAAACTTGCTAATGCAGTTGAATTATTTCTTCAGCGCGTGTCTTCTCTGCATTAATTGTAATTCATAAACGACAAGGTGGGATGTGTCGATAAATGTATGCAAATTATTACTTTCATGCGGAAATTTTCTTGTAGCTTTTTCCTCGACCATGAGGTAGATTTTTACTTCAAAAACCCTAATCCAGAAATCAAAAACCAAATGTTGATGATTGCTTGTCTCAAGACCCAGATTTTTTGTTAAAACAGCATTTGGATTACTCTATGTCTACATCAGGAACTGATACATCACACGATAGGTCAACCAACTGACTAAAACGTAAAGTAAGTTTGGCCTTGGAGTTAACTCTGCCGATAATAGAAGCACCTGCCTAAATGAATCGCATTCTAGTTGCGCATTCTAGACACCATTGTGCACATAAAATAATTACATTACCTATTACGCTACAATGTGCTTTCACATTTCGACCCATACTACTGAGTAATTTTTAAATATTTAAACATATTTTTTGGCAAAGACTTTAATCATATTGCTGAATTTAAGGTTCAAAATCGCCATTTTTAATTTGGTTTGAAACTCATTAAATGGATCTCTTAATAAATATTTAAGTAAAAATTGCAATTAATGCTTGTTCTTACACACAGGTACCTATTATGTAAGTAAAAAACACAACTTTTGTTAACATTCTCCTTATCTATAGTCCTTATAAATTAGGTAAGCCATTTATGAAGGGGGCTCTTTTTTTTTGGCAACCCCCTGTAGGTATAGAAAACTGAGGAAAGAAATCACAACGAATACTTCGTGATTAGAATTAGCAACACATTTCCTACACTCACTCCTTGATCATGGAATGATGGAGTCTATCAAAATTTGCCGTTCTAAATCATTTCTGGAGCAATGTTTTGATGAAGAACCTTCCTGTCCCTTTTTAATAGCTATTACATGTTAAAAATTGTATTTTGTATATAGATATTTCAGTAGAATTTGCGCTTGATTCTTGTGTAGGAATTTCTAAATTTCCTTAAAAGTGGAAACACAAGACTTCACCGCGATACATCGCTCCTCGGTACAGTTTCGCGGTGGAATTTGTCGTTTTAAAACATTTTGCATGAGAATATAATCTTTGCACATAAAACCTTCTTGCGGCTTAGATGTTCTAGCATACATGTTTAAATGCGTGTTTTGTTGACATATTCCGCTAGAAATTGAGTTTAAACGCCATGTTTAGGTCGACTCACGCGGCTTGTGCCAGCGGTATCACCCATGAGCGCTGCGCCGACTTGCGACACCGAAAAAAAACCAGAAACAGGGCAAATTTAAAACTCCGCCTCGCCTACGGCAGGCGGAGTAAATAGTGCTATGCTTAGTTAAAATATTATATTAAAAGCACAACAACAATGTCAAATAAACATATTTTAGAATGAAAATGCATTGAGTTTTATAGCGTAAACGTTTTATATGTGTGTGTAACTAAACTGAACTTTTGTATTAAATCAACTGATGATAGAGGGGAGGGTCATGGTGTTTCATGCTAGGCCCAAGGGGAGGGTAAGGAAATTTCGTTCCTATTGCTTAGATGGGTCACCTCATTTCCAACCTTAAGTTCTATATTTCCACACCACACCCCCCTCCCCTCCCTGTTAATTTCTGACAAGTCCCTAATCAGAGTTCTTCTGGTTGATGATGGCATTTTTGTTTCTGATCACTTCTGGAAGCGGCATGATAGGTTCCATGCATCTAGGGTTGACCATAACTTTACTTCTAAACTGTGAATAAACTTGACCTCCAATCCAATGGCTGTCATTTTCTCATCGACCATTTGTAAGCATGTGTCGTTAAAAGCATCGGGCTCAAACAATCCATATGCATGGGACAACTGTAGCTTACAAGGAAACCTCAGTATGCGCAGAACGTGGATCTTAAGCACCTAATCAATTAAGTAGGATTAACGGTAAGTGCGACTCATCTGGTTTTACAATTTATCATATTTATGAGTGTGCGCGTCTGCGTGTTTCTTCAGGCGCAATGGGTGGTGTTAATGTGTCCAAGATATTGCTGGGGATCTTTTCCAAGTTTGTAGAACTTCCGCAACTTATTCTCCAACTACTTGTAGCTAATTAGATGTTTAATTTGTTTGTATAAAGCGTAGTCTTAACAGGACGAATGGTAAAATGTCAAATATATTGTAGCTATACTGCAAATCAGCTGACCATTTGTCGGGTCACAAAAACGTCTGTGAGAAAATACGAGCCGCAAATAAACGCGAAATTAATTTCATTGCAAGAGAGTTAACAATTAAGAAGTAAGCATTTATCATTGGTAAATTACAATCCACTTACTCGCAAGTAGGCATGCGGGTGTTCCCCGTATGAAAGAACATGTTATAAATTGCAGCAGCAAATTTGAATCGTCCCACCACATTTTTGGCTAACAAATCAGAATTTATTAAGAGAAGTTCCCTCGGGAAATACACTTAGCATTAGATTCGGAACGCATGAAAGGAAATAGCCAGTATAAGCAATAAAACATTTTATCCTGTTTTAAATTGCACTATTGTTATAAACACTTGACTTAACTATAAGTGTTCCCTTTAAACTTATCTCAATCGTATATTTTTTAAATGGCATATATAAATAAAGCATATAATTTAAGTTCACGTTAGGCGATGTTTTCAACCCTATATATTAACATTTTGAAACCTTAAATATATATATAATAAAAATATTTACATCGATCAAAAGCTTCCGTTTTAACAAAGCTTCTTTTAATCTTTAATACCTGTACGTGTCAATAACGTTCATTTAAAAGCTTACTATGAAGTCAGTTTTACAAGCCTAACCATGTATAGCAAAAACGGCAATGAAACTTGAATCGAATTAGCATTATTTACGAGTGTAACATATAATATATAGCATAATATAGCATAGACTATAGCGTAGTATATAATATACAATTTAGAAAACGTCGATTTTAAACCCACGAATTTAAACCTACACATCCCAATTTCACACTGCGCTTTATTCTAAATATAATTGTCTGCTGTGATTAGATCATTGTTAAAAATATAGCGTGGTATGATGTGGAGTTACATGCGTTGCAGCGCATGATTACTGGTACAGTAATACAAATGCATTTTCACAAAGGGGTTCAACGATTATAATGAAGCGACATATCCTTTGCCAAAGTATGTACACAAAATATTTGTGTATGTCTGTCAAAACAAAAGAATAATAAACAATTGTAACACTTGTAGCATGGTCTCAGCTGTGCTTATTTTAATTTATGGAAATTTAACAATCTTACGATTGCCTGATTATTCAATGGTTTTACTCTTTGAGGAAAGTCTTAAAGGGTAACCCCCACGCATCACAAAATTGACCATTACATCACCAGTCCGCAAATTTTGTTACTGCGCATGTGCAGCTTTTTAAATATACCCGCGTATATATAGGGATCGTCAAATATGAAATGCGGATCGTCAGTTAACAGTTGTGCTCACTACAAACAGTTTACCCACCAAAAAACTACAAACGTTAGATACATTCAAGCACTCATGGCGAGTTTCAAAGCTTTATATGGATGTCAGTATACAGGACTCAAGGTAGGGGAATGTACCATTTTTCTGTATTGAATTTGAATTGTTCTTACGCCTAATGTGCAAAGTGGTCATATGCAATCTAATGTACGACCTCGACTTAATTATTTATTGTGGATAGTAGTTACATCTGTTTTGTGCTGACAGCAGCTATACCTGTTAGCTACATCAGCAGACTTGGCCATGGATGCTATAATTAGGGGGGGGGGGCGCTTCGAATTTTTGAAAACCGTATTAAAACTTAAAATAAATAACATATGTGTCAAATATATAATCAAATTTTCACTGTTCCTATGTTGATTTTCCTTAACGCATGTTATGTAAGAATATTACATTGAGCCCACGTTACCCATCACTGGCATGGAGCTATTTTTTATGTTACAACAGTATTTTAATTTTACATCAAACTAGCTTTTCGACAATATAAAAACTTTAATTAATTACAAAATTTAGTGGCTATATTAGAAAAAAAATTGAAATTTTTAAAAGTACAAAGTTACAATATCTAATCTCACAGGGAATACCGTAATAATAAGCAATTTTTATTGAAGCTTCTCCGTCAGGAGCTTTTCGACATATAATCACATTATATATACCGCTATCCATCGATATTTTCGTTTAAAATAATATATACGATCGACCTATGAAGATTACAGAAACGTCTAAATATAGTTAGGTCTCTAGCCATACGAGGAAGTTGAAAACGACCAAAAATGAGCCAGTGATTTGTGGGGGTGGTGAAATACAAAGGGTGTTATATTTCTGCGGCAAAAGAAATGCAAATTAATCACTCTTTCGATACCCTGTCTTGTGCATATGTCTGCAATCTGGCAAAATTATATTTTCGCAGATTTTTCATGTACATTTTTACGATAATATATATATATATATATATATATATATATATATATATATATATATATATATATATATATATATATATATATATATATATATATATATATATATATATATATATATATATATATATATATACATAGATATAGACCAAAACACGGTCACTGTTAACAGTCATGCCGATTAACGCGCCCAGTTTAGTTTCCACATTTACTTCATTTATGAAACTTTTCCTATCCTATAACAGCCTATTACAAATATGAACTTGTATGTATGCGTGTATTGCCATAAAGCGACGAAAAAGAAGTCCCTGCATAGTCTAATGTACAAATGTATTCACATTATTAACTATTTTAAAGCTTGGCCGCAAAATAGGCAGGTGAATTCAACAGTAAAGAATCTGTGATCCCTCACCAGTTTGCTTGAGATTCGAGTCGACAAAGAATAAGTAAGCGAAAGAGTAAGAATTAGACTAATTTAGTGAACAAGTACGCCACAAATTTGGGCCAATGTAATTGTGTTGGAACAGAGCCGTAGGCAGGATATTGTTTGAGGACAGTATACTCTATATCTAGTACTGATCATTGCATTAAGACTATTAGTGATCGAAATATGCTCATATATAATCCATCTCTTCTTGAATAAAAAGGTATACACGCCTTCCATATGCATGATCAGTTAGAATTTTCCGAAAAAAAAACACGACAAATAACTGGCCTACAGTTCAAACTTCCGAAGTTTGATACACATCTAAGTATAATTTTACACAAAGTAGACGACAGAATCATATTTTAGAAATTGTGTATAATTTTATAGTGAGATATGCAAATTATGACCTCTGTGACACGGGTCACTTGACAGTCTTGACTCGTTTCAAAATACTTCAAAATATACGGGCAACATTTTGCCAAACAATTTCCAGGGATAATTCATGCAGACTTAATCGGCGACTGTATATTCAGGGGGAGGGATTCATGCAAAGTTCTTGCAGAAAAATACAGGTGTTATTGTTAATAACGTTGCATGCATGTAATGGCCGGGTCACACGGTGTGGCATGCCGCATTGATTTTCTCGTATGTAATTGAGTATAAATGTATGTAATAATGTAAAGATGTCATATTTTAGATTTTGCCTGTAAATGATAAACAGAAATATTGGCGTTAGCAGTTGTTTTCATACGCCAGAAACTCTGGTGATAATCGCATACAACATGTCGCATCGTGTGAGCGGACCATGAAACTATTATACGAAGTATATAAAATGTTTTAGGTAGCTGCATATTATTCTCCTTTATTATATAAAATACAGTGTTTCATAAGCATTTCGGGCACTGATAAAACTGATAATCTCACATGTGAGATAATTTATGATAATCTCACATGTGAAAATTATAGCTTTTCAAACAATTACCAACATTTAGCTTCTGGAAATTTTATATTGGTGGAAAACCTGTAGTTTATATAATAAACAGAAAAATACACGGGTGCTTGGAAATGCCAGATTTATTTCTCGTGTTGATCATGATATTTCTCATAAATCTGGTATTTGCAAGCACCTATGTATTATTCTCTATTTATTTCGTTTATTAACTATTAGTCAGCGTAGCAATACACTGACGCCCCAACACTGCTCATAACTGATTAATGAGGTTGACTAAAATTGAGAATCATCTAACGGTCAAAGATTATGTGCATGCATTTGACCTTTTAAACATAATATAGTTGTTGTAATCGCTAAAATGCTAAATCCATAAACCAAAATTGCGTTTCTGTTCTGCCAGCAGGTTTAGAATTAACATCCAATAAGTACCACCTCATTATCACGTGCCACACTTTTTGTTAAAAGAAAAAATATATAGCGTGTGAACAAAATCAGCTATATAACACATGCACATATACCAATAACACTCTTACCTAAAAAACTTTATGTTTCTCCACTTTGATTTTGTGTTCTGGAGGTCACCCCTCTAAAAATATCACCAAAACCCTGCCGATAATGTCAGATTCAATATTTTTATAAATTATGCATGCGCGGCTTACTTTCCTGTTTCTGGTTCCGCTTTTAAGCCTTTAATATAGAAACTTATTATAAATAAGTTATTTAGAATTATTATAACAAAGTAATTCACTGTATATATTTAGTGTGTTAGCTATAACATCTCAAAGCTTTGCTATTTGTAAAGAAATGAAACTCTACCGATATAAATTCCGTGTGCCAGTATATTAATAGTCTGCTCGCAGACCCCGCCTGAAATTCCATTTAATTTTCAGGCGGGGTCTGCAAGCAGGCTAGTATATTAATAACAAATTTATTTTGCAGGAGTTACTCTTCCTCCTGATGTTAACAATTGGACATTTAGGCGCAAAGCCATTTCCTATGGGTGAAATAGATCTGAATAAGGTGCACAGTAAAGCTAAAGAATTGCAAATGACGAAGGATGAACACTGGCATACGAAACAACCGAAACTAGTTACCCCAGAATGTCCTTACTCATGGAATACGTCAGAACCTGTGTATACACGCCATCCTGAACGTATTACTGAGGCCGTATGCAACGAAGAGTGCGATAAAGCGTGCGTGCCTCTGGTTTATTATCTACCAGTTCGAATTAAGAAAACGGAAGACCGCAAGGGCTATTATATATATAAACCAATAAACGTCGCCTTTGTGCTCACTTTTCAGAAATAGTTACCCTAAACTAAAAATAAAAATTGTCCTATTTGGTAAAACCAGAACTACGAAGTATTTTCTATGAAAAACATTTAAATGACATTATTTATTTAAGATTTTTTATTGCTAGTAAATATAGAAAGAGTATATGTATTGTAGTCGCCCAGAAAACATCAACTGTAAATCTCAAATTCATTAATATATCACGAGAAATTACATTACCAACACATGCAAATTATTATTGTTCACATGAGGAACAATGTTGCAACAGATTGTTTCAATAATTTAGTCAGTGCAACTACTGGATAAGATTAATTATCAATTGAGTTTGAGATATCATTCTACACCCGAATATTTAGCTTGAGTGAACGAGCTTGAGTGAACGAGCTTGCATGAGTGAACGAGCTTGAGTATTCGGGTTTGGAATATTAGATACCCTTAGTTATGTAGTCTCATTATACTTCAAAAGACAAATTTACTGCAAGGAGTATAAAAAATATGAAAATTAAATATAAAGTATACCATAAGACGATCAAGTATATCTGTAAAAGAAAAACCCGAGACTCGTCGAAATTGAAAAAACCATGACAATTCTCGTGAACGGAGTAAAATTGTTTCAAGTGTAATAGATACTGCAACTAAAAAGTTGCAATTTATATATGACATTAATCAGTTAACTGATATGGCAATGAATATATTATCAGTAATACGTTTTGCCAACGAATACATTGAATACATTCTACGAGTTAACGGTTCAGAACAAATAGATTGCCCATTTATTTATAATAATTTATTATATACTCTGTCAATAATTGAATTATCAATATTGTATTTATAAATTAGAACTATAATATTGGAATTAATTTAAAAATAAATTTAATGTGCTATCCAAAAAATTCTCCATTTTTGATTTGTAACGACCGAATGTGAATACATGATACAGAACGAATTACGAAATAATATGCAATACCCTCCCCCCCCCCCCCCCCCCTAAAGCACCACAATCAGTGACGATCAAAGGTGAAATAATTCTTTCTTTGGACACTCGCTGGCTGTAGCCTGATGTAGCAAACATGGTCACTCAGAAGGATCGATATAGGAGGGGAAGGGGGCTACATGCAAACATTCCTTTAGTCACAGAATGAGAAATTAACAATTATTGATCTTCCAACACTCCTGGTAGCAAAGCTAAATTTCAAAATAGAATCAGACTAAATGAACTAAACTAGCAACCAGATCCCTGAAATAATTTCAAACGGTATAAGAGAGAGCCGATTCCAGCACACTTTTATTTTCCCTCCATTTTACTTACAAAAATATGGAATTAAAATTTCATATTTCCACAATGCTAGGCTCAAAGCAGGCGTTGCCGTGTCCTTACCCATTTTCGTTATCCGGGATATTGTAAACGACGCATGTGGATTTATCTAGTACTAAATTTGCAAACATATTTAAAAATGCCTTACACGCAAAAGCAACTTCAAGATCAACAGAACTAAGTGAAAGATGTTTATGCGGTGACGTATAACGCGATGATATACATTATCGATAATTATCATAATCACTTTACAAGAGTATACTCCTATAGGCTTTCCAACGACACATGCGTTCGGAAGGATATATGCCCTTTCTAATCATTAACTCAAACTGTTCGGGCGTGTAAGCAGCCTTGGTGTGTCAAACCTGATCCCGCCCGAGGTTCTTAACGTGAGTAACAAAACTCCCACTGAGAAGGGTCCTTTTAAATTGGCTTTCTGTTTTGGAAAACATGATCATGCGCTCATCGTTCTTGGACATTGGTGTTATATCTCCTGCAATGTTAGAAAACTGCTTGATAAACAGATGACTGTCGTAGGCGTTAGTTGCATTGTGAGCGAATACTGGGGATATGGTTTGTTGTCGTCGTAGCTTCAGGTTGGAGCTACTATGGCGCACCATGATAGTTACCCGTATTGTAACATTGGTCCTTAAGGTCTTACTGCCATCAACAAAGTTACCGCTACACAAGTAGCGACTTTTGACTGCTAACCAGGCCGGGCAAACTCTTTACTACCGAATGTGAGTTAGCTTTTTTGGAAGAGTCAACGTCCAAGTGCTCGGTCTCGTTGTGTAAGTATAACACCACGAACTTCGCAAAGTTACCTTTGCTGTTATGTAAGGCTACTATCATCCCTGATCCCATTGTTAAGACGTTGACATGATCGTTGTTCTGCTCAAAGTTGGATATGTCAGTCAGGTAATGGTGTTAGGAAGGTATTGTTGCTCCACTCAAAGTTGGTTGCAATCTCCCTTATCCAGTGGCGGATCTAGCGTAAGTCAAAATAAATTACCACAGCTCATTCTAGGATATATTTACATTTTAAAATACCTTCAAAGCAACTTCATTGGTTAGATTTTATTCTTTTGAAATTCATAACCTATGACATTGTCATAAAGTTATTTTGAATTTAAAATTGAGCAGCTATAATTTATTTTGACTTACCCTGGATCCGCCACTGCCCTTATCTTTTTGGTTACTCTCTGAAAGTTCTTTTTCAGCGAGGTCTGTGTCCAGATAAAATGCTGTTGTCACCATCCACGAAGCACTCCTAATCAGAGTTCTTCTGGTTGATGATGGCATTTTTGTTTCGGATCACTTCTGGAAGCGGCATGATAGGTTCCATGCATCAAGGGTTGACCATAACTTTACTTCTAAACTGTGAATAAACTTGACCTCCAATCCAATGGCTGTCATTTTCTCATCGACCATTTGTAAGTATGTGTCGTTAAAAGCATTGGGCTCAAACAATCCATATGCATGGACAACTGTAGCTTACAAGGAAACCTCAGTATGCGCAGAACGTGGATCTTAAGTGCCTGGCAATCTTAAGTAGGATTAACGGTAAGTGCGACTTATCTGGTTTTACGATGTATCGTATTGGTAAGCTGTAAAACATGGAATCTGGAATTTGGAATCTTGGAATCATGGAATCCTGGAATCATGGAATCTTGGAATCATGGAATCTTGGAATCTTGGAATCATGGAATCTTTTTACCTGTATTTAAAATTTAAATTAAATTTGGCACAATTTAAAGATGCAATTTTCTCCTTTTGAAGGATGTGAAGGAGTGGATTACTTAGTGACGTTGTTTCATAAAACATTTGTAACTGTGTTACTCTTTCATATCCTTCAAAAGGAAAAGGTTACGCTTAAAACCGCTGCGAAAATCACCCTTTACAATGTCTTTAGCTATCACCATAATATAACTGAATGACACATAGAATGACAAATTGCTGATGTTTCGAGCGCATATATTCTAAGCAGGAGCCGCGATCAAAACGTAACACCTACTCAACTGTGCGGAAGGAAACAGTGAACAATGTTAAGCCTAGCTCGCGGGCTTGTTGTATTTCACAAGCGTCATTTTAATGAAACCTATATACCAGTCCAGGAAGATTTCACTACTGCCGTATTGCTTGAAAGAAATACTAGGCGTTTGAGGCGTCTTAATTGCCTTACTAAATTGCATTTGACGGGACCAAATTTCGAGGGCCACTGATAGGTCTTTAAATGCATGTGAATGTTTAATTAACTAAACGTTTCTTAATATAAAAAATGCTGCAGTAAGGCAGTTTATTTTCGACTGCGGAATCCTGATTATGATGCAATTTACATCAACTATAAACCTGTGATTTTATAACTGTAACACAATGCAAAGGGCTGATGAAATTAATTCGGTATGCTTTAATTTTTATCTCCACGTGCTAAGTAACTAAGCCGAACTAAAATGGTTAAAATTTCAAAACAGCACGCAATACAAAAATATATAATATTCGCAAACTCCGGTAGCATAGCCTTCGGTACTATACAAACTTGTTGAACATGTTAGTCAGGGAGGCAGAGGTGTAAAATACATATTTACTTACCCGAAATCGAGGACGAGGGGCAATTTCATTTTAAGTTTATATTGTACCTAGGTCTAATAAATATAATTTTGAATGTTGAACGCGATAAAATTTCTTGTGGGCTCCAGCCAACTCGTTTTTCCCTAAACTTTCTATAAAACTATATTATTGTCAAAAAAGGCAAAATTCCAGATTTATTTTTAGGAAAAACCACGCACGTTATCAAAAAGATAATAAAAAACTACATATAACACATTATTGTGGTTACTTTTATTTTTCGCATTTTTGTTGAGTTATGAACGTTTGAAAACTTATTTTCAGACTAGTGCCCAGGAAATTAACGCCATTTTAAGACGTTTTCCTATTTTGAAGCAGCGATAACTCAAAAACTGCTTGAAAATCAGGGTGGCCGTAATGATGTCTTATATGTTGTTTTTTATAAGCTTTGTGATGATACAAGTTATTTTTCAAATAAGCAAACTTGAAAGTTTGCTATTTTTGACTACATAATATTTTTATAATACAACTGAAGAAAACCGTGTTGATCGAAGCCACAAGATAAATCGGGCCAAACAACATTCAGGATTGTTATATTAGGCACCTGACGGACAATTTAAGAGCAAAATAGATTTGCCCCCGAGAAGGTAGGTAAAATTACCTCTGCCTCCCTGACTATGTGCTTTCTCGAATTACCAAAAATTTAGAAAAAAATTTTAGACGAAAAATTAACTTCTATTCTGAAATTGAATAAATTTTACCTTAACCTGCAATTTTACCAAATTTTACCAGTTTCAAATATCTACTATATTTCCCTGAATATATAATAAATATTTTTAGGAACAATAACTAAATATAAAATGACCTGCGTCCAACTTGAAATAGTTGCAAATTTAGCCAAATCTTGTTCTTAAAGCTGCTACTAATTCAGGCGTTACAGTAGTTAGGCCGGAACACGACGAAATCAAGCCACGTAGTTGAGATGAGTTGAAAAAGGGATGACGCGCGTATATACACGCCGGTTTGAGATGGTAATAACGATTTTGTTCTCGTCCTAGTTTCCAGTATTTTTCACCGTTCGGTTGTGTGTAAGGGAACCAGTCTTTTTCTTTTCTTCCAATGACAAAATTGTTGTCTGGGGGAGGCAAAGGATAAGGTTTTTTGAAAGTAGCAGCACATCCTGAACATTTCGAAATGTTTTCTCTTATTTGTGCAAGAAAATAAGGATTATTTGATTCGGGCACAGGCGGCTTTGGTGGTAATGGGATTCCAGGAGGTACAGGGTTTAACAGGTTTTGTTGGATATTAGCTGACACGGTGCCAGTTTCCAAAGTACTTGTACGGCTTTCGTTCATGTTTAAATATGGCTGCCAAATTACATGCTGTTGTTGGTTGTTTTGTGGGACCACGTTCCTATGAAGTACGTTATCCTGCCGAAGTCTGTTATCCTGCCGTTGTTGTCTTGGAAGTTGCCAGTCAACTTCCTGATTATGCTGATTCGACGAGTACACAGGGATCTGACACGATGAACGCTGAGGAGCTGTTGGAAATGATTGTTGTATGGGATTAGTTGAAGCGACTATAGGTTGCTTTGTGGGTTGTGTGGAAGGAGTAACTTCACCGGAAAAAGGGTCGATGACAGCTGTAACGGGTTGGGTAGCGCAACGTTTCCTTTTAGAAATGCCACCTTTCCTACCTGAACGACTTGTATTTAAATTCATAGTTGCCGTGAGAGAAACGTTACTTGAGCAGTTCGTTTTTAGTAGCCAATCGATGAATTGTTTTAGCATATTTTCTTTTTCAGCTACTGCAACGCTGTGAGCACAAATCTTTTTTGGAGGGAATTGCTTGCATGTACAAGTTACCTTTCCATTGCCATAAACTTGTACGTAATTTGGTATGTTTGTTGATTCTGACAACACCGAAAACGCTTTAATTTTCGAATCCTTACTTGGTGCTTGCAGGATACTCTGCGGCTCCGATACTAATCGTCGGGCTTTTTTCCAAACACACTGCAAAAAATATCGGTCAAATATGTTTGACAGCGCTGAATTTTCGACAGAAAGTTCCTGTGCGTCTCCGTCTTGAACTCGATGCCTGTCGCTGTTTTCCGCATAAACAGATGCATTGTTTTCAGATGCGTAAAGCTCCTCCATAGATTTAGAATGAACTTCTTTGATGTAATTTCTTCGTTGACTTTCATTCATCCGAAACCACTCCTCCCTTTCTAATTGAAACTTACGAAAAGGTTCTCGAACTTCGTACACTTCCGACGCCCCATGCATTGCTAAGACAACTTCTGTTTCTTGGCTGTCCTCTATTAACTCCTTCATCTCACGGATAAATGATGTTTCTCCTTGCTCTTTTCCCTTGGTCTTGTCACGCAAACGTCGGTTAGTATTCTCACTGTCATTGGTGTAAAATTTTATCGGCGGATTTCCGAGGCCAGCTTTAGTGCGCACGCTAGCGATCATGCTTGACTTCATCATAGGCGAACGTTCTTCTATCCATTCATAGACTTTGCATTTTTCCACTTCACATTGTTCACATTTCGCCCAGGATTCCTTTAGTGAATGTAGTCTCGCGTCAAATTCGTCTTCGGAAGTGGCATCCAGCAAACCTTCTTGGTAGACAGTACCTTCTTGTTTTCCAAACACTTCATCATAGTATGATCGGGTCTCGCTGATACCCAAGTTCTTGAGACGTGACTGAAAGTTTCCTCGAAAATGTCGAAAGCAACGAAGATGAATTGCCAAGGGAAATGCCTCTGCTAAAGCATCACTTAGGGCTTTTTCTCCATCAGTTCCGTAACTAATTACGTCACTTAGCTTTTTTCGAATACTTTTTAGTTTGTCGAAAAACTGTTTATATGTTGCTCGCTGTTTCGTGTGATGAATAAATATTGGTCCAATAAAGACAGGATTTTTTCCCGTTTGACGAGATTTTAGAAGTAAGTTTCGATAAGACGTGGGGGTGACACTAAAGTTTCCGAAGTTGAACGTTGGATCAACTGACAAATAACTGAAGTCAATCTCGCTAGTACAAAATCTTACCAAGTCATCTAATTGATTTTCCGTGGCTATCAAAATCAACGGTTCATCAGCAATCTCTTGCATTCGCACAAAGTTTTTTCCTTCCGTTTTTGCGTACCAGTTTAGCGTAGTCATTTCATCTTTTGATCTTTTCCCACCGGATACAAAAGTATTATTTGTACTGGTTCGTTTCAGGTTGTACGCCTGGGTTTGACCTCTTGGTAAACTAGCTTCAGAAGTGTTGGAAAAACAGCCACCCATTTCTTTGCGAGTTTTTGCCAAAGCCTCGTTAGGTTGGTACTTTTCCAGGTTTTGACGCAATGCATTTATTGTTGATGGCTTCGTACGCGTAAATGGTTTAGCAGCCTTCGAGTTTCCATGTGGGAAAACTTTAATTTCATGTTCTTTTCCTTTAAAAAGGTATTGTACCAGCGCTACATTATCGACAATTTCTCCCCGTTGGTCACGAAGGTATGAGACCGTTTGGCGAAACTCAGGATATTCCTTAAGCCTCCTATAATGTCTATCTAGATGAAATTCACTGCGCTCCAATGGATCTTTTCGAAAGGATGCTGTCTTTTTCCAATTGCCGGATTTCTTTCGTTTGTGGGTGTGCATACTGTGGCCATTGTTGACGTAGCATCCGTTGCCATCCGCAAAAATATCATCTAATGGTACGATAGTTACATCTACTAGAAATGACCCATTGTATTGCACTTGCATTGGCTGCCGAGTACACTTCATATTGTTCTGGTGAGAACTGGATAAAATTCGCAAGATATCTGCAGCGTAGTAAGCTTTTTTTGGCTTTTCAAACACTGGATTTCGTTCATCATCATTATGATATTCGCGACGGATGGACAAATCATCTTCATTACTCTCTGTATCTTCCTCTTCAGATGAGTCGAAGTTGATTCTGGTATAACCACGGTTTCAGTCTTCAATGGCGGTGAATAAGAAAGAGCACTAGTCACGCGGTAACTTGTTGGCTGGCGGACCTTCGATTTTACTTTGCAACGTAGTATTGCAGGAAGCGCTAACTTTTTGTCAGTTGAAGCTTTTTTCTGCGGGGATTCTTCAATTAATATCGGACATTCTTGTGTGCCGCTTTCTTCTGCTGGATTATCACATTTATGCCTTTTATCTTTGTATCCTAAAATAATATTTGTAATATTTGCAAGTGCAATGCATTTCAGCATCAAGCCTATAGACCATAAATTCGTCGCTTTCCAGGCTACTATAATTTAGTCACATAGTCTAAAGGGGTTTGGTACACTGAGTTTTTTTAATATCTTACCACTATTGAAACTACGTTTGCTTGATTTGTTTGTTCTTTTGCTTCCACAAAGAGGTGGATAATTCGCATAGCGTGTATCGTCTATGTCTTGATCAGAAGATTCCGATGACGATGATGACGAAGATTTACCTAAAAAATTTTTATAGTCCCTTTTCAGCAAAATGGCACCTGTAGAAATACACCTTGAAGATGCCGCATGTTCCAATTTGAACTCTCAATGAGTGTATGAATAATTTATGTAAAACAAAATAACAGTACCGTTTTTAAATAATGCTTTTGGGGTCAGCAAATTCTAAAAGTATCTACAACAACTGTCATATAGTATATATTCATATATAGACAATCGCAAACCGTAAAATGTAACAGATCAAGCGTGCAACTGTTATAAATCCACGACCGAACAGAAAAGAAACGGCATACGAAAAAGTAAATAATATTTGAATAATTTATTTTTTGTTTTTCAAGTTAAAATTTTGAAGGATTTGAATTGAGTTTGCGGATTTGCGCTAGGACGATAGTCACTAATCCAACTATATAAATAGTAATTTAATACTAATTTAATTTAAATAAAAAACGCACTTACCCGAAACAATATCAGAGTACAAGGGTTTTCTACAAGAATCCATTACTGCTATCTCAAACAGAAACAAAACCCGGGTAATGAATAAATGTTTTTCAAACTTTTGGTAAGCTTCTAACAACTAACCACGAGGTGCAAGGTAGAAAAAGCAATGCTAAATTTGGTATCACATTGCATCAACAGACATACTAAATACGATAGACACCTGAATAATACCGTTGCGGATTACTGAAGTTTCTATTCCAACCTATTTTAGTTCAATAACTTATTATGCGTTTAAGATATCAAAGTTTAGAGTTGGTGAAAATATCGATATACTAGCGAAATACATGCAGGGTTGACCAAAAATAGGCTTTATTAAACCCTTAAAACCCCCCATTTTAGCCTATAATTTTATGAATAGTTAAATAGGTTTTTGTTAAAATGATGCTTGTGAAATACAACAAGCCGACGTGCTAGGCTTAACATTGTTCGCTGTTTCCTTCCGCACAGTTGAGTAGGTGTTACGTTTTGATCGCGGCTCCTGCTTAGAATATATGCGCTCGAAACATCAGCAATTTGTCATTCTATGTGTCATTCAGTTATATTATGGTGATAGCTAAAGACATTGTAAAGGCTGATTTTCGCAGCGGTTTTAAGCGTAACCTTCTCCTTTTGAACGATATGAAGAGTAACACAGTTACAAATGTTTTATGAAACAACATCACTAAGTAATCCACTCCTTCACATCCTTCAAAAGGAGAAAATTGCATCTTTAAATTGTGCCAAATTTAATTTAAATTTTAAATACAGGTAAAAAGATTCCATGATTCCAAGATTCCATGATTCCATGATTCCAAGATTCCAAATTCCAGATTCCATGTTTTACAGCTTACCTTTATGAGTGTGCGCGTCTGCGTGTTTTTTCAGGCGCAATGGGTGGTGTTAATGTGTCCAAGATATTGCTGGGGATCTTTTCCAAGTTTGTAGAACTTCCGCAACTTATTCTCCAACTACTTATAGCTAATTAGATGTTTGGGTTAAAGAATGTTCCCCAGCTGAGGATTAAGTGCAAGAAGTTCCCTAGACTGGATGCAACGGTAAACTTGTGCCTGTGTTGGCGTTGAAGTAGCTGATCAGTACCGGACCTAAGGTTCTGTCTAAGACAGTGTTTCTGCTCCAGGGAGTCAGAATGCCATCCGAGATGCATTTCTTATTGATGTTTGGGAATCTAAATTGAATTTGATTTAATTCTTGGCCGTACCCCTGGCAAATAATCTCGTATGACTCAGCTGGATAAAACTGTTTTTCCTGTTGTTGTTCAAAGTGTTGGTTTACCAACTTATAGGAGTTATCATACTCTAATTAAGAAGCTTGCGAAGCTTCTCGCGTTGGGATCCTGGTGTCAGATCCTTACTAACGAAAATGATGACTTCCTGATCCCTCGACAGGTTGGTAAATGTGGTAAATGAAGGTGTGCTGGAATCCACTCTCTTATACTTAAAAAAATAAAAAGTATTTTTTGCCTTGGTCATGCCTTGACCGGCCTTCTAATCTTTATCCTTTGAACTACTGATCATTGAGTTGGAGGATCAGGCGCGCAGAGTAGTATTCTGAGGTAAACAAAGTTTTGCAACCTCGATCCCAGGGCCTTTTCTTGAATTGGGAAGAGAAAAGGCCCTGGCATCGGCTGGTCACATGACACCCAGAATATCTGGGTGTAAAATATGTTAATTTCTGTCGTCTCTGTGAGTGTTTGCATAAATAGTAAATCAGAGAATAAATTCTTAACGTTCTATGCAATACAGCTAGCTTCCAAGCTGGGAAGGCAATTAACTTTCTATAAAAGCAACCTTCTACGGATTATAGCTGGCTCTACATCTTCGGCTGTATACTGTATATGACACTACAATGCCCAATGAAATAAAGTAATATGTTAAACCAAACCTGGTAGAGTAACTGCGCAGTAGGTATAATACAGTAAAAACTTGTTTAGAAGATTGCTGTGTGTGAGCTGATAACATGCATAAGTTGTTCCTATACCTTCATCAAATTCCGATGATGAAGCATACAGATATTCTACGTATACGAAGAGTGTTAAGAGTCAGCCGAATAAGTGATTTAAAGCTACATAAACAAACTAAGCAAAGGGTTTATATAATTTAAATCTCTCTTCAGTTGTATTTTATGAATAAATTATACTCTTAAATGATTTAATTGACAGTTTGAATGAGCCAATGGGATTACAAAATAGACCAGCCGATGCCAGGGCCTTGTCCCTTCCTTAATTTAAGAAAAGGCCCTGGGATCGAGGTTGAA
The DNA here is from genome assembly GCA_963855995.1 of Muricea muricata. Taxonomy (NCBI): domain Eukaryota; kingdom Metazoa; phylum Cnidaria; class Anthozoa; order Malacalcyonacea; family Plexauridae; genus Muricea; species Muricea muricata. The sequence continues at coordinate 55,214,260 of OY979718.1, read as the reverse complement.
AGTTTTGATCAACTAATGCGCATTTTACTACGAAGAGAGTGATAATATACAATTATCAGACGAGGTTGCGATTAGTACAGTAAATTTTTATGGGTAGCAAGTATACAAAAACAATTAAAGCCACTTAAAGGAAAAAACGCACAATTCAATTTGACATACAATCGCAACCTTAGATTTCAATAGCTAGATTTCGCTCAATTCTTTTTTTAAAGCAACCTCAAAATGAGTTAAAAGCAACTTTTGTTGCTCCCAAGTTTTCTGTACCCCTTTCTTCGAAACGAGCCGTGTTGACATTTCAAAAGAAAGAACGTTATTTTTTACGTATAAGCTGACGAATTATTTTCAAAGTGTGGCCGGGGCCGCTCAATTTATTCGCGTGGCGCTCGCGACTCATTGGTTTAATATAATATAATGGTTTAATATATATTAAACCAATGAGTCGCGAGCGCCACGCGAATAAAAACACGCAGCGTTCTCTGGGCTACCTATGATCACATTGAATCATTTCACAGAGTGTTGACTGAATGATTTCACGACATAAATTACGTCATTTCAAATCATGGAGAATTACTTTTAAATAGATTGAGTCATTTCCCCCCATTTAGTTAAACGATTTTGATTTAATTTTGTGTCGAATAATTTCACATTTAGCCGAATCATTTCATGTTAAGTTGAATGACTTGTGCAAGACTTGCCAAATCATCCCGAAACATGTTGAGTAATTTCACACGATTGTAATGAATCAACATAGCGCATAATCTGCATATTGATTTAATTCACTACCGTAAGTGAATCACTTACAATTAACAAATTAAAGTGAATGATTACTTATTTTGTCCAGTCACATAACGACATAACGTTGGGCTATTCATATACAGCTATTTCAATTAAGGTTGTTCTTTCAAAAGGGTGAACTTTAAACTATGTAATAGGCCAATAGTAAATATATATCATACAGCTTATTTTGCTGCTAGTAATTGAGTATCTTCCCTGAAAAAGACCTACATACGAAAAGTCGTATACATGACATACTGATAAAATATCTGTTCCGTATTCTTACTACATTGAATGCTAAGGCTTTTATAAAATAGAGAGCAATGAACTCATTCCGACAGTTAGAATTTTTGAAATTAAGTTACATTATACTACAACCAATTTATCTTATCAGTCATCTAGGCATACTGTCTTAAGCAAATTTACAAGTACAATTATATGACGTCTGATAACTCTGGTGACGTTGAGACAGCACAGACGGACGCATGAAGAGCAATGATGAAGAAGGAGGCTCCTAGAAGAAAATAAATCCAGAACAAACGAGTAGATAAACGCATGGTCATGAACACAAACACAGCACAAAACATGGTTATATAAACCGTCGTATATTACCTATAATCCAAAATACAGTTGATCCAGCTGATGCAAGGAAGAACAATGGTAAACATATCAAAACTACTAGTGCATATTGTTCTGCAAGGCTAAACTGACGACCTAGAAGTATTTAAAATTTTATATTAATATGTATTTATTAAGTTGTTTAGGTGAAAAAGTTCTATGCAGAACGTGTTGAGGCATAGTATTTTTTAATGAATCAAAACGAAAATTAGATTCTTCGAATGCTAAACTTTCTTTTGGTTGAAAGCTGTATTTATATCACCACTTATAAAAACAATACAATATAGAGATCAACCGAAAGGTTGACGTTTACTGGTCGACCTAAAGATCGACCTAAAGATTGACGTTTACAGGTCACTCCAGCTACTTTCTTTGTGAAACTTATTTTTACTCTTATATTCACTTGTACGTGAATATAAGGAATGTCAAGTCAAATTTTACCAGTTACAACATCCAATTTCTTATATTCACTTGACTGTGTAAAAATACTAATTATATTTATTAACCATAAAATGTTTTTTCTATGCAATTAATTACCTCTTTATAATTATTACAGAAATTGAAAAAAATAAGAAACAAGGCCGGTGCATTCGATGTTTCCAAATTTTCGGTTTACACAGCAAAAAAATAAGCAACATGTTTTATTTATGTTGATGAAAACAGGAATGAACAATGTTTTGTTGTCCATATTGTTCACAGTAGTCAGCATGCAATATTGTTTAGAATTGTTATATTCTTTTCAGGCTTAAGAATATTGCACAACAAAAACTATATATATGTCTGAAAAACATCAAAAGCAAAAAATGTTCAATACTTTTATAATCTTTGTTTTAGACTTGCTGACAAGCATTGATCAACACAGATCAATTCATGATAACAATTCAGTAAGATACAGTAAGTGTATTCTGAAAATTCGACAACAGAAGAATGTCATATTATGGCAAACTTAATTCTTCTTGCACTTGATAAATATGAGTCTACAAAATATGTTATATATAAAATTTAATTGTTATGTACTTACCAGCTATAGTAAGAGGTCTTGATTTATTTATATAATTAATGTACCACGTTGCTCCACCCGAAATTGATAATGCAATTAATAAAAGTGGAGAGGTCAGACTAAAAACATATCAACAAATTAAATTAAAATAGCAGTACAATCACTATATACAGTAGTTAGCTAGTGTCCAAACGGATGTCAGCAAAATGAGTAAATGTACCTAATACTGGTTTATAATTGACATTATAATTAATATATTACAGTATGAGCTTTAGAGTACTGCTTATAATGATGAATTGCTAGTAATTCAAAATGGAAAATGCAGTTAGCAAAATTAACGATCATTTCAGCAATACTTATATACATGAAATTGGGGAACTATTGACTGTAGTTAATGCAAATAATCAACACTTCATGGCTTATGGGGTCATGGCTTCATCATAGTACAATAAAATTTATTGCAGGAAAGGATTGATAGTTATAAATGCATAGAATGATGTAGTTATAGAAACATGGTGCCAGACATCATAATGTGATTAGAAAAGCAGTGAGTGTCCTTCACATCTCCCCAGGAAGCGGTATCGGGAAAACCCATGAGATTTGACATCAGGCAAGTTGTAGCAAAAATGTCAAATACCATGGGTTTGCCCGATACCACCTCCCTGGGGCAATTCAATGACTGGTACATTGACTATATACCATGTATCAGCCGATCCACATGTTGTAATCCAATTAGATTACTGGTGACAACGTTAAACAATTCCAATAACTTATTGGAATTGTCATTTCATGCATATAAAATGAACCCTGACCCAAACCCTAACCTGATAATCCCAATAATTTATTGAATACAATAATTTATCGAGTGCATGTATCTATGACTGAACAGACAATGGCAAAATGTTATTTATTTGCTAAATAGACCATGATTGCTTATTAATATTTAACAAATTTCCTAAAAGTACAAACGATAAATTTCCATTTATTAACAACAGTCATTCGGCTGAGCCGGGAAGATGCCACGTAAATTCCACCTCACCGGTTGACAGTTAGCCAGCATTCACTCATTATCACAACACCGTTCAACATTTAGCTTTTGCCTTTTAAATCATAAAAAAATTCAGGTATGAACTTACATGCAATATGCAGCTAAACCAAGGAAAATAAACACATAATTTGCTTGGTATTCTTCAACATTCTGTTTGATTCTGGACGTCACATCCGAGCTTGTTTTTGGCTTGGAAAATCGTTTCACATCAAGAAATTCTGACCATGGTCGTATTTTGGAGCGTTTTTCGCCAACCCAGGACTTTATTTTAGAAAAATAGGAAGACGAATCAACAGAAGTCGCTAAAGTAGACATTTCTATTTCTCCAGAAACTTCTTCCACATCTTCCATCATTCAATTTTTTGTTGATTTAGAATAATTGCTCATTAAAAACGTAACCAGTGCTCTCATTTCCGGCCAGCAAGAATTCCTTACATTGACTCTAACAAATCCTCAATATGTAGTTAAATTTCCCACATGTGGACAAAGATTTAGCATTCAAATTTTCATCTCTTGGTTCTCGTCCCCGAGCCAACGGCGCGAAGCGCCGTGCGAGGGTACTAATTCCGCACGGCTATTTACACCCGGGAAAAGGAAAGCATAGCGAAGTCTGAAGTTCATCAAGTATCGCGGGCGCGTGGTTCAAGGGTGGCGGTGAGTGGGAATTGGTGGGAATGGGTGGTCATCACTGATCTCAAAAATATGGCGGACTATATTGCACTACAATATTTCGTATTTTTGCAAAAAGATTTGGCAACTTCCACAACCAACGAAGGGTGGTCATTTCTGATCTCAGGAAGATTGCGGACTATCAGGAGTAGCAAACACTTAAGGCATCCAAAAAGGCGAGAAATAAGACGAAAACGACTGCTACAAGTCTCTTGAAGAGAGATTAATTCGGGGAAAATACAGAGAAGCGCCAAGAATTGACTATGGCGTGAAACACAAGGCAAGTTTGTTGATAATGCGTATTTATACTTGTGTTTTAATGCTTTATAAAGGCCGGCGTAGCCGTACTCATCCAGTCTATTCACTGTTTAAATTCCAGAGTAAGTTTATGTTTTGTAAATTCAAGACTGTCTTCTTATTACTAATGTAATTAATAGGTTGTATTTTATACCAAATTTAAGCTTACATTAGGCGTAATAACATACTGATGACAAATGTTGTGCCATTTAAAAAAATTGTCAATAAAACAAGGATTAAAAACTGATATTTTCTCATTTTGAAAAAAATACACAGAAAGATTAACAATTGCCGTGTTGCTATGACAACAACCTATCACAGTACTTCATGTAATTCCGAAAATATAGTTGCATGCTCTTAGTTAGTGGCGAGGGGTTGCTGCATGCATGTATTCCTAGTTAGGAAATTAATATGTAACAGCCGTCCTGTCAGGGACGTAGCCAGGGGGGGGGGAGCCGAGGGAGCCGCGGGAGCCGCGGTATATCCTTAAAATTTTTATGACCCACCCCTATTTGTGACTTGAAAAATTCATGACCCACCCCTCAATTTTCATAGCCCCCCCCCCTATACTTTATGACCAGTGAATAATAATAATATATATTGATGTCCAGGGAAAAGTATATATTAATATCCAGGGAAAGCCTAACTGTCTGGGATATATCAGTAATTTGTAATAAAACTTTCAGCTATTTTTTATTAGCTTGAAGTAAGAGAGATTGGTCTCAGATCATTGTTGAAACCTGAGATTTTTTTCACTTTGGGAATAGGAGGTACATCAGCCAGTTTCCACACATACGAAATGAGCAGTTGAAGATATGGGTGACGGCTAGAGCTATGATATCAGCATAATTGTCTTAAGTATCCAACTGGGTAGTCTATCCGGACCGTTAGAGTGTCAGACTTTGAGGGGCTTATTTGACGTAACATTCACCCAATTGACGTCACCGTGACTTGAATAGGAACATCATCCACATGCATATATCAACACATATATCGTCAATTAGTGGTGCATAATCTCAGGGGCTCTTCTAATATATAGATTGGGTGGGACATGTCTCCCAAGTCCAGTCACTGCCCCCCCCCCTCACCCCAGGTACCAGGACCCTTTTCATGTTTTGTCCTTTTGGGATGTGAATAGGGTTGGGCGATATTTAAAAATCAACTCACGATTATTGTCATGGGAAATATCGCGATAATCGATAATATCGCGATTAATGAAATAGTAAAATGACCATATATTTCAAGTACAATTAATGTCAAAGCATGTATAAACTTGTATATAATCTTATTAAAGACAAATCAACAACAGATTGAAGTAATATGAAGGCTTTTTCTTCTCTAATATTTACTGTTCATAACTCTTGTAATATAACGTGTACTGTTCAATTTTATTCCATGTTTTGTGGAAGCTAAGGAAGACTAAATTATGAACATGCAGTACATGAGTACAACTACTATGAAAAGCATTTACAATAATCGATGCCTTGCTAATACACTTTTTGAGGGTATATTTGTTGCTGGAATGCAAAGATACTTTCAACTTGTTTAGCATTCTGTAAGCTATATACATATTTCTAAGCAATATCACGATAGTCATCGAACATGACGATAATTTCGATAAATCGTTACTCAAGTTTTTAGCTTCGATACGATAATCGCGATTGGAAATATCACGATATATCGCCCAACCCTATATGTGAACATATAAATTATTAATTGTTAAACAAGCAATTCATTCATAGATTTTCTGCTCATTATATTTCGAATTCCATTTTAGCCAACGATTCTGATCTCTGTGTGAAAAACATTTAAAAAAATTATGGAATAAATTTTTATTCTGAGAATGGCAATATCTGAGAAAACATTGCATAATAGGCTATAATTCACTGGAATGGAGTGTCAAAATAGGAGTATGCATGACCTCAGAATTATGGTGCACTGGTAAGGTGTGAATGCTTATTATTATTATTATTATTATTATTATTATTATTATTATTATTATTATTATTATTATTATTATTATTATTATTATTATTATTATTATTATTATTATTATTATTATTATTATTATTATTATTATTATTATTATTATTATTATTATTATTATTATTATTATTATTATTATTATTATTATTATTATTATTATTATTATTATTATTATTATTATTATTATTATTATTATTATTATTATTATTATTATTATTATTATTATTATTATTATTATTATTATTATTATTATTATTATTATTATTATTATTATTATTATTATTATTATTATTATTATTATAAGAGATCTCGATCATAACCTCAGGATCAGGATCTCAGGATCATAAGGATTTCGTACTCCATTTATAACTGTTGGCCTTGGTGTGCTTCAAGGAGTTTAACACTTTTGTTCAACATATTAAGGCAGACAAATACCGTCAATTTGGTTTTACCTTTAACATCATAAATCCGATTCATTGGTTCCAGTTTGCCGATGACGAAGCGGTAATAACGGGCCGAGAATGTGAAAATCAACACCTATTGAATCGTTTTACGATTTGGTGTCAATGGTCGAACATGATCATTAGAGTTGATAAGTGTGTCACCTTTGCCATCAAGAAAACTTTAACAAAATCTATCCAATATCTCCCGAAACAAAGGAGACTGCCTCAGTCCATTGCTATTCAATATGTGCTTTAACATTTTTGTTCAACATATTAAGGCAGACAAATACCGTCAATTTGGTTTTACCTTTAACTTCATGAATCCGATTCATTGGTTCCAGTTTAATTGCCGATGACGCAGCGGTAATAACGGGCCAAGAATGTGAAAATCAACACCTATTGAATCGTTTTACGACTTGGTGTCAATGGTCGAACATGATCATTAGAGTTGATAAGTGTGTCACCTTTGCCATCAAGAAAACTTTAACAAAATCTATCCAATATCTCCCGAAACTGTTGATCAACAATTGTCCTGTGCCTACTGTGAAAATTGGAGAATCTTTCAAATATCTTGGAAGATTTTTCGATTTTAATATGTCTAACCAAGAACACAAATCAGAGTTAATCTCGCTTGTCAATGAACTAATGTCCGATATCGATTTTGCTACTTACATCCAAAAAACAAACTTGTTCTATACAGCCGATATGTTCTATCCAAAATATCGTGGCATTTCACAGTTGCCTCCTTGTCGAGAACGTGGATAACTGAAAACATTGATCCTGTCATAAATAAATATTTGAAAATGGCTGGAAATACCTATTTAGGGAACATTAAGTAATGTATTTTTGACCCGTAACAAATTTGGTCTAAATGTCATCCCTGCCTCCATCAAATTCACTCAGTGCCAGACAGTCCAACGAAATGCGTTAAAAAACTCTCCAAATGAAGCTATCAAAGACCTTTGGAAGTTAACAAACAACCATACCAACGTTCAATACGATATGTACAATTCAACGAAGGAAGTTCTCAAAGATTTCCGTTCTAGACAAGAAAACAAACGCCAGTCCCAATTGGTTTGCCAAGGTTCGTTTTTCTCCCATGCGACTAATTTCTCTCTTTCGCAGTTTAATTAACTCCCTTCGGTCTAGCGCTCAATCAAAACTGCCTAAAAACATTTTTAATTTTACCATCCGCTACATAAACAATTGTCTTCCTACGCGAAAAAATCTCACAAAATGGGGAATAATATCGAGTCCTGATTGTTTTTTCTTCTTGTGTCCTGAAACCCTCATGCATGTTGTGGCCGGCTACCAATCTTATCTTGAACGTTTTACGTGGCGACATGACTCTGTCTTAAATTTCCTGGCTCAAACACTTCAATCAATTCACGCTTGTAAACTGTATGTTGACTTATCTGGTTTCAAAAGCCCTTCAATAATCACTGGTGATATTTATAGACCCGACCTACTCATAATTGCTCCTAATGAATCGCTCTACGTCGTTGAGTTACAGTTGGATTTGAAACGAACCTGCGCAATAACGTTCAACGTAAACATGCAAAATAAAAAAAATTAATTGAAAATCTAAATAAACAGTTTAAAACAGTCAAATTTATAAATGTTACAGTAAGTTCTCTTGGTGTCTTGGATAAAGAATGCTCTACGTTATTTAGAATGTTAGATACGTTGGGTTTAGATAAAAAGGATCAACAATATTGTGCGAAAAAAATGATGTCCATTGCCATAAGATCAACTAATTTTTATTAGTAAATATTATTTATGATTATTAAATTTTCTGCTGTGGAAATACAAAATGGACAAATCCAAAATTCCCAAGTGTTTGATAATTGATAGATATAAAATTATTGTAAATTCTTTTTCATATAGACTATATATTGTTTTGTGTAATTCATGTAGACAATTGTAAATTACCTAATTGTAGTGAGATTTACGATTGTATATTTGGACCATTATCATTACAAATTTATTTACTTGGTAGACTTGCTGTGCTACTCCGAGTTTCAAGCTATAAATATAAAACTTGGAGTAACACACCAAGTTTACCAAAAAATAAATAAATCTGCTATGCCAGCAATGGTATTGAGCGCTCTGCAATCTATATAAATCATAATCAATGATATTAGTCGGTTTGTTCCTTCACAATGTGTTCCCTCTCCCAGTGACAAATCCTTAAAAGAGGCCGTGCATAATCTGTCATATAGCACTAATAAAACCCTCGATCAATATCAAAGTGGATAGTGGGGAACAGGCTTTGTGTTACGTACTAGCTTTCCAATTCCCTGCTCAAATTCTGACTGATTTCAATTATTTACGTGCACAAATATCCTTTAGCTATAGTCCTGCGCTCAAGTGCTATTTCAAATTTCTATCATTGTTTTTGGCCAGTGAATCCTAGTTTCAATGCATGGAATCACATTTTCCTACTCTTGGTTGTTCCCTGGAGTGACAGATTACTCCCTAGTTTTTTATATCTCTTACCCTGAGAATAGGTAAAGTGACATACAAAATTGAATTTAGGTTCTGCATAAAAAAACCCAGAAAAACTTTAATATCACTGACAATGTGTTTTAGAAAGGGTCCCCAAACAAAGTTAATTTCATATTTTGAAATTAACATAGCGTCCCCAACCCTAACCCTAACCCTAACCCTAACCCTAACCCTAACCCTAATCCTAACCTAGCCCTAGCCCTAGCCCTAGCCCTAGCCCTAGCCCTAGCCCTAGCCCTAGCCCTAGCCCTAGCCCTAGCCCTAGCCCTAGCCCTAGCCCTAGCCCTAGCCCTAGCCCTAGCCCTAGCCCTAGCCCTAGCCCTAGCCCTAGCCCTAGCCCTAGCCCTAGCCCTAGCCCTAGCCCTAGCCCTAGCCCTAGCCCTAGCCCTAGCCCTAGCCCTAGCCCTAGCCCTAGCCCTAGCCCTAGCCCTAGCCCTAGCCCTAGCCCTAGCCCTAGCCCTAGCCCTAGCCCTAGCCCTAGCCCTAGCCCTAGCCCTAGCCCTAGCCCTAGCCCTAGCCCTAGCCCTAGCCCTAGCCCTAGCCCTAGCCCTAGCCCTAGCCCTAGCCCTAGCCCTAGCCCTAGCCCTAGCCCTAGCCCTAGCCCTAGCCCTAGCCCTAGCCCTAGCCCTAGCCCTAGCCCTAGCCCTAGCCCTAGCCCTAGCCCTAGCCCTAGCCCTAGCCCTAGCCCTAGCCCTAGCCCTAGCCCTAGCCCTAGCCCTAGCCCTAGCCCTAGCCCTAGCCCTAGCCCTAGCCCTAGCCCTAGCCCTAGCCCTAGCCCTAGCCCTAGCCCTAGCCCTAGCCCTAGCCCTAGCCCTAGCCCTAGCCCTAGCCCTAGCCCTAGCCCTAGCCCTAGCCCTAGCCCTAGCCCTAGCCCTAGCCCTAGCCCTAGCCCTAGCCCTAGCCCTAGCCCTAGCCCTAGCCCTAGCCCTAGCCCTAGCCCTAGCCCTAGCCCTAGCCTTAGCCCTAGCCCTAGCCCTAGCCCTAGCCCTAGCCCTAGCCCTAGCCCTAGCCCTAGCCCTAGCCCTAGCCCTAGCCCTAACTCTAACCCTTACCCTAACCGTCACACTAACCCTTAAACCCTAACTTAATCCTAACCCTAACCCCGCGGGGAGAAATACGCTGGGTACGAGGTTGCGTGGACATATTGAACGTAATTTTATGTCACAGCTGCATATGTTGCACAATCATTGAAGTGCTAACTGACATGCAAGTGGGCTAGTGGTTGTTATGCCAACAGGAGGTGTTTTATTGAAGGTGTTTACTGCCAGGAGAAGAAAATAGGTTCAAAATCTGAGTGAGAATTTTTGCACGTATACTTCTGCCTTTTAGATGTTTCAATATACATGTTAAAATGGCAAGGCACTAGATAGGATCGAGTAAAACCACGGCGGGCCGAGTCCTTACTCGCCCTTCGGGCTCGCGCTTTAGCTAAATTTGGTGAAGTAGATACAGTCCCAGTGAGTGAGAATAGTGAGCGAGAATAGTTTTAATAAGAAAAAATATAAGAATATAAGAAAAAAAGTATTCAAAAAATTAAGAAAAAAAAAGTATAAAACAAAAGCGTATAACTGGGCTCTATCCCGGAACGGACACGGCAGGAGCGCACGACCTAGACCACTGAGCTAATGCGGCCAATCGAAATTTTACTGTTAAAAGCTAAATTTACCTAAAAAACTGCTTATGTAACCGTGCTTGTAGGCACCGCTGTTAAATGTATCAAATATTAACTTATTGCGGGCTCGCCGTGGTTTTACTCGATCCTATCTAGTGCCTTCCGTTAAAATGTGTGTTTTGTTGAGATATTGTGCTGGAAAATGAGTCTAATACGATGTGTTATATAATTAATATTGGCACGCACAGCAATGCCAATTCACATAAGCTCTGCGCCAACTTCTAAAGGATAGAACAAAGTAGTGGTAGAATAATAGTGGACCACGCTAAAGTCGCACGCCTTACGTATTCTGGTATAGACTAAAAGTGTATGTTATGTAATGTTATCATTTTAAAAATACACACACAGCTTCGATCATTTTAAATGCGTTTTTTATTCCGTATGATTGAGAAATAAAAGTTAGAATTTGTTAATTCTTTGAAATTCCGATGCATCTGCATGGCTTGTCCTAGAAAAATAGAAGATTAAATTTAAATTGAACGTTTGGCTTATTTATTCAGATAATTACAACTATTTTCGTGGCCTCGTAACGTAGCTATTAAATATAAACAATTTATGTATCTATACACATTTCAGTGTAGCTAATTGATCATAACCCTTTTAATGTTCCTGCATGATCTATGCTCCAGAAGAACATATAATCAGTTGGAAAATTGTTTGTAACCAGTAATTCCAACAGTGCTGTATTGTGCTGACATTTTCAGCACAAATGGCAAAAATAACTATGACAGCTAGCGCTGCTGATTATATGTTAAGCTTTAAAGTCTTATATATACTAATGGTGATGTTGTACTCGGGTAAATATGATATTATGATATTGTGATGCTAGTTATCCAGTTTATGTTTTCAAAATAGCAAAATCCACTATTACAAGAATACGAGTCGTATTACGAGTCTTTTGACTGCAGGCTCAGCATCATGTCTGAATGTCAATTGGTGTGCAAAAAATTTAGCAGCAAAATATATCGCCGGGTGTGCAATGCCATACACATAGTATGGTGTATGTATAATCTGACATGGACGTAACTAGAGCGTTAATATTTGGGAAGGGGTTGTTTATTCATCTTTAACGTTCTGAAATCTAATCGATATCAAATCCCACGGCGAAATTTAATAAGCTTTATTTTTTTATAGACCTTATACAACACTTTATAGTTAAACATTCGAACTTGGAAGTCACAGCACGGCTGATTAGGGGGAAGGCGATTTTGGCCACTGTTGTAAAGTGTAAGCGATTAAAATTGACCTTTGAGACGAGAAAATCGCCGACCTTTTCCGAGCATACGACACTATGCACTTTAAAGTCTTGTTGCCAGGCAAACTTTAAAGTCTTGTTGCCACCATTTTTTTATCAAACAAAAAATCGTCGATGGGGGCAAATTGTCGACAACAACGGATACGTAAATTGAATAAGTTGTCGAAAACTTGTACTTCCTTTGGCCTTGTGATAAAAACTGGCAGTCATAACAATTTTTTATCGACAACGTTACATCTAACTGCTTTTTTCACACAGCAAAATTGAAAATTCTTAACAAGAATAAAATTCTTGCAAAACTCTTATTTCAAGCAAACTTTTGCTTAAAACGAGAAAATCCAAGAAAATTCTTCTTGGCAAGAATCGATTTTACTTGAAACAAGAAAAGATATTCTTACCAAGAACTATGTGTTTCTTAGACTTCTTAGAATAAGAAATATACATTCTTACCAAAAATATCTTTGAAACTAAATATTCTTGAAATGAGAAAATTTGTTCTTACAATGAGAATTGCTATTATAATACTACTTCATAAGAAAAGCTATTCTCAGAAGGATTTGGCTTATTATAAAGTTATATTCTTAGAAAAAGTAATATTCTACAATATATTTGCAAGTTTAAAAAATAATTGAATTTAAAATTATGTTGTTGTATGGGGACTATAAGGTCGGTACACACTAGACAGCAAGTTGCCACAAAATGTCCAACAACAAATCGCTTCGTGTGTACAGTCAGATCATAAGTGAGGCGATAAGTCTCAAGCTTCTGGTTCTGTCGCTGCGATCCGGATATCTCACACAAAATCAAACCATTCCAATCAAACAAATACGGTAGCACGCAGCAACAAAATTGTCACTAAAATTCTCCTGTTCACACGAAACATATGCGTGGTTAAATAAAGTGTTCCATACCATAACAAACAGGCGCTGCAGCGATTTGTCGCCTAGTGGGCACAGACCTTTATTGCTGTGGATCGCCCGACTGTTACAGCATTCGTAAAGAAAGTGTGAATCTAACGACTGAAAGGTCTAGCTGTATCAGTGAGAATATTAAATGAATTGAGATCAGTTGCCATGCTTTACCATTTATGGAATGCCCATGAGACTTTGCGCGCTCAGTGCGAAGCGCGTTATTTTTAAATTTTCAAAATAGAACGCTGTTTTGAATGAAATTATTGACTAAATTTCGAGAAAAGAAAGGAGAAATGGTACCGATCCGCCACGATTTACACGATATTTTGTTAGGTAAGTGTTCTACAATTTTAATTATTTGAATTTTATACGAATTTATACGGTAATAAAGCGTTTTATATTTACATGGTTGGCAGTTGCCTTTGTATCAACATTGACAACATAAAATATCAGCTGCGAAAGTTAAGTTATGTAAATTTTAGCACACTATTTTAAATCACAAAGCTATATTTATACTGCTTAGTATTCTTTTGTATTTACAAACTGTTTTTGTCTGAAGGAAAATGGCCTTTCCATGTGATAAATCGTATGCATTGGCCAATTTGATATAAAGTGTATGGTGGATCGGCGTCTGGTCGAAGCGAGTCAGATGATGTCACAGGTCAAAGTACGGGTAAGTCAATATTTTGTTTGTAGTAAGTGGTGTATTTATTAAGAAATTGTAGAATACCAGGCAATCAAAAGCTTCCATTAGCTAGAATATTAATACTACAATATAGAATCACAGGCTGCTTGGCAGAGGTCATTTAATGTAAACCACATGTTGCTAGATATGGTTTACATTTGTAAACTAGGCTTGCCACAACCTAGGTAGCCCAGTAATTGATGGTATATTTTTGGTTCAGAAAATGTGTATTTATTCTTCGGTAATGATTATTACAACTGTATTGATTACAAGCAGTGCAGTTCAATGGCATGGTCAGCTTGTGATGCATCATGTTTACATCATGATGCATCACAAGCTGACCCCACCATTGAACTGGACCGTGCGTAATCAATACAGTTGTAATAATCATTACAGAAGAATAAATACACATTTTGTGAACCAAAAATATACCATCAATTATTGGGGCTACCTAGGGCCACAGAGTAGATAACATTAAGCCGAAGACCTGTAACTGCTGTCATGCATGCCATGTATTCCTTAGCCAACATACCACTGTAATTCCAAATACCTGACATAGCAGCAGTTCCATAACTGTCTATTATTGTTGTGACTGTGTTCTAGCTCCTTTTACTGTGCAATGTACATTTATTTTATTTATTTAGCTTTGCCACAATTAAGGCAGGGTCACCACAACAGCATATGCCAATTACTGTGGGCCTATTACCTAACCTACCCTGTCAAACTTGCCTGTGGGTAGAAACCGTAGCACCCACAGGAAACCCACACTTTCAGAAAAGCATTGATTTATCCACTGGATGAAAAATCAGAACTTTGTCTAAATTTGATTTTTCGTCCAGTGGTACCCTTTTCATGTGAGGACAGGGTTTGAGTCACATTGAGAATGTCCCTACTGAGAATCAAAACCACAATCTTAGAGGTGAAAGGCAAGTGATCTAAGCTCCCTATGTAGGCTATGTGGCCACTTTTTGTTACAAAACAGTAGTATAATTGCTTATGGCGATAAAATAATGACATTGTGCTATAGTGTACTGACCCATACCAATGATATATATACTTTATCATCTCAGAGTGGTATCAAAGATTTAATCAAACCTACTACATTTAATTATAATGGTATTTTGGAATTGAGATCATTTGATCCTATCAATATCATTGTTTTTGTAAAATATTTTTAGAATTACATGATTCAAGAAAATCTGGATGGAATAGTCACTCACTGTTTGACACATGGATTCATTATTTGCATATGAGGATCTGAATATGAGCAAACCACACAGTCCAGTAAGAACAGTTATATTCTTCAATGAAAGAACATGCAATAATAAACTTCATCACTTTGGTGATGACCAGTTTTGTCAAATTCAGGAATTTTTCATTGATTAACCTTATGTGCCTTATACGACAATGTAAAATGAACATTAGAGACAAGGTTATCTAGATACTGTGATTATTAATAGAATTTGGGTTAATTAAGGTTGAAGTGTACACTTTATATGAAGGTTAAGTTTGTGATGAGTTGATATTTTATGCGTTTAATTTCAAGTGTTGTTACTTTTAATTTACCTCTAGCCACAACAGGGTACTCCAGTTTTGGTTCATATGATACAAATTTCAGTGGCTATTAAATTACTCATTTTGCTATCACAAAATTTGTGTGCTTTGTGCTTTGTATATTGCTTTTCTTGTTTTAAGTAAATTAATTCTAGTTAAAATTCTAATCTAGAATAATACCCTCACTATAAAGTTCTAATTTAGAATAATATTCTTACTAAAGTTCTTACCTAGAATAATATTCTTACTATACTGACAAGAATCTTTTTGCTTATTTTAAGAATTTTTTTTACTTATTTCAAGAAATTTTTTACTTATTTTAAGCATAACTATTCTTCCTAAGAAAGAATTTTCTTACTTGTTTCAAGCACAATTATTCTTGGTCAGAATTGAATTCTTGCCTAGAATTCTAGCCTAGAAAAATATTCTCAGTATACTGAAAAGAACAATCTTACTTGTTTCAAGCAATTTTTTGCTTGAAACAAGTATTTTTTTTCTTAAAATAAGAATTCAAATTTTGCTGTGCACGTCTGTACGTCCGAATCATTCAGTTGTTAAACAATTAAACATTAATACACTATTGATTGAAGAAACTATCTGGTGTGCGAATACACAAAATGCCACATATAGCGTCGATAAAAAATAGTTCTCATTAATATAGTTGTCCTCTCTGTGGAGGCTCTGATTGTATATCACCTGTAACTTCCGTAAATACCTGTAGAGTTAGCAGCTGCATCCGTAACATGCTCCTCTGCAATTCAACATCATGTAGCTAGGGTTCTTTTTACACTCCCCACGTTTTGCCCATTCAACGCATCTTGTATGGTTATTCACGCAACAAGCTTTCTTACAATACTCCATCATGTATTTTTGCGATTTAGTACAATGTCCACCTTGATACCAATATTCGCAGTTTCCATTTTTATTGCTACAGCCTATAGAAATGTTATATGCATGAAAAATGTATGCTAAGATACGAAGTGGCTAATATTATTCATCAGAATGCGGAGTGTGGCCTTTTGTGACGAGATCTCCGATGTGGAAGAGTATCTAACCGATCCGCTGTTGTGCGATGTGCACTACTATTTGCAAATGACTGAATGTGATACAATACAGTACTTTGGCTATTTTTGTTGGAGTTCTCAGTTATCCAGTTTATGTTTTCAAAATAGCAAAATCCACTATTACAAGAATACGAGTCGAATTACGAGTCTTTTGACTGCAGGCTCAGCATCATGTCTGAAAGTCAATTGGTGTGCAAAAAATTTAGCAGCAAAATATATCGCCGGGTGTGCAATGCCATACACATAGTATGGTGTATATATAATCTGACATCGACGTAACTAGAGCGTTAATATTTGGGAAGGGGTTGTTTATTCATCTTTAACGTTCTGAAATCAAATCGATATCAAATCCCACGGCGAAATTTAACAAGCTTTAATTTTTTATAGACCTTATACAACAATTATAGTTAAACATTTGAACTTGGAAGTCACAGCACGGCGGATTAGGGGGAAGCCGATTTTGGCCACTGTTGTAAAGTGTAAGCGATTAATTAAAATTGACCTTTGAGACGAGAAAATCACCGACCTTTTTCGAGCATACGACACTATGCACTTTAAAACGTTATCCTCACAGGCAGCCCTAGCTAGACTGTTTTAATTTTATCTCATATACAGGGTGTCCCAAAAAAAACGGAACCCGCATAAACAATTATGTATGCACTTAAAACGAAACCCGCATAAATTAATGTTGTATGCATTATGATTCACAAATTGACAGCACTGAACTGAATCTTAAATTCCGCACAGTTGTTCAGAAACCACAAAAATGAAAGACAGGAAAGAAATGCCATTTTTTTCCAGCTATAATGTTGTAATAAGACTCCCAAGGTTGAAATAAGCCTGTGTAAAAAAATACACAATACTGATTTTAAACAATTGCATTTAGAATTAATGTAAGACATTAATTTTAACATGTTTTGCTTTGACATATGCTGCACAAAAATATGAAATCCCAGAGGTACAGAAATGTCAAGTCATTACACTACTGTGAATAATAATTCCATTATTGTGAATAATATTTTTAACGACTGAATAATGAATTTATGCGGGTTCCGTTTTTTTTGGGACACCCTGTATAATGCACGAAAAACAACATTTCTTTCAAATATTTTTTTATTTGAAACCGTTTCTCTTCCTCGGAATTCTCTAAGCGGTCGTTCCTTGCTCTTATTGAATGATTTTTCTGTGTTAAAATCGCCACCATCTTGAAAATATTACGCAATGAGTTGTTACTTATTAGATATGCGCAGAAAGCAATGCAAAACTGAGGAATACCTTGTTAATATGCAGTCGAAAATTTGGAATGTATTTATTTAAGTTATGAATAAAAAAATGATCTGTGTAATTTGAGACTGCTTATAAATTAAAAATCAAATGATCAATAAAACGTTAAGCTCAAGTAGCAATATGCAGTATTCATATTATACAAAGCAAACATATTGCTTTGATGAAAATTTTACCTGCATTTCCTCCCCCAGTTGTTCCAGAGCATCCGTACAATTTTCTTGCTTGTTCAACATCTTTTGCACTCAATCCCTGTCTTTGTCCAATCTTTTTAGCCCCATTTTTTGTCGAAATTGTGACAAGCCCTCTGCGAAGAGCGAATGCATATGGGCCATAGTGCATAATGCTGTCGTAGTCATAGCCAACATCACCAGTTTGTGATCCTTGCATTTTATTAAAATTGTATTTCATGGCTAAAATTGAACATAGAGTCATGTCCAGTCAACTAACATAGAACACTAAAAGATGAATTTAACGCATACATATACATAAGGAGTCTGGAAGCAAAGATATAGAGATTATTGATCGATCAAAACTATTCGACTTATATACTGTATGTGTAGCCATACAGGCCCGTATTAACTAGTTAATAGCATGCAGATTGAGTCAATGCATGAGTCATTATGGTAATTTTATACAACTATAACAATTCATAATTATGTAGGACAATTATATATTGTTGACCACGTTTTCTTTCAATAATTATTTTCCGTTACTTAGGTTTAGGGTTAGGGGTAGGGTTGTTCTCGTATTTACCCACACTATAAATGTTTTTAATTTAATTCTTTAATGGATAAAATGTGAAAATGAGTATGTATCAATTATAATTCTGGACACTGTATCTTTTTGTGTAACATTTAATCTTCCTCGTGCATTTTTGGAAAAAATCGAAGTAAATTATTCTTCTGCACTATAGCTGGTAACTTTGCCGCCTAAAATCGAACGATCCTCAGTATTGAAAAACCTGAAAAAAACGAACTTTTTTGAAAAAGTATGTTTCTTTTCGAACGTAATCTCATAAAATATCTACCTCAAAATGGTAAAATCTTAACACGAGATGATAACGAACTTAAGCAACCACCATTCTAATATAGCGGGTAAATATCAACACAAAATAATCGGGCTTTATGATTGGCCTTTTAGGACAAAAGTCATCATTGTTTGTGATTCGTTCTTGAGAAAAGCGATTTCTATAATTTATTGTCTTTCATTGTTATAAACCAAACACTCACATAGCCTGTTAGTATAGGTTGGTGGCGACCCAATACAGACGTTGATTTCACAGTTTTAGCTTGATGAACAAAAACTTTGAAATCCAATTCCAATCGAAAAAAGTGGATGGAGACCGATGCAACAAAATAGTTTTCGAAAAGTTTACAAAGATTTTCATCTCGTTTCCAAAAAATCGGTTTTTCCGATTTTTTTTAAACGTTTTTTGGTTTTCGCGGCTACCTGAACCACCTGAGCCTATATTATAGCAATTATATTAAAGATGTAGCAATTGCAGGCGAAGCCGTACCTGGTTGGATGTTATTCCAATGGATGGTAATGTAATTGTCACGATCTAAACGGGACTGTTCGTGCCAGAATCCCAAAGCGTGACCTTAAAATATTTAATACACAAAAATGGATAAAGCACATGTATATATGCATGGAATAAGCTTTTTAAAAAACGCCTTAATAGTCATAATTTTGATCTGCATTCCACACTATAGGTGACGGTATAGTAACTGCCTTATTTGAACCATTGAGTCACAATTCACGAGGCTGTTATCTATTATTCTCTTTTCACGGAGCATTTTTATTGAAAATCGCGCTTCACGGGCGTAGGAAAAATATCAAGCATTTCACACGAACAGAAATCAAACACTCACGGCTCGCAAAAATGCCCTTTACTACCCTTAATATGCCCTTTTCAACGCCCTGGAAATGTACGACGATGTTTTTATACTTTTTCTGCTGGTAGAGATAATAACAACTGTCAACCAGTGATCTATTACAAATAAAAAATGAAATAATAGAGTTATTGCGAACCAATTTCGTGAACAATGATTCCATGTTGCATACACCCATTAGCAAGCGAAACGTCTTGTCTGTACCCCTGGCGACCGACATGCGATGAGCAGCTAAAAATCATAATGAATTAATAATAAGTATTAATAACTATAAAAATTGAGGCGATAACAGTGCGACTGACTTGCCAGCAACGTCATGCATGCGGCACCAACTCCAGGGGCGTATATAGCCACGGGGCGAATTTAGGTCCGCATCCCCTCTTTTATTCAGAACAAGATTTGTAGTTCTTAAAAAACTGAGTAGAAATGCAGGACGTGTAGCGTACAAGAAACATCAAGTACGCCACATTGCCCCAGAATGTTTTCGTGTCTGTTGTCTGGACTTCAAAGAACTGATAACTTATCTGTACGACTGTTTTTATTTTTAAATTTATTACAGCTACCTAAAATACATAGATGGTTCGAACATCTTTCTAAGCAGGATATCCACGTGTACGAAATGGATGATTGGAACTTGCTACGGCCCTTTGAAATGTGACCACATACATAAATAGGTATTGGTTGATTTACATTGTCAACATTCGTGTGAACATGCACAGCAGAAATTTTGTATGGGCAATGTTTTGATAAATTTGTATGAAATCACAATGATCACCAATTTGGTATCTGCGACGATGTTACATGTACATACAGCTTTGGAGGAGTGGGCATCTTTGCGATATTTAAATCATTTTAGAAGGAAATTTGAGATTTACTCTTCATGGTCTTTTTGGCTCTTTAAGTTACCCGTACTGACGTCATCTAGTAAGCTAATGTAAATGAGTCTTCTATTGTTTCGTGCTTTAAAAATGGCTTACATGACGTCAGTTCCTCTTTCGTAAACGACCATGCAAAAAGACTATGAAGATCGAGGTGTAAAAAGCTCCAAAAATCTTCGTACGCTCTCCGAAAATTGAAAAAATCACAAAATCTGTAAACATTTTCCCCTAAAAATCACTGCAAATCCCTACAAATCAGGGTTGCCAGATTTCTTGAATAATTAAGCCAAACCATCATTAGTGCTGTCACAAAAACAAAGAAAACAAAAGGCAAATACAATGAAAAACAAAGAGCATTGTTAAAAGTTTGGCTAATTTATGCATGCAATCTGGCAACCCTGCTACAAATCTCCCAAATCCTACCAAGTTAATTCTAAATCCCCAAATGCTGAAAATTCGACGAAAAACCCCCAAATCCCAGTAAAAACTGCAGAAACTTTTTTAAATCTTTACACGAGTTATTTACCCCTCGATTAAGATGAAGTTTTTCTCTAAAACAAAATGTTGCGTTTCGTCTTAAATTGTTTGAAATGTTACAAGTATGTTAAATCCCAAATGACTACCGGATGGCGCAAAAAACTGTTCCCCCACTTTGATTTGATCTTACAGAAAAACTAGGATAGTGATAAGAATTAAATAAATTACATCTTATACAGAAAGGGCTAACTTAAATTTTGATTTGTTATGATAAAATTTTGAGGCAACTTCAGCTTAGCCTGTTCACAGACCTAATTCTAAGAGTAAAGTCTGCTAATACTTCAAGGATTACTTGTCCTGGACAAGAGAAAAATGAGAAGGAAATTAAGTTAATTATGCTAATTATTCTAGCTAGGTGTACATTGAAAATATTTGCTTCTAGTGCAATTAATTTATCGTAGAGATTTTTTAAAGCAAAAATATACATGCTAACTTTAAAGCAAATTGAAAATTTCCTTCCAAAAAACGCATTTTAAATTCATCAATTGACGTATTATATTATAATGTTGCATAAATTAATTCTTGAGATTTAATTTTGCATGGACAATAAATCTTTCAAGTATTCACAGACCTCAATCATTCCGATTTAGGTCTGTGTACAGGCTATCTTAAGTTATTGCTCAAGGGCCAGCTGTTCAAAAACATGTGAAAATTTCATCATTCAAAATATTCATGCAGCTTGCTTATAAGCTTGCAAATATTTCTTTAGAATTAGTATAGAAAAAGTTTACTAGTATTAGTACTATGCAAGCGAAGTTCAAAAATACATAAAACGTCTCTAAAACTTATGATCTGTTCTGCATGCCATGAGCAAATCGGCATACCCTGTTTTTAGCAAATTAGCTATTGCTATATCGCTATAAAATAGCAAATGCATATTATAAATGTATAAAAACGACAATAACATAGGGCTATACTCACCCAGATCCACGATAAAAATGAAGATAGCCTTGTTGGTTAGTTCTTGTTACAAACTCTAAGCAAGGGACTTTATTCATCCACTCTCTCATTGCTGTCTTGATACGGTCCGTATAACCCCCAATGACTGCCAATTGAAGTAATTAAGAAAAATTAAGCAATTAAGAGAGGGATTTTACTGTTGTTGAATGGTAACATACAAATGATATTATAATATCACTCTAATTTAAGATATGCATAATGAGTTAACTTCCTATATCAAAGAGATTACTTCCTATTCTGTTCTATAGGCGGTCATCCTGTAAACAGATAAGACGCCATGTATGGCACATGCTGTATGCATCATACCTGAATTGATCACATAGGGTATTTGCCGTTTTCCGTTCACATTTGGCCAGAGTTTTCTCTTATTGCTTATGGCTGCACCACGTGACATACCACCTGCCATCATTTGCTTTACCCACGGAGTTTCAACAATATCTCCTTGAGCTAGTTTCGGTTGATTTTCTCCGGAACGCGATCTAGCTAGAAAAAAAATTAAGCGTACGTATTTCGTAGCCTCTTTGAACATGCAGATAAACATGCATAGAGTTAACCAATAAAAAGTTGTACTAAAGTCCTACATCGCTTACCTGCTTTTTGATTTATACTTAGGATCTTGTCAAAAACGGAGTTGTCTTCTGAGCCATCGTCAAATTTTTCTATAGCAGAGAATACAAATTATTTAAGCATTTTAGTCGGAAGAATGTACACCATTGCATGTGAGGATATAATATGCATATCGTGTACTGTGTTACAAATACTTGCATGCAGAATCCAGAAACCTACTTTAAGACATATAGATATAGGTATATAGATAGATATATGAAACAAATCAGTCCACCACTCAAAGCAATATAAAAGTAAAAAGTGTAATTAAATTTTCGGTCGTATGCCACAACCTTCGTATATATAAATATATAAATATATATATATATATATATATATATATATATATATATATATATATATATATATATATATATATATATATATATATATATATATATATATATATATATATATATATATATATATATATATATATATATATATATATATATATATATATATATATATATATATATATATATATATATATATATATATATATATATATATAGACTTATTAGCTAGCTAAATACAAACCATTCTTAGGCTTATCTGATTTCACAGATCCTGATACTGCAATGAAAAGCAAGATTATGAAAAGCTTCATCTTGATAATGTATAGCGCCTTGCAATAATCAATTGTTTTCCAACTGATATTCCTTTCCTTTTATAGTTTAGTACGCTTTAATTAATGTTAGTACAGTAGTACGGTTTGTAAGCAGCTCTGTTCAGCTGAAACAATCATTGCAAAAGGTAAGAGTAGCCACTTTCATAAAATTCATTAAAAGACAATAACTCGTGTTTGAAGTATTTTCTTTGATTTTTGACTTCCCAGATGAACCACATGAAAAAGAGCAACATTTGTACAAGCAATTTACTAATCAATTGATCATTATATGTTGAATAACATTTTTTAAAATTTTCATTTCAGTTGTAAAACCAGCTTTACATAGTTCTAATAAAAAATCTGTTCACTATTATTCACATCCTCAAAAGTATTAAATAGGAGAGTCGTTTCTTGCATAGCACGGAGAAATACGTTCGCAAACTAGAATGTCCAACAAGAATGTGAACTAAACATCTAGAGTTGGCGCTGTCTTATTCTAAATTAATCATGATGCATGCCGACCAGCTGTACAGCTGTGCTCCCTTTAAATTTATGTTTGAACATTTGTATATAAACAGTTGCAGCCTAAGAAATATCTTAAATGCATCAATAGCAGTTTTAGTAGTTAACGACTAGCTAAACATAATGACATATAACCACAAGTGTATATATATAACAATTAACTATTCAAAATTTTCTAAGGAAAAAGATTTTTCTCGAACTTTCGTTAATTTTTAAAAATTTCATCCAGTTAAGAATTTTTCCCGCCAAAGTCAGAAAAAAAAATCTTTAAAGTTTTAAGGCACGTTTAAAACAAGAAAATCATTTGTGATGTCACCTGCTCGCGCATTCGAAAAAATAGTTTCTCTAACAAAAGCAGGCAGGAATTTATGCAACGTTTGCACCATTATGCACCTACAACATTGCTATCCTTTTATAAAGTTTGAAGACATTCTACTTCTTTGTTTTGAAAATATTTCTGGCTTGTTTAATCTGCTTCGTAATTGGTATGCATAAGTAGATACATCACAAGCTATCTGCATGTTTTAAAATAGCCAGTGAATAGCTGGAGAACGAGATAATTTCTTCAAAAACTGAAAACGCCTTGTTAATTTACTTTGACATTATGTTTGATTGAAATCAAGAATAGAAAAACGATTTTTCATGACACTGTCCCTTTAAGGAAGGACGCAAGGCCGAACGAAACAGAAAGTAACCGCTTAACATTGCTCTTACTAGTTAAACGCTCACAAAATTCCAGCTTAAAAATCAGATGATGCTACCACTGCCTGTTTGAAACAATTAATTGTACGGATTGAGGTTCAGCTGAAATTATTTTGAACAAGTATTAATAGATTTTAATTTTGAACTTATGGGAGAAAGAAAAATATGTACACAACCAATTAAATTACCAATTGTCACTGATAATTGATTGGAAATTTGTGAAAGGCACTTCATCTTAAAATGAAGTTAGAAGAAAAAACGCAACAGTAGCAAGCAGCACTTACTAAACTTTAGTGGGTTTTACCTCGTCTTCGATTATTAGTGTCACAATGTCTATCTCTGATATATCTCTCTGATTAATTAACAAGGATGGGCGAAGGATGGTTTAAATATATGGTGGATTACAAAATCTGTTGATTGTTGATGGGCCATAAAATGGCCGCCAGCAGTATTACTCAGTGATCCAGGTCGAAATGTGACTTATAATGTGCGGTGTGCGCACCGTTATGGCTCAAATCGAAAGTTTCGTTGTCGTTGGTCATTTAATAATCTATAGCGACTACTATTCTATAGCTTTAAAAACCCCATTTTATACACATCTTGTGACGATTAAATTTTCAATATAGAAGTTATTTAAGCCGACAAAATCAAGGCAAATGTTTTGTGTAAATTATCTTTATCTATATCTCCCGCACGGTCATAATTTCCTCGCTGTTTTCTCATGAATTATTGATGAGTTTTTGAAAGAATTTCAATTCCTCAAGTGAATTAAAATTCATTTTACGTTATCAATATCTTACAAATATTACATGCAATACGTGGCTGGAACTGGAATAACCACAAAGAGATAAAGTCTCCAGCCTGGCAAGTGAAATGGGTTTCAACAGGAAATAAATACAACACACATCGTAAATCCTTGGCAGTAAATATGCGCTTGTATTATTACTCTGCAACCCACAGGGCGTGGGTAGTTATATACAAATTTGTTGTTTTTTCAGACTGTATCGAAAGTTTGTTATAGTCGTGCAAAAATTGACATCTATTTCGCATACCGGACGCTATACAGACGCTACAAAGTGGACTGAATAAGCCTATTCGATCATCACTGAATCTGTCGATCTCGACCTTCAAACGATTTCCATGAGCATCGTAATTTGCGCGCAGGAGACCTCCTAACTAATCTGATGTATATAGCGTATCAAACTCTCTGAAGACTGCATGTTTTTACGTGAGGTTACACGAGTGCTTTGAACAAGTATTCAACGAGAATTTAACGACCTCAAACCGTCATGTTTTCAAATTATGTTTAAAAAAAACCTCAAAAAATTGCGAGAACGTTTATGCAAATCGGGATCTTCCGATCCTGAGACTGTAAACATGTCTTTCTTTTCAATTTTCTTCCGATGAATTATGAATAATTGATAAATAGATTTAAACAATCTAAATATGCATATGATTCGCACCACTAGTAATAAAAGGTTCATGCATATATCACGTCGGGTCTCCGGTGGATTATAGTGAATACTAGGTGGTACATGTCGCTTTAAAATATGGAATTCAAAACATAAAACAAGCCATTGATCTTAATGCACAGTTTTAATCATAATTTTACTAGTCTCAATACAAGTCTGATCAAGCTACCAAACTACCAATTTATCGTTAAATATTATGTATTCTTTTGTTGATATTCTTTTGTTCAATCTTCAATACATTCCTAGAATAATTTAAGCAAGTAAATATTACTAAAAACGTGTTGGCAACTATGTAACTTGTATTTGTGTTTTTTAATACGAATTCAAAGCCGCTTTTCAAAATTCCACACAGGTCTATGCAACAAGCGCGAAAATTCCCGTGTATCTATCGAGTTCAGCCAGTTGTTCTCCGCCGGCGAATACAGAAGGATTACAATGTATTTGGGTCGCTTTTTTAAAAACCCTGTATCGATATTTTCAGGCAACCAGTCTACTCTGTTCTATTACTATATGCCGATAAATTTGAATAAGTCATTTTTTTAAAAAGCGCTTACTGTACTTCAACAAGTGCAAGCGTTGCACGACGTCTTACAGTAAATTGACATGTAGGCGGGGCTGTTCTCACACTGCCCCGCACTTGTCCACCACGAACAGTTTTCGTGTTGATCAGAGCAGCCGCAGGTCTTTGGATAATCAGCCGTCATATTAGCAGCATAGTAAGCACAGTCACCTTGAAGAGCCTAATGTTTACATGGTGTGTTTAAATCAAAGCAACCTACAAAATTATTAAAGAATTAATCCTATGGGTCCGGAGGGAAAATTTTTACTAAAGTATAGGATTGGCTAATGAGGAGGGCGCATTTTCTGACTTATGATTGAAGTGAAGTCTATTTTTATTGACACAATTCAAGCTTGAAGGTCACATTCGATTCAAAGCGAAACTCGCATTTGTGGCGAATCAAGTTTAAATTAAGAAACTCAAAGATAAAACATTTTCCGTGTTGATATACAGTTATATCAACACGAGGGAAAATTGGAAAAATGACTGAGGAATTGTGTGGACACAATTTGGAAACTTACCTGTACCACAGTCATACGTTGACTTCACTTGTTGGAGATCGGCATTACTTAAATGAAGACTTTGGCCAATCGTAGCGCCAGTTAATGATTTAATTGTTTCCTTTGTTGAATCTTTAGTAAATGCATACGGTCCATAATGCATCACGCTTCCAGGGTCATAGAGAGAAGCCTGACTGTAATCATAGCTTGATGCAATTTGAAAATTGTCCTCCATAAAGCAAAGAAATTTTGAAATACACATTCGATTAACCATGTTCAACTGATATAGTACGTGGATGTGGATGTCGTTGGCAGTGAAAAAATATGATTGAAACAACGAAATAGTCTTAGGGAAATAGTCTCCAAGCCATTTCGCATAACATTGACTTACGAAAATCTACCTATCATAGGAAATTTCCTGAGACAAACATGAAAGAAACATGAGTACGCTTGGGAGGGAGGGAGGGGTAGGGGATTCGTTACACTGATTAACGTTATTTGATTATCGTCAGTCATTCCTGTTTTAATGAAATACAATTTCGTGAATTGTAATGTAATTAAAATTATTTCGTAAATTGTAATTCTGTGAATCGTGAATATCTAAAAAGCTGGCTAGGACATCTTGATTTCACTGACGTCAGGCTATTATTTATGCATTTTTAGACATACATTCAATACTCAGTCCCGAAAAAAATAAAGGTCAAAATATCAACACATTAATTTTGCTTTCCTCTTCATTTAAATAATTTTCCACTCTTTTCTAACAAGCAGTTGTTGCGTTGTTTGGAGCGTTTCAAAAATCGTGAAAATGAAATTATCTTCTTCGTAATTCGTGAAATCTGAAAAAGATCTTCATGATTCCTGACAAGACCCCCAATGCCCCCTTTAATTTAATACGCTACTGTGCATGTTCAAGGCTTCCAGCCCTGACCTTCCAATATATTTTCCCATTTTATTTCAACGTACTGATCGCGATCTGGTCTGGATTACTCGTGCCAGAAACCCATAGCATGACCTATAATTGAAAAAAAATAGATAGATTTTGAACCCGATCCATGAGCACAAATAGTGTGGCTACTTGAAGAACATTTTTGATATGCATATTTCCAATATTTTTAATGTGTAGCGATTATTTAATTATATTAGAGTAACTGCCTAAAATTTGAGGAATCCTACCAAATATCTATTACACGGTTTTCCATAAGTTATATCGTGTGCTTATTTAACGGCATTTGGTTTAATAGTAATTGCTATTTCAAACAAAATCCGTCAAAAAATCCGCAAATGTTGGGATTTATTTAGCTAAGCTAGATTACCACAGTCTTAACATTTTTTCTAGGAATTTTCCTTCTAAGTGATTCCAGTGTAAAAATATCTGTACGTTAGCGAACGCCATCTATGTCAGGTTCCATGATTATCACTATCTTGTGAGATAAGTGTGAACATACACTGCATGTTTGCTTTTGATTTTCTGTGCTAAATTGACATATGTAAGCTACACTCATTTAAAATTATACAAACCTATTTCGTGAAGAACAATTTCATTATAATTACATCCTTCTCCGATAGAAATGTTTTGCCGTCCTCCAATTCGACCAATGTAGGAACTAAAATTAATGTATAACGACTAAGTATTAAATCATCGTCTCACGTTAATTAATAAAAACAGGTATATATATTATCACCCTGATTCATTCTTCGTTCACGCCTTAAATGTGTGTTCAGTTTTATGGTAGCTACAACTGCTTTTCTTTTACCCTCCACCTTTAAAAAAGCGGAGATAGTCTTTCTGTGCACAGCTATTTTGTGGACAATATACAAAATTCAAACAAGGAACCTTCTGCATCCATTCATTTATTGCACCTTTGATTACCGGTTAGTATGACAAGAGTTCTGGAAAATTTGCGAAAGATAATAAATTGGGTGTCTCAAAAAAAAGTATTGCTGTTTGTTTATTATAGCGGAAAAACTAGAGTGCTTACCGCAATAAAATTAATTGCATCATATCCAGAAAGGGCTAACTTAAATTTTGATATATTACAGAAGGATATCTAACCAAATGAATAATCAATAGTTTGTTAACTGAACGTTTAGTATGTGTTTAAGCAGAAGACTTTTTTGTCATTACGCGCGCGTTTAAGGTCTTAAAGTTAAAAATTATCAAAAATATTTGTAAAATTTTAAAAAAATTTTAGTTAACTTCTTTGAAATACGAGAAACGCAAGGGAACGGTAATTGTGCTGCGATGCAGGGTGAGTAAAAAAACCTGATGCCCTTATACATTCCAATTAGCCTTAAAATAGCCTATTTTATCTGATGAGTGCCATATCTCGTGGTACGAAACTATAGTTAGTAATAAAGATGCCTATTGCCTAGTGGAATTTGTTGGGTCGTATAAATAAAATAAATTAGTTATGCTCTGGATATCCATTGAGCATTCTTTCAAAAGTTTTTATAAACGGCACTGAAAACAAATTTGGCACTTAAAAAACCCCGATTTCACCTAAACCGCCAGTAAAAAGTTTATTTCTCATACGGAAGGATCCAAAAGATGTAATTTATGTTTGGAAGAATATGTATATAAATTTCAAAACCTCATTGATAATTTATGAGTAAAACACAAGGCAAATCATAGAAGTGAAGGAGTCTTAATATTTCATAAAACTCATGCACGTAGATTTTCACAAAACAATTGCCTCGATCTTCTGGGCTAATGATCTATATTGAAAGTTCTTTCGCAAACGAACTGACAAGATGGGTATAAACTAAAGTGGATCGTGGTATTTGACGTTATCTAATATTCTCGAACGATCGCGTTTTCTCGTATGCAAAAAATACGATACTGATATGATAAAACGCTACCTCCTTCTCGTGTATTGAATAGTACTTGACAATCATACATTTAATTAAAACATTTACAACATATATTCATTTGATAAAAATTCACGCAACAAGTGCAAACCCTTCTATATATACTGACATTTGTTCCACTTTATTAAAAAAATTTCAACTAAGCGGTTCTTTTTTTAAGAGGCTTTTTTCTTTTTATTGTTCTTTTAGATATGATAAAATGCAAGTTAATTAACAATTGCATGATAAAATGCATTCTAATTAACAATTAGATTACGAGCTCGAGATTTCTATGCGGTGATAGTTGATGTGGGCGAAGCCCGAATCAACTATCACCGCATAGACATCGAGAGCGAGTAATCTAATTGTTTCAGTAGAATCAGAGGTCAAACATGGAATATTCAACAAAAAATTTGATTTTTAAGCAATTTTTCAGTTAAAAGAAATCTCTATAGGAAGATGGTTGTTTCGCTACTCGCTATCTATCGAGGAATAGATAGCGAGTAGAGTAACCAATCAAATTACAGCATTTGCAATAGTTTACTAGTATGATTCTACTAATGGTAATTAGGATGCAACATTACATAAAGAGTGCTAATAAACGTGCCAGATTACATAATGTGTCATTCTAATTAGCAGTTTATCAGGTAACAAAGTGCATGTTGAGATCACAACGAATTGCAAGGTCACAGTGGTGGTATGAATTAACAGTCAATTAAAATTATACGTTAACTAACTTTGGAGTACGTAAAGATATCATTTAAATTTCAACTAGAATGTGCGATACTGATTTCAAAAAGATTACCGTCTTCAATGACGTAAGGAACTTCCCGCTTGCCATTGACCACAGGCCAGAGCTATACACAATAGTATTGAGACGAACGACGCTGACGACTATGTCCGCCCACTGCATGACGGGTATTCAGCGGGAAAAGGATGTCACCTTGAATCACCTTATGCTCCAGACTTCGTTTGGATACTTTTAATCAAAAGAAATCAGGTTACAAATCAATCGTATAATTACATACCCAGAACACTGGCATCTTAGCACATCTGGAGGAGGAGGAGCTTTGGCATGTTTCTCAAGTTGGTTCTTAAGAGAGAATTCTCTCTTACCCGTGCGGAATCATATTTTCGGCGAACAAGCACACAAAATACCCGTAGCTGAGCTCACCCTATCCGATCGCTGTAACCCAGTGAAATATTTTTATGTAGTAAATTATCAGGAATGCAACGGTTAGGGTTTGGGTTGGCGCCATTTGATACGCGTGAAATTACAAACCTAGTAAATTACTAGAATAGTTAAATGTTTTAGAAAAAACATACTCCGAAAAACAACATCTTGTAAACTGAAGATTCGAGCTTTTAAAAACAAGACAACAATTTTGCGGTGATATTTCGACTTTATTTCAAAGTCATTGTCAAACCAGAATAAGCTATTTACAAACCTGCTATCGATCATATTATATACAAAGAAACAGGAAGAGATGACGTATTAGAAACATTACACTATTGACATATGATGATGCTTAGGGAAAGACCACGAGTTCTTTAGACGCTCTCAATCCATTATTTAGCACGGGATTTCTATATTTAATATATAAAACTTTAAGGAATAGGAGAAGGTTGGAATTGGTGTGTTTAAGAGTGTGTAGAGTTTGAGTGTTGGCCATGATGAGATTGTGACGAGAAAGAGATGTGTCTGGTTTGTTTGTGTCCTTGTCATTAATGTCATTTTAAGGTTGTCAAAGATGTGGTTCAAAACTTCAAATTCAAATTCAGGATATAATTAGCGTGTTCACATTCCGACAAATGTTTAGCGATCGAACTTTTTTGTGGATCAGAGTGTTTCGATAAACGAGTAGCCAAATTTCTTTCTTTTTTGCCCATATAGGAACTGTTGCAACCAGGGCAAGTGAATTCGTAAACTAAATTGCTGCGCAAAGTGTTTGATACAATTTATAATTAAACTTTCAAAAATATATGTATATTGTTTCTTCAATTACTGCATATTGTTTAATATCGTGTATAGCTATCATACTGGGAATATGAAAACGTGATGTTGCACTCAACGAGTGTTTGAATATCATTATCATAATATTATTAGTTATCTGAATGGTAAAATATTGCACAAACATTGCCGTTAGTTACTTCAGACCAGTACCCCGGACTGATGTGGCAAACCTTTGAGCCGAGTTGACTCAATTTAGCTAGCTACTGCACATATCATTTGGAGGCATTATTCTGTGAACATAATGATGCAGATAGCAGTTGACATTGATGTGATTGTTAACAATTTCTCTGAAGTATTATGTGAATCATCTCTGAAAATACTAAAACGTAAAAGGCAAATTAATAAAAACAAGAACAAAAAACAAAGACAGAAATGGTACGACGAAAACTGTCATGCGCTCAAAAAGAATCTAAGAAATTTGGGTAAATTACTGTCAAAGTATCCCAATGATCCCTTTTTACGCCATATTTTCTTCGCAAAAAGAAAAGAATATAAAAAGTTAATAAAGAAAATGAAGAGAAAGTTTCATAATTTGATGCTAGAGAAAATTCAAAATTTATCTGATAGAAATCCTAATGAATTTTGGAAGTTAGTTAATACAATAAAGACAAAACAAATCTTCTGGAACCTGTAATGAAATATCGCCAACCGAGTGGTTTGATTATTTTGAAAATTTAAATAGATTCAATGAGCATGGTGACAAGAATAGTCATGAAGTTCAAATTGTAAAAGATTATAATATTTGGGCAGCGACAAAGAGTGAAACGCTTGACAAACCAATTTCTTCTGTGGAAATTTATAATTTATCAAAAAAGTCAAAAAACAAAAAAGCTAGCTTCGTCAGTGGATTCTTTATCTAATGAAATAATCAAATTAGCAGTCAAAGCCTTACCTTTATATTTTGTCAAAATTTTTAACATCATTTTATCAAAAGGAATATTTCCTTCAGCTTGGGCTAATGGCAACATTGTCCCAATATATAAATCGGGTAATACATTTGACCCTGGTAATTATAGAGGAATATGTATCAGTAGTTGCTTGGGGAAATTTTTCACTTGAATAATGAATACTCGTTTAAATGAATTTCTGGAAGGAAATAACGTAATAAATAAGTGTCAAATTGGTTTTCGGAAACATCATCGAACAGCTGATTACCTTTTAGTTTTAAAATCTTGATCAAGTTTATCAAAACTTGAAATATACGCAAAAAAATGGATACTTAATATTAACAAAAAGAAATCTAAAATTTTAGTATTTGGCACAGCAAATCAGAGACGCTCATATTTGTTGACAAAATGGTACTATGAAAACGAAGCCCTGGAACAAGTAAATGAATATTGTTATCTTGGAATTACTATTTATTTTTCTGGGCATTTTAAGAAAGCTCTAAAAGTCTTACGTGATAAAGTTCTAAGAGCATACAATCACATTTTAAAAAAATTTTCTAATTTTGAAAACGTACCAATAAAAATACTTTTAAAACTATTTTCAGCGATGATAATTCCCATTTTGTTGTACGGATGTGAAATTTGGGGACCTTATTTGATAGGTAGAGTAACTACCTTTGAGATCTTTAAGAGTAAATTCTTCAAAATCATCAATGAAATTGAAAGAATCACTTAAAATTCTGCAAGCGAATTCTTGGCGTGCACTCAAAAACAACAAATTTGACTATTTATGCCGAATTAGGAAAGGTTCCATTGATTGTTCAAATTTCTACTCTTGTAGTCAAATACTGGATTCGTATTAGCAGTACACATTTTAATAATTTGCATGCGTTTGCATGCGTTTGAATCTAAAACCAATTGTTTTCTTACAATTTTTGCTAAAAATGTGTAAATTAGAGATGAAGGATTTTGAAAAATTTTCAAACTCCAGTGATGAGTCAACCAATACAAGACGAAGTTTTTGCCATTATTCAAATGTTACATTAAATAGCGAATTTACCTCATTTTGGAAAGACCAGGTTCTTCAAAATGGTGATAGTGGTAAATTGAAAGAATATAGCTAAGAAACTTAAAGTAAATGTGGGTATTGAAAAATACCTTTTAGAAATTAAAAATTTTAAGTACCGTCAAGCAGTTACAGGATTATACGAGTTTCAGCGCACAGATTGCCAGTAGAAATTGGACGATATAAGAAAATTGCCTACTGTGACAGAAAATGTAAACTTTGTGATCAGGGTGAAGTTAGAAATGAACAACATTACCTAATGTCATGTGGTAACACAGAGTTTACTTTTTTGCGACAGAATTTTATTAATTCGGTTTATAAAATTAATCAATCATTTAGATATTTTGATACACAAAGTTTGTTCCATTATATACTAAGTATGAAAGATAGAAACAGTTCTGAAATTATATTCAAAATATTGCTACGATGTACTAAGAACTTTTGACATATTGAATGGGTTGACCTGAATGGGGTATTTGTGGGTTTATATACTGTATTGTCTTTTTTATATTTTATAATGTATATGTAACAAATGTTTATGTACAATCATTTTCAAAAGTACTTGGGACACTAGCAGTTTTTCATGAAAAATCGACGTACACCGTTGATATATCTATATAAAACCCATATTTTCCCCTCCCCGCCTCCCCAATCAATGTTGGTTTCCCAACCTCAACACCCTAACGCATAATATGTTATGCTAGTTGAAAATGATTGTAGGTATTCAATGTACCAATATTGGTATTTGTTTGAATAAAGTATATTATATTATATTTGAAAATAGCAATGGGGTATTTCACCCCGCGAGCTATTTTAGTTCAATCAATTTTATAATTTTCCGTCTTGTAATATCATAACATTGCGTTAAGCGTTAAAAATTATATCAAACTTCTCCCTCACACACCTCTTGCTTGATTGATGACAATCTGTGGTGTTCTGCATTTGCAAGCAAAGTGTTGGCTAGGCCTATAATCACAGCATGAACCGCACTATATAAGTGCGGTTCATGCTGTGATTTTTTTGTGCGGGTTGTAATGGAATTTTGTCTTTTTTAGGCAAAAAATATGATATCTTCTTTGTGTCATAGATTACGACAAATTTAACCGGGCGTGTGAGACTCCGCTGTATTTTCCTGAGACGTTTTTTAACCAAAAACTCTCCCTGCTTACCCAAGAAAGGCATTCTTATCCAGATTTTAGGTCTAAGATCATCAGAAAAATCATTTCGAGGTGGTAGGTTTATTGGTGTTGTGTTTGCTTCAATATGTGTTAGCGCTGACTTCATACTTGGCCTTTAATTTCCGAATAATTGAGAACCGCACGTTGGCAGGAAAGCCATTCCAAGACATAAATTTTGAGATCATAGAGATTTGTTTGTTGATGAAAGTCAAGTTACTACATATATTTACGGCTCGGTGAAAAAGCGACCTGACCCACGCCGTTTTGCGTGACCAAGGCTCGAAACTGTCAAAACAGGTGTACTGACCTGTGTGCGTTGATATCTTTCGGAAGTCAGAAATAGAAATTGTCTGCTGTTAAATGAGGTTATGCAATAAGCAAGGTTAACAACAAAGTAACATCGCGCGCGGAGCTTGGGGCGAGCCTAGGTGATAAAGGTGTCATGCATAGCAGCGCGACGTCATTGTGTGAGCTGCAGCTTGGCAAGCAGGTTGGACTGCTAGCTAGATATATTATATATATATATACATATATATCTATCTGTGCTCGTTGCGATCTATATCCCTGGAGAGTAAGCTGCGCGGAAAGATGGAAAATCAAGGTAGCTCAGATACTCCTGCGTCTGGTTCTTCTATTGATTGGTCAAGTGCGTTCGCGTCGACGGAGTTTCGTTCGGGTTTGGCAGAAATTGTGACACAAACTATGGCGCAAGTGAGTCCACCAGCTTCGCAGGTAACAGCGCCAGAAGTGGGAACAGGTGAAGTAAGTCAGCCTACTACCGTAGCACCCCCGACAACAGTCAAGGTACGTTTATCGTAGCTCCTTCTTTTGTTCGTGCAATTGGTGCTAGTACAAGCACAGCGGGCCAGTCTAGCCCCATGGTGAACAGTAACCTGTTAACCAATTCTTCTGCAAACGTTCCTAATCTACCGCAGTCGTTCGATCATGAGCCCGTAACGGGTCCCACTCTGCCGCTGCCTGCGATTGGGATATCGTCCGCGTTTATTCTTGGGCCAGGACGCCCTCCTATTCCACCTAAATTAGTGACGCAGATTCTCGCCAACAAGTTTATTGAGTTGTCCGAACTGTTGCACGAAAATTTAGAATCCCCACAATGTGAATCTTCGTCTTTTACGATCGAGGGAGGGGCTATTGTCCCGATCACTAAAGTCTTGTCTAAGCGTAAGCAGGAGATTTCAGATATTCTGACGTGGGTGGAATGTTTTACAAGCTATATCACGGTAATTTCCGCGTCGTTTCCATCTCGTGCGCGCGATTTATTGTCCTATATGGCGTTAATAATTCGCATGGCGAAGCGCTACACTGGGAACTGCTGGCTAAACTACGATCGTGCATTTCGCCTCGAGGCCGCTGCTTCAAATTTGCGCGAGTGGAGCCAACTAAAACCGGATCTTTATAGTTATCACACGTCAGTTAGCTCAAGTGAGACCTACACTCGGGCATACTTCGAAACCCGGACCGGACTCGGACTCGGACTCGTACTCGGACTAGAAGAAAACCCGGACTCGGGAAAAACCCGGACTCGTGCTCGGACTCGCGTTTGAGAAACCCGGACTCGACAGTAGAAAACCCGGACTCCAAATCGAAAAATGCTGGATTCGATGAAACTGGATTCTGATAACATCCGGAATAGATTCTCCCGTATAATGGGTTTCATTTACCAACATGTCAGAATGCTTAGTTATGAATTAAGTCTTCAATGCAATATGATCAGTAACCCAAATTAGCCAGATGTGACGATCTATTTAGACACATGTTCGGCTATATTATAATTATTATATATACCTCTATATGCTGTATAGTTTTTATGAACATATTTAATATGACGACAGTAATGACCTTATGTATATAGCGCGATACTATGAAGTAAACCGAGTTTTGTTTTATGTACATTTACGGTTAATAAGAGCAAACTGGAAAACTGAATATGATATGAATCGACAAAAGTATTAACACTTTTAAGTTTTAAATCTTAATGATCGGTTATTTAATTTCCATTGCTTGCTTAGTTTGGTGTCTTTTTGTTCAAAAACTAAAAGCGAGCTCTACTGAACGCTTTACGATACAAATGCACTCATGTTTGCGATAAAATAATTATGACTTGACTCAAGAAATTTTGACGACTATATATTGAAACAAAATACTTTAACAATGTTTATACCGCGGCCTTTGTGCACAATGTAGGGGTTCAAATGTCGGATATTCTTCGCACTTTGATTAACAAGCTTTTTGCGGTACAGATAAAAAAAAAACTAGGAGGCATCCTGCATCCCCATATTTTTTGTTAAGTAATGTAAACGCTTATATGAAAGGCGTTGAAACTGGATGTTCGGGAACGTCATTTCATTCATTGTATCAATTATACGCACAGACATTTATACGCACTTGTCTGGACTCGGGCATAGCATTTTCACTAACTAAATTGATAACATTATTAATATTCCCCCACCTACAACTCTTCTATGACTAGTCTTTTTTAAGTCTTAGACACATAGGCCTGTCTCACACCATGATCCCACTTTATAGCCTACGGCTGAGCATTTGCATTTTTTTATTGTGTGGTTTGCAGTCATATTTGGTCCTACTAAAGACCGTCAGCGAAAGTCCGCAAACATCCGCGAGCTCTAGTTAGGTTACAACGCTACAAAGCGGTTTTAAGCCTTCATTTTAATGTGGCAGGTACAACCAGACTGAAAATGAGCAATGCATATTTTCACGCGAACGAAGGATGCATCAAGTGCAGGTTACCCAATTTTTCCAGCACCCTTGTTGATATCCAGCCAGGACTTCCCCCATTAAGACGAGCATAATGACTTACAGATTTTTTTGTGTGCACAGTAACAATGGGAATAGTAAAATATAATATATTTATTCGGGATCCTAATTCACAGTTATTAGATTTTAGTATAAATTTCCAGGTGATTATTAATTTTCCTGCATTCTGATTGGTCAAGTTTCACTGTCTCTGAAGTGATAGTCACTGACCAGTGACTATAGCTTTGTCATTTTGAATCCGAACACGATTCCGAGCTCGAATCCGAAGCTCCGTATGTAGTATAAAAGGTGTCGCGGTAACTCGGCTCAGTACACCGACAATTCCGACAAACATTAAGATTTAAAACTTAAAAGTGTTAATACTTTTGTCGATTCATATCACATTCAGTTTTCCAGTTTGCTCTTATTAACCGCTGAGATGTAAATGTACATAAAACAAAACTCGGTTTACTTCATAGTATCGCGCTATATATGTAAGGTCATTACTGTCGTCATATCAAATATGTTCATTAAAACTATACAGCATATATAGTATAGCAGAACATGTGTCTAAATAGATCGTCACATCTGGCTAATTTGGGTTACTGATCATATTGCATTGAAGACTTAATTCATAACTAAGCATTCTAACATGTTGGTAAATGAAACCCATTATACTGGAGAATCTATTCCGGATGTTATCAGAATCCAGTATTTTTCGATTTGGAGTCCGGGTTTTCTACTGTCGAGTCCGGGTTTCTCAAACGCGAGTCCGAGCACGAGTCCGGGTTTTTCCCGAGTCCGGGTTTTCTTCGGGTCCGAGTCCGAATCCGAGTCCGAGTCCGGTCCGGGTTTCGAAGTATGCCCTACACTCGGTTCGCCACACAAAGCAGTAATCGTCGCGAGCC
This sequence comes from Muricea muricata, assembly GCA_963855995.1. NCBI lineage: Eukaryota > Metazoa > Cnidaria > Anthozoa > Malacalcyonacea > Plexauridae > Muricea > Muricea muricata. The sequence goes on along the minus strand of OY979718.1, from coordinate 55,175,573 downwards.
ACAAGGATCCCAGAGCGCGTCTGAGATCTGTCGTTCATGGAATACCGGTGCATGTATTACTCCGCGCGAGTTTTGTAGATTTCGACACCGTTGCAACCGACCAGGGTGCGGTGGCTCCCATCGCAGAATCAACTGTCGCGAGCTGCGTGACAGATCGCCACAACGACCGCAAAATGAGTTGCGAAGCCGTCGAGCAAGGTCAAAATGAACAGCCACTCAAAATTTTACCGTGTATTTCTTTGCAATTTACTGACATTCAAACGATTTCACCTATAAACTTAACTAATTTCGAATTGCAATTAACATCCCATCCGGATCGCCGCAAGGTTGATTACGTGTTAAATGGTTTACGTTTTGGGTTTCACTTGGGCTTCCAACCGCACCTATGTAAATTAAAATCAGCTGCGTTTAATTGTCCTTCTGCCAATGAGCATCCGTCCGTGGTTGACGAGTATCTCAATAAAGAAGTTAGTCTTGGTCGAGTTTTTGGGCCTACGCACGCGCCACCACTCCAGAATCTTCACGTTAGTCGCTTTGGTGTAATCCCAAAGAAGGGAAACGCATGGCGACTTATATTAGATTTGTCTTTTCCTGTTGATCATAGCGTTAACGATGGCATAGATAAAGATGATTTTTCATTTCAATATTGTACGGTAAAACACGCAATCAACTTGATTATTAAAACCGGTAAAGGGGCGTTGATGGGCAAGGTGGACATCAAAAGTGCCTACCGCAAAATCCCAGTTAATCCTAGTGACAGATATTTGTTAGGAATGCATTGGAAAGGGAAATATTACGTTGATTTGACATTGCCATTTGGCTTGCGTTCTGCACCGGGAATTTTTAACAACGTTGCAGATTTGTTTGAATGGATGTTGATACACAATTGGAGCGTCGAAGATCTGTTGCATTATCTGGATGATTACTTCACCTTAGGCGCAGCCGGCACTGATATTTGCGCAAAGCGTCTCGCTGCTATTGACCAGGCTGCTCGGCTGGTGGGAATTCCTTTATCCCCCGAGAAATGCGAAGGTCCAACTACCCGCATGGTCTTCCTTGGAATCGAACTAGACTCGATTGAGATGTCAGCACGACTCCCGGCAGATAAGCTTGCGAACCTGATAGCCCTGCTACGCGAATGGGGAAACAAAAAATCATGCAGGCCTAAGGAACTTCAATCTCTTTTGGGCAAATTAAATCACGCATGCGCAGTGATACCGTGCGGTCGAACTTTCACTCGTCGTCTCATTGACTTATTGCGCGGTTCCCCGCGTCCTAGACCATTCTTAAGACTTAACAAACAGTGCCAACTGGATATTGCTTGGTGGCAAGAATTTCTACCGTCATGGGATGGGGCATATTTCTTTGAGTTGCCGGATTGGGCTCCGCCCCCAGATTTTTCATTGTCTTCAGACGCTTCGGGCAGGTATGGGTTTGGAGTCTATTATGATGGCGAATGGTTTAACGGTTCCTGGCTACGAGCACAGCAGCCCTTGTGCATTGCCTACAAGGAACTGTTTCCTATCGTCCTCGCGTGTCATGTCTGGGGCGCCAGCTGGGCACGCAAACGCGTTGAATTTCAATGTGACAACACAGCGGTAGTCTCGGTCATTATGTCGGGCACTTCGAAGGACGAACAGTTAATGCATCTTTTTGAGGGCATTATATTTGGTCAGCACTCGTTACAATTTCAAGGTCACGGCGAAGCATGTTCCGGGAAAATCCAATTGTCTGGCCGATGCGTTATCACGATTTCAAATGTCGCAGTTTTTCCAGTTGGCACCTCAAGCTAAAACGAAGCCTGTGTCGGTACCGCCCGAGGTATTACTCGTTTGATTTCACAGCTGTGAACCTGTGGTTGAGCTCGATACCATTCTGAGTGCGCTGAATGTACGTGTGTATATAGGATTTGTTGTCATTATTACCTTTATCTCGGTTATTTTATAAGCTCAAGTTCAATTTTCTGTTAAAGGGATTGTTAAAAAAAAAAAGTCTAGCGTGCTCTCTGGCTATAGCCATGTAACAATTTCAACACGGGGGGACCAAGCGTGTTTAAGCACCACAGTCAACACAGCCTACCTGGTCTGACCTCGGGTAACTAAGCACCACAGTCATTACAGCCTACCTGGGTGTGACCTCGGGTAACTAAGCAGCACAGCCTACCTGGGTGTAACCTCGGGTAACTAAGCAGCACAGCCTACCTGGGTGTGACCTCGGGTAACTAAGCAACAAAGTCAGCACAGCCTACCTGGGTGTGATCTCAGGTAACTAAGCAACACAGTCAGCACAGCCTACCGGGTGTGACGTCGGGTAACTAAGCAACACAGCCTACCTGGGTATTACCTCAGGTAACTATGCTAATTCCTGGGTGTGACCACAGGTAATTAAGCAGCATGATTAGTTGGGAATGGGTCAAGCCAGCAGGTCATGGCTGGTTGGGTGCAAGGGAGATGAAAAGAAAAAAGAGAAAAAAAAAAAAAATTATTAAAGAAAAAGATTACTTGGATGGGTGATATCCTGGTGAGGTGGATATCACTTTGGGTGGTCAGGTCAATACTTGGAAGCTTGACCTGAATCCAAGTAATGGTAAGTGTCCGGCATACAATCTGCAGACCTCCCACCCATGCACCTAACCATCCATACGGGTAAGTTATATGTTACTGAAGGTGTTAAATGTTTGCAACCAATAATTTTATTTGCTTATATATATATATATATATATATATATATATATATATATATATATATATATATATATATATATACATATATATATATATATATATATATATATATATATAATGTGCTAGTTTTGGTTAGCGAAATACAAAAGAGTGCTCAATGACATATAGACAGAGCGAAATGTATAATTGTGCAAAATACCTCAAAAACTTACCACTACAGTCTGTTTCAGCCAGAGGGAATCTTCAGGTGATAGACAAATTTCGAAAATGTGCGAGCTTCTTTTATTATCAAGGCGGAAACGTGGGCGCGTGGGTGGTTGAATAGCATGCATTCCTTTCTTTGTTTAGGTTGTTTACCTGAAATCTGCTTTTGTGTTGGCAGGCCGAAACTATTTCCGATCTTTTGTTAAGCAAGCAATTGTTTTTTTCTTTCAAAATACTAATTTTTTCCTCCAAACATAAATTACATCTTTTGGATCCTCCCGTGTAAGAAATAGACTTTTTTATTATGGACCATTTTATGGTGAAATCTGTTTTCTTTTGCTTTAAGTGCCAAACGTGTTTCGAAAGTTCCGTCTCGTTCGAATATTTTTTGTGTGTGAAAGATTTGATATGATTCCTGTATCGCTCTTTGAATGTGTTTGAGGTCATGCCAATGTAGTGCTTTGTGTCCTGTGTGTTGCCAGTAGAAATTGTTGCTTTGTATACAATGTCCTTACTCATGCACTTGTTCTGCAATGGGCATGCGTGCTTGTTCCTGCAGTTACAGTTCTCTGCGCTAATGTCTTGTGGTTGGCTTTTCCTAATTATGCGTGTGTTGTGGCTTGTGATAATTGACTTAACGTTACTCATGCAGCTGTAACTGACCTTAACTGTGTTCCTATTGAAAATTTTGTGTAACTTGTTGCCTATTGGAAAGTGCGTGTCTACAAGCTTGAGGAAACTGCGTGCGATGTTTGTCTTGACATTTTTGCTAAATGGTGGGTTAAACCAAATGATGTTGCGTTGTCTGTTCCTGCGTGGTTGCTGTGTTACATGTGACATGTATTCCAGCTTGTGGCTGAAGTTGCTATGTCCTAGTGCGTTTTGATATGTTTGTACTGCATCATCGAATACTTGTTTGTCAGATGACAGCGTTGAAATGCGCTTGTTGAATACTCGCACATTTTCGAAGCTCGCACATTTTCGAAATTTGTCTATCACCTGAAGATTCCCTCTGGATGAAACAGACTGTAGTGGTAAGTTTTTGAGGTATTTTGCACAATTATATATATATATATATATATATATATATATATATATATATATATATATATATATATATATATATATATATATATATATATATATATATATATATATATATATATATATATATATATATATTATCATGGATTGGACGGTTTTATTAGTTCTTTATATTTTTGCACACGTTATGTAAAAACAAACTAAGAAAATAAATTACATGACAAGTGAACTGAGATTTAGAGTCTTTCATAATTTATTTAATCTGGCCCACCCCCAGACACAACCAGCCCACCCCCCTCCTAAATAATGAGCGGTCCCTTACACTCATCAGATCAATTTGAATATTTACGCGTTTCGTTGCCTAGGATATATATATATATATATATATATATATATATATATATATATATATATATATATATATATATATATATATATATATATATATATATATATATTTATTCCGGTGTCTACATTTAGATAAAAGTTCGTTTCTAGAGTTCAGAGAGGCAAGGTTAGGGTGGTATATTATAATATATTTCTTTTATTTTTTTTTATATATTTCTTTTTTTCCGAAACGCGAAATACAAGCCGGCCACAGAACTGAGTAAACATATACTTAAGTTAACTGAGTAAACATAATAAACATGTCTGGAATCTCAAAGATAAGAATGTAAAATACTCAGTTAAGTGGAGGGTACTTGCAAGATGCAATAGCTATTCGAACAAAACCAAACCATGCCATCTGTGTTTGCATGAGAAATATATTATAATATACAAGCCAAAAATAGTTTAAATTGAGAAAAAATATAAAATTCATTTTAAGAAGAAATTTCGGAGGAACCGTCTTAGACAGCATATGGAAGCACGGCATGTTCAAAATATCAAGATGGCCGACTCAAGTAGTGAATTTATTCGTTTAAAAAACGTTGATTCATCCTTTCAAAACCGTTCAAATTCAATATTTGACAGACTTTGTAGTTTAGAGCCAGCAAGTGAAAACTCTTGTATCAGTAGAGATAATGAAACTGCAAGGAAAAAGCAAGACGATGCAGATAAAGTGCAAAATATTTCGCCCAGGATTGGTGCTTCAAAGCGTTTGCCAGCCCGCGTTCCACAACATGTATTAACGCCAGAAAAATGGACCAAGTATAGCTTGGAAAACGATGGTACCGAAAACTTGAAAGGCGTAAATGAACATAGCTTGAATAAGTATGCTGCTCACAGCTTTTTGGCTGACTTAAAGAAACGAAAATCGGTTGAAAACAGCAATGAAAACTCAATAAAATGCTTTGAAAATATCACAAAACGGGCTACTGAAACATCACGAGACAATGTGCAAACGTTTCCAGTGACTGCAAATGAACAAACTTCAAAACCAAATGTTCAACATGACAAAGTTTTGAGCACTGAAAATGACTCCAAGTTTCTGTTTAAAAAACCGGAGTCCAAAATAGTCATGAAATCGTCATCAGATACAACTGGTGTTTGGAAGGATGGTACGTATGTTATGCCAGAATATGAAGTTGGCTGGGCTAAGCCAAAGGCCAGCCCAAGGCAGGGTAACAGTTTGGGCATAAAGCTTGCTAGCGGAGGATCAGTAAGTTTGAGCCATTTGAAAGATGAGGTTGAAGATGGTGTCACAGTGGCTGAACAAAAAAGGAAAAAGAAAGGAAAAAGGCATTTTAGGAAGAGGAAATGTGATGATGGAACGAAAGATGACAGTGAAAAGAATGTGGATTAAGACACAATTACACCATTATGTGTATAGTGTATATACTAATATGTTTATAGAGTTCAAAGAGGCAAGGTTTAGATGGTAGAATCAGAAATTTCTCGTGCAGGCATAGTTGACAGCTTTGGGTTTTATTTGAGTAGCTGTTGCATTTTGCTAATGTTATCCACTTAATTGAATATTATATGTTCTTATCTTTGAGATGTCAGATAAATTTGCTCAACTCTGGCACATGCTTGTATCTGGAGTTTCTGAAGGAGCTGGTGTGCCCCTAACTCTCCCGCTGTGTGCCTGCATACATTTGCCTTTTGTTTGTATCGTTTGTTGTTAACCATTGCTTGATACAAAAACATTGGTTGTTAAACACTTAACCACTTGATAAGCAATATATATATATATATATACATACAGGGTGTATAAAAAAAAAGGTAATCGAACTTTGCAGTGCTCTAGCGTGTTCATTATACAATCTACTGAAATCATTTTTTTGCAGGCGGAAAAGACCAGGCTTTTAGCTTTCGATTGTCATCATTTTTGTGAAAGTTGAAGAAAGATTGGGCAAATACGAATCAAATGAAAGTAGCCGGTCGAAATTGCATATTTTCACCTCTGAGCATTACTAGGGCAGCGAATAAGAAAAGAAAATTTCATTAATCATTTATCTGTCACGAGAAACAATTAACATCACTAATAAAATGCCACAAGTTTACTACCTAAGCTAAAATTGGTCAATTAATTTTGTAATTTAATTCCCTAATGGGTTTAAATTTCAACAGATTTTCAATAAACTCCCAACGGTGAAAATATGCGATTTCGACCGGCTATTTTCATTTGATTCGTATTTGCATAATCTTTCTTCAAATTTCACAAAAATGATGACAATCCAAAGCTAAAAGTCTGGTCCTTCCGCCTGCGAAGAAATGATTTCTGTAGATTGTATAATGAACGCGCTAGAGCACTGCAAAGTTCGATTACCATTTTTTTGTTACACCCTGTATATATGTATGTATGTATATATATATATATATATATATATATATATATATATATATATATATATATATATATATATATATATATATATATATATATATATATATATATATATATATATATATATATATATATATATATATATATATATATATATATATATGTATATTGCTTATCAAGTGGTTAAGTGTTTAACGACCAATGTTTTTTTTATCAAGCAATGGTTAACAACAAACGATACAAACAAAAGGCAAATGTATGCAGGCAAATGTAATACAAAGACTGTTGTGTTCTATAAATTTATATTATATAGTGCAATGACACTAGTTTAACCTTAATAAAGGGAGGGATGTAGTGTCCACTGTGCCTGTACTGCTTCGTTATCGCTTGTTTATTGTAATTGGTTCGTTACATAACGTTTCGGCGTTTTGCGCCCACGTTCCTTACATGTATCGATCATTTAATGAACATTTTGCCTTATCGTGCTTTTCTTATGCCAAAAAAACAGACATTAATATTTTAAACGACAAGCGTTTTGGGTACGGCACTCGGACCTATAAATTTTGGCCGGCACTCTTAATTGTTGTCCTGTAACGGTATATGATTGCAGCACGTGTACATAAAATTTTTGGCTGACCGAGACCATATCTGGAGGTAGTCTTCAGCCCGCCAAACAAGCGGCACCGTGCCAATGAGCTCTATCATGTAGAAATGTATCGCATAAACAAATTGACAATGTTTTTTCTGGCTTTTTGTATCACGGTTTTAAAGTAGTCGGTTATTCGTCTGTGTGCCGCCTTTATGCACAAAAATGTTGGCCTAATTGCCGAAATAATTCATGGGACGATGCTTGATGTATTCTCTGGTTTGAGGAACGAATCTGATTAGTCGAAAAAATAAATAAAGTTGCCCGCACTTTCGTGAATCCGGGGGAAAGTTGAGAAGCGTCGCGGAATGTTTTCTTGCCTTTTCCTCGCATTTTCGACAAATCAGATTCGTTCCTCAAACTGGAGAATACATCCAGCATCGTCCCATGAATTATTTCGGCAATTAGGCAAACATTTTGCACATTTTTTCCGCTTTATCATTTGTTTTTTCAGAATATTTTTTATGAGAATATTGTTCATTGATTGTTGAGCGTTTCCTTTGAGCTAATTTATTTCATGTTTTGTGTGGATCTTGGGGTAGAATTATACGTTTGAATTTTTTGTATGAGTATTCTCATGATTGAAAGGGTTTCCTCCCTTTCCAAATATTATGCAGAAGCAAGATTGATCAGAATCCTTTACCGGCCGATAGTTTCAGCAAATATAAGACTAAAGTAATTCCGAATAAAGTGTGCATAATTAGACTTTGCACAATTAAATACTGTATATTTCGAGTCATTTGACTCATCTTCAGCAGAAATTTTACAAGTATGGCGTTAACAATAAGCGCGTACTATTTAAATTAAACTTAGTATGCGTCAGCAAAAATTACGTGAGCAAATTAATTTAACGATTACGTTACAAGTTCTCCGCTGTTATATTGTTCAGCGGTTTTAATTATACAACTGCAGTTCTCTGCTTGTCTTTAGTCCATTATTTAATATGGATTTGCGTCTTTTGATGTGTAATGCTTCTTTGTAGACTAACAGATTCCAGTTATTGGATGAGTCTATGATTTTTGAGTTGGTCATTACGAAATCTGTCAGTTCATTGTTAGTTTTACTGTCCAAATAGTTGGTGTCATAACAAGAATTTAAATGCTTGTTGACATCGCTTTCTTGGTCTTTGTAAGCGTGCTCTTTCACCCGTTTTAGTAAAGTCCTGTCAGTTTTACCAATGTAGCTACTATTACATTTAGGACAAGTAAATTCGTAGACAACGTTGGATTTGTTTTGTTTAGGAACTTTATCTTTGGCGTTAGCAAACAAGTTTAGTTTGGTTGTTGTTATTCTCGTTTTAATTTGTACGTTAACGTTAAGACAACGTAAAAGTTTCTTTTTGAAGCCACGTAATAGTTGTTCACCTCTTGAAAGGCGAGTCATTGAAAGGCGAATCTATGATGAAAAAGAACTATCAACAACATTGAAAAGATCTACCCTACGAAAGCTCATACGTGACACATGTAAGAAAACAATTTTCAGTTGTAATAATATCTATTACGAACAAATAGACGGTGTTAGAATGGGAGGTTCCCTTGGTACAGTGTTGGCAAACATCATTCTCACAGAATTTGAACAAATCATAATTAACCCGGCGTTAACTAGTTGCGGTATTATTAAATTCTATTGCCGCTATGTAGATGATACATTACTACTAATTAAGCATGATGATATTGATATGTAACTGCACATCATACAAACGATGCTTCTGTGGCTCGAAATAAGCATTTAATTTGTTTACTGCCGCATCGAAATCATCGTCGTCTCCGTGATCAGGAATCTGGCGAAAAATTTCACGTACCCGCGGCCCAGCCTGGTAAAGTAATAGCGCTCTTTTCTTCTTGTTATCTGTGACCCCGCTTGCCACGGGATACATTTCAAAATCTTGCAGCCATATTTTCCATTTGGGAGCTAAATTCACTCCAATCTCCGCGTCAGGGTCGAACGGCGGCATTGGATTAACTAGAGTAGTAGCCATTCTCGTCGCCAATGTTATGAATGCGATTTCGTATAAGTTTTATGTGTTTTATTTCATAGTCTAACTATATTCCCCACGTATATAAAAGGTATACTACCATTACACCCGCTTCGCGAACTCCCAGTTTCTGTCCGTGCGGGGCATGAGTTCTAGTGATCTAGCGATCACTACAATTTCATGCATATAAAATGACCCTGACACAAACCCCAACCCTGACCCTAACCCTAACAATCCCAATAATTTATTGGAGACAATAATTTTATTGGGATACAACGTTCGGATCGGGTGCTCTCAAACTTCACCGCGATCATCGCTCCTCGGCAGTGAACTCAATATAACTGGAAGGCTACCTGAGGCGGGAAATTTGAAGCCAACTTGTGAAAGTCCTTCCCAGTCTTTCCACGCAATTGAAAACTCGGCCAAAAACAACATGCTCTATGCACATGTTGCAACCAGGCTGCAAGCCTTGCAGAGATCTCGCGCGAGTGATGGGCGCGGGACATAAACACGCGTTTCTGGAAGTCAAACACGCGTGTCTGGAAGTCAAGTTTGGCTTCAAATTTTGCGTACGGATTCATACGAAGGTAGCCTCCGTAAAGTTTAATTTCGCGGTGGAATTTGTCGTTTTAAAACATTTTGCATGAGAATCTTTGCACGTAAAACTTTCTTGCGGTTTAGATGTTCTAGCATACATGTTAAAATGCGTGTTTTGTTGACATATTTCGCTAGAAATTGAGTTTAAACGCCGTGTTTAGGTCGGCTCACGCGGCTTGTGCCAGCGGTATCACCCATGAGCGCTGCACATAGATTCATAGATCTGGTCTGTGGCAAATGTTTAGAGCTTTTGTGCTTCGCTGTGATTGGTCAATTTTACGAATTCTGAAATCGACAAAGAAACATGAACGACAAAGTGAACGTGTAGCACTTGTGTCTATTTATAACAATATTTTTCGACTCTACCACAATTAATACATGGTTTATTAAGCTTATCGGGGGAAAAGATCTTCAAAATTACACCCATATCGATTTAAGCGAAATACGTACGTTATTTAATGCACAAAATGTCGATATTGAAGCAGCAATTTGTAATTCTTCGTGGCGCCACTGACATCAGTTGGCAACATGAAGTTGTGTATTACACTACTTTTTTCATCTTAGACGTCGTTTTTATGTCTGAATTTCTATCCCATTCGGTGGATACCTTTTTGAAGACTATTGACTGTTAACTATATGGACTACAGTGGCTGGAGACGAACAAAATAGGTACAAAACGAACAATGGGTGTATTAAACATTTGCCACAGACCGGATAGATATAGGAGACCTTGATTGATGACGTATACCCAGTGAACTCAATATTTTCAATAAAGCTATTGAAAATATTGAGTTCACTGCGTAAACCTAGCGAAGGTGGGGCCAACAAGAGAAATCCAACATGGCGGAACAAGAGGGCAAAAAGACTATAGACTATATTACAAATCGACGATTTTTGCAAATTTTATTTATTTATTTATTTATTTATTGATTTGTCACAATATCGCTACATAACTTTAACACTAAAATGGACAGCGTACATGCGAACAACAAACAGGTGTGACTGGGGAAAGAAACAGGATATGCATCCCTATTGATATCTGACCCCAATAATAGTATAATGCACAGTTTGTTGACGACCGATCCCAGTGCCATGTTCACGAAGGAAATGGATAAGAATGGAATAAGTCAATCATAATTTCTTCCAATTTACAAGCCCATCCTTAATCATATTAACATTTTGTGAACTTAAGTGGCAAAGGGTCGAGAGTGCAACAGGCAGCACAGTATACTAAATACATTACAAATACAACATCTATATATAAATATATAATGCCTTAATTACAACCAGGAGGGCTGTAAGAAGGTAATTTTGATTCGTAATATTTACGAAGACTAGTTCTAAATGAGTTCAGCCTGTTACAAGTTTTCAGGTCAGATGGAATACTGTTCCACAGACTGGCAGACCTAATAAAGAATGAATTTCTGAAGTATTGTTGTTTATGTTTTGTTAAAAAATTGAAGTTATTTTCATCATAATTACGCGATTTATAGCCTGGTTTGTATGTGCACAAATAGTTATTAATATCCATAGGAATGAGTCCAGTTTTAGCTTTAAACACTAGCAGCAGATCCGAGATCTCTCTGCGGAATTCTAGTGGAAGGAGGTTCGTTGCAATCAATCTTTCGGTATACGACATATCCTTAGAGTAGTTTAGAATAAATTTTGTTGCTCTTCGCTGAATGTTCTCGATTAGTGAACAATGTTTGACCGTATTCGGTGACCATACAGCGCTTGCATATTCTAATTTAGGTCTGACGAGAGTACAATATAATAACTGTCTTGTGGCTGGGTCTGTTATGTCCCTGCAGATCCTCTTGATTAAACCCAGTGTTTTGTTGGCTTTTGCTACGGTGATCTCTATGTGCTTTGACCACGACAAATCGTTGGAAACCGTGACACCAAGGTCCGTGAAATGGGTAACTTGTTCACGTTGTTGGCCAGCGAGATAGTACGATGTTTGTGTTTTCAACTTCTTTCTAGAGACGTGCATAACCTTGCATTTCTTCGTGTTGAACTGCATTTTCATATCAATGCTCCATTTCTGTAGGCTGTTAAGGTCTTGCTGAAGTGAGATGATACAGCTAGGAACGTCAAGAGATCTGAACAGTCCTAGCTGTAACCTAGCGAAGGTGGGGCCAACAAGAGAAATCCAACATGGCGGAACAAGAGGGCAAAAAGACTATAGACTATATTACAAATCGACGATTTTTGCAAATTTTGCCGTCCCTTTGTTTCGAAACTCATCTGATCAAGTTTTATGGGAAGGAGAAACATAACGCAAAGATTTTAAGCATATATTTGAGTGAATTTGATGAAAAGTCGCAAAATTATTCATAGATAAAAGTTTATGTGAAATGGTCTCTTGATGAGTTCGAGCGTTTCATTGCCTGAAATCCTCGCTATGTTGACATTTAGCTTCTTGAATGGTTTCCTATATTTGTAAAAAGTATTCTGAAAATAGTAGAGGAATCGTAATTGTTCAGAACGTTCAAGACTATTAGTCCACATGTTGTGTCCATCCGAGATTGCTTGCAGCGTTTATTTAATCGATTTCATACATCTGCTTCTACAGACTGACCGTGGACGAATAAATTTTCAGTTTTAATTGTTAGCTCGATTGTCATTTCAGGCTTTCAACTCAAGTGACACTATATATTACTCAGTTAACTGCTATTAGTAATTTTAACACTACAATTAGGTGCTTATGATGGTGACTTGCCTAAGTTTAGAAGCGCATAGGATCAAAGGCTTGTGCTCATTAGCTTTCATCATATGTAGGCTTCAACTTGTTTAGCAAAGTAACTCACCTCTTGCACCTCACCTCTAACAAAACTTGCATTTTGAACGAAAACGGTATCAATTTTCCGTGCGTAATACAAAAGTATACAAAATTCGCAAACTTTGCAGGGCTATATTTTTCTCATTTTACAACATTTCGCGACCAAACCGTTTGCAATTCTACTATATTTTTAGGATGCTCTTCAATGCTGTGGTAATGAATTTTCCCATTTCAACTTTTTTCAACATTCTGTTCATAATGCAATCGGTCTATGTTCCAACTTTGTGTTGGTAGTGTTCTCTACCATGTCACTATCAGGCACCTATTAATGGTGGTGAGTTACCTTGCTAAAGAGTTGAAAACTACATATGATGAAAGCCAATGAGCACAAGCCTTTGATCTTATGCTATTTTCAACTTAGGTAAGTTGCCTTAAAATAATAAGCACCTATATAATTGCAGTGTTAAAATTACTTAAATTTAATACCAGTTAACTGAGTAATATATAATATCACTTGAGTTGAAAGCCAGAAATGACACTCAAGTTAACAATCAAAACTGAAAATTTATCCGTCCACGGACAGTCTGTAGAAGCAGATGTTTGAAATCGATTAAACAAACACTGCAAGCAATCTCGGGTGGACACAACATGTGACTTCAAGTCAAAATGTCTGATATAATAATCTTGAACGTTCTGAACAAATATGATTAGGACAATTATTTCTCATACTATATCTTTATTGTTTTCAGAATGCTTGTTACAAATATAGGAACCATTCAAGAGGCTAAATGTCAAGTGTCAACATAGCGAGGATTTCAGGCAATGAAACGCTCGAACTCACCAAGAGACCATTTCACATAAACATTTATCTATGAATAATTTTGCGACTTTTCATCAAATTCACTCAAATATATGCTTAAAATCTTTGCGTTATGTTTCTCCTTCCCATAAAACTTGATCGGATGAGTTTCGAAACAAAGGGACGGCAAAATTTGCAAAAATCGTCGATTTTGTCATATAGTCTATAGTCTTTTTGGCCCCACCTCCGCTAGGTATGCGTCAGCAATCTAGGTTTCCTACATCTATGGCGCTGCACCGACTTCTGACACCGAAAAAAAAACCCAGAAACGGGGCGAATTTAAAACTCCGCCTCGCCTACGGCAGGCGAAGTAATTACTAATTTTTTCCCTGTGAAATGCACTGGTGAAATGTGAAACTGCGTCTGTATGGTGAACTATGGTCTGTATAAGTCTGTATAACGCTCGGCGCTGAGCCCCAGCGTGACGTACGCGTGACGTGCCACTGCGTGCGGCCATAGTGCGACGTATCCGACATGATTTAAATAAAACTGAACGGAAGAAATAATGCGATTGAATAACTTTAATAGATAGGATAAAGGTTGGAAAGTCTAATGGTAGTTGACAAGACCGCCACAGTCTGAGATTGGCAAGAAGAAAGAAACCTGTAAGGTCTGACTGAGCCACAGTCTTCAATCAAAACAAAGTTGTTCGCTTGATAGCAAGGCAGACCACGGGACATTCTAAGCTGGTACAATTAATGTACATGATTAAAATTGTACAGAGTACAAACTGCCATCAGCTTTCGTTACAAAAAGTATTGATATGAACAAAAGAAATGGCATACCGCAAGGAAATCGCCAAAATCCTGCTACAAAGGCAAACTGGTATTCGGCAAATGTATCACAAAGGTTAGTATTTCCTATTATATTGTGAAATCTTTTATATTTTAATAATGAAAGGTAAGGCACACGATTGAGTCTTTACAAACTAAAGAGTATTTAATTAGAAATGGGAAGGGCGTGTTGTGCTCAGCTGTGATGCACTACAAAAGCACATGTTTGGGGCCTAAATATTTATAGAAAAATTCATAATATTAGTTTTAGCTCTCTCAATTTTACGTTTTTATATCGTTACTATTTTCATGCTTTTTACATCTACTATCACTACAATAGTGTGTTGTTTTGTTAGTAAAGTTTAGCATGCATTTGAAACATGATTTCTTTGTGCTAATATATGAGCACAAGATCCTTTAATTAATTTTTTTATTAAGTGTCATGTTGCTTCATAGCATTTTTAATATATTTTTATTACATACTGCAACAATTTTGAAAGCTGCTGCCATTGCAAGTTGCAATTTGCATTTGTTAGTGGAGTTGCTAAAGGAAGTGTGCCTTTCTCTAGTATCTTTTGTGGGTTCAAATTGTTATTTCTGCAAATAAATCATACTCAGATAATATATATATATTTCACCTTCACTTATTGTAACATCAATATTACTGACTAAAGTATGTTTATTAAGGTGTAGGTAGTAATACTTGATATAAATCATATTTGTTTATTATACTGAGTGTATATTTGCAGCATAGAGATACTGGTCCTTATTCCTTATCTTTAAGATTGAGTTAAAAATAGTTCAGCACACGCTGATTGTATAGTTAGATACAGCTTGTCTGGATCCTGGACTTAACGATAAGCGGAAAGCAGTGGCAGTAGTTTCTGAAAGTAGTTTTTGATGCTGTAACAGATAGTCTAGTGTCCTAACCATCACATCGCAACATAGTATCAAAGCCCACCAGATTTTCACCCTATAATACTACAATGATCTATAATCACTTGACCATGTGCAGTGCTAGTGTTTTCCATCAGTAGAATTTAGACTATTTAGTGCAAGTCAACGTTGCACTAAAAAAGTAAAGAATGTCTAGTTATGCTTTTTAGATTAAAAAAATAAAGTGTGATTCTATCAATTCTCCTTGCTTAAGGTTTTTGCTAAAGCTGGCCTGTTGTAAGGTTTAATATTAGTACTAATGCGTAAAATAATGGTCTACTTTGTGTTACAAATCGTGGAGACTGGAGAGTGTTACATTACATGGAGCAGTGTTTTCAATAAAATTCAGCACAGCAGGCTAGAATGCAAAAATAGAAGTGAAAGTAATAATTTTAAAGTTCTGTCAGTGACACACTAGGTTACATGCATGTCATTTAGTTACCATTGTCACGTGGTAAGTAACTTGTTTATCATTTATAACAATTATGGGCTTGAAATGATTACTATTTACAGTATGAAACATTATCAGTGATTAGTCATAATCATTTCTACAATATACAGTCTTATCTCAAAAGATTAAACTGACTCGTCATGTCTATCAGTAGTATACAAAAGTTGTAACATGTTTGATTAATAATTACGACCTCAGAATCATTGTAGTACACAAGCTAGTCAGGAATAAATTCAAGCCACACTGCATGCTAGTCAGAGATCTTTCTGAATCCCTTTCACTGTCACTGTCAACTATCAGTAGAGATGAGCAGTCAGTTTCTTCATGAGGAGTCAGTTTCTTCATGAGGAGTCAGTTTCTTCATGAGGAGTGAGTTTCTTCATGAGCAGTCAATTTCTTCATGAGGAGTCAGTTTCTTCATGAGCAGTCAGTTTCTTCATGAGGAGTCAGTTTCTTCATGAGCAGTCAGTTTCTTCATGAGCAGTCAGTTTCTTCATGAGGAGTCAGTTTCTTCATGAGTAGTCAGTTTCTTCATGAGGAGTCAGTTTCTTCATGAGGAGTCAGTTTCTTCATGAGGAGTCAGTTTCTTCATGAGGAGTCAGTTTCTTCATGAGGAGTCAGTTTCTTCATGAGTAGTCAGTTTCTTCATGAGTAGTCAGTTTCTTCATGAGGAGTCAGTTTCTTCATGAGCAGTCAGTTTCTTCATGAGGAGTCAGTTTCTTCATGAGGAGTCAGTTTCTTCATGAGCAGTCAGTTTCTTCATGAGCAGTCAGTTTCTTCATGAGGAGTCAGTTTCTTCATGAGCAGTCAGTTTCTTCATGAGCAGTCAGTTTCTTCATGAGCAGTCAGTTTCTTCATGAGTAGTCAGTTTCTTCATGAGTAGTCAGTTTCTTCATGAGGAGTCAGTTTCTTCATGAGGAGTCAGTTTCTTCATGAGGAGTCAGTTTCTTCATGAGGAGTCAGTTTCTTCATGAGGAGTCAGTTTCTTCATGAGGAGTCAGTTTCTTCATGAGCAGTCAGTTTCTTCATGAGCAGTCAGTTTCTTCATGAGCAGTCAGTTTCTTCGCCTGTTGGAAAATGGAGCAGTCTTGCTGTGGCTTGTGGCTCTTTAGCAACATCTGCGTCACCGTCCTCAATATGCTTTTCATCTTGGAACTCTCTTTGTTCGTGTTCATCGCCAACTGAAAGACAGTCAACCGATGCATGCATAAGATAACTCCTGTGTTCTACAGCTGTTGAATGTTTTTTATTTGCATTTATATTTCGTCTTGATTTTGCCTGCGTAACCAGCCCGACGATTTAGTCCCGCTATGCAAATATTTTCATCTTCAATGACTGTAAAAACAATTATTTCTAAAGAAATGAATAATTTTAATGATTTGAAATTTACATAGCGGGTCTAAATTATCGGGCTATAGCTACGCCACTGGTATCAAGCCAGCTGAATTGTTTACTTTGGACCATTAATGGCAATATGAAGTAGGGCTTCGAGCATGTCATTCTTTAATCGCGACCTTAATCGTGTCTTGATTCTCTTGACACAAGAAGCTCCACTGCTCGGGTCATGCACTGGACTGAGCACCTCGCTCACAGGAATAGACAGACAAACTCTGCACCCTCCGATTGAAGGGGGAAAAGATACTGAAGTGAGCATCGCATTTTCATTAAGTATTCAAGAGCCCATTCAGTTGGTGTCTAGGTGATCACATACTTCTTTTCTGGTGGGTGAGGTATCTTATCTGGGATCTCATTCTCAATTGCCAGAAGATTATATTTGGACTTTCTCCACTCGCATAACAGTTCTTCTTTCTTATCACTCTTGGCTTATTCCATGTCTTGATAGAAATGATGTGCTATTACGCCAATATTCTTTACACCATAGCCTTTGAAAGTTGAATCAGACTCTCGTGGCAGAGCTAAAGGATTGAAATTTGAAAATCTTGAAGGCCGCCGTTAACACGTCAAAACTTCCCTCAAAACGATTCTTAATGTTGTCACGTAAAGCTGCAATATACGCTTTTGTTAACGTCGTTAATCTCTGTTCATCTAAAACCGAAAGAGGTTGAATATCACATTGGAAAACTCTACCATTTGCGGAAAGATCTTCCTTTAATTTATTTAGGGGTCGGTCATCATCGGCAATTGGTTGAAGTTCATTTAAGGTAAATGTGTTAGCAGGATCGATGGCCGCGAAGGGTACGGCGCCTTTCTGAAAGGCTTTGCTAAGGTGAGAGAGAATTGGAAGAGTTTCATTCAGTAAATACACAGCACCAAGGAATTTCACGTAAGCAAATTGTTCCAGAAGACCAACTGCTGCTGAATCATTCTCTTCTTGTAATTGCCGAAGTGTTTGTGTCAAAGCTTCGAAGTCATTGTAAACTCCTTCTATAGCTTTTTCTGTAGACAACCACCAGGCTCTACAGGCCTTGTGAAATTGCTTTCGGAATTTTTCTTTCAGAGAGTTCATCGCCTTGGAATATTTAGCAGCTTTCTTTGCTGAATTTTTGAAAAGAGACAAAGCTGAATAAGAATTTTCCCAACTGTTAGTATGTATGAAACGGAATTGTTTGCATCCCCACAAGCCAACGCCAATTGATGGATAAGTTTCTTGTTGTTACGTGAGCGAAGTTTAGCTGCTACACCGTTGTTCACCCCCGTCATCACAGACGCTTCATCGCTTGCAAAACTTGAAAGCTTGGACTTTTCTAATTTGTTGTTTTCAAGTTTTTGATTGAGGGCATTGCAGATAGTATTGGCATCAGCTGAGTGTGATTCCTTAAGCAGATCACTTGCAGACAGAAAATCTGTTGTAGTTTTATGTGTTTCGGAGTCAACATATTTAATAAACGTAAAGGCCTGTTCAAACGAAGCCAACATGTTGGTCCAACATCACCCAACATTGTTGGATGCAACATGTTGGCCTCTTTTTGAACACCATGTTGGAAGATGTTGGCTTATTTAAAGTTGCTTAAAATTTCGTCCAACATCATGCAACATTGTTGGCCCAACAATGTTGCATGATGTTGGCTTCGTTTGAACAGGCCTTTAGTGGTTGTTCTTTATTGGAGAGATCACAGACTTCGTCACACACCGGTCCAAAGCAATTAGCTTTTCTGCATTTCACTTCTTGTTTTATTTGGTGGTCTAATTCTAAGAACATTTCTCTAAGTGATCCAGCTGAACGGTGCTGAAAATATTTCATATCTGTTAACCGTATAACTGTTCAATCACTTCAAAAAAGCTAGAAATTTTGCAGTTGGGTAATTCTTCCTTTGCCAACCAATATACAGCAAGAAAAGTATTAAAATAAAAACTCTCTGGCCTGTCCTTTTGTGTGAAGTTGTGCCTGAAATGGAGATGTTCTGTTAATCAATTCCGCCATTACAGCAGCTTTATGTTGTTAACTGCTAGCATGGTCTTCTAAAGCCTTACGTTTAAATCTAACCCCGGCTCTACATTAACCTTTTTGCACTTGTTTCTTGCATTTTCCATGATGTTATGGTTTCGAGAAATAAAACAAAACATTCCATGGCCTTCTTCATAAATCAGCCAATCGTATCCTGTTCTTTCACAGTCCATTATCCATACATGTTGAAAACGGTCAAGTAGAAACTCTTTACTGTGCCATTTTGACAATCGCTCAATGACTCACTGATAAATTGAATTGCATCATCTTCATTTATATGAGCTGGCATATATTTTGCTTGGGCCGTTTGTCTTCACTCGGCATTAAGTCTGTTGAAGTAGAGTTAATGGTTTGTGTCTCAATTTCACTTTCGCCTATTGTGACATCAGTATCACCCGATTTCTGCAATTGTTATTGTTGTTATTATATCATAGTTTGTCTGAAATGTGTACTATATATAGAAACATTAAAGTATTTATTGTTTCATTATATTGTGTTATTATGAAAAACAATCAGTAAATATTAAACAGAGTGTTTAATATATGCATGGACGCATTGAACCGTGGTGTGTACAATTCGAACATAAAAGAATTGAAAATAAATAAAGTCTACATTAATTAACATTGCCTGTGTCATCCCTTCTTGGCTGCCTGTTTATGTCGGCGAAATCCATCAAAAACTGATGTATTTAAGCCTTTGCTAGCGCTGGAATTGCTTCTTTTTTTGTCGCCATTGTTTTTCAGACATCAATAATAAATTAATAAGAAGTTATGAAGTTTTCGACTAGACTAAAACGCTGATCTTTCGGATCATCTGTTTTAACAGTTCACTGGTTTTAACAATGATTTCACCGGTTTTGTTTTGTGTAATTGCGTTGGCACAGTCGTTGCGTTGGCACAGTCGTTGCGTTGGCACAGTCGTTGCGTTGGCACATTGCGTTGGCACATGTCTAATCCGTGGCACGATGTGCATGGTAAGCAAAACATGATTTCATTTTTCGTTCTATGTATATTGGCAAATTATTGTTTGATGACAAGTTTACATGCAGAAGTGAACGCGGAATGAATTTTTACGGTAATATAGTTGGTAATGTAATTTACTTATTATATTTATTCGTAATAACAAATACTGTCTAGCATTGCTAGAAAACTACAGTAAGCGAAAAAATAACCGGCTGTCAGGGGAGAAATAGGCAACAGTAAACTGGCTGAAATTGTTGAAAAAAACATTGTTCAACTGTGTTTTCTTTCAGTTTGTTCTCAAAATACAACAACCAGCCCCCCACAAGCGCAATAAAAATCTGGTCAAAATTTAAGCGGCAAAGTAGCTCCAGCCTTTATTGTTTTACCCTTACATACCGACTTGCGAATTCTGAATTTCAGAGTCTGAAATGAACTTTTGAACTTCGCAACAAACTGTGATATTACAATGAAAAAATGAGCTGAAATCGACGGTAGGTTTCAGCGTGATAAATATAGTGCAACTTGAGTGATGTAGTCTGCTTGCAGACCGTTGTTTTTCCGTTGTTTGTCCTTGGTATGAGAAAACAGACTACAGATCTGATGAAAAAAACTTGCTTAACTTTACTGTCATTCATTTACATTGATTTTTCGTGGGGTGCATTTTTCTTCTATTCTCTACGTTCTCTGCGTATTCTATATACGACTTGATGACGCTTTGTGTTTACTGTTGCAGTGAATACCACGAAAATATTTTGTGCACTAAGACATTGGGTAAGACTCATTGTCAATCCATGTTGGCTCGATAGCTCAATCATACCCCATGTTTGAGTGAAACAAGATGACAGACGTTCGACAACCACAAATCTTGTAAAAGATTTTAATTAGTATCATGTAAGTTATAAGTTTATAAACCATAAAATTGCTTTTATATACAAAGGGCCTGGTACCACTGGGCCGGGTACTTAAAAGTCAATTTCACTACAATTTGGCTTAAAAGATAAAGATGGTAGCCAGTTGGGAGCCAGAGCTCAGTGATTGTTCTCTCAACTTGTTGGTCTCGTAGGCTCGATTCTCCCAGTTAAGGTGTTTATGAAACGAGATTTTGTCCCACAATTTTTTTACTGCATTAAAAAGATCAGTTAAAATCACAGTATAACTTTGATAGAATTTTTGTTACTGCCTTACTTTTCGAGATATTCAATTTTATTTGATTTAAAAATGACACAACCAGTGACGTCATTGTGCATAATCACTTTTTAATAAAAAGCTGTATTAATTTAAAAAGTACTCAAGATATAACACTTAAATACCCAGGCCTGGATGTTAAACATAGCCTAAACACATGCAAGTGTAGTTTTAGTTATTTTTTTAGTTGAGTTTTAGTCACTCGTTATGCAGTATCACGTCGGTGGTTGTGTTATTTGCATATCCTATAAAGTTGAATGTCTTGACAAAGAACGGAGTTACAAAAATTCTACCAAAGAAGTTACATTGTCACTTTATCTTATTTTCCCAATACAACCATCAAAATGCTGGACAAAATTTCGTTTTCATAAACACTTTAACAAAGATTTTAAAGATGATCTGTTTCATTATAAAATGTTGTCTCGAAACTAGCAACGAAACAGCATTTCAATAAAAAAATTCAAAAATTGTTTAATAATGTTATAGCTCTATTAAAACATAAAGCTGGTGTCTGAGCTTTAATGTTTTTAACAAAGTTATTTACACGACTAATTAAAATGGCTGCAGAAAATTTATGATCAGCAAACACGTGTTTTAAGTAAGTCCAGCAGTAATTCCTACCTTGCAGGTAACCTAGTTATAATACGTTGTCGAATTCATTCGTGACTGAGCGCGTAACTTTTGAGGAATGCACCAATTCGTAATCGCTCCAGCAAGCGCTTTCCCCGCAAACATGGGTTCGATCCTCACTTTGGACTCACGACAGTGATAGCACTTTTATATGAAGTGTTTGTCAACGCTCTTCCAAAGGTCGTCATGTCTTTCCTTTGGGTACAATGGGTAGTATGATTTCGTTTCTACGGGGAAGTTGACATGATTGTTAGAGTTGTAAAATGTGGCCAGAAACGGCAGGGCCGCAGCAATTGGCTTCAACTGTTGTATAATTACTCCGCCTGCCCCAGGCGAGGCGGAGTTTTAAATTCTCCCCGTTTCTGTTTTTTTTCCTTTTTATTTTTTTAGGTGTCGCAAGTAGGCGCCGCGCTCATGGGTGATACCGCTGAGCACAAGCCGCGTGAGCCGACCTAAGCACGGCGTTTAAACTCAATTTCCAGCGGAATATGTCAACAAAACACGCATTTTAAAATGTATGCTAGAACATCTAAACCGCAAGAAGGTTTTACGCGCAAAGATTCTCATGCAAAATGTTTTAAAACGGCAAATTCCATCGCGAAACTTTACCGAGGAGCGATGTATCGCGGTGAAGTTTTGTGAGCGTGTTTCCGTCATTTTCTGTTGTGTTTCCACTTTTAAGAAATTTCTACACAAGAATCAAACGCAAATTCTACTGAAATATCTATATACAAAACACAATTTTTAACATGTAATAGTGAACAAAAAGGTAAAGGAAGGTTCTTTATCAAAACATTGCTCCAGAAATGTTTTAAAACGGCAAATTTTGATAGACTCCATCATTCCATGATCAAGGAGTGAGTGTAGGAAATGTGTTCCTAATTCTAATCACGAAGTATTCGTTGTGATTTCTTTCCTTGGTTTTCTATTTCTACGTATGTTGAGATGCTGATATTTCGTGCAAAATGATTTATTTGCTAGTGGGATCTCATACAATTATCTTGTTTAATATATGTACTATCAAAGTCTTTAATTTAAATTAAGTTCTAAAAAATTAAAAAGGCAAGTCACTCAGACATTGATTTTTGGTCATCTCAGTGATTACGTAAGATGTGATAGCAATGTCTTAAAATGCCTCAGAACAGAAATAAGTGAATATACCCCACCCCCAATGAATGCTCTAGTTACAGCCCTGCCTGGCCTTGTGCCCATTTTCGTTTTGGCTGTCAGAGTGAACGCCTAAGCATGCCTCTTGTTGTAATAAAAAAACTCAGTGTTTTAGTGAATAAATGTCATTTTTTAATTTACTTTGTACCAATACCTGCATTATTAGCACGGTTGTACAACTTAACTCTTGTACGAAATAACGAGACAGTATATTTTTTAGCTGGCTAAATAATACGTTCAAGAGAGGGAGTAAAAGACCACTAGAAGAATCCGACATAGAAGAAGTTCTCGAAAGAGATTCAGCATTGTTCCTTGCAACGAAATTAGAAAGGTATTTTCTGTTCAGTGTAATTATTAGTAAACACTAAAAAAGTTATCACTAAAATACTGTTTGCTTTGATGAATACTTGGCTGCAAAAAAAACTCTGGGCATTGATTTTTGCATGATCATTTGCTTTCGTTGTTCAGACGAGAATTATGATTATGGCCATGTTCGAACCGGCTGGCGTAAAAAAGTCACCGAAAAAGTGTGAAATGTGCCAAGAGTTTATGTTTTCTAAATATCTTTATTGTTTTAAAGAGCCTGGGATCACGAAGTAAAAACATCAAAGAAGCCGCGTTTGCTGGTGCCATTAATGAAAGTTGCTGGTGTGAAGTATTTTTTTTCACTGGTATATATCATAATAGAGGTACGTTATTTTCGTACTGGTAAATTTTATTGCAAGCGGCGTTCCGTTCTATATTTGCATAAAGTCTAGGAAGATGGGTCAAGGTTATATACCCCGTTCACCGTTTGAAGATTATAAACTGTCACCTATGAGCGTGCAAGGGATGTTGGTTTATTTGTTTATTTAGGCCCTGATACTGAAGAAATTACCTTTGTAGCAAGTAAATTTGCCGTCGCGTAGGCAAGCCTTGAAATAGCGCCGAACATCGGACATTTGTCCGGTTGAAAAAGGTCAAAATTCAGTTTTGTCCGGCGAAAATTTCGATCTGCCTGACATTTTGTCCAGTGGAAGATTTTTATTGCCACAAAAAATGTCCGGCGATAAAATGTCTATGTCCGGCACCGCAGGAATACGATTTCACATATTTTTACACAATATATAGGAGTTATTTTTAATTAGAGTAACATAAAACAATTTCCAATCTTCTCATGGAAGTATTTACTCATATAAACGTTATTTATAATATAGCATTTGTAAATTCTGAACGCTGATTGGCAAAGAGCCGTGTTGATATAACTCTATGTCAACACGGAAAATTTCCCGCCACTCTTCTGTTAAAGTTCTTTGTGCTATATTATAAAAGATAAAAGTTTCCACACAATTTCTCGTTTTTCCAATCTCCACTCGTGTTGATATAACTGTATATCAACACGGAAAATGTTTTATATTTCTTAAATATAACATAAATGGCATAATAGTATATAAACATCTTAATTAACTGATCTACGATCGTTTTAGATGACTGCACGAATCGTGCAATCATTCTACATAGGCCAGATTGTTGCTGCTTTTTACGTGGAAGGAGTCGATACAAAAAGTGGTTACTTGGCAGCCGCCGTTTTGACAGCGTGTAACTTTATAGAAGCAATTGTACATCATCCGTTATTTATGGAAGGACTGAGAACGGGAATGGACGTTAGGGTCGCATTGTCTGCTGTGGTCTATAACAAGGTACTCGTGTGTGCACTTCGTTTATATTTACAAATAGGGAATGTTTGATTAATTTTCCAAGCAAAATATCGTCCCGAGTCGAAATCTATCTGGGAAATAGATCATTTTCGCGGATTTAATGTTTTATTCTGGTTTAATATAGGCGTTGCGAATGAGCCAAGCATCCTTGGGTGATACTAATACAGGTCAAATTGTAAACCTTGTTACGAATGATGTTCAAAAGACTGAGGAGGTAATATAAAACACTGCAGTTTGATTTGAACAGTATATAACTTTATGATGCTTTATATTATACAAAGTAGTTCGTTTATTAATTAAATCAAACAACTTGTATACATTGGGTCGTGTATAAACTGCTTTAAAGATTCAATTCGACTTTGTATCTGAGTATATGATAATAATCCAGCAGGCGAAGTTAACGGGTCGAACGTTTAACGATGGAACGTCCGCAGTCACATTCAAGACGTTTAATCAACGTTGTAAAAAGATTGAAAGTGTAAATTTGATCAACATTACACAATCCTGACGTTGAAAAAGCGTTGAGATTACGTTTTCATTAACTATATTTGAATGTTAGATGGTTGAGATTATACAAGTGAAATCGACCAAAATCAACCCTGCATGAATGGACGTATATCGATGTTTGCCAATGTTTAACGAAGGTTGGTAAAACAACGTCAGAATAACATTGCATGGCATCATGTTGTCGACGTATCGACGTCTTTTAAACCAAATTTTAACGTCGTGACAACTTCCTGTGCCCGCTGGAACTTACGGAACTTACTAACATTTAAGGGTAGGAGAACTTGCTAGGCGACTGGCCTTTCTACACACGTGGGTAACTCAGTGCTTGACGTAGGTCAATTTTTTAGGCTGTATTGTTTGGTCTTTTCTTGATTCCTGCACCATTTCTTCTTGTCGTTACTTCATACCTCTGCTGGAGAGAAATTGGCTATTCTTTTGTTCCTGGAATGATGGTTCTGTGCCTTTTACCCGTTTTACAGTCATGGCTTGGAAATTTTTTTGCTTCTTTGAGGTACGTTGTAGTCAGCCAGGTAAGTAGCAATAGAATTTGTTCTTTCCATACATCTTTTCTCATTAAAGTACTGGATTTATGCAATATTTCGTTGTAGATCAAAGACTGCTGTTCTTCGTGACCAAAGGATAAAGATGATGAATGAAGTAATATCTGGTATGCGAGTTATCAAGATGTATGCGTGGGAACATCCTTTTGCTAAGCTTGTTAGCAATATTAGAAGGTACTATAACCGTTGAGTTAATTTGTACGCACAATGACTTTAGTGAGATTATTTTTGTTTATTTTTTAAACCAATCAAATTGGCTTGATTCTATACCGTATATGTACGAACAACATTGTTCTCTTCATAATTTTAGAAAGGAAGTTGAAAAAGTTCGGAGTACTTTAAGACTGACTTCTGTGAATGCCATGTTTTATCTTTCCACTATTCCGTTGGTTTCAGCAGCAATGTTCATACCGTACGTTGTATCTGGACACACGCTTACAAGCGAGAAAGTGTTTACAGTTGTAGCAATTATATCGTCTGTAAACGTTGTGACGTCAGTGTTTGTACCAAGGAGCATTACAGCATTTAAAGAAAGTGGTGTCTCATTGCATCGGATCGGGGTAGGTTCCTTTTTTTGCTAAAACGACCTTATATTTTGAGCATTTTGAATGTAAGAATTACTGATTAGGAAAACCTGCAACTATAATTTCTCTATATTTGTTGCTCTACAGAACTTTCTCCTCCTGGATGAAGGAATGACATTATCAGTAAATAAAGTTGAAGGAGAAAAGGCAAATGTTATTGTGGAGAAAATGCATTGTTCCTGGACTAAGGTTGTTATTCAATAAATAAATAATTTTATCAGCTGTGTAGTAGCTTGTTAAAACAAAAACATCTGTAATGCGTCTTTCTCGTGCATGTCTTTCTCTCCTCCCGTAGGACAGTACTCAAGAAGTTTTGTCCGACGTTAGTTTTAACGTAGTAGAGGTGAGCAGCATTTGTTTGTTAGACTCTGAACGCTAAAGTATTATTTGCTAATACATTATCACAAAATTTTGTCATTTATAAAGGGGGAATTGTTGATGGTAATTGGGCCAGTTGGATGTGGAAAGGTGGGGGATTACAAAATATTGATTTCTTTACGCATAGTTTGTTCACGGCAACCGGGTGTAATATTTATGTCATGCTCCCCACTCTGGTTAATGTGCTTATTGCTTTTTATTCGGCGCGAGTAGAGTACTAGAGTAGAGTAACATTCGGGCAGATTGATTTAGTTCATTGTCAATCTGAAAGACCCCTGGAACTCAGATAAGAGCACTGTAGTCCAGGCGTATATGGCTCAGTGCACGAAAAGTTATTTCTAGATGACAGACTAGCTATAGACTAGTAATTAATGTGGAGAGTGTAGAATTTGTTGTTAAAATTTGATTCGAACTTCCAAAAATATGCATATTTACATGTTTTGTGAACATTTTCAGGCCGTTTAACGACTGTTATGGTATAATCGTCAACATATTACCGTAATATGCTCTAGAACAGTCGACATTTAAGTTCTTAAACAATATTCGCTATCCATGCACGAGCACCCATAATGCTCTATTACAACTATGGCAAATTCTCCCTGTTGACCTTTATACATCGCTAATTTCTTCGACACGTAATGTATATTTGCAGCAAGCGTATTTGTATACGAACATGTTTTGTTATAAAGTTCTGTACTGGTTTTGGGTTTTCAGTCTTCCTTGTTGATGGCGCTTCTACGAGAACTTCCAGTTACCAGTGGCTGTATACGTATCAGTGGTCGCGTTGCTTATGTCTCTCAACAACCGTGGGTGTTCTCTGGAACTTTGAAAGAAAATATCGTGTTTGGAAAGAAATTTGATAAAGAGAGATATGAGAAAGTGATTCATGTTTGTGCCCTCGAAACGGTTCGTAGCTTAAACCACTTATTTAAATGATTTTGGTTCAGAGGAAAACAATATGTTTTGTCATCACGACACCGTCGTTGCTTCCGGAGGTGTTCGAGCCTCGAAAAACATGGCTGGTCGAGCTAGAGATCATAAAACATCTGCTATAATTTCCCAAGGGTTCAGTAAATACGTGCTTTGT
Organism: Muricea muricata; assembly: GCA_963855995.1. Classification (NCBI taxonomy): domain Eukaryota; kingdom Metazoa; phylum Cnidaria; class Anthozoa; order Malacalcyonacea; family Plexauridae; genus Muricea; species Muricea muricata. Next base: position 55,147,731 of record OY979718.1, on the reverse strand, counting down.
TAGGTTGTTAACACCAAATTTCAAAGAAAAAGCAAAGAAACGGTGAGACAACAGAAGAGAAACCTGTTAGATTCCAAAGATACTAAATGTTTAAAATAACAAAACGTTAGAAATATTAAAGCCCCGATAACAGCTTCAATTAACTGAACAGAACAATTTTTAAAAAATATTTAATATGAAGTATTTAATATTTAATATAACGTTTCGTTGCTATTCTTGCATTAAATATTTTTGGAAAATTTGTTCTGTTTAGTTTTTAGTTCTGGCTCTATTTAAAGCTGTTGTCTAGGTTTTAATATTTGTAACAAAACAGAGATTTATAGAGTATCTGTTGCTATTGTTTTAACAAAAGGTTGATTAACATGTTATTACAGAACGTTGATTAACATTTAAGAAATATAAAACATTTTTCCGTGTTGATATACAGTTATATCAACACGAGTGGAAATTGTGTTTCCACACAATTTCAAGTTTTTCAATCCAATTTCCATGAGTGTTTATATAACTGCATATCAACGCGGAAAAATGTTTTATAATTTTTTTATAATATAGCAATGTCAAAAGCCCGAAGGATACAAAAAATTTCCGTGTTTACAAGTGGCAGGAAATTTCCGTGTTTACATTGAGTTATGTAAGCACGGCTCTTAACCAATCGGCGTTCAGGATTCACAAATGCTATATTATAAACTGTATTCATAGGATATAAAGGCTCTTTCGGACGGCAATGAGACTCTGGTCGGTGAGCGAGGTGTGTCGTTAAGTGGTGGCCAGAGGGCAAGAGTGAACTTGGCAAGGTACGTAGCAATCTCGTACCCAGAGCCTGCGTTCCTTTTGGCAAGGACGAGAGGCTCTGGATAACGCCAATGAGATATGTGATATGATTGGCATATGCTGTTTCCTGCCCCAGTACCCAAATGCATCATCGATAGTCGCGCGAATTCCTAATAAGCAATAGCACTTATGCGGGTTTTCCCGAAGGCTTTTGTTCTCACCACCAAGTCTCACTTTGATGTAAAAGAACGTATGCGTCAATACGAGGCTTGGTGGTCAGGACAATAGACTCAGGGAAAACCCGCATAAGTGGGATATAGTCATAACAAACTGAATTAGTATTGTTTAAACGACAAAGCTTGCGAGAGAAATTTTCTTGACAAAAATTGAATTTATCGCGTGTTTAAACTAGTTCTTTTAAAATCAATGTCTGGTGAAGTAAACTTAGAGAGCACGCCTCGGAATATTGAATATTACTCTATGATATTGCTACAAATAGACGCCGTTTTACGAATAGGGCACTGGTACCGAAATCATAATTATTCTGACTTTTTCATCGGCGTTGTCCAGAGCCTCTCGTCCTTGCCAAAAGGAACGCAGGCTCTGGGAACGAGATTGGGTACGCAGACAATGGTATCTTACGATCAACGGCGGTTAGTGAAATTCGTGTTTCTGAAATTAGTGAGTTTCGAAATTCCATTTTAACCCTCAGCTTGTTCCTAAGCAAATGGATAAAATCTGTTTACTAAATGCAAACGGATTTTATCCATTTGTACATTTTTGATTTTTGTTGTAAATTAGTAATCATTAGTAAGGCACGTAAAATCGAGCAATTATTTTTTGCACAAGGAAGAAATGTTCCTGTGTAGGGCCGAAACTTTCTCCTTACGCAATTGCGCATTGACTGGGATTTGCTGCAGTGTCTTCCCTTGTAAAGAAAAATTGTTTGCTGTACACACAAAACATGTCAAAGAAAAATTGTTTCTCTTACACATGGGCAAGCGAACTTGTCGAGGCAAAAATGTAGGTACGGGGCTTTAGTGTTGAAAGAACAGTAGTTGCTGTATGTATTTCTCTTATTTTACAGCATTCATCTGCACAATAATGCAGGTCATCGTTATTGTCATTTTGTTTCTATTTTAGAGCTGTATACATGGATGCGGACTTTTATTTAATGGATGATCCACTTAGCGCTGTTGATGCGCATGTCTCAAGACATATTTTTAGCAAGTAAGGGTTAACCTATAAGAAATTTAAATTGTTTCTCATGATTGACAAAGTGGAGGGGGGGGGGGGTTATCAGCCGAGACAAATCTTGCAAAAATAAAAGAAGCACGACGAGTGAATCGTCCCCCTTTAAAATCATTATACTGTAGGTTATGTACTGTAAAATGTAACTGGTTGTACGCGGTCATGCGGAAAAGTCCCATGCAACGCGGAGAGAGAGATCTGGGAAACACGGGTAGCGCGCAGCGGTTAGCGTGTTGTGCCTAAGCTCTCAATAGTGTGCATGTGCGTTTCATGTGAAAGAGTTCTTGTAGTTGATCTATCCTTTTCTCCTGGTACACCGGTTGTTTTCCTCCTAAAATCAACACACTCAGGTGATAAAGATTGCACAAACTGAAGAAGATTTCAAATGAATCCTAGCCATTGTAAGGCACTCCGTGTCTGTAAAAACAAAGCAAACAATGAATTATTACTATATATGTTTATTGAAATTTAATAGCGTCATTTACTTTTTAAGATGTATTCGTGGCATGTTAAAGTCCAAAGTATGCATTCTTGTCACACACCAGTTACAATTCTTGGATGAGGCAGACCGGATATTGTGTCTGCAAAAGGTATGTCCTGCGATGCAGCGTTTCTCATTATTTCCAAAAATGTTACTAAGACATGAAAAAATGAATGCGACTGTTTTCGTAAGTTTTAAATCGTGAAAAAAGTATTTAATGGACTAGTTGTCGACAATTTCTCCCCTTAAAAAGCTAAACATCAAATTTGTTGCTGTGTTTGTACTTTGTAGTAATTCCTTTCTCTTCCATTTGTTTTAAATTCGTCAAAATTATAAAACATCAAAACGATTTTTATTGGCGGCCATTTTGAATGTATTATTTATTAGCTCTGCCAGTAAATAATGCCTTAGATTTACTAGTCAGTCAGCCAATCAAAAACCTTCTCAGACATTATTTACTATTGAAATTATACTAATTCTTGATATCATCGAAGCCTCATTCAATAATTGTTTTATTTAACATTCAAAAGTTGTAAATTAGCAAACCTTTAAAGAGCATATGACACGAAATTTTATATTTTAGAGACATACAATACATTGTGCGGTGATTGTTGTGGTGTAATTTATTTTTCAAAACGATGTTGCTAAAGGGACTATTTGAAAGTTTTAATACATGATCGTGAGGCCAAAATTGTCCCATGCATGGAAACGAGTTTGCACAAAATTACGTCATAATGACATTAAAATACATCTCATCAGTGACGTCATTTTCGTGCAATTTTGTTCCCAGTCATAGGACAGTTTATTCCTCACGGCCACGTATTAAAACATTTAATTTTATTCCCTTGGCATTATGTTTTTTAAAAACTAAATTACTCTGCGATAATCACCGCAGAAAAAGTCTGTAATTCTAAAATATAAAACTTCGTGTCATATGCACTTTAAACATTTAGTGGTGTCCTTGTGTTAAAGATACTCTTAGAAGAGGTTTTGACGACGTAGCACATGACGAATACTGCGAATATTGCGTATTGTTTGGGGGTCTTGACCAATCACAATTAATAACAGTGTTTGAATGCATAATATTTCCTCGTTACTGTGGCAACAGTGACGTTTCAGTATGACCGCTATTCAATGTATAAAGTAATTTGTAAAGTGCATATGAAAGAATTTTTATTTTTCCCCAAAAAATCCGCCGTAGCGAGACGATTTGATTGTACATGACATTGCTCTACTTGTGCATGCCTTTAAAACAGAGTTCATGTTTGTAAGGGTTTTCGTTTTTCCTAATATAATATTTGCGTTTTTACTTTTTTCAAAGGGCGCTGTTGCCGGCTATGGTAATTTAGAACTCTTAAAGAAAGAAGGAATTGATATTTTATCCATGATTCGCGTCGATGAAGAACAGGACCAAGGACGGTCATTTAGCTCCGAATCTTTAAAAACACGTCGAGATCAGCATGTCATCTTCCGACCAAAACTTAAACGGAACGCTTCGTATTCTCCTGGATTAACTAGAAGGCTAAAACACACATCTTTACATGATTCAGATGTACACGATCCATTACTCCAGGGCAATTGTGGTGATATTTTAGGCCGAACACAGTCTGCTCATGATTTACGAGTGTTTACTCCAGATCTAATACATAATCGCATAATAAAAAGTGCATCAAACTATGATATTGATTATCCTGAGATGGAGGAAGTCCTAAGCAAGGTAACTGTATATAATGTATTTGATGACTGTGGTTTGTATGGCTATTGAGATGACAGATTCATATTTTTAGCGAGTTATCACTATATCATGTACTGGCGTTTGCGAGCATGCAAAGCTCAGTGGTGGCTTGCTGCTGTGGTGGCTTGCAAGTTCGAGTTCGTAGCTGACCTGTAGCTGATAGTGGACGCTGCCCTTCCGTTATATATACATGTATAATCGCATGAAGTAATGTAGGAAGTCTAGCATTAAACTATTTGCTGTATACAATGTAGAGGTAGAAAAAGAAAGGAACCACGAGATAGCAAATTTTTGAACTGTTTTACACTTATCACAAAATATTTTTCTAAAAAAGGTTGGTCGTATAACATGAGCATTTTATGCCTATGTATTGCACAATGTGGTTTCGAACATTCTATGCCAGTATATAGCATGCGAGAAGCAGTTAAAATATGAATATATTACAGCATTAGAAAACTATTGTGTATTAGTTTTATTTAGCAAGTATTTTACTTTAAAATCTAATTTAATTCGATTTATTACCCAGCTTTCAAGCTGCAGTGATTAAACAAGTTTATTTTTTTCTTGCGGTCCGATATCATATTTTAGCCTTTTCTGCAATCTGACTGGCTACACGAGCGGTCCGTATGACGCCGTGCGGACCGCGCGAGTTTTAAATCCACAATGTTTTTGTTTTTAAAAAGATTCGGACCGGAAGAAAAAATAAACCAATTATTTGCCGGTTTGGTCGGTCCGTATAGGGAAATATTTCCCTTGGTCTCAAAAACGTCCTTTGGCCTCGGGCCGTTTTTGAGACCTTGGGAAATATTTCCCTATACGGACCTCTTAACCGGCAAATAACCTATGTATATTTCTTCTTGGGAGTGCTTGGAGCCTGTATACTTTGTGAAATTATTAATATCAATGTCCAAAGAGGATGTATTTACTGAAGGTTCATTGAGTAAAAGTGTTGTTCTGCTATTTTTAAGGAAGAAGAAGAAGACATCGCTGAACGCATCACTGGTGGTATGAAATTGAAAGTTTATAAAGATTATTTTCTTGCTGGAGCTAAACCTATTGTCCTGTTTCTGTGCCTGATAATATTTTTAAGTGGACAGGTATGTACATGTACATGCAGTAATAAAATGTGTAGTAAATCTTATGAATTAAATCTGTTATGTAGTGAATTATCTAAACCGTCAATCAACAGAAAATTTAGCGATCTCAAAAATTTTTAATATAAATATAGGCGAAAAAATATACGTCCACAGTTGAAAAGAACGCTCCAAAATTAGTATAACTGCAAACTTTCATCGAGAAATTTTCATTGATAAACTATATGATATTTTGACTCTTTTTAATGTATTCATATTTCAAATGGGGACCATTGCGTAATATTACATTTATTTGGCACAGTCACATACAGTATTCTTCTGACAGACCAGGTGTCCTGAACCAAACCTTTCCTTATTTGCATTTTAAACTAAATTTTTAAGAAAAATGAATCAATGACCACAATCAGAAAGAACATAAATTTGGCAATCATCTCTTAGTTTTTGTGGGTAGCCGCCCGCGCGCGGTCAGCGGCTAACCACTATGTTACCGTATCGGACGATGGCAGGTGGCAGGTGGAAGACGAGCCGCTCTTATGACGTAATTTGTACTGCGGTAATGTAACCATCACGATTACTTAATGTAAGATATTTCAACATATTTCGTGCCATGTGACTTATATCACTTATGTTCGACCATTGTTATTCGATATTTTGTGGACGCAAAGTGTAAATCGTAAAGGTAAGCAAAATTTTACATTATTTTCTTCTCATTTTGTGCTTTTATTATTGTATTTTCTCGCCATTTCAATACTCTTGTTGACAAATACCGTCGTGTTAAACTGAAGGTAAGTGCCATTTTGTCTTTGAAATAATGAGTTTTCTTATTCCAATCGCTGATTGTGTACGCTGATGGAATATTTTGATTTAATTTAAGAGCGTGCGAATAGAATCACACGGATCAAAATCTTATTTATGACCGTACGAATAGAATCACACAGTTCTTGTTTAATATTGGCGTTATACGTGTACATTGAACTGTCCACATGTCTCATCATATTCGTTTACAATCTGTACTTATTCAATTCGAATCGTGCCTTCATTTGTCTTTAATTTGATATTGTTTTGTTTTTAGGCTAGCTGCTGCCCATCTGTATGTCAGTGTTGTTGGGAGATCAATGATTGATGTCAAATCGACGAAAAGACCACAAAGATGAACTATATATCGATATATTTGCCCTCAAACTTATTTGGTATTTTCATGCAGAATTATAAAATGTTCATTGGAACTAGAGATGCCAAACATGCAAGTGGCAAGTACTAAATAAGGGAAGCACCATTGAACAGCTTGACAGTTGACGCATTGATACAGGACAAAGGGAGGAAAATAACAAAAATTTCTGGCAACTATTATTTGCAAATATGCTTTAGGAATGATGGGATTCAAATTACCTGATTCTCAGATTGATAAATGATGATAACTATATAACTATTAAACCTTGCAAACAAGCTAGCATCCATTCTGGATGAGTGATCTCGTACTGTTATCTCCAAACAATTAGTGGTGATACAAGGGGATTCATACCTGCTCTTTGCTTTGTTTGAAGAGTTCACCACATTGTGTTTGCCAATAGTGAATAACTGAATGGTGCAAACAAGCTGTGCATTAATACTGGAGCTGTGGTGTCATTCAAACCTGAAGATTTAACAACAACATGCCTGCTGTTGTTTCTTAAATCCAAGTTATTAAATATGGAAGAACAAATTTACAAATTAAAGCTATTGTTTGACATCATATGTAATAAATAGTTTGCTTATATTAGAATAAACTAGTTAGTAGCTGATTAATTGAGCAATCTTCCATTCAGTGCCAGACACTTCATGAAATATTGGGGGGGGGAGTTCCAGGGGCCTCTTAAGATTTATATGTCCGTCCCATGGTAGGGGGATCTGGGGGCATGCTCCTACAGGAAAATTTTGAAAACTACAATCCTTGAAACACTTTTTCTAGCATTTGGGAATGGTATTTTACAGAATTCCGAAGGCTGTGAAGTATGTGGAAGACATGATTTTTTCATGGATTATTCTCAATGGTAAACGAATGTGAAAATTTAAACTGAACATAAACTATTATGCAAATTTGGGGCTGTATTTTCTCCATACAACAATTGTCTTCAAGTCTCGAGAGCCAAATCTGACTTCAAGCCTAAGCCCTGATGCACAATCTGGTTATATTATATATCTAAATTGTACTGAATAATAAGTAATGATTCCAGTTATTGAAATAAAAACTTTCTTGTCCTTCCACATTTTAAAACTAAAGCTTCAGTAAAAATTATTGGGGGTCTTGCACCCTCCTTGCACCTCCCCCCCCCCCCCTAGTGTCTGCCACTGCTCCATTACCAATCAAAATTTAAAATTGGAAAACTTCTGAAAACTTATTGTTATTTCCATTAAGTCCTGGCTTCATGTCTATATATACTTTCATGTGTACCACCATCCTGGAATCTTAGTTATATTTTTTCCTTCTCTATTTTCTTCAATTCTGTATACTTATGTTCAAAACATTCTCTTTATTTTTGGTGTACCGGTACATATGTTGGCTGCATAGTATACTTGTACTTTATGTGACTAATTATGGTATTAATAAAATCTACTTTACTAGTATGGCTTTGTGGAAACAGCCATGCAAATGTCAAACTACTTTGTCATAACTGTGTCCAATTTATATGTTTGCTAGTACACTTTTTTGGCAAGAGAGATTACAACACTGGAAACATATAATTAAGCATGAAAATTTGTCGCAATTAACCATTGAAATGCTTATGGTACACCAGTTTTGAACATTAAGTTGCAATGTAATGTAGGAATTAATTGTAGGACTTTGTTACATAAAACCCCCAGAAGTCTACTTAGCGGGTGGTTTGAGCATAACCTGGAAAATTGTGACCACGGGTTTTTAACACTCACAATAGACCATTTTCGAGGTCTTGCCAGATAATATTGGAAACAATGGAATCCTCAAAAAAGGTAAATTTTCAAGTGGGACAATCAGTATGGTAAAAAAATGCACTTGAAGTACATGTAGCGTCGCAAACTTCGAAATAACTAGCCTAGTTCACTGATCTTTTTGCGGCTACCCACATGTACGCTACGCGTACCTATTTTTTTTTTTGGAATCGTAATTTCAGAAGTCGAAACTAGCGACAAAGAACATATAAATCCCGCGGGAAAACACAAGCGTTTTTCACGCGTTACATATTTTTTCACATCTTCACTAGTGAAAATATAGAAAATACGAGTGTTTTAGTTTACGGTAAAACACCCCATAACCACATAAATGATTGTATTCAACTTAGACACACTTGTGTAACGGCTCTTTTTATAAATGATATAGTCGACCGGACCTGGGTCAATTGTTCAAAAGTCGACAAAACAGTATTTAAGCCCATAGTTTTTTACTAGCAAGGCATGGTTATCCCCTATGTTATAGAACCGGTACAATACCCTGGGAACAATGCTGCCCATCAAAGAGCTTCGTAAAATAGTACTCTATATAGGATAAATTTTGTGGCAGTTCAATCGATGTGAATAATTTGTAAAGGTGGCAAAATTCAAGTGCATGGAAATCCTACACATAATGAAATTCAAACCGGGGACAGTTGAGCTTTGGGTCGTCCAGCAGGAAGTCGAACCCACAGTGCCATGCTCTGACCACTGAGCTAGTAAAGCTACAAAGGTAGCTGACAAGTCAGAGGATTTTTCTCAGCACGTAGGTTTAAATTTCCCAGCGGGCATCAAAATGAAATTTGTGCGTTTCATAGTTTGTCAAATATTTTAAGTGTGGTATCCGCTGACACAGGAGCCCGCGCAGGTGGGAGAAAATTGATCTAGTTTGACCAGCGCGAGGCACGTCACTCGAAGCAAAGGGTTAGGATTGGGGTTAGAGTATATATGGCATACTTAAATTCAATTATGGTTCAGTACATTTGTTTTCATCTTTTAATATCCTAGGTGTCTTTAATGGTATCTGAATGGTGGCTAGCGCAGTGGTAAGTATGCTGCTCTATTATTCATGTAATTGAGTTCAGGGCTTTCCCGTCATGTTATAATTTGGTGAATTATCATTTGATGTCAACAACGCAGGAAGTTTCTATAGTGCTTGTATTAAAATGTGCTCGACATTTACAAACACGTACTTTGCATATATTGCTTAATAACAATCATTGTTAGGTGTAGCTTTTTGTTGACACTTTATTAGATCAGTCACCTTGATAAGTCCACGACAGTTGCGACTAAATGGAGTTTTTAGTGGTTAGAGGCAACGCCCTAATTGCATGTGCCACTTGAAATCACAACAAGTTGAAAATTGTCTTTCTTTTACCAACACGAGCAATGGACGACACTGATTGAATGTTAAAATAGAAATAATAGATATGGAATGCGTACTCCTCTCTTTTTACAGTAAAAAATTTGTCGCCATAAAATGGCGGATTTATAAGGGATTTTTACTAGTTCCAGACTCCTGCGAAAGAGGATTTCGCGCGGTCGCAAGGAGTGTGATTTGTTTCACAAGGCTCCCAAGAATCAAACAGATTATTAAAATAAACAACTGAAAATGATTTAATTAAAAATTAATAGACTAAATATAATGAGAATAAAAATTTATTGTATTACGGTGGAAATGATGTAGCAGTTGTGACCACTCGATTCGTGACCATTGAAGTGATTGAACAATTAGTAAACTGGAACGATAATCCAGGGGGTGGATTGAAGCCAATTTAATTAAGTTTTTCTGAGTTATGAGTCGAAATACTTGACGTCAAAAACTGGGTCGCATAAGATCAAAAAGCTGTATTTGATGTTGAGACGTCAGGCAAAAGAAAACTTTGAAGGGAAATTTGCTGTGTTTGCAAAATTGCAGTCGTTTTCGTATGCTTTAGACATTTCTTTTTTGTCTAAAGTCTTGATTTTTTTTATATAATAATCAGAGTTCATTGTGGATTTTCATTAGTCGAGAACTGTGATCTATTAGAGGACGCACGCTGACGCCATTTCAGCGACAAGCCAATCACAGCAATTTTTAGAATTATCGACAACCAATGGCGTGCTTTGTTTTGTATAGATCATGATCACGTCAAATGGCGTGCTAAAGTCTTTACGTCGCACTCATTGACATATATACATCTGGACTGCCAGCTCGGCTTTGAAAAGCGTTATCAAAGATGGCCGAAATATGAGAGTGTTTGCTCATGAAATTGACTGCTGACCAGTATTTTTTGTATTATTTAAGAGCCAGCGATGTTCAATCACTCTCATATTTGTAATTTTTCGTCAGTATTCGTCAGCCTTCATGATTTTCAACTGATAACGCAAAATTCAAGCGAAAATATTGCGAGCAGGCAGTCCAGATGTATTTATGTCAATGGTCGCACTACAAAGCTTATTTTGGCAAAATTTTTCACATTTTTATTATATAAAACAAATACATAACATTTTGCCGTTGTCTGTTCAATTGTAGATACACGGTATGACATCATAATGTGATAAGAACAAAAAGTGGCCCACAAGCCGCCTAGGCGAGTGGGTCACTGATGTTCTTACTACATTATGACGTCTACCGTGTATCTATAACTGAACAGGCAACGCAAAATGTTATCTGTTTGTTAAATATTAAATGTAACTTTTTAATAGCTTCAATTTGATGTGCGGTCCAAACTTTGGTATTTCGTCTCAAAAACTAACTTGGCTTCACCTATTAACTGAAAGTTTGTATTAGGTTAGCGTTCCAGTTGTATTACAGTTCAATGTTCGTGACCAAGTACGCATTCTATGTCTATTATAAACTACACATACAGCAATGAGTAGTTTTGCATATATATTTTCGAAATGTAATAAAACTTTACAAAATTTCATTCACGAGCCTATCATGTTTGTTTATCAGAATTTAAAATAGATTCTTCATAACAGATACAAAAACCACGACAAGCAGACAACTTAAGGAAGTACAAAATAAAACAAATTCCGAAAATAGACATCTTGTATTCCTGATATTAGAGAAAAAACAAGAAAACGATGGAGTCGGTGATATTTCTTCTTTATTCCAAAGATATTGGTTTGACAATGTCTTTGGAATAAAGACGAAATATCACCGACTCCGTCGTTTTCTTGTTTTTTCTTGAATATCAGGAATACAGGATGTCTATTTTCGGAATTTGTTTTATTTTATAACAGATACACGTCAACCTCATTTTTGTTTCAATCCCCCGATACGGAGATGAGTGTAAACAAATAAATGTATAGTTGTAATTATAAAGACTTTTGCTATGTCATGGGTTCAATGTTACGGAGTGATATTGAAATTCAATTTCATTTTTACTGCATGGGCGTGCAATGGAAAGCGTTTTGTTAAACCTTCAGCCGTCCAACAATATGCGTTCCATTGCTTTATTTTGTCGTCATTTATTATCGCTAAAAAAGGGGAATTCCGTGCACTGGGATTCAAATGGGATTTAGTCAAAATTTAATCAAAATTCGGGCTAGGGAATGTAATAGGATCCCTCCCCGCCCCCTTCAGAACTCTGAATTTGGTCTGCGAATTTTCAGGTCTGATTGGGAAGAAAATGAAGCGAAGAAAAACAACTCTGAGAGTATCGAAGAAAAACACACGGAAAATATATCAATCTATGCTGCTACTGTCATATCGGTGTTCGTACTTGCATTTGCGAGGGCTGTTTTCTGGTTTCAGATCTTAACGAGTGCATCGCGACATTTACATGATAAGATGTTCAAAACTATTCTCAGAGCTCGAATATATTTCTTTGATACAAACCCTGTTGGTAAGTGTTGACTATATTTTTTACACTGGCTGAGATAATTTAACTGCAGTAACCGTCGCCATATAGTTTTAATATTTTTTGGTATTTTAATTTATTTTTCAATATCATTATTGTTTAGGTCGTGTTTTAAACCGATTCTCGAAAGATATAGGTTTGATGGATGATATGCTTCCAATAGTGTTCTTCGACGCTTTTCAGGTTGGCCTACGTTAATATTTTCTTGCACGAGATGTTTGAAATGCATTTAACTGCGCGTTTCCGTAAGCAAGGCGGGGCGAGTGTACGTTCTATGTGACATATGTGATTATTAAAAGCACTATAAACGCGTGGTACCCCCCCCCCCCACCTACTTGTTATGTAACGTATATTTCATATATTCAACATGACATTGTCTTGACAGGTTCTTGCAAATTTAAATTAGGTTTTTACGGTTTATAGTGAACATTTTTTTCTGAGAGAAAAACTCACGAGTCACCGCCGTTGAGTGATCTTGTCAAAAGTACACATGAGTTTTATCCTTGTTATTGGTTAGTTAGGTAAAAATACGATACGCACGTGACGATGAAGGACCTTATTTCTGCATAAACCAGAACAAAAACATAGATGACCTGTATTGTAGTTCTAATGAGTTTACAAACCATCTATACCTCGATTAAGTATATGGTGCCAACTCGCAGTTCTGTGCAATGGCGGCTGCAATAAATATCGCTCTCCTCATTTTTGTTTTCTCAATTCGTGCCTTCTCAGAATTTATCGTAATTCGTGCTTTTAATTATCAGATTTATATCGGATAAAGCACTCCTGCTCGTATATTAAATAGTACATAATAAACGCGCGGCATTTCAAGCGCTTAGATATTTGAGATGTATTTATATATCTTTATTATTTTGAAGCCATGCAGTCGGCTCATGCGAGCTGCGAAACGTGGCTTTCAATAAATTTTTCCGGTAATTACGTCACAGCTAACACTGTTTTCAGCTTAGGACCAGCTTAAATGTAGTGGATTTTAAGTTTGTTTCTCACAGGCTATGGTCAGAGGCCCAGAACATCCTTCGTCAACACTTGCATAAAAAAGAATTTGGGATTTTGACTATTAAACATGAAAATAAGCTTAAACACGAAAACGAGGCTGAGGGTCATGGCTCCTCAGCCTCGGTTTCGTGTTTAAGCTTATTTCCTCATTTATTGTTCAAAATCCAAAATTCCTGCGCCTTTGACCATAGCCTGTGAGAAATAAATTTAAAATCCACTCTATTTAAGGTGGTCCTAAGTTGAAAACAGTGTTAGCTGTGACGTAATTACCGGAAAGGTCTATTGTGTGCTTTGACATCGAATTGCATCATAGTTTTATAGGTGACACATCCGCACTGGCCAGACAAGCATATTTTTCAAGAAGTATAAAATAATTGGTAGCAATTTATGTAAAGAAGGCGTGGACATAACAGCTACTCCGCCAAACGCAATGTGTTACCGACTATTCATGAGTCATAATCATCATGTCAAGTCAACTTTGCACTATCTTTGGATCTCCAGTTGATAAAACTCGCTGCATAGCTTGTTCTTGACCACTCGTGGTCACATGTAGTCGATGTCACCCGTGGTCATTTGTGGTCACTCGTGGTTATCCGACGTTGTCATTCGCGGTCACTCGTGTGTACTTTAGACATGATCCCATGCACTAAAGCCCATTATCCGCTTCAATCGTATCGTGTCCTGACGTACCAATCAAAATTTGGAATCAAATTATTAAACTTAAATTAACTTAAACTTAACTCTTTTTACAAAAGTTTGTATGTCCAATCAGAGCATGAAATTCCGAAGTCCTTGACGTGCTCGCCCCTCGAACATTTATTGTTCAATTATTTTAATAACAATTCTGTGCTTGGTATTTTAAGCTTACAGTTTTTGGCCTGTCAATACTTCTCATAAGTGTGTTTGCTCAGCCTTTCGTTGCTGTTATTGTTGTGCCGATAATGGTTATCTTTGTTTGGTTAAGACAATATTTTGTCAAAACGTCCAGAGAAATCAAAAGGATAGAGGCACTTAGTAAGTCGTTATTGCTTTTTCATTGTTTTGTGACGTCGCTTGTCATATGACGTCTATCCAATATAGCAACCCTGGTTCTGTCTGCATTTATTTAGGCAAAATGTGCAGTTTAGTATTCCCCATACATTTGTATGTGGATGCATGTATTTAAATTCCAAATGTCATTTTTGCACTTACATTTCAGGTCGCAGTCCTTTATATTCTCACATCTCCGCAACCATTCAAGGACTGGCAATTATTCGTGCTTCCGAAGAGCAAACTCAATTTAAAAAGATTTATAACGACTATCAGGATCATAATACGTCTGCAAGCTTTTATTATTTAGCTGCTAATCGATGGTTGGGTTATAGACTTGATATGATTTGTGCAGCATTCATGACATCTGTTGCGTTCGCTCCTTTTATAGTCCATGAAGCTGGATCTAGTAAGTTAATTTGTTGTTTGTTTGTTTGTTTGTATGTTCTCGCTTCCACAACCTCGTTCCCAGGGCCTCTTTCTAGTGAAGCATGTGGTAGACAAAGGCCCTGGCAAAGGCTGGTTGTCACATGACCAAATTTTCTAATATATTTGGAAAATGTATTACAGAAATTAAGTACTCGAGAAGTTGCAAGGAAAATTTTGCAATTATATTGGAAATTTGGTCATGTGACAACCAGCCTTTGCCGCCCCGTTACCTAACGGCATTTCCTGTAGCCCCTTTGGCGCTTATTTTGTTGCTAGCCAAAGATGCTTATCGGAGGGGTGGGGTGTAACAAAAATAATGGTAAGAAAAACACACTAATGTACAAATTGCTAGATTTACTAATTTACGTGTACATATGTGGGAACGAGGTACTCGCGAATGATGCTCGTGTGTGCATGTCAGATGTAACTCTCCTTGAATTAAACGATGGCCTTTGCCCATGGATTAAACGGATTTACCCGTGCATCACACACTATTGACCGACCAATTAGCCATCCGGAAGAATACATTTATTATGTGGCAGTCAGAGTGAGCACCCCTCGTGCGCAACCCACCTGTCGTCACAGTATACGGAATAAACAGTAGAGCCACTCAGCAGTGCGACATGTCCCCCTATTTTTATGCAATTGACTGGTCAGAACAATGGCGGAAAAGCCAGTTCTGTGTTTTCATTGGTCAAAAAAGGCAATGGACCATTCCTTAGTTTGACAAACTTTTAAATTTGAAAACAATTTTAGCACAATTGGAAAGAGCTTCCTAAATTTAGTGAAATTGTAAAGTTTGGTTGTAAAATATTGTAAGATGTCGAAAATATAGTAATGTAAAGTTTGCGCATTTTGTATGCTTTTGTATTACGCGGGAAAAAGCGTTACCACATTTCCACATAGTGGTAACGCTTTGCCGCGCGTGATACAAAAGTATACAAAATTTGCAAACTGTACGGGCCATATTTTTCACATTTTACAATATTTTGCAACCAAGCTTGACAATTGTATGAAATTTAGGATGCTCTTTCCAGCTGTGCTAATTGATTTTCTGAATTCAAAACTTTGTCTAATAGGGGAATGGTCCATTGACTGGCCAGAGCCTGCATAATAAACATGCCTAATGCGCGGGGACACAAACTTCATAGGCTCCGACTCAAGTGGCCCTTCTGGTTATTTCTATTCTGTGATGTCGTCTGTCTGCCGCACAGAATGCGCACACATCATGACGTCATATCTCATCCTCACATTACAACTTAACTTACCACGCACTGCATACTAATTGCTTCAGATGCCCAATAGTTCATACTGCTGTAAACTGCTGTAATATAAAAATTTTAGAAGTGAATCCTGTTCTCGTTGGTTTGTCATTACTTTATACAAAACGTCTTACTGGTATGTTTCAATATTGTGTCAGGCAAACTGCAGAAGTTGAAAATCAAGTAAGTTGAAAAATTAATATAATTTAATCAGATCAGATACTCTGAAACTGTTGCATTTGTTTGTACTATATATTGATGTTTTAAAAGACTTACAAAGTTTCTGTTTTCTAACTTCTGGAACTTAACTTTTAGTATGATAATCTTTTTATTCAACCTTATTTAAGGCTGTAAAATTTACCCTTATATTGATTAATGTGAACATGGCCTAGTTCAACGTGCAACTGAGGCTTGGGTTCAAATTGTGACGTATGGGACATTGTTCCCGCTACGAGGTTTTTTCATGTTAAAGGAAAACAGCAATATATATATTTTTATGGGTTTATTGATAAGTACCTCTAAAGTAAACGTAATATGTGTTGTCAATTTTTGATAACATGCTCAGTTTCTGAAATACTGAAGGACAAAAAAAGACAGACTCTATTTATCCGCCATCTTGGATATTCAACACAACCTGTGTAATTCTTTTTTCTCTTCAAGAAGCAATTAACAGTTGGATGTTGAAAACTGAATTTGTATGTATATTCTTCCGACGTAAATCGCGAAATGTTTAAGAAAATTTCATGGAGATTTAACATAGAGAATTGACAGTAAGTTTTATGCAGTCTACCCAGGTTGTGACGTCAGTAGAAAAGATCTAATTATAAAACAAGATGGCGGATGGCTGATGTTATATGTTCTTCAATATTTCAGAAACTAAGTAACAACGAATATTACAATTACTTCAAAGGTTTTTATCAATGAGCCGATAAAAATATATTGCCATTTTGCTTTAAGAGTCACGACTGTACAGCCTTCTGGGGCCGGTTGTATCAAAGGCTTTTAGCTTAAACGGTGGATAAGTTAAAAATATAAAACAAGTTTGCATGTTGTATGAACAAACTAGCTAAAGTGATTTGACCTGAGAAGAACAATTATATATAAAACTATGTATTCTATTAAACTCATAATTTCGGTTCCGTACAAGGTGTACAAAAGTGATTTTTAAATTTCACTTATCCACCGTTTAAACTGAACGCCTTTGATACAACCGGCCCCTGATCTCTTTACGAACCCCCGCCGCCTTTTTTTTTTAATTTCAGAATCACAGTATAAATACGGTGTTATCACAGTGTAATTTATTTTTAAAAAACATGAAGCTATGCGTCTATTTTAAGATTTGAGCGGAAACGAATTTGCAGCAAAATGATGTTATACTGGTTTAATTCCGCGCTAAACTCAATCAATATTGTTTCTAACTTCGTCTTATCAGTGACATCATTGTGGTACAAATTCGTTCCCAGGCATAGGGATAAAACAATCCCCTTAGCACAATGTTTTTTTAATCATAAAGTAGCTTACTCTGCGATAATCACTGTATAAAAAAATCTCTGATTCTGAAAAGACATTTCGTCTCACAAGCAATTTAATCAACGATCAACTTTGAAGACCGTAATATAAAGAATAATTTTAACTTTGAGTAGAGGAAAAATTTCGTCATTGGTTTTAAATATGTCAGTATGTCCGTGAATCTCGTGCAGTCGTTGCATTGGATAATTCTGAATGCGGCCCAAGAAATACTTTTCCGACATTTTCCATTATTTTCATTGTCATTTTCACACATGTGTATGCAGATGGTGTCAGTGGAACGAGTGCAGCAATACACCGAAATTGAACCTGAAGGAGAGCTACAAATAGTAAATTGTAAACCTGAAGATGCCTGGCCAGAATATGGTGAAATTATTGGAAAAAATGTCGAATATCGTTACCACTCTTCTCTTCAAGCAGTCTTGAAAGGCGTCAACTTTCATATTAAACCCAAAGAAAAGGTATTAAAAGTAACGAAAACATTTTAATGGTTTTAGGTTATAAACTTGAACGCACATTTAACATAGAAAATAACTCCCAACGTACGATATTGAAAGGTGCTTGATAGTCCCTAAACGTTGACCGTACTAGCTGCCAAAACCTCATAAGTGAAAATATTTATATATGTTATAGATTGGGATAGTTGGCCGCACAGGAGCTGGTAAATCGTCTTTAATATCAGCTTTGTTTCGTCTGGCTGAACCAAAAGGCAAAATAGACATCGACGGTGTGTCTATTGGTCGGATTGGATTGCATGATTTAAGAAAAAAACTATCAATAATACCACAGGTCAGTTTTGGCAAATTTTATCTTGGTTTTTTATGATAATAGTCTATTATACTAGGCGGGATCTGCGAGCAGGCTACAATCAATGCAGTTGCATTAAAAATGTTATTGATTTACACGTGACGTCACGGCGGCCTTGTTAAAGGAACGTTAACAAAATAAAATCATTAGCAGCTGTTGTATTTAGAGCGTGTTTATCTTTAATATGGCCGCCATGTCTTTGTTTTATAAATGCCAGGTGAGTGACTGCATGCATATACAATCACTAATATAGGTAGCGTTTGCGAGGCATCCTGTGAGCGACTTCTTGTCGCGGTTGGAAATTGCTCGGAGTATACCAGTGTCAGTTTTGCTTTGTTCATATACTGCTTGATCCGCAATAGATTTCGTGCTTTCATTTGCATTGTATTTCTAAAAATATTTAATAGTATTATTCCTTTTTTGTGGGTAGCCGCGCATGCGTAGCTACCCACTATGTGAGAACCGTAAAATGTACAATCGTCTGTGGGTTCGTGTCCGCAGTACTGATCTAGTACTAGACTGGATAGTCAAAAGTGAAGCAAATTATGTATGCGAAAATCACTTCCGGCCACCAGCGAGCGATAGAATGCATGGCGAACGTAAACGAAGGTGAATTTTGCCAAATTTGAGATACTTTACGAAGTTACACCAAGCTGATGGCTTCACTTTTGTCTAAAAGATGTTATTTTAATGCTTTTGAAACGCCAGTTATCTGGATTGTCCTAAAACATCGTCGTTTTTGTTCGTTCAAAGTTCTCCATGCGAATATATATTTTATCGTCGAACACGGATCACCAGTCACCAGACAATTTCACTTGTTAAAGGATAAATCTTGCGCACTAATGGATTAATTTATATGAAAATAAGTCTACAGTGTGTCCCAAAAAAACGGGATCCGCATAAATTTATTATGTATGCACTTGGGAAATCTTTGACCAAGTAGTTTCCAAATTTTGAGGAATGTTCACAGCAGTTCCTTGAAGTTAGGCAAATGAACTGATCGAAATTTAGGAATGTAAACTCAATTAGCACAGCTGTAAGTCACATTCTATTAGAGTGCACAACTTACTGTAAACTAAAACACAAGTAACAAAATCACAAAACAAATTCAAATGTTTCATCATTAACAAAACAATGCATCTTGAATAATTAACAAAACAAATCCCAATTTTAACTTTTAACTAAAACAATGCCCAATATAAACTTTAGAACAATTAATGTATCTTCCATTAAAGTACACCGCCCTGGAACAAGAACGCTTCTTTTGTGCACTGTATGTATTTGACACATTAAAATACCTCACAACTTCTTAGATATGTGCGTAATACTCGTTTACTTAAAGTGTAATGTTTTGTATGTGATTAAATGTTTATTTCCCATAAACTGTTCCAATTTACTTAATTTTGCATAACTTTGGCTTTTGAAATAGCCATTATCAAACACTGCAGGCTACCCACATGTACGCAGCGCGTACCTATTTTATTAAATTTGTCTTGATAAGATCGTTTGTTACGGTGGCCATGTCAACATTTTTCTTTTGAGTTTAACAAAACATTTTTCATGCAACAAAACCTACAAAACCTAATTTTTGGGACACCTATTATTATTTTATGGCCATGACTAAAATTCTTTTCTCGCGACAGAAAACCTTTTATCACATGACAAAATTTTTTCTCGTGACAAAACTTTTTTCATGACAAAATTTTTTCTCGTGACAATATTTCTTCCATTTCGCGACCATTCAATATATGTCAGTATGGCGGATAACAACAACGAAATGTCGAAATGAACGACGAGGATGAAAACGACCTCATAAAGGGCTACTATTTTTAAGGTTTTGAATACAAAGATATTTTACGGGATTTGTATCAGTATCATGGCATATCTATAAGCAAAAGCACATTACAACGTCGTCTAAAATCCTACGATGTTAGCCGAAAGTATGCAGAATGCAATATTGATGCTGTTGTGAATGACAAAAGGGCATTGTTAGATGGGCCTGAATGCATGGGAGGATACAGGTTTTTCTGGCAAAGGTTAAAGATAAAAAAGCTCTGGATTGCCGCCCTGGCGCTGTTTTCCGTTCAAAATCTGTATAAACCTTTAATGGGCATCCGCCATATTTTTCGACAGTCTCCATAAAATACGATGCGTTGTCATCAAGATATACTTGTTCGACCTTGTGGCAAGCAGCCAAAGTATCTTACGAATCCATGTTTAGCAAACCCGTGTTGGGTTTTAATTTGTCGTAACCGTCTGCATGCCATGCAGCATTGGGTCCGTCATTCGGCATACTCTTCTCCTTAATCGATGGCATTTCCGCATATAGCATCCTTCTGGGTCAAACTGACTCAAAAGAAGTTGTACAACATTGCAAGCAACTTCATGACCTTTCATCTTTAACCTTTGCCACAAAAACCTGTATCCTCCCATGCATTCAGGCCCGTCTAACAATGCCCTTTTCTCATGCATGGGCGACAGCATCAATATTGCATTCTGCATACTTTCGGTTAACATCGTAGGATTTTAGACGACGTTGTAATGTGCTTTTGCTTATAGATATGCCATGATACTGATGAAAAACCGTAAAATATCTTTGTATTCAAAACCTTGAAAATAGTAGCCCTTTATGAGGTCGTTTGCATCCTCGTTCATTTCGACATTTCGTTATTTTTGTTATTCGCCATGCATATTGACACATATTGACAAAAAGTTTTGTCACGAGGAAAAATTTTCTCATGTGATAAAAGGTTTTCTGTCGCGAGAAAAGAATTAGTCATGGCCATAAAATAGTAATACGTGTCCCAAAAATGAGGTTTTGTTGCATGAAAAATGTTTTGTCAAACTCAAAAGAAAAATGTTGACATGACACTTGTGGGCCACCGTAGTTTGTGGAGTTATTTTTTGTTTCGGCCAACAGGCAATGACTATACAGCTTGATCTACCTCGAGGTAGACTCATCATGTTACCATGCAAAGATTGCTTCTATGTTAGAGACTGGGGATCCTTTTTGTATGATGCTTGTACAAAACGCACGTTTCGCCATAGTTTGTGGAACACCACACATGTTTATCTTTTATCATCATGTTCATTTTTTTCCATGCCTAAATGGCACATAAGGCTTCCAACGATGCAAAATTTGGGCAATGTTTATATTTATTTCTTTGTCAAAAGCAGAATCGTTTTACAGAATGGACCATAACAGTCTAAATAGTGCACAGAATTTTAATAATGATGATTAATATATTTGAATACAATGCAATGTGTTATTTGTTATCAGATGTCAATGTACTTGACTGAATTTTGACTTGTTGGAATTTACTAGTATTATTTGTTGTTCTCTATCCAGTTCTGTTTTAGAATATTTAAATATTTTATCAAATGATTAGTTTTCTAATGTTTATGACTAAAAACGTTTTCCTCTAACTACAGGTGTTGATGTTTTTTCAGTATTCATTAATTTTAAAACACACTTTTGAAACTTTATAGCACGCATATAGCAAACTTTATATTTCCAATTACATTGTAAGACACCAGATTTTACTGATAGTACAGTTATACAAGAATACAAGATGGTAGCAACAAAACAATCCCTTTGACCTATACTCAGAGGCGTTGGCAAATGGGAGCACCCTCTGACAGAATTTCAGGTTCCTCCTGAGAAAATTGCGCCAATCTAATTCTGAAGCAGGTCTTCACCCCACCCCCGCCTCGGTTTTCGTGGGCCTCCTCGAAAGAATATCTTGGCTACGCAACGCTGTGCATGCACAGTCAAATTGTATGCATATGATACGTAAAGGACTCTGCATGTAAAGGCCCTATCCCCTAAGCACAAAATGCTGATCTCCATGGGGGTACATATGGGGGTATATATGTCTTTCTGTGTTATTTTGACTGATCAAATTCAATTGATTTGCAACGTAAGCATAAAAATGTCGGTGTAGCAGAGAATTACGTATTCTTGGGCTCATTAGGGAGATAAAACAATCAAATTCGAACGTTTGACACGTTCCTTTTTTTTGGGACACACTGTATATAAAAAGAAAAGAGAAGAAACGCAATATGTGCCTATTTTCTTCTCGGCAGGCGGACCGGTTCTGTAGGCGTCTTGTTTTCAATGTTTCACACCCGTATAGAACTCCAGCACAACTAGGGCTCTAAATAATCTAAGCTTGATTCTCTTTGGAATGCTGTTAGATGAGTCCCATGTTATTTTGAATCTAGCAAATGTGCCTCTTGTCTTGGACAGCCTGTATTTTTTAGATCCTTCATTCCTCCTCCATCTTTACAAGTGGCAGCTCTTAGATATGTTTAATCTTTGGATAGATATAAAGAATTATTTTTTATTTTTTTTTTTAAATTTTCGCAGGATCCTGTAATATTCGCTGGTTCCATCCGTGAAAATTTAGATCCATTTTCCAACCATGAAGACATCGAACTCTGGAGTGCGCTGGAGCAGGTATAAGAAGACCTCTCAGTTTTCTAGTTTATAATATGAAGGAAATTTATTTGATACCTACAGTTCATAATTTTACTATTTAAAATACAGCAGCTATATATACATAATAAAACTGAACAAATTTAAAATCGCTTGCAAAGTCGCGAAGCGGCTTGAAATATGAAATTTTTTATTAATATAGATTCCTTGGGTACTTTTATTGTATAATAAACGAACAAATTCGGAAATTTAAATGTTTACAACCGACTAGGGGTTGCTTATATTCGAACACATTAAAAATGACTTGCGCACGAAATTGGTAATTTTCAGTTGTAGCCTAAGTATACAATTTGTTAGGTGTTTTATTGCTGCTCAAAATTTTTAAGCGATTAACTCGAGTTTAAGACCTAAGTCCTTCAAAACGCCACGCGAACTTGTGGTGTTAAAATAAGAATTGTTTTTCTCAAGAAAAGTTCTAATTAACAATTAGATTACGAGCTCGAGATTTCTATGCGGTGATAGTTGATGAGGGCGAAGCCCGAATCAACTATCACCGCATAGAAATCGAGAGCGAGTAATCTAATTGTTTTAGTAGAATCAGAGGTCAAACATGGAATATTCAACAAAAAATTTGATTTTTAAGAAATTTTTTAAAAAGAAATCTCTATAGGAAGATGATTGTTTCGCTACTCGCTATCTATCGAGGAATAGATAGCGAGTAGAGTAACCAATCAAATTACAGCATTTGCAAAACATGCAATATTCAACAAAAAATTTGATTTTTAAGCAATGTTTTTAAAAGAAATCTCTATAGGAAGATGATTGTTTCGCTACTCGCTATCTATCGAGGAATAGATAGCGAGCAGAGTAACCAATCAAATTACAGCATTTGCAATAGTATACTAGTATGTTCTACTAATTTTAATTAACTGTCTCTTGGGAGTTGTATGCAAATTACAGTAGTTAAATGCACGAATTTAGCATGCGTAAACCTGATTTTAGTTAAAATATGGAACTTAGTGCGACGTTTTGAACGGCTTAGACTTTGGACAGCAATACACCATCTACCAAGTCAAAATTACTTTTAAGCATTGTAGATTAAGGCGCTTCGCGAAGTAGAAAGCGATTTCAGATTTGTTCAGTTTTTTTATACACCCTGTATATATAATTTTTAAAGAGCAACGGGAACAAATTTTTTATTGTCTAATTTTAAAGATACTCCAAAACAATATATAGAAGTCTATTACAGAATTTTTATGCCTGCCTTTTTTCGTGAGATATTTTGATTAGAAATATTAAGTTGTCCGCCATTTTGGATATTTGTGGATATGTACAGTATGATACGTCACAACTGGGGTCACGCAATTTTATTTTCTTATGAAACAATGATTAATATTCGCCCATAACCGCACGTGCGGTAGGTGGTCTGTATTTCAACACAGACTGAAAAGGTTTGAAACAATATTTGATTGTTGGTATAGGCACAGATTAAGTACTATTTAAAACACGAGCAGGAATGTTTTGTTAGGCTTTGTACCTTATAAAACACGTCATGCGAGTGTTTTAAATAGCTTCAAAAACATTCGCATAACAAGACGCTTGCTAAGGCGTTCACTCCGCCTGCCAAAACGAAAATGGGCAAAAGGCTGTAACTAGAGCGTTCATTGTGGGTGGGGTATATTCACTTATTTCTGTTCTGCCCAACGAACTCCTGTTTAAATCAGTTATTATTAGGATACCTTCCAAGGCATTTTAAAACATTGCTAGCACATCTTATGTAATCACTAAGATAACCAAAAATCAATGTCTGACTGACTTGCCAGGCACTCTGCCCAGAGTCCTAGTAGGATTGCATTTTTTATAATTTAATTTAAATTAAAACTTTCATAGGACATATATTGAACAAGATTCTTTTGTCATAATACCATCAACATATGGCTATTTTATTTTTGGGTAGTTGCAAGTAAAGAAAATTTTACTAAAAGTGTATACAATACATAAATATATTAATCTGATAGCATCATTTAAATCAATTCTGTAGCACACTGCCTGATGGCTCCACGATATAATTTGTTGGGAACTTTAGACCAACATATGTATTTCTGGAATTGGAATGTTAAATGTCTCTTACCGTTTATAAATGTATGAGATCCCACAAGCAAATAAATCATTTTGCACGAAATATCAGCATCTCAACATAGGTTGAAATAGAAAACCAAGGAAAGAAATCACAACGAATACTTCGTGATTAGAATTGGGAACACATTTCCTAGACTCACTCCTTGATCATGAAATGATGGAGTCTATCAAAATTTGCCATTTTAAAACATTTCTGGAGCAATGTTTTGATAAAGAACCTTCCTTTCTTTTTTTTGTTCCCTATTACATGCTAAAAATTGTGTTTTGTATATAGATATTTCAGTAGAATTTACGTTTGGTTCTTGTGTAGAAATTTGAAAATTTCTTACAAGTGGAAACACAGCAGAAAATGACGGAAACACCCTCTCAAAACGGTCATGGCTTTATAGGATACCCTAAAGGTCGAAATGTCGAGAGAGCACTGGGTTTCTCACTCACTGGGACTGTATCTACTTCACCAAATTTAGCTAAAGCACGAGCCCAAAGGGCGAGTAATGATTGTCGCGCTACGTGCTCCCTCTTTAGCTAAATTCGGTGAAGTAGATACAGTCCCTGTGAGTGAGAAACCCAGTGCTCTCTCGACATTTCGACCTTTAGGGTATCCTATAAAGCCATGACCCTCTCAGAACCTCACCGCGATATATCGCTCCTCGGTAAAGTTTCGCGGTGAAATTTGTCGTTTTAAAACATTTTTGTTTTTGGACGTAAAACCTTCTAGCAGTTTAGATGTTCTAGCATACATGTTAAAATGCGTGTTTTGTTGACATATTCCGCTGGAAATTGGGCTTAAACGCCGTGTTAGGGTCAGCTCACGCGGCTTGTGCCCAGCGGTATCACCCATAAGCGCTGCACCGTCTTCTGACACCGAAAAAAAGAAAAAAAAACAGAAACGGGGCGAATTTAAAACTCCGCCTCGCCTACGGCAGGCGGAGTAATAAAGCCAAATCTTTGTATAAAATCTGTATACAAAAATCTTTATATAAAAGTCTTTATATAAAATTCTTTATGAAACCATGAAACCATTTTTCTGTAATACATTAATTTCTATTGAAATTCGAAAAAATGTGCTTGCCACGGATGCGTGTGGTGTAACGTATCCGTGAGAGAGCGAAATCATAGGGCGTGTGGAGATGACGTCATCCGTGAGAGAGCGAAATCATAGGGCGTGTGGAGATGACGTAATCCGTGAGAGAGCGAAATCATAGGCGAAGTACCCCCATTTGCACCCCGGTGTCCTTAATCTATGGTATAGGTATTTAGTAACTTTGAATGGTTCATCCCTGTTGTGACGTCACTAAATCAAAGTTAATGAGGTTAAAAATTAATCCAAGATGGAGGACAGTTCCTTGATTTAGGTGAGAATATCTCCCGAAGTAAACAGATATAAAAAATTTGTAATGGACTTCTATATATTGTTTTTGAGTCTCTTTTAAAATGAGATGAATTAAAGTTTTGTTGCCGTTTTCGTTTAAACTTGTCTTAAATTCCTTTTGTATCAATTAGGTCCAGCTAAAAGACGTTGTCGATAATTATGCTGAGAAATTGGAATTTCAATTAACAGAATCTGGCAGTAATCTTAGTGTTGGACAACGTCAACTTATATGTTTAGCTCGAGCAATATTAAAACACAATAGAATTTTGATTATAGACGAAGCAACAGCTAATGTTGATCACAAGTAAGTTTGCATCCTTCGTAGTTTATCCAACTTTTGACAATTTTTGTTGCACATTTTTTCCCATGGCAAAACCATTCAGGTAAAGGGGACGACACTGGGTATGCAAGAATATAGTTCTTCAATTTACCTTTAATCACGCTCCATCTAAGGTATATGAAATTATTTTAAGATGTCTAGCCATGTACGTTTTGCCATTCCTGTAGTTGTATAATGTAAATCGAACGAAACACTGCGCTTCTTGTCATATTTTACACAATATCAGTGACATCACTTTTCATTCTTAGTGTTAACCCAGTTGTGATAGAAGTTTTATAATTACTTTAATTTTACAAAAAGACTAATGATGATAGTCTAATCTTGCGGATCGAGACATTTGCGGTAGTAAATTTTCGGAGTGTTTCCATAAAACGAAACTTGTATTGATGCAAAGGTTATTTATGAAATGTTTGTTTTATAGAACAGATAATTTAATTCAAGAAACTATACGAAACAAATTCAAAGATTGTACCGTTCTTACAATTGCACATCGACTAAATACGATAATGGATGCCGATCGAATAATGGTAGGTATAAATTCAACAATGTACTACAGTAGGATAGATAAAATATCACCATTAAGTATAAAGAGTGTATCAAACCTGAAATCGCTCTTTATTTCGTGAAGTACCTCGTTGTACGAGGTTTCTTATTACAATAGATTGTTTTAGAAACTTATGATGTAGAAGACAGAAAAAATAAGAAATTTTAAATTTCAATTGCCAGGGGGTGGGGTTGTGTCTTACTACAGGTATATGATGATGATGATAACTTTATTTAACCTCGCTAACATTGTCAGCTAATGCTGGTTTCCACAATGGGCGTGTAAAATATTAATAAGTATTTACAATAAATGAAAGAATAAAGAATCATGCAGGTATAAACCAAATATTAAGAAGCTGTCTATTTACAAGGATCGTGTTATTTCAAATGCAGGGAGTAGCGATTTTTCTTTTAAAACATTAGATTGAATTACTTTCTCTTATATTTTCTGGAAGGGAATGGAAGCTCCATAGTACATAAAACTTTTCTTCTTATTGTTTGTACTGGGCTTTGGCAAACGTATCAAACTTGAACTGCCACGAAGACTGTGGTTTAAAATTTCCTTTTTGAAAGTAAATAGTTTTTTGAGTGAATTAGGTCCCATGTTATTGAGCGTTTTAAACATCATTTTTGCTTTTGCTATTTTCCTTAGTTGTTTGAGCAGTTCCCAACCTAAGATATTCAGTACTGTTTGCTGATCTATCTCATGCCTTGCGCACGAAACTTTAACGATTAAAAGCAATTTTGATTTGGCGGGCAGAAAATTTGTCGCGTGGTGTTTTGGTTTTCAAAATTTCTAAGCCTTTGAAAAAGTCGCGCGAACGTGCATATTTTTAGCAAAATCAGCTTTGGGCATGCTTTATTTATACATTTACGTAATTTGCATATAACTCCCAAGGGACATTTAATTAACAATTAGATTACGAGCTCGAGATTTCTATGCGGTGATAGTTGATGAGGGCGAAGCCCGAATCAACTATCAACACATAGAAATTGAGAGCGAGTAATCTAATTGTTTTAGTAGAATCTGAGATAAATAATTGAATCATAAGCCATTTTTTTAAACTGAAAAACTGAAAAAATACGCCAGGAGAAATGTTGTTTTGCTACTCGCTATCTATCGAGGAATAGATAGCGAGTAGAGTAGCCAATCAAATTACAGCATTTGCAGTAGTATGCTAGTACGGATTCTACTAATTAAAATTCGAACTTTTCTTTAGAACAATATATGTTCACACAACGTTTTAAAGGGCTAAAACTCAGTCAAATTTCTCGAAAATTTAAGTAGCAATAAAACATCTAAAGGCCTGATTCCACGCCAGCGAAATTCTTCGCGAGAAGCTGTTTATGCGAAATATGGATGGTTGGGCATGACTGATTCTTTTCAATTCTTTCACTTTTTTCGCTTTCGCAGTGAGTAGAACTGATTTCTACTCACTAGTGAAGCGAAATTTTTTGGCGCATAGAGTGAATTCAATGGAATTATTCATGTGCAACCATCTGTATTCCGCATAAACAGGTTCTCGCAAAGGATTTTGCTGGCGTGGAATCAGGCCTTAACATATTTTCTACCTACCTACTTTAATTTCTTGCGAAAGCCATTTTTAGTGTGTTTAAAAATACGCATCCCCTGGGTTTAATATATCTATATTAATCAATATTAATAAAAAAATTTTCTATACTATATAAAAACTTCATACTTCAAGCCGCTTAGCGAGGTTGAGAGCCGTTTCAAAAGTGTCTACTTTTTTGTACACCCTGTATTTTTTCCTAATTGCGACAGACTGAGTGTAAATTGCGATTTGTGTGGAATGTACCGTCCAAAAACTGTGTAAATTCAACTCTAAATCGACACACAGTCGTGAGAGTAAATTACATGTTTATTTGTTGATAGTATCTATTCCCGTGGTGTTTTGGTGCAATTTTGTATCGTTAGTTCACTCCAGTACAGTTGCAATAGGTGCTTTTTGTACCGAAAGGAGTGGATTTTCCCCGGGCGCCCCGGGTTTTCCCACTGGGAAAGTAGGAAATAAAGTTGGACAGTCTATAGGAACACATGTCAACCCCATGCATGCCCTTGCCCCTGCGGCATTGGTAGTAATAAGATAATGTCATGTTAAGTTATAAACAATTTCAGTAAGAAAAATTTATACTGTCTTATACCTGTGATACATTTATTTTCAGGTTCTGGACGCTGGTGAAATTGTCGAATTCGACGAACCTTATGAACTGTTAAAGCTGTCCGAATCGGCATTTTCCCAGATGGTAAGACAAACTGGAAAAGAGACTTCCTTCCAACTACAAAGAATGGCTAAAACTGCGCATGAAACTCGATCCAACCACTGAAAATAAAGTTTCAGAATGACGTTGCGCTACTTTACAAAAGACGTCCCGGTGACAATAAATGCAGGGCGCTTAAGGTGTTTTGGGTGATATAAAACAGACAGATTAAATTGGGAAAAATATAACAAAAAATATAAAAAAATAAACAACATTTCAAGACGCAGATAACTAATCCCATGCATGCGTTTAGACAATTGGCCAATGAGCTCTTTATACAGGGTGTATAAAAAAGGTAATCGTACTTTAGGTTGCTCTAGGGCGCTTAATATTTAACACACAGAAATATTTTTTCATAGTTCGAAAAACCAGACGTTTTGCTTTTGGATGGCGTTATAATGATAGTTGACAATTAATGCAGTAATGATGTTGTTGATACTCGTTTTAAAAATTATACGTTATTTCCAGAATGTTGCGTTGGAGAGCTGTATAAAAACTTCAAGCAACTTTATATACTTCTGCAGAATTCAACCCAGGGCTGAAATCGTTCATGTAATCGTTTATATTTCCAGCCCATGCATTCAACAGGGCTGAGTTCACCCCGGCGTTGAAAATGCTCTATGTAACCAAGCCCTTAATGTGTTTTTTCTTATTTGTTGCCTAAAAATGCTCAGACGTGGAAATATGCGATTTCGAACGATCGGTTATTCACAACGATTGTGACAATCAAAAGCTAAAAGCCTGGTCTTTCCGACTGCAAAAGAATGATTTCTGTCAGATTAAATGAGGAACGCGTCAGAGCACTCTGAATTCGATCACCTTTTTTTCTACCCTGTATATCTGCATGCGGTGAAAATTCTGTATGCATGTCTTGTCTGTGTGATTTGCACGAATTGATCGAAACGTTTAAAACACTGCAATTGTATAGCCAGGAGAATGGTCGTACTCTCTCTCTCTGCGATAATGAAGAAAGATATGATTGGCACGAATTTCTTTGTCATTTGTACATAAGTCTATTATTTACAGTACATAAGACATAAATCTATTATTTTTTAATTAAGTTACGTTTGTGTTTGTTCCTAAGCATCAGGTGTGCGAAATCAAAAGTGGCCACGATTTTTGTAAATTCCGTAGCATTTGCTGTTGTTTTGCTATAGTTTGCGGAGGCTACCATTTTTGTAGATTTACAAACTCTATCTAGGTTTATTTGTTTTGACCTAGCACCCTTGGGCACTGATCTCGATAAAATCTGAGAGCACGGAGTATCAGTACAGAGCAATGAGTGCAATAATAGTTCAATGGGTTTAGCCAGTGCCCTAAAGAGGCATTCTTCCTCTGAAAATACTCATTAAAAATGGCCAGGGGAGAAGGTCTCTCCTTATAGCACACTTGTTAAATCAGCGAAGTTGAACCTGTGGTGTAGAATTGCATTGCAAGTTGCAAGAAAAATTGCACGTGAGACACAGCAACGACAACTAGTCTAGGACCTCTGTGGGTGTTTGTATTCATTTCATTTGCCACAAGCAATCTCAACTGTTTTACTGTAAAATGACCATGCCGGTCAACATGGCATATTTGCCAAAACCCGAATCCCGGGCAAAAGTCTTGAAAATGACCCCGCCTTGAAACAGCAGTGTCGACATAGCTCTAACTTCAGACCAATTCAAGCAACAGCCTTTCTGAAGTGCCAATAGTGTTTAGAAGGGGTCATGGCTTTATAGGTACCCTAAAGGTCGAAATGTCGAGAGAGCACTGGGACCGAGTTGCCCCTGTGTTTTGTGTATCCCCATACATATAATAACTATCAATATCGAGTCATTCTTAGGTTGTCACATTTCTCACTCACTGGGACTGTATCTACTTCACCAAATTTAGTTAAAGAGGGAGCGCGTAGCGCGACAATCATTACTCGCCCTTCGGGCTCGCGCTTTAGCTAAATTTGGTGAAGTAGATACAGTCCCAGTGAGTGAGTGAGAAATACACAAAACAAAGGGGGCAACTCGGTCCCAGTGCTCTTTCGACATTTCGACCTTTAGGGTATCCTATATAGCGATGACCGTTTGGAAAGGTTGTTTATTGCTGCGGAGCGAGCGAGCCTTAAGCGAGCGAGCGCAGCAGCAATTCTAATTTATGCAGTAGGCGAAATTTATCTCATTGCAATGCGACGCATGGCATTGTGGTAGTGCGCAGTATGCGATGCGCAGTTCACTGTTTTGAACAGTGCTTCCTTAGTGGAAGTTCCACTGTTTTTCCAGCGAGAATTTTATTGCGATGAGTTGTGGTTCTAATTTAACATTGCGTGTTTTGCCTAACGTGACTCCCAAAAAGAATATTGACTCATGATACTATACGTAGGTTAAAGTATGTACGAAACTAAAACATGCCAGTACCCGTACTGGAAAAAATATTTTGACCAGACATGCAAAGCGGAAGCACAGCATATTTTGAAATTGAAAGCTAACACCAACGTTGAAAACAGTGTTGCCAGATCGTGAACAAAGTTCACAGATTTGTGAACTTTTTACCCTCTACATGAACTTTTTTTGAAGATTGAAAATTTGTGAACTTTTTGTGAACTTTTTAAAATATCATGAACAATTCCATGAACTTTGATATTTTCATTTTTTCAAGATGAAAATGTTCAATGATTCAACTAAAAAATCCGTTATATGTTTAGAAATATGTCTTGCCGACTTGCAGTGGCTGTAAGAAACAATAGATGCCATAATAGGAGTATAGAACACAATTTGCATAATTTATGTTAAATTAAATTTTCCGCTTTTTTTGTGCTGTTCGCTGTGTTTTTAAAAAATCAAAATGTCGGATTGGTCGGAAAGCAATAGTAGCGATGATAATGGATTTGCTCGCATAAAAATATAGTCTAATGACACTCCTGTTTTTTAAAGACAATTTTAAAAAAGAATTCTTTCAGCAATTTATTTCGCATTTAAACATAGTCAGTGAAGGTTTTTCGGACATGTTGATAAGTTCCGACATTTCCAGACGATCTCCGATAAATTCCGACGAGTTCCGATCTTAAAATTTAGTGACATGAACTTTTTGTGAACTTTTGACGTAAGCATACATGAATATTTTGAGATTTCATCTGGCAACACTGGTTGAAAATGTTCTTTGGACTTTTGACGTGGTCAAGGTTGCATGTGTGCTCTTTGGAAGGTGGACAACAAAAGAAATTCTTTGATACTGGTAAGAAGTTTCTCGTTATTTGCCATTTTTACCGTATTTAGTTTATTTACTCATTATGTATTGCTTATGTTAATACTATTACCACTATTTTGTGCCAATACGGAATTTACATTCCATGCGGCACGTGTCTTGGGGGGATTAAACCTATTTGATTTTTTCTTGCCTGTTTATTTTATTCTTTCGTTGTAACTGCGTTAAAGCTTTTTATTCGCTTCACCGCTTATTCAAGCGTTGCATACTCATTACTCCGCCTGCCGTAGGCGAGGCGGAGTTTTAAATTCGCCCCGTTTCTGTTTTTTTTTTTTTATTTTTTTTCGGTGACAGAAGTCGGTGCAGCGCTCATGGGTGATACCGCTGGCACAAACCGCGTGAGCCGACCTAAACACGGCGTTTAAACTCAATTTCTAGCGAAATGTGTCAACAAAACACGCATTTAAACATGCATGCTAGAACATCTAAACCGCAAGAAGGTTTTACGTGCAAAGATTCTCATGCAAAATGCTTTAAAACGACATATTCCAGCGATGTGTCGCGGTGAAGTTTTGAGAGCGTGTTTCCGTCATTTTCTGGTTTATTCCTACTTTTAAGGAAATTTAGAAATTTCTACACAAGAATCAAACGCAAATTCTACTGAAATATCTACATACAAAACACTTTTTTTAACATGTAATAGGTAACAAAAAGGGACAGGAAGGTTCTTTATCAAAACATTGCTCCAGAAATGTTTTAAAACGGCAAATTTTGATAAACTCCATCATTCCATGATTAAGGAGTGAGTCTAGGAAATGTGTTCCTAATTCTAAACACGTTGTGATTGCTTTCCTTGGTGTTCTATTTCTACCTATGTTGAGATGCTAATATTTCGTGCAAAATGATTTATTTGCTTGTAGGATCTCATGTAATTATAAAAGGTAAGAGACATTTTACATTCCAGTTCCAGAAATACATAATATTATGTTAGTCTAAAGTTCCCAACAAATTATATCGTGGATACTTCAGACTTCAAACTTAATAGCTTAGTATTTTTTTTAATTTTTGTTGTTTTTATGAGCGATTTTAATACTTGTTTTGTTAGAACGTCAACAGTCATAGCTGAGTGCGGCATTTTAGTCTTTACCTATAGTATTTATAATAACTTTCTTTATAAAAAAATTGACATGTTTATTGTTGAATAGTTGACTCAGAGAAAGGATTTCAAATTGGATATCACAGAAAATACAGATCACAGAAATACTTTTAAGTCGATTACTGCAAAGATTGTTGCTATAATTATTAATATAGCAAGAAAAAAACTCAAAAATGCAAAATAAAAAAAGGAACAAAATTTAACTTAAATTCTAACTTAAATTTAGTAAAATTTCAACTGGCACTTTCTCAATTTGCCAAAACTTTATCAGACACCCTGCCTATATACCAATGTTTTAACTGACACCTGAAGCTTTCTGGAAGTAAATACTTTGTCAGCATGTCGAAAGTCTAACTGACAACTTGTGGGCATGTACAGGTCAAAGTCTAACCGACATCTTGTCAACAAGCCAAAAGCCTAACCGACATCTTGTCAACAAGCCAAAAGCCTAACCGACATCTTGTCACCAAGCCAAAAGCCTAACCGACATCTTGTCAACAAGCCAAAAGCCTAACCAACATCTTGTCAACAAGCCAAAAGCCTAACTGACATCTTGTCAACAAGCCAAAAACCTAACCGACATGTTGTCAACATGCCAAAAGTCTAACTAGGAGCATATCAACATGTCAAAAGTCCATTTCAAAGCTTGTCCACATATCAAAAGACTAACTCAGATCTTATCAACATGTGAAAAGTCTGGTCGAAAACTTGTCAACTAGTCAAAATCCTTACCAACATTTAATAAACAGGCCAAATATTTACCTGACACCTTATCAACACATCAAATATCTAATTCAAAGCTTGTCAATATATCAAAAGGCTAGCCAACATTTTCCCAACAAATTATATCGTGGAGACTTCAGGCAGTGTGCTACAGAATAGATTTAATAAATTGATGGATTTAATAGATTGATGTATTGTATACACTTTTTGTAAAATTTTCTTTACTTGCAAAATAAAACAGCTATATGTTGGTGGTATTATGGCAAAAGAATCTTGTTTAACATATGTACTATGAAAGTCTTTAATTTAAATTAAATTCTAAAAACTGCAATCCTACTAGGACTCTGGACAGAGTGCCTGGCAGGTCACTCAGACATTGATTTTTGGTTATCTTAGTGATTACATAAGATGTGCTAGCAATGTCTTGAGATGCCTTGGAAGGTACCCTAATAATAATTGACTTAAAAAGGAATTAGTTGGGCAGAACAGAAATAAGTGAATATACCCCACCCCCAATGAACGCTCTAGTTACAGCCCTGCCTGGTTTTGTGCCCATTTTCGTTTG
The DNA here is from genome assembly GCA_963855995.1 of Muricea muricata. Classification (NCBI taxonomy): domain Eukaryota; kingdom Metazoa; phylum Cnidaria; class Anthozoa; order Malacalcyonacea; family Plexauridae; genus Muricea; species Muricea muricata. The sequence continues at coordinate 55,112,804 of OY979718.1, read as the reverse complement.
GCAGGCGGAGTGAACGCCTTAGCAGGCGTCTTGTTTACTTTTATACTGTAAACAAAATTAACTGGTGTGTATTCACGCCTCGTGTTCTTTGGCGTCTTCAGGGCGCCCGTGTGTTTGGCGTTCTCGCCTGTTTATTATTTCCTTTCGTTGTAACTGCCTTAAAAAAGCTTTTTTATCTGCTTTATTGCGTATTTAAGCGTGTATACTCATTTGTTTTACAGTAAACAATATTTACTGGTGTGTATTATATACGGCCGAATTTACATTCCACGCGGCCGGTGGCACGTGTCTTGGGGGGATTAAATCGATTTGATTTTTTTGTCTGTTTATTTCATTCTTTCGTTGTAACTGCGTTAAAGCTTTTTATTCGCTTCACTGCTTATTCACGCGTTGTATACTCATTTACTTTTATACTGTAAACGATATTTGCTGGTGTGTATTCACGCCTCCTGTTCTTTGGCGTCTTGTGCGCCTCGTGTTCTTGGCGTCTGCAGGCGCCTCGTGTGTTTTAGCGTCTGTAGGCGCCTCGTTTTCGTTGTTTAAAAATATTTTGATTATTGTGTTTCTTGTGTGAGTAATTCATATTGAATTCTGTATTACTTGCACTTATACCTGTATTTAAACAAAACATATGGCTACTCAACTTCGAACACCATATATATTTAATCCAATTGATGAAAATGCTCAAAGGTTTTTATGTTCATTAGTTGATTTACCACTGATTTTTCCACACGAAATGCCAAACAAAATTGCTTCCGGATAACTCAAAAAAGATCGTCAAATACACTGAATGTGGTCTTGTACAACTCAAGTCCAAATGTCCACAGCGTTTGTTGGCAAACACTTTGTTCCAGAACAACGGAGAAGCCACAAGCTTGTTGCTGTTTGACGACAAATTGAAGCAGCTGTACGAAGTATATCAAGGTCAAACAGATGATGAAAAATCATTTGAAAGTTTGGATGATGATAGTCTCATGGAGTTCCTTTTAACTGTTGAGGCGACTGCTCATTTTAACCAAAAAAAACTGTTGTTGCTATCCAAAAAAAGAACAATTAGCGCAAGTTGCTAACGTTTATGTTTGCTAAAATACTTGCCCTGGTAGCCTTTAATAGTAATAGTAGCCTTTATTATCTATCTTATATAGTTTTTTTTTGTTAAATAGTGTGTTTGGACACTGAGGTACATTCATTTCTACTGAATCATTGTTGTGCTTGGACACTAAAAGATACTGTATTTTCATTCTTTTAGAATGTAATACTTTTTATTAGTCATATTTTAATAGTCACATTGTCTTTTACTTAATAAATTGTTTTAGCTATCTATTTTTTGTCAACTCACTCAAAATTTCAGGCCGCAACTGGGTTAAACCTTGGTGGCTCGATTTCGTAAACATCCCAGGTAACAAGGTTGACCCAGCCGAAAATTAAACCAATATTTTCAATCCAACAAAAACCATATTAAAGTATTATTGCACCCATTATGCCTCCGCAGCATCCCCTACCTTGCAGGTATCCTAGTAGGGGTGTTATTAGAAGCAAAACATTGCCTAACTATAATATTTTCCAAGAAAATCATCACTCAACATGCCAAGTCAACAGCTAATTATGCATAAAATCACTAAAATCGCTGGCAGAAATGAAATTTTCGTATTTCCTAAAGAAATTATTATAACATGAAAAACCATGTTCAATTGAATCCAATTATTGCAGATTTCAAAAGGATCGACATTATTTTGGTGATATACAAGGCATTATATTTCACTTACCCCCCGCGAAGACACGATTTCAGCCATATTTTCCGTCTTGTTTGCTTTTTTATCGCCGAGTAGCCGAAGTCTTATACAATTCTTGTGCTTTTCCATAATCACAGATGACTAAAGAACAACTCAGCCCATTTTGTACTTGTTCTGAGACTGTGCCGTCTACTTTATCTTCGATTTGGTATCCTTGACACTTAGCCAAAATTGTCGCCCAAAATCCACCCACATAAAATCGAGTGACTTCAAGCTTCAAAATAATTTAAAAGTCACGCGCAATCGGCACGGAAATTCCTCGTGGGCGACCATAACCCAGTAATGAAGTCATGGTTGGAGAACCGCAGCAGCAGAAAATATCAAACAACATATATGAGTCCGCAAAGCCAGAATGAATTTGTAATGCTTCTAGGAGAAGAAATAAGATGTATTATAAGTGACAAAGTAAATCCACCCGGATTTTAGCCAGTGCCCAAATTTCAACACCACATATTAGAGGGTGATAAAGGGGGGGGGGGGGGGGCTCGGATCACGTTTCATGATAGCAAAAACTGCCATTTCACATTTCACAGGCAAAAATAGTAATTTCACAAAATTTAATGAACTCGGTTTTAACTTTGTAAATTTAACGCCTTTCTTAACCCGTCAGCCTATTTCTAGATTGTAGAAAGTAAAAAGCAGCATCATTGAAAGCTCAAATTCTGACGAACTTTTGTAAAACAGCCAATATATGTAGGAAAAAATGAAAAAAATAAGTGCATTTAGTTAAAATTGTTGTAACCAATGCATTGTACTTTCTTTAGCACTTATTCCTACTCGTCCAGCTGCCAATCACGGCTCAGGAATAGGCCTGTAAATCACATTAATTTCACGACACAAAAATTCGTCAAATCTCATTTCATAACAACAAATATTGGCAATTCACGGCTCACGAAAAAACCCTTTACCACCCTCATGTAATAATGTTAGCCACAGCGATGAATTGTCAGTTGCAGTTCCATTCGTCGATTCTGAAACATTGGAACCGGAAGAACGTCTTGTAAGAGTCAGTGAAACAAATGATAAAACCGGTGAAGGCCAGGCAAAGGACATTGTCAAGTCTTTGCAGATCTTCAACATTCCTCTATCAACTATCCAGTTTCAAACATACGACTCCACAGCAAGTATGTCTGGAGTGCACAATGGTGCACAACAAAAACTCAACGAAATTCTCGAGCGAAAAATATCGTACGCGAGTACGATTAGTGCATGTAAATTAAATCTGTTGAGACTAAAAAAGAATTAATAGCATCAACCATGTAACTGTATAAATTGATATTTACGAAATCCATTATTTAAGAAATATAAAACATTTTCCGTGTTGATATACAGTTTTAGTATTTTTACACAAGTGAACATAAGAAATCCGACGTTGTGATTGGTCCAATATCACATGACATTCCTTTATATTCACCTACAGGTGAACATAACAGTAAAAACAAGTTTACAAAATGACGACTAGCTGTAGTTTTGCACAAATTACGGACAAAGAAATACCTTGTGTGAAAATTAAAATAACTTGTGTGAAGATACTAAAACAATTATTCGCCTCAGGCTCGGTGATTTTCGGGGAGTATTCACCTAGACTAGTTCGTCTCGGTGAATATTCCCCGATAATCACCTCGCCTTCGGCAAATAATTAGCTGTTGACCTGGCATGTTGAATGGTGATTTTCTTGGAAAATATTATAGTTAGGCAATGTTTTGCTTCTAATAACCACTCCTATAAGCAACCCTTCTAAACACTATAGGCACTTCAGAAAGGCTGTTGCTTGCACTGGTCTGAAGTTAGAGCTACAGGGCGGGGTCATTTTGAGGACTTTCGCGCGGGATTCGGGTTTTGGCACATATGCCATGTTGACCGGCATTTTACCCTAAAACAGTTGAGAATACTTGTGGCAAGTGAAACGCATACAAACTCCCATACAGGTATTAGAACTGTCTTAGACTAAACCGGAACACCGATATCTGTTGACATGGAAACGGCGTCACGACGAAGAGACGGTGACAGTGGGCACAATTACTGGGTACTATTATATATTTTCTGTAGAAATAAAGGATGGAGTTAGGGAACAAAAAGACAGACAAAAAGCATCGTAAATCTACTTCTAAAATGGACTGTGGACCAAAATATTCCAAAGTTTCGGAATCTCTACGTTCTGTCACGTCGGGTTCAGTTCAATGTTCGATGTTTTGTGGCGGCAGACAATGTAAATATGAGGGACAGGCTAGATGGCGTGATAGCGACATGGCTATTAAAGGTTTATATTCTTCATGGTATGTTTCCCATTTTATTCGTCATTCAGAGTATTCGATTTTACTAAAGATTGAGAATTGTTTAAAGCCTATTCAATATTTTTGCACATGCATAATGATATGCGTCGTCAGTCGTGATATTATACATCGAATAAATTTATCGTGGAGTTTATCAATTGTTGCTTGGTTTGATGCCTTAGGTACTTTTTGCTGTTCGAATATCAGTTCTCAATGCCGTGTTCTTTTGATGCAATCTTTGAAAATTATGTAGCTTGCAATTATATTATTTTATAAATTGTGTGTTGCCTAATTTATTAAAGGCAGGACATTAATAAATCAATTTAATTTTGTGTAAACATTGTAGCTAAACCGACTTAGCTATAAACTATTGTCTGTCATAAATGACCAAATTTTGCCAAACAGAAGATTTGTTCCATCCTGATCATTCCCATTTAATTTTACTCCTCTCTTTGAAAACATGGTACAAATTATCTTGTAATACAACTGTCATTCAGGTATATCAATCAGTGTTTGGTGTCTGTAATTTACCTACTTACCAACAAATTAACAAAAGAATGTTTGTCAAATAACAATTGTGGTCAAGAAAGACGTGGTCAAAAAAATCAGGAGGAGACAATGAATTAAGTTTGTGAGTTGGTGATTACAGACACCAGCATTCACCGCAATTATTGATGTGCTGAGTAACACCACTTATTCCCTAATTTCCATATACAGTGCAAACCATGGTATTAGTTTTATAAAATAATTATGCATTATATATTCAAAATGAGCAGTGCTATTCATTAAAATTTACAAACATTAAGACAAAGTTGTGAGAAGTGAAAGATGCAAAATTTAAGGCTGTGATGTTTACCAAATGATAAACAAGAGAGGCATAGATTAAATGATTGTATACTATTACTACAGATGTTATAGTTGATATTATAGTCATTATATTGTGAATGAAATTAGGGATGAATTGCTTCTCAAATTTTCTTACAGTATATGCATTAACATTGGGCTTTTTGTTATCATTTTGTAACAGATTTGGTGTAATCAAAAACATATATATAACAAAAATGAAATTGCACGGCCAATCTCAGAGAATTATATGTGAACAGTGCATGTGTTAGTATGGTAAGAATGCTTTTAGAAAAGTGTTCTGTATCGCGCATACATTATACTACAAATAAATTATCTTCTTATCAATAGGGCAACAAATAACATTCTAGCAATGGCCAGACCATCAACAAGAACAATAAAGAAATATAATGTCATACAGCAATTTCAAAGGTACAGTCTGAACATGGTATACTGTGTAGTAATAAGTGCTTACTGCATTTGCAGTTAGGGTTTAATTTTTTTCATAGCCCGCAATCTGGATTAGCTTGAGATTTTTGTATGATCATTGAGGGTGATAAAGGGGAGGGGGGGGGTTAGGACCATGTTTCATGAGAGGGAAAAACAGCCATTTCAGATTTCACAGATAAAAAATTAGTAATTTCATGAAATTTAATGAACTCGTTTTTAACTGTGTAAATTTGATGCCTTTCTTAACCCGTCAGCCTATTTTGAGATTGTAGAAAGTAAAAAGGACCATTGAAAGCTCAAAATCAGACGAATTTTTGTAAAAACAGCCAATATATGTAGAAAAAATGACGAAAATAAATGCATTTAGTAAAATTGTTGTTATCAATGCATTGTACTTTGTTCGTTAGCACTTATCCCTACTCGTCCAGCTGCTAATCTGTTGAGTGACGGCTCAGGAATAGGCATGTAAATCACATTTCACTACCGGTACGCAAGAATTCGTCAAATCTCAATTCACGGCTCACAAAAAACCCTTTACCACCCTTATCATTGTCATTTGCTGATTTTTATGGTAATGCTTTGCTATGTCTAAAACTTAGGTGGGGTATAAATGCAGTCATCAATTTACAACATCCCGGTGAACATGCTAACTGTGGTTTTGGCTTGGAAAAAAGTGGATTTACATATAACCCAGAAGATTTTATGGATAATAGAAGTATGTTCACCTATCAAATGGTGTTTAGTGCACAACAAGCATATAGAATATTTTTAATTACTAAACCATACAAACACATTTTGGGTGATGGTTCTTCATTGGGAATTTAGAGTGAAATATCCTAAATAAATATAAATGTTGGGCTTTAACATTTGTAAGGTAAGTACTATTAATAAAATGTACGCTGTATTATACAGTGTGTATAAAGAAACTGAACCCTTTCAAATTGAAATTAGTTATAACATATTGTACTAATTTGCCAGCTTTAATCCCTTGTCAAATTATTGATAATATGTGTGAATTAAAACAATGTTTTGTCACATGAGTACAAGGTTTTGTGTTTTTACCCAGTTGTTATGTCAGAACAATTAGAGTTCTCAAATTACTACAATTTGTAATAGTTAATTTGAGGGTGAAAGAGTTAAGTTTTTTTATGCACACTATAGTGTGCATGTACAGGAAGCCCATATAGTGAGCCTATTTTATGTTATTTTAGCGGAAAAAATTCCAAAAATTTGCAAATAGAGAAATGAAATATCCAAATTCAAGCATGCCACCCTAGCACTAATGACTTCACTGGATTGCTCTTTCTGGGTCGGGTCTACTTTTTTTAACTGCATGTAAAACAAAAATAGTATTTTTTATTAGTCCTATTCTTATTGCAGCTTATACCCCAGTTCATGACCTGTAGTGAGTAGCATAAGTCACTGAAAAACTTGTAATTCAGTTGTTGGATGTAGTCCTTTAATATTTACAGTATAATAAAATAATGTAAATTTAATCAATTGTTTGTTTTTTTTTGTTTAGTTTTCTTCTATAACTTTATTTGGTGAGTGACTATGCATATATACTGTGGAAGTTTTCATGCATAATATGCTTAATAATGATTATAATAAGATATACCAAGTTTACATTTTTTATAAACAATAAGTTAGCAATGTAGATTTGATATATGATAGCTAAAAAAAGGTAAAGTATGTACAATTAATCCTATAAAATTAAATAGACAGTGATTTATACACGAACTCTTAAATCGTTCTTCTCTTATCACAGGTAATTTATTGTGACCTCTTGGTTGAAGTGATCTTCCAATTCTTTTTTTGTAATAGCTCTTGTAAAGGATTTTTTGCATCTTATATCACTTTATCCCATAGCTTCTTGTCTCTAGAACGTACATAATATATTTTATGGAAATAACTTTTCGAATAATATTTGTGTGCTTTTCCCACTAATTTGTCAATTTGGCTAAGATATTTGCTATTATAATAAGCACCCCCCCCCAGTTCTATGCTCTTATGTCATTACTAACTTAATTAACTAAAGCTGTCAAATAGTATCTCTGGTTGTTCTCTGGACATTCTGTAAAATTTACGAACTCTCATATACATTCTACTACTTGCTTTACTAATTAGTTTATGAAAGTGCATGTCCCAGTTGCATGAATTTATCTTGCAATATTTTTCACAAAATTTCCAATTCCAAAGTTTTCCTTTCAATTAATGGAACTGGGATCAGTATGGATAAAATTATTACCATTACCCTGTATAACCATTTCATTAACATCTATCGTACTCGTAATAAAGCCCGCGTCAACAATGACTGGAAAACCGATAAAAGTGCTGCATAAAATACATTGGAGGGTGTAGCTCTGTTGGAGACGGTTTAGGCGTCTACGTTTTCTCGGCAAGCTAGCTAACAGTGATCTTCACTGGGCTGCTGTCTTCTAGGTTGCAGAGTCATCCGGACCATCCGACAAGAAAAATCTGTTTGATGCCGAGAATTCACCTCTCCGCGGACAGAGCTACTGTCACACGATAAAACGTGGAGATGAGTAAGACACTATAACAAGGTTAATGGAAAGGGATAGCCCCCCCCCCCACAAACACGTAAAAACACTTACCAATAAGTCCTGTGACAAGGTGCAAACGTGTAACGCAAAAAGCAACCAAAATAAATTTTAAAAAAATCATCCGGAGTAGCCGGAGAGCAAGCCCGGCAAGCGGGTGCGGTAGCAAGTGACAACATTAATACAGTAACACAGAACAAGCTAACACGACGCCTGAAATAACTCCGGCCAACCTAACACAGACACCTGCACAAACAAAGAACAGCAGCACAACATGACAACATTAGCACTCCTACAGACACGAGCACGCACGAAACGAGCACTAGACAGTGACCAGTGACGAACGGGACAGAATACGCTACTCACAACCTAAGCAAACGGAGACACATAGGACAAGCATATAGCAGTAACAACGGGCAAGCAGCCCGAAAACAGTTAGCAAGGAAACGCAATTTCGGCAAGCAGCCGAGACAGTAGTTGGCAAGCAGCCAGCCATAGCACAAGGGACAGGGCAACCCCCAGAAAACACCCACTGTCCATGGGTGGGGAGGGTTGGGGACAGAATACGCTACTCACAACCTAAGCAAACGGAGACACATAGGACAAGCATATAGCAGTAACAACGGGCAAGCAGCCCGAAAACAGTTAGCAAGGAAACGCAATTTCGGCAAGCAGCCGAGACAGTAGTTGGCAAGCAGCCAGGCATAGCACAAGGGACAGGGCAACCCACGGAAAAACACCCACCGTCCACGGGTGGGGAGGGTTGGGAAATCGAAGTATCCAGTGTGAAACCCAGCTGGCAAATGAGCATAACAAACTGCCCCCCGAGCCATGCCGCTATTAGACCTCACGCTATTGGTCTAAAAGCCCGCGAAAATTGCAGAGCAGCATAAATATACATAATAATAACCCGCAGCGCACCTCGTACTTGATGTTAATTATTTTTATTGCATAAACACATTTAACATCTATCGTACTCGTAATAAAGCCCGCGTCAACAATGACTGGAAAACCGATAAAAGTGCTGCATAAAATACATTGGAGGGTGTAGCTCTGTTGGAGACGGTTTAGGCGTCTACGTTTTCTCGGCAAGCTAGCTAACAGTGATCTTCACTGGGCTGCTGTCTTCTAGGTTGCAGAGTCATCCGGACCATCCGACAAGAAAAATCTGTTTGATGCCGAGAATTCACCTCTCCAACGCCACCCTCCAGCGAAGCTGGAGAAGGGGATTCGAGGCACGAACCCACTCCAAAGGCGTTTCCAGCCCCGACCCCCGTTTCAAACAAGATGGCAAGCCGATTGAAGAATGACGTGCGGGGGAAGTCGAATGTAGCACCGTAAACAGTCGCTAGACCAGCGTCCCAACGTCTGGATGACGTGATCTGGGATTCCCGCAACAGCGGCCGAGGTAGCTGCGCCAATACAAAAACTTTGACTGGAATAATTGCCCGGAACACCGGCGGTCGCGAGAATGGACCGGAGCCAATCATTGACCAAGGACGGCGAGAGCGGTGACCCGTTGGCACAGATAAATAAGGGGCCAGGAGTGGAACCCCGGAGGGCAAGATATCGGAAAAGTGCAGTGACGGGACAGATGTCTTGGCCAGAGGATCCCAGCAGGACGGTGCAACCCCGGTGCAATTGATCGGTTTCGGACGCTTTCACGAACAAACGGTAGTGACCAGCCCCATCGAGATGAATATCGGTAATGGCTAAATGGCGAGAGGAGATGAAGACACCAGTACAAGTGAACTCACTGACTCGTAGAAAGCCGAAAAAGGCGGTGCAGCAGGCAGCCCAAAACATCGCGTGGTCAATTGACGGTGCGGAGAGCGCGGAGAAGAGGACACCCGTGAGCCGGTTGGTAATTGGAAGGCGGATCAGCGTGGGGGAGGAACGAGAGCGGCCGATGCCACGTAATAACCGCGCGAGTCGAGAAGCTCCACGAGTGGGATCAGGGGAGCCAAGGCAATATGCCACGAGCGGACGGCAGCGATGTTGGCGGAGACTGATGGCGGAGCCAGACGCCGAGACTGAGCCAGCCACGTTGCAAACAGCATTAGCAGCCACTCAGACGTAGCAAACGAGGGGTAGCTAAAACTGCGGCAAAACTGGAAATAGGCACGCAAGCCAGCAGCATACACACGGCGCGTGGATGGAGCCAAACCTTGAGCGAGCAACGCATAGCACTGAGAAATCAAGCTGGCGGAACGAGGCGTGATAACAGGCTCGGAGGAATGACAAGAGGAAGCGGGTCTGCACGAGGAGCCAAGCGACGAAAATCCCACGACAGCCATGTTATCACATAAAAACTGAACACGCAAGCGAGCCCAAGCATGACCCCAAAGGTGGCCGGCAACGACAATGGGAAGCAATTCTACAAAGGCGATGGACTGGCGCGGAGACAAGAAAAAAAACCCGGAGCTGAAGAACCACTGTGCGCGCCACAAGGCCCCAAAACCCTGGGAGCCCGATGCGTCCGAGGAGACAACCAGATCAGGCAACGGTGACACCGAAGGGGGGTGGATGGGGATATTGCGATAAGCGGCTGTCACGCCGAATTTTTGCCATGAGCGCTCCAGGACCCAAATCGACTAACGAGCGAATCGCGTCGTCCACAGTTACGTATTTCAACGAATAAGGATCGTTCGGAATGCCGTCGTTAACGCTGTGGCCGAGTGGAGAGGAGAGGTCCAAATTAAGGCGCCATTCCCCAAGTTGATGGTTTTTGGGAATAACACCAAAAGGACTAACATGAAGCGATCGTAATGGAGGGGCGATGAAACGGGGCCCGTCAGACGCCCGGTGGCTAAATCGGTACGAAGGTACTCGTCAGCAACGTCTGGATGGTCTGTGGCGGAGCGCATATTGGAAGCCCGAGAACGCAACGACACCCGTTGAGGCTCCCAACCAACACGGAAACCGAACTGGATACCATTCAAGACGTAGCGTCGCTTGTGTGACGGAAACTCGGCTAATTCGCGGGAGAACTCCTCTAAAACCAATGGCGTCACCGACGGAATGGGAGCGAGAATGTCACGGAACGGACGAGCTATAAAAAAAAAAGGTACAGCAACACCCCCCCCCCCCCAGAGACACACCAACGAAGACCAAGACTACTGTAATATTTAATGAAGGTAAAAAAAAATAATAATAACTATATACATATAGCAGACATATCGCAAACCAAACTGCCTAACACACGCACTAAACAAGCAGACGGCGCTAGAGACCAAGCAGGTCCTGCAAAGCAACACATCGGACACAGTATCAACGACCTCGAGACCAAGAGGGTGCTGGTGGGGGAAGCTGCGCCAGGACGGAGGCAGCGGACGAAGACGACGAAACTGGTGGACTGGGTGGCTGGTTGGGGCAATTAATACGTCTGTGGGCCCCGCGACACCGGGGAAGATCGCAAACATGAAGGTATCGGCCTGTTGCACGGGTAGCCACGCAGCGGCCTGCATTGCAATGGAGGTGTGGAAATTATACAGTTCCACATGCATCGCAGACCAATCAACGACCCGGCGCGCAGCAGCATCTCTACGAAAGGCCTCATCGTAGTGGTACCAAGCTAAACCGCCAAATTGTGACTGTGTGCGTAAGATTAGCAACTGATAGCGGATCAAGATAAGCATGTAAATAGCGAACACCTGAAGCCATTGAGAGATGTCAGTCAAGCGGCGAGGGGGCTTTGGCGCAGCGGAAACGACGACGCGTCCGTCGAGACAAACGAGGGGACCGGGCGAGAGGGAGTCCGATGGCCTGGCTAATAACGAAGCCAGATCGATGTATTGCCCCGAAATAATGTTCATCACCGTCTTATCAGGAACTGGAAGGAACCCGGGGCCAATAACAAAGGGTAAAGGATGAGCCCTGCCCGAAGGCAAAAACATACCTGGTGCAGCCAAACCTGCAGACGGTGGCATTAGCAGCTGTTGATTAGGCGAAGGGACAGCAAGGGATGCCGAAAGCGAACCCACTGAAGCCAATTCCTGCGCTCGGGCGTAAACATCGCCAACAGCAGCAGCATGAGCCTGGGTTAGAGCACGCAGCCTGGACTGAGCCTGAGCAACAGCCTCTGCTTGAAGATCCATCTCTGATCTCGCCGCCTGAAGTATGGAATCCGGAGTGTTGACCGCCGCCTGGAGGATGGAATCTTGCTTGGGAACCGCCGAGTGTACGAGGGGGGTCTGGGCCTGGATCGCCGGCTGAAAGATGGGATTCAGCGTCGAAGCGGGCGGTGGGACGGCGTAGGAGATTGGGACTGACAACAATGGCGGACTGACAACAGTTGAGGATGAAGGCGAAATCCCCGTGAAATTCGCCAAATTGCCAGGTAACGAGGAGGATACAGCATTAGGCACGAAGCGTGTGGTGGGCCATCACTGCGATGGTCGATAAGGCGTAGATAACAACGTGTGGGACGCGACGCTGGCCGATACTAGGGGAGGCGAAGACAGCAACGACGACACCGGACGGACGACTTTCGAAAGCACTGACCCGGTCCCGAGACTAGAGGATACAACCGGAGAAACAGAAGAGACCGCGGACGAAGCATCCGAGCTGCTCGACGAAACCAGCGACGACAACAAGCTGGACGAAGAGGCGCCAGCATTCGACACAGCCTCAGGCATAAGCGGCGATGATAAATCCACAGCAGCAGCAGCAGGCACCGCGAAATCCGTAGCAGCCAAAGCGGGCAAACTATTGTTCGTTAGGCGAGGCATGAAAGAATTTGAAAAACAGACAGGCAAGCAAAAATCGAAGTATCCAGTGTGAAACCCAGCTGGCAAATGAGCATAACAAACTGCCCCCCGAGCCATGCCGCTATTAGACCTCATGCTATTGGTCTAAAAGCCCGCGAAAATTGCAGAGCAGCATAAATATACATAATAATAACCCGCAGCGCACCTCGTACTTGATGTTAATTATTTTTATTGCATAAACACATTTTTAGAACATGGACAGGAGTGTTTTATTTGGTATAAATTCACGAGCGTGAAGTCCAAAGTGACTTTGTACTTAATAAAAGTATAAAACAGCTCATGTGAGTATTTTAAATGGCTTCAAAAAGACAAAAACGTTTGCATATTATTACTAGGCCAAATCTTTATATAAAAATCTCTATATAAAAAAAAGCTTTGTTTAAAAATCTTTAATATTTAAGAAATATAAAACATTTTCTGTGTTGATATACAGTTATATCAAAACGAGTGGAAATTGGAAAAACGAGAAATTGTGTGGAACACGACGCCCGCAGGGCGGAGCACAAAGAACTTTAACAGTAGAGTGGCGGGAAATTTTCCATGTTGACATAGAGTTATATCAACACGGCTCTTAGCCAATCAGCGTTCAGAATTTACAAATACTATATTATAAATAAAAATCTCTACATAAAAAATCTTTATATAAATGTGCAAACAATGATCTTTTGTATTACTGCATTATGAGGTGTTCTCTAGCAGGTATATACAGGCATGCACTTGATTCATTTGCTTCTCGAGATTGGATAATTAATTTGTGAATTATGAATGACTTTTTGAAATACTGTATAGAGCTTCATGACAGTTTGCATAAAATTTTTAGGCAAGACTACGGTGTTCGTTCATTGGAATCTATACTTGACATCGTCAAAGTGATGGATTTTGCTTTACAAAATGGAAAGGTAAGTAATTCTCAAACTGTTTCGCTGCTTTCATATACTCAGTATTTGGAGGTATCAATAAATTATTAATATGAACTAAAATAATCACAAAACGTTTGAAGTTCTTATATACATGCCGTAATTAAAATTTCATGAACATCTGCAAGTGTCATTATATACGAACCAATTATTTTTTTATTAAAATCTTTTGTGAAAATAATTTTGACAAGAATGATAGCGATATGAATTTTATTTTATTACAACGACGTTTCGATGCTTCTTGCATCATTTTCAAGTTACAAGTGAGAACTATTCGTATTACGTTTACTTTTAGTTAACGGTCCGCGTGTTCGTAAGCAAATAAATTGCGCAAGCATGCAAAAATTACCAAATGCGCTGGGCAAAAAGTACTAAAATATTTAAATTATTTACATATAGAACAACACAAAAAAGAAGACACACATACACACATAAACATAAAATTAACTAATTAGTATTAATTAAAAAGCTTAGAGTTTATTGAGTCTGACTGAGTGTTCAAGGATGACTTCAGTTCCCTAATGTAAAGCATCTCGTACAGAAGGCACTCGTACTTTCCTCGACACCCGCGTAGTATTGAAAAGCAGTTTTCATGACATACAGGATTAGGTTCAGGGTTAAGATTAGGGTTAGGCTTGTCGTAAATTTATCGTATCAGTAAATTTAGAAGCTTTTAGCAATTTACTGATATAGTAAATTCGGATGTGGAGCTTATGCTGAAAATTTCGCATGCATATAGGGTAGCGCTGCATGAATCACCTCACGAAAGGTGCGCACCAATCAAAACTTGGAATATGAGCAAACAAAGAAAGAGTTAAACAAAATGATAACTAACAAGATTGATATTGACGTATTTCATGTGCCATATAGTGATTAATCAAAAACTATATCATAAGTGCAAAGTTTGAACTAAAGACTGAGTACATGACTGAACTAGCTCGCAACAGAAGAAAATTATGTATGCTTGTTGCAGTGTAAAAATGCGTGGACTAAAAACGAATTTTGAATGTAATTTTGAAATCCTCCAATATCGTGTTAACGATGTCTTAACGTGTATACCACGGAATAGAATTAAAACAGAAGCGCCACTTGAGTCGGAACCTTTGAAGTTTTTTCTCCACGCATGTTCATTTTGCAGGTTCTAGTCAATCGATTGCCTTTCTTCTACGTAAGGAGCATGAAAACATTTTCTTTGTTGATATACAGTTATATCAACACACAAGTAGAAATTGAAAAAACGCGAATTGTGAAAACACGACGCCCGCAGGGTGGAACTTTCGAGTTTGCCCAGTTTGCACAAGCGTTGATTTTACTATATCAACACAGATTTTTTTTATTTCGTATGGTAATAGGATGGTTTCGAGTGCAATTTGGAAATAACATGCATGAGTAAGTTTTTCAATGACACCGTCCGCAGGACGAGTGCAATTTGGCGTCATTGAAAAACTCACGAGGAATTATGTAACTGCTCTCTTTACTCCGGTATTTTTTACTCTGGTCTGTGGCGAAATTGCTATTTGAGAGAAAACCAGATTCTTACCAAGTTTCAACCTGGTTTTAGAGAAGGCCATTCAACTACAAGATCTTTACTATCATCAACCAACTCATGGTTGATTAATACATTGATATGGACTCTAGTTTTATTAACGGGGTTCTTTTTCTCGACCTCAAAAGGGCATTTGATACAGTTGATCAGTGACCAGTTTTATCTTAATTAGGAAATTAGAGTTATACGGAATCAAAAGTACCCCATTACATGTAGCTTGGTTTACCTCATACTTACAAGGGACAGCACAGGTGTGTAGAATTGACGACACTACATCGTCTTTGAAGCATATTACCTGTGGTGTCCCGCAAGGATCAAATCTTGGTCCTCTCTTATTTCTGATTTATATAAACGATGTACCTAATTGTTTAAAAAACATCTATTCCAGTTATGTATACTGATGATACTTCTTTGTCGGTTTCCGGGGAATCGGCCAGCGATGTCAATATAAGTTAAATAAGGAAGTTGAAGGCGTTCATGTTTGGTTAACTGCAAATAAACTAACACTTAATATTGAGAAAACTGAATACATGCTTACTGGGTCGTGTAAAAGAATTTCAAGCATTCCAAATGATGATGAAATGAATGTCAACATAGGGGCCAAAGAAATAAAAGGTACTAAAACTGTAAAGAGCCTGGGAGTTATTATAGACGAAAACTTATCATGGAAGGAGCATGTTGATAATATCTGCACTAAGTTGTTCAAAGCAATATGAATTATTAGACAAGCTAAATCATATTTCATAGTTCAAGAAAACCTTAAAAATAATGTACAATACTTTTGTATTGCCACATTTCCACTATTGTTCTCTCGTTTGGCATAATTGTAGTCAAACGCTAAAAAATAAAATTCAACGACTTCAAAACAGAGCAGCAAGGGTTATAACGGGAGACGCATATGGTATTAGGTCGACAGGTCTACACGCCGTATTTCGCTAACTGCGTCACTTGTTACAAAAGCTCTTCAGAAAAAATGCCCTGAAGGTATCAATGAAATGTTTCAGATTTCCTTTCACGATAATCATAGTTTAAGGAGCAACAACTTGGTGCTGAAATTATCAAAACCTCAAACTGGTGCTATGAAAAGATCATTTAATTACGCAGCTGCAAAAATGTGGAATTCCTAGAATACCAAATATAAACATATTGTAAAAAAAGGAATCGATTGATACACTAATTAGCATGTATGTAGTGTTGTGTAGTGTTTTCGTTGAGATTTTTCCATATAGTTTTGTTGTAATATTTATATATTTTAAGCTTAATGTAAATAGTTACGCACACGACCCTTTAAAAATCAGCTCTTTGGACTTGTTGAAACATTAGTAACTCTATCCAGGTCATCTGTTCTCACATCAGTGATAATCCTCCGTGAACTATTTCCAAATTTAACGAGAAACCATGCTATCACGTGTTAATAATACAAGCACAAGAATACACGAAATACAACTGAACTTACATCGCGATTTTACAGTGATATTTCAGTAAAAATTTGAGTGCTTTTCTAAGCGCTGCATGGCAACACAAAATAGTGTACCATATTTTGAATTTTGCTTAAATGTATTTTAGGTTGCTGTTCATTGTCATGCAGGTTTAGGTAATTATTCTGGCTTTGATAACTGTACTTTTTCATTGTGCAGAAAGCATTTATACTTTATTTTGATTGCTTGATTATGATACTTGCTCCAACAGGTCGAACTGGTGTTCTTATCGCATGTTACCTCATATATTCTTCAAGAATAACTCCTGAACAGGTAAAAGCAAGAAATTTTAGTAGATTTAATCTTGTTTTTCGTAGTGATAATTAGTGATTCATAAGTGACTCGCTGGGGCCGGTTGTATAAAAAAAGTGATTAAAGTTAAGTATGATTAGTGGAAAAGTCAACCAATCAGAACCACGTATTTTGTGCCTAATCACTATTTAACTACAAGAAAGTGATTAAAAAGTGATTTAAGATTTTCATACAACCGGCCCCTGGTCTAATTTAATTTGTATTGCTGCCTTGTATATTTCGCGAACTTTATCAATGTTAGGAATGATTCTGCTGACTCCAGACTACTTTGTTTGGCTAATGTGTCATCAACGTACCGATTGTAGAAGAAAGGGAGGTTGGTTGACTTAGATAACTTCTCCCCCAGAGAACACATGAATGCATTAGCCAGTAGTGGACCAAGGGGGGAACCCATTGCAACACCGTCAACTTGCTCGTAAAGTTTCTCAATGAGTTGGAATAGCTGATGTTTTGTTGCCAAGGTTAACAATTTGATTAAATCGGTTTTCTTGATGTTTAACTTATTCTTCTCGTTAAACCAATTGTTCTTTAAAGCTTTATCAGTAGGTAGTTGGATAGTTTCATCAACTGGTACATTCGTGAACAGGGAGGAGACATCATACGATACTAGTATCTCATCATCCTCCCTTCCTTCCTTGTATAATCGGTACGTTCTACAACCTTCCTTTCTTCTACAATCGGTACGTTCATGACACTTTATTAATGATTAGAATTAAACGACAATGAGGCAAGAATGATTTTTTCTCAATTATACTAAACAGGAGAGTGCGCCATTATATACAAGACTTGTGTGCTAAACTGATATTTTGTTAAAACTAATTAAAGTGATGTTTTTAGGCAATCCACATTGTTCGAATACGGAGGTTAGTAGCCATAAGTCACGGCTAAATTTGGCATTATATGAATAATTAGTGTTCAGTTTTTCGCCAGAGGCGATTAGGTTGAAACTGGTGAATACATGACTTTTTTCTGGTCATTTACAGTATGTAACTAATGTTATTGATTCTGACATTTATTTATTAACGTTTTTGCAGACCAAGATCTGTACAGACAAGGGGTCAGATTTCCTGTGTTCAGGATTTTGCCAAATTTTTAAAGCCGTTATGGGTTATTTTCCCTACTAGGTAAAATGATCATTTTGTATTCTTATTATTAGATTTTATTTTATTAGTTTTGTGATTTCATTATTTGTGCAGAATCCGTCCTTGCCGAATTCAACGTTTACGTTTATAGTTGTAGCTTTGAAGCAGAACGTTTTACATTGCAACGATATCTTGTTCGTCAAAAACATATCTTACATGGATATGAAGCCAGAGAACTAAAATTCATCCCAAAGGTATAATTATATTATAATTAATTTTCACTAGTCTATTACATTATCCTATTACATTTCTTCAAAATAAACATATTTATTATTATTGTACAGCAGTACAAATAATGCCTTTAAAGGGTGATGAGAACAAAAAATTATTTGCCCATTTGAAATAACTGTTGAAGTAACTAACAAAACCTCTTCAAAGCTTTTTCGTATCTAGCTTTTTCAATTGAGATATTTCGGCTGGAACGCACCAGGTGTCCGCCATCTTGGATTTTCAAGGGTATGCATGTTACGTCCCAAGTGTGATCACGCTACATTTAAGTATTGACAAGCAATAATCAGAACAAACCAGAAACTCATTTCTACGTGCTATTTAAAATTACGCATTGATCAAAAGCATTTTAGCTATAACTATTGTTTGTTACTTATTCTACTACGAGTATTTTTTTATGGCTTATCCGCTTGTGACGTCTTCTAATGAGATTAAGAATTTATCCAAGATGGTGGACAGCTCACATGTTTGAGTTCAGACATCTCAAGAATACGTACATACATAAATACGTAAACTTTATTTCAGTGTCAAGCATACATAGCCGACATAAGTCTACTAATTGGGGACACTGTTTAGCTATTTACAAATATATTAGAATCAAGCAAGATATGAGAAATATGCTTTGTTGATTATTTCAAAAGCTCTTTTAAATGAGCAAAGAATGGGTTTTTTTGTGGAAATTACCCTTCAAAAAAACAAAATAGCGGAAAGGTATTTCAATAAACGGAACTGCTCCAGGTGAATTGAGCAAAACTACTGGATGAAATACGAAGAAAAGCTCCAAGTCGGAAAATATGATTTTTGACATTCAAAATTGTTCTCCACAAGAGCTGAATAAAGCGCTTCAAAAACTTTTTAAACTTTCAACATTTGGGATGTGTAATTTCTTCATGGCAATAATAAACTAATAATCATGCAATGTCGCTCGAACAATTTCGGGCGAGTTCAGTCTGGCAAAATTTTAAAACATCACCCGCCGAGTACTATTAATCCCAAACTGTATTCGACATCTAAATCAATTTCACAAAAACTTACCTTATTCAATTTCGCGTAATATTAATAACGTTGATGTTTTTAATCTTACAGATAATTTTTATTCCATGTAAACGTATTTTGGAGTTGTGTGGTGTAGATACTGACAAACTTAGATTGACAAATAATCGTCTTGTGGGAAAACGAGATGATGAAATTGACTCAACAGATGGAGAAGATGAACTAGAAATAGAAAGTTCGCTAAATAATAGCGATGAAAGTACATGTGATATCTCTGCAAGTTTAGAAGACCTTAAAGGTGAATTGGATCCTGAAAATATTTCTTCAAACGATGAATGTGACAGTTCAGACCTATCCAACTCAGAGTCATCTGGATGCATGTCGTTTCAAACTGAATCATCACGGCGAAAATCAGATTCTGTTTTGTGTGGAGAACATAAATCAAATATAGAAAATAAACTAGAGTTACTCCAGAAGGGAGTCCGACCAAACGATGAAAACATGAACAGTGAAATATCTAAACTAAATGAACAACTAAATGATAATAATTTCAATGCAGTAGAAGGTAGCTCTACGTCATCACGAAATATAGTCAATAAATGTACATCAGTAGATGATGTAGCTGCAGCATTCGCAACGAATATTGAAGCAGATGGTGATCTTGTTGAAAAAGTTCAAAAGCTCCAGGTATGGTATATATTTCTTTGAGTATATGCATGTATATATTTACTTTTTATACTAGTGTCAATGCTCGCGGTTTGGCATGTCGTCTATAACCCTTGAACAATAAGCGTCTTGCTTATTGCGTTAACAATCAGAAATCCAAGCAATGAACAGTAATTCCGGGCAACCCAACAATGGCCGCAAATTAAGGTTATTAAAGATTGGCGAAATCATCATTGCAATCATAATAATTTGGTGTCATAAAAAGTTGCGCAGCGCTGAGTCGTCTACATCAGCGACGAGAGGGAGTGGAATAACTGTCTTATTATACACACAGGCACTGGTAGAAATTAAACTAAATGTAAAGGGGATTTAATTTTATTTTTAAAAAATATACACGTTCGTTGTGTGTATCCTCTTGTCTTTTTACCTATCAACGAACACTTTTATCTGTAACACTCACTAATATCATTTTCATTTAGTTCTCGAAATCTGTCGCCATTTTGTTTACATTTTTCGACTATTTATAGTAAGATATAAGAATTTAATACCCAACTAGTAGAGGAACAAATTTATTTGCAGTATAGCTAATATATCTATGCAGCTGTGTTCGTATGTATAATAGTTAATGATAGCTTAGTCTATCGTTTATATATAGTCATGTTTTCGGAACCACAAATTATTATTGTGTTTCCATAGCTTTAAGCAAATAGCTGACGAATGCATTTTGTTGATTGTTTTGTGTTTATATATGGTTAATATTTATTGTCTGTTGTTTATTGTTACATTGTTTATGAAGAGAATTCTTAATGAGTCTAAAGAGGGTTGGAAAATGGTTGAGGAAGAAACAAATCCTTGCGCACTGATTACATTAATGGTCTCTTGGATAGATTGTTTAATGGTAAGATATATTATATTAAACAATACAATGCAATACAATAACTTTCTTAAGTGGTTTCAACACTTAGCCTCCAAACCCCTTGGAATCACACTTCGACAGCCATTTTCGGCAGCGAATTTACCATGCTCCGCCCCTCTGACCCTAGATAATTCCAGGGATAGGTAGATAGTTTAGTGATATAAAACATTGCAGCCAGAGGCTGAATTAAGTTAAATATTACAACGTTGAGTATTACTAAGTTAAATCAATGGTGATAAAATTAATTAATAAATATTAAAAACTACGATTTTGATGCGTTATAAGTTATAAAACGATTTCGAAACCGTTCTGTCTTAAATGTTACGTTATATTTTCTCTTATTTCGTGGAGTAGTGTCAATTTTAATGAGCGTCGGTAGTAAATTATGCAATTTATGCATGATCGTTATTGCCTAAACAATGTGCCTAAACAATCTTTTTGTAAGTTGTTGACGTCTAGCATAGAGGGTTTGCCAACCAGTACGAGACAGAGCCTCATCATAGGTCGTCCGTGGGAAAATAAATTTCGATGGTCTTGGTTGAATTACCTCTAGATCATTAGACATGTAGTTAGTTAAGCTGTTGTGAAATGTCGGGCACGCAGATTCTGTAATTGGTCTGATACATGTAATGTAGAACTGAAGAGATCATTAGAGACAGTTAAGCCTAATATATTCGCGCATCTTACCACTTCCAGGTGATTATCATGAATTTTAATTGGCTCAGAATTGGTTGTTAGCTTACCAAGTCTTATCCGCAATTCTTTGCATTTTCCTTCATTCATTTGGAATTTGTTTACCACAGACTAATTAAATCGTCTACGTTGTTCTGGATAGTACTCGAGCCTCCCTTTGAAATGGTCTCAGCCATTAATGTATCACCCATGTATCTCCAAAATTCAGATTTTGAGTCATTGACTATCATAGCAAATAACCAAGGACCTAACTTCATTCCTTGCAGGACCCCAGTCTGACTCCCACTCTGAATAGCAGTCTTTGAGTCTTGACTTTGAACCCATTGGGGTATGTCATATGGTGCTAGTTTGTAAAGGACTAGCCTATGTGAAGATCGAAAGCTTTTTTTAGTTTTTTATAGTCAAATAGTTCGACTCTAGTTGTTGCACCATTGCCATCTGTTGAGGTATTTTAAAAATGTAACATACTTATAAGTACTTAAGTGGTACTTGATCGGGGTACTGTGCCATATTGATTAGGGTCTAGTTTCTTCAGGACTGGTTTAACAGACGAATTGACAACATAGTCTTGTGTAATCTTCGATACAATTGGAGTTAGGGAAATTGGGCGTGAGTCCTTGTTCGCACAGGTTTTGCTTTAGTTATTGGTATGATATTTGCAAATTTCCATGAGAACGGAAGTCGGCTTGCTTTATAAGAGGTATTAATTATGTCAGTTCTAGCCGTAGCCAATAAATCAGCGTTTTCTTGAAGTATCCAGTTTGGGATTCCGTCTGGTCCTTCAGCTTTATTTGGATTTAGTGCCTGATAACATGTTCACAGATACCAGATAATCTTTTAATTTCTTTCCACCAAGTTGCGGGAGCACAGCTTCTCAATTGTGTAACTTTCGCGCGAAGCTTCTTCCTTATTTCGGGATTTACTTGATTTCTTAGTTTGCGAAATGTCATAAGATCTCCCTGAGTAAAGGATTTTTGACGATTGCGAATTAATTATTTAAAGGATGAAGACACCCGGGGAGGTTCATGGGTTATAATGACTTTTTCTCTAGTTGGGGCAATTGCGTCCAAACCATTGTTGATGATCATTTCAAAGGTTTTAGCTTTATCATCGCATGAGATTTCGTTCACTTCGCTGATTAACGTTCACTTCTTCCACGTTCCGCGTCAGAGCTAACCGTTTCTGGGTCTCAGATCTCTAGATTTCGTACGGCAGGTCGGATTTGGAACTTGCGACCGAGCTAGAGGTGGTACAAATACAGAGTCGTGATCGGACAGTCCGAAAGGCGAAAGTTTTCTTGGACTATCGTAAAGCTTTGCTGGGTCAGTCAAAAGTAAATCAAGAATATTTCTTCCACGAGTGAGAAACTTTACTACTTGTTTCAGCTTCGACTGGTGGGAAATTGGGACTTTAACTAAATTAGACAAATTTCTAGACCTACTTGATGCTATGTCCTATTCATGAGAATTTAGTAACGGTCTTGAGTTTGTCTCTCCTTTTGGAATTCCTGTAAACCCCCCCCCCCCCTATTGTTAGGACGGCTTTTCTGTTGATTAATATTGAGATTCAACGATGAACCGTCCTCTTGGGTAAGATTGTCATTTTGAACAAATTTATTACTAGGGCCATCCGCCCGTTGTTTTCGCGATACGTGTTGAAATTAGTTGATCACTATTCGACTTCTGTGGGAGTACAGTACTTGGTAGTTTTTGGTTTTGAACGACATTTCCACTTTATTGACTTGGCCGCGTCGTATGACCAGTATGACTAGGAGGATTACTTGATACATTTTAGTTTGAACGTCGTTTCCACTATATTGACTTGGCCGCGTCGTATGATCTACTAGGAGGAGTACTTGGTAGTTTTTGGTTTTGAACGACATTTCCACTGTATTGACTTGGCTGCGTCGTATGACCAGTATGACTAGGAGAAGTCGATTGGAGACTCGTCAAATCAACTTGTTGTGTACTATCTTGACCCAATTGACTAGAACGAGACCCAACTGAATGAAACGAGACTCCTTTTCGAGAACTGATTGTCTTGATGGACGAGTGATTTTTAAACGTTTCTACTATTCATTTCTGAACAGGGTTGCCAGATCACTGCATTTTTGAGGCCAAATCGTCATTAGTGTAGTCAAGTAAACAAAGAAAACAAAAAGCAAGTACAAAGAAAAACAATTAAAGAGCATTGTTGAAGATTTGGCCTCAAAAATGCAGTGATCTGGCAACCCTGTTTCTGAAGTTAACTTTATATGCAAGAACCCAGAATCGGTCGTATCTTGTGTTGTGGAAACAGAGTGATCCACATGGAATGGTTCCTTTGTTAATTGTAACCTCACCAAATTTGTCGCATTCCTTTCATTTCTTTTAGTGGGCTCAGGACAAGTTAGCTCATTAAAAGCCGTCTTTAGATGTTTCATCACCGGTAGATAACTCATATGAATTAGCCATGCATTCAAATAATATTCTCCTGAACGGCGTCGCCTTGCAACGCATCAATTTGCACAGATACGTAAAGTCCTGGTCGTACTCCAAAGATGGCACTTTGCCTTTAATGATATTTGAACAATTAGTTTATGGAAGAAACTCCAACAAATGAATTTAGAGTACATGTAATGACGGTGATGTTTCCTTAAAAATTATGAAATGTCTCATTTAGGAACCTGTGTTGAGCTCCGTTGATGTTGAGACATTGGTAGAAAATAAAGAAAACCCACAAGAAGGATTGCTAAAACTAACTAAAGTAAGTTATCAAAGATAAATTAGAAACACCATCAACATTATTTGAGGTTAAAAATCGTTGAAAGACTGAAGAATCATTGATATTTAGGTCGTTGCTTCTTTTAGCGATGTTATTACGTGTCGTTATGTTGTGGAACGTTGTGGATCTCCTTTACCTATACTCTCCTTCTTAATTTGTGTATATTTAAGTAGACGCTCGCGGCGCCTGTGAACAACAAATGCGAAATAGGAACAGAAAACTCAAACTGGGTTTTAGGCAAGCAATATTTATTTAAAATCACGCATTTTATCACATTTTTTCAATATTATCGAATATATCGTTGTATAAACTGTAACATAATCTAGCGTGCGGCTGGGCGGTTGTGCATTTTATATACTGTTCAACGGTGGAAGTAATTGAACACCAACTTCCATTTGAAATAGGTATAATTTAGCATGTGCAAACTTATCATGGCCGTAATTTCCTGAGTACTATAATATTTCTCCATAAAACTTTGCAGGTATACTAATTTTTAGCGTTCTTTTCAACTGTGGACGTAGATTGTCGTTTCTTCGCCTATATTAATTTTTTTTGAGATCGCTAGATTTGTCTATTACATCGGCCATTCCACAGTAAATTTGACATTACATTTTACATTGCGTCGCATTACATTACGTTACACCGCATTACATTACATCAAACTAAATTACATTACATGAAATATCCAATTACTATATTATGTCGACGCATTACATTACGTTACTCCACATTACGTGCTACGGTTTCTCCTTCACTCCTTCTCCGACAGATACTCGCAATACTAATGCAGATCTCGCGCTGCTAGAGATCTGGATACCACAATAATAAAAAATCTAAGCGAATGCGCAATCCTCTGAAGGAGTTCGGAAAACTACATCTCCCCTTCAGCTAGGTCTTCCCTCAGGGGAAATTCCATTTCTTCGCTTTAAGCACAGTTGAGAGATAATCCTATTCAGGGGTTGTAGCAATTATGCAAGTGATTTTATACGCTAGTAAAAGAAGATAAACTCAGGCTTTTCTTTTTACAGAGGTGGAGCCATTATTTACCTTGCATGTTCACTAGGTCAAAGTATGTTCGTCCTGAAGTATACTAAAATGGAACTAAATTTCCTTCGACGGTCGTTAAGAGGATTAACCATCATCTCGTTTTCAGCAATTTTGTGTTTGGAAATGCGACAATAAATACGCTTTGCTCGTATATTGTTGATGTGGGTATTAATATAGTGCCTAATAAGAACTTTTTTATTCTTCTAGTCACAAAGAGGTATTACTGAGTGTCTGTTGGTGACTATTTTTAAGGTATACGTGGTTATACTAGCCGATACGGGGGCTGCTAAAATGCGAGTCTGCGAGCCCGAGCCTTAAATTGCAAGCCCAAGCCTTAATTTGAAAGCCGAGCCTTAATTTACAAGCAGCCAGCCTGATTTTGAGTTATGGGTATATGACTATGTCCCGTTCTTTAGATCAGTGGTTTAGTACTGTTTATCTTATTGTTAAGAGCCCAGCATCGAGATTTAGCGTGACATGGCCCAATTACGCGAGATTTTGCGAGCCTTTGTCAATGGCCTCCCCAAGCCTTTACTAAACCTAATCCTCGCCTTTCGGGCACATTTAGCCTAGAAATTACCGTGTATCCCGTGCTATTACTTGGCCTCAAAATCTGATGCATAA
This sequence comes from Muricea muricata, assembly GCA_963855995.1. Lineage (NCBI taxonomy): Eukaryota > Metazoa > Cnidaria > Anthozoa > Malacalcyonacea > Plexauridae > Muricea > Muricea muricata. Next base: position 55,086,790 of record OY979718.1, on the reverse strand, counting down.
ACTTATATAACGAAGCTCGAAACATTTAATAAATAATCGGGCTCGCGAAGTAAGGCTCCGGCTGGTCAACCTCAGCTAATGCTAACACGTTTAAATACCTGTTATACATACAGGGAATTAACTTCGTCAAAACATTTTGCAGCTAAATCCTGTTGATAAAGATCTACGCGAAAAAGCTTTTTTGAGGATTCTTTCAATCTTGACAAAGAACGAGAAAGGAGTTGCCAATGCTAATGGTACTGAGACGGGAACTAACGGTTTATCATCATCATTGATCGCGGAGACTTTAAAATTTTGCATTTTGTTGTATGAAAATTGGTCAAAGAGTTAAAGTGCTTATGAAACGAAATTTGGTCTAATATTTTGTTCATTTTATTTCAAAGATCACTTAAATTGACAATATAACTTCTTTGGTAAAATTTTTGTAACTCTCTTCCTTGTCAAGATATTCAAATTTATTCAATGTACAAATAACACAACCACTGACGTCATCGTGTATAATGAGTGTCTATTAAATTGCTTATTATGCAACATATAATAATGTAAAAAAACTAAAACTACACTTGCATATGAGTATGCGAGGATTAACATTCAGTCTTGGGAATGTATGTGCGATATTTTGACTACTTTTCAAATCAATGAAGATTTTCAAAAAGTCATTATGCATAATGACGTCACTGGTTAAGTTATTATCATATCAAATAAAATTAAATATCTGGACAAGTAAGACAGTTGAAAAAATTCTAGCAAAGAAGTTATACTGTTATTGTAAGTGAACTTCTCAACGTAATCTTAAAATAGGTGGAGAAAATTTCGTTTCATAGGCACTTTAAAATGAAGAAATATGCAAAGATGTTTCAAGACACTATTTCCACCAATTTGAAATATGTTCGCAATTATTTAGCCACGCACAACATTCACAAACATTTTATACACTAATTTAACATTTCCCAACATATTTATGCTAAACTCGAGCGCGGGGGTAAAAAATAGGTACGCACAATGCGCACATGTGCCTTCGTTGTTGCCATTTTAGAAAACACGCTGCGTCACTGTACTATATTAGTATAATCGTGTAACCACAGCTTCAAAAGTATGCTCTTAAGTTAATGAATAAAAAGTCATCAGCATATTTTGTCATAAACATTACAAGACTACGTAGCTCTAACCAATTGATTCCAAACAAAATTAAGTATAATTATTTCATCAAAATATTCGAATATTTTAAAAAACTACTGAATAGCTAACTACAAATAGTACAAATATTCAATTCCAACAAGTCTCTGAACATTACATTAAGCTTTGAACACAACATTGTGAACCTTCAAAGAAAAACATATTAATGATTGGTATTCTCGTTTACTGGGTGACCATTCTTACTGTGCGTTGTGACTGACCATTCTTATAGACTAATATTATTATTATTATTATTATTATTATTCATGTTTAGAAATATCCGGCCACCATCGCAAATAATTGAATTACGGTGAATTTACAAATATAAACTACAATAATTACTAAAAACACCCATAAAATATCACTATCAAGTTAAAACTATTACAAAAATGAAAAAGTTAGCACAAAATTAAAATTCAAATATTGATGTTACTATTATTAAATAAAGTCACAGCACTCGGGAAGAAACTGCGACGGTACCTTTCCGTTCTGCATTTGATCGTGGTTAATGCATTAGGTTTTCTTAAATTGTAATCATAGCAAGTAGCTCTCGGTGCTGGGATGTGGTTAAATAGGGGACTCTTTTCCGGTATGTTTTCTAACGTTTTAAGGCAAAGTTTTTCTCGTCTCTCAACCAATCGGGGACATTTCAAGAAGATTAAAGCATCACTATAGGTGTATTCCGGCAAAATAATTCTAAATGCACGTTTCTGGACTCGTTCTAATCGTTCAGCCAAATATAATGGTAGCGCATTATGCCAAACAGGACAACAATACTCTAGCACCGAGCGTATAAGTGTGAAATATATCTCGATTAAATCTTCAACAGGAACACCATTTCGGCGTAAAATACGGATGATGTACAAGCGTTTAGATGCTTTTGTTACAATTGAATTAATATGATCGTTCCATTTCAAATTGCTCTGGATAGTGAGTCCAAGAACTTTATGAGACTGAACAGTTTCTATTATTTGCTCTCCTATCAATAATGGTGACAAATCGAGGTTATCATGTTGAAAACTGATGCACATTTCTTTAGTTTTTTTCGGGTTGGGTTTTATATGATTCTGTAGAGACCAAGAAGTAAATGAGTCCAAATTAGACTGCATAATAGAATTACTATCTTTAATTAACCCCTCCGAGGTGGTACATCATCAACGAATTTCCAGATGTCGATTCCATTAGATATAGGCTTAAGGTCGTTTATCATCACCAAGAATAATAATGGTCCTAGCTTAGTCCCTTGTGGAACACCAGCTGAACTTGGTAACCAGTCTGAAATAAATTCTGGCAATTTAACCCTATGTCGGCGATCTGTAAGAAAAGTAATAATCCAAGGGATTAACGATCGTCGTACCCCTAACTCTAGAAGTTTAGTTACAGCAACATTGTGTCCAATTCGGTCAAATGCCTTTGCAAAATCCAAAAAGCATATCCGTAGGTGTCTACTATGACCATCCAAAAAGGACAACCAAGTTTCAATCATATCTAAAAGGCAATACGTCGTCGATGTTCCCTTTAAACATCCAAATTGTCTTGCATCTATCTTATCTCCTATATCGCTTATCATCCATGAGACTACAAAGTCTTCTAGGACCTTACATATAGGCAGGATGTGAGTGAGATAGGTCTTGTCTCTTCCTCACAAGTAGGTTGCTGTTTCTTCGGAATGGGAATAATATCAGAATCCTTCCAAATTTTAGGGACTACTCCAGATGTTATCGATTTATTAAAAATTCTTGTAATAGGTTCTGCAAGTTCATAAGCAAATTCCTTTAGGATTCGGGAGGGGATGTTATCAGGACCACTTGATTTAAAGGCTTTGATTGACAGTAGTTTTTTACATACTTCATGTGGTTCCACCTTCGGGGGAGGCTCAGCAGCGGGGAGAAAGGTTGGAAGCTTTGTTATATCAAACGTAGGTACGTCATTATTCACTGATGCGTAGAACATATTTAAGTTATTGGCCACTTCAGTCTGGTCCAAAATTATTCCGTCGCGTTTAAAATTAAAAGAACTGTTTTTATCTGGTTTTCCCGCCATATTATTTACCATTTTCCACCATCTCCGAGCGTTACTCTTCCTCAGATGTTTCACTTCAGATTTATAATATATTGATTTCCTATGTTTGATTTCACGTTGAACTTTATATTTTATAATGATTGCCAGACTGGTATGTTTTGGGAGTGGAAAGCCTTTTGTCGATCAGCTATAAGCTGTTTAATAGCCGGGGTAATCCAAGGTTTATCATTCCAGTGTAGGGATACTTTCTTTAGTGGAAAAATTCTGTCAATAGCTTCATTCAAATCTTTCGTGAAGGAGAATGCCAGACTGTCAGCATTAGGATTGATTTCTAGGTCTTTAAACCAATCATGAGTGGAAGCCCATCTACCAAAAGCATCCACGCCTGATCTTGGATATCGACGTACTAATTGTTTAGTAGATTTGACTTGGGATTTTTCTTTATTTGTTCCATCGTTAGATGTATCCCAGTAGACAATATTATGATCACTTGAACCCAACGGAGCAAGAGTTTGGGGACTTTGGTATAAATGGTGCAAGTTGGTAATAATAAGATCTAATATTGCTGCACCTCTTGTAGGTTTATCAACAACTTGCTTTATATTTAAAGTGGACATCAGTGTTCCTGTTTCGAAATCATTGAAATCACCTACAAAGACTAAGCCATGGTCTGGATATTTGTTTCGAACTAAATCAGCAGTATTAATTAGATATTCATTCAAATCGTCGTGCTCTTTTACGGGTAGACATGGTGGATGGTATATAGCAGCGATTACAATTCCAGAAAGAGGTCTAGGAAGGCGTTTGGGTCGTAAATATAGCCACAAACATTCAAAACTGTCATTTTCAAGATTCGACCAGCGCATGCAAGGAATATCCTTTTTGACGTAGACACATACCCCACCTCCACGACCAGTTATTCGATCCGTACGAAATAAATTATAGTCGTTTAATTGTAATAGTCTGTTCTCAATTGTATTGTGTAACCAGGATTCAGTGACCGCCACAATATCAACGGGTTTGGTGTAAATGAGACCTGTTAACTCATCAACCTTTGGTAAAAGTGAACGCGCGTTTAACAAATAAAAACTGGGAAGGGATCCTTGTATCTGTTTTGTAACATTGGCATTACTAATTTTAATTTGTACTAAATTATTCATATTACGACATTTCTCCTCGGCATTATTATCTAATAAAAATATTGGTAAAACTTCATTCTGTCCCTCCATCGCGTTTGGGTACGAAAACCCTCTCCTAGTTGACGTTTAGTATGCGACATTGCCACATTATTTCTTTGATTATTATTCCGTCTTTTATTTTTCCCGAACAGTTCTCTAACATTTTTCTTTGACTGTAGTCTTTGAGTAATACGAATTGGTATAGGTTGTTTGTTATTAGGAGGGGGTCGCTGCAACACGTTATTTCTACGAATAGAATAACGCCTATCATAACTACGACCATCAGTTGATAAAGCGACAGCTTTTAAATCTTTGCATGGATTATGAACCACCTTTATATTGCTACCATTTATTTCCACAATACTCTCATCCTTTGTTTCGGAGACCAAAGGAATTATGTCCCGTGTTATAATCACCCTATTATTGGATTGCGGATCTATTGATTCAGTGTCTATTGTTTGCGTCAAATTGTCATTATCGTTGACCTGAGCTTGGTTTAAACAATGCTGCAATTTTATCGAATCTGTGTCTATTGTTTGCGTCCAACAATTGGTCTGAATGTAGCTTGAACAAAGCTGCTGTTTTGCTGGTTTTATCTCTGTCGTTTGGGTCGAATTATCAATGTAAATTGCCTGACTGTGATTTGAAAAATGCTGCGGTGAAACTTGAAGGCATTCGGTTTGTGTAAACACACTCGATCGCAAATTAACATTTTCATCATATTTATCTAATCGCTGTCGCACTTCACGAATTTCACTTCTTAGTGTATTTATAGTGTCACCAAGACCAGCCAAATCGCTGTAATTCACTCGAATATCCCTCTGCATCATCACCAGATCCAATTGCACTCCTGCCATGTCCGTAGACAGACCAAGACATTTGCACGAGCTGCTTTCGCAACTCTGATTGACCCGCTCATCTTCATAGCCAACCTGTGAGGGGTTTTGAGCACCGCATAATTCATTGCAGAACAGCCGCTTTAGCTCATTTGATCTTTCACCATCAAACTTCGGCATTCTTTTACTTTTTCTCCACGTAATGCTGAATGCATCCCCACTAAAAACTTTCTTGTCGCCTCCTGGCTGACTCCAAATGCCTTGCAATTTTATCACGTTACATACAAAATGCTTTAGTGAAGCGAGATCCCCTGACCAGTACAGATGTAGTTTACTTTTCGATAGTAAAACGTCGTTTCTAACAGGATAGTTCTTTTCCTCATGTAAATTTTTTGTTTCGGAGTAATTTGGTAGTGTATTTAAGTAGTTGACCTGCATCTAAGGACATATAGACTCATTATTGCCTCATTAATATATTATCGAGATATAGTATAAGCAAAATCACCAATTCTTACTGGTTGGCGCTATTAAATTTGCATGCTTTAGGCAAAATACTTCGTTGCCATTGGTTTTCAACAATGGTTCTGAATAAATTGAATGTAGATCAGCACATGGCTGTCTTCTGTGTGTATCGTGTAAAATAATGCTTTAAAATTATACTTTACAAATCGATTGATCTAGTGAAAGTTTGTTGTTGTACTCATATGCGCAATATTTTTCGTAGGTGCGGGCAAATTTAAAATACGAAGAGAAGAAGAATTCTCTACGTACAATACATGCATGATTGTTAAGTATTATAACCAGTATGAAGTGAGACTGCATACCCTCGCCGGTCCCTAGGCCTTATGTATAGTCTTTTAGTTCGTATTTTGCAAACTTCGATTACTAACATGGCATGAAGGAATTAACACATGTCACAAATCTAAAATAGTCTATTTTTCACGAATAGGGAAAGTACAAGAAAGCATTTCATATTCCATTGAAAATCATTTGCACTCATTCAATTAACGCTTCACTGCGCATGGTTACAGAATACTATATACCTGTAGGTATGACTGCATTTAGTTGTAAAGTTAATTACACATGCATGTGCAAACAAGTGAACTTGCGTCAGTTTGAACAGGCGCATCATTACGCTTTGAATATACATTTTAAAAAAGCTAAAACAAAAGACAAAATAAAAAATGCAGTGAAGTATGCGTTATCAGCATCAACATAATCAGGACCACAAGCATAAGACTACGAGCATAAACTTCGAGAGAACAAAAACAATTTCAAAAGAATTATATTCTTTCTGATTTGTCTTCGCAATTTGAATGTCATTCGATGCATGAAAAATTCTACGTCTACAGTATAACAGGCCTTATTGCGCAAGTAATAACACGTGAAGTGATCATGGAGAACGAAATTGTTGATTTAAATGTTTTATTTCTTAATTTAAATAATATATTTCAAGTTTTATTTACAATCTACATACCTACCATTAACGCCGCGTTTGACGAATCGGTACACCGTACAAATGATTGCGGGCAATTAAACATGCTAGTTTCCAATGTTGGAAATCTTTTTCAAGCATATTATCAACTCATTGCTTTAGTCGCAACATGCACCCACAGCTCATTACCAAGACCACGGATTCAAAATGTGTTATTCCCAGAGTTTGTGTCTTCTGAATTCTCTGGAAGAGATGTTTTTAGCGATTTGGAGAACTGTGAACATCTGTTCTCGAGTTTAACAGGCGAAAGCGTCCAGTCGTTCAGACAAATAGTTCGGGATGTCGGGCCTCTAATGTCCATGTACACCAGACAAAGGCAACCGAGAATACGTAAAAGCACTTTTAAGTTGAGTGAGATCAACCGCATACTTTTGGTTATTATCTGGCTACGAATGTATCCTGAAATTGTCATGTTAAGTGCATTGTTCATGGTCAGTCCAACAACGATAGAGAGAGAAATTCGCTTTTTGCTTCCAATGCTATGGACTTACTTCAGAAATTTAATTGAATGGCCTACTCCTGAGCAATGGATGAACATGGCTTATAATTGGGAAAATTTTCCTGGTGGAGTAGCGGCAATTGATGGAACGAGACACGAGATTCAACGACCTCAGACGGAACCACAGCAGCATTTCTACAGTGGGCATTGTAGATATCATAATTTTTCCACTCAAATTGTTATGGACAACAATGGCAGAATCGTTTTTATTCAGTCTGGTTTTCTCGGGCACAACAGCGATAGCGCTCAACTTCAGATGATGCCCAAAATAGGAAATGGGGAGCAGCTCCATCTGCCTGCTGGATTATACATTTTAGCCGATAAAGGGTATCCCTGTCAATATCCTTTATTGACACCTTGGAGAGAACAAGACATAGCTGGAGATGAACGCAGAAAATTATTTAATATTGAGTTGAGAAGAGTTCGAGTCAGCATAGAGCATTGCATCAGACGTATCAAGGAATATGGGGCCGTGAATCAACTTTGGCGGCATGAACGGTGGATGTTTCCTATTGTCAACGAACTTTGCGCATTCCTTGCACAAAGACATATTAATCTCTCTGCTGTGATATAGATCTTTTAGTTGTATAATAGTTTGTTCTTGTTTTAAATTTGTTGTACACAAATTTATAAAATCGTTTTTTTCGTTAATTTTGTGACTATTATACCGTAAAGCCTGGTCCTCGATCACTGGCGATATTAGCACATGCAAGAACATGCAAGCCACAAACTAAAACAAAAGATAAAAAATAAATGAAGAACCATGAAGCAGAAGACTACGAGCATAAGCTATACGGTAAAACAAAAGCAAATATAGAAAAGAAAATTATTTCTGCTCTGTCTTTATATCGATGTAGGTCACTAATATCGACGTTATCCTTTGCTATATACACCTATGTTGCATGCTAAAAGGTATCCTCTGTTATCATCTTGCCTGCTTATGTCGCTACTGAGAACTTTTTTAAAACACAATCTGTTAGGCGTAAATGTAAGATATTGCTGTTATTGAAAAGTTCTACGTTATTCAATTGGTTGTGCACACAAGAGTAAAAATCAGTGAAATTAGTAGCTTCTTAATTTTGCTCGTTAATTTTTAAAGCAAATAGCAAATAAATTGGAATGCTTATATTATCTGAAATATACGTTCTTTGATGTAAAATATAGTTAGGGGCCCCTTAATAAATGTACTTTCTGGATATTTGTTTCGAAAAACGATCATTAAACAATTAAAGTGAATTTTGGATAAACTGATATTATAAAAATATTTGTTAGTGCATGACTTGATTGTCTTACTCTTATGTACCAAATGGTTATACTTATATACTTTTTGAACAACTTGTTTATTCGCAACAATTAAAAATAACGACGGCTCACGTAACAATTTTCTTCACACAATTGAAAATACAGTAATTACTAATTAAAAACGAACTATACAATATTTACAAATATTTACAAATTACGAAAAAGGTTTACTAATTGTCTAACTGGCGTCTTATAAGTTGGTTCATTAAGTCCATGGTATGTTGCAGCTGGTTTGTGAGTGCAGGAATTTCTCTTGTCAGCAGAACATTTAGCGCTTCTGCATTCTCTCGCGCAAGCTCGTGATATGGCCGTCTTCTGTTTCTCAAATTCGGAACAGGGATTTCGTGCTGTTGCCGATGCTGCATTAAGTGTTCCTCGATGGCTTGTGGTTGTTGCGGCTGTTGTTGTTGGTGCTGCTGCTGTTGTTGTTGCTGATGTTGAGGTTGTTGCTGCTGCTGCTGTTGTTGCTGCTCTTGTTGTTGCTGCTGCTGCTGCTGTTGCTGCTGCTGCTGCTGGTTTTGCTGCTGCTGCTGCTGCTGCTGCTGCTGCTGCTGCTGCTGCTGCTGCTGCTGCTGCTGCTGCTGCTGCTGCTGCTGCTGCTGCTGCTGCTGCTGCTGCTGCTGCTGCTGCTGCTGCTGCTGCTGCTGCTGCTGCTGCTGCTGCTGCTGCTGCTGCTGCTGCTGCTGCTGCTGCTGCTGCTGCTGCTGCTGCTGCTGCTGCTGCTGCTGCTGCTGCTGCTGCTGCTGCTGCTGCTGCTGCTGCTGCTGCTGCTGCTGCTGCTGCTGCTGCTGCTGCTGCTGCTGCTGCTGCTGCTGCTGCTGCTGCTGCTGCTGCTGCTGCTGCTGCTGCTGCTGCTGCTGCTGCTGCTGCTGCTGCTGCTGCTGCTGCTGCTGCTGCTGCTGCTGCTGCTGCTGCTGCTGCTGCTGCTGCTGCTGCTGCTGCTGCTGCTGCTGCTGCTGCTGCTGCTGCTGCTGCTGCTGCTGCTGCTGCTGCTGCTGCTGCTGCTGCTGCTGCTGCTGCTGCTGCTGCTGCTGCTGCTGCTGCTGCTGCTGCTGCTGCTGCTGCTGCTGCTGCTGCTGCTGCTGCTGCTGCTGCTGCTGCTGCTGCTGCTGCTGCTGCTGCTGCTGCTGCTGCTGCTGCTGCTGCTGCTGCTGCTGCTGCTGCTGCTGCTGCTGCTGCTGCTGCTGCTGCTGCTGCTGCTGCTGCTGCTGCTGCTGCTGCTGCTGCTGCTGCTGCTGCTGCTGCTGCTGCTGCTGCTGCTGCTGCTGCTGCTGCTGCTGCTGCTGCTGCTGCTGCTGCTGCTGCTGCTGCTGCTGCTGCTGCTGCTGCTGCTGCTGCTGCTGCTGCTGCTGCTGCTGCTGCTGCTGCTGCTGCTGCTGCTGCTGCTGCTGCTGCTGCTGCTGCTGCTGCTGCTGCTGCTGCTGCTGCTGCTGCTGCTGCTGCTGCTGCTGCTGCTGCTGCTGCTGCTGCTGCTGCTGCTGCTGCTGCTGCTGCTGCTGCTGCTGCTGCTGCTGCTGCTGCTGCTGCTGCTGCTGCTGCTGCTGCTGCTGCTGCTGCTGCTGCTGCTGCTGCTGCTGCTGCTGCTGCTGCTGCTGCTGCTGCTGCTGCTGCTGCTGCTGCTGCTGCTGCTGCTGCTGCTGCTGCTGCTGCTGCTGCTGCTGCTGCTGCTGCTGCTGCTGCTGCTGCTGCTGCTGCTGCTGCTGCTGCTGCTGTTGTTGTTGTTGCTGCTGTGGTTGTTGATGCTGCTGTTGTTGTTCTTGCTTTATTTGTTGTTGCAGTAACTGTTGTTGTTCCATCTGTTGTTGTTCCATCTGTTGATGATCTATTTGTAGTTGCTGCTGTAGCTGTTGTAAGCGTATCTGTAGTAATTGCTGCTCCAGCTGTTGTTGTTGTTGCTGCTGCTCTTGTTGTTGTTGCTGTCGCGGCTGAAATCGCTGCTGGCCTTGTTGCCGTTGTAGTCTGAATTCCTCCCTTTCATCATCATCCAGTAGCATATCGTCGTACGGCGGCAATTGCTGGTTGTCTGCAGCTCCTCCATAGTGTACACCTCGGCCTATCTGCTCACGTATAGCATGTCTGGCAGCCTCGCGTTCCAGTGGACCAATTTGGTTTGCGTAACGCATTTCATCAACTCTTTCCAGTAAGCCACTACAGCAATAATTCCATAAACTTATGTTTATCAATAAGTCAGAACGTCAAGGCATGTGCACATGTCATTGATTTTAAATTCAGTTCAGTAATATGCGCACAGGTTACATCAAGAACGAAAAAGTTTTATTATGTAAGTGAACTTACCCTCTTTGCTCTCTACCTATAAAATTTCTAACTCTTCGTCGTGCTACGTTTCGTTGGCCAGCGTCTTGATAAAGTTCCTGTACATTTTCAGGAAGTTGCTGGAACCGGTCGTCTCTCCTTACATCGTTTAAAATGACGTCCCAAAGTGCACCGTTCCTTCTGTACATGTCGTACAGTAGGTTTCTTTCTACGGCTTGGAAAGGTCTACGGAAGCGTGGCATTTTTTCTCGGATTTTGCAGGATTGATGTTGGTATGTTTCAGTGGAATAGACAATTTAGGTTTGTTTTAAGAGTAGGATTTTTTCATGTATCGAGTGCAATTCAACAACAGATTAAAACTCCCATTTAGCCTGGTCCACTCTACAGTATTGACGCATGCAAGCATAAGCAAGAAAACAAAGGCAAAGCATTAATTTACACTCTGAGGATTTTAAAGACAAAAAAGAAAGAATTTTCCTTTAAATTTGCTTTTGTTGAAACATAATAACTTACACTTGGAGTCTTGTGCTTAAGCTCGTACTTAATTATGCTTATAAAACCCTGGTCCTAATGACGGTAGCAACATAATTATGCACAAGCACAAGTTCAAACAAAAGACAAAGCAAACAAATGCAGTGAAGTGTGCGACGTAATAGTCTACGGTAAACAAAAGCAAATTCAAAAGAAAAGTCTTTCTGCTCCATTCGTAAACCTCCGAGGAAAAGTTATTTTTAATGTAATTTATCGCTTGGTCAGTTCGGTTGCAAACCAAGTAATTATTTACTGGCTTATGCGCTGCGTTTCGCTCATAGCACACATGATGGCAGGCTACAAACAGTTTCGATAATAAATAAAGTGGCTTTTGCCCACGTAGGCTTTTACTTGGTTAAGAAATATTGGACTGTGTCAAAAAAACTTATAATAACACTACGCCAAGCCCAATATATTTTATGCTTGCTTGTTGCTTTAAGTCCATCAGGTCGTAACTAGCATACATTTACAAACTTGAACCAATCAGATCTTCGATTTTGACAAAAGACATTGCATGATAAATTATTATAAGTCTGCATATGTCCTTAGATGCATATGGGGATTATGGTCATAAACAAAACCAATCAGATCTTCGATTTTGACGAAAGACATTGTATAATAAATGAATATAAGTCTGCATATGTCCTTAGATGCATATGGTCATAAACAAAACCAATCAGATCTTGGATTTTGACGAAAGACATTGCATAAATGAATATAAGTCTGCATATGTCCTTAGATGCAGGTCAACTAGTCGGAGTTTACAGAGCATTCATTCGCATGACTATCCGCATTATGCATATGATCCGCCATTATGCATATCATTTATCTGAATCGATACTCTAAACAACTCTTGACAATGGGTCATTCCAAGATTCATGGGAAGAAGATAAGAATATTTCTTTAAAAAGAACCTGAATGTTGATTAATTTATTTTGAAGCAAGCTGCTTCGTAGACTCCTTCATATCTTTTTCTGGATATGTGACCCAAATTTAAGTAGGCTGGTTACTGGTGCAAATGGAGTAAACAATCTGCTAACACATAATATAATCAAGGTATAATAATAAGAAAATATGCTGAGCAGTTGCTCAGAAGCATTTTCTAGGGGGTTATGATTGTCACTTGTCAGTTTCATTTGATCTTTTCTTCGGGGTTAGATTAATAAACCTCAAGGGTATTGTGTTTCGAAGGGTGTGGTCTTTTTTCTGAAGGGTTCAAAGCTGATTCACAGGGAGGGGGGCTGTGTAGGATATTAAATGTTAAGGCCCTCTGGCAATGTTTACTGGCACTTAACTAGTTCCTATAGTCTAATAGCTAACAAAATTTTTTCATCAATGCACAGTGTTATACATGTTACAATAAAAACTACCATTCACATATCTAAATATTAGTAACTTAATTACATTAAAGTCAAGAAGCAAGCTTGATTTTAAAATAGAACTGATAAACTTAATGTCATTCAGTACTTATCTTACAAAAAAATTTGCCACGTCTGGCTATCTACAGAATACAGTTTTTTAAATACAGTCCGTAATCTTTCAAAATAAGCCTTTGTATGAAGGAAATGTATAAATATCAACGTTTTATTTGCAGTATTGTAGAGCTGAATTCAAATGTATATAAACTGAAACACGTTACACGTGCAGTGACATGCTCACTGCAATTTTGTAGCGATGAAACACAGCCCGCAAAATATCACCCCTTTAGAATTGTAGCAACATGCTCACCTGAGTATTACGCTGTCTTTCCTGGTGTACAAGGAGTTATTCCATTTGTCTTCTTGGTTGAAATCACATGTTTAAACTGGACATCATGTTTGAAAGAAAGAGAAAATATCAAATTATGTTAAACAAGGTTGCTGTGAAACAAATAAATGATATTTTATTCCCAATCAACTAAAAATGCATAATTACTGCTACTACATAATCTGGATATTTGATGACGTTAACCTGCCGCGTTGTGAACAGGAGCGTAAAATTTCCAAGGCGATCGAACGGGGTAACTCTTTATGTGAGACGTTTTCTATAGTTCAATTGAATACACCTTCAATTTATAAAGTGTAACCTGATAAGAATAAATAAAATAACATGGTGGTGATAAAAATGTCAATATAATTTATTAAAGATTCGTCTAAATATTTCAATATGATTAATATTATTTTTTACTTGACCACTAGACTATGTTGGTTTTGACGCTCTGGCAAGGTGGTTTAAGTTGTGTAAGCGTTCTAGCCTATACTTGATTGTAATAATTGACCAAAGCCTAAACGACTTTTGTCAAAGACAGGTAGTGATCCAGCCTCAGTGAGTGATATTGATTGATACATATTGTCTTAACCGCTAGACTGTGTTAGCTACCACACTTTTCCAACGTGGTTTAAATTGTTTAACCATTTTTTGTAGCTCTTTCGGTTAAAAATGCGTAAATAGTTTAAAGTACATGTGACGAGCGTAATAGCCAACATAGTGTGGTGGTCAAAGTAAAGTGGTGTAAGTCAACAACGCAGCTAAGCGATAATTCCCTTGCCCTGAATTGTTTTCGTTTTGGCCATGCTTAAGAATTAATTATAGGATAGAGAAAACCCCGCTTAGACAATTTAAACTAAGTTGCAAGTGCGTAATAGCAAACATATAGTCTAGTGGCCAATGCAAAATGTCTCAAGTCAACGAGCTTTGGGTCAATTCCTGCCCTTGTCACAAACCTTGTAGGTTTTTGTCAGGGGTAAGAATTATTATAAATATATAGGCAAGATTAAATCAAAGTTTTTCGAACCCATTCGCGAGCTTTTGTTTGGATTTCATCGAAAAATATTTTATTATACTCTGTCGAGCAAGATCTTGAAGTTGCTTTTAAGTATAATTACATTTTTAAATTTTTATAGAAATTTATTTTTAAATAAATCCAATTAAGTCGTTTAAAATATCACGGATAACATAAAAATAGGTAAGATCACAACTTGAGCATACAGTTGGTTTCTGGTGCTACGAATTTTTAAATCCCATATTTTTGTAAGTAAAACATTTGAAAAATAAATGTGTGTTGAAATCAGCTTTCTCTTATAATGAAAGAGGACCTTGTAAATTCTGAGCAAACATACATTTCCAATTTTGATGAGCCAGTTAGGCGTTCAAGTTATATATATTTTTCGAATCCGGGCGATGAATGAGGACCTTTAATATGCGAGCAGAATAGGGGGTCTGGTGGTATACCCATGGAAAGTCTTTAAGGTCACAAATGGCATTTGCTGCAGTTTGGCAAAACTTTCAAGGAGAAGAGTGTTAACAAGGAAGGTCTCTGACACAGTTTTTCGATACGCATGCATGTGAGTGATGAATAATACCATTAGAAGAATACTATTTTTTTAATTTTCGTACCTTTCATAAGCAATTGATCTAATCTGTCGATTCATATAATGTATTTTGTGTTGTAGAAAGTACTATTTGACAATTAGATTACGAGCTCGAGATTTGTATGCGGTGATAGTTGATGAGGGCGAAGCCCGAATCAACTCTCACCGCATAGAAATCGAGAGCGAGTAATCTAATTGTTTTAGTAGAATCAGAGGTCAAACATGGAATATTCAACAAAAAATTTTATTTTTAAGCAATTTTTTTAAAAGAAATATCTATAGGAAGATAATTGTTTCGCTACTCGCTATCTATCGAGGAATAGATAGCGAGTAGAGTAACCAATCCAATTACAGCATTTGCAATAGTATACTAGCATGATTCTACTAATTGCATTTATATAGGGCTCTCGTTCATAACAGGTCTGTGGTCTGATAAGATTCCCTGATCAGAATAAATAAACTTCTGTGTATCTATAATTATATCCTGGAATTAAATTGCGTCTACATTCAATGTGGCAAAAATAAACATTTAAATAGCTCACTGTCATAATTATGTTTATTTGTTTTCTTGCGGTCCGAAATCATATTTTAGCCTTTTCTGCAATCTGATTGGCTACAGGAGCGGTCCGTATGAGGCCGTACGGACCGCGCGAGGTTTAAATCCACGCAAATAAATGCAAGTAAATATTAGAAAAAAAATAAACCAATTATTTGCCGGTTTGGTCGGTCCGTATAGGGAAATATTTCCCTATACGGACCTCTTAACCGGCAAATAACCTATATATATATAAAAATTATATCATATGTATGCCCAACCAGGGCCGGATTTACTATCTAGATGAGGCAGCATATTTTATTTTCCTAAAGGTTAACGCGGCGGTAGCTAAATAACAAACACTGGAAAGTGCACATACTGTATGTATGTTAGCCTAATTATTCTAGGTTTACATTGCAAATATTTGCTCCTAGTGCAATTTACCGTAGAGAGTTTTTAAAGGAAAAATGAACATGCTAACTTTAAAGCAAATTGAAAATTTCCTTCCAAAAAACGCCATTTTGAATACATTAATTGATGTATTATATTATAATGTTGCAGAAATTAATTCTTCAAAACCTGAGATTTAATGTATGCATGGACAAGAAATCTTCCAAGTATTCACAGACCTTAATCATTCCGATTTAGGTCTGTGCACAGGCTATATTTAATGTATGTATGTAAAACTTTATTTAAACACGCTGGCCTCGACAACTATTTACAGCTGAGGTCCTCTTCTATCTTTGTCTTTGCACTAGCAAAATCTTTTAGTGGAAATGACATGAAGATCTTGGAATCGTCAACAAATGATTCCAAGTCCGATGCTTGAGGTACTTTTGGGAGGTCATTTATATACAGAACAATAATGGTGACAAAATTGCTCTCTGAGGAACCAATGCGAACAAACTGCTTTCTATTCGAGATGTAGCTTTCAAACCAGTTAAGGGCTTCTTCTGAAACTCCAATATTATTTAGTTTCTTTAATAAAAGTGAATGGTCTACGCCGTCAAACGCTTCAGACGGCGCATTGTGCTTCAATTCTGCTTCAGCTCCTTTTAAACGCATACTATCATCGCCTAACAGATATAATCTAATTAATGACCAATTAAGAAACACTTAAGAACCACTTAAGAGTTACTTGACTTCGTCTTTTAACGTTCTTCCCCTGCACTCCTTTTAAACTTATAATTTCGTTGCCTAACATACTGTACATGGTCCAAAGTTAAGAATCGCTTAAGGACTCCCTAAATAATAATCCAAACCTCTTACGTTGAAACAAATAAGCACGTCACTTATTTAAATAGTATCCGCATATAGGGTTTTTTGTCTGTGTTCTTCTCTGTGTCATGTAGGCAATCCTCAGAGGGCAAACCTTCAATGTGTACTTTCAAAATTCGCGTTTATGTTCCCACTGGTTATGCATACTGCGGACATGCTTCTTGTCATGATTTTAAACTCGTGGGAAATTGATACCCGTGGGATATTGAACTAAACTGATACAGTTTTGTAGTGTGTGCTCGTACTTTAGGTTTAGTAATTTAAAAATTTTTTAAACAGGACAAACATTTTTAACACATTTAATTCGTATGGAACAGTTTCATGGGGAAATCGTAATCTTTGTAATTCATTCACAAGGCAGATGATAAACGTAAATGCTACCAGTTACTGAGTTACCAGTAAAATTATCAGTACTACAGTGGTATTTGACTTTGACAGCTCCATCATACCACAGGCACAGTATGTCACGTATAGTATAATACTAATTTACTTTAAAGCAAGAAGGGATTTATTTGAAAGTTTCGTATATGGCGTGGAAAAGCATTAAAACAGCCATTCTTGAAAAGCAAAATAGGTGACGCGATTAATTTATATCTTTAAACAAAAAATTAAAGACTGACACGACAGCTTGCATGAACAACGCAGTATCGCGCGTCTGCAGACCAAATTTTTTTTACAGCATTGCTGCACTATATAAATATGTTTTCCCAGTAATGACCAGTTTTGATTACCGTTTATCATGTATGCAGTTCTATCTGTTTGCAACAATAATTCATATTTCTTTTCCGCGAGCGGTTGCGAACTTAGCGTTCTTTGCAAAGTTCATAATGATTCACACGCAGGTTTGTAAAGAAAATCCATGATTGGCTACTAAATAAAACCAGCCAATCGTATGCTCTGTTCACAAACCTGCTTGAGAATTATATTTCAAGACACTCGCCTCCATTTAACAATGCATTGTCTTTATTTGATCACTCTTTTTAACAAAATAACAGTGGACATTCCCAAAGTTAGTAACAATAAACTTAAACTTAAACAAAGTATGCTGCTCCAATGTCCTTCATCACTGCGGGCGCGGACAGCGTTATGTTTTTTTTGTTCACTCCTGACGATGGCGGATTGTGAAATTAGGTTAATATCGGATAAGAAGAGAATCCCGATGCATCCAAGCGTAAAGACAACTCTGGAGGTACGTATTCCCGTGACGACCTCGTTCAGGCTATAATGCCGCTGATCGAGACTTAATTTCGTCCTTCTCGTGTGCAATTTTGTCAAATATTACACCGCTTTTGAAAGCTAGTATTAATGATTCGACTATGTCGGGTCAAAATCAAGCTGTAGATCCCGGATTGTCTGACAACCAAACGGGTATGTCTATAAATCGGGTAAACCCCGGAGTGTCTAACGGCCAAACGGGTAGTGAACAGTTGAAACGTGCTGCAGAGAATTCAGCCGATTTGAGTATTTCTGTTCACAGCAAAAGATTGCGTGGACCCGAACAATCGGTTTCCAAGAATCCCATTTGATAATGATGTCGAAACAGTCGACGATGAGTTAACTTCCCCCTATTCACGTTGGGACGCTAGTGAAGAATTGAGTACATTTCTCAAAACTGCTAACAAGAGAATGAACAAATTTGAACCTAGAAATTTAGTTAAGGCTAACACTACACCCGACGTCGGGTCTGTCTAGCACGTGTATGCCATGGTGAAAAGTTCGTTTTTTCCGCGCCAGAGATTCAAGAAAGTCTCCTAAATTCGTGCCAAAAGCGTTGTCTTCTATAAGGATTTAGTACGCCAGCAGCCACATCGGTATTTATGTGTGTTGTGTTTGACCTTGACTTTTGGTTACACAACAAATTTGATGTGTGAGTTTTTCTTGTAATAAACGAAAACTGTCAACATTGGTCATTGCTGTATATAAATGAGTATCAAAACTCTTTAGTCTAATTAGTCAGAACACTGTTACTGAAACTTATTACAGTAACACTACTTATATTACCTGATTCATTACTTAAAACATCTACATTTCTCCAATCGAAAGCTTTAAATACCACATTAACAAATATACTGATTTTACATTGAATTATACAAACATCAGTGTTAATAGTGTAAATATATTTAGTCATGAAACAAAAATTCTTGCAGCTACTCAACAAAAATATTAACGCATATCGTCAGCGGATCAATGTTCTAGTCAGGTCTATAAAAGAAGTGGTAGACGAACATCTTCAGTGCGCTGGCGTTTCAGTACTTTTCCTTCTTTTGCATATGCTGCCCGATCTCCCAAGATTAGCAGAGCGTGCTTTGAAAATGATGCATCTTTGTCTCCGTTAACATAAATCTTGGCAATTTCCTTCACTGCCCGTGTTACTTGAAGCACTGGCGGCATACACCAATCAAGCTTTGTCCTAAAAATATGCAGTCATAGAAAAATTGCTATTTAGTTTCTCCAAAATGAGTAATGGTCAAGAGTCGTTGTACAGATTGACTTACCTTAAAGCTAAGATTTCATTAGATTGGCCACCTATGCATTGCTATGACTTCATGACACTATAAAATGACTCATCAATAGCTTCTGTTCCTCCCTTTGCCAAAGCTATGTCCATTGCCACACATCCTTATATTATTATAGCATCAAATACGTTTTGATCACTGTAAATGCTGTGGTACACAGCTTCTTCATTTAATTCGGCCAAAACGGGTTCTTTGACTCCTTCAAACGTCAACGAGTACACATTACCCAGGTAGTAGGGTTTTCTTTCTTGACATGCAACAGTCGTAAGTTGGAGCTTGATCAGCGGCCCGTACACGTTTGGTGCGATGGACGGTAGGAAAAACCACAATCCGGGGTAACCACCTTCACGTTTCCACAAGAACATTTTCAATGACACCTTAATCTTGTGGAAGACAATTTGGGAAAATGCAACGCTGAAAAGTAAGTCTTCGTCATATTCTCTACGGAGCTTTTGAACATGGTCTAACGAGCAGATATAGGCAAAGAATTTATCAAACTCTTCTTGCCCAAAGCGCTCAAGAGATTCCTCATCGGCCGAAAGCCTTACCTTTCCAGACGTCAGACGCTCGCCACAAAGATAGCTGAAAATGCAGGCTAAATCCAAGCACTTCAAGGTGGAAATTAGCTCATGTGCGCAGTTGTCGATTCGCTTGCTGCATGGGGATGTGAGATCAGACAAAAACAGCTTCAAATCTTTCTCCACATCATCCTTTTCTGGCGCGACCCAACTGTCAACGGTAGTTGTGTTACCCTCAGCATCTTTCTTAGACACTGTTGAAGTGATTTTCCATCCTTGAACCAAGTTTACACCTTTGAATTTTCTTAGGAGGATGTCTCCGGAATATTTCTTTAAAAGTGGAAAAGAAGATTTTGGGAAATCCACGGACAAATCTTTGTGCATGCTCTTTAAATGTGTTTCCAGTCGTGGCCACCAGGTAATAATTTTCCAACACGGAACATTCAGACCTTGCAGAGTGACCAGTAATTGCATCAAGGGCGCCATGATATCACAAACACCGCAAAGATCAAGCAAGAAGTCGTCACCGGAAGTTTTTGAAGCGTCTTAATGAACAAGGGAAGGCTCTCAAGTAGCTTACGAAATTCCTTGTACTGTGACGTTGTGAAGCGAGTACTGCGAGTCCTACTTGTCAACTTCAGCACAAGGTCGTCTTCTGGATCTTCCATGGCCATTGCGTGCTTTAACATCTTTCCCCGCTGGAAAATTTTGTGTACAACGCACGTTCTTTCGACCAACTGGTTTACAAATCCCTGAGATGTGCCACTCTTGCCCTCGAAAACATCACTGAATGCCAGGTCAAGGAAATGAGAGGAATCCCGCAACACAGAAAAGAAGGATGAATCGTATCTCTCTTGATCTAACAGAGCAGCCAGTGTTCGTCCAAATTCTGATGCCTTGGCATAGGCACCGTCACAAACAGTGCCCATCCATGCCCCTTTTATAGTGGTTTCTTCAATTGTTGGATATGCGGCTTTCACTTCGTCAAACAAGGTTTTTGCCAACTCTGGTGCATGTGCGCCACTTACATCACCATCGAGCTCGTTGTCAGTTTCTTTATAAACTTCTGGAGAGCTTACCGCAATTGCCTGGCGACGACCATTAACAAATGGACAGACCAAAATTGCTTGCTTTGATACTCTGTTAGGCTTGGACTTGTCACATGTGGCATAATAATGTGGGGGAAGTTTGGTTGAGGGCAAAGGCGATGAAAGGAATTCTGCTACTTGCTTATCACACCAAACTTCTGCGGCACGTAAAATTGCCGAAAATTGCTTTCGGCTGTGGCCAATTTCACCAACATCTGAACCCGTAAATGAATGAGCTCCAATCATAGTTTCGTAATGTGTAGCGGCAGACTTGGTTTTGACAACTGTAAGAGCGATGCAGACAAGATTGCTCATAACATGTAAACCTCGTCCTTCTCGCTTTTTACATTCCTGCTGGTACTGTATAAACATGTAAATATAACTGTAATTATACACGGGATCGTTTTCAATGACTACAATAAGTTTCACGCATGTATTAGTACTTACTTGCAAAGCTTCGAAATGTGTTGGACCGCCTGCCAATGTGACAGGCTTCTTTATAACACTTTTTAATCGGTAAAACTCTTGATTTCCGCCCTCGAGAAATAAAGAGGCTTTTTCCGGTGGGTAGATTCCGTTCGCAATAGATCCAGAAAAACTATTACGGACTGAAAAACGAAAGACTCAAGTTAGTAACATGCATACTTACTGTACATATAATCTTTAAATTTATCATACATATGCTTCTTATATGATCAATTACCCGCCTATTCCTTTTTTGGCAGCATCCATAGCACTCAGTTTTAATTAGGGACGCTTAAGTTTGAAGTTCTTAATATAAATATAGCATGTCTCGCAGCGAACCACAGAGAGAATTCCATTTTCGTCATTCCCGGAGAAAAATTTAATATGTTTGCATTCTGACACCAGGTCGAGGATGTTCTTTACATCAGGCCATTTTAAAAGTAGCTGTGCTGTTTCCTCGTATACTTTTCCGTTGACTGCTAAAAGTGGGTTCTGTTGACTTTCCTTTCTACTTTCACGCGATCTTATTTTGAATTCTTTGAATTCATTAGTAAGACTATCAACCTTTGCGTGCAGGGCCAAATCGCATGTGATTTTACTATCTTTTATAGCGCTAGGTGATTCTTTTCCGCTGTTGCAGGCTTTAAAAGAAATTGTTTTTGTATTTTTTGGGGCGTGTGTGTTTTTGGAGTTGTTTCATCAGGGTTTTTGCATAATGAAGAATCCACGCTGATATTTGGTTTTGCACTAGTATCAGTACTTTGTTCTGTTTCGCATTTCCTTCTTGCCATTCTGACAGTCTCGTCACAGCCATAATAGGAGCGAATATCAGCTTCTTTCGCATTATTTTTATGACGTTGTTCGACATGTCTTTTTATGGAAGCATTATTGGATCTGCAAAGCTTGAAAATCGCTGATGATGCTCCAGATCTGTAAATACGGTAAACACGTTTCACCCTTGTTTTGATTTTTTTCTATTAAAGGATATTTCCCCTATTTAGTTAGAAGAGATCGTTGTTTTAAAATGTCACTCAGTAAAATAGAATTGTTAAAATCTTTGCATATTAAACAAACCTAAAGCATGTCAGACCACTTTTTCTTATCAATTGTAGAACTGCTTGTAGGTTTAAGAGTTTTGACCCATTTTGATGATTTAGGCTGTAACCACCACTCCTTGTTACCAGGTTCGTCTTTATCTGCATCTACTAATTAATAGAAATACTTTTGTAATAATACATGATATACTAAAAAGAAACAAAGATTCTTTATCGAAGATGTGCATGTCACAAAATAAATTTGAACCGCTTCTTAAGCAGGTAACAACTGAAACTATAGCACCATATAAAGGCATCTATGTGCATAAACTTCTGGAAAAAACGAATTATTATGCTTTCCCTACATTTACGCTTTTGTCCAAAAGATTGAGAAGTGATTTGCGGTTCTTCTGAAATAATCATAGATTTGAATTTAGTTTTTAAATGAGGTATTTATTAATAAATTATTAATTTAGATGAGAACAATTGGAAATAAATCTTATAAATACATTCTTACTATTCACATTCTTTGCACTGCACTTGTTACAAACAACATTCGCACCAAATCCTTCTTCGTCACTATCGTCAGGGTTTTCACCACATATAGCGTGCACTATATTTTTGCATTTTAAGCATTTATGTGCACCTGAGGAAGGCGTTTTGCACACATAGCAAACAGGAGATTCTTGGCCTACATACGCGGTAAAGAATACTCGATTTAGCTATTCAGTTTAACGTTACTGGTGATTATATTTTCCAAGAAATAATCTTAACAAATCTCTACGTGTGTTTGCTCTGGAAATTGGAACCGTCCAGTGCAATTTCCGCTACATTACTGAACAAATCAACAGCAAATTTCAGATTTATTGGCGGGAAAAAGAGAAATAGATAGTTTAAGTTACTATCTGAATCAGAAGCCATTATTGTTCTGTTTCCCCTTTTTATGCCATGGCTACTGGACTAGAAATTTAGGCAGTTTTACATAAAACGTTTATCATGAAAAATCTTACAGTAATAGTAAAACATACGATTAAAATTAAAAACGGTTTCATTCATAACTGATCATTCTTACCTTTAATTTATAAACGATTGCCTGATCTTAAAAAAACACCGTCAAAAAACTTGTAATCGCGATTGAAACGTCAAAAAAGTAAATCAAAAACCGCGTGTATTTTTTTACTGAGCCTGCAGCACAACTGATCAGTCATATATTAATAACAGGACTATACTTGGTGTATGCAATGAAATTGATTCCTGTTTCACGTTATTTATTTCTTTGGCGTGATTTCGGTTTTCGTTTGCGCCAGAAAAGCTGCGCCGGCGCACTATCACAATATTTCTGCGCCAAAACATGCCGAGAAGGCCTGTATGCCACGCCAGAGATCTCTGGCGCAATTGACAAACTTTCAACCATGGGCCGTGTATACACCTGCTATGGATGATTATGTAAAGGAATTAATCCAAGGCATAACAGCTCCCGATAAGCCTCTCAAAGATTTAAAAGATAATATACTAGACCTATCAGGTCCACTATGTAAAATTTTTGAGAATTTATTGGCTTTTGGCTTGGATAACATGGGTCAAGATAGCGTAATTGGATAAGTCTAGCGTACAAAGTTTCTTTTCTTGTGTGAAGCATGCTTTGCTCCTGTTGGGTGATGCTTCAGCTGGAATTAGTGCCAACCGAAGAGAGTTAGTCCTAAAATAATTAATCCATTATGGCACAAGATACGCCTTTATGGTACAAGAGAAATATCCTGAGGCACAACGTCAACTATTTGGTCCTGGCTTTGAGCATGGACTAAGAGCCAGGTCTGAAGCAGCAGATACCATTGCTATAAAAGCATCTAAAGTATCGATTCCTGGAAGAGGGAAGCAGGGTTTTTGTGGGGGGGAGAGATACCTTCAGAGGGGCGCAATCATTTCCCGGAGGCCGATCTCCCACAAGTGCCCCACAATTTCGACCAGTCTTGGTACGGGGCCGAGGCTGTGGTCGAGGTTTCCGGAGACCTGCCCGGTCTCCAGCCCAGCCCCATACAACACACAACGGTGAATCGTCCAAACAATTTGCCAAAGGTATGTTTTTCGATTATTTTCCGTGCATGTCAGTAATTAGTATTTTTACACAAGTGAACATATAAAATCTGACGTTGTGATTGGTCCAATATGACGTGACATTCCTTTATATTCTGCTACAAGTGAATATAAACAAGTTTACAAAATGGCGACTAGCCGCCGTTTCGTACAAATTACAGACAAAGAAATAAACAAAATTAAAATAATTCGTGTAAAAATACCAAAACAATTATTCGCCCCAGGCTCGGTGATTTTCGAGGAATATTCACCTCTACTTCGTCTCGGTGAATATGTTAGAGTTAAATACCGAGAAGGAGGGATGTATGTCATGTACAACCCCCGAGGACGCGCAGCGTCCGAGGGCTGTATATGACATACATCCCAACTTTCGAGGTATTTAACTAACTTAATTTATTTTTGAAGAGGTTTTCTAACAGAGTCTTTTGACTTTAAACAATTTAAGTCGAGATTCGTCGAGATTTTTCCACAACTTTGATCTAATTATTTATTTAAGGTAAATAACCTATGTACAACCCGCGGTGCTTCAAAGAAAACCGACTCAAAAATAAATTAATCCCCGATAATCACCTCGCCTTCGGCGAATAATTGTTAAATATTCCTCTTGTCGGGAATGTTCCAAGTATGGAGAAGAATCACTCAGCACCCATCGGTTTTGCGCGTTGTTCAGGGTAACCAATTAGAGGAAAGCCGTTTCTTTGCATGCCTCCCGTTGGCTCCTCTCCATTACATTAATCCCCAAAGGTTAAAAAAAACGCAAGTCTGGCAATTCTGAACGATCCTCTCGATTTGAGCCACGAGAGTAAATAATGTGGTGGAGAGATCATCTCCTCGGACAAAACGGCAAAACGCTGTTTTAAACCAGTAGACCTAGAGATCAAAACAGATGCTTTTCGGAAAGGATGGGAAACATTTTGCGAAGGTGTAAGTACTGGTAGTTCTTGGTGTCCAGAAGAGAAAAAAAGTTCACTTATAGTGCCCAGAACTTCTGGAGATTCAACCAATAGAAGATCTGGGAGACCAAGAGACGACCAGTACATTAAAAAACAACACCTTTACTCGACAGAACCGCAACAGCTGGTAATATCCAATCAATAGTTAATGCATCACGACAGAAATCAATAAGCACATCGATAGTAAAATGCAGATTGGTTGAAAATGGTCTAAACGGAAGAGTCGCTGCGTCAAAGCCATTGTTAAGAGCTCAAAATAAACAAAAGCGATTTGTTATGGGCTCGAAAATACAGAGGTTAAAAAAGATTGAGAAAAAGTTCTTTTTGCAGATGAATCCAAATTTGAAATATTTGGAAACAAGCGGCGCATTTATGTTACACGTCGAAAAAATGAGAAATTTGTAAGTTCTTGCTTTAAAGCAACTTTGAAACATGGTGGTGGGAAGATTTAGGTGTGGGGCTGCTTCAGTTGTGATGACGTTGGCGATCTCTATAAAATAAAACACCCTGGAAAAAAGCAATGCCACTCAATACTGCAAAGTCACGCTATAGCACCTGGGTTAAGGTTGTGGGATTTGTGTTGCTGCAAGATAATGATTCTAAACATACTTCTCATCTGTGTAAGAGGGACTTGAAAAGAAAGGAGAAAGGTGATCTGGTTGTAATGAATTTTCCGCCTCAGTCTCCGCACCTAAATCCAATGGAGAATTTATGGGATCAATTAAAACGATGTATGTGTGGGATCATACAAAATATTAGAATGATGTTTTATTTGCATGAATTTATATAAATACCAATTTTATCTACCTATGTAGTGTTGTATTGAGCGGTTATGTTGGCATATCTATTCAAAATGATTTATTGACTAGACTCAGACTTTTGACCCCGCTGTATGTCCTGCTGAATGCTTGAAGCATTATGAATTTAAAACTAAGGAGTTTAGCCCAAAGGAATCCCTCACTGCCCAAGTTGTTTCTTTCATAACTCTGTATCCTCTTCTACTTTAGCGCGTTAGATTAGGAGTTTTTTAGAACTAGCGGGAGTAGACACATTAATTTTCACAGCACATTCCGTGAGAGAAGCTGCAACATCCGAAGCTCTTAGTCTGGGCATTTCAGTTTCGGAAATTGTAAGTATGTCAGTTTGTCTCAGGCATCAACTTTTCAGAGGTTTTATTATCGGCCACGGTTTAATGCATCTCCTGGTAAGGCTATCTTGTCAGTGATCCTCGCCTAGTGGTGAGCTTTAACCCTGCATTGCTAAATGTATGCAAGGCTGTTTTAACAGCTGAAGTATAATATTAATTATATGAAAGATACGAGACGAGATTTGACAATGCATTCCCACCACTATTATCGTTATATCTTCCTCCCTGTGCATTGTTATTATTCTTGTGTTTCTTTGTCGTTCACAAAAAAGACGCGAGTCTGTTCCGCGCCCGCAGTGATGAAGGATATTGGAGCGTTATACTTTCTTTAACTTTGGGAATGTTCACGCACTGTTATTTTGTTAAAAGGAGTGATTAAATAAAGACAATGCATTGTTAAATCTCGCCTCTTATCTTTCATATAATTAATATTATACCTTAGCTGTTAAAACAGCCTTGCATAATCTAAAATTATTAACTTTGGTAAGATCTCCTAGAAGCCATTTCTTATCTCTCAACACACGTCAAAGAATACAAGTATGCCAACTAAAAAATTATACATGTACAATACAGATACAATGATAAAAAGTCACTTCCCAGTGTTTGCAATCTCAGACATGAGGCAGCATCCAGAACATGGCACGAAACTCACTGTGATAATAATCCTTGTTCATGCACCCACTTTAAGAAAAATCGCAGTGTAAATTTATCGCATGCAAATACTGTTTTACCTAATTGGCATGGTACAACCTGCCTTAGAGCTAATTTAGAATAGTAATTTGCACTAAGTGGATTGCAAGTTTAATTTCAGACCAAAATTGCACGACATGAAGTGCAATTTCCACTTTATTATATTCATTTTGAAATCTACAAGCGGCAACATTAGTTTGTTTACGAAAAACACGCCTGAACTTGCCCAACTTTGTAACATAGCAACAAGAAAAGAAGATGAACAAAATGAAAACATTTGTCGCGGTAGATTACACTTAGTTATGCATACAATTTACGAAGAGAATAAAAAAACGCACGAGAAGTGAGTTTGGACATATAATATTTTTGTTTGGTTTCGTTGAGCATTTTTTGAGGCGATAAATGTGCATTTAGATTGCCGAACTTCACGTTGTAATTGTTGCTTTCAAGTTTATTTTCTTCGCCTTTGGTACAATTAAATCTTTGTTGAAGTGTACAATTCTTTCCCCAGTAAAATATTTCTTTAGTATTTTGTTTACATTCTAGTTTCATGTTCTGGTCTCTTATTTTACTTTTTAAAAATATTTGTGTATATTTTAAATATTAATCAGCTACAATTTTTTTGTAAATCAACTGGGATCATATTTGGTCGTTTGTCTGACGTATTTTTAAAAGAATAGTTCTTATGATTCGTTGACTTTGCCGAGCACTTAAATACAATTGGTTAAAAAATTATGCGATCCAAAATGGTGCGATTTGGGAATTAATCGCACTATTTTTAACCAATCAGATTGCAGGAAACATCATTGATTTTAAAATGTATGTAATAAAATGTTTTATCGCTATTAATTGTTAGCAAGATAAACGTTGGTTTTTTCCCGACAATTTTTATTGCAGTAAGGCAAACAGCTGGCATTTTCGAGTGGTTCAAGGCCTTTCAACTATTAGCTCAATTTTTCTGTTTCTATGTTTGATGGACTAAAGATTGGTATCTTTGTCTGGTGAATTAGATATTAAGTTAACGTTTTCATTGATACTTTCAGAAGAGTTCTTGAAATTCTCATCTGGAAGATCATCACCAATAACAATGGTCGGTATGTCTGTAGGTGGCACCCTGCGTTCTTGTGGCATATTGTTCACACTCGCTGTGCTCTTATTCACACTCGCTGTGCTCTTGCTGTGGTTCGTGTGATGTAGGTCTACACTAGCTATTGGGACAGGAATCTGTTGTAAAGACCGATAAGTTCCTGAGTTCGGAATAATTGGTATTGATACCATGCTACCAAATTCTGAACTCTTGGCTTTTTTTGTAATGGCGTCAAGGTGTCGGTGGGACAAAGATGCAGTTGATCGACTTAATGAATGGCGGGAAGATAGCGTTGACGGACTAACGACTAGATGGTCGTCTCTGTAAGGTGAGAGATATGCGCTTTGAGGTCTAGGGCGCATAGCAATCACCGAAGGTTGACCACTGACATATGCAGAATCATCACTTCTTCCATTGTCCAGCTTTCCATTTTGGACAGAGACAGTTTCCTTCAATAGCTTACTTTCAACGTCGCCGTTTTCAAGATATTCCACCACCTCTTCTCCAGTTTCAGGCATGTAGATTGGAATGAGGAACATTATGCAACAACAAACTGTACACACTGCTCCAGCAATATAGAATGCAAGATCGTACGATTTTGATGCGTCGTAGATAAAACCTGTGAAATGTACGAAATTATATATACAACTTCCTTAAGAAACAGGCGCAACCATTTTTCTTCTCAAATTAAAATTTTTTGTGATACTAAGTCACGAATTGCCCTTAACTGTTTACGGACAAGCGTAAGAGAGAAGGTTATTTCCTTTGTTTTGTTAAAGTTTTATCACCTCAGGTAATTTTCTTAGCATCTTTTTCAATTTTCAGTCGTTTTTTATGGATGCCCGCATTCTGATAAAATGTACGTGCTGCCATCTTTTTCGTTATGATCAATTACAAAATTAGAGAACTGGATTAGGATTCGCAACTTTGGACTTCATGAATGACTAGCTAGTCTAGAAACTGGAAACTAGCACTCGAGTTTCAAGACAGTATTGTTCTCTGTGCTGCCAGAGTTCATATTTCAGTAGTTATATATAGTCAGTGGTGAACAGACCATAGGCGGCCCAATTCAGTGTGTAGTTTCATATAGAGATCAGTGCGTACATAAACACTCTACATTATTTTATAATATAGCATTTGTAAATTCTGAACGCTGATTGGTAAGAGCCATGTTGATATAACTCTATGTCAACACGGAAAATTTCTCGCCACTCTTCTGTTAAAGTTCTTTGTGCTATATTATAAAAGAAATATAAAACATTTTTTCCGTATTGATATACAGTTGTATCAACACTCGTGAAAATTGGAAAAACTCGAAATTGTATGAAAACACTCCGCCCTGCGGGCGTCGTGTTTCCACACAATTTCTGGTTTTTCCAATTTCCACTCGTGTTGATATAACTGTATATCAACACGGAAAATGTTTTACATTTCTTAAATATAAATATCCTAAGGCTGCCAACTCTTTTACAGTAATAAACTGACACATGTTAGACTTTCGCTGCAAACAAAAAAATTAACACAATTTACCGCAAAAAAACTAGATACAAACGATCTTGGATATCTCTTCTACATTTCTAGATAGTTTTTAGACAAAAACAAGATTCGAAAATACGTAAATTTGTTCAATAAAAAGTGTTTTTGATCGAAATTTTCCGTGTAGATAGGCGGGATGCAAAGTGCCCTACAAACGTCATCTTTGGAAATGACTTCGGCTAAGCTCCTATTGGGCTGGTGAGAACTAGGAAACGTCGAAGAAAAGGCGAATTCACTAGCAGCCAATAGGAACTTAGATTTGCTTAGCCGAAGGCGAAGTCATTTCCGAAGATGACGTTTGTGGGGTACTTTGCATCCCACCTATCTACACGGAAAATTTCGATCAAAAACACTTTTTATTGAACAAATTTAGGTACTTTCGAATCTTGTTTTTGTCTAAAAACTATCTAGAAATGTAGAAGAGATATCCAAGATCATTTGTATCTAGTTTTTTTGCGGTAAATTGCATTTTTTTGTTTGAAGCGAAAGTCTAACATGTGTCAGTTTATTACTGTAAAAAAGTTGCCAGCCTTAGGATATTTATATAATAATGTATGAAGTGTGTTTATGTGCGCACTGATCTCTATATGAAACTACACACTGAGTTGGGCCGCCTATGAACAGACCTACAATTTGATCATGCTATGCCAATTTTGAATGAATTCATTTGTATACAATTAATCGCTTCCACAACTAAAGTATCGTCCTTCCTCCGCTACTGGTTTAAGCAAATTGTGTACACAAAGATCATTTACCTGCCAATGCTGGTCCTCCTGTTAATGGCAAAGACTTAAACCCGAACAGCATGCCTACTCCAGACGATAGCTTATTTCGTCCAACAATATCAGCAGTTAATACAGCACACAGCGCGACATAACACCCTTCAAATGTGCCCCATACCACACAGTAGCAAATGATGGTCGAATGTGTTTTCATCAGCGGTAATAGAGTGTTGGATATTCCCATGAATAAAATTGAAAGCTGATAAACGTACAATCTGTTGACTTTAGGATGATCAGAAAGCGGGCCAAAGAATAATCTGCCAAAGGTAGAACTAATGGACATTATGCCAATCAAGAATGATGAATCATCTTCTGATACTCCATTATTTTGGGCGTACTTTACCTGAATAAGAAAAACTCGGAGGTAAATATTGTAAAATTTAGAAAAAGAAGAAAAATGGAATGTTTTTTCAAATCCTGCTTAAGAATTTTCTAACTTCGCAAGGATGTTCAGAATTTTCCATTTAAAAGTCACTAAATCGCCTGAAAATATCTAGTAAGCATACAACATGGTCTTTCCTATGGGCCAAAATCAGACGACAGTCTACATGTGATTGCCTTACCAAATGAACAAAAGGTACAAAGTACCCTAAGATGAAAATGGAAAGAGCGCAGCACCAGAAGATATACGCTTTATTTTTAAAGATTGATAAATCAATAAATTTCGCCTTTGTCTTTCTTGGTTCTTCTTTCGAATCTTTCTCGTGGTTTACCACACTCGTGTTGATGGGACGGTATAAGATCGCACTGATAAAGATAAAAACAGACATCCCAGCATAGACACGTAAAGTATTTCTCCATCCTAACTGTTTTAGCATGCTATTCATTACTGGACCCATCACCAGAGATCCAATTCCACTGCCCGATGAAATGATACCATTAGCTAAAGATAATTTGTCGAAAAAATATTGTCCGACAGCTACTAACGACGAAAAATAACACAAACTAGCACCAAAACCGACCATAACTCCATAGGTGAAATATAACGTGCCGATATGCTGAGCATAAGAAGATGTAAGAAAGCCAAGTGAGAATATAACACTCCCAAGCATCGAAATTGATCGACATCCATACTTAGCAGCCAATGCAGCAGCTATTGGACCATTGAAAAACATCATACCATAGTTGATTGAACCAATTAAAGCTGTAAAAAATGATCAAAATAAGATTTACTCATGATTAACCAAGAGGTGTTAAATATTAATCTGGAATGTGAATGGTTCCCTACAGGGAGAGTTATGAAGCCAAGAGTTATCGCGGACACTTATGATTTCGGAGAGTTATGTCCGAACCACGCTCACGTTTCCCAAAGACCACACCCAAGAGTTCAGACTCTTTCGACGTTTCCTTGAACAAACATGAGAGATATATTTGACGTAACTCTCTCTCTTGCCAATATTAATAAAGATGTTGGAGACTTATCATTCTTTTATAACTCTGAGCCGCGTTCATGATTCTGGAGATGAAGAGAGTTATGTACACGGAAGCTTTTGAAAAAGGTTTTCGAAAAACGGCTGACAGAACTCTCTTCACTGCCAGAATCGTGAACTCAGGCTTATTAAAGAACTATAACTCTCCAACACTTCATAAAAGAGAGGGTTACGTCAAATATAACTCTCGCATCTTAGTTCAAAGAAACCTTAGTGGAGATAAGAAATTTGGTTCGGTCATTCGCAAAAGTGGGTGTGGTTTGGACACAACTCTCCAAAATTATAACTCTCACGGATAAGTCTCCACTTTATAACCCGCCTTTTAGCAGGTCCCGAATTTCCCGCCCTGTATTACTACCTCCATACGTAATTTTAGTAGGTATTTATCTAAGTTTTCATATAAGTTTCATCAGATACTTAGGCTTGAAAACGAAATCAGTGAGGGGTCTAACCATCTCGTTGGGGCCCGACTGTCTACGGAAAATAAGATTTGCGTCGTCGAGCTTGTTGCGTCTTTCAATAATACTTAGTAGCAACAACGTAGACGCATGCACGCATTTTTCGTTCCTACTTTTTATAGAATATTACAATTCATCTTAAAGTTGGAACTGAAATGACCTATTTTATTGGTGACCATGACCTACTTGGTTTTTATAGGATTTCAATCTGTTATGATACCCAATATGGACCATATAGTTTCCGGTGTAATAGACTATTTCAGACCATGCATGCTGTCATGTATTTAATAAATCTTTCAATGACCATGCATTTTCGAAGATCGACCAAAAAAGTTGCTGAAATATTGGCATGACTAAACTTCCTAGGAGGGGGAAGAAGTTGCAAAGACTATTGATGTTATTTACACAAAGGTCATGGGTTAGCTAATAGTTTTCATACGTAAGAATGTAGATTATTTTCTTTGTAACAAACAAACGCCTGCATGTATCAACCTTGAACTTGAAGCTGCATGTGTGCTGGTGGGCACATGCGTATGAGCCAGGGCGGCTGGGAGGGCTGCGCACCCCCCCCCAAACAAAAATCATGAAATGCCAGTTTTTCCGGGATTTTTTTCCAAATTTCGGGGGATTTCGGCGTTTAGACAATGGAACTGTACACGTATTGTAATAAATAGATAATTGCAAAAATAAAATGAGTTGAACGGCGTATTTTTTCTATGATAAACTGATTTTTTTCAGGAGAAAAGGTCCTGGTGCTTTGTTGGTGGTCGATCCACTCGTGTCAATTACAGAGTTTCTACTGTCGTCACAAGTGCAGCCAAGGTCCTGTATTTACGTATAAGAAGCCTATAGACCGATCACGGTGCGTCTTAAGACTATTTGCATTAAATCAATTTTCAAACAAAGTTGGCAACTTTCCAAGTTCGGTCAATGTCGCCAACTACTGACTTGCTTTGCCTATGTACGTACAGGTTAAATATTGTAAAGCTATAACATCAAGCGCCAGGAGATGCACAAATTTGGACATTTTGTTCGAAGTTAGTAACATTTTTGCCCCCTGAAGTTATAAAATAAGTGAACGTGCAAACAAACAGCAGGTCAGTCTAAAAATAATTAGCGTTAATCCGCTTTAAAGCAACTGGCTATTGAATTCTGGAAAATGCAATTTTAGTTCCTGTACTACAAATTATTTTTTTGCAAATGAACATGATATCCGATGATATTTGTGACATCCTATTAACCGGGGGCAAAACGACTAATGCACTAAAAATGTGCTTAAAATTTCATGATTTTGGGTTAGTTGGTCAACAGGTAACCCGCTGAGTGCTTAAAAAACGCAACACTAAGTCAAAACAGATACGGGATCTTTAATACCACGAAAACTCATCGATACGCAGATGATTATGACAATTCTGAAAATGCACGTGCGGTAGATATTGTTGTGCAAACGAGATGTTTGCAATGATAGTTTGCGACACATTCGATTTTCACGACAATCTCTTGGGATATAATTTCATGTATGGTAAAATGCATCAAGGCAAGACTGTATGCATGGGTTTTTCAGAGGGCGGAGCGAGACAGTAATATTCTTAAACCTGGTTGGGTGCTAATTTAATCACACAAAATAGTGTAAAGCAATCGTCGCGAAAATAAATGAATAATTAGTTGCTTATGTTTGAAAACCAGTTCAATTGACTAACGTAATAAAAGAAATCATGCAGCCAACCCAAACAGATCGTGCATGTTCGAGGCAGCACTACCTATAGTATTGACTGCCTACAATTTAGATATGAAGATATAATTTACATAGAGAATGATAGGTTACTTCATAAATTTAGACATAACAAGGAATTTCAAACAGGACCTTCATCTCAAAATATATGAGAAAATATCAGATTGCTATAACATGACACACGAAAATATATAGTGGACGAATGATTTCGGTTGACATGACACAACATTGATTTTGTAAAATTGAAACATGTTGTAGGGGTCGAACTAGAAGGTTTATCTTTCACTAACATTTTTACTGATACAGTGTAACAAGTACAAAATTTTTATCAGAACGCTACTGAAATACAGCAAAACTGATTTAAATATATCTCACAACAATTTTGTTTAAATATCCTATTGTATTTTATGTGATTATAAAGTCTTGTGTTTAACGAGTACCAGATTATTTATTCAAGGAAATGATAGACAAGGCAGATTATCCGCTGTTGACATTAAGCGCTGTGTTTTGAAGGTAATTTTATCTTTCGTTTTCAATCGCAATGGCACTTTTTAAGACATGGGTATCTCTAACTAGATATATACTTAATTGAACACTGCCTCCTCCCCCTTTTTTGAACATGGTTGAATTGCTCAGATGCTAGCACCATTTCAAACATGAAAGAATGAGTACGGTGCAAATTGCAATAAATCTAACTGCATACTTTGAACTGAACAATTGATAACAACCAAAATTCAAAAAGCCCGGAGGCAGAGCGGAATTGAGAAAGGAAACCCTAAGGGACATTTAAGGGCAGGAGACTGGCAGGTATCTTCGAACACAAATTAAGCCGATGGACAGCGTGCTGTTAAAGTTTCACTTTTACTTACTGCATCACCTCTGTCAGACCATGCCGTCTATATTGTTCATGCGCTGTAATCTAATGAAACAAAGCTAAAATGACTTCACCTAAAACTAGAGGCGCAGGGTTACATCCTGTATATGACAGTGTCCATGTTTTCAATAATTCCACCAACCTACATATTGAGATAATATTACTTTCTATTTTGACATTCATGACGGATAATTAATTCCATTTATTAAAAGGTTGTCTCCTGGAGCAGATAACGCAATTTCCGCTAGTCTCACTTGGAAAGCTGTGCATTTCACAGGCGTACTCAAATATGCTATTCAAAATTGACGACGTGTAAAGTTTTCTTTATTAAGCATAATTTGCATTCTATAGGCAAAATTCATGATCATATCATATCATATGACATTACGCTTGGCTGATGTTTTTTTGAATTTTGATAGTGACAATTATGAAAAGCTTTCAAAATAAACTTCAATTGCAGCACAATGTGTACACATGCTTATCGCGTGATCTACCTCTCTGCTGGATAGATTTGAAATTTTCCTGATAAACAAACTATCAAATATGTTGATTAGGTTTCTCGTAGAGTGAGTGACGATTTCCTAGGCTCTAGTGCACTAACTGCTACCGATTGTAACCCACGTTATTTCGCCATACGTTCGTAATTACAGGTGACTGTATGCACACGGTGACGAACTCAAAGACACCAGGGTAAAGCCCGCAAATGCAGCACGAATTTCAACCCGGCTTGTTTTTCGACATTGAATATTTCATGCCAGTTACAAGGTTGAATTACTTTTATAGAAGCGTTAATTTAGCTGATCAGACAAGGTCGAACTACAACCTAATTGTAAACTGTTTCTCGCAGACCGTATGCACCTATGAAATACAGATTTCTATTGATGTGTTCCAGATGTCAGAGGTGGCGTTGTAGTATGAAAACTATCGAAAAAATACAGATGAAATTTTTGCTAGAAACCCGAAGTAAATGCTCTGAAACACATAAATGTACGGTATGCGACTTTTGCGTGAATCCGTGTCATTGGTAAATTCTGTCTATGTCTAATAGTCTATTAGCAAGAAAAACCTCGTAGTCAGGACATGATGCGGTCATAGCAAGGTCAAATCACGGCTGTCAAATTAACAACATGAGCTGGAGAATGATTCAAACCCTCTCGTTGACGGATTTTCATTTATGCATTAGCTTTACGTAATATAATCAACCTTATTATTATAAGAAGAGACTTCTAAAAATTTCAGTCAAATGTCGCAATATTATAGCTATATGGCAAATAATATATGAAGTATATTGTACGAAATAAAAAGCATTATTCTGATTAAGCAGAATTAAAAAGTCCATTTTGCCTGGAATTTGATGACTTAATGCTTTGCATTTGACAACAGGTGCATATTTAAAAATACAAACAAGCTAGCATGAAAAACAAAATCTCACATGTAAGAAACGCTTTCCTTCCAAAATCGTCATAGAGTTTGACATACAGGATTCCGAAGTTATTCATGGTCCCCAGAACAATAAACTGGATAAGAAATGCAGCCGCACAGACAATCCAACCCCATTGGCCATCTGGAGGAAGAACAGGTTCCAATTCTTTCTTATTCTCACGCCGTCTTTTGATATATTTTCTTATACCCATGATGTTATTGGCAAAGTTCAAATCTTTTTTCACAAAAGGGAGCCAGTTGATTCAGACCGAAGGTCTTGGCCTTGCACCCCGCGACGTGATTGAGGTGATGATATAAACGTCGAAATACTCGAGTACAGCCGCTGTCGGATAAGTTCGAGCAGGTTTTCCCTTTTGTCCAATCACATTACCCAAATTAATAGAGTGATGTCATAAATAATGATTGGATTACAATGCGTGCTCATTCCGGCGCACCAGAGGAGGTTGGAAGCCCGTCCCAGCATGCATTGCAACTCATTAATATTCAGAGTCGTGATTTTTTACAATGTTTGTTGGAAAAGTTGTGGAAATTTATTTCATTTTTTCGCCAAGAATGTTTGGTATTTTTGAAGGTAAGTTTTTATGGATGTTTTAAATATGAGTCAAATTTAACGACTTTCGCTTTATTTGGTATTCTAATGCGTTGTATTTATGCTAATCGTCATTTGTACTGACCTGTTTTCTGGGTCATTGCACAAGGGTAAAAAGTGGCTTTCAAACCCCCCCTGGGGACAATAGGGTTTTTTAATGAGAAATTAAATAAAATACACGCTATCGTATTCAAGAAGAGTTGCTCTTTCTAACAGAACTTTAGAAAATACATTGTCCCCATATAACTGACGAGTAATCGCGGTTTGAAAATGGGGCATTTTCAGTATACTTGATCACAGGAATTTTCGTCCACTTGGGAATCATGACGCGAAAAAATAGTGTATGAGTCATTATTTTTGTTTTATTTCGAAGCGTTGGCATATATGTCGATCTCTCTTGAATTTAACTGCTGTATTTAAGTTATATACACTAACTTTTTACATTTTTATAGAATTCGAATGAATTTTATGAAAATGGAATGATTGATCAAGAGAATGACAAATACGGTGTGCGAAACGTTCGTACTCTTAATTTGCAAAATGACACCAAGGAAAGCAAATAGAAAGTCTTGAAGAGTTTCTCCCTTGGAAAACTTAACCTCCAGAAGTTGGATTATCTGCCCAGGCCATACCAGCTTTGGATAGATATTTCAGTATACATACAGGGTGTCCCAAAAAACCCCAAAAACTATTGAAAATGATCTATTGTTAGAATTTCAATGATTTCAATGCCTAGCACTAAATTGAACCCACGAGTGGATAAAGCATTGAGATAACAGTCATAATTAATAGTAATAGTCAGTGTTAACCATTTTTATGCCAGACAAAAAAACTAAACCTACTAGTGCATATTAAAAATGCAATCAAATTTTATGCATGGTTATTTGATTTACAGAAAACAATTTACAAATGTAAACTTTAATATTTTAATTTTTTAACAAGTGCTAGGGCATTCAAATGTTAACAATAGATCATTTTCAATAGTTTTTGGGGTTTTTTGGGACAACCTGTGTATGTACATAGTTCCACACATGCAGACACTGTGTTGGTAAAATTGTTCTTGTCAGGCTCAGCCTACCAGGAACTTCAGATTGCGCACATGTACATAGTTCCATTCATGTATGTGCCATATGGGTAAGCTGGTATGGCTGTTAATCCTGGGTTATACAAATTAAAATAATCTCTATACTTTGCCATATTATGGCATTGCAGTACAAGCAGCATACTTCATGCTTTGCTTTTCACCCTCATTGTATAATGACATGAATGTGTTGTAGCAGCATTCCTTAGATATTTACTTTATGTATATTTTACCTTTTGAATAAAGCATTTTATTAACATTAATTAATTGTGTTATTACTACCAAATATACAACAGTAAAACACTAGGGGGGGGGGGGGGGGGAGAGGGTTCCCGAGTAAATTGCTTTGTTCTACAATTTCTTTAAAGTATCCCTGGCTATAAAGTATCTTTGGCTATAATTTCCTAAATGCAAGACTACTTGCATTTAATGTTTAACTTCTCAATACAATAGGGTTAGGTTTATCATCCATACAGTTTCCATAAGATACAGTGGTTTGTTTTATCAACAGGAACACAAAGTGGACTATGAGATAAAGTAGTTTGACACTGTAGTAAACAAACACAGCAAATTGACTTTAAAAACATTTATTTATTTGAAAAAAGGATGGAAAAATTATAGTTATATCAAGTTGATTGTTGAGATTTTTTATCATCCACACATGATAACTGCAAGAGCCTTTTGGTATTTTGTCGGTGCCAAGAATGAACTACAGCAAACTTTGTGTCTCATTTACAATCCTTGTCCCCATCATTCTCTCCATCAGAATAATTAACATTTTTAGCATCACCATTCACATGCAGCTGTTGGGTCAACTGTTGAATTTCCTTAAACTCATCCATATCTACAACTCCATCTTCTGCACTCACACTTTTGACATCAAGAGGCATCTCTTTACTATAAAATTTAACCAAAACAGGATTTAATAGCAGCTAAATCAATGCAATTGCATTGTGGCTCATCCAGATTGACCAGTAGTTCATTCAGTATATCCTCTGAAATATCCAGCTTGTGTGGTCAGTTTATTACAGAAGCTGGTGATGGAAAACGTTAAACTGTAGTGGATTAGTTTAGTACTACAGACAGGTAGAAAAGTTTTGATGTGTTTAGTTATAAATAGATTTTACTCATTTGAAAAAGTCAAATACTTGTGTGATTTTCGAGTATGAATTAACCTCTTATCTATCAATTAAATCATATAATAATCGTACCTTAAACGCACAAGTAGAATAGATTTCTGTCAGTAAAGGACTATTGCATTCGGCGAACATTTCTTCAACTTTACGCCACTTGACAACCGACGGACAAAGTGCAATTCGGCTAATGTCCTCAAAACTAACGTGAAGTTCACAGCATTCGAGTTCTACACACGACATCCCTTGAACCAGCAGCTATAGTCGCTCTTTCCAAACACAATATGCGTAGAGATGGCCACATTTAGGGTCACATCCATTCAGATCAGTAGCTTTGTTGTCACAAATAATTCGCCATTTTTGCACAACGAGTGCTAATCGAACAATAACGTGCGTCCCGGAAATTGATAATATATAATGAGTGCAAAGCATGACGGGACGGGCTTCCAACCTCCTCTGCCGGCGCACAGTCCACGCGCGACAACTGACCGATCTTTACGAACTTGGACTGTAAGCTTTGTAATTGTAAAGCCATATAAAACACGTGCCTGCATGTTAACTCCAATTTATCAGACAGCTCAGTCAGTCGCATAGCTTTCGGCTGACATCGTATGTTAGAAATTGTGGTAAAGACTAATAATTAGGTGCAGTGCACACTGCGCACGGTATTGTTTACGAGCGTTTTGATTCCGAAATTATTTTAAAACGCTTTCGAATTGTTGACGTCGACATATTTAAAAAGCTAACAGCTCTCGACTTTTAAAGTGGATATCGTTTTCATTTTGGCTGTTGTGAAAACGCGCAGAAACGACCCCGCACGTGTGCGCATAGTCTAAAACGTCCAATGCCGGCAATGGCAATGTATCTTAGTTTTCCTGTGGTTTTCCACAAGCAAAGATCCGAACATGTCATCAACACCTTGCTCTTGATGAGTGGGTAATTAGTAATGGAAATTGAGCCAACCAGTCTTCCTCTCGTTACCTCAATCCACCATCATGACTTATAAGTAAGTCAGTAATATTACATTAACTACTTACAAGTAACTACTAACTTGAATCTAACTGGTATCATGCACAAATTCAGGTGGCTACAATCAAATTGGTTATGGCAACATATCTTTACCAAACTCTATGAGTTCATAAATAAGGTAGTTGCTCAAAGCCATTTCCAGCTACATGATTCTAACACGGCAGACACTGCGAGGCCTCAAACTGCAAATTTGCGCATGTAAGTACCTGTGGAAACAATTTCCTATTTCGGCACGTAGCCCTATGGGTAGTGTAAGGGCTCTCTCCTCGGTTGATGCATTTATGGTTTATTTTTTAAAATTTTAATGAAATTCACAGGCTTAATACGTCAAAAGGGCTAGGTATTCAGGTTTCTAAACGCGCGACCTGACACTTTCCGGTTAATAAGCCGGCGAATTCCATTAAAATCCTCTGGGGAGGAGAGAGGTGTAGGGCGTACCCCCGGATGATTTATAAAATTTAGGTCTCTAAAAAAGACATTTCCAGCACCATAAGAACACGCAGTTTTGAGAAAATGTTTGGGTTTGCAATATCATCTAGAAAAAGGATAAACTAATATTTGAAACCTATTGAAACTTTAATTACTCAATATGCTTATGTTTGTTTTGTAGATAATCAATATGTTAAGTAAATATTGATTAAATATTATGACACCCAAATTTATCATTTCCCCACCAAACCTCATTTTCTGTAAACCAATTTACGAACCACCCATTTTTCAACAAGAACTGCCCATTTTAAAAAATGTTAGGCCTTAATATGACCCGCGGGGCATTCTTTGGAATTTAAATACGGCAATGCGTAGATTTAGATTTTCACAACGGTTAATGGCAAGCCGAATATTTTGGTATTGTTGATGCGTAGTGATGGACAATATATCAGGGTATATTTGAACGTCTGCCTCATCCCCAGACGCTTGCTGATAGAGCGACTCAATATATAATCAGTTTACATGAGGTACTTGGTTATTGTGTAAGCGCGCAAACGAAGATATGATGTTTACGTGCAGTATTGGACTCAAGCAAATTCTTTGAAATTTTGAACAGCAGTGCCACAACCGACATTTTCCACCTAACAATTTAAAATAACTTTTAAGCATTAAAGTTTCGTGCGCGTGCCGCATATCACTTGTTGTGAAAGACACAACCCCCTCCCCACCGGGTTTTGAAGATTAAAATTTCTTAATTTTCTGTCTTCTGTCTTCTATATTATAAGCACGCAAGCAATCTATTTCAATGAGAAAATCGCACACTGAGGCGCTTCGCGAAGTAGAAAGCAATTTCAGATTTGTTCAGTTTTTGTATATCCCTGTATATTACAAAGCTAGAAAAGCATGGACAGCTATAATGCGTTCTACCCAACAATGATGCATCATGATCAGTTAGCAGGGACGTAGCCAGGGGGCGTTTCGTTAATAGAGAGGTTTAGCAAAGACGACACAACGCCTTTGACAACGCCAAAGTGAGGTAAAAACGATGTGGAGCCGTGAACAAATCTGGAGATGCGCAATCACGGCATTTTACGTCGCATGACGTCACGTCGCTTTGCTAAACCTCCCTAGTATTTAACGCGATAGG
Source organism: Muricea muricata (assembly GCA_963855995.1). Lineage (NCBI taxonomy): Eukaryota > Metazoa > Cnidaria > Anthozoa > Malacalcyonacea > Plexauridae > Muricea > Muricea muricata. The sequence continues at coordinate 55,045,059 of OY979718.1, read as the reverse complement.
CACGTCAAACCTATCATAGTTATTAGTATCTGCAGGGCTCCCCCCTTTAAAAGTTCTGGCTACGTCCCTGTCAGTTAGTACATGAAATCTCACCACCATCTTCAAGTAGAAGTTTCACTTTCTCTTCTCATCAATAATTCAAATGGTTCATGTGTTCTTTTTGTATAGCCTGATGTCGATCATGTAGGTTTACACAACCCATTTACCAATTTGTTGTTATTTTGTGACATTAAAAATAAACTGTACGAGACTCGTACAAATCTATTCATTATCATCGTATCCTTGGGTGAAGCTATAATGGGGTGTCTAAGATCATCTTTGGATTTTTACTGCCTTCCCTTGGCGTGGATTTCCCTCTTGATCCAGATGTTTCTCAGTTGGATTTACGCCTGACGATTAGACTGCACGTTCCATTTTTTCCATATTTTACTAAAGCAAAGTTCATGTTCAGGGCAGAAAGTCGTCTGGCCTGCTTAGCGTAATATCGATAATGCATAAAAACAATGTTTTTGTGTATGCTAAGCTGTTGTTTTTGTGCCATTGGATGAGCTTTTTCTTGAGGTACCACTTTAGACACAAAAAGTCATTACGATCAACCCTGAAAAATTCCTGCCGATATAAATATCACTCTCATTTATTCGCTGATGCACGAGAAAATGAGTACGTTGATCCTAGATTACCTTACGTGCTTCTTATCACTATGCCAACCAAAGGCCGTCACACATGTATTTGCGAGAAACTTGTTTTTATGCCTGAACTTTTATACGTAAACTTCGTTTTAGTAAAACGAAAAAATGGAAAATCCAGCCTGATCTTCAGGCGTAAAGCCAACTGAGGAAAATCTGGATCATCCTTAAGGTGTTACTTTTTATATTTACTTGAGTAAATACTTTAAATACATTGCTGAACACTGGACATCATTAAAATAAACTTGTTATCAGTGGCAGATTATCCAATAGGCTGCATGAGTAGGCTGAAATGAGTAGGCTATCTTTTTCTTCTTTTTTTTTAAGCTTTATTTAACCACGCTAGCCTCGGTCAACTATATAGCTGGTTTCCACGAGGGGCGTCACACTAATACAAAATGTTATATAAAATAAGCCTAATACTATTTACAAATGATGATATTATGTACAGAAAATGAACCAAGATATATACAGAGAATGAATAATATGCAAAAAGACACAAGAGAAAGGACATTAAAAACTGAGACCTAAATCTAGCGACAGAACATGAATCATATTTGCGGTATTTGCCTTTTAAATGAACTAACGGATTCAGCTAGTTTAAACTCTTGTGGAAGATTATTCCACAAAGTAGCACCACTGTACCCGAAAGTTCTCTTTAGAAATTCAGTTTTAGGTTTTGCTAGCATTAAATCTGCTTCGCTATTTTGAAGATTAAGTGTGAAGATGAAGATTAAACAATATTAATATTTGTTTCGTGTCCGAGACCTGACCAAGATCAAACGTGCAGCGCCGTAGAAGACCAAGATATGGCGATGTTTATGGATGACACGTACAACATTATCGGAGGTAATCAAACTTGATGACCTGTTAGATAATAATTTCTGCGGTAATACACAAACGAATGTGGACAGGGTGGTGCGTTTGCAGAGGATGATGGAATGGAACTGAACTGTAAAACGTGCATGGAGATGATCGTTGATTTTAGGAAGAATATATATAACCAATACTCCCAGTCCAGATTGATGGTAATGTTTCTCGAACGAGGTCATGTAAGTTACTGGGAATATGGTTAGACAACGAGCAAAATAGAAATCTAACAGAGAATAAATAACCAAGAAGGCGGCCAAGTGTTTGTATTTATTAAAGATCCTGAAGGGCTCTTGTGGCCCTACGGGCCCGACGAGCGATTACCATTTTATTTTTCAGTCATTCGTCCCATGTGTAGCAGAGATTGTAGAGAATGTAGAGCAGAGATTTTGAACGGCGGTCTTATACAACGAAAACGAGCACTTGGGTTAATTTACCCAAACCAAAACTTTGATCATTGATCAGGTATTCATTGAGATGTACACACCAACCCTAGAAGAACGTAGGGACGAACTATGCATATCTTTAGTTAAAAATATGCTGGAACCAACTCATAAACTACATATGATAGTCTCTTTCTAGAATGCATAAGGCAAAAGTCAGCAAGAGCTAATAATCAAAAGTTGTATAATCTCTTATTTCTCCAGTAAGCGCTTTAAGCACAGTCCTTTGGTTTTTTCTATATCTTTGAATCATTCTAAATCAGTCGATTAGATTGTTTGTCTTTAATTTTATTAGTAGAATCATACTAGTATACTACTGCAACTGCTGTAATTTGATTGGGTACTCTACTCGCTGTCTATTCATCATTAGTATACACTCAGCCATGGACTATTACAAATGCAGACTTTTGATTGGCTTCTCAACCGTGGTCTATTCGTGATAGACCATGGTTGAGAAAAACAATAAAACAAGATGGCGGAAAAAGTTTGTTTGGTGAGTGTTTCGAAGGAATTCCTCAAAAATGGGATATTCCAAGAGCCTAAAAGACTGCAAAAAAGGGTCCGAAGACTTCCAAAGGTAAGACGCAACATTTAAACAACATATTAACGATAAATCTACTTTTATTTGCGTGAAAATGTGACACGAAGACAGGTGGGGAATTACTTAGGCATATATATATATATATATTTTCCTAATTTTAGTTTATACTGCAAGCGAAATCGTTGAAACTACAGTCACTCATAATTATTTAACCATGTTTTCCGGCAGGGGCGGATCTAGGATTTTTCGTACGTTGGTCAAAATTGTATGACGCAATCGATGACGTAAACCTGATGACATCATTTCACGTCAGGATGGTAGTCTAATGTTCATGGAAGTGTAGATTTTTTATTTTATGAAACAAAAGACGCGTAAATAGCATACCATTCACAATTCAAAAAGTATTGCATGTAATAGTGATAAATCCTTAGGGGTGTTATTTATACGCACACAAGCTTTAGTTTATTATACTTATGTGGGTTCGTGATTAATAATTGATCGCTAATTAAACTCACATACACACTAGATTTCTTTTTGTTTGTTTATTTTTTTGCCTTCTGGACAACTACCAGGCATGGTATATCATATTTCATATTCTATGTTTACTGCCTCATTACTAGAAAGGGCTGTTGTTACTAAATATTGTTTATGTTTGCATGACACCAACATGGTCCCTATTACCTATTTGAATACTGTTTTTTACCTTCCCTATCTCATACATTTACAACAAGTCACTCAAACTCAGCTTTCATGCTATACCATATTTCAAATTGTACGTAGTTACTGCCTCATTACAAACATAGAGACTGTTGTTACAAAATATTGTCTATTCTGAAACGAAAACAGACAAAATATGAATTAATTTCTAAATTTAAATGCTTGTGATAATTTAAACCTCAGGATGTTTTATGTTTGCATTTTTAATTGTTTAATTGCATTTTTAATAATATCATATGTTAAATTTACACTTGTAATTTTCTGCGCTCAATTGTAATTACTATTAACTGATATTTATTATGAGTCTAAGCAACTCGTAATAGACTACACTCAAGAATTATATAAATAGCCCAAATGCCTAACAGCTTTGTGTTGAGATTTTTGCGCTACTCAATAGAATACTAGCAATAATTTTATATAGTCCGACATAATAAGTGCTACTCTGGTTTTGTTAAATGAATGAAATCACCGAAAAAAGATTACATTCACGACCCAACGTTTCGACACTCCGGTCTAGTGTCTTCATCGGGGGTGGTCTGATGTTGAAACTCACGACCTTATATGCTGTCAAGCGTGAGATCGCAAGCGTGTGATCTCACAAGCTGCTGTCAAGCGTGAGATCGCGAGCGTGAGATCATGGTGAGATCTCACAAGCGAATATTATTTGTTGGTGTGAGCGCCTGATATTATGACTAGAGGAGGATTTTATATTATTCGCTCTCCCAGACAACATACTACGAAGTTTGTGTACCTTGCGTGCTGCACATCCACATCGTTCTATGATTGCTTAATGCTCCTTACGTCCAACAGCTATTTATACTGCATACTGGTTTGTTATCAAACGCAACTATATTGCCTCATTCCGCTGCACTACATCGATGTAAACACTCGCTTCGTAATGCTAAGATTTCAAGCTCTTACCTGCACAACGTCACCTTGAGCCCGGCTAAAAGCTCCGATATTCGCGAAGGTCCCTTCGACTAAATAGGTATAAATCACAACTAAATAGGTATAAATTATAAAACCTGACCTTTCACCATTATATAATATTTTTTTAGATTGTAGCCCACACAACTATTACATAAACACTCCTGGCTATTCTCGATAAAGGTTTGAGCCATTAACCGCAAAAATATGCAAATTTGTTGTGCAGTCAAAATTCAAAACTAAATCCCAATTGGGATGCGTGTATTTTTATGGATATGTATGACGCGCAATCGCACATCTTGTTCGCTTATGTTTATTATGCCTAAAACGAAATAATCTTGACAAAGCACGTTAAGTTTATCTTATCGCAGTAAAAAGCTTGTCCTTTTGATCCCGCACGCTCTTCGGAATATAGATCTCAGCGCTGATATTTCTGCTTAGACTGACGTCCTTGCTACTCATGGCACCCAGCAACTGCTCCATCCTAATCTGTGATATAGCATGGATTTTTCTGTCGAGATCAGTCCAACAGTCGTTCAAAACCGACAAGTTGTCAGCCGCAAATGCCGATTGAACTGTCTCGGACATTAGACATTTCATTAGTAGACATTTCCAAATTTTCCGTAAAAATCTTTTGACAAAGCTTCAACGTGACACTTAGATTCGAGTAAGCGAGCATATGCTCCGAAAAACTTTAGCATCTTGAAATTACGGAAGCCCAGAAGTGTAATTGCTATCACCTATTTCCGTGTTGAAAAAGTCGATTGCAAAAGCCACTTTTTTCGCATTTCCTATTACCGTGTTTCCTATTACCCTGTTTCCTATTACCGTGTTTCCTATTACCTATTACCGTGTTTCCTATTACCGTTTTTCCTATTACCTATTACCGTGTTTCCTATTACTGTGTTTCCTATTACCATGTTTCCTATTACCTATTATCGTGTTTCCTATTACCGTGATTCCTATTACCTATTACCTTGTTTCCTATTACCTATCACCTTGTTTCCTATTACATATTACCGTTGTTGCGTTGAACACTTATTATACTTGCACCTAGAACACTTTTTTAATTATACACTATTGATTCACTATTGATTGACATTTAAGATTAGGCTATCATATTACTGCACAGACATGAGCACAACACAGTCAGAAAGTCGCTAACCTGGAAATTGGAACTGAACAGTGAAATGTAATTTGTGCTAACCAGTATTTGTTTTAATGTAAAGGAACACGGGGATATTTGCACAGAAGTAAGTAAGATAAAGATAGATAATTGCACGTATACTCATTAATCATTTAGCTAATAATTCCATATGATTTATATCAATATTTAGATCGAATTGCATTTGCGCACAATGTATTTGTGACAATAAATACGATATACCAATATCCAGTCGTGTGGCGTTCAACGAGTGTCGTCAATTCGACGAACCAAAACCGTGTTTGCTATTACCGAGTTTCTTATTACCGAGTTGACTATTTCCGGTAAAATTAAGACTCCAATTAGTTTTACATGTAACTATGAAGTTCGAAGCGCCAGTAACTATTTGTATTATTACATCCACGCTTTATTTTCAAAGGGTACAATGTTTACCACCAAATCCATTAGCCACTGAATATAATCTAGGCAAGTATAAATATCTTAGTATTAACTTCACATTGTATATTTGGAAATATGTTAGTATAGGTTGTTGACTGCTTAATAAGAACTATAAAGAGAATGAGGTTATGATTTTGTGTGTGTTGGTGTTATGTCTTTTAAATTTGGGAATATTTCATACACATACATAGGGTAACAAAATGAATGTTCCATGTTGTGATTGGCTAAAAGCGTGAATGTAATAATACAAACAGCTGCCACTTCGAACTTCATAGTTGCATGTAAAACTAGTTGGAGTCTGTCCAAAACATCAATAGATAAATAATTTCTTAATTTTACCGGAAATAGTCAGCTCGGTAATAAGAAACTCGGTAATAGGAAACACGTTAATATGTAATAGGAAACACGGTAATAAGAAAAACAGTAATAGGAAACACGGCATGGTAGAAAATGCGGTCTCGGACTGCGGACTCGGATTGCGGACTCGGATTGCGGACTCGGACTGCGGACTCGGATTGCGGACTCGGACTGCGGACTCGGATTGCGGACTCGGATTGCGGACTCGGACTGCGGACTCGGGCTACGGATTGCGAAAAAATCAAAGTACGGCGTGCACAACTTTATTTTGACTAAATCTCAATATAAATTTCTGTTTTTTTTAAGTAAAAATATGTATTTCAAACACAATATGGAGTATTAATACTTACATTTTTTTAACGAACTGTTATTTCCAACACTTACTAATTGGATAATACAATTTACCGCCCATGCTTATATAATAAATAAAAAATCACGAAAAACAAGCTTTACGGGTCTTAAAAATCACGAGAAAATCACCGGAAATCATAGAAATATAGAAATCCACGCACATGTCCAGATAAAGATGTCTCTACTGTACTCGTCTTTTCATATTCACTAATAGAATGGATATTTCAGTTTACTCTGGCTTTGAATGGTTGATGGAAAGTAGTTTGCACAAGTCCGTAGCCTTTTAGATGAATATACTTCTGTTGTTATTAGTATCATAGACTGACGAGTGACGACCATATACGTAATAGTTACTGAGCTGAATTTTTAGCAGAAGTCGCGTACCTTAAAATTCAGGTACAACCATGAGTGGCCCAGAAACGCGTGTTTTTATTCTCGTGGCGCTCGCGCATGTAATTGCGAGTCATTGGTTTAATATAATAACATTATAACACAATAATTATAAAAACACTCGTTTCTGGGCCACTTATGGTTGGACCTGAATTTCAAGGTACCCGACTTCTGCTAAAAATTCAGCTCAGTAACTATTACGTATATGGTGGTCACTCGTCAGTCTATGATACTAATAACAACAGAAGTATATTCATCTAAGGCTACGGATTTGTACAAACTACTTTCAATCAACCATTCAAAGCTAGAGTATACTGAAATATCCATTCTATTAGTGAATATGAAGAGACGAATACAGTAGAGACATCTTTATCTGGACATGTGTGTGGATTTCTATATTTTTATGATTTCCTGCGATTTTCTCGTGATTTCAACCTCGTTCTCAGGGCCTTTTAGAGTGAGGAAAAAGGCCATGGCACCGGCTAGCTTTCAAAACCACGAATCGTGGTTTTTGAATAAATTAACGTGATAACTGTATATGCAATTTTTTTCGATAATGACCGATACATCGAAGTGTTTAGAAAAGAAGCACGTCATGCTGCGCCTTAATAAGGCGTTAAATGTTACTCGTAATTTTTCTCCACGCAGATATTCAGATATACGGTTTTGGATAAATTAACTGAGTGAGGTTATAGACCAATGAAATTTCAGAAGTTAGCAGCTGGTGCCAGGGCCTTTTCCCTCCCTCCATTTTAGAAAAGGCCTTGGGATCGAGGTTGTCGTGATTTTTAAGACCCGTAAAGTTTGTTTTTCGTGACTTTTTATTTACTGCTCAAATTCACAATTTTTCATTAATTCAATAAAGTGTTTTGGTGGTTTCGTCTTTACTAATTAAGTAAGCATTTAGTCCATAAAAAATTGCGTACTCCGCACTCTATCTTTTCCGTACTCCGCATTCCGCAGTTCCGAGCATTTTGTACCATGTATCTCTTAATTCAAAATTTAACAATTTAACTATTTTAGGTTGCATGTGTTGACTATTTTTATTTACTCTGTATCAGCGTACAAGTTGCACGTCCATAATTTCGAGTTATACCCGAAATGGCTGACAAGTCATTGAGAAATGTCTTTGAGAAAGAGTATTTTCATGGTACTAATTAGCTATATTATATAAGCATGGGCGGTAAATTGTACTATCCAATTACTAAGTGTTGGAAATAACAGTTCGTTAAAAAAATTTAAGTATTGATACTCCATATTGTGTTTGAAATACATATTTTTACATAAAAAAATTTATATTGAGATTTAGTCAAAATAAAGTTGTGCAGGCCGTACTTTGATTTTTCCGCAATCCGGCGCAGTCCGCAATCTGTAGTCTGCCATCCATAGTCCGCAATCCGAGTCCGCAGTCCGAGTCCGCAATCCGAGTCCGCAGTCCGTAGTCCGCATTTTCTACCATGCCAGGAAACACGGTAATTGGCACTAGGAAACACGGTAATAGGTAATAGGAAACACGATAATAGGAAATGGTGAAAAAGTGGCTTTTGCAATCGACTTTTTGTATCTGCGAATGCAGATATATTGTTATCGTGTGCGTGCTATTAGCTGTTAGCTGTACATGTTAGCTGTCAGCTTGTAGCCAATCACCGAATGCGTAAGTTAAAAATAGCCAATAGTCGAGAATATAACATTAAAATGACGTATTACTTGGTGACCATTCAGTGATTCAGACCATAGTACGTTTAACTGGAGTGATATTCCAAATTCCAAAATGGCGTGTGCAAAGAAAGATGATGGTTCGATAACTGGGGAAATATTGCATCGGTTGGATTATGAGTTATCCATCTGTTTACAACAGTCAACAAACCGATTTGACAGAAGCAGTGACATTGATACAATGATAATAAAGGTACAATAACAACATCGACAACATGTGAGTAATTTTTAGGAGTCCAGTTAACTTGTTTAAAATGGTTTTGAGTATACTGTATGTTTTGATGGATGGACTTGTTGTTTTCATTATGTGCATTGTGTGTCAGTTTCACTAGTTGTGCTTGCAGTGTATCTAGTATTTGTCAGTGATTGCACTTATTTGGCACACACCTTGTGCTTGTATACAATTTCTTGAACTTGTTCTTTTGAATAGTCAGTCAATTCATCAATTTGAGTATTTTTTCTCTGATTTAATTTTAAATGTATATATCATGTATAGAAACCGTCTACCAGCACTTGGTAGTACTCATGCTCAAAGTCTATTAATGCTTAGATCTGAAATCTGAATAATAGGCCGACATTTTCCCTTGGGTGGTAGTAATATCAGCTTGAGTTGCCTTATTTGTTAAATCTGAATCACGAGCAATATAATGATATAATGAATTCAATATAATATAATGAATTACAAATTCACATTTTTGTACAGCCTATTTTGTTTGCTGAAGTTTTTCTAAATTGTCCGATGTTTTTACGATCGTGCATTTCTACGCATGTATTAATTCGACCGAATTAAAAAGCATTCCAAAGGGTCTACTTTTTTATACATTCTGTAGTAAACCATATTTGTAAAACTAAAGTTATTTGATTTATGCATTGTATACTCGACATGCATTTTTATATCGATTTTAAATAATAACAATCAATAGCCATTAATATTCCTGCAAATTTGGTTCCAACAATTGTGATAAATGTTAAAATATTTCAAGTATTTACCTCTGAAATGATACTGTTATCAAAATTTTATGTTATAATCATTTCACATGTTTTTATTAAAAAGTTTATATTATACAGTAATCATTTCAAACACGTTGGACTATTTATTTCAATATTTATTGCAATCATGCTACTACATATGTATACTGTGCGCAGCTACTTGTACGCGTAGCGTACCTTTTTTTCGCAGATACATGTACGCATAGCGTGCCTATTTTTCAACACGGTAATAGCACAGAATAGTAAAGAACAGAAAGCTCACTCCTTTGGTCTTTTTGACGCTGCCGCCACTAGACGCGACGCTCGGGCGCCGACGGCCGCCATGTTTCTGGCCAGGTCATCGGAGCCAGAATAATAGGAAATTGTATTAGCTGAAGGAACATTTACTGCTAAAAAGTCAATATTTTTCCTGATTTTGCCGTTTGTCGTGTCATTTGTGGTTAGAAGATCAAAGTTAAAGGTACGTAGAGTATTACTTTAATGTTATGAAGCTTGAAACTTAGTCATGACAACATTTGATGTAGACCTGCGGTGCCATGCACGTGGACACTGGTACGGGACTGCCCGTGCCATAGATCTTAAATAGTCCTATTTATTCTGTGTAGTGTGTTACATGTGTAATAATGTCCTATGTGTGTGATATTGTCTTATGTATGTGATATATGCTTATATGCGTGATATATGCAGAAAAGAACAGGGTCGAGTGCAGGACGTGTATTTTTTCGCTCTTTTGTAGTTCAAACAAATCTTCGGTTTTAACCAACCATGAATGATCTTAGCTGCGGTCTGACATATGTTAGTGAAACATACTTATGGCTTGAAACCTACGAGGATTTAAGGAGGTTTGTTACCGAAGTATTATGTGTTCAAAAATGAATTAAGACAAGCTAAATCGATTACTGTTTTTCATGTGTGTGACATTTTACACTGGCAGTTCTGTATTTATGATTGATGCAAGTATAAAATGCTTGCTTTGATCTCCACTCCTTCGAATAATTTTGATCGCTTTTAAAATCGTTTCAAGCTTCATAACATTAAAGTAATACTCTACGTACATTTAACTTTGATCTTCTAACCACAAATGACACGACAAACGGCAAAATCAGGGAAAATATTGACTTTTTAGTACTAAGTGTTCCTCCAGCTAATACAATCCATGGATTTGGCGTGAAAACCAACGGGGGGCGCTAATTGCTTTTTCTTACAGTGAAATCAGATTCCTTAATAAAAATATAGTAAAATGCCTAAAAATAAATACCATTTGTCGCCAGAGTATTTATTTTTTCCAGTTTTTTTTTTGTTTTGAAGCATTGCAGATAACACAAAATTACATTTTTTTGGGCTGAGCAGGCCAAGTTTAATAAAATGCACTTGCGAGAACACAAAGTATAAACATGTACTTCGCGCCGTGTGGCGGTACTTTTATGACTATATATCTTCAACAGGAAATACATACAAAGCAAAAATTGCGCAGCGTACCTTTTGTGAACGCGTTATATCCGTATATATTACCCAAAGACAAAGTGTGTTGCGCAAATGAAGATATTCTTCTTTATATTATGAAAAGCTATGGTACGTACTACGTAGATGCGCTTGGGGTACGTGTAGAAACGATGAACGGTTTCCTCATTTATGGAAGCGAAATGCGAACGGCGATGATATATTTTTTATTCACTTTCCCTCTGCTCGATATGAAGCAGAGAGACGACAAAGATGGATATAAGCTTGTCATCGAGGTGATAATTTTGAATGCACTAAAAACAGCTATATCTGTAGCTTACATTCTGTCGATGAAAATGGATGAACGATGGAACACCCGGACCCTATATCTGCAATAAAAAGTCGTGAAAATGTAAGAATATATATCAGTTATACAGGCGTATAGGTATACAATATACAAATTTGCGCGTGTCCTAAAAGAAATGTTTTTTTCGCTTTTTAAGTATATAAAAACAAATGCCCTCATGAAAATATCAAAGAGCCCAAACGGAGGTGAGCTTCTAAAATCATTTTCGACTTTCAGTGTGAATGGGTTGGCTAACTGGTAATCATGAATAAACAATCGTCACGTGTCAAACTTTGTTTCTCTTCCTCAACAGTTACCCGATTTTTAAGGGAAGTTTCATGCTTTCAACAGCACAAGCGATAGCGACTAACCCTGGCTTAAGTTGGTAGTTCACACTAACACCGCGATCTTGCAGAAATCTTTTCAACTCAGGCATTTTCATGGATGTAAATTTTTTCTCGAGACTAATTGCCATCTTGTATGCAATAAACCATAAAGCGCAAAACAATGCTAATGTGAATATGACTGTATACCATGTGCATTGACACATTGATTTTCCTCATTCGCGCTTCAGATCTTTGCCCTTGCTATAATATATACGGATAACCTTGTTATATATATCATTAAAGCGTTCACAAAAGATACGCTGCGCAATTTTTGCTTTGTATGTATTTCATGTGGACGATATATAGTCATAAAAATACCGCCACACGGCGCGAAATACATGTTTATACTTTGTGTTCTCGCAAGTGCATTTTTTTCAAAACAAAAAAAAAACTGGAAAAAATAAATACTCTGGCGCGACAAATAGCATTTATTTTTAGGCATTTTACTATATTTTTATTAAGGAATCTGATTTCACTGTAAGAAAAACCAATTAGCGCTCCCCGTTGGTTTTCACGCCAAATCCATGGATTTTCTATCATTCTGGCTCCGATGACCTGGCCAGAAACATGGCGGCCGTCGGCGCCCACGCGTCGCGTCTAGTGGCGGCAGCGTCAAAAAGATCAAAGGAGTGAGCTTTCTGTTCTTTACTATTCTTGTAATAGGAAACACGGTAATAGGAAATAGGAAACACGGTAATAGGAAATGGCGAAAAAGTGGCTTTTGCAATCGACTTTTTCAACACGGAAATAGGTAATAGCAATTACACTTCTGGGCTTCCGTAAGAAATATTTTAATTTAACTGGCAGCCCTAACCTTTGCAAATCGGTTAGAACTCCCCGCAGATCAGCCAAAATCGAAAGAATTCGCTTGTTTCCATGGAAATAAGCATCTGGACCGGTCTAGACCAATCAGAACACTGGAGTTTGACGATTTGACTGACCGACTTTACGTATGTCAGCTGCTCATTGACTTGACTAAGCTCGTTGGCTAAGCCACCGTATCAAATTTGATAACTGGACTACACTGAGTTGAATATTAATTAGAAACGCTGCATAAAGTAGATACTGGACAGTTATAAGTTACCGCTGCATGATAAAAGAGTTTGCAATTTTTACGTTAGTCGCGTGACTGATTTGACGACCCCTAGATCCGCCCCTGTTTTCCGGGTCTTCCTAGTGTTTTACGTGCTTTAAGTGTAAATTTATGCTTATAACTTATAATATAAACTTTTAAATTATATTTTTGTATGTTTCGAGATTTCCCGCCAAAAATTGCTGCCTTTATAGCTTTTGAGTTTTTCGTTTAAATTTTATGTTAAACTGTGTTTATGCATTTCAGTCGAGAGCAATTTTCCCGACAGGCGTTATTTCATCGACAAGAGCGAAAATAGTGTTGTTTTTTTGTTAATTTTAAACCCATTTTTAACGAGAAATGAAGCAGGATTTCGAGAAGCCATATAGCTGCAGTGTTTATAATTAAACCAGTGTTTAAATTTTTGCTCATTTCATGGCCTCTTATGTTTTTATATCGCGCTCCAATGCCTACGAAAACTTCTTTTGTTATTTTCTTGACAAATATGTTGGTTATGAGATGTGTTTTGTGATGTTCTTTAAGATCTATTCTATAAAACTACCCCCGAGTGACAGACGAGTAAAACAGACAAGCACAGTCCAGACGAGTAACAGACAAGCAGTGTTGCCAGATGAAATCTCAAAATATTCATGTATGCTTACGCCAAAAGTTCACAAAAAGTTCATGTCCCTAAATTTTAAGATCGAAACTCGTCGGAATTTATCGGAGATCGTCTGAAAATGTCGGAACTTATCAATATGTCCGAAAATCCTTCACAGACTATGTTTAAATGCGAAATAAATTGCTGAAAGAATTCTGTTTTAAAATTGTATTTAAAAAACAGGAGTGTCATTAGACTATATTTTTATGCGAGCAAACCATTATCATCGCTACTATTGCTTTCTGACCAATCCGAGATTTTGATTTTTTAAAAACACAGCGAACAGCACAAAAAAGGCGGGAAATTTAATTTAACATAAATTATACAAATTGTGTTCTATACTTCTATTATGGCACCTATTGTTTCTTACAGCCACTTCAAGTCTGCAAGACATATTTCTAAACATATTACGGGTTTTTTAGTTGAATCATTGAACATTTTCATCTTGAAAAAATGAAAATATCAAAGTTCATGGAATTAATTGTTCATGACATTTTAAAAAGTTCACAAAAAGTTCACAAATTTTCAATGTTCAAAAAAAGTTCATGCAGAGGGTAAAAAGTTCACAAATCTGTGAACTTTGTTCACGATCTGGCAACACTGCAGACAAGTACAGACGAGTAACAGACGACTAAAGACGAGTTCCAGACGAGTAAATTTTTTAAATTTCCCAAAACTCGGTGTTTTGTATAAATTCAAGCATCAATTCAGTTACAAATAGTGCGGTCTGTGGCGTAGCGGTGGCCACCATAGGGCTCTCATAGGGCTCCCAATAAACAAATTCGATTATTTAAATACACAACGGAAAGGATTTTCTCTTAAAATTCAATAAAAATTCATATTATTACCGTAAAAATGTTGTATCAACTGTGTGTGAATAGAGATAAGCATGTATAGGCAATAATCAATCTTGCGCCTGCGGTGGCATGCACGACGTATAATTACATATTTGAGAAGGGAGGAAACTCTTTCAACCATGTCGATATATACAAATTCAACGATAAAATTCTCATAAAAATATTTTAAAAAACGAATAGAAAAGCCGAAAAAATATGCAAAACTTTTGCCCAATTGCCGTCCGGTTTGAGGAACGAATCTGATTGGTCAAAAAAATAAATAAACTCGCTCTCATTTTCTTGAATCCGGGGGGGAGTTGACTTTATGGGACTTAAGAAATGCGGTTCTTGCTTTTTCTTCTCACATTTTTAACGTTGTTATTACATAAAATCCTTTAAAAATCTATATAACTCAAATTTGAATATTTTTTGTCTTTTATGTATTTTCGCGCCTCTAGTTAGCTTATTTTAAAAAGTCATTCAAGAAAATGCAAGCGAGTTTGTTTATTTTTTTGACCAATTAGATTCGTTCCTCAAACCGGACTTCGCATCCCGCATCGTCCCACGAAATATTTCGGCAATTGGGCAAAAGTTTTGCATATTTCTTTTGCTTTTTTATTCGTTTTTTAAAATATTTTTATGAGAATATTGTTTGATTATAAGTTGCCTGTGCCCATGTTTTATTTGATGTTTTGTGTGGGTTTTGAGGTAAAATTTTATCTTTGAATTTGTTATATATATATCGACATGGTTGAAAGAGTTTCCTCCCTTCTCAAATATTATGTAATGTATACGTCGTGTATGTCACCGCAGGCGCAAGATTGATTATTGCCTATACATGCTTATATCTATTCACACACAGTTGATACAACATTGTTACGGTAATAAAATGAATTTTTATTTAGTTTTAAGAGAAAATCCTTTCTGTTGTGTATTTAAAAAATCGAATTTGCCTATTGGGAGCCCTATGCTACCTAGCAACGGTTTTTGCTTCAAATGATGAAGCAGTGAATTCATTGGCTGCTGAAATGATTTCATTTTACTTTATTGGATGCTGAAATTTCAGTAATTTATAGTGCAAGTAAAAATATCAAATTTTATAGTTATATAGTTTGTTTTGTGTTACCTGCATGGTATATTTTCGTTGTTTTTTGACGATATTCTTGAGGTGGTAGATCGTAAAATTGTAATAATTTGTATTGAGTTGCCTACCTTATGTACAATTATGTACAATATTACCCACCACCGCTACGCCACAGACTGCAATATTTGAAACTGAATGGATGCTTGAATTTATTCAAAACACCGGGTTTTGGGCTATATAGGGTCGTATTTAGAAAATTTACTCGTCTATAACTCGTCTTTGGTCGTCTGTAGTCGTCTGTTACTCGTCTGTTACTCGTCTGTACTTGTCTGTTACTCGTCTGTACTCGTCTGTTACTCGTCTGTACTTGTCTGTTACTCGTCTGTCACTCGGGGGTAGTTTTAGAATAGATCTGTTGTTTAATGCTCACGAGATGCATAGATTCTGTCGTCTCGATTAAGTTGCAAAAAGTAAACAAAACGTCCCACGTGAAGATTGCGAGATAGAAATTGTTAGAGCTTTTGATATTTGGTTAATTTGTTTTTTCCAATTTCCTTTACAATTTGTATTTTGGTTAGGAGTGTATACTAAAACAATTAGACAACTCGGCCTCGTTGTCTCTGAACAGATAGTAAACTCGGGCTGCGCCCTCGTTGACTATCAGCTCATAGACAACCCGTCCTCGTTGTCTAATTGTTAATAGTGAAGTCGCTTAACCAAACGATTTGTACTGGCGTGTACAAACTTGAGCACCCCCCCCCTACAATTGATTAACTATGCCTCCTAATCAATTTAAGAACGGGTGCCTAAAATTTTCAAGTTAGGGGGGTGTTACCACAGTGAGGTGGTACGTTAACGGTTGGCAGTGTTTCTCTGCCAGTCAATGATATTTAATGTGGGAACATCAAACAGGAAATTTTATGTGCCCATTTATCTGTTGTCAAGTCCATGTCTTTGAACAATATCCCAACACCTTATTATTAAATACAATTATTGAGTAAAACATGAACAAACATCCCGAACCGTTATTTCAAAAACGGAACTTCCCCCCCCCGGGATGATAAATTTTGTGAATATCTTCATTACACCCCCAAAAACATTTCAATTTGACTTAGGAGTCGCGGGGAAAGAAATACTGACTTTGTCCGCTTTGTACAGATCTTGCCAATTTTTGCCGCTAAGCGACCGGACTATAAGGCGGATTTCCATTCAGTGCAAAATGTCGCGCGATCGATTTTTAGCGAGGGCTTTCTTTTGAAATGTGTGACGTCAACCACAGCTAATGAGATTTGTTCCGCTTGACTTAGACTTTCTCAAAGTCCGTATTTATTTCCCGCCACCCCAAGAAATACGGACTTTTCAAACTTGCAGCGCGCCAAATTTACTGACCCAGAAATGGGTCAGTGACATATCAACCAATAGCGTCTGATATGCATTTTGCGGGGGGGGGGGGGGAGTTTGTTACTTTGTTTACTGTAATTGACTAATTGTTTTAATAAATTTACAATTTAAATACTAAACTGAGAGATTCGAAGTATACTTTATAGGTTTGCTTTTATATCAAATTTCGTAATGGAAAGGTCTGTTAGTGATGCTATCAAACATGGTATGAACAAACTTGGTTACCAGAATATTCGGGAAAATCAACGACATGCGGTCGAAGCTTATTTTGCTGGGAAAGATGTATTTTTGTGCTCGCCAACGGGATCTGGAAAAAGTTTCGTATTTGAGATTGCGCCTTTTGTTCTCGATTATAAAAAGCATGGTCAGAGGAATAAAACTGAGTCTGCTTACCTCGTGGTTGTTCCACTCGTATCGTTAATGATGGATCAAGTTAAAGGTTTACGTCAAAGAGGAATATCCGCGGGTTATTTGGGAGCAGATAGCACGCCAGAACAAGTGAGAGATGTTGTAAACGGTCAGTACCGCTTGGTGTTTGCTAGTCCGGAGTCGTTGCTTAAATCACAGCGATGGATTTTTCGTGGAAATCTTCGTCGCATACTCGACGCCGTGTTTATTGACGAAAGTCACTGTGTTGCCAAATGGTAAAGTTGATTAGACTTTATGTCTCACAATAAGTTTACATATGTTAAGTTAGAATTTAAAATACAAGATATTAAAAGATAACAATTTTGTTTCTGCAATATTTTGTTCCGAAATGTCACATTAACCAATACACCAATGTGACCTTGTATTTGAGCGTGTGACTCCAAATTCCACCATGGTCAAGCAATTTTTTACTTTTCCCACTCTATATATATATATACATATATATATATATATATATATATATATATATATATATATATATATATATATATATATATATATATATATATATATATATATATATATATATATATATATATATATATATATATATATATTTATAATAACCCCTACAACCCCCACCCTGGGAATATGTGGGGATTTGGTATTATTTAATTTGCAAATAAGCTAATAAAAGGGCAAATACATTGGTAATTCCCACATATGCCCAGGGTAGGGGAGCAGGGGCTTAGATTGACTGCTGCATAAAGTATATACTGTGCAAACATTTTAGATTAGCTCAAAGTACAGTAGAACATCTTTATCTAATCTTCTTTAATTAGTTCAATGATAAGTGATTGAACTTTAGTATTCCATAGAGAACAGATTTTATACAAACATTTTAATACGTGTTAACTTTCACATCAATTCAATTAGTTTTCAATATGTATTGATAGGGGGCAAAGTAAAGGAGCAGTAAAGGCATTTAGGGAAGATTATGGAAAGCTTAGTGAATTAAGGTCTTTGGTAAGAAGAGATGTACCATTTGTTGCAATGACAGCTACAGCAACTCAGGAAACAAGAAATGTCATTATTCGTGATCTTTCTTTGACGGAACCTGTTTTGCTTCTGGCTGATGTTAATCGCCCAAACATACGATATAGCTTGGTAGAAATTGATCACAAATCCTTGTACATTCACTTCAAATGGATAATAGATGAGTTGGAATCAAAAGGTTGTGAGGCAAAAAAGGTGTTAGTTTTTTGTAGCCGAAAAGAGCATGTTAAAGAACTATGTGAACTTTTCCATAATAGTCTTGGTATAAAATCCTATAACCGTCCAAATGGAAATGAAACACTTGATGATCGGTGTCGACTTTTTGCTATGTATCATAAAAAGACCCATGATTTGGTTAAAGAAACTGTCGAAAATGAATTTTGCAAAGCAGATGGTGTAGTACGTGTGGTTTTTTGCACAATTGCTTTTGGAATGGGAATCAACGTAAAAAGTTCAGACACAGTTATTCATTTGGGGCCATCTGGTAGTTTAGAAGACTATCATCAAGAGTCTGGTCGCATTGGAAGGGACTCTGAAACTATGAGTCATGCAATTCTTTTCAAGTATAAAGGTTGCACATGTAGCAGAAATATCTCAAAGCCCATGAAGAATTATGTAAAGAATGTATCACAGTGCCGAAGGGTTCTTCTGAACAACTCCTTTTCTCATAATCCAGTGCCAAATAATATTCTCCATACTTGCTGTGATATTTGTGCCACTAAATGCAAATGTTTGTGTAAGTGTGAAACCAATGTGTGTGACTGTGACACCAAATGCACGGAAGCAAACAATCTTTCCTCACCTGTCGCAAAATGCGTCAAATCATCTTCTCATGTTAATGACAATTTGCACTTGGTCAAAAAGGAACTAACTGTGTCTACAGAACAGCGTCAACAGTTACATGACTGTTTAATGGCATATCAGTCAGAGCTTGTCGAATACTGTCGACATGAACAGCTTCTTACAGGGATTGATATAGCATCAGGATTTTCCTGCTTGTTGATTGAGCAAATTGTTCAAAACTTGCAGCACATAGACACAATTGAATATTTGAGAGATCATTTCGATTTTTTTAGTGAAGAACATGTTATTGAGACATGGCAATTTATAAACACTATAGTCTTATCTAATGGCAATGAAGGAGAAAGTAGACTTACTAAAGAGAAATCTCCTTTGTATACAGATAAACAGCTCCGACATAACTAGTGATGGCAGCAAATCCACTGATGAAGAATCCAGTAGCTCCCAACATTCTGCAATTAGAAAACAGAATACAATATTATTGTATGATGATGATGGTTGGTCAAGTTAATTTAACTTGTTTGATTCAAGATAATCAATAGACTTTTCTAGTAATTACAGTACAACCTGTAGAAGTACTGTATTTCAAAGTGAAGCTCGGGTGCTTAGCATTAAGATTATATTCATGTCAGGAAGCATATTGCTTAGCCATTCAGCCTCACTTTCATCTAGTTGCATAACATATATAAATATATTACTGGAAAGTTCCATTTGCTGGCAATGGGCAAGTTTGTTTTTTTTATACACTTTAACAAATGCTTGCTGTGTATTTTGTCTCTCTATTGCAGAAAGGGGAAGGGTGCTTAACACTGAATGGAATTGAATACGACTCAAAGATGGTGCATGTTGAGTTGTATGACATGCAATCGTATAGAGACTGAAATCGCAAAAAACCCACTTTCTTTAGTCCAGCCTTCTTTAAAACGACGCTTTTTATTTTCCGCGGCAAACTCATATTTTCATTAAATATTGAAATTAGTTTGCAAGCAGCGTCACACATTGCGGGTAGAATTATGTCATCTTTCTTGTGAACGTTACGAGAATGAGACGGGTTATTTACAGCTGCTTTCACAAATTGAACAAATCTTGGCGTCCTGTTTTGCAGTTCTTTATAAATATCACTCCACGAGAATGACTCCAAGGCCTCTTTGGAACTGTTTCGTAAAATTGATGGATCAGATTTGCTACAAAGTCTTTGGATTTCACTGTTTATTTCCTCGCAGGCTTGTTCGTACAAAAGATCTTTAATTTCATCAATTTTCATGACAGCAGCAACAAAAGATTTCATGTTGCCCATAGCTAAATGCCGACCAAGCGGATAAAGTTTTTTTTCCAATCTAACATTTCGAGTTTGACTGTTAGGATAACTGAGGACAACCTAAATGCAAAATATTTACAATTTAAAGCTATTACAAAATTATATTACCGTTTATGCCATATATTCTAATTTTGGAGGTCGGACTTGTAATAATTTGCAAATAAAAAACGTTCGAATGGTTTTGTATTCTTTCAAGAGCATATATGTTTTGTATTAGTTTTTGATACAGTAAAGATGTAATTAACCACAAGTTGTTACACACAAAACTTATTAGAAACAGTACTTGCTGACGAACAAAAACAGAAAATAACGTCAATGACCAATGTACTCAGAATTATTTGAATATAAAGGGCATTATACTGGTACATATAAAGCACTTAATATAAAATACTTGTATGTGGAGTTGTGAACTTACGTCTACAGCAGAAACTTTGTCAGGCGGCTCTTCAGTTTGTGTAGCTTTCGCATGGGTTGCAATTATTAATTCTTTGGTTGAAAAAGCATTTTTCGGTAAACTGTTAGTATTTTCACTTTTCATATTCAAACGTTTCTTCGCAAGCATCTCTCGGCCATCTTTCGCGAGCCTTTTAACACAGAGCAATTGATTCCCCTTGCCCTGAGCACGTCGTTGCTTTTTGCTATTTTCATATACCGATCTTGTTTCCTCAAGTTTACAAACAAGCCGAGAGTTTTTATCATTGCAATTGCGACATATAATATCAGTTTCAACTGTGCTTTGATTTATTTCTACATCAAGAACTTTCTCCAAAAGCTGGCATGCCTTCGACTTGCCGGATTCGGCCGAAAATAGCCTCCTCTTATAAAAAGGGTTAAAAACAGTTTCGTTACATTGTAAACAGACACAGGAATTCTCAGATAAAGTTCTCGTATAAACCTTTGTTGGTGTATTTTCCATTTTGCAAATTGTATTATATGAAGTTTACATCAGCGAAATTAACTACAATTAACTCCGCCCCTTTTAATTTTCCCGCGGAATTTATAATACGATTGAAATCCTGTCAAGTTTAACAAGTCTCTCTCTCCGCCCCTCCCCCTTTCCGCGCGCGAGAGAGAGACTTGGAGCAAGTCTACGCTTGACTGTTTGTAATTCAATTAATTAGTTATATATACGTCATATAGACGTTGCTCAGTGATGTGCATCGCCAGCATCGGTCATTTTTAATTCCTGACAAATGTAAGTAGGTATTTAGTTTATCAAGATTGTTATGTTTTTAAAATTTTAATTTAACGCGTGTTGTAAATTTATTAATGATATACAAGAAATGTATCTGGACTGTGATTGGTCAATTTCAGTGCAGTTAATCCCGAATAGGAGTGCGAAAATCTGTAACAACGGTGCAAAAATTGTAACAACAGAAGAACCAATCAAATTTGACGCAGGAAAACGGGTGTGCAAATTTTCTTAAAAAGAAAACAAACATGGCGGGTGAAATTTGAGAGCGATTGCGGTCAATTTGGCTGGTTTTTTCGCGAACTTTATTTATTTGAATAAAATATATCACTATTGGAAAGTTCCGACTACTTTAATCACACGTATTTATCACGACGTTATGGGCGTTAATTTAAAGTTTTTAAGGAAAAAAGTGAAGGAGAGCGATCGCGATGTAAGTACAGTTGAATTGCCGGTATTCTTGTTTCGAATATTTCCTTTTATATTATTAACAAGTAATAGCATGCATGGTTTCTCGTCCAATTTGAAATAACATACACTCGCGAGTTTTTCAATGACACTAAATTCTGCTCGTCCTGCGGACGCGTGCATGTTATTTCCAAATATACCTGCCTCACCCAGCTAAGCATTTAAATGAAACAAAATTAATGGCTACGACGGAGAGTAAATACTTAATTATAATAATAGACATAAAATTTTCGGCTATACGACACACACTTCTTCAATAATAAATGATGCCAATGAAAAACAACTTACATAACAATATATGAATAAATTAACGAAACCTAATAATTGTTGGAATGAAACTATTGTTGGACTGAATCATGTTCATTGTTCATTCGCCTGGGGTTAGTTATCAAAATTCCAATCCAAGACCTGTCTGGCTCTAAGCCTTCAGGTCTAAGACCTGTCTGGCTCTGGTCAATCAACATAAATTTTAAACTTGAATGATCAGCATCATTACAATAAAAAAAGTGATTAACAATATCACACAATATCACACGTTCTACGTTTTTTTTAAAATTAACGGAAGAGCCGACACTCTGCTAACCACAATTCACGCACTACGCAAGATAACGACATTAGCCGAAGTACACGTAAGAAACTTCCCGATGTTAAACCATTCGCGCCCAACATGGCGTAAAACCGAGCTGGTGACTTTCATACAATATACAGCTTGTATACAACAAACAAAATAGCAAGGAAAATACTGACTCATGTCCTCAAAAAGACTTTTCAATCTCATCTTTGAGAACATGAATTAGTAAAGTTAATTACCTCTAATTGATGCGCTAGTTACGCCCTCAGAGATTTTAAAATTTTGACGTGCGATTCGTGATGCTTGCTGGACAGTGAAAATCAAACTGTCAATTTTAGGCCTCGCTTATGTGACGAATTTTAGGATCGTGGCTTTATAAGATACGCTAAACATTTAGGTCGTAAGCTATAGGATAAAACGCGGATACGGATGCGGAACGAAGCGGATTGACGGAACGGATATGAGGATAAAACGCGGAGCGGATTTGGGTTATTTTTTTGTGAGAATTAAAGCTTAAATCTTTTTTGAAAATATGTTATGGTACTTGATAAAACAGAACTCGCTGCCATGTTTCATCTGATTTAAATGGGTTGGGGGATTATGTAGACCTGCTATCTATATTTAGATTATTCTGTCTTTAAAAAGTGAAAACATTTCTTTACAAATTAGATGTGAAGTTTCCAAAGATGATACAAATTAAAATAATACATTCTTAACGGAAATATCGAAACTATATAAATAAACTTAATTATTGGTATAAAATACAAAAATATATAATCGTATGTATCGGACGTATGATAATGGACTAAAACCAACAAGTGAATAGGTCAAGTATAGTGGAACCCGTTTACGACGGTCACCAACGAGCTGAAATAATGTGGCCTTATTAACAGGATAATATAAAGTTTCAATTATGACGCAAAAGCCATGTTAAAAATATTTCAAAAGCACAACAACAACACCATACCACAATACCAATTAGTATTACTAGATAAAGTCGTGAAAAGTTTTAAGTAATGCTAACGAAACAATATCAGGATTTGGTTACCAAAAACCTTGATTTTTTTCTTTTGCTTTACGCATTTAACTGAAGGCTACAAGTTTTAGATGACTTTTATTAATACAATCAATAAAATGCATTGTGTTTCAACCGGACAAAAAAATGACCATATTATCGAGGTGGCCATAAGGAGGGGTTTCACTGTAGTTGTACCGGATGCAGCTGCATCCGTGAGACATCAAATATAGTACCTCCACAACTAATGAAAGGAAGAGCAGCACCCCAGGGATAGAGATAATGTAAAAGGAAATAAAGCAAGTTGGAACTAGACCACGTTGTGTGTAGTGTTAGCTCGGCTCATTACACGTTAAATACAAAGTTTAGTAAGAGAAAGTTGAGCAAGATATCTGATGTTGCATGATTCCAACAAACATGTGTTTAAAGTTTGATGCTTGCTCCTATGTCAACACATGCATGAAGTGGGGTGAAAGCGTTCAGTAACATTTGTAACCGAACAGGGCAACCAAGTTTTTTACAATGTTGAGCAAATTCTTGCTCTTGTTTTGTTTTTGCTTTTTTTCCGAAAGTGAGATACAGGTATATGTACCACAAAATACCTCGATACCACAAAATACCTGTCGTATTTATTTTCAGTATAAAATTTGGAAAAAACGTGCAATATACTTTATTCTAGAATCCTTTACCGGCCGATAGTTTCAGCAAATATAAGACTAAAGTAATTCCGAATAAAGTGTGCATAATTAGACTTTACACAATACTTGTAAAATTTCTGCTGAAGATGAGTCAAATGACTCGAAATATACAGTATTTAATTGTGTAAAGTCTAATTATGCACACTTTATTCGGAATTACTTTAGTCTTGTATACTTTATTCTCGTAAACATATATTAATTTTGGTGTTAATTGACACATAAATAAGAAAAATGAATATTTTAATAAAAATTCTTAAAAGTAACGAGGATAAAGTTTAAATATAATTCGTTGTTTTTGATACCTCTTTTTTGCAAAATGCTCGTAAAATCAGGACGTTTAAAAATAAGTTTGCAAACCAACATAAATTATGTTCATAGACATTTGTACTAAGCGATAAAACATTCCTGCCATTCAAGAATAACAGGGAGCAATCAAATTTGCTATAAAAGAACACGATCTTTTAACATTATTGATAAACCTGATATATTGTAGTATATACCATGGGTATTATGTAGTGACTTTAGCATTAACCTTCCACTAAATTAGATAGCAATATCTATACAGTATTACCATACAGCATCAAAGACCAAATCCTGGTTCAATTTGATAAACCGTTACTTATTTATTGCCACACTGGTATTCTGTGGTACATTAGGATTTTATCCAAATAATGTCAGGCTTCAAAAATACTAGAATATGCTAATTCTAACCGCAACACCTCACCGGAAGAAAAACTATAGGGAAAACCTTTCCAAAAAACCAATAATAGTCCATGATATATACTTGTGACATAAAATATGAATGATAGAAAATTGTGTGGTATTCTGTGGTACATACACCTGTGTAAACACTTTATGTTTAGCAAATTGTTCCTAATCTAATTGCTATACTTAAACGCATAGCATTTTACGCGTGTTCTCAAAGTTTTATAAATAGTAGCCTACAGCTGTTAGTTATTTTTAACTTGCGATTTTTTTTAACACCCTAAATTTTCGCCAATATGCGAAACTACTGCCCATCAATAGACCTTTTGATATTTACTTTATAACACATGGAGCAATAAAATATAGTACTAAGCATGGGTTCAAAAATGCCCTCGCAAAAGCTTAATAATAATGCGTGGGTCTTAGGGTCATTCATTTTCTGACGATTTTGAAAAATGAAAATTACTTCATTTCTCAAACAAATCATTTTGCATTTTTTAAAAAAATGAAAAATGAAAGATAAAAAGTCATTTTTCATTTTTTTTTAAAATGAAAAATAAAAATTTATGTTTTATTTTTCATTTTTTGCCTGTACGAAAAATGAAGACAAGTCTTTACATTTTTTTCGCGTTTTGAAAAATGAAAATGACATTTTTCACTTTTGCATTTCAATTTTTATTTGTCAGAAAAAAGCAAGAATTGAATTTTTACTCTCATATTAATCTGTTGTATTGTTCAATTTCCGAACCATATTATAGCTGCGTGTGTTGTCTTATAATCGTTAAAAATGGCGGCATTAGCTGATATTTTAAGTGTTGAAGCTGTCCGTGAACTAGTGCAAAACCACACGCTAAAAAAAGTTTCAAATATTCTTCAGACAGAATTTCCGAACCAGAGAGGCTTAAGTGTGAAAAGCATAAAGCGTTTTTGCCAAGCACAAGGAATAGCGAAAAGAAATATTGTTACTGACGTTGAACTAGACCAGATTGTGGAGTCTTCTGTGCGACAGGTAAGTCTCATTACATTGTGGCCTCCAATTGTGTTTTAATATTTTGCTATGCCAACAAGCTCACTATACTTCACTGGATTTAATGGTAAGTACTTAACAGTTAACTAATTTATTTTTGAGTCGGTTTTCTTCGTTATCTCGGATAAATACCTTGCATAAATAATTAGATCAAACTTGTGGAAAGATCTCGAAGAATCTCAACTTAAATTGTTTGAAGTCGAAAGATTCTGCTAGAAACCCCCCTCAACGAAACTGGTTCTTCTGGACTGGCTATGATTAATCCAATAACAACTAGGGCAGTTCAATGTCGAGGCAGTTTGAGTAGGGATAGGCAATGTAACAACTTTTAAATGTAAATATATACGCAACATATTGCTAATGTCTATACTATTTTTGACCTTTACTGGCAGCCACATATTTAACATGTGTGTAAGAGATAAATACCTCGAAGCAGGGATTTATGTGATCTAATAACATTAGGACGTTGAGGGGATTTTCTAGCAGAATCTTTCGACTTCAAACAATTTAAGTTGAGATTTTCCATAAGTTTGATCTAATTATTTATGCAAGGTATTTATCCGAGATAACGAAGAAAACCGACTCAAAAATAAATTAATTAACTGTTATGTACTTATCCGGTTATCCATTAAATCCAGTCAAGCATAGTGAGCTTGCTGGCATAGCAAAATATTAAAACACAACTGAAGGCCACAATATAATGAGATTTACCTGTCGCACAGAAGACTCCACAATCTGGTCTAGTTCATCGTCAGTAACAATATTTCTTTTCGCTATTCCGTGTGCTTGGCAAAAACGCTTTATGCTTTTCACACTTAAGCCTCTCTGGTTCGGAAATTCTGTCTGAAGAATATTTGAAACTTCTTTTAGCGTGTGGTTTTGCACTAGTTCACGGACAGCTTCAACACTTAAAATATCATGCCGCCATTTTGAACGAGTATAAGACAACACAAGCAGCTATAATATGGTTCGGAAAATGAACAATTCAACGGATTAATATGAGAGTAAAAATTCAATTCTTGCTTTTTTCTGACAAATAAAGATTGAAATGCAAAAGTGAAAAATGTCATTTTTATTTTTCAAAACGCGAAAAAAATGTAAAGATTTGTCTTCATTTTTTGTACTGGCAAAAAATGAAAAATAAAACATAAATTTTTATTTTTCATTTTTAATTTTCATTTTTAAAATGAAAAATAACTTTTTAACTTTCATTTTTCATTTTTTTAAAAAATGTAAAATGATTTGTTTGAGAAATGAAGTAATTTTCATTTTTCAAAATCGTCAGAAAATGAATGACCCTAAGACCCACGCATTATGAGGAATGAACGCCGATCGCACTTAACGGAACATTAACAAGGATTTTGAGGTAATTTATCAACAGCTTTTTGTGACCAATTCATATTTCATCACCTAGATAACGAACTAGCCTGATAATGTAGGAATACGATATAAATGTCATTGTAAATGTCATTGTAAATGTCATGTTCAAGTTCACTGTGTTCAAGTGTTCAGCACGAGAAGCAAATCTGGTATTTTTAAGCACCAATGTATTTTCTGTTTATTGTATAAACTACAGTCTTTTCTAGAGCAAGCACCCTTGTTTTTTCTATTTATTATATAAACTACAGACTTTTCTAGCAATATAAAATATCCATAAGCTATGATTCATAGTTGGGTGTAAAGCAATGATTTTCTGATGTCCCGGCATGGGTGATCATGTGCAGTACTGTGATACTGATAGCTACTGTGCCAATATATTTCTTATCATCAAAGTTTAAACTTGTCTGCTTTAATTGAGTACTTTTTTTCAATACATGGCGTGACAGATAGTTTTATAGCATATAAATATTGCTCAAATTTTTGAAAGTATATGATGCTATTGATAAAACATTCAAAGCTAATAGTTTTGCAATAATATTTTTTGTAGAAACAGTTCGTGTTGGTACAGACAAGCTGTAAAATGAATATTTTCTCATGTCCTGGCATGGCTGATAATTGTGCAATACTGTGATACTGATATTGTGCATCTGTGCCAGTAATCTATTTCTTGCCATCAAAGTTTAAACTTGTCTGCTTGTGAACTGTCAATGTTCAAATTATATTTGAATGTGTCTCTTGTTTAAATATTATTTGAGTACTTTTTATTTTTTTTATAACATAAGATAGTTTTGTAATACATAAATATTGTTGAAATTTTTAAAAGTATATAATGCTATTGACGAAACATTGAAAGCTAATGATTTTGCAATAATAATTTTGTAGAAACAGTTAGTGTTGTTACAGATAAGCTGTAGAATTTGTATTGGAGAAATAATACTTTTTGGGTCAAAGTTCGTTCAAATAATACCATGTGTATAAATGTATTTGATATCTCTACTCTGTGATACTGTATTTTTATTATTTTAATAATAAAAATATGATATCACAGAGTGGAGATATCAAGTACACATGGCGTTATTTGTTGATGCCTCTAGCCTCGTAATAGTATCTGCTTACGCAGATACATAAATTCTTTCACCTGCTAAATTTCCTTAGCCCAATTTGAGGAACCCAATGTTGTAAATATATCCGGGCTCTGTCATTAGATCAGTTCCGCCTTCTTTACCGTTTCACTTGCTAAACGGCCATTATTTAACCAACTACTTCTAACGCAGGGTGAATACGGGACTAGTAAAAGGTTTTGAGTCAATACTGTCAATATACACAATAATCTGAAAAAATAGAGATAGCAGGTCTACATAATCCCCCCAACCCATTTAAATCAGATGAAACACGGCAGCGAATTCTGTTTTATCAGATACAATAACATGTTTTCGAAAAAGATTTAAGCTTAATTTGCACAAAAAAAAAACAACCTATCCGCGTTTTATCCTCATATCCGCTCCGCGTTTTATCCTCATATCCGCTCCGCGTTTTATCCTCATATCCGCTCCGCGTTTTATCCTCATATCCGTTCCGCGTTTTATCCTCATATCTGCTCCGTTCCGCATCCGTATCCGCATTTCATCCTAACCCCCTAAAGGTCGAAGTATCGAGAGAGCATTGAGACTCTAACTCATTGCTCTCTCGACATTTTGACCTTTAGTGTATCCTATAAAGATTTCACCCAAATTTTAGTGTTCAACAATCATGTATCGCGTATCACCTCGTAATGAGCCGTTACATGAATGTATCATATAATTAGTGTATATACAGATATTAGTACGATGGTAGTTCATTCTCGAAGAAGATGTCGATCAGAAATTATCAATTCATGTCAATTTGACATACACAAAATACATCAAGCTGGTTATAAAAGGAGAAAAGAACTTATCTTGCATACCATTGCAATGTATTGCATGAATGGACAGGGACTGTTTTGTCAAAAGTAGGAGTGACGTCAATGCACACGAGGTGATTTTTACTCGCAGGACAAATGAATGTTTAAGAAATTACAAAACTTTAACTTCCAATGTATCGTAAAGATAATTTTTGGCTTCCTGTTTATAAAATGTCGAATGTCCGTTTTGAATGCATCCAGTTACGTTGATCCACATTTGTTTGATTTGTTGGAGCCTGCTGACTGTGGGAGGCTATTTTACCGTCCGTGTTCTTCCGGTATTGTTGCCGGCTTTCAATGCTAAGAAAGAGGAATTGTGAGCTACTGATGTTCGCCCACGTGTGCTGTACTTTGGGATCCGGTTTGCGCTGAATCGCTGTACTATAGATATAATATATATATACAATAAAGATGTAATGTGCTGATGTACAGATGTATAAATAGAGTACATGTTTCGGTCTATGCACCGATGCGTCTAAGCTACAGTTTAAAATTAGCAATTCGATTTTCTCCGTTCGCCGCCGCCCTCAAGGCTCAAGACCGCCTGTTTGATTTAACCTACTGAGAACATTTCTTCAGTTGAAATTGTTATATAAATGCAATTGCAACTTTAATATACAACGTTATAACAGCTAAATAGCCCTCGGCTTTGCTGTAAAAAACGTAGGCCGAGTAGAAAACTATCAATATTTATAAATTTACCAATCTTTTATTTTTTTAAAAAATTTTATCCGATTTGACCTTTCAAGTTCCTGTTATTCTTATTCGATTTATAAAGTTGAACTTGAGCCAATAAAAGTTAGTCCTGTTTTTCAACAAAAGATCTTTATTATAGCTTTTAAGGCGTTCTACCACGTATAGTGCTTGATGTTCACGAGAACACTTGATCATGATGCATTGCATGAATTACGTTGGATTCATAGGCTTCCGTCCGTTGGTTTGTTTTTATACCGCATCCTCAATTAGTGCCACGATTTGTATATTTCACAAGCGCGTTTTAAACGAAAACTGACGGGTTTTATTTAGTGTTAAAAGTAGCTGCGCCTGCCGTGGTACTGGTGCATGTGCAGTACACTCCCTGAACTTTACTGCAGGAGGAATGCACGTGTGAAATTACAAATACTGCATGTAATGTACATGGCAAACATGATTGTATTGAGGGTAATCTATGTATGAGTAGGTGCCTGAATAATCATATCAGAATATATGAGGGATCTGCAGTAATCAGTTATGTGTGACAAAACTACGTTGCGATAAATTTTCACGAATTATGTTATTGTAGAAGCGGTGTAGAGGTTCGATCAGTACAAATCAATACGGATGACGTATTTACACAGCAAATATGACAGTATAATGAGTATATTGTACAAGTACACCACGGCACCCCAAGCAAAGCAAGAAAACATTCATACCAATGTTGGGCGTGTAATTCACACGGCATGCCGGAGTCGTGCTGTTTCACAATTAAAATTTTTGGGATTGCCTGAAGGTTTTGGTAGTTGCTTGATTTTTTGGCGTTTTTCGTCAAAGACATGCATGCTTTTCTGCATGTGGTGGTCTGCCGCCAGAATAGAAAAGGAAATTGTTAACTGATCAATATAATTTAATACCGCAACCAGAATAACGACCATATACTATTATTGTTCATTATACTGAGTCGTATATATTATTATCATTCTTATTATTATCATTTAATAGGTTCATTTGACACGACCAAATTGGTCTGACCAATATTAAAACAAGAATGATATGGCTTTAAGCGTCAAGAACACATTCTAGACTGATAGGATTACACCTATAATAAAGTCAATTTTGTCACTAATTAAAGCTAACTCAGAATTGTGTAATTTTTTCCCGTCAGACCAGTGCAGCGCGGTTATATTAATATATAAAATCACAGGTGAAAGGAATGGGATTCGAGAAAACCTGACATCCACAGTGCATGAGCATTATGTACAAAGCCACACGATTGTCAGTATATATCATCTGCCTAGGTCATCAGCCTAGGTCATCTGGATAAATGCGTTTGTATAAGCATGTTAATCCGGATGTAACATATGTTACCAGCATGAGTTTCCCCACGCAATAAAACAGATACAATAATTAATCAAGTTTCGAGGAGTGGCGTTTTAGCTAAAAGCCTGCATGCTTTGACTCATTTCATTTGTCAATATTGCTGCCTTTTACTTAAAAATTGAAACAGATACATATATATATTAGCTTCAATGTTAGTTTAGCATGCTGATATTTGTGTCTATATCACTTTAATTTGTCGAAGACTAGAGTAACTCAATATTGTTTAAATAAGGCGATTGGATTGTATAGCTGGTAATACATCCGGTCACATGTATTTAGCTACATTTAAGCAAAACTAATTTATGTACATACCACATATTTAGGGACACACCTTCTATAATGTAATTAAGTTTATTTGTAGAATAGTCAAAACAAACTGCGTATATTTCAAAGAATGAGAAATTAAACTAACTTATATAGTTATATTTGGTGATTTTAAAGACATATTGACGATCACAAGAGAGCAGAATTGACGTACATTATTCTTCCGCAAATATACACAAATTTCAAGTATTGTTTTTCAGGAAATGGTGCGTTGCAATTCGTGGAAATTGCTCTTCTAAGGAATTCTGATTTGAGAAATTGTACTTGTTTCAGTCACGTTTAACTTGTACCGACACCGTTCACTGGAACTTAATCATTACTCGCAGAACTATAAGACATGCAGTAGATTTTTATCTGTGCAAGATATACATTCTACGTGCAAGATATCAACCATACATTACAATTATATCTTAATATGATAAATAATATGCATAAAATCTTGTGTTTATAATCTGTATTTCACTCTTTTTTTCACTACCCGCAAATATCAAATTTACCCACGTTCTTTAGCTACGGGGAGGGTGGTTACCCGCCCATATAATAGTACACAAAACGTCCTCAAAGTACGTTTTTTTTAACTTGCAGGTGAGAACTTTATCAGTTTATCATGGAAAATAGGAACTAGTGTGCTTCGAGCCCAACAGAACTATAATGCAGCTCGATGATCCTATCGAGGGCGAGTCACCAAATAGCGTGTCCACGTCAGTACATACGACATGTGTGGGTTGTACATTTGACCATTGTCACATGTGTGTACTTCAGCCAGCTAATTTGCGTTGCTATCCGGATATGTCAGTGACGTGCAATGCCTTTGAATTACACATCCGTTCTAGGACGGGAAGTTCCCACTGATGTATTTAAACGTCTCTTTAAACGTCTCTGGGCAGTTGAATTGAGATTTCACGAGCACAGAACGCGAAACACAACAAACTGGCCAACCGTTGGTAACTTGAGAGGATGACGTCCCTTTATAAGACAATATGCGTAAGTACCTTATAACGTTTATCTTCAGATTCAAATTTCTCCTGCATTATTGTTATAATACTATTACTTAGAGAAGACAGAAATCTGGCAATCCTAAGCAATTTAGTTATTAACCTTTGTTTTTAAAAGTTTGCTATAGGTTGCTAGCGTGAAAAATAGTATATAGCGATGTAATATGTTTTACGAACAATTATATAATATGTATTAGAAATCACTATATATAATGCATGGCTGATTGGATAAAGTGTTAATTTAATGCATGCTTTTAAAATTCAATACTAAGCCACGAATGTATGTCAAGCCGAAAAAACAAACGCCGTGATTAGTTGAAAATATTTACACAAGGTGTGTTCTTTTACATCCCGTGCATCTAAAAACACATATATTTGCGTTTTAGAACGCACGAATTTGTTGAAACATTTTACACTAAGGGATCAATTAAATATACGCTAGTCGCTAACTATTTCTAAAAGTATACGTGTGAAACTAAAGAGAGATTTATATTGGTATATTAGCTATTTTCGCATCGGATGTTCACTATTAATTTCAATATAAATATCCGCTGCAAACAGTATTCGCACGTTTCAACAATCAAATCAAATATCAACATGAAATGAATACTATTAACATTATTGCTCTGCTACGACTCCGCGTGTGCCGCACGGACACATGTTTTGAGTTGTATAGTCAACATTCAGGATAAGTTGCGTAATTGCATGATTTTGCATACATATTTTCTTCATTTCGGTTTTCAATTCAAAATTATGCCAGACTCATACAGATCTGATATTTATTGATAAGGTGATCTAAGTTCTTCAAGAAGAATTCGAATTGGGAATTCCGTGCTTTCTTACTCATCGGGGAAGCCCCATAATGATGACATCGATCATGGTTGGGGAATTAACCTTTCGCTGTTCAACATTTTTATTGACTAAAGTTAGATACATTACTATATACGCCTGTTTACGTTAAGCTAGTGAAAACCACAAAAGTTTAATTATAGGAAAACTCTATATATTGTATATTGACCTGGACGGTCCTCTTTCTTTTATCTCTATATATTTAAATTTAAAAACTTTATCTTAAACGAGCTTTGTATATATGCAGAACGACGACGAAACCAGTCAAACAACGATTGGTAAAAATTAGGTCTTCTTAAAATGCATGTTTCCAATTTATATAGGTATACGTATAAATACATGATCGGGCCCGGGCCCATATGACATTTGTTTCGATGTATATATAAATATATATACATGACGATCTATAATGAAATGGAAAGTATATATAGATAGGCTGCATGTATATTTACGAGTCGCAACTGATGTGTATTTGCAATTCATATTGGTTCGTTCAGGAAAGAGATCTTTGTATTTTCGTAATATGGTCTTCCCGCTTTAATATGCTCTTGCATATATGTCCCTGCTAATGGCAAATCTGACGATTGATTCAATTACAAAGCTTTATACACTCCAGTTTGCGCTTGCATTCAACTGAAAACATAACCATATATACAGTTCATGGTCCTCGACATAGCGCGTGGCAAGTTGAAAACTATTTCAAAATCATCGCGTGACGATTGAGTGCTCAAAATAAATACGCTACTACATGCACACACTATACAAGGCTCTTTGAATTAACCATGATGAAAATCTGTGCCAAGTATATTTGATTATAGCTTCAAAAAGAAGCAAGTGACAGTTATATAGCTAGGCATTGGAAACTAGAAAAAAGATAAAGATCCACATGCATGGGCCACATATTTGTGTCCAGTAAAATCAATTTTTTTTTTATCAGTTGTTGTAACAGTCTGTGAATACAAATGTTTAACAATGAGTCGTCAAAGACGAGGTGACTACAAGCCTATATTCACTAAGCCGAAGGCGAACTCTGTGGTTGCTGCAGACATATATAGAAAGCTATATAATACGACCAGACAGCAATTGACCGTAACGAAAAAGATGACGGATGTACATTTTACCAGAATGCACTGCGGTCGGAGATCGTGTCAAAAAGCAAATTAAAGTCTGTTGAAGGACAAGCATCGGAGAGGAAATTATTTTCTTTGTTTTCTTAAAGTTTTTTTACCTTACTTGTTTTTCTTGGCATCCTTTTCAGTCATTTTTGCTTGATGCCCGCAATGCATTCTGGAAAGTGTACATGCTGCCATCTTTTTCGTTATGGCCAGTCCTGTTTTCAAAGTATAGCAATTGCTGCTCTTTGTCAGTTTATATGTCAATCATATAGAAGGGTCACACCTTTATAATGCAAAACCTTTATACATACAGCTTTCAAATCTACAACAATACGGCTGCAGTATGTTGCAATGCAAGGACACCACAAAGGCATGCAGAGCGAAATTAATTATGAATATTCCAGCAAAGTAAAAATATAATTTTTACCACTATACAGGGTGTCCCAAAAAGCGGAGTCCTTCATTCAAGTTAAATCTTGAAAAGAATATTAAGTCAGTGGATTTCATATCTGGAAGCTGAACATTCATCTCATTTTTTATTAATTATTTTTCGTCGTTTGTTGATCTTCTCTAATAAAAGTGTGTTTGAGGCAGCGTATAGTAAATTTTGTCTTTACGACAGCTCAAAAGAAAGTACCAATCACTGTCTCATGCATTAAGTCATAAAATGTGGTGAATTTAATTGCGGTCAGATCCATTTAATTTCAATCAAGGGAATCTCAATCAGAAAAAAGGACTTTATCGATATTTTGTGTAATTCTGTTAATTAGTATAAAATCATTTTCAACAAGGAGAATTACTTTTGCTGTGGAAATTAAGTGCACGTTAGACAGTCTCAAACTACCCATGTGGCACCAAATTGTTCTTTTTTGGAGCATCTCAAAATGACCACTTGCGCTAAAATTGTTCCTGTGGTTGTCTTGCTTGCTTCAAGTAGACAAAGAATACCTTGTTCGAAACACAAATGAGCAAGCCATAAGAAAAAAATAGTCACTTTATATGTTCAAATTTTCATTCAGCAATCAATCTTGGAAGTTGCTTAGTTGGACTCCGTTTTTTTTTGGGACACCCTGTATATTACAAGATCGACACAACTTATATATCTACAAACCGCCCTGTAAAAACTAATATTCATTATATTGACAGTATTTTTTAGACAGTGAAATATACAGTGAGAGTGTATAGTGCTGTGATAAAAACTAACTAGAAAGCATAAGAGAACACTTCATACTTCAAATCCTATAGATGTAGTGCTGGAGAAACATTAGGTAAATGTCATTCGTGTTTCCTTGCAGAGAAGACTTGGTATTGGTAACTCTAACGATTGTTCTGTACGTGATGCCATTCATGGGTTTATTTCATCTGCTACTGGCACCTTCATTGCCAAAATTGGTTTAGAATTGGATGAAGAACTTGTTGAAGTTACAATCTCCGGTGAACAAGCTACCGGCTGCGGAAGAGACATTGCAAGCAGCGAAGATGATTCAGCTCAAGATTCTACTGATAACGAGCCGGCAGTAAAACTGCTGCGCGTTAAAGTAAAAACCGTTGATTGTGAAACATTTGCCCATGGTTTTGGTATAAGGCAAGTCGTATTTTTATTATAAGACGTTAAAAAAACTTTCGTTTACGAACTGGCTAAATACCAAGTTAGAATTAGGCTCCTTGTAAAGTGATCCTCATCCTCAAAATTCGAATTCCCTAAGACGATTAGAATTCCCTGTCATGTGATATGAACATTGAATTCAGTAATTATCTACACTTATTAACCAACAAAATTGAAAAGAACGAAAAGACATGTTGGCATATAAAAGTTGTGAACAATTTCGCTGCAATTTAAAATATTGTCATATAGAATACAGTATAGTTGTACTTACACTAAGTACTTCATGCACGCGCAAAACACTGTAGCAAAGGCCATTCTCCTACACAGCAAAAAACGCACAACCTGTTCTGGTCTGATGAAAACAGCATTGAACAATGTTGTGCTGCCCACATTGTTCAAGGTTGTCAACAATACTGAACAAGTTGTTGAGCCTGAACTAGCCTGCAATCAGGTGTGACAATGTTGAACAATATTGTTGACAACCTTGAACAATGTGGGCAGCACAACGTTGTTCAATGCTGTTTTCATCAGGCCAGAACAGGTTGTGCGGTTTTTGCTGTGTATTAGACAAACTTATGAATTCGGAATATCAATAAGCACAGCCGAAAAGAGCATCCTAAATTTCATACAATTGTCAAGTTTGGTTGCAAAATATTGTAAAATGTGGAAAATATATTCCTGTAAGGTTTGTAAATTTTGTATACTTTTGGATTACGCACGGAAAAGAGTTACCACTATGTGCAAATGTGGTAACGCTTTTTCCCGCGTAATATAAAAGTATACAAAATTCGCAAACTTTACATTACTATATTTTCGATATTTTACAATATTTTACAACCACAATTTCACTAAATTTAGAAATCTCTTTCCAACTGTGCTAAAATCGTTTTGGAATTAAAAAGTTTGTCTAATTGAAGAATGGTCCATTCTTTGATGCAATTCTTTGAAAAAGTGTTCATGACTGAGTAGTTACGATAGATAATTCAGAAGTAATGCGAATCAATAGTTCATTAATACATTATTAGGGATGATGATACCATCATTTCAGTGAACGACAAACCAGCGGAATCTGTAGAAATGGTAGTATCTATGATGCAACGTATCTTAAGAATAAAAAAGAATTCGCAGTTGAGAATGGTAAGTACCATTGATTTAATTGTACTGGTAGGCTTCCTAAACTTTTTACATAATATATATATACTGTATGTATGTCCGCTCACACGATGCGACATGTTGTATGCGATTGTTATTCTGGCGTATGAAAACGACTGCTAGTGCCATTATTTCTGTTTATCAGTTACAGACAAAATCTAAAATATAAAATCTTTGCACACATTTAAGCCCCGTACAGACGAGCAAGTCTGGCTTGACAAGTTTTTTGAGTTCACTTACGCGTCTGTACGATGAACAAGTTTTCCTTGAAAAGTTGTCCTTGACAGGCTTTATTTGTTCCTGTGTACGCGAAATTTGACAACTTTTACGACGCTGCATGAACTAAGTACGTAAACAAAAATTCCCTAGTTAAGTGTTCCTTGTTGCATGAACACTCGAGCAAGTTTTCCTTGTCGAGAAGCTGGTACGACTAGCTTCTAAACCACGCTTCTTGTCAAGGAAAAATTGTTAATTTTTTCGTGTACACACGAGCAAGTAAAACCTGTCAAGGAAAACTTGCTCGTCTGTACGGGGCTTTAACTGACCTACATACCTCAAAATCAGAATCATGGTGTTGACATCCATATAAATTTCTTCACGCATGGGAACTGTTGACGTATGGCGTTCACAGTCACACACATTTTCTTTTCACAAAACGAACGAGCGAGTTTTAACAAGTGTGTAACAAGTGTGCAAGTGCCATACAAGAGCACTTGAACTTCCCATGAATAAATTTGTTTATTTTATAGAAACTGATATTTGCTATTCAATAGATTGCCTTTACCCAAACTAAATTTGGCTCATGACTTAAACGTCAAGCGACTGCATGTAAAGAGCACTTTACTAATACTTACAAAACCCAAAAACAAAACTTTATTACGGCATCATACATACATACAGATGAAAATTAATTTGCTTTTTGAAGCCAGATCTGATAATATAAAATGCAAAGCCAATAAATAAACCAGCAGTTATTAATTTTTCCTTCAAATAAGCGAAGAATACATAGTCTGTCTTCTCAAAAAACTCAAAAAGTAAATATAATAAAGCAACTTACATAGCTGTTGTTTCGATATAGCTGCCGTGTCTCTTGCTTGCATATTTCTCTTTCAAAAACTTATTTTTTGGTTTCATTTCACATCTCATACGAACAGATATTAACCAATGACTGCTCACAAAAATATCACCATCCAAGATATGATTTTATAATATAGCATTTGTGAATCCCGAACGCTGATTGGTTAAGAGCCGTGTATATATACATAACTCAATGTGAACACTTCCCGCCTCTTGTAAACACGGAAATTTTTCGTATCCTTCGTCGGGCTTTTGACATTACTATATTATAAAACATTTTTTCCGTATTGATATACAGTTATATCAACACTCGTGGAAGTCGGGAAAATTCGAAATTGTATGAAAACACTCCGCTCTTCGGGCGTCGTGTTTCCATACAATTTCTTGTTTTCCCAATTCCACTCGTGCTGATATAACTGTATATCAACACGGAAAATGTTTTATATTTGTTAAATGGTAAACGGATTAGTCATGCATTCAAATATATATGTTCATTTTCAGGAGATTCATAGAAAAGAAAGGGGATTGATCATCCTGGATAACGGAGGTAGTTTGTTATTGTTAATAAAAACACCGAATCATAACCTGTATGATATTCAAGTTAAGTTTATAAATTTTCCACGCACGATTTAACAATTAAAACTATTTTTCTGTTAACATTTTGACATTAGGTTTTGTGAATATGGATTTAAATATAGTAGGATTTAAACAATTTTAGGAGAGGATCTATTTGAAGCAGCAGGATCGGATGATATCGGATGTACTGAAAACATAACATGCACCTTGAAAAATAAAAGTTCCGGGAGATATTTAAAGGTCAAATCCGGAAGAATTGGTTGGAGCACTTTTTCAACAACTCGCGATCAGAGTAAGTGTATTCTAGCTGATGCCTTAAGGAAACGGCCACAAACGGCCCGCTCCCATGTTTTTGAAATGCGACTGCGATTATGCGGTGCACGTGTTTTGTGATATGTCTTTAAAGTTCAGGCTTTGTATATATAGCCATTTCAATAAAGGTCGTCCTTCCAAAAGTGTAAACTGTAAACTATGAGCTAATGAGCGCGCAAAGGATGACGGATTATCGCTTATTTTGACCTCCGGCCAAACACGGAATTATTTCTTTAAAGCAGCATTGAGGGCACATGGGAAACTTACGACGACAAATTTACTTGCTACAAAGGCAATTCCCTGGGTTGCCTAGAACAACCTTAATTGAAATAAATGTATATGCATGATGAAAAAACTATCGTCTCGATTAAGTAGCGAAAAGTAATCATAAGCACCAAGGGAAGAATGTGAGATCTCGGACTTGGCTACCTATAGCACAGTCCACACATTAGTTATAATTTTCGCTTATGAAATTATAATAATTATATATGCTGAAGTATTAACAATTGTTATTCACATTTTATCGCTAGAAACTTTCACTCTAAAATATTACCAAAGAATTCTTGTGCCTCAACATACGCCTGAACAGTACGTTGCGTTGGTGCACAAGAAAATCAACCAACCTGACCAATGGATTTACGTAGATAACGGGAACATAATGCTACAGGTTTGTACGATGCTCGCCAAATGTTTTGATAAACTCAACAAAATCGAAAAGCTGCAAATCCCAATAAACATCCTTGAACGCTTTGTAGTTAACGTGAGAAGTATACAGTAGTGTGTACTGTCGTACCCCTTGACTTAAGGGTTGGATGAAAACGTTTTTTGTAAAGCTCCTTTTTAACGGTGCTTGATTCACCCTCAACCCTTCACGTAGCTCACTGGCAAGCTAAGAGCAGTGCACCAGCATCACAATAGAGCTAGTAAGGTTCGATGCAAGACTTTCTTCCCGCTAGAGTATAGTCACCGACATTCTACCTTTATCAAGTGTTCACCCTGACACCCTCATAAAAAATCTAACGATCTATCTATCTATCACTAACTAACGTAAGTTTTTCTTATTTAATTAGAATGCACCGGCACAAAATGCGACATTGACCACAAACAGCAACTATATTTTCCAAATGTCATCTCACAACAGCGTTCACGCATTTCAACCTGTTAACGAACCTGGTAAAGCAATTGGCTTAAAACATGGTCATGGACGGCATGCTAGGCCGATTGTTGGCCTCATAGGCGCGCAGGACAGCAACGCTCAATTTGAAGTTTTCAACTTACCACAACCATAGACAGTACAGTAGCCTTGTACTAGGCGGCTAGCTCTACCAAAAAGGTTGTCAATCGCAAATAGACATAAATTAATACATAAATTAAACGATAAACAAAAACATGGTTGCGTGAATACACTTGAATTTCACCTTTTTTAGTTGTAATGTATCAATCACGTGCGTACTTGCAAATAAATGTGTATATATATAATATATATATATATATATATATATATATATATATATATATATATATATATATATATATATATATATATATATATATATATATATATATATATATATATATATATGATAGATTTGAAGATTTGTAATCCAGACATTTTATTAAAAATTTAATTAATTTATACAAACATACAAATTTATCGTGTTCTCTGGATTAAAATTTTATTGTTTTGAGCTTTCGACTCGGTTCTTCGAGTCTTCATCAGAAAGATGGATATTGTTTTGAATCTTCGCGCTTTTTGTCACGGTGTTGCTCGATGTCTTCGTGAGCGTCTGACTGGCTGACGGTTTTTTACTAGATGGTCATTGGTTGCCATGGTATGTGGCTTACTGTTGCTATTCCCACTCTGTGTTGGTAAGGTAAGGTTCGATAGGGGTTATGAAAGGTGATGAGATTAGCGATCTGCGTGAGCGTTTTAGGCCTAGTTTATACGTCGAAATTCCGTCGTATTTAATTCGTCGCATATAATTCAACTGAAGTAGACGAAGAAACTGACGGCTGGGTAGAATATATAAGTGTTGCATACTGCAACAGTTGATTTTGGGCTGCAATAGGCTAATGCCACTTGACCGACTCGAAGGTGATCATGAGGAAGAAGATGACGAAGTAGCAAACATTTTGTCGAGTAAAACTTCTCCTGCCTTCGCCGTCTTTGTCTTCTCATTTTCAAAATTTGTCTCAATATGATAGCTTTCGTTATGGCCGCCATTTTCTTATCTGCTGCCTGCTCGCCCACTTGTCCTCCTCAAATTTGGGCTGCCACGGCGCCGGCAATTGAATCCGACGACTTTAATTCGACGCATAAACTGAACATATCACTTTCGTCGAAATTCCGTCGAAAAAATTCGACAATTAAATGCGACGGAAATTCGTCGTCTAAATTGGTTTTCTTCGACGCGACGCATTAAATTCGACGCTGTCGAATTTTGCGACAAGCCTCGTCGCATAATTCGACGGAAATGCGACATGTTTTTAGACGTCGAATTTCCGTCGCGTCGAACAAAATGCATAAATTATCATGATTATTATGTTATTTTATGTTAAAATATGTTATTAAATGATGGCGCAGGACACTTTTCTATGCACTTTTGATTTATTTGCGACGTATTAAATTTGACGTCTAAACTGATTGATACGATCTGTCGAATTTTCGTCGCATTTCGGTTGCATTAAATGCGACGAATTAAATTCGACCGAAATTCGACGTCTAAACCAGGCCTAAGCTAAAATTGGTCAATTAATTTTGTAATTTAATTCCCTAATGGGATTAAATTTCAACAGATTTTCAATAAACTCCCGACGGTGAAAAAATGTGATTTCGACCTGCAATTTTTATCGCATTTGTATTTGCTTGATTTTTCTTCAAATTTTATAAAAACGATGGCAATTAAAAGCTAAAAGCCTGGTCTTTCCAACTACGTCAGAATTATTTCTTTATGTTAAATATTGAACGCCCTAGAGCACATCAAAGTTCGATTACCTTTTTTTTTATACACCCTGGAAATATATATATATATATATATATATATATATATATATATATATATATATATATATATATATATATATATATATATATATATATATATATATATATATATCAACCAGGTGATCTCGCGCAGAGCGTGCAAAGCATGATTTTCCTTGCAAATAGAAATCCATACCAGCATGCTTTGAAAGCGTAATATAAGAAGTTTTTTCTTCGTGGCTCGTGAGGCAAATGGTTTTTGAGTGATATTTTAGCTGATCATCGACCATTTTTTGAAAAAATGGAGCTCAGAAACGAATAAAACGAAGTAGTTGTGAACTTGGATCGTTTGGGATGCAAAACAGAACAATTTTGATTCAAAAAACCATGATTTGGGGGAAATTGTTGTTCTTAAGCTTTTAGTGATTTAGTGGACTGTAAGCATAAACAATTGGCGCAGGCGAGTTCAATTGCGATAGAATTTAGCTTTATATCATTCGGATTTCTGTAAATTTAGGTTATTTCAATAAATTATGACATTATCCTAATTTGTTAAGTGTTTCTAGATCTAAAATTGTTTTATGTCGTACTTTTTTACAACATGGGATTTTTGGCGGAATTGTAAAAACTATATTTTCAAACGTACAAAATAGCGATAAAATCATATCGTGTCACGGCCGAGAAATTCGGCAAACAACAAGAAAGGTCATTAGAAATAATGTTTATCTTGGCCCAAATGACTATGATACCATTTAATACAAAATGTTTTGGACAATTGTACCAAGAGTATCAAGAGTATCAACAAAATCCATATTCCCAGCTGAAACTCATGTCAGAGTGTTATATTGAAT
This sequence comes from Muricea muricata, assembly GCA_963855995.1. Lineage (NCBI taxonomy): Eukaryota > Metazoa > Cnidaria > Anthozoa > Malacalcyonacea > Plexauridae > Muricea > Muricea muricata. Next base: position 55,001,787 of record OY979718.1, on the reverse strand, counting down.
TTGGGCTGCTGGCAAACGGAGTAGAATTGACACGGGCAAGAGTTAATATGTTGGTCATTGCCACTAATACGATTTGACGAAGGGGCAGAAATGGTTACAAGATGGAAATGGGTATCACAAGGTCATCATAATAAATATTACTGTCAAAATGCATCTTTTTAGGTTACACAGGATTAACCGTTGGTAAACTGTTTACGAGCTTGCTCAGTTTTACGAGCTTCTTGGGTTTTCAATTCATACGGAATGAGCTGTCGAAAACACTCGGAAAGGATCGTGTATGGGCTTATGTATAGAAATGACATCACGGACTGATTTTACGTCAAGGTAAAAGCGGACGTACAGATGACCAAACACTGAGAAAAAAACATTACATCGAATCTTGGATGAACAGTTCGTTCATACTCAAAATCACAACCGAAGTGGCGAAGTCAACCATAAATGTGTGAATAGGGGTACATGTTGCACTGCTGAGTGGCCATACTGTTTATTCCCTATACTGTGACAATGTTGAGTAAATAGGGCAATGCTTTCTGGGGATCGAGGTAAGGTTTATAGTATTTTTGAGCCAAGGAATGGTCAAACAGAGCATATAATGATTGTGAAAGAAGCCAAGTATGTTTATAAAAGATGGCGCATATATGCAGGCGTCGCACAATGGCTTCGACAACGACATCTCCGCTACCTGCTAAGTCGCTGCATGTTCATAGCTTCAACATCTCATCATTCAGCATCAGTATTTGGGGTAGACGCGGGCCACAGACTATAATAAGTGCTAAAACCCTAAATCTCCGAATCAGACCATCGATAATGCATAGTGTTACCGATTTAGATACACATAAGGTACGCGCTACTGTTATACTGATTGTGGTTTAATTTCGAACAGTTTGGAAAATTATTTACAGGCATAGTATAAGTATTGTATTCATTGATTGTCACGCGAGCGCGCGCGTATTCCGTTAAATAACAACTGCCACTCTGCCAGGTTGGTTTATTTCAGGCATTAAGTATTGGATGAAAACGTTTTTTGTAAAGCTCCTTTTTAACAGTGCTTGATTCACCCTCGACCCTTTACGTAGCTCACTGGCAAGTGCACCAGCATCACAAAAGAGTAAGGACAAGGTTCGATACAAGACTTTCTTTCTGCTAGAGTATAGTCATCGACATATAACTTTTTTCTTATTTAATTAGAATGCACCGCCCCCGGGCCATATTTCCTAGGAAATATTTCCTAGGAAATACGACCCCCCTTCGGAAATTTGCCCCCCCCCCCTCGAAACACAGTTTACTGTATCGCTTTAAGCTCGGAAATCGCGAAGCATCTTCTAAAATGAAGATCGTAAACGCGTTTGCCAGCATTTATAGTTAGTTTGCATGCTTAATCCCATTTCCTGGGAAATTTGGCCGGGGGGGGGGCAAATTTTCGAGGGGGGCATATTTTCTATGACACCGGCACAAAATGCGACATTGACCACAAACAGCAACTATATTTTCCAAATGTCATCTCACAACAACAACGTTCATGCATTTCAACCTGTTGACGAAACTGGCAAAGCAATTGAATTTATGCAAGGGCGGCCGGGGAATGCGACCACTGCCACTCTGGCAGCTATAAGCTGGTTTATTTCAGGCATAATATAATTATCGTCTAGAAATGTTCTCAGGCATAAGGCACCACGTGCGTTTACCGCCAAAAATAGGTAGGCACAATGCATATAGACGTGCGTCTATGCTGCTGTTATTAACATTCTATATAAGTCTCATACCTTGAAGATCAGGCGATTCATTGAACAAACAAATTTTCTACCTAAAACGAACATATAGCTATAGCTGTTTCAATAAAGATTGTCCTTTCAAAAGTGTGAGCAGTAGGCTATGAGCGCGCAAGGGATGACGGGTTATTTCTTATTTCCACCTCTGAACTCACAATTATTTCTGTGAAGTAGTATCAGGGGGAACATAGAAAACTTATGACGGCAAATTTTCTTTGCTACAAAGGTAATTCCATGGAAATCAGAGCCTAAATAAACAACAATCCATCATCCCTTGCGCGCTCATAGTTCACAGTTTACGCTTTTGGAAGGACAACCTTTATTGAAATAGCTGTATACATGCAGCTAAATACCTAGCGTTTAATATTTCAGTTCAGTGGTTTGCGAAATGAACTGGTGCGTGATCTAAATTTGACTTATCCACCAGCTAAACGGCGTACGAACAACCTGTCCCAGAATATAATTTGCCTGATCATTATCTTGTGCAATCAGTGAACGATATTTCCGTCATTACTCAATATGCCTCTAGCCAGTAATTATAATGATGGCATCGGCATCAGGTTCAAAAAGTGATCTGTTTTGTGCAATGATAACTTGAACTTCTGCTTCATTAAATTTGGACATGTATGTTTGGTCAGAACTTGGAAGGCCTGCTCCGAATGTATGAGAAAGCCTACTCCAGCACACATTCATTTTTCCAATATTTTACTTTCAAAAATACGGAATTTAAATTAAATCATGACGGAAATATTGTTAAAAAACAGCAGCATAGACGAACTGTCCTAATTTGTGTCGAAAAGGAACTGATCCTAGCCTTGTTCACTTGAGAAATTTTGCCTTGACCAGACTAAAGTTGGGCGGTATAGCGGTATTCTTAGTTATTCACGGTATTTAGTTGATATACCGGTATGGCGATATTGGTTTTGATGCTGTGCCGTTATCGGCGGTATACTGTAATATATACCGGTGTCATATATAGCTATCATTTCTTGATCGAAAAACGAAAACAACACGGTTGTGTTACACGTATGCAACTGCACAATGTATCTGTGCTCGAAACACTGTATTTAGAACATCGTTAATAATTAGTCAAAATTGGAAGCCAACTGATTCTAGCCATTTAAGTGCAGTCGTTCAATTGTCATGTGAGAGATAAGTAGAGTGATTTTTGCCGTAAACTATGATTCGCGCTACGTTATGGCTAAAGCTAGTACTAGCAGTGATGACCTGGTAAAACAAAAAGGAACAAAGTCTGCTGTTTGGACATACTTTGGGTTAAAAAAACGATGAAGGAAATGAGAAATCGAAAAATGTCGTCATCTGTCGGATGTGCAAGAAAAAGGTGTTGGCAACACAAGGTGGCAACACATCAAACTTAATGACACACAGGAACATGTGCACTTAACAAAGAGAGTGACTGTCTCACACATTTTCTTGATAAGGATGGGGGGGGGGGGATTTTGTCAAAAAACTTTGACGGAATATCGGTATATACCATAACTGGCACTGAAATTTCAATACCGCCCAACTCTAGACCAGACTATGTCACCCATCACATTCTCGCAGCGTGGTTTAAATTGTCTTAGCAGGGGTTTTTCTAGCCTATATAACTGATTAATTCTTATACCCCTTTATCATTTATCCTTTTCATCCACATTCAACCCGTTTAGTTGCAAGTGATTATGGAGACTTTTCGGAGACTTTTGGAGGGACATATTTTTCGATAGCGCTTTAGTTTGATGACGTTTTTCAATGTTTGGAATGGTCGATGACCCTTGAGCATCTGCTGGACCCGACGGTATATATTCCATCTTGACTCCTGCAAGCTTGTATAGCCTCGAAATCACATCAAGCATCTGTAAACTGTTCTGCCAACGCCACCCGTTCATAAAAAAGGAACGTAAAGAGCTGGATAAGAATTACAAACCAATTTCGCTCAATTTGTTTTTTGGTAATTTGGCAAATATAGTGTAAAGGCCGTCGCAACACGACACGATGAAAACCAGACTAATGTTTAAAAACCTAAAAGATATATAGTCTTGAAGTCAAAAGAAATTGGAAGTCAGAAATCGGAAACTGCAAGTTAGAAGTCGAAACTTTCTTCGATTCTCGACTTCGGTAGCTACTTAAATTGAATCCGAAAGGCGATTATATAATTTCGTTGATCAATTGAGCAAGTTGAAGCTCGGGGCTCAAGTAGCTACAGTAAGACGTCAGAAATGCAACATTAGAAATTGCGAACAAATCCATGCAACATCAACTCCAATTGCAGGTGTACATGCATGCATGCAGTCAAACAGATCGTTCTTGAGCGTTAACGATATGCGATCCTATGCATCCGGCTATTACAATAAGCACAACCCAATATTACTTTAATTATACTGCTACTCGAAAAAAATTCCAGCTCAATATATAACTTGTGCACAAATGTAAACCTAAAAGGATTAGTTAAATATAATCAGTATACAACTGAAATTGCGAGAAACTTTTGACGCTATGTGAGTACTATCTTATAGTAAAATAGGCAGGGATATTTCCATATAGGAATAGATGACACGTCACTAATATAAAAGATCCTTTATCTCGCCTACTCCCACAAATAATCTGCCCCAACAAAGCTATACCTAAACGTATACCTGCAAAGCTGCCGAGTTTGTTAATTTCTTGTTATATCGTCCTTCTTGACATCGACAAACGAATTATTGAAAGATACTAAGACGAGAATCAAAATCAAGAAAAAAACGTGAAGGTATCCGCCCATCACGTCAACTAAACTCAAGGTGTGTCGTAATTAACTACGTAAAAAAACTTTCTTCCAGATATGGTTCGTCTTACAGTTTTTCCAAATAACATACGTTTTTGCTAAGCTAACGCGCGATAAATGTATTTCAAACTCAATTGCCTAGTAAAAAGTTTAGTGTGGTATACAGATGATACTTATTCCTTATATGATATGACGGACGTGATAGGTTGCGGCTGGTGGGCAGTTTACTGACGCATATTATACTCTCCACATTCAAGTACTTGAAGTGTCTACCAAGGAAGTTTATCCCACAAATTACGAACAGTTCAATACATTTACACGGTATAAATATCCTTACCTTATATCCACCAGAAGAACTAAGATTAAGCGAGAGTTTATCAGTGTATATGCATCACTATTAGAGATTGCTTTAACAATATCCCAAAAGATATCTTGGAAAATATCAATGATATAGTCGTTGAAACTTCATCGTAGACGTCAAATATCAGTCGAGTATAATCGAGCAAATTGTGAAAGTGAATTGATTCAACCAGAGTATCAACAACGGCCGCGGAAAATTACGTCTTGTGCAGTTTGAGATAGAAAGCCCCCTATATTCACGACGTGTGAAGAAGAAATGGATCAGGGAATGAGCACCTCTCAACCGCCCCTCATTGTATTTGGTTTCATAATTTTACCGCAGAAATACAAAGTTGAAAAAGACGTTGTCATGGGTTTGATGGCTTTTATGTCTTTCGTCAGTATCGTAGCTAATGGCATTTTATTACTTGTAATCCTTAAAGACCCGTTTAAACAATTACGAACCATCACAGCTATTTTGCTGGCATTCAACTCAGCGACTAATTTGAGCAATTCCATGGTATTATTTCTTGACAATGTGTTTTTTTGGAGTCATGGGCAACTTTCTCCCAAACTGGTTTTATACCTCAGCTCATGCACCACGTTTTTGTACATAATGGGTAATTTTTTACACACATTAAACACGTTTGGTGCAGTTGTATTTCCCGTTCGTTACGCTAGATTAGCACCCAAAATACGGAACGTCTTGGTACAATGTTTGTTTTTAGCCTGGGTGATAATTCTATTAGTGGTCGTCATTCCTCCTTATACGTTACCAGAAGACAATTCGCCTTCTTATATGAAAGGGATGTTAACACTGATATGTGTTTTGCTGGCTTTGTTGGCGATAACATTTGGTTACCTTTACACAAAAATATTCGAAAGTCTCTACGCTCAAAAACAAAAACTTACGCTGTCTTTCCATCTTAAACGTTCGACTGTTCGAGGTCGGGAGATTACAAAGAAGAATAATGACATCATCGTGACATTATTTGTACATGTTTCGTATTTTATAATCATCACACTTCCTGTGAGTGTGTTCTATCTGGTTTTCCTGCAATGTAAAACATGTGATCCTATCAAACTTCAACTTGCAGCCCTGTTCACCCTACCAATAACTTATACTTCAATAATTTTCCTTCCACTCCTCTGGCTGTTCAGGTTGAAACAATACAAAAAAGCTATGGTTAAAACTCTCAATTTTTGGCGAAGTGATAGCTTTTGGCGAAGACGTTCCAAAACCTTGAAGATTCAAGAGAGCTCGGAAGACATGGCCGAGAAACGATCAAGATCAGGAAGTGCTACAAAAGAGCTATATTTTGTATCCACTGCTGTTTAAACTATATTTTAGCAAAGTATGTCAATAATCTACAAACTGATAATTTATGTATAAGTTCCTTGTATGTTTGCGTGGTGAATATCAAATTAAAATATAATTTTGTGGAAACACCACGTAACTTTATTATCGCAAAGCTTTCGATTAGCACCGATGAAGATCCGAGTATACGAATCGAAAGCTTTGCGTCTTGCGAAATAAATTTACGTGTTGTTTTCACAAAATTATATTTTAATTTGATAATGTATAGTTAATATATGATCTTCGTGCACTGTACAAAATCCACGCGCTTGATTGGCCAAAATCAATCACGTTTTGTTACCTGACAAAAACGAGTCTTTTAAGTGTAGAATTGACAAAAACGCACAGGAAACGTGCATTATTCATTCAAAATGTCTTCAAATTTTGCACAAGGAATAAAATGAAGACAACATTAATCGAATGAATGGTGAAACAAGTTAAAAAGTACCAAAAGAGAAACAAAGCGGAGCATTGCAATATTTACAGGTAAATAAACTAAGCAAAAACCTACGCGTACTATGTTTAAATTAGTGCTAGCGGTGAACTCAGATCATATATTAAATGGGTTAGAGACTGTTTAGTTTGACTTAGCCCCGGTGGCCTCGTGCAGTATAGAAACTTTTTCGTTCATTATTCATTCAGCTCTTGCGTTAATTGTAAACAAAACACTCACAACAGTTTCCAACCCTTAATCAATGCATGTATATATAATTATAATAATTATATTTTTTAAATCATGTTGACTAACAAGTGCATGCGCGACGGAGTACTGTTAGAGGTGTAACAAAACCACAATTTAAGACTGCACTCAGAGATAGATCTGGTGAGAACTGTTATATAACAGACTAACAGTTATACAACAATATAATATTTAATCAATATATGTTTTAATACAGTCAGTGGCAAAGACATGGGCCCAATAATTTGGCCATGCAAGTATGCAAGTACACGTGCATAACATTTCAGCAGAACTATTCAATTTGATACCGTGACTATGCGGATCAGGTACCGTGTAAACGAGTCTTATATAGATTCGGAGTAATGGTGAAACAACTTGATAGACTGCTTATTTCTATTTAAATATTTCAAAGTAATGGCCTCGCTTGTACGTATATAGAAACGCATGAAAATAATAATTTGCATTAACTTTAAAGTGTTTATGAAACGAAATTTTCTCCCACAATTTTTTATTGCATTGGAAAGATCAGTTAAAATCACAGCATAACTTCTGCAATAGAATTTTCAGTGTAACTGCCTTACTTTTCGAGATATTCAATTTTATTGGATTTGAAAATTACACAACCAGTGACGTCATTGAGCATAATCACTTTTCAAAAAAGCTGCATTAATTTAAAAAGTACTCCAGATATAACACCTAAATACCCAGGTCTGGATGTTAAACATAGCCTACACACATGTAAGTGTAGTTTTAGTTATTTTCCACTATTATATGCTACAAAATAAGCAATCTAACAGTCACTCATTATACAGTATGACGTCGGTGGTTGTGTTATTTGCATATCCTATAAAGTTGGATATCTTGACAAAGAACGGAGTTACAAAAATTCTACCAAAGAAGTTATATTGTTATTTTACTTGATCTTCCCAATACAACCATCAAAATGTTGGAGAAAATTTCCTTTCATAAATACTTTAATTGTATTTTAACGTTCACAAATCTTAATAAAAAGTAATTTGATTCTTTTATGCCTGTGAAATTACGCTGGTTTTAAGGTAGAGCGTGCTGGAAAAGAATTTTTTTGAACGCTTCATTACCTTTTTGTGCCACGAAATACGATCGATACCTGTGCTAATCTTAAATTATTTCAATAATTTAAAGACAAAATATTTCCAAAGGTTTGATTAATAATCCTTCTCACGACAAAGCAATCTTTTAGGATGTTTTTATTATCTTACCAGTGATTCTTACTATACACCATATCGTTGAAATTATTTTTAATTTTCGACAAAATAAAACAGAATGTTAAAAAACTAGTAGAGCAACCGACCAAACGAAATCAATAAACCAGCATAGCAAGACTAAATTCTTGATTCCGACGTTCAAAGGAAGGAAGAAAGCTGTCTTCAATGGTATTGTGGGGCTGAATTGGGGATTGGCACTTTTTGTTTTATTCCCAAATCCCACCCCACAATTCAATTATAGATTGGTTTTGTCCCAGTCTTTTTTAAACTTTGAAAACAGCGAAGAAAAGAACGCAAACACCTGGACTGAAGTTTCCAAACAAAACCATCCTGCGAAACATTCATCTATTAATAATAATTTTCTTGCTGTACGTGTTCTGGTACAATCAATTACTAATAAGGGATGATGTTCATTGCAACCTTCACTTTGCATTTCTGTTTATGACGCGACACAGTTGTTTCGACTGCTTTTCGTGCGTTCTCTGTTCGTACGTGATGAACCATTAGTCCAGTGACGGGGAAAAACAGAGAAGCTTACCCTCAAGGCAACTGCTCAAAAGTGTTCATATCGGCGTTGATAATCTAAGAAAGATTTTTATTGGTAAAATTGGCAATTGACGTCAACGGCACTGATTCTAAAATCATTTAAGTGAAATTTTCTTAACTTTCGTCTTTTCTTAGAGTCTGACCAAAGTTATGGTCAAAAGCTAGCGATAATATTTTCATTTCTATTGAATGGCTTGTTGTGAAATGACTGTGAGATTTGTATATTTAATTGCAAGATTATTATCAGCTGTGGCTATGCATGATTTAACGCAATACCATGATTAGTTAAAACCTCATGGAAAATGTTTAGATTGATAATTTAATTTAATTTAATTTAATTTAATTTAATTTAATTTAATTTAATTTAATTTAATTTAATTTAATTTAATTTAATTTAATTTAATTTAATTTAATTTAATTTAATTTAATTTAATTTAATTTAATTTAATTTAATTTAATTTAATTTAATTTAATTTAATTTAATTTAATTTAATTTAATTTAATTTAATTTAATTTAATTTAATTTAATTTAATTTAATTTAATTTAATTTAATTTAATTTAATTTAATTTAATTTAATTTAATTTAATTTAATTTAATTTAATTTAATTTAATTTAATTTAATTTAATTTAATTTAATTTAATTTAATTTAATTTAATTTAATTTAATTTAATTTAATTTAATTTAATTTAATTTAATTTAATTTAATTTAATTTAATTTAATTTAATTTAATTTAATTTAATTTAATTTAATTTAATTTAATTTAATTTAATTTAATTTAATTTAATTTAATTTAATTTAATTTAATTTAATTTAATTTAATTTAATTTAATTTAATTTAATTTAATTTAATTTAATTTAATTTAATTTAATTTAATTTAATTTAATTTAATTTAATTTAATTTAATTTAATTTAATTTAATTTAATTTAATTATAATAATCTTCAAGTGAAGATATAAGAAAACTTTTACAAGGGCCCCTATGAATAACAGGCCAAAAGCTGAAAGGGCGCTACCCTGTTTGAACAAAGTTCTTCAGTTCAGTTCAGTACCACTTTGAAGTAGGGTGTGGCGGAAATGTCACAATTATTAACATAAACTACAAATCAAGCTCTTTTAGATTATTTGTCGTTTTGTAACTTTTATTCAATCGTTTGAGCCATAGGAGATGGTTTTAATGCTCTCATTGTCTACTACGTTACACTGTATTAATAATCTATTAATGTATTATAGCAAATAACCTTTCGGCAAAAATAATCTCTCATGAATAATCTCTTGACGTGAAAGATTCTTTCTTTGGTTGTAGCTCATGGGAAGCGTGATGACGTAAACATGTCAAAGACATGACGTAAACTTTGTATCAAAGAAATTCGATAATTATGTAAACATGTCATAACATTCGGTGTAAATTCTTCCATTTCTTGCAATTACTGAATTAGAACGCCGGCAAAATTAATCAGCGCTGTATAAGTGCATGTGTGTTACATAAGCTTCAGGAGGATGTATTAAGATCCTTTGGTGAACGTTACTTTGACAAGGCACGTATGCACTGCAGTGCAGTCACTGCATCACTCCATCAGCTAGCGATAATCTGCGCTGTGTAATGATAAAAATTTACACATCAAGTCTATCTATTTCTTGACCTTGGTAATTGTATGGTGTTGTGCAAGTTGTGAAGACGAATATTCGAAATAGATATTCAGGAGTCAGACGATAAAACGTTAATATTGAGGATAAAACGTTCGGTTATGGCTAGTAACCTCAGCGAGGGAGTGATGGATATGAAAAATACTTCTGATCAAACACCGTTTCTGCTCACCTTTGGTTTCATAATGTTACCAGAGAGATACAAAGTTGAAAAAGACGTTGTCATGGGTTTGATGGCTTTTATGTCTTTCGTCAGTATCGTAGCTAATGGCATTTTATTACTTGTAATCCTTAAAGACCCGTTTAAACAATTACGAACCATTACAGCTATTTTGCTGGCATTCAACTCGGCGTCAAATATAACTAACTCTCTGGTGTTGTTTCTTGACAGTGTGTTTTACTGGGGTCATGGACAACTTTCTCCACAACTGGTTTTATATTTTGGGACGTTCAATTCGTTTTTATATATCATTGGAAACTTTTTGCATACAGTGAACACATATGGTGCAGTTGTTCTCCCCGTGCGTTACGTTGCTTTGTCACCCAAAGTTCGAAAGGTGTTGGTACAATCTTTGCTCTTAATCTGGGTGACAATTCTATTAGTGGTTTTCATTCCTCCTTATACGTTACCAAAAGGCAAAGTCCCTTCTTATGTTGAAGGAATGTTAACAATCGTGTGTGTCCTTCTTGCTCTGTTGGCTATCACATTTGCTTATCTTTATATCAAAATATTTCAAAAGCTTTACGCACGAAAACAAAGACTGTCGCTATCCTTTCATCTCAGACGTTCAACTATTCGAGGCCGGGAGATTACGAAGAAAAACAACGATACCGTTGCCACATTATTTATACACGTTTTATATTTTATGGCAATCACACTCCCTGGGAGTATTATTTTCTTGGTTTTTCTGCAATGTGAAACATGTGATGGTCGCAAACTTCAACTTGCAGCCCTGTTCACTCTCCCAATAACTTATACTTCATTGATTTTCCTTCCGCTCCTCTGGTTGTTCAGGTTGAAACAATATAAAAGAGCGATGGTTAAAATTCTCAATTTTTGGCGAAATAACAGCTTTTGGCGAAGACGTTCCAAAACCTTGCAGATTCAGGGAGGCTTAGCAAACACTGAGAAAAGGTCAGGATCAGGAAGCTGTACAAAAGAACTGAACGTTGTATCTGTTGCTGTCTGAAGTATTATATGAAAAATGCTCATCATTAGCCATGCATAATGTACAAAGTATGTATATAACTTGATTTCTTCCTGTTTGCAGGATCTTGTGATGTATTATTATTATTACTATTATTATTTAAAAATATTTAGTCACGGTAACCTTTCAGTTTTCTGATTTTCAAAGGGCCGTGATTGTAAAAATTCTAAAATTAGTGCATGCAATATTTAAGTTATCCTCTAATCTCAGTATGTACAAAATAATTAAATAAAGCGAATCTCAATGCAAAAAAACAATCAAACAAACAACAAAAGAAAGTGGAATAATTTGTTATTCTTGATAAATCTTAATAGCTTTTTTAAAATGATTCAAGGAAACATACTCATGGTGCGTAATTTCACATGGAAGTCTATTCCATGCAACTGCTCAACGGTATGAGAAACTTTTCTTACGAAAGTTAGTATGATCTGCACATGAAATGGATCCGAGCCTGCATGTGGTATTGGCTTTTATGCCATACACATAGAGATTTACGCGAGGTAGACGAGTGATCGGCGTATTTTCACTGCAGAGAAGCAAATGGAATAAGTGTTTTCTTTCGCCGTGCGATTTTTTCCACTACTAGTGATACTAGTGAAAAAATATCGTATGAGCATTTTAATTCGCTATACGGTTTTCTCACTAGTGAAGAAAGCCGTATTGTCATTTTGCTCACAACATGGCCGCCGTCAAGGAGCGAAAGAATTATTTGGCTTTTATGTCAAAAAGAAGAAGAGTTTGTCGAAAACATGAACAGCTTTGACTCACTATTTAGGCCAAATAATGAAGAAATAAACGGTATATATCAATGTGTTTTGAGACTCCAATATTTTGTTTCGACTTGCTCGCTTTTGACAGGCTTCGGGCTTCCAGTGTCAAAATAATCTCTATATGTATGCCATAAACGAATTACTGCATGTAAAGATTGCTAAAGTCACTTGTTCGCTGCGCTCACTCTGTTCGTTTAGCAATCTTTCACAACTCGTGCATAAAAATTGTACGCACTCGCCAATTACTGAGTTGCAGTAATCTCTATACAGCTAATTAAATTAAGTTTGACATGGACAATATTGAAATTTGCAATATGAGTGACCGAAGAATAATCGAGAAAATGCAGTTTCAAATAAAATCAGCACATTGGTGGTCTTACAGGATTATAAATATAGTATTTAGTATGATATATTTTTACGTTTGCATGTGAAACTGTGATTAGTCCCCATTCACACGTCAATTGTCAAAAAAGAACCAATTACAGCAACCCAAAAATTAAACAAACACGCATCAAAAAGTTGCGGGGTTTGCTCTGCTTATTCTGAATGAAAATAATACCTGGATTAGCTCGAAACTACGAATTGCTCATTGATTTTCGACTAAATTCAGAACCGGCAAATTGGGACGAATTTTAGCAGAAAACCTGCCTTTCAAACATCAACTGCCGAGGAAGTCGTCGGATACCTTATAGCATATTATGTGTATTCTGTCGCCGTTACAGATAAATCGTCTCGCTATCAGATTGTGAAATTCGTGTGGGCGGAAGGTACATAATATGTTGAACTTAAGTCGTTTAATTTAACTGATTTGATAAGAACTCGACAAAAGAAAGGAATGCAAAGGACAATTTAATACCGTCTGGCTGGCGTCTTCTGTTGCGCCGTCTCAGAGATCGAAACCCAGCAGAGCAGATTACGCCTTGTGAATATAGGAAATGATTACACCATTTTCTCAACATTGAATATTTCATTATTTCTCCCAAATACATCTTGGATTAGCTTGCAGTGCAATCACCCATATATGTTGCATTTGCACAAGGTCAAAAATAAGTACTGCAGCAAGTGGTTGAATATTTGTATCAAATACGTACACTATAGCTTAAGTGATCATAACTTTACTTTTAAATTGCATGTCTTTACACTGTTATCCATGGTAAACATAGCATGCTTTATAACATTTGTAACAATGTTAAAATGTTACATCTTACAACTCAACATTAGAGATTGATGTCTGCCTGATGTCACACCTTGGGTTTATTGCATTTAAACTGTGAAAAATCAAGCTATAGGCAATTCCAACGAGCAATTCGAACGCACTGTTTAGCTTTCATGACCATTTTTTATACATTTCGGCAAATGTCTTATTTGGAACGTGCTGGGCTGAGTAAACACCTTCTCAAGCACAATCTGATGTGTATCGCCATCGGCTTTAGCGATTATAAATCCATCAACACTACCATACCTTTGTAAGTTTAACGATTTTATCAGATATAACGGCACATTAGATTAAACAGTCTATTCTTGCTCCGTTTTTGATAAAAAAGTGACAATATTCAATTTTAAGCTAATTACGAGCCTCTGCAATAAACATATTGTTTGAATTTATCTTGAAAATTTTCTAATTATAGTATCCAACAGCAAACAGCCAATCAGAATGCTGCGTTCGTGTGCGAACGCGGCAAGTACAAAATACACCGTCTTCCTTGCAGGCCCACTATTCCCTCTCCTCCGTAAGCCTGCACGCAGGCTATAATTGAATTGGCTGTATATACATAGCGTAGAACAAATATACATTGTTCTGTTTTTGCCGAAAGACTGCATACTATGTAGCAAGCGGCATATTGTAAACGGCTAATATCGAAGTAAATTGTACATAGCTTGTTTGTTATTTTATTTGAATTTAAATCAGGAGATTTATTCATGAGGATTACATGAGAATTAGAGTTTTATTCATGAGAATTACATGAGAATCATTTTACGATTCATCTAATCCCCGGCAAGCTGGACCATATAATCAGCCCCTTAATCTGCAGCAGGACGGCAACGCGACGACGACGGGGTGATGCAGTATGAACTCAAAATTATTGAAGAAAGATTATGAATGTTCAACGCTCTACGAGAGATGAACACGTCGTCTTTTCTCTCGTTATAACGCCAAAACATTTTTTCCGAAAAATTCGAGGGGAGGGGATATATAGAATTTTCAGCAGATAGTCGCAACTTGCGCGCATCTATCCGTATTTAGCGACTGAATTTTAATAGAATCCTCAACATCTGACACATTGTAACGTGTCTTCGTATTTTTTATGCAGTTTACTGGACATGATAATGACATAACAGCCAGTTCAGCATTTTTATTGGCAGGAAAATGCAACTGACAGGCCAGGACCTGCATAACGAACATGCGTAATGCCACGTGCGCTAAAATAAACTAAAGGTTCAACTTAAAGTTATTTTCTGTTTAGTTCCTATCCTGTAGTCTGAGCAAGATTCACCAAAGTATTATCTGACTACCTGACCCCCATTCAAATTATGCGAGGCATGCAACCAATAAGGTCTGGAAACGATGATGAGGCCGCTGAGGTGGTGAAGTTGTGTATTTTTTATTGAGTGATTCTGGTATCTGATAAACGACATGAGAAAATGTTAACTTAGCAGCTATGGATTGTAGAGTGTGTCAATGGTGCACCAGAGACTTTTAAAGAAAAAAAAATGACCGTGCCTATGATATCACTTTTCTCACTTGACTCTAAAAGTTTGAATTTTATTGTTTTTAACATGTATTCTGTTGCTTTTGTACTTTGGCTGAGTGTATGATGCACACTTAGCACACAAATGCTCACACAAGATTCTAACTTTTCTGCACCCGACATATCGTGAAAACTACCGTTCTCTGCAGTCTGGTTAAAAAACATGAGTACTGGATTACATACTGGATTTTCAAGAAAATTAGATTAATTTTATCAATAGGTTTGTTTTTAAGTACTTAATTTATTGTATACGTATCAAATTTTTGAACTTGCACTGTTTGATTAATGTAACATAACATTAATAAAAGCTATTACACTCAAATAGCGTTTATTACATTCAAAAACGGCTAACGTTGATTTTGAGAAATTACAGTAAGACGTTTGTGCAATATTATAATATGATAATTTGTAATGCATATCCATATTTCAAATATGCACAAATTATAGAAAATATAAGTTAGTTCAAGGTTGAGAAAAATGAAATTCTTATGGGATAAAATATTATTACAAAAGTTCTGTCAGACATATTACATTTTATATTCATGGTTAAAAATTATTGGGTCCTTATATGATATTATCTTATATAAATCCAGCTTGAAAAGCGCTTTCACAAAAGGTCTGTCACAAAAAAGCGCTGCCACAAAAGCACTGCCACAAAAGGAACATTATAGAATTAGGGGGTGGCTGATAATTTGTTTGCTTCCTATCTTAGTTGAAGATCACGAATAACTGTGTGTGGTTATCAATTTGTTGTGGTGTGCCTCATGGGTCTGTGTTGGATCCTCTATTATTTCTGTTGCACATTAATGATCTTTCTAAGTGTTCTAGTGTATTGGATTTTTACCTTTTTGCAGACGATGCCAATTTATTTTACTCAGATAAAAAACTATGCGATCTTGAATTGATTTGAACGTGAAAATGCTAGGAGTCCACATATGGCTGTGTTTTCCATTTATCCCAAAAGAAACTTACTTCTACAGTAATATTTGAACCATAAATAGTAAAATACTAAAAGAAGAAAAATGTGTGAAAGAAAGAAATGAAAAAAAAGAAGAAAAAAAGAAGGAATTTTTATCGATTCAAATCTTAATTGGGGTAACCAAGTTAATTATATTAAAAAGAAGGTAAATCGTAGTATTGGTATGATATCTCAAAAACTTTATTATGTTAATATTAATACCCTTATTAATCTTTATTATCCTCTTTTATATCCTTTTCTAATATATGGATTAATTCTATAGGGTAATACTCATAATTCTACCCTTAATCCTTTCTATTTATTACAAAAAAGAGCGTTGGGAATTATGACATTTTTTAACACTCTAGCCCTCTTTTTAAAAAAACTAGAATAACAAAATTTCATGATTTTGTTGATTTTCTCATAGAAATATTTACGCATAAAGATCACAACAATTTGCTTCCGATCACTTTTGAGACATTTTTTTCGTGTTAATGTTTGCATTCTCTTTGTAAATAAGTAATAATGGTTACTTTCACAACATTGACTGGTTTGTCTTTGCAGTTCTCTTAGCCTAGTTTAACCTTCTTTTTGCTGCCTGGCCTTATTAGCCATTATGGTTATTACAGGTAGCTGCATGTTACTCTTATTATGTTTGTTTTTTTCCAATGCCATTTAAATTTATTTTTAGTACGAGTACAAATAAGTATTTGTTGTTATTATATACTGAATGTCAAAGTTCATTTATTCCTGTTTCTTACTGGTTAAGAACGTATCACGTGATAGTGGAGAAATTCTACTGTCTCCCTGGCAACGTAGCTAAGCGGTGGACATTACTTTTATTCACCGGTAAATAACAAATCCACAGAGTCTCACGGAGCCATGTCAGGTAAAAGGTAATCCTTTTTACACATGTTTGATTGATTTGTGGTACTTTTCTTCTCTATTGACACTCAGTATATAATAAAATACTTATTGACTGAGACCGAGGGAAACAGTATGTTTTGTGGACCAGAGACTGTCGATGTTTCCCGAGGCGAAGCCGAGGTTAATTGTTGTTGTCTGTATAATCTCAGTCAAGTATAAATTGATTACCTATTGTTCGCAATCGCAATGTATGTATGTATGTAAACTTTATTTCAAGACGCTAGCCTCATCAACATGAGTTGGTTTTCATGAGGAGCGTCAAAGAAGAAAAAAAAAGGAATTTAAGTATTTACAAATTACGTTAAACAACTATAAAACAAGACTAACTACACTATATACAAAATGGAGGAGGTGTGACCTTACGTGCTACCTGACAAGATTTTGTTTAAAAATAGAAATTGACTGCGTTTCTTTTGCTTCTCGAGAAAGGCTTCAAGAATTCCCTTCTCGGTTTAGGGAGAGCTATATCA
This sequence comes from Muricea muricata, assembly GCA_963855995.1. NCBI lineage: Eukaryota > Metazoa > Cnidaria > Anthozoa > Malacalcyonacea > Plexauridae > Muricea > Muricea muricata. The sequence continues at coordinate 54,984,358 of OY979718.1, read as the reverse complement.
GTATAGGTGCTTCTCAAATTATAGCTCGCTGGCATAGGATAACTTCCAACTAATGATTATTGTTTCAAATTGGGAGCACTATAATCGTTTAAAATTTTATACAGAAAGACAGACTTCATCCTCTGCCTTCTGCTTTCTAAGGTTTCCCAACCAAGAGTTTCAAGAACATCTGCAGAATCAATTTCATAATTCACACCAACAATTATTCTAGTCGCACGATTTTGATATTTCTGAAGTTTATCGAGCAGATGTTTGCCACAAATATCCCACAATGGAGAACAGTAATCAAAATATGGCTGGATCAAGGCGTTATAGATCATTTGGAGTGAGCTTGCTGGGATGAATCTCTTGGCTCTTCGCAACAATGCGATGCCAGATCCGACTTTTTTAAATATTTTTTCAATATGTTTATCCTATTTCAGTTTTTCATCTAACAATACCCCTAAACATTCGAAGGTGCTGGTTCTACTAAGGGGTTTATTATTCGGCATGACAGGATTATTGTACACTTTATTATATTTTACTCAATGATGATGAACTAACATGAAGCTGAATGCCTTAAATTGAAAAACTGAGAAAGTCTAAGTCTATGTCGAGTCAAAGTCCAGGCCAGTGCAGTCCAACTATTTATAAAAAGAATCAATGAAACTTCCCTCCCATTAGTGTGTAAATGGATTACAGATTGAACGAGTTCAGAAATCCTTGATAGATTACAAGGGATTTAAAATGGTATAATCATGTGGATAAAATAGTTAATGAGGCGTCCAAAAGAATTTACTTGACATGATTACTCTAATATTGATCTTATTGACGCAACATAAAACCACTTCAGATCACCAGCTTACGTTCAAACCTTTTAAGCTGTTGAAACAAGTTTTCTGTTATGGTCTACGAGGGTATCCGTCGTCGGAAGTAACTGAAAGAATTCAAACTCAGAAGGATGTTACGTATTATATACCCTCAACTATATTATCAAGGCGCTTTAGACACGTTGGGATTGCAAACCTTATATTCACGAAGACGTTTATAATCTATGGAATAAACTCTTCGACTCAAATCTCAATCTTACCGCGTGATGAGGAACGCAAACGTCGTAATTTATTGCCACCTAAAGTGACATCTAATACGTATAATTTTAGGAATAATAAAGTTTTTAACATGTCAAAATATCGTACCAATAGTTTTAGAGCTACATTTATAATATCAAGTCTTATAAATTTTTAAATATTATAAATAAGTTGTAAATAGCATTATAAGGCCGAACCATTGGTGATCTTTATAACATTAAGTTTAATACTCATATTGTATTCAATATTTACTGTATCAAATCATGTAATTCAGCCTTATGGCTGCCAGATGATTTTAATAAACGGATTGTCTATCTATTCGCATTTGCCTTTCATTGCGCATGCTCTGTTGTTCTGCATCTGGTTGCGTGGTACATCAAAATTCCTCTTCTGGTGCAAATCATTTTGTTCTATTGTTTTGTGACAAATTAAAACAAATTATTCAAAAGCTCTTTTAAATGTTGTACTTGCAGTGCTTCAGACCAATTACAATAACTTAATTACGGAGACCATCAATAAATTTGAATAAATGTTCTATGCTATAAAAGTACAACTTTCGTTTCATTTCTATTTTTTTAAGGCTTGGTAGTATCATAAATATTCAAGCAAAACCATTATTAGTTTCGTCAAGAAATCAAAGGAAACAAAAAGCCAAAACAATAAAAAGTAAAAACCATTGTTAGATTTGGCCTAATTACTTATGAATACTACTATCCCTATTTTCCTTACTTCTTGGTCTCGTATTTAGTCAACGGTTAACCGTCAAACAGTAATCGCGCGCATCAAATACCGGTTTAACCAGATTAAAGTGGTTTTCTTCGTCCAAAATCTTGGACTAAGCGGAGTGCGAATTTTTTTGCCCACCCAGTGGTAGAAAACAAAGGAAAATAAGGCTCTGCTCACTGGCTATGCAGCTAACAATAAGAGAGTCGAATATTTTTATAAACGAATCAAAAACCCAAAGTCAGAGCTCAAAAATGACGCAAATTAATCCGTGCACTGATACATCATATTGAAACACTAGGGACTGCTTGCTGCATGTCTGCACAATCGCCATCAGGGACACAGCGAAACACAGATCGACATCCATGTTTAATACACATAAACATGAGTCGTGTGACTCTGTCAAATAATTACAGCTATTATTTGTTTATTATAACGTCACAATATTTTATTTTAGTATAACGACAATACTCGTAAAATCATCTGCAACTAAAATAATTAATATATGTTCTTTGCTCAACATCGTTCAGTGGTTTCATTCAAGTATCCTCGGCACACACTTAATTATATAAATAGCTGTAAATAAGAAGTTTGTTAGACACTTGTAGGTTTCTTGTATTTAGTTTTTACTGAGGGAGAAATTATGGACTTATTCCAAAAAGATAAACACGATTTAAAGCTTTAAATTTTGAATATCATCCTGGGTTAAATCATATTTCTCAGTGAGAAACAGTCAATTCGAATTGACAAGAAGTTCAGTAAATTTTAAGTTCATCATTAATTTGATGAAAATTATTCTAACACATTTGTGGCCTTTTTTGGCCAGAAGGCGAATATTTGAATCAATGCCTGTTTGTAGCTGTTCAATCTACTTAGCCAAAGCACAGGCAGGAATATCACCGAAGTGTAGGTCACTGGAACAGTAAAAACAGCTGTAAGTTTCATTGTGGATGAATGACATACGTCACAGTACAGGACAACGAGGAAAATAACACAACTAGGTGTTGCAATTGTAAGAAAGAACAACACTTGAATGAATAATGTCTTCACGATATTTTGATTCCTTTTGGTTATCTTCCGACCTCGAACGGTAGAACGTCTTAAATGATAAGATAAAGTAAGGCTTTGTTTACGTGTGTATAAATTTCGGACGATTTTGGCATAAAGGTAACTGATTGTTATCACCAACAAAGCAAGCAGACAAAACAGCAATGTTAACATCCCTTTCATATAATGACGTACTTTGTCTTTTGGCATAGTATAAGGAGGAATGATGACCACTAATATACTTATTACCCAGGTTACAACCAAACATTTTACCAGCACTTTTCGAACTTTGGGTGCCAAGGCAGCGTAACGTACAGGGAAAATAATTGCAGCATACGTATTCAATGTATGTAGACAGTTACCAATAATGTACAATACTGAATTAAGTAAGCAGAAATACAAAACTAATTTTCTGTCCAGCTCTTCCTTGCTCCAATACATCACATTGTCAAGAACCAACACTAGAGAACAGCTTAAATTCGATACCGAGTTAAATGCCAACAGAATGGCTGTAATTGATCGTAGTTTTTTAAAAGGGTCTTTGAAGATGACAAACGATAAAATGCCATTAGCTATGATACTAACGACTGATATTAAAGCAACAAAACCCATGGTGACATTTTTTTGGGCTTGGTATTTCTGTGGTAAAATTATGAATCCAAATGCGACAATAGTCGGCGCGCTCGCATTATTTGATGCATCCATGACTCTCAAACCTTCAATAAAGAATATCAATAATTAATATTTTATTCTAAGTAAATGATGGTATATGATATGATCTTCACAAGCTGCCCAACACGATAGCCGTTGTATTTAATAGCAAATGAAACAAGTATACTAATTTATATACTGCCTAATTTAATTCACCTTTATGCAGAGATTGTAGATTATTTTCTGATTTTGTAGTTGTCTGAGGTACACGAGGGAATTTTAACCATCAGATGAAGTGTATATTTTCCAGGTAATCGTCGTTGAAACGTTTTTGACTATAGGCTAGCTTCCTAATGACAGTGACAAGGATATTTATACTGTTTATACATAGCAATGTTTATTTAATATATATTGACAGTCTGTATTAGACTGTCAATACTTGAGCTTCCTGAGGATCGGCACTTGTACGCCCACTACCAAAAAAGTAAAAAAATAACAGCTGTATAGCAAATGCAATTTTGAAGACGTCTTATCAAGCATCCGAAAAGTAAAAACAGATTTACTGTTTCTCAAGCAAACCGGATTAGAAATAAATTATATAAAGAGATTATATGGAATATATATCATAGATTATAGATTATTTCATAGATTTATATATACTTAGGCGTTGATATATAAAACGACATTTCAACAGTGACATTTCTACCACACATAGCTTCTCGCAGGAACACTTTGCCTATACAACTACACGAGCGAAAGTATATATATATATATATATATATATATATATATATATATATATATATATATATATATATATATATATATATATATATATATATATATATATATATATATATATATATATATATATATATATATATATATATATATATATATATATATGTATGTATGTATATACACAAGAAACAGACAAATTTTTGCTGCGGTCGCTACAAAAAAGTTCCGCTTCATATAGTGACTGTGAAAACAAGGGTCATGGGGCTGTACGGCTGGACTGATTACAAGGTTGACAAGGATTATTAAATGAAAAAGGCTTGCTGGATGAATGGACAGCTTTAAATCCATGACAAAGGTCGGCTCAAGAAATAATGCCGGTCGCGAAACGGAAATCAGAATTCTTTGTTACCCTTTATGTCCTTATATGCCGTCCGCGTCCCCCTTTTGAAGTCAAATGCCCTATTTCGCACGGTGGTTTGCTATATTTGTTATCGAAACGTGCTCATTATCGCCGCTATACTGGACAAGCATTATATTTTGGGAAGTAAACTAAAAATTTAAAGTGCCTGCCGTTTCAAATGTTGATTATAGTATTTTTAGCATATTTAAGAAGCTTACTGCTTCACAGCAAAACATACATAGCCAGTTCTGGCGATGGACTAAAGGGAAAGCTTTATTTTGAAACAAAATTCACACACGCAATCCTGTCTGTTGATAATAATTTTACATCTCCTTTATACAATTTTTATTTTTTACTGAAATTTAATACTTACTTGCAAGAGACGACCGCCCCCGCTTGCGCCCTCTATAGTGATGGCATGTAAACTCTCGGCATGGCGGATGGGCGAGAAATAAGTACTTGTAAACAGTACGTGGCATTAGAAGTACTGAAGTACAGTTTATTAAATTTCATAAAAGGACGGGGAAATTAATATCCGGCTACCCCTTCACTGACTCGCTTAAGTTGCAATATATTGATGCTTTGTTGCACTTCCCAAAAGCTCTGTCATAGTACACCCTTCCGGAAACAGTTTTTTTTACAGAGCCTGGTTTTGACAATGCCATGCCATTATTAACTACCTGTTTATCTACTAATGGACTATAAAGATTTTTGGCATTATTATTTTATCATGCGTGGCCGTTAGGTACCAGTGTCGAACCTCTGACCTCAAAATGCGACACTGAATAACGAGGGCGCACAACTTGAGGGAGTGAATTATTACTAGATGGTTTCTCAGAAAACAAAGAAGCATACATTTTGTGCGTTGGTCGAAAGGAAATGAAAATTATTGTTACGAGAGGATACAGTGAATTCATCATACAGTTTTCATTTGACATTACACTAAATTTCTTTGCAGTTGTGAGCTAACTAAGATTGTGACAGTATTAGGCCCCGTCCACACGTACCCGTGTAAATTTAAAACCGGGTAAATATTTTCACGGTTACGAAAAGTACCGCGTCCACACGTAACCGTGTTCAAATCGTTTTCGCCCGTCCACACGTACCCGGGTAAATTTGAACACGCTCATGAAACACGATCTGAGCATGCGCTGGAGAAAAGACGAGCCCGCAAAAACCTGCGCGCAGTTTGTTTTTCTTTTCGTAAGATCACACGTGGCTAGTGTTTGGATTGTTTAAAACGCCAATTTTCAATTTATTGCTTTTGAAATTGCTAAAAAAATGCCAAATTCGGAAGGGCAATCGTCAAAAGCCAAGAACAGCAAGTCTGACAACTTTGTCTGGTCTGACGACGAAGTCGAGTTGCTACTAAACGTTGCTCTTGAATACAAAACAGCACGAACGGCGGAGAATGTTGACTGGCAGACATGTCAAACAAAATATAGTGACATTTTAGACTTATTCCGTGCTCAGTATCCATCCAAAGAAAACGTAGCAGTGCCCTGGTTCATAATTTGACGTCACCGCGTTAATATTTACGCGGTTACGCCGTCCACACGTAACCGATATTTACCCGTTTAAATATTTTCCCACTCTGGCCGGCGTTTTCAAATTTACACGGTTTGTGTGGGCGATTTACCCGGTTACGTGTGGACGGTAAGCGTAACCGTGAAAATATTTACCCGGTTTTAAATTTACACGGGTACGTGTGGACGGGGCCTTATTATGTTGGGACAGTTTAGCCCCAACTGCAACCAACACAATAATGTAATTGTACAAGTGCGTGTATAGCTGCGCATACATCAGGGTCACTTGTGTTATAAAATCCAAATCCAAGATTAGGAATATGCTCAATATAAGCAGACAGTTTTGCATGATTGACTATATGTATACTGATTGAACTAAATTCAAAAGTTTACTATTTTAAACTGCAACCTATTAAACGCAATATGTGCTGACGTTTAGACCTGTATTTATATTGAACCGATCACGATCGAGTCGATCGGTTTCCTTTGATGTGAAGCGGGATACTGCTCAGTTTACCAACCTGCACGTATAATAAAGTTTAGATAAGGTTAACACGACACATGTGATGATGTAAAGTTTACAAAACTTTAATGTAAACTTATCTATCGTAATATATGTATAGCTAGATAAACTATAAGTGAGTTTATAATAAGGTTTCCAATATGTATCATACTGGACTGGAAGTGCACTAGAACTGACTGATCATCAGAATCTATACAAGCCACTATATGTCTACTTTTGAAGATAATTAAACTGGACTGCCAAAGGTTCCTGCTACCTCTATTTCATGACTTTTTAGATGCGATCATTGCGATGTAGGTAGAACTTGACCGACGCAATGTATACGTTATATTGGATATTGTTTATTCAAGAAACGGAATTCAAAGAACCCCAAATAACATCAGTTGGAACAAATCATTATTCCATTCTCAGATCATTATACGAGAATTAGCAGTTATGGCCAAACAAGCACAAAATACAACGCAACCAAACTTACTAATTGTGTTTGGTTTCATAGTTGTACCAGAGAAGTACAAGGTCGAACGAGATGTTGTCGTCACATTAGTTGGTGCCATGGCCTTGATAAGCGTTATGTGCAGTGGTATTTTATTACTTGTCATCATGAAAGACCCATTTAAACAACTGCGAACAATAACATCAATTTTACTGGCTTTCAACTCAGCAGCAAATCTAACAATCTCTACAGTATTGCTTGTGGACAGCATGTTTCTTTGGAGCGGTCATCAGAATTTATCGCCAGAACTTGTTGTATATTTGAATTCATGCGGTGTGAATTTATATTTTATTGGAAATCTGCTACACACTTTAAATACTTATAGTATGATTGTCGTTCCTGTTCGTTACACTTTAATGGCCTCAAAAATACGCAAGATATTGGTGAAATTTCTGGGTCCTATATTTATCATCATTACCTGTTTGATTATAATTCCTCTGTATACGTTACCTGAAAAAACTGTTTCTTCTTATGTTAAGGGATTAACGACATTTACATGCGCCCAACTCGTGCTTTTAACTGTAATATTTATATATTTCTATACAAAAATATTTCAAACATTACATCTACGAAAACATGAGCTCGCTGCATCGTTTCATATTACATCTTCAAGTCAGCAAGGATTAAAAACAGTAAAAAGGAACCACGAAGTTGCCAAGACATTATTCATCCATGTTTTTTTCTTTGTGATAGCTGCAGTCCCAGGAAGTGTGGTAGTCATGATCGATTTATATTGTACTTCGTGTGGTGATCCTATCAAACTTCAACTTGCTGCTCTATTCACACTGCCTTTCGTCTACGCTGTGTTTGTGTTTCATCCCTTACTCTGGCTGTTCAGGCTAAACAACTACAACCAAGCATTAAAACAGACTCTGTGTTTTAGCCGAGGACGACGGTCAGAATCAAAACCACGTTTCAACAATAATGAATTCATCGTTGACATCATGAAGTCAGCCGAAAATAATAGGCAAAGATCACACACTGCTATCTCCACACTAAATTCGCTTTAATTATTAACTATGCAAGTGTATAGAATACTACTCTGATGATGAAATAGTACTCTGATTAAAGTGTTAATATTATCCCATTCTCTTAGTTATGAAGTTATGAGCTAAGAATAGAAAACTGTATGAGAACTATATATAATATAAATGTATAATACTTTTTAGCTGGAACTCTACAGTAAACAACTTTCATGTGTGAACAATGTATTTAGTTCAGGAGACCATGCACTGTAACTGCTAGTGAATAGGTGCAAGAGTTAAACTCTCAGAGTGACAGTTGACCAGCGTTTGTCGTGGAAATGTAACACTGCATCTATCTGCCGAAAAGTAACATCAGGAATTTCAATTGCTGCTCTTAGATGTCTGAAGGATTTTCTTGGAAGGCATGCAAACACTTCTTTCCGTTAATAATGCCCTTGTCTGCCCATATTTCGATTACTGCTGCGAAGTATTTGGGGTGTATTTAGTGCAACACATTCTAAACGACTACAAGAATATAGAACCGTTCGAATTATTATGAATATGAGCAACGATACAGCATTGAGCTGGAAGACACTTAAAATAGAAAGGAAGACAGCCAAGGCAAAAATGATGTTAAGTTGTTAAATATTTTTGTTATGTATTTGTTTTATACTTCACACGTACGTCCCTCGTGGAAATAAGCTTTTGTTGACGAGGTTAAATAAAGTTTTATCATCACAAGCATCATCAGAGAAATGGAATCACTACCGTGTCGGCGATGGCTACACGGGATTGACGAGAGGTAGGTTTCAAGATGGCGGGTGTTTTTTTCAATTTTTAAAACGAGGACAAATCAACAACCATACATTTATAGCATTTCTAAATTGAGGTTCAGGTTAAGAGTTAGGGTGAGCTTTAGTAATTATATAAATGTTGGGTTGTTGATTCGTTCTCGTTTCAAGAATCTTGAAAACAGCCAGCATCTTGAAAGCCTACCTCTCGTCCATTCCCTTTAGCCATGATCCTACCGTGTCCGTAGTTTCATGCATGCATCATGCAAATTTCAGGCTTAATTTGTACCTGCGTAATAACACCCACACGCCCACGTTTCCTCCCGAGTATAAAAGAAGCTCGTATGTTTTCGACATTTCCTACCACCTCAAAGTTTCCTCTGGATGAAACAGACTAGCTGTAGAGGTATATGTCGTTGAGATATTTTGCACGAAATATCATGTATATATATTTTTCCTATACTTGTGCCTTTGTGAGGGCACAAGTTGGATTTTGTAATTTAGATTTTAGATTTTTGAAGGACAACCTTTTTTGAATTAGCTATATACGTAGAAATTATATTATGTAAAAAATTTTTTTTGTCTTTTTATTTATTGATATATATATATATATATATATACAGTTTTTAGCACATTGTTACCAGGTAATATTCGAAACTACGCAAGCTCAAGAAGACCAAGGGAAAGGTTCATATTTTGGCTAATTATCTCCAGGCTAGAGTATAATGAGCGTTATATTTTTGTTACGTTTTGTCTAAAAATGTTGGGAGGTCTCTTGAGATTTGCATGAACTGTTCACAGGGGATTTGCATCAATATTATGTATTATTTATCATCATATTATACAGGGTGGTCATCGATAGTATTCACCTTTAGCATGTATACCTTTGGTAACACATTTGGCACATATGACACGGTCAGCAAACAGAAATTTTACAAGCCATACTGCATCCGTAACCTCGAACGAAATCCATGGCCCTTTGTCTTTGGCTTTGACACAATCTGTCGCAATACCACAATGGTCTTAAGGGCTAGGCACGCATTACATTTGTGCTAAACGAGCCGAACGAATAATAAATCTCGTTTGGTATTTTGTAAATAATAATTAATACCCTGCTTCATAATATGTAATTTGCTAAGTGCAACTCATTTGTAGCTATTTGTGCTTGTTTCAGTGGAATAATAAAAGTTTACTTAAAATTTGATCCGGTGTTTTTTGCATGTTGTAGACAAATGCGTTACTGATTTTAAACATTAATATCTCATAGTTCCTCACTTTTCAAGTAAAATACTACCATAATATGTTAAAATCTATGTCAGTCTTCCTACTATCCAGTGCAAGCTATTTCGGTTGAATAGCTCCATTTGTTTACAAGTTATTATGAATCAAACCGGAGTTGTATTGTTTTGGGACACCCAGTATGAATAATATGTAAATCCAAATTTTTGTGCCGCTAAGGCAATATTTAACAAAAAATTAGTGAAATTTTGGTATTGATTGTTTACTATTCTTGGCAACATATTCTACGAGACTCGCTCAGTTCTCGTTATCGATGTTTCGTTTTCCCGAGAGATTAGTTGCAGGGGCGTAGGAAGCATATATAGGTTGGGGGGGGGGGCATTAACTTCTAGGGCACTTGACACGTGTTATTGTATACTGCTAAAATAAAGTATATCTTACATCTAACTTCTAACACAAGCAGCGACTCCATTATCGTCATCAAAATTTTCCAAAAAACCTTAACCTGCGTTCGTTTTTTCCAACAAATTCTTTTGCAATTGTTTTGAGGCAAATGGAATCCGTTCTTGCTTTGTGCATATTGAGCATCAAAAGGTTATTGTACCGCTTTTCGGTAATCGTGCTTCTTAAATACGTTTTGAGAGATCTTTGCACGGAAAACGATCTTTCAGCAGATGCGGTTGTTAATGGAGCCAGCAAGTATATATGCATTAAACGAATAACGTTAGGAAGTAAATGAGTCCCATTCTGCCCATAAGTTAAAATTGACACCACAGTTTCCATCGAAGTCACACGTTTAATTTCAGGGAATGTTTGTTTGGTAACAGTTTCAAGTAATTTTAATTCCGACTGCAGAGAATCGAAGTTCACATCCTTCTCGTATGACTTCTGAAAGTTCTCGCTCAATTCGAAACTAAGACCATTAGCAGCACTTATGACTGCACTTTCAAATTGCTGAAGTGGTGCATACGACTCTTCGCGAAAACGACGATTAAGTTCGACAAGGCAAGCGTCAATGGCCACGAAACACTGCGCACGGTGCATATCTTCGGCAGAGTTAAATTGGTGTTCGGCAGCGGAACCATTATCTAGCCGTCGAGGCACTTTTTTATAACGTGGAAGAACCGGTTCTTCTAGTTCTATTATAGGCATGCAGGAGGCCAAATCTCTTGTCTTGCGGAAAAAAGAAGAGTAGTCATCTATTTGTCGTTGCAAAGCATCTTTCAGCGCTTTCACTCCATTCATTACTGTTTGCGCTAAGATTCCCTTTGTTTGGATGGTGCATGCCAATTGTTCACAAACGCTGAAAACATTCATTGCAAAACGCAGGCCAAGAAATGTGGCAAACTGCGTCATCTTTTTGGCTATGCCTGCTGCCTTGTCGCGGCTGTCTCTCGTTGACCCGGTTTCTGAAATGTTCCTTAGGGTGTCATATATACCCTGATAATTGTCCAAGACCGCTTTTATCGCGCAGGTTCTTACAGTCCATCTAGTCGGGCAAAGAAGATGGAGATTTTCTGCCCCAACACAGTTTTCGTTGCTGGCCAGACATTCTTTGGCAATACTCTCATACACAGACATACGGACTGGGGACTGCCTGATGAAAACGGCCAACTCCTGCACAAGACTAAGGACATCACCGATGAGCTTGCTCTCGTTGGCGCAGGCTTTCAAAACCAAATCCAGACGGTGGTTTGCACAGTGGATTCTATAAGCTACGGGGTTTTCCGCCTGCAATCTTACTCCAACACCACTTAAATGGCCGCTCATCGTTGAAGCCCCATCGTAAGCTTGCCATCTGTAATCATCAAGCATCAGGTTACATCTTAACAGTATATCTTTGAGAGATGCTGCTATCGTTTCGGCGTCCGGTTTTTTGATCAAATACATCCCAATGAAATCTTCATTTATCTCCAAATCTGGAAGAGAAACCCATCGGAGAATGCACGTCAGTCGTTCTTTATTACTTATATCACGAGATTCATCAGCGAGAAGAGAAAATAGTCCAGAATTATCTTTTATGTCCTTCAAAATACCACGCAAAAGAGTATTGCCCATCATTACAATTAGTTCATTGATTATCGGCAGGCTAAGGTACTGTCCATTTCTGACCCAGTCATTCAATTCTGGAACATCTTCTGACCTTGTCTTTAGCAGTTGAATTAGGTTGCTATTCAAAGATTCGTGTCCACGGAGCGGAAGGCCCTGCCGTAAGCTAAGTATTTCAGACTGCTAAGCTGCTTAAGGAAAAGTCGTCGATGAAGATCTTGTTCACTACGGTACTGGTTGTCAAGTTGAGCGCCAATATCATTCTTCTCATGAACAATGTGTGCAAGTTTTTCAACAGCTTCTTTATGGCATTGAGAATTTTGATGTTTTTCCAGCTTTTCATGGCACTTTTTCCAGTTGCAAAACTCTCCTGAAGAAAATGCTTTCTCGGTATGATAACTAAAAGTGATTAAGTTTCTTTCCATGGCTTTCTTGCCGTGAAAACAAGCTATAGTACCACGTGTCAGGCAGTAGGTCACCCAAGAAAACTTTGAAAAGACAGAAAATGGGCAGTGCCTAAATTGGCCGTCAGTGCGTAGCTGCTTTATGGATGTTTTCTTCAATTCATCTGAGGTGGGATGGCAGGGAAAACCTTGTGTACAACATGCGGAGTCACAGTTTGCAGGTGAAATCTTATTTTCCTGGACATATGTGCTTGGTAGCAGATCATCTAACTCAGTTGTATTTGAAGACGTTGGACTTACTTCAAAATCATGCATTTGAGATGAAGAAGTAGCAGGCATTTCACGCATTTGATCAACTGGGAAAATTTGATTCTGTTGCTCTCTATCAGAATTTAGGCCAGGGGTTTGCAATCTTGATGAAACATCGAAGTGATCTGAGCTAGCTTCATTGCGAGGTTGACCGGAAACGTTGATACCTTCATCCGTAAGGGAGCATGGCAATATTTCCTGTCCCAAATTGTCGAGTAGTGGAGATGTGTCATCAATGTTGGATGAATTATGTGACGCACTTGTAGTAGTAAAACCAAAGCTACTGAGTTTTTGAGTGCCAGAAGCTGCTTCATAGAGTAAATTTTCACGTACTTTTTTACATCGTTCTTTCCGTGGCATGTCAGTCTTTGGTTAATGTCAAACGCTGTCTGAAATCTTTTAAAAATGTGCACAGTGCACTTTTTAAAAAATATAAATTTAGTCTTTAAAAAAGTGCACCAGTAGCGTAGAAAGATCGATAATTGGGGGGGGGCACATATTCATATATTCAAATTCACATACCTTAAAAACAATCGATTTCAAAAGAAATTAATTTAATAATGCAGAACACGAATATATGAATATGTGCCCCCCCCCCCCCAATTATCGATCTTCCTACGCCACTGAAGTGCACTACAAGGAATCGTTCACAAATCAAAACTTAGAATCATACTATAAGCGATTTAGTTAAACGTGGAATGTGTAAAGAATGCTTACCTGTGCAAAATATGCTCAATATTTCTCAATACTATATCTTTTGCAATACCGTAAATTTTAAAATTTAAATTAGGTTATTATATACGGCTCAGTGTTAGGAAAAAGCACAACAATATGACAATACTTCATGTAAGAAGATTATATGTAATTAAGAAATCATATTGTTGGTATTTGGGGAGCATAGTGTGAGCAATAACTTTACGACAAGTTAAATTTGTTTCGAGGGCATAGAACTGTTAATTTTATAGCAGGGTGCTTTTTCCCAAATTACAGCTCATTCGAAGAACGTTTCCTCAATTAAAAAGAGCACTTTACCTCTGAGCAAAGGGCACCATTCGTGTGATTTTAAAACTTGTGGGGGCCTTGGCCCCCTTGGCCCCCCGGTTCCTACGCCCCTGATTAGTTGCAAGTCAAGTATATGCAATGCATATATAAGAAATGTCAAAGGATAATAGGATAAATTTGAAAAGAAAATTAGACTTAACGGTTTATTACGTTGCTGTTATACTAAGATATAGTTTGTTTATAACAAAATAGCGTCAATGTAAACACTAACTACTAACTATTTAACAAAAAATCTTCAATCTACTGATATCGTCTAGACTGGATCACATAAGATTGTGTTTAGATGAAGCCACAGTGGTGTTTCAAAGATCATCTTTTAGTCTGCACTGCCTTCGGTTTGCATGGATCGCCTCCGTAAGGATGATCCTGGATGTTTCTCAGTTGTATTTGCGCCTGGAGATCCGGCTATATTCCTTTTCTTCCATATTTTACTAAAACAAAATTCAGATATGAGTGGAAAGTCTTATTGTGTATGGCGTCCTGCATAACTATGCATAAAAACAAGTTTTCACAGATATATGTGTGGCGACTATTGATGGCCTGGTGACAAGAGGCGCGGAAGGAAAAATCAACGTGCTTAACTTCTCAGGTATCAGGGAATAGATGCAACTTTTGATAATGGAATGTTTCAGGGTTGGTCATAGAGCCAAAATGACTTTTTGTGTCTCACATGCTACCTGAAGAACAAGTACCCAATCGCACAGAAACAATAGCTTAGTATAGGCCAAAACGTTGCTTGTAGGCATGATATTGCGCCATACCATTTAGTAAAATATGGGGATAGGGGAAATGGAATATTCAACCT